>CM062819.1:735032003-736379503 GCA_031772625.1 Pinus tabuliformis | reverse complement strand
AAACCTTTTAACAGAAATATCTAGGGTTTGACATTTAGTTTCTAATTGATTGATCAAATTCCTCTTTTGTAATACCTCATTGATCTCCAAGATGGTAGATGTTCTGTCAGAGATGTTTATTTCTTCTAATTCTTCTCTTCTTTTTGAATTTAAAGCTTTGGTCATATATGTGGCTTCTGTTGGCTTGGTCTTCAAGGCTGCTTTCTGTTCTTCTATCACAGCTTTACATCTAGTGATGAGTTCTTGCTGCTCAAAATAATTTGTATGGATGGCCATACATCTGTCATGGATTGGTTGATTCTTGTCCAAATGTCTTCCTTGCCATGAGCCAAAGTATCTGCCATTAGGGAATCATTCTCCAATTTCTGAATCTTAAATTTTAATTTGGGTACTTCTGCATCCCCTGCACATACAAAGTGTCATTCTTGATTTTCTGCAACTCTATATTTTGGAATTTCTGCAGTAATTTCTCATTTTACTATTTTTGTATGGCCAATTACTATGATAATCTAGCTGGGTTAGCTACTGTTGATGTAGACTCAATGGTCGTTGATGATGAACTAGGATCTGTACCTACAACTGCTATTGGGACTGCTATGATTGGAACCATGGCAAGCTATGCTGCTTCCTTCTCTTTTAATAACTCTTCAATATGCTCTTCCATTTTCTTCAACTGTATATTCTTCTCAATGATAAGCTTGAGCATATCCTACATTTTTTGTTCATTCTCTGCTATATCCTTTGTTAGAGGATCCTCTGTTGAAGGCAACTTCAATTGTTTCTTCAATGCAACAATGTATGCATCTTTCTTTTAGGAGTAGCTCTGCAACTTTTACATATTTGGGATCATATCCCACTTTAATTACAAAATCCTCCAACGATTTTATTCTGTTGTCTTTGGCTAAAGAAGAAATCTTTTCTAACTGAATTTGGGACTGAACATTAGATAAGGCAATCCTAAGTTAAAAAAGAGACATGGATGTAGTTTTCATAGTAGAAAACAGCATCTCACCAGTCTCTCCATGCATATCCATCTAGTCAATTGGATGAATTTGACTGGTATCAAATGAAAACATAGTCTTTTTATAATCTGATGATGACTTAGGAAAAGGAATCTGGGCTTGTAAGAATGTCATTTTCATTCTTCCTTTCTCACTATCAAATGTAGAAAGAAGCCTATGCTAGGAAGCTAAAGTTTCTTTCCATAATTGGCTATACACATTGGACTTTAAAGTCTCATTTTTCTGTTTGATCTCAAGGAACCTTGAAAATATATTTTGATCATTTGAAGAACTAGTTCCCATGGACTAAATAATTTCTAGAGACTCTCTAGAAGGTGAAGTTGTAAGAGGGTCGGATGAAACACTAGTTGTGGGAGTGGCTGAAGCACTAACTCCTACTGATGTAGACACTTATGGATCTCCAAGATCAATTATCATTGGTTGAGTTTCTTCTACTGATGTGACCAGGCCAACATTAGGCTTCTTTTGTTGAAAAACGAAACCTTTTATAATATCTTCAATAAATGGAGTCTCCTCTCTTAGCCTTTTCTGTTGCTTGCTTTAAGCAACTAGAGTCTGTTAAGTGGGGGTAGATACAACCTGTTCATTTGCCTCCTGAAGAGTCCCATTAACCCATTATTCTTGATTCATGAATTTTTCTATTTTTGGCCTTGGAGTATGATTATAAGGAGACATCTTGAAATTAACTCTCAAAGCATAAATAATGCCAAAAGTATCATAGGACCAGGTGAAGCTGGGTTGGAAATTCATCTTCCTTAATAATGTACCTGCCTCAACACTACCTGATTTGGTGTTGCAAATAAATGATCCAATCTATGCTTTAATCTTGAATTGAGAATTCCTTTTGCCTGACACAAAGTGTAGGTCATCCCTGTGGATCATCTACCTAATATATTCCAGAGAAATTATTATCATAGGAACATATTTGGGCAACTTATACGGTGCAAGATCACAACCATATACTCTTATCTCAGTATATTTTTGGTATGAATACCAGTCACTAGTTTTGTTCTACTCATTTAAGTGTAAAATTCTTTTAATTTCATCTCCAATCGTTGGCTCTATTTGACTGTTGAGGAGTTGTGCCACTGGATGTATGAATGTATCTACAAATTCTGAAAATGAGGAGGTGGTAGAAGTATTCCTCACTATCTCTGTCTAATGAATCAGTGATTGATTAACTCCTTGTTCATCCTGCTTGCTGAGTTTGATAGGCAAAAGATCACCTTGCTGAAAAAGAAACATGTGGACAATTACAGAGCTATAACTGAACACTCCCTGTATAGTAAAGTTCATGAATTTCTCATGTATATTATCATCCATGAATTGGTTGTAATTATAGGAAACCAAGGATTGTCTTATCAACGGACTGGTCATCTAGATATCCTAATAAGTAGGAAAGCATAGAATTGCAATGTCTGGAGGCTTCAGGAAACATGGAAGATGAGTAGGGTGGATTTAATTTTTCATCCTCAAGTAAAAAGATTTCAAAAATTTGGGCTCTTTGTGGAAAATTTAACTTATGGTATAGATCCATAAGCGTTGCTGGTGCAAAATGACCGAGAGAGTCAATTTAGGGGATCAAGAGCATCTAGTTTATGGTTTCAGCAGAGATTGTTATCAGAATGTCTCCATTCTGAGCCAAGACTGCTCTTTTTACAGGGTCATATTTGGCTTAACACCAGGTAATAAGGTCAGGTAACTCATGTGTTTTTGGGAAAGAAAAGAAAGGTAATAGGGATTCCCAAAATCTGATTGGGTCTTGCTTGTCTAGGTAATTCTGTTTGTGCCACAAGTGCAGTTCATAGAAATCGAACTCACACTTGCCTTCTGCAATTTTGAAGAGTGAGTCTACAAGAGGAACGTGGTGAAGGTCAAGCTAAGTTGGAGTAGCAGTGCTTTCCTATGCACTTTGCTTTTTGGTTTTTCCTTTTGGGGCCATACTAGCAAACAGGTGGAAGAACGATTCTGGTAATAGACTGAGTGAATATGAAAAGGTCTTGCAAAAAATGCTTACTTCCAAATAATAGAAAAGAGTCATATGAAAGTGACAAAGAGGCGGGTATAGTTTTATTTATAACATTTTAGGAAGGGCTAACGGTTTTATTCGTGACCGTAGTTGCCTTAATGCACAGGAGCAGAGCTACAATGGGTGACTATAAGGGTATGACAACAGGGTATTGAGCACATGAGGTGGCAACGGATAAGATGAATAGGCAACGGGTATGTGAGGTGGTGACTTGGGATTAGTTGAGGGATAACGATTGAGGCACAGGGTGGAAGAGCCGTTGGAGGAGGGAAACCACGAGCGGTTTGTGGGGGGGGGGGGGGGGGTAGTGAGTGGTTTACAGTTTTGAGTGAGGGGCGGTGGAGAGTGATATGGTGGATACACGTAAGGTTTGGGCATTTGTCATGGAAAATGCTTTACAAAACCCCCCACCCGGTCGCGTTAACGAGAAAAGGTTGAGGGGGCTGCAAAGTCTCTCTCCGCCATTGATCCAGGCGGGGAGTAGATCGGTTGTTGAATGATGTGCTCCATTTATTGAAATCTGACAAGAAGTTTTGTTGTTTATTGACTTTGGCCTAATCATAAATGCACTTTATAACATAGTTTTTAATGCCAAAGGCTTAGAACCAAGAATTAATCATTAATTAACAAAATTTAACATTTTTCTAATGTGGCGCATTTAAATGAGCAGCCGTTGCATTTATTTTTTATTTGAAAATGAAGTCTTTATTTATTTTTTCTTCCCTAACATTTTTATTTTCTTTTGCCTTCCTTCTTTAGGGAAACTAACTCCTAACCTTTTATTGATATGGATGCCTATAAAATATAAATTTGTCCTAACATTTTTATTTTTCATTATTTTCCATCCATATCCTAACTTAACATTTTGAATTTATTTTTGACTAATATACTAACTTATCAAAACCAAATAATGTTACAACATCGGCTCTAGCTGGGGAATGCTTCCCCCCTGTGGGATGCAGAGAACAAGTAGATCCAAGTTCCTTCTCCTCGGGCTACAGAGTCTTTGCTGAAACAACTACACACTTGCAATTTTCTTAAAATGAAATGAAATCTCCATATACTTACAGATGATGAATGGATGGATGAAAATATAATACTGGATATAATGTTTCAAGTATTTCCCATTGATTGGTAATGAGGAATACTCTCCTTCCAAATTCTATAGGATGAATGTATTATTCCTTTTCACTTCTGCAATGCTAAATGGACCAAACCAGAGGTTATAAATTTTGCATGCTTTCCTTTATTCTCCCTCCTTGCATCCCATCTAAGCACCAGGTCACCTTTCTTTAAATTCCTTTATCTGGCCTTTCTGTCAAACAATTCCTTCATCTTGTTTTGATATTTCCTTAGCTTGTACTGAATTTCATCCTTGTCCTCATTCAATTCAATGATTTGATTAATCATTCTTGAGAAATCATCTTTTTCTTCATAAGATTCCTGAAGGAATCTGATAACAGGTAAAGCTAAATGAGTGGGAAAAATTGCTTCCTTACCATAAACTAATTGGAAATGAGACTTGTCCGTGGACCTCTTAGGAGAAACTCTGTTTTCCCAAATTGCATGGATTAGGTCACTGTCCCAACTCTTTTTATGGTCTTCAAGAGTCTTATTAATGACCTTAACTAAGCTCTTGTTGGGGGACTCTACTAGCCCATTACCCCGTGGATAGTATGGTGTAGAATAGTGCAACATAATTGAATACTTTTTGACAAAACTCAATCATTTTAACACTGCTAAAAGTTGTTGCATTGTCTGTAATATATATATATGTATATATGTATGTATGTTTCATGAAATGGGATGGATGAGTGATGGATGGATGGTGGAGCATGGCGGGGGAACATTATTCATCATTTTCAAGGTCATGATGGGTTTTCCTTTTCCTCATGTCTCCATCATATAACTTTTTATAACCCTCTTGTAGCACTACAAGACCTTCTTGTAGCATTTACAGGTCCTTCCTGTAGCAGTATAGAGAGGGGGTGAAAATTGAATTTTGGTCTAATGGGATGGTGGGAAGGGGTGATCACATGAGTGTGGATGATGGATATGAAGTGGATAGATGGAGGAGTGAAGAGAATCTTCGGAATTTTGGCCCTGCAACTATGGATCTACCACTCTCTTTAATCCTGCAAAATGACAAAAGAAATTAACATACATGGTGTAAATCCATTTCTTATGTGTGTGTGTGTGTGTTTTGAGACACATAAGGTGCCTCAAAGGAAGTTTTCAACCTGTATCCTTTCCCTAGGATCCTCAAGAGAAGTTTTCACCTAGGGATCTTTATTATTTTTCTTCTCTTTTTTTCTCCTAGACTACCTCAGAGAGGTTTTCAACCTAGGAGTTGGCCTCAGATGCCTCATAAAGGTTTTCATCCATGCCTTTTATTTATTTATTTAAATATCTAGGAATGTTGTGGACTGGAAGCTATGACACTTCCAATCACATTTAATTCTCTACTGATTGTACGAATGATTTCTTCCTTAGACATAGGTATTTTGTATACCTTCAGCATGTAGCCATTTACAAGCAAGGAAATCCCTTCCTCATCAATGGTCTTGATTTGAACAACTCCATTGTCATGACATTTTTCTATCAGGTATGGGCCTAACCATCTTGTCATTGGTTTTTATTTGAAATTATTGAACCTAGAATCATATAATAATTCCCAATCCCCTTCTTGAAAAACCTTGTCCTTGATACGCCTATCACGCCAGACCTTCCTTTTCAATTGTATAACTTCAGTGTGTAGGATGGACTGCATTCTGAGATCATCCAAACCATTCAATGGGAGAAACCTCTCTTGTTGTTATTTGGTGACATCTAAGTCCAACTGGGCTACCATTCTCAAAGAATTATACTCAAACTCAATAGAAAGAACAGTTTTCTTTCCATAAACCAGATCATATGGAGTGAACCTAACAGTTGTCTTCCAAGTGGTGTTATAGGCCCAAGTGGCCTCCACTAATTTGTCTACCCAATATCTCCTGCCACTTCTCACAACCTTGGTGAGGATGCTCTCCAATGCCCTATTTGTAACCTCTACTTGCCCATTTTCTTGAGGCTGATAGGCAGTAATCTTTTTGTGTTTGATATGATGATGCCTTAGAATATTATCGATTAGATGTGATGTGAATTAAGCTCCCTGATCGGTGACTATCTCCATGGGGTACCCAAATTTGTAGAAGATATTTTCCCTTAGTAACTCAACCACTTTCTCCTCTGTTTCTTCTTTAACAAACTTTTTTTCAACCCACTTTGTTAATTAATCAATGCACATAATGATGTACTTTTTCTGCCCTAATGGTGGATCAATTGGCCCAATGAAATCCATGCCCCACTTGTTAAATGGCTCTAAGGCCACCTGAGGTTATAGAGGAATTTCATCCTCGGGTGTGGGTTTTCTTGTCCTATGGCACCGATCACATCTGCTGGTATACCTTCTTGCATCTTGGTGGAGAGTGGGCCAATAATAGCAACCATGTAGAGCTTTGAAAATTGTTCTCTTGGCAGCAAAATGATCTCCACAGGGCCCATCATGGCAGGCTGAGAGGATATCAAAGAATTCATCTTCCCCGACACATCTCCTTAAGATCTAATCTGGTCCAAGCTTGAAGAGATTTTCCCCAACCAAAGTGAAAGAGTAACTTTCCTTAGAATTCTGCTCTTCTCCCTAGATGACAGATTTGGGGGAAATTTGTAGTAACTAGGTAGTTGACTATGTCAAAAAAACATGGAGAGAACACTGAGATAGAAAATAGGTGCTCATCTGGAAGCTGATCATCGACCATCCCTTCATCACCTGCAGGCAAAGAAAGTCTAGACAAAAAATCCGCAACTACATTTTCTTTTCATGGCTTGTCAATGATAGTTAAATAAAATTGTTGAAACAATAGAAACCATCTAATGATTCTAGCATTCACATCAAGAGTATTCATCAAATATTTAATATATGCATGGTCAATATGCACAAAATTTTAGTATCCAGTGATGTAGTGTCTAAATTTGTTGTACAACATCTAAGATTTCTTTCTCAGTTACAGTGTAGTTCACTTTAGCCTTAGATAAATATTTACTAATGAAATAAATGGCACAAGGTAATGTCACTTGCCATCTTTTTGTCCCAAGGCTTCCCCCAAGGTAATTTGGAAAAGGAGGGCCCAATTTGGGCTCCTAAGTATGGGTGTAGTGGTTAATTTCTCTTTCAAAATATCAAGGGCCTCTTGGCATCTATTTGTCCACCAGAATTCTGAGTCCTTGGCCAACAATCCAAACAATGGTGAAGCCATTTTGCTAAAGTCCCTGATAAACCTCCTATAATATCCAACTAAGCCCAAGAAACTCCTGACATCCCTCTGCTTTTGAGGGTTAGGGGCCCTTTTGATGATGGAAATATTTTTTTGGGTCCAATTATATTCACTCTTGAGATATTGAATGGTCAAGGATAGTCCCTGCATTCATTAATAATTCACATTTCTTAGGACTAATAGAGAGGTTCATTTTAATGCATTTCCTTAGGACTTTTCCCAAATTAGAGAGAGCCTCCAGGAAGTCACATCCATAGGGGGTGAAATTATCCATGTAGATTTCCACAGAGTCATGGACAAGCTCAGCAAAGATGCTTAGAACTTCCCTTTGAAAATTGATGGGGGCATTACATAGACCGAAAGGGAGGACCCTATAAGCAAAGGTACCCCAAGGACATGTGAATGTAGTTTTGTCCTAATCCTTAGGGCTAATATGGATCTTATTGTAACCATTGAATCCATCCATGAAAGAGAAGAACTTATTCCCTACAAGACCATCTAAAACATGATCAACAAAAGGAAAAGGGAAATAGTCTTTCTTGGTGGATTTGTTCACTTATTTGTAATCCACACAGATCCTCCACTTCCCATTATTCTTTGGGACCAAAACTAGAGGGGATACCCACTCACTATCTGAGATGGGGTATATGAACCCTGCATCCAACAACATTTGCAATTCTTCCTTTACTATGTCCTTGAGGGCTGGGTTCATTCTCCTCTGAGGTTGTTGCACAAGTTTTCATCCCTCCTTGATGTAGATGTGATGAGTACAAAACAAGGGATGCGCCCCCTTCATTTCTTTATAGTTACAAGTAAAGGCATCTAAGTGTTCTCTCAACATCTTGAACAATTTCTTTTCTTGGTTGGTTGAGAGAGAGGGGTTAATCTTCAAGGTTCTAGATGGAACAAATTCTACAACTTTGACATGGGCAGGACTTGGGTCAACTAAGCATAATTCAGTCCAAGGACTACTCTCAGACTCTTTCACAAGCTCATCAAGAGGCATGGTATTGGGGGGTTGAATCCGTAGGATCTCGTCAATGAGGTCATCTTCATCAAGTTCCCCCCTCCTATAATATCATCTAGGATAAAGATTGGATGGGATGTTGTATGATACAATTCATCTTCCTCCTCCTCTTCTAGCCACAAGGGTAAGTCATGCTCAATGGATGGTTGAGCAGGAGGGTACAATACCAATTGTTTGTACAAATTCCCATTCTTAATGGTCATGTTCATCAACCGTGGCTAACCATGGCCTTCCCAAGATGAGAGGATAACCATTGAATTTGGTTTTGGGTTGGAGAACCAAGAAGTCAGTAGGATACTCCCAGAGTCAATTAAGACCATTACATCCTCAACAACTCCCCAAGAGCCACTATGGATCTATTTGCAAGTTGCATCACAATAGTGGTATTTCTTAAGGCTCCTTGGAGGTCTAATTCTAGCATAGTTTATTTATTCATCACATTGATGGCAACCCCAAGAACAATCAACGTATGATGGACCCATCAATGTGCACATATACTAATGGACTTCGAGGGTCTAAATATTTTGGACAAATCACTCTCCCAACATCAAATCAGGTAATTGACCAATAACATTGATGGTGGAGGTGTCCCTTTTTCTCCTCCTATTGTGTTTGAAACATTTCTCCTTGATAAACTTATTATAGAGGGGAACATCCTTAATAGCTTGGAGGATGGGTATTTTAACACATATGTTCTTCAATTCTCCCAGAAGTTTAGTCTCTTATGGGGTGTGCTGGTTAGGATGGATCAATCTATCAGGGAAAGGAGGTGGATTCACTTGAGGGGTACTTTCTTCCTTTTCATATTCAAGTTCTTCAGGTGGAGATGGAGGTTTCTTATCTGGAAGCACTCTTCCAGACCTAAGGTTGATTTCTTGAATCTCCACAGGATAGGCAAGGTAAGATGTCTCTCTAATGTAGACCTATTGTGCTTGCTTGTTATTCAGGCTCAAATTGGGTTGAGCAGGCATCTGAGGTTGCTTGGGTGGAGCAGGATGAGTGATTTGTGGTTGAGGTGGAGGTGGAAGCAGTAAAGTAGGAGGATGGTTGAGTTGAGGCCTACAACCTTGTGATGGGTTATTCCACTGAGGAGGTTGAAAAGCATATGGTTGAAATGGTTGATTGACAGGTTGGGGAGGATATTGAGGAGAATAAGGCCAATAAGGAGGTGCGGACCATGATGGATGAGTGGAAGAGTACCAAGGTGGCAAGGGTGCATTTTGGTTGGGATGGTAACAAGAGTAAGATGCACCTTGCATGCCCTGCTGGTATGGCTGAGGCCCTTGAGGCCTCCTTTGATTTATAAAGTAGAGTTCCTCAACCCCACCTTATACCCCTTGGTATAAAACTTTTAAACCAGGAAAATAAGGACATTTATCTGTTCCATGTTTTTCCTCACAGATTTAGCATACCTCTATGACATTTAATAGGCATTCATTTTTGGGATGCCTTCTAGTGAATTTAGGACAGAAAATAGCTAGGGCTCTCTTTACTTCCTCTTGTCTTCTCTGGATCTGCATGATACCCATTTGCAAAGAAAAGGTATGAAAATTTTCATTTTAAAGTCCTCAAACATGTTCCCAATCTCATTCTCGATGGATGTTGAGGAAGGAGAGGAACTGACCAAGCCTTGACTAGCCCTACCCTTCTTCCTAGCAACCTTAGAGTGATTTTTGAACACCATTGTGGTGTCATCATAGGATAACTAATAGATTATCCCCCAGAAAACATGTTAAGGGTTTCCAACACGTCCTCCCTGATCCCTTTGAGAAGGACTAGCTTGAGTGAGTTAGGATCAAGGATGTATTTGGCCCTCTTGTAACTGAGTTGAAATCTCTCCTCATAGTCCTCTAGAGATTCATCAAGTCTAAGAGTCATTCTAAATATTTCTTCCTTGGTTGCTTTGGACCTTTAGTTGTCCCTATTCTTGTTATTAAAGGCTTGTTGCATTTGAGCCCAGGTAGTGATGCTATCACTAGGCAGACCCATCAACCAACGCAAGGCTGCATCCTTAAGGGTAGAGTGGAATTACTTCATCTTCTGGTCATCAGAGGCATAGCGATAAGTCTTACAGACAACAAAAAATTCAAACATAAAAGTATCAAGATCATCAGAGGTTAAGCCATGGATGTGTGGAAGGGCAGTAGGGCTTATATTCTTCATTCTAGCCTCTCCATTAGTCTCTCTGATAGGGAAAACCTCATTGTTCCTATTTTCAACCATGGTTTGTGTAGGTGAAATGGGTTCTTCTTCTTCCCTAATAGGTTCTTCAAAGATCTCGAGTTTCTCACCTAAAGGGTCCTCTAACTCCCCTATAGTCAGAGGGGGAAGATGACAGTCACAGAAGAAGAGTGAAGGTTGACTATTTGAGGGTGTGGGGTGTTTGGTAAGAATTTTTCTTTAGTATCTCTATTCCTACGAGGCATGGAAGAATTTTTTTCTTCTTTTATGTGATTTTTTCAAAAATGAATGCAAAAAAGAAAATAATGCTTAAGAAGGAATAACATCTACCTACACACCTCCTCGACAATGATGCCAAAAAGTGGTGAGCCCTCGTATTGCACCAAGAGTGTTGCAACTCCCAAGGGATCCTCAACTCTATTTATCAACTTAGGGTTCATACAAAATTTGAGGTGACAATGTTATATACATAGTAGATGGGATTCTACTCATGCCACCCTCAACTAGGACATTTGATCAATAGTGCTCCAAGACCATTCTTTCTATTGAATTAGAAGGAAACTAACTAATGAAGGTGAAATTCATAAGCTAGCTCTAATGACAAAAAGGAAAATTCTTTTTAAACCTCAACTTGTAAATGTTATTAACTTGTAAATGCTACTAGATCAATTCATGAAAAGACAAGAGATACACTACTTGCAGGAAGGGAACTAAATTATCTTGAAATCAACCATCTAGCTACCAAATATTCTTCCATATAGGAAACCAATTTACCAAATAATAATTCCAGATTCCATGCATATTTTATCTAGTTCACACTTGCATATAAATCAATGTTCTATTTGTGCTAAATTTGTGATGAAGAAACTAATGTTATTCTATTTTGTAGTGAAGGAAAAGGATGGTTGGAATGTCCTAAGTGCTTCCCTTAATCATGGAGTCAGATTTGGGGGTCAAACTACTTCTAAAATAAGTCAAAATTGCATCACATGTCAAAGCATATGGTGAAACAGGTTGCTACAGACATGCTACAGGAGGTTGCTACAGGTTCCCTGCATTGCTACAGGAAGGCCTGTAATGCTACAAGAAGGCTTCCGATAAGGTTTGGGAGGTGTGAATGATGATTTTAAGGGATGTTAAGGTGGATGGAGATTGTGGTATGTGGATGGAAGGTGAAAAACACCCCTAGCCAAGCTTAGCACCTTAGGAAGGCATGTTTTGAACTAGGAGAGATGCTCACAGTGACCTAAGGGAATGAGCTCAAGAACAGACTTTGGGATTCATCAAAGAGGGTGAATAATTCCAAGATGGAGATGTCAAAAGTCCCCTTTCCTACAGATCCAAACAACCCTAAAAAATCACATGCGCATACTCTTTTATCATTGACAAAATGAAACAACTAATAGTGAAAAAGTTGAGTTGAATTTAAATACCATTTAAACTATGCCAAAAAATTTGATATAGTCAATAAATCAACTGCTAAGCTACAACAAGCATATGCAAAATAATATGAATAACATATAACTTCTTCCAAGAAATCATAAACACAACATTCTTGTGCTATGATTGTAGATTCTTCCATTCATTCTCCCATGAGAGAGATGAGATAGAGGTTGCAATCATAGGATTTTTGAGGGGTTATATTCTAATGAAATGAAAAAAAATAATAAGAATTCAAAGCTAAAAAGAGATACCAATACATAAGAGGGGCCTAAGCCACTGGGGTTGGGCCCAAACCCAAGAGCCTTAGCCCTCTGGAGCTAACTCAATGATTAACCAATAAGAAACTTCTCCTTATCATTGCATCAATGACAAATACATCACATAACCAGTCAAAAATAACAGTATCAAGTGCTTAAGCTTGATAGCTTCCTAGCTGAAAAAAAGGTTCCAATCCTAATGAGCTCTTTGGCATGTTTATTTATACAAGAGGGCAACTGCTAACAACTCCCTAGAAAATAGGAATGTTTGTCACCTAAAACTCGAGAAGGGTGGATATTGATATTCTTTAACTAAACTTGCTTGGCTAACAATGACCTCAAGCTGATGAGAGAGAGTGAGGTGATTTTGGCTGATTGAGGGGGTTAAGGAGGTGGAAAACGTCCTAGAATCTCTCCCTATTGCCTATTCCAAGCTCTTGCATTTAAATCATCTAAAAAATGCTCCATTTCCTGCATTTAAACCATATTAGGCCACATGACATAGCAAAACATCTTTTACCCCTCTCATTGGGCATAATATAACAACAAGTGTAAATAAATGTGAGAAAGAAATAGTTCTAAATCTAGAGGATGGCATTATGACCCTTATGATTTACATATCAATGATCCTAGTCATACCCCCATATTGAAATTGTTGCTCATCCTGTGAACAACTCAGTTATCTATGCCCATGTATTTCGTGGCTCTTGTGACCTCCCTGACATCCCAATGTTCCTTAGATGGGGTGCCTTCTTGGGGATAGAAGCTTGCATTCTTTTCTATCTCTGTCCACTCCTTCTTCTCCTCTTCTTCATTTCTTCCTTCCTGTAGGCCTAGCAGCAAGGGTGGACTGAGCTTGAGTCCAATCCAATTGACTTTTAATCTTTGCATGATTCTTTTATATAGGGGTTTCCTCTCCAATGCATTCTTCAGCCTTTCAGGAGAGTGATATTCTCTGATTTGGAGACTGTGGGGTAAGGCATTCCATCTCCTCTAGAAGGCTTGCTGGATTTTTACCCTAACAACCTAAGTGTGTCTTCAAAATGTGAGATGGCTTGTTCCTGGGTGGCAAGGTATTTGGGTGTTAGGTCAACATCATTGGAGATGATGTTATGATTGCTAATGATAACCATTGGGCTTATTAGCTCTGCCTTGATATATGATGGTTGCTTTCCTTCCTTTGTCACGACTATCTTTACTTCCTTTGCTCTTGCCTCCTCATGAGTCATCTAGGATGCTAGGGCCATCAATTGTGTATCCCCCAATTTTGCATTGGGATCCCAAATATTCATATCAACCAAGGTGAGGTTATGAATGTAAAACTCATCCAATTTTTCTTTTTCTTCGATGCTAACTTGGTTGCAAAATTAAATGAACTGTATGTAATCTTGAATGGCATAGACCCATGCTTTTCTAAGGTTTTGATTTAGAATTGCAGCCACTGCTCTTTGAGAAAGAGTGCATAAGGCTTGGATGGTTGTTTGCGATGTAATGCCTCCATGGAGAGGCTTGCCATTGTGGCCAGTAGAGTTTCCTTCTCCCATAACTTGTCCCTCAACCACCTATTTTCTGCCTGTAGCTGCTCCTTCATGGTTGACTCCCTCTCTCTTAGCTCACTTAAATATTTTCTGATTTCAAGGACCTTTTCTTCCATGAGGCCCACATCTTCCACCTTCTTAAACTTAGAAATTTGCATACATCTGTGGGTTCTTCCTCTTTCTCCTTCTAGCTCAAATAAAAGCGAGATTACAAACTTTTGGGGAATAATTCTCCCTCCTTCAATGACTTTATAATAGGAGCTTAGGCTAGGTTATGGACTACGGTCCTGGAGCTCTGGGAGGTCCCTCTCAAATGTTTTTAGGGAAATTTCTATGTCATGTAGCTATTGTGTCACATTCTACCCTTCTTGTTTCTCATTTTGACCCTCCTGTAGCATCCACTCGTCCTCCTGTAGCGTCCTATGCTCCTCCTGTAGCACACTATGTTTTTCCTGTAGCATACTCGACCCTTCCTGTAGCTCCCCATTTTCTTCTTGTTGGAGGGTGGTAGGTGTCTTGGGTTGTTTAAAGAAGGTCGATCTGGTGGCAGGCCTCTTTACATATGTTATAGGAGTCTTTTTTATGGATTTTAGAGAGGTGACCTCTTCGATTTTTATTTTAGTGGGTCCCACCTCCTTGCTTTGGGACTCTTCAATTGTGATAAGGGTCTTTGTGGAAGTTTTTGGCCTCCCTTGCTTTATCCTGGTGCTTTTCCTAATCTTAAAGTATAGGGGGCTTGCCGTTGTCTCTTCCTTTTAGGTTTGACTTGGGTGCTCAAGGTAGCTAAAGTTGCAGCTACCTCGTTTTCAGTGGGTCCTGGAGACAAACTTGCGTGCTTTGGGGTGTAGATTTTTACTTGTAGATTCAACAACTTATGTGATATGCTAAAACATAAGACAAGAATCTACTCTACTCTTCAGCAGAAACCAAAATTGATCGATGAAAACAATAAACAAAAATGAAAGAATATCAATCTCACATAACACAATATTTCTCTAAGGAAAGAAACCACTAAAAACCTCGACTATCTATATTACATTAACCAAAAGATCTCAGAAGATAATATAATGCTTGTTCACTCTGAACAATTCTTGCACAAGTACAATCTATCTCTCTACTTTCTAAGATGTCTCTAGCTAACACTTAGCCAATTTACTATCCTTCCAAGACCCTACTTCCTTGCGCAATTCCTGAGAGAATTAACCGAAATTTAATTGGGAAAATCTTTCCTTTGATTGCATGCACCATCTGTACAACTCAGAAAATTATACAACTGATAGTACACTGTCCCCGAACTCTAAACTCAACTGGGTCTTCCTATGAACTTACATGCATGAATTATTTATGAGTGAAACTTCAGTTAACTAGTGTGGCACTAAGGATGCACTAATGCACTCCACTACTAGGCCTCCTAGTAGTTCCTCCAAAAGTTAGAACTAGTTTAACTTACTATAACTCAGTGAGACTGATTTATCTAGTTACAACTCAAAAGAACTCAACCTGGACCCCTAAAATTTAGGAATCACTCCACATGACTTTAGATAGACTTCCAACTCGAATTTCCTAAGCTAACTTAGTCAACTTAACTTAGTTAACTATTACAAGTTGCTATGAGAAAATAATTACGATTTAATTCAAGGACAAATTAGATTGGAATTTCTAGATGTTTTTTTTAACATTTCTTGTTTCTATTTTCAACATGGGGATCAATAGTTTTCTCAGGACTTGATTTTTCTTGTTTCTCCCCCTCTTCTTCTTCATCTTGTTATTTTCCTACCTCTGCATCAGTTTCTATTTCCTCTTCTTCTTCATCTTGTTATTTTCTTACCTTTGCATCAGTTTCTATTTCCTCTTCTTCTGACCCTACTGCTTCTTCCTCTCATGTCCTTGCACCTTCTTCTTCTTCCTTTGTTTTTCCCTCTCTTCTTCCAACACTAGAGGATGGGGTGTCACCTAGTGTGAGGGTCTGTGTGTCAATGAAGGCCTCTCTATCCATGTCTATGAATTTGGACCAAAGGACAATGATTCTCAATTTGTTCAAGGCATCCACCACTATCATTTTAATGACGTCGTGGTGACCTACATGTTGGTGTTTTCCCTTTCCTACATTTTTCCTTTTCAATGCCTTTACCAATTTCCCCTTAGCCATAAACACATCAAGTAATGCCCACTAAGATCTTTTTCCCAACACTCAGCTTGGAATACGTGTCCCTGAATTGTGGTCTTGTTTTTCCTTATATTAATTTTTTACATATTGTTGATATTACAATTTACCGCGAAGAATTCATGGTAAAATATTTCAATCTTAGTCTCAACCATAAAAAAATATTTTGATGTTCATGTTAAATAACATAAATTTGTATCAAACTTGAAAAAAAAAATCTTATATTTTCACCTTCAAAAGTAAGGAATGTGTATAATTCAAAATATTTCAATATAATACTTAAATAAACTATTTAATGTCCATGTTAACTAATATATTTCAATATCAACCTCATATACAAATATACAAAAAAAAACTAGGGAAAAAATTACTTTAATGTTGCTCATAATTTTTTAGTTTTTTTTTCAAGAAAAAAGTAATTAAAAGTAAAAAAATCAGCTACTTTTTGATAAAGAGATGTGTAATTCGTTCGAATCTTACTATAATATTAATATTTGAAAAATATTAATAATAGTAAAAAAATTCAATGTAATTAATTTAAATAAAATATTTTAATATAATAGATTAAAAATATTGATTTCTATTTCTATATATATATATATATATATATATATATATATATATTGGATAAAGACTATTCTATTAAAAAAGATAAAAATATTTACAGAGAGGATTAAACCTCTGAGGGGGTCGTAGCCTGCCCATCACCAAAGAGACTTATGCAGATAGCAAACTTCATTCCTTTTACATAATTGAGAGTTTTAGAAGCAAGAATTGAAGTGAGCTTGAGAGACAAAAAACTAGACTGTCCTATAGTTGATCTATGCTTCAGAGGTAGCTGATCACTTACAAAAATACTATCCTTTAAAGCTGCTATTACAAAAAGATCCAAAACCAGACTTTTGACCTGAAGACTGTAACAATTCATGCTGATATCAAAAAGAAGCCGGAGACATGCACAGAAAGGACCATGGAAACATAACTTGAGTACCAAAAATCAGAAGAGGGACTGTTGTCATGGCATTTAAGCCAGAAGTCTTTAATCCTGCGGAGGAGAGCCTGTCGCGTCCACGTTTGCCTGGTTGGGGGAGCCAATCCAGGTCACCATTTCATTGTCTTCAGCTCCCATCATACTGCCTTCTGGGGGAATAACAAGATTCAGAACGCTTCCAGAAAAGCGTGCTGGTTCACAAGCAAGAATTTGCTCTTGTGGTGAAGCTGACTGGGGTTGAGGGGCTTCCTGAAGGCCATCCTCATTCTGCTTGGAATTGTCATTGAGGACTACTCCAGCCATGTCACCCTGAAATTCGCTTGTATCCTGAGACTGAGACTGAGCCCTGGAGGTGTCATCCGAGCTCATAAGCTCATCTTCCTCCTCCGAGAAAATTACAGTGATAGTGGCTGAGATTAAAGGCTTATTGAGCCTACTTCTGAACCTGAACCGGGTAGTTTGAAAGGAACTATTCAGAGAGGGCCGAGAATGATCAGAGGGCGGAGAGGATGGAGAGGCAGAGGCTAAAGGAGTGATGCTTTGAGGGGCAGAGCCACCGCGACGCCGAGAAACTCCACGAGTACCAGAATTGCTTCCACGCCGGGGGACGCCGCGACGTCGAGCCATTGCAGGGTGCGCAGGCAGCTTGGGTAAATAGGATGACCGAAACTGGAGGGGATGACCGAAACTGGAGGGAAGGCGACCAGACACAGGCGGAATAAACCAAGTTAATAGACCAGACACATGCGTAATAAACCAAGTTACTAGACCAGACACAGGCGGAATAAACCAGGTTAAGAAACCAGGCACAGGCGGAATAAACCCAGTTAATAGACCAGACACAGGCGGAATAAACCAAGTTAATAGACCAGACACAGGCGGAATAAACCAGGTTAAGAAACCAGAGGGGCTTCCATACACCCTGAGCAGCGCATGGGTGCAGAAAGCATAACGAGCAGAGGAAAACAGGATTGCAAATGTCAGCTGCAAACACCAGAGAGCACGCCATGTTTAAATCACTTGGCTGAGGATCTCGAACCGAATGAACATTAAATGCTGTGACCAGAGCCTTAATTCCACAATCTGCTCCTTTCATATCAGCTGATAACGAATTGTGTGGACTGCCGGATCCGTCCAAGTGTTTGGACAGCTGCCGCGTTTGCATGCATTGTATTTAACATGCAGTAATTGCACCCGCATCCGGGGCTATTTCAAAATATATTAATTAATTATTAAAAAAGTATTTTAATGGGATAATATGGTCCACAAATAAAATATTGCAATACTTATGCTAAGTTGTCTATATATATATATAGACAACTTAGCATAAGTATTGCAATATTTTATTTGTGGACCATATTATCCCATTAAAATACTTTTTTAATAATTAATATATATATAGATATATATATATATATATATATATATATATATATATATATATATATATATATCAAAGATTCAGTGGAATTGTAAGTTTAAGTTGTGGACTCTACATAATTCAAGTATTAAAGGAAAATTTCAAGATTCATTGAATCCATTGAATCCATTTATGTATTAAAAATACAATTTAAATAATGAAAAATTATACATGTTATGATGTGTATGTGTGAAAATTTAGGAATCAATTTTTTTAGATGTAATATTTTTTAAAAAAATTTACACTGAAAGAAGTTTTCATCTCAAGAGATTTGATCTCTCTCAGCCCTTTGTATAGGTCCATGATTAAGATGGATCTATACTAGTTTAATTTATAGTAATTTGATGATTGCATTTTGTTTTTGTTTGACTTTAACATCCATAAACAACATGCTCGGAATATCTCACATTCAACACAAATTATATAGTGGATATAACATACAATTGGGTTTTTGTTTCCTATTAAAAAAGAGAATGTGTAAAATAGCACGTCCTTGGTTTTTTTGGATGAGTTTTTTTTCTAAATTATTTGTTTGTTAAATTATTTTATTTATAATTAAAAATGTATTTGTAGAAATAGTTTTCACATAATTTGATGTCTAATTTGATCATTACTTTAAAATTAAATTATTTTTATTTTTATCACTGTAAAGATAAAATATATTTAAAAAAAATGTAATATCAAAGATTTTTATAATGCACATCTAAATATATATTTACTTCAAAACAAGGGAAGTAGCCAGCTCTATGATATGCCGTAGCATTGGAAAGTAAACCTCTTAATCAACATGGTTCCATTAGTATTTACTAGCAATATATGATAAATTATTTTTGTATGTTGAAGGTTTAATGTCGTTATAGTGAGGTATTCTCATTAGTTTTTGGCAGCGGAAGAAAATAAGAATTCATGCAACTATTGGCATACTTTTGTTAGACATTTTTCATCAATTAATAGTTTCTACTGTCATGGTAATTATGAATATGGAATATTTGAACTTAATTTAAGTTTGGTACCTGGTTCATCTTTCAACACTAAAGTCTATGACTAATATATGGGGTTAACTAGCCATTTTGAATGATGCAAAATATGATTTGTAATGAACTAATGTCACTTCCCGGATGCGGGTGTCTAAAAGGCGCAGCGGACTGATGGGGAGTCACATGGGCAGGTGTCAGCCCATTAGTGACATGCAGTACCCCGCGGTAGGTAAAGGAGGCTCGCATGCTGTAAAACCAGTGCCGACATTAATGCTGGTCTTGTCGTCCATCATCTGCTGCCTGGCTAATGACGCGATGGAGATTAATACACCGGAAACTCCTCTGGCTTTTGTGCATACTACTGCAATCGTCTGGCATTCTGCTGCTTCACTGGTGCATCACTCGGTGGAGTGGGGAAGGGAACAAGAGCATCCATGCTCTGCAGCTAAGAGAAATCGGCGTTGTGAGCTCAATACGGCAGCCCACGTCCTAACTAAGTCCTCCTCACCAGGTTCCTGCACGCGAGTTCATCTTCTGAATCCAGAAATGCGGGGTGAGCGACAGAGAATGTGCAGTAGGCGCGGAGGCTCTCGAGGACGAGCCACCACCCAGCGACCTGCCCCCATTTCTCCTTCCTCCTCCGTCGAAGTTACGTCTGTGCCGCAACAATTCCATGGTAATAGAGCTGGGCGTGGCAGAGGAATGGAGAGCGAACGAAGAATGGATTGTGAGCATGATGAGCATCTTATGGTTAGGTATCGAATACCCTGCACACTCGCTAATTCCACTTTTATTATCTCTGTAACGGTTGAGCATTGTGATATTCTTAGAGAACTGGCAGATGCCACTCTGGAATATCCTCCTCCTGTTCATGAGACAGGGCCTATTATTGACCTGCAACGCCCTGTCAGGGAAAGCTCCCCCTTAGCCTGTCCATCAGCTCTTGCAGGTCCAAGCGAGCCTGATAGGGAAAGCTCCCCCATAGCCTGTCCACCAGCTCTTGCAGGTCCAAGCGCGCCTGTTCAGGGACGGCCTTCCAGCGTGATAGTCCCTCTCTCTGACTCTGATGACTCTCTACACTTTGGGTGCCAAATTGAGGAAGCGCCCTACACCACGGACGATGAATGAGCAAGACAAGTAGTTCGCTCTCGGCAACCTGGGCCGTAAGAGCTTTATTTTGTCTTTGTTTTCTCTGTCTATGTATCAGTTCGACAGCATGGGTCTGTCTGTCTATGTGTCGGCCGTATGGGTCCCTGTTATGCACTGTTTAAAGTCACGGTTTCGAGTCTTAGAGGCAGCAGATACAACAGAAGACAGTAATCCAAATTTTGACTGTGTTCAATTTTGGAAGATGTAAGCTGGGAAAACGAACAATTTCTGGGCAGGATTACAGAGCCATGGCCCTTGCAACTCTTATGTAATTTTTGACCTTTTTGTATTATAATAGAATTAGTCTTATTCAGAAAAAAAAATAAAAAAAAATAAATAAATAAATAAATAAATAAAAGAAAAAAAAAAAAAAAAAAATGAACTAATGTCACTAACTGTTTAGAAATACTTGAATTGAATAAGAAAATGTGAGGTAACCAAAATATTAGTGAGCCATGGCTGAGTTTCCAACCAATCATCATTGAAATGTGCAATACTTGGTAGTTCAAGATGCCCAATGCAAGGAAGAGTTTATTTTGCATTAATATATTTGGATGAAAGAATGATCAAATAGTGGCTATTGACTTACAATGCTCTCCTACATGTGTCATGTTTTTTTCTATGATAATTCCATTTATGAGTGAATACGCTTTGTTACAATTACATTTTCCTTTGCAAAGGAGGTGACCGGGCATGAATTTCATACTTCTTCCATGAATGAGAAGATTTATCAACAAGAAAGGGAGTGCTTTGTAATGTTTTTCCCCATTCAAGCCTAGAGTTGTAAACCATATGTGAGAGACACATTTTGCCTGCACTTTATGAATATACATGTCTTATAGGTTTAAAACCTCAATATTTGGTTCCAACATTAGTTGATTAAATTATTAATTCATAAGAAGTAGATCTTGACCTTCATGACTCTATTCCAAGAGGTCTAAATTAAATAGTGAATGATCCAACATAGACACAAAGTAAAAACAAATGGTTTTTCCTTTCATTATTGACTAGGAAAAATTTTCAAAAATATTTGTGCCAATATTTCATTACATCTATAATTTTTTTTGGTCAAAAGTTTCATTCTATTGAGCTTGTCTTTCTAACCTAGTGTTTCATCATATTCACCGTGTCTTTCATTTTTCTATTACCAACACTACTATGTGTAAATGTGATAGCTTTGAAGACACATTTACTAATTAAGTAACTAACTCAATAAAATTAAATATGAAATCATTATAATGGTGCCAATTGAATGAGAAAACTAATAATATCCACATATATATTGGAATTATTTGTTAACTATACCATACTTCTAAAGAGAATATTTAAAATTTTAATTGTTTTATTTCTAAAATTATTCAATTCTTTGAAAAAATATAAATTAATTCCAACTAAATTCAATCTAAAATCAAATATTTTTTTGTTAATATAAACATTTATTTATATTAACATTGACCATATAAATATAATTCCATGGAATTTCAAAACATATTTATCAATGTAAAAAATAACATGTCATTTGATGGGTAACATCATACACTCTTGTTCTTCAAAAGTTGTAATTATATAAATGGTAACTTGTAAATGTGAAACAAAGTTTCTTAGTGAGATAACTTAATTCCAATTTGATAAAATAAATTATTTAATCGTTATCTTTCAAAATTGAAATGTTAAATTTTTTATAAAAATAAAAAACATATTATTTTATAATTTTATGTTTAATAATTTTATTTTTTTCAAATAATATTTTTAAAATTTTAATACTTAAAAAAATATTAAAAAATTAATAATTTTTAAATAACATAAAACTAATCAAAATTATTATATTTTTAAATAACATAAAACTAGTCAATAGGGAAAACAAGAAGCGCATAGCTCATATTTTCCCCGTGTTGAAGATTCAAATTGGTTTGCCTTGAAGCATTGCTTTATAGGATCTTTCACATGCTCTGAAAAGATAGATTCAAAGTGATATTAAAGTTTAATGTAGTAGTATTTTATTGTGTAATATTATAATTTTTTTAATGTGAAATTTTATTTTTATAAAAAAATATTAAAATTTTGATATAAAGTTAAATTAATATGAATTTTAATTTTAATTTTTTATTTAATTTTTTTATTTAATTTATATATATACTTGTGTGTGTTAAAATAATATGTTGAATATGGAAAGAATTATGTATCTCTTTTAAATTGAGTAACATATTATGATTTTTTTTAATTACATGTGTTATCTCTTACGTTACATGTTTAAACTAGTAGAGTATGTACACTTCCATATATTTTAAAAGTCAAATCACTAGGAAATTTGAGATTTCTTGTCTCACAAGCAAAAGGGTCTTATACACTAGGACTATAGTATGTACACCTCCACAAACTTTAACGATCAAATCATTGTACAATGAAAAATCTCTTTCTTATCAATATAAAGATTTCATACACTAATTTGATATATAATAATAATAACCTTAAAATTAAATAATTATTATTAATAATAATAAAATAAAATAAAAATTAATATTAAATTTGTTCTTTTAATTTTAATATTTATATATATGTTAATATATAATTATTTTATCTTAAATATTTTGTGATGTATATATTATGCGTCAAGTATGAAATAAACAAATCTGTTTTTAAAAATAATAAAATTATGAAAATGGATAGAAATAAATGGCTTGGAATCTTTTAAAAAATATTTAGATTTTACAAAACTTTTTACAATTTTAATGACCATATTTTATATGTGAATAAATATTCTTTCATCCTATCTTAAAATTAACCTTAATCTAGACTAAACTTCACTTAGTATGTAAAAAAAACAAATTGATAATTATGATGAGAGTACACAATAGAAATGAATGGGTTTGAATGATGAGAACACGTAGGACAAACCGATTACTAAAAAGTTTTACATGAAGATATTCTCTACAAATACCGCGGGATATTTTGTATCAAGATAGGGATTCCAGGCTTTGCGTTATAATTTTAAAACCTTCGCATTATTTATTAAAGGAGCGATAAGCCACGTACGAAAACGGAAAACGGAAAATGGCAAAAGAAATAACCGTTTCTTCTCACCAAAGATTAGGGGGAGGGCCATGAAAATGTGACCTACAAAAATCATTGGCAATAACACAATCATATAACTTTGAACAACTTAATTAAAACGCCTAAATTTATTACTATGAAACGTAATAGTCTCAATAAAATTCCTTACGCGTCACTTCACACGTCTGTACTCTCTTGAAAATACGCATTAAATATTGCAAGGTATATGACGTGGGTTACATGTTTATTAATTCTTTCTATGAACTAATTGAAATAAAGATATTAATAATTCAATTCGAGATTTCAAAATATTATTTGTAAATATGTGAATCAATGTCAAAGTCTAATTTGAACCCTAAATATAGATTGAATCCGAAAATTGTTATTCGCCAACTTCTTTAAAAATAATTTCAGTGGTAGTTAAACAACGCGGAATTGATATGATTTAATAATAATAGTACACATATGGAAAAGCAACATGAATTTAATTTATTGAACGTTACCTTTTTGAAAAGGTGTAACCTCCATCAAAGGAACATACAAAACAAAATCGATGCAAGAAAAGCATAGAAATCAACCAGCATTGTCGAGACCCCACAAGACATATAACATGTCTAACACACACACTCACTCACATGTTTACAAAGTTCTTTTCCAAAGACTATTTCCTCATTAATTGAAGTCTCCATTCCTTCCTCACTTTCTATAAAATATTTCTTACAACTCTCTTGTACTTTTATGGTAAGTACATTGGTAGAAGGTTTGCCCTTTCCAAATCTTGTATTAAAATAATTGAAAGTGATTGTCTAAAAAAATAATAAATATGAGAATAATATGGCAGAGGAATTGGAAAGTATAAATAGTTTATTTAAATTAAAGTATAAATTAAATAAAAAAATGGAAATAAAAATAATATCTATAAAAATAATAAAAAATATAATAATATTAATTAATTTAATTTTGAGTCATGAGTATATCTTAAAACTGTTTTTATTAAGAGTATCTTTTTTGGGCATAATAGAATAGGTTAATGACGCAAGATCTAGAGGCATCTTGCAATGAAAGCCTTCTTCTAAGGGATCACCATTAAGTAATTCTAGGTGACGTGGTTTTTTAGTAATGAGTCATCCTACATGCGATGGCCAATGATAATTGTTCGCACTACTTGTTTGACAACTAAATTATGTTAGATTTTCATAGTGTTTAAAAAATAACCTATTTACATACTAAAGTAATACAAAATGATAAATGCATTATACATGCTAAACTTAAAATAAATATAAAAAAGAATATAACATATGTGGAGATAACCAAGTATAATTGACACATAAATGAAGCATTTAAGAGAAATACACCATAAACATGGATAAGAAAAATGTGAAAAAGACATTAATAAGAAGGCATTTTGTGTTGATGAGCCTAGGAAAAGTGTAGAAATAGATAGTGAATCATATATTAATGAAAGAGAAATGGGATAAAGATATAGACCATGCTAACCTAGAGAGAATGTGAACAAGAAAATAATTATAAATATGTAAAGATATGAATTAATAAAAGTAAGTGTTGAAGCAAATGAGTAGATGTGCAAAGTGTGCTTAAAAAATGCACAAACCAAATTCATAAGATTGTGAACTTGAAATCAATTTATAATAATTAACCAATTAAAAAATTGCATTAATACAATACAAATATTCACATATAAGATAAGCTTTTTTTATAAAAATAGATAAAATAAGTCAAAAAATAATGTAAAAAAAATAATAATATGCATAGAAGTAATAAACAATTACATCCTCAACAACTCCCTCAAGAGCCACTATGGATCTATCTGCAAGTTGCATCACAATAGTGGTCTTTCTTAAGGCTCCTTGGAGGTCTAATTCTAGCATAGTTTCTTTATTCATCACATTGATGGCAACCCCAAGAACAATCAACATATGATTGACCCATCAATGTGCACATATACTAATGGACTTCGAGGGTCTAAATATTTTGGACAAATCATTCTCCCAACATCAAATCAGATAATTGATCAATAACATTGATGGTGGAGGTGTCCCTTTTTCTCCTCCTGTGGTGTTTGAAACATTTCTCCTTCATAAGCTTATTATAGATGGGAACATCCTTAATAGCTTGGAGGATGGGTATTTTAACACATATGTTCTTCAATTCTCCCAGAAGTTTAGTCTCTTATGGGGTGTGCTGGTTAGGATGGATCAATCTACCGGGGAAAGGAGGTGGATTCACTTGAGGGGTACTTTCTTCCTTTTCCTATTCAATTTCTTCAAGTGGAGATGGAGGTTTCTTATCTGGAAGCACTCTTCCAGACCTAAGGTTGATTTCTTGAATCTCCACAGGATAGGCAGGGTAAGATGTCTCTCTAATGTAGACCTATTGTGATTGCATGTTATTCAGGCTCAAATTGGGTTGAGCAGGCATCGAGGTTGCTTGGTTGGAGAAGGATGAGTTATTTGTGGTTGAGGTCGAGGTGGAAGTAGTAAAGTAGGAAGATGGTTGAGTTGAGGCCTACAACCTTGTGACGGGTTATTCCATTGAGGAGGTTGAAAAGCATATGGTTGAAATGGTTGATTGACAAGTTGGGGAGGATATTGAGGAGAATAAGGCCAATAAGGAGGTGTGGACCATGATGGATGAGTGGAAGAGTACCAAGGTGGCAAGGGTGCATTCTCGTTGGGATGGTAACAAGAGTAAGATGCACCTTGCATGCCCTGCTGGTATGGCTGAGGTCCTTGAGGCCTCCTTTGATTTATAAAGCAGAGTTCCTGAACCCCACCTTATACCCCTTGGTATAAAACTTTTAAACCAGGAAAATAAGGACATTTATCTGTTCCATGTTTTTCCTCACAGATTTATCATACCTCTATGACATTTAATAAGCATTCATTTCTGGGATGCCTTCTATTGAATTTAGGACAGAAAATAGCTAGGGCTCTCTCTAATTCCTCTTGTCTTCTCTGGATCTGCATGATATCCATTTGCAAAGAAAAGGTATGAAAATTTTCATTTTAAAGTCCTCCAACATGTTCCCAGTCTCATTTTCGATGGATGTCGTGGAAGGAGAGGAACTGACCAAGCCTTGACTAGCCCTACCCTTCTTCCTAGCAGCCTTAGAGTGATTTTTGAACACTATTGTGGTGTCATCATAGTATAACTAATAGATTATCCCCTAGAAAACATGTTAAGGGTTTCCAACACGTCCTCCCTGATCCCTTTGAGAAGGACTATCTTGAGTGAGTTAGGATCAAGGATGTATTTGGCCCTCTTGTAACTGAGTTGAAATCTCTCCTCATAGTCCTCTAGGGATTCATCAAGTCTAAGAATCATTCTAAATATTTTTTCCTTGGTTGCTTTGGACCTTTAGTTGTCCCTATTCTTGTTATTAAAGGCTTGTTGCATTTGAGCCCAGGTAGTGATGCTATCCACAGGCAGACCCATTAACCAACGCAAGGCTGCATCCTTAAGGGTAGAGTGGAATTACTTCATCTTCTGGTCATTGGAGGCATAGTCACAAGTCTTGCAGACAACAAAAAATTGAAACATAAAAGTATCAAGATCATCAGAGGTTAAGCCATGGATGTGTGGAAGGGCAGTAGGGCTTATATTCTTTATTCTAGCCTCTCCATTAGTCTCTCTAATAGGGAAAACCTCATTGTTCCTATTTTCAGCCATGGTTTGTGTAGGTGAAATGGGTTCTTCTTCTTCCCTAATAGGTTCTTCAAAGATCTCAAGTTTCTCACCTAAAGGGTCCTCTAACTCCCCTATAGTCAGAGGGGGAAGATGATAGTCACAAAAGAAGAGTGAAGGTTGACTATTTGAGGGTGTGGGGTGTTTGGTAAGAATTTTCCTTGAGTATCTCTATTCCTATGAGGCATGGGAGAATTGTTTTTCTTCTTTTATGTGATTTTTTCAAAAATAAATGCAAAAAAGAAAATAATGCTTAAGAAGGAATAACATCTACCTACACACCTCCTCGACAATGATGCCAAAAAGTGGTGAGCCCTCGTATTGCACCAAGAGTGTTGCAACTCCCAAGGGATCATCAACTCTATTTATCAATTGAGGGTTCGTACAAAATTTGAGGTGACAATGTTATATACATAGTAGATGGGATTCTACTCATGCCACCCTCAACTAGGGCATTTGATCAATATTGCTCCAAGACCATTCTTTCTATTGAATTAGAAGGAAACTAACTAATGAAGGTGAAATTCATAAGCTAGCTCTAATAACAAAAAGGAAAATTCCTTTTAAACCTCAACTTGTAAATGTTATTAACTTGTAAATGCTACTGGATCAATTCATGAAAAGACAAGAGATATACTACTTGCAGGAAGGGAACTAAATTATCTTGAAATCAACCATCTAGCTACAAAATATTCTTGCAGATAGGAAAACAATTTACCAAATAATAATTCTAGATTCCATGCATATTTTTAATAAGATTTTTAAGATTTTAATACTTAGAAAAAAAATAATAATAATATTTTTAAAATAATATAAAACTAATCAAAATTATTACATTTTTAAATAACATAAAACTAGTGGGAAAACAAAAGCTCATAGCTCATATCTTCACATGCTGAAGATTCAAATTGGTTTGCTTTGAAGCATTGCTTTATAGGATCTTTCACATGCCCTAAAAAGATAGATTCAAAGTGATATTAAAGTTCAATCCAGTAGTATTTTATTTTGTAATATTATAATTTTTTTAATGTAAAATTTAATTTTTATAAAAAATTATTAAATTTTGATATAATTATAATTTTTTTAATGTAAAATTTTATTTTTATAAAAAATTATTAAATTTTAATATATATATGTGTGTGTGTGTGTGTCAAAATAGTGTATTGAATATGGAAGGAATTACATATTGTTTTTAAACACATTATGATTTTTTTTTAAATATATGTGTTATCTCTTACGTCACATGTTTAAATTAGTAGAGTATGTACACTTCTATTTACTTTAAAAGTCAAATCATTATGGAATTTGAGATTTCTTGTCTCACAAGCAAAAGGGTCTTATACACTAGGACTATAGTGTATACACTTCCACAAACTTTAGCAATCAAATCATTGTACAATAAAAAATCTCTTTCCCACCAATATAGAGATTTCATACGCTAATTTGATCTATAACTTCATCATAACCTTAAAATTAAATAATTAATAATAATAATATAATAAAATAAAATAAAAATTCATAATAAATTTATTCTTTTAATTTATATATATATGTTAATATATAATTATTTTATTTTAAATATTTTGTTTTATATATATATAATTATAATGTGTCAAGTATGAAATAAATTATTATTTTTTTAATATTGGATTCTAAACAAATCTGTTTTTAAAAACAATAAAATTATGTAAGTGGACAGAAATAAATGGCTTGGAATCTTTTAAAAAATATTTAGATTTTACAAATTTTTTTACAATTTTAATGACAATATTTTAAATATGTGAATAAATATTCTTTCATCCTACCCTAAAATTAACCTTAATCTAAACTAAACCTCACTTAGTATGTAAAAAAAATAAATTGATAATTATGATGAGAGTACACAATAGAAATGAATGGGTTTGAATGATGAGAACACGTAGGACAAACCGATTACTAAAAAGTTTTACATGAAGATATTCTCTACAAATACCGCGGAATATTTTGAATCAAGATAGGGATTCCAGGCTTCGCGTTATAATTTTAAAACCTTCGCATTATTTATTTATTAAAGGAGCGATAAGCCACGTACGAAAACGGAAAACGGCAAAAGAAATAACCGTTTCTTCTCGCCAAAGATTAGGGGGAGGACCATGAAAATGTGACCTACAAAAATCATTGGCAATAACACAATCATATAACTTTGAACTTAATTAAAACGCCTAAATTTATTACTATGAAACGTAATAATCTCAATAAAATTCCTTACGCGTCATTTCACACGTCTGTACTCTCTTGAAAATACGCATTAAATATTGCAAGGTGTATGACGTGGGTTAAATGTTTATTAATTTTTTCTATGAACTAATTGAAATAAAGATATTAATAATTCAATTCGAGATTTCAAAATATTATTTGTAAATATGTGAATCAATGTCAAAGTCTAGTTTGAACCCTAAATAGATTGAATCCGAAAATTGTCATTCGCTAACTTATTTAAACATAATTTCAGTGGTAGTTAAACAACGCGGAATTGATATGATTTAATAAAAGAACACATATCGAAAAGCAACATGAATTTAATTTATTGAACGTTACCTTTTTGAAAAGGTGTAGCCTCCATCAAAGGAACATACAAAACAAAATCGATGCAAGAAAAGCATTATCCTAGTCGGTAGAAATCAACCGGCAATGTGGAGGCCCCACAAGACATATAACATGTCTAACACACACACTCACTCACACATGTTTACAAAGTTCTTTTCCATCCACTATTTCCTCATTAATTGAAGTCTCCATTCCTTCCTCACTTTCTATAAAATATTTCCTACAACTCTCTTGTACTTTTATGGTAAGTACATTGGTAGAAGGTTTGCCCTTTCCAAATCTTGTATTAAAAATAATTGAAAGGTGATTATTTAAAAAATAATAAATAAATGAAAAGAAATAACAAATGAAAAAAATAAATAGTTTATTTAAGTTAGAGCACAAATTAAATTAAAAATTTGGACTATAAAAAAATGTTTATAAAAATAATCAAAATAGTGTAAAAATATTAATTAATTTAATTTCCGGTGTGGAGTATGTGTTAAAATTGTTTTTGGTAAGAGTTCATTTTTTTAAGTGTAATGGAATAGATTAATGGCATAAGACCTGAAAGCATCTTTTAAGAGTGAAAGCTTACCCTCTTACAGACCACCATTAAGTAATTCTACGTGGCTTGGTTTTCCTTGAATAACAATGATGAGTCATCCTACATTCTCGGATAGCCAATGATCACTGTCCCATTACTGGTTTGACAATTGAATTATGCTAGATTTTCACACTATTTAAAAATAACTTATTTAATTTAAAGAAGAGAAATGTATTATACATATTAAAGGAATACAAAATACTAAATGCATTATACAAGCTTAACTTAAAAGAAATAAAAAATGAATATAACATCTGTGGAGATGACCAAGTATAACTGACACATAAATGAATCATTTAAGAGAAATACACCATAAACATGGATAAGGAAAATATGAAAGAAACATTAATAAGAACGCATTTGTGTTGAGATGAGCATAGAAAAAGTATAGAAATAGACAGTGAATCATATATTAATGAAAAAGAAATGGTATAAAGATATAGACCATGCTAACCTAAAGAGAATGTGAAAAAAAGATAATTATAAATATGTAAGGATATGAATTAATAAAAGTAAGTGTTGAAGCAAATAAGTAGATGTATAAAGTGTGCTAGAAAGACGGACAAGCCAAATTCAAAAAATTGTGAGCTTGAAATTAATTAATAATAATTAACTAATTAACAAAATTCATTAATACAATACAAATATTCACATGGAGGAGAAATTTTCTATATAAAAATGGATAAGATAAACTAAAAAAAATAAAAATAATATACATACAAATGGTAAACAATTATAAATATAAAAAATTAATCATACACTATATATATAAACAAATTCATGTGAATTTGGAAGAGAACATAAAGATGAACAAGGAAGAGCAAATAAAAAACTAATAGTAGGTCAAACTCATGGAAAAGCAAATGATAAACTAATAGTGGGTTAAATTCATATAAGGGAAGTGGACCAAAAATAGGGGCAACATTGTGAACTTGAAAGGGATTTGAATAAGAAGATGGGGCATATAATTTTTTAGAGTGGAAATAATTAATGGATTAATGTTATAAAATAAAAAGAGATGTATTAGAAATTTGGATAAAATAGAAGAATATTGAATTAATAAAGATGGATCAAGAAAAAAACAAGTTTTTGAAATACATAATGGATTGATTCTCTACACGAAAAAAATGCATTATAACATAGACCAAATGCCAATACCAAGATAAGATAAGAAATGTGTAGATGACTAAAATACAAAAAAATACAATTTAAAGCAATAACCTAAAGTATGTATGAAGTATGTATGAGAGAGTTTGGTTAAAAAGAAACAAGGTAACGAAAACAAAAAAAATGTTAAAACATGCAAAATAAACTATAAAGAGATAATGATCCAAGGAAGGATATATATATATATATATATATATATATATATATATATATATATATATATAACAATTTGCATCAACATACTACACATACGTATAAGAATAAAAAACTTTACAGCCCAATAAAAATGTATTGTATTTTTATTAATTTATTAAAAATTAAAAATAATAAAATCATTTTAGCTATATAGATTAAAGGGTTTATAAATGTTACTAAACATCAATCTATAATAATCATCAAAACATATATTTTATCTTACTAAAAAAACAAACATAAAAACTAACTAACTTATAATTTTATTTTAAATTATTATACAATTTGAGTGGGCTTAATGGTTAAGAGCATGTGTTTCCTCCTAAGAGGGTACAACTCACTTCAAAAGAAAATTGTTTATATGACATATTTTTTAATTAATCAATATAATTAAAAAGACATAATTACTTTTAAAATAATTCTCAACTTTTAATTTGTATATACTATAATAAATATTCTATAATTTGTCGAGAGTAAAATTCTTACTATCCATTTAATAATCATTGATAATTAAAATAAAATTAAAAAAATCTTATTCCATAAATAAACACACCTATTAACATAATTATTTTAAAACTATATAAAATTTTAAAACTATATAAATTCACATACAAGATATACTTATATAATTTTTAAAATATTACATTTAAATTATTAAAAATAAAAAAAATTAAAAAAAAATTTTATACTTATATGAATTTTAATTATATATTTTAATTTTAATTATTCATTGTATATATGAATAATCATTTTTAATTAGAAGTTACTCTTTGGATGGGCAGTTTGAAAGATACAAATGGATGGGAAAACTATAAGCTAATTATGAATATATATATATATATATATATAGAAATTTTATGAAATTTGGAAAAAATTAATTAAAAATTTTCAACAATTATGTAGATAACAAAATCTAGGTTTAAATTTCATCCCGTGTAAAACCACCAAAATTGGTGAATTCTCGTTTGGTCAGATTCCTTTGGTACAGTATCAAACTGCTGAGCCTGAGACCGTTGCGCCATGAACGGCTAGCTTGTAAGGATGAAGGATGTAATCTATGAATGCGAATTGATGAGCAGCCCAATCCATGGCCAAAACGTGAATACAATTAACACCGACTTTTGTTTGAGCGGTCAAGTTTTTCAAATCACAAACTGACTCAAAATTTGAAAAACTTTCAGAAGCCTCGATCAATTATATCAGATAAGATGGGGGAAGGGCCCGCCTCTGTTCGAAGAACGGTTGCACGTTCATCATCAATTTCAATGCAATTGTTGTCCCTCCACTGACAAACATCTCTGACAGAACGCAGCCTCTGGATTAACACCCAGAACCCAGAGCATGTGCCTGTCATCTTCATTCCATTTTCCATTATTCTATATATACAGTCTTCGGTTCAGTTCAGACAGTTAAAGCTGAGCCTCAGCAATTCTCGAAGCCGTTCTTGAGCCCCGAAAGCTAAAGCCAAAGTCTTTTGTTTATTTCAAAGTCTGAGAATGAAGGTCCGGTATGGATCCTGTATCGTATTATTGTTCTTTATCAGTTGTGTTTACTCTGCAGACGAAGATGTCGAAATGGATGGAAAGTGCGTGGAAGCAGATCTGGCGGCCCTGGTGAGCTTTAAATTTCACATCGTCGAAGACAAATCCGAGATCTTTAATTCATGGAGCGGTAACCATTGCTGCGCTGGCTGGGAAGGCGTAGAATGCGATTTCCAGAACGGGCGCGTCGTGAAGCTGGAGTTACAGAACCACGAATCGAGTAACGACACTATGTACATGCGTGGAACTCTGTCTCCTTCCCTGGGAAACCTCGCTTTCCTCCAAGTCCTGGTAATCAATGGATTCAAGGAGATCGAGGGATCGATTCCCGCCACGATCGGAAATCTTTCACATCTCAAGCAGCTTTATCTCGAGAACAATAAGCTCTCCGGCCTAATTCCTCCGTCCATCGGAAAATTATCGCTGCTCGAGACGCTTTCCCTCAACGGCAACCGTCTCAGCGGCCGAATTCCCGATTCCATGGGCAATCTGCAGCGCTTAATACAGCTCAATCTCGCCAAAAATCGCTTGTCAGGCACCATTCCGCCGTCGATAAAGAATCTCGGCAGCTTGCTGTTCTTGGATTTGAGTGATAATCTTCTTTCCGGTCCCGTCCCGGCATTCTTAGGCTCGTTCAGAAATATAACATTTCTTGACCTGTCAACCAATGCTTTAACGGGCGCCATACCGGCGGCACTGGGAAATCTTTCCAGTGTCTTAGAGCTTTCCCTGGCAAGAAACCAGCTAACTGGCCCAGTTCCTTCATCGCTTGGACGTTTAAGTTCCCTCAGCAGTTTATCACTGAACGACAATTTCCTCCAAGGTACGATTCCCGAAGCTCTCTCTAACATCTCAAAGCTTTGGTACCTGAATCTTTCAAGAAACCTATTCTCTGATCCCCTCCCGCCTTCTCTGGCAAATGCCTCGGCTCTCCTGAGCCTCGACCTTTCCTATAACAAGCTGAATCTTGGGCGCATTCCCGACTGGATTACGCGCAAAGAAATGTCCGACGTGCATTTGGCGGGCTGCGGTATCAGCGGGCGTCTGAGCGACTGGAAACCTACGGCGACCTCCATGTATTCTTCTATCGATTTCTCTGATAATAACCTAACCGGAGAAATAGGGGATATTTTCAAGAACATGTCTCAGCTAGAAAAAATCTTTCTGTCCAACAACTATTTGAAATCGAATCTCTCAGAGGCTTCGTTTCCGGAATTGATCGGCACGGTTGATCTGCACTCAAATCAGCTTTACGGATCCATTAAAAACATCTTGTACGATATCTCTGGTGCCTGTTCTTCCCCCGGCGGATGTCTTGATTTCTTGGATTTGTCCAACAATTTGATCTCCGGCAGCATTCCAGAACTTGACGGAGAAAGAAGGGTGAAATGGATGGATCTGTCCAATAATATGCTCACCGGGAGCATTCCGGCTTCCATCTCGATGCTTACCTCTGTGAAGCATCTGGACATATCCAAAAATCATTTAGACGGCAAGTTACCCCAGAGCTTAGGCCAGTTATCTGAACTGACATGGTTGGATTTGTCAAGAAATGGTTTCAGTGGAGGGCTCCCTGCAGAGATGTTGGGTTTGAAAAAATTGCAGCATGTAAATTTCAGATATAATCATTTGTGTGGTGAAATTCCTCAAGGGAAACCACTGAATATTTTTCCTGCTGCTGCATTTGCTCAGAACGACTGTCTCTGCGGATCGCCTCTTCCTCTGTGCAGGAAAGGGTGAACTAGTTCAGATCAGTTTCATGTTCATTTTGTTTGTCAGTTTTAGTGTCATAATTATTTATTTATTAAGACTCTGTTCTGCCTTAACTGTTTTTGTTTCTGGTCATTTAAAAATGTCTGATATTTCACAATCAAATCTGTCCATATCTAAGAGCCGATGAATCGAATCAACAAACTGTCCACTGGATAAACCTCGGGAACATCTTGAGGTCAATAAAATTGCAGAGATCAATTACAACAATAAGAACTAATAAAAGTCGACATCGATCGATTCTTGTGATGTGAGGAATTTATGAAATTTCCATTAATTCTGTCAAGTATCAGGTAAAGACATTCTGTTAAAGTCTAGGAGTACATGTTCTGGAAAAAGAAGCTGTATTTGCATCCAGACAAATTCTATTAAAGTCAAGCAGTACCAAGTCATTTCATTAAAAAGGAAGATTCAATGCATCCATAACCCTTGGATTTAAATCAAAAGAACAGAAACCTTGAAGATTTAAAAGACAAGTCACTGTCACAAACTTTTGATTATGCCTCCAATAAAGCAACAAAGGTGGATTATATGAGTGATAAAATGCACTCAATTTTATAACTTTATAATAATCATTTTATTAAATTGGAATTAATGACTCATTATTTACATATAAAAATTATAAATTTTATTTTCTTGTATTTTAAAAATTAAATTTAAATTCATCAAATATAAATATCTTGTTATCTTAATCTGAGAAAAAATATCTGGACATTATATAAATATCTTGTTATCTTAATCTGAGAAAAAATATCTGGACATTATTCAGGGTAACAATTAAACTTTGAACTTTGGGTTTCTCATTTTCTAAAACTCATATTATTTTAACAAGCCTCATATTACTTCAATCACTAATTAAATTACTTCACAAAATTAACAATTTTTTATTTTTTATTTTTATGTATTTAAATTTAATATTTTAAGTTTTTTTTAATATATATATATATATAGATACATTTGAATAAATGTGTTAGGTTTAAATCTAAAAATTAAAAATTTTATTTTAAAAATGTGAATATTTATATTTTAAAAATGCAAAATTCAATTTAATATATTTGTGTGTATGAATATGGTTATCACATACTTTCTCAAATATATTAAAATTAAAAGGGTAAGCTCTTTTTTTCAGCCATGTACAATAAAGTTTCTTATAAATAAATGACAATTATATGTCAATTGAATTTGCCAACTTCTTCTTCACTTTAATTACAAACACTATAACAGTTTTTTTTCAAGAATTTATTCACAAATCCACATTTACAACTAGGTAATAAGCATAACTAATTTTCATTCATTTTAATTAAAGCAATGATTTTTATTAAATTAACTATTAAATAATTAATTCTTAGAAAATGACAAGACTTACACAATTTATTTATTCAAATGCCTCATCTATCAACATATGATTGGATTCTCTTCATAGTTCCAATTGAAAATAACCTTAGAAATATAAAAAAATAGGGGGAAATTTTTGTAATATGGATGTGTACTAATGTGTTAAACACATTATGTTATAAGAGTAAGCTACATGTAAGTGGTATAAGTTTTATTCTTCATGGTCACCAAGAAAAAGGAAAAGAACAACTTTAATAGCAAAGACATCACTTTGTAAACAAAAGAGCAACATGGTTTTATCTATATTGAAATCATCATAACCATTTACACTACCATTATGACTATGATTAAAATCAACACTCTAATTAACAGAGATTAGCATTGGAATAACAATGACAAGTCCAATTAATGGTAATTCATATCAATGTTGGTAATGGTGACATTAACAAAGTGTTCTTGTTCTTTACAAATGCTTGAGCATTATAGTGAAAGTTGTTAAGTCTATAATGGGTTTCCACCATGCTTCTCATCAATGTCATCATTAAAGTTTTTAAATATGGATGAATAAGTTTGAATATATCCCTCCACTATTTATCTATATGTGCATGCCCTAGCACAAACTACATTACAAAGTTTTGGGTTATGATTCTACAATCAGATGTTGGTATTGACTCAATAAATTTGATTCAATTTGTTTTTGCATAATACGATGAACTGCTAATTTCCATTGAATTGTTGAGGTGCTACAAAATGACAAAGTATAAATCATTAGAAAATGACGATGTACAAATTCCTTTATTCAAATACCTCATTTGTCAACATAAATCACATGCTTGGATTCTCTTAGTAGTTCCAAACCAAAGTAACCTAAAAAAAAAAGGAAAAAAATTGTAATATTGACGTGTACGAATGTGATTAGACATTGTGTTATAGGAGTAAGCTACATGAAAGTGGTATAAGTTTTACTCTTCCTTGTCACCAAGAAAAGGAATATAACAACTCTAATGGCAAAGACATCACTTTGTAAACAAAAGAACAACATGGTTTTATATATTGAACTCAACATAACCATTCACATTACCATCATGACTATGACTAAAATCAACACTCTAATTGACAAAGATTAGCTTTAGAACGACAATGGCAATAAAGAGTCTAGTTAATGATAATTCATATCAATGTTGGCAATGTTGACATTAATGAAGTGTTCTTATTCCTTACAAATATTTGAGCATTATAATACAAGTTTTGAAGTCTATAATTGGCTTTCACCATGCTTCTCATCGTTGTCATCATTACAAGTTTTTAAATGTGGATGAATAAGTTTGATTGTATGCCTCCACTATTCATATCTGTGAATTCCTTAGCACAAATTGCATTACATTGTTTTGGGCATGATTCTACACTCAGATGTTGGTATTGACTCAATCGTTTTGATTCAATTTGTTTATCCATAATACAATGAACTGCTAATTTCCATTGAATTGTTGAGGTTCTACAAATTGAATCATTAGAAAATGAAAAAGTACAAAATTTCTTTATCCAAATACCTCATTTATCAACATAAATCAAAGTTCTTTCTCTGCTCCAATCGTATTGGTGCACAAGAAGGATGGATCATGGCGCATGTGTCCGGATTATAGGGAGCTCAACAAGCTCACTATTAAAGATAAGTTTCCCATTCCTGTCATTGATGAATTATTGGATGAATTGCATGGATCAATTTACTTCACCAAGTTGGATCTTCGTTCAGGATATCATCAAATCAGAATGAAGAGTGAAGACATTCCGAAAACAGCAGTTAGAACTCATGAGGGTCATTATGAATTTTTGGTCATGCCTTTTGGCCTTACCAATGCACCTTCAACATTTCAAGGTTTGATGAATTCAATTTTCAAACCATTCCTTAGAAAATTTGTGTTAGTATTTTTTGATGATATACTATTCTACAACAAGTCTTGGAAGGATCATGTTGAACATGTTGACAGGGTGCTACAACTATTGGATGAGAAACACTTATATGCAAAAAGATCAAAATGTTTCTTTGGAGTACAAGAGGTGGAATATCTGGGTCATATTGTATCTCATGAAGGAGTTAAGGTAGACCCTAGCAAAATTAAAGCCATCAAGGAATGGAAAATTCCCACATCCATAAAGCATCTGCGAGGATTTCTCGGGTTGACAGGGTATTATCGCAAGTTTGTTAAGAATTATGGGAGAATAGCAGCACCTCTAACAACATTATTGAAGAAAGATGCATTTTCATGGACTCCAGAAGCAACAAAGACATTCGAACATCTTAAAGAGGCAATGTGCCAAGCACCGGTCTTAGCTACACCGGACTTCACAAAAACCTTTATTGTGGAATGTGATGCTTCAGGAAATGGAATTGGTGCTGTTTTAATGCAAGATGAAAAACCCATTGCTTTTGAAAGTCGTCCAATCAAGGGAAAGTTTTTACACAAAGCTATTTATGAGAAGGAAATGTTGGCAATACTCCATGCACTTAAGAAATGGCGACCCTACCTAATGGGAAGACACTTCAAGGTAAAAACGGATCATGATAGCCTTGAATACTTTTTAGAACAAAGATTATCCTCTGAAGAGCAACAAAAGTGGGTCACAAAGATGTTGGGTTATGACTTTGAAATCGTTGAATTGAGACTTCTGTGATCCATAACAGTTATAAAAAGAGCTTCGGCGTAAATCACATATAGAAAGACCTTTGTCGACGCGTTTCGAGCCAGCAAGTGTGGCTCATCGTCAGGACAAGTTGAAGAAACAGATCCAACTTTGCGTGTTAAATAGTCTGAGCAGGGCCTCCAACAGCTATCTAGATTAACGGCTAGCTTTGACTTAGGGACAATCAAAAAGTCAAATTGATTATTTAAAGGAAGATAGTTAATGACCATACCTATATATAAATATATAATTATATAAATGAAATAATTTTAGACGGGGTTTACGTTAATAATTAGTTAAAATGTATAATTTAATAATTAATTTTTTTTATTAAATGGGAATTAGTTAAATTGAAGACCTAACTTATTTATAAATAAGGTAAATGTAATTAAATAAAATAAATAATAATACAAATCAGCGAATAAATAAATAATAATAATATATATTCGTTAGATAAATAAATAAATAGATAAAAATATATATAAAATAAAAATAAAAATAATATATATAAATTAGTTATGAAAGAAATAATAAAGTAAATAATAATAAGAAAATAAAAATGATAATAATACTAATATATATTCGTTAATAAATAAATAAATTACCAATAATAACAATATATAAAAATTAGTTACGAAAAATAATAAAATAGATAATAATAATAATAATATGTATTCATTAATAGATAAATAAATAAATAAATTAAACTATATAATAAAATATATGTAAAAAAATAATAATATATATAAAAATTAGTTACGAAGAACTAATAAAATAAATAAATAAATAATAAAAATAAGTAAATAAATATTTGTTATGACTATAAATAACAATAATAATTAGGGAAAAGGGAGCGACTCAACAATAAAAATAAGCAAATAAATAATAATAATAATAATAATATATATTCGTTAATAGATAAATAATAAATAATTAATATATATATATATATATATATATATAAATAATATAAGATAAATAAATAAATAATAATAATAATAAAAATAAGTAAATAAATATTAGTTATGATAATAGATACCAATATCAATCAGGGAAAAAGGAGCGACACAAAATAAACAGGAGAAGGACTGGAAAGAGTCCAGAGCCAAAAAGGATAAACCCTAGGAGATAGGAAGGCTCCAGGGGAACGACGAAAGCGAAAAAGATGAAAGAGGGGGGGGGGGAGACTAAGATGAAAGGGCAGGGATCCAACATCTACTGATCTTCCAGTCGTCATCTCTATTGAGATTGTTAGGCCTTCTTTCGATCTCAATAGCTTCCCTGAGTTTCCGATGATGGAACTGGGCAACCTTGGCAACAACCTTAGCCTCCTCAATACAAACGTGATGCTTGGTCTTATCCACATGCTCTGCTAGCGCTGAAGCCTTGGTTCTCCCATGTCTTAGGTCAGCTGCATGTTCGCTAATCCTCTGATGGATGGAGCGCCTTGTTTCCCCGATGTAGGGGGTCCCACAAGAACAAGGGATCAAGTAGACACCCTTTCATGTCCTTGAAATCATCTACAAAAAAGGGAAGCAAAATGTGGTGGCAGATGCATTCTCAAGAAAGGATGAGGATGTGGAAGCATTGTTGTGCGCCATTTCTATTATCCAACCAGATTGGATAAATGAAGCAAGGGAGGAATGGAAGAATGACGAAGAAGTGTGGGCACTTATTCGAAAGTTACAACAAGATTCCAGTATGTCTGATACATTTAGCTGGAAAAATGATTCGTTATGGTACAAAGATCGCTTATACCTCTTTAAGAATTCCCAGCTAAAACAAAAGATTCTTATGGAATTGCACACTTCTCCCTTAGGAGGGCACTCAGGATTTTTGAAAACTTACCACAAGGTTAAGAAGGAATTTTTTTGGGATGGCCTTAAATCAGATATTCAAAAGTTTGTGGCGAAATGTTTGGTTTGCCAACAAAATAAAGTTGAAACAATTAAGAGACCGGGTCTATTACAACCTTTATCCATTCCAAGCCAATGTTGGGAGGAGGTTTCAATGGATTTTATCACAGGTTTACCCAAGTCTGAGGGAAAGAGTGTCATCATGGTGGTAGTTGACAGACTTACCAAGTATGCACACTTTTGTGCATTATCACATCCATTTAAAGCCAGCACAGTTTCTACTGCATTTATGGAAACAATTCAAAAGCTACATGGAAACGCAAAGATTATTGTAAGTGACAGAGATCCCATTTTCACTGGAAATTTTTGGACAGAATTATTTTCTTGTCTTGGTACTCAGTTAGCTCATAGCTCATCTTATCATCCTCAATTTGATGGGCAAACTGAGATAGTAAACAAATGTTTGGAAGGATATCTTCGTTGCTTTGTATCTGATAAACAGACACAATGGGTCAAATGGTTGCCTCTGGCTGAATGGTGGTATAACACTTCCTTCCGTACAGCAACAAAAATGACCCCATTTATGGCACTTTATGGGTATCAGCCACCATCCATCACATCATATTTAAGAGAAAATTCTAAGGTTCAAGCAGTGGAACATCACATTGAACATCAACAACAAGTCCTCCAACTCTTAAAGGGTAACCTCGTGTTGGCACAGAATAGAATGAAACAACAGGCAGATCAACATCGTAGCGAAAGAAGTTCTGATGTAGGTGATTGGGTATTCCTACGGCTACAACCATATAAGCAAATGTCCCTCAAGCAAGCTAAGAAGGATAATAAATTATCACCAAAGTATTATGGTCCATACAAGGTGTTGCAAAAGATTGGTACTATGGCATACAAATTGGAGCTTCCTGCAGCTTCTTGATTGCACCCAGTTTTCCATGTTTCATGTTTAAAGAAGGTTATAGGCGACAAGCTCCCATTTCAAACAATATTTCCAGAACTTGATGAGGAAGGAAAAATTATATTGGAACCGGAAGCAGTCACAGAAACAAGAACTCGACAGCTACAAAATCGATCAATTTCGAAGTATCTTATCAAGTGGAAGAACTTATCCGCTGAACATTCCACATGGGAGGATGAGAATTTTATACAGAAGCATCCAGAACTTCTCAAGTGTTGAGGACAACACTTTTTTGAAGGAGATGGGAATGTTGGGTCCCTATAATACTAGTGATTACCCCATTACTATTGTAGTTGTACCCCTTATTAATATTGTTGTGCCCCTATTATCCCCATATTATTATTACTGTGCCCCATAGAATCCCTCTATTGTTATTTTTGTGGCTTTATATTATTATTGTTAGGTCGGCTAGGTTATATTGTGACTCCTTAGACTCTTATATATAGAAAGGAGGTTTTGTCATTTGAATCATCCAATAATTGTTCATTTATGTAATGTAAAGGAGGTTGCCCCCTCGAAGAGGCTGAATTCTAAGGCGTTGATCTATCTTTTCTATCTTTCTCTTGAGCTGGTTTCATAACAATCATATGCTTGGATTATCTAAGTAGTTCCAATCCAAAGTAACCTAAAAAATATAAATAAATAATGGGAAAAAATTATAATATGGATGTGTACGAATGGGTTTAGACATTGTGTTATAGGAGTATGCTACATGAAAGTGGTATAAGTTTTACTTTTCCTTGTCACCAAGAAAAAGGAAAAGAACAAGTCTAATGGCAAAGACATCACTTTGTAAACAAAATAATGACATGGTTTTAGCTATTAAACACATCATAACCATCAACACTACCATTATGGCTATGAATAAAATTAGTGCTCTAATTAACAAAGATTACCATTAGAACATGTTCAATGAAAATAAAGAGTCCAATTAATGGTAATTCATATCAATGTTGGTAATGGTGACATTAACAATGTCTTCTTGTTCCTTACAAATTCTTTAGCATTATAACGAAAGTTGTTAAGTTTGTAATGGGGTCTCACCACACTTCTCATTATTGTCATCGTTATAAGTTTATAAATGTGGATGAATAAGTTTGATTGTATCCCTCCACTATTCATATATGTGCATTCCATAGCACAAATTGCATTGCAAAGTTTTGGGTCATGATTCTACACTTAGGTATTGGTATTGACTCAATCGATTTGATTCAATTTGTTTATGCATGATACAATGAACTGTGAATTTCCATTGAATTGTTGAGATGCTACAAAATGAAAAAGTACAAAGTATATATCATTAGGAAATGACAAAGTACAAATTTCTTTATTCAAACACCTCACTTATCAAAATAGATCATATGCTTGGATTCTTTTAGTAGTTACAACCATAGGTAACCACATAAGTATAAATAAATACTCGGAAAAAAATATAATATGAAAATGCCAAAGTACAAAATTTCTTTATTCAAATACTTTATTTATCAACATAAATCATATACTTGGATTCTCTTAGTAGTTCCAACAAAAAGTAACCTTAGAAATATAAATAAATAATGAGAAAAAAATATAATATGGACATGTATGAATGTGTTTAGACATTATGTAATGAGAGTAAATTACATGAAAGTGTTATGCGTTTTACTCTTCCTTGTTGTTAGGGTGGTTTGGGTAAACTTGACTCAGTCAAGTTACCAATAGTTTTCCAGCTCCAGGTTTATGAGAACCCATGATATGTGGAAATACAACCTATTTAAAGGTAGAAAGATGGTAGGTCAATTTGTCCTCATGGTCATTGGTATCCCAAGCAAAGATATCTTTAGACACCACGACTTCTCTTATTTTTTTTATCCTACCAAGAGGTTTCATAACAAAATGATGGTTTATCAGGAAAGGTTGAAAGTGATGCATGGTGATGAAGAAGAGTTGGAATTGTAGAAATTTCTCTATGGATCAGCTAGCTCTGATACCATGTAGAAATTCTAACTGTAGATTAAACTGATTATGCAGTGTACTAAAGCAAAATACTTAATCTACTTCTACAATCAAATTTGCAGAAGCTTAATCGATTTGAGCAAGATCAAATAGAACACATATAACATAGAAGAAGAATCAATACACATGAAACACAAAAGAATACTCTGGGGAAAGCCTCAGCTAAAAACCCCGCTATCTATATTATCATACAAGGTGGAAATATCTCAGGATTACACAAAGCTTTAGTTCTCACATCTATCCAGCTCTCAGTACAATCCCTCACTGCTACTCATAGACAAAATAGACAACACATGTGCCTTCCTTCAGTCCTCCAAGCCTCCTATTTCCTTGTGCAGTTTCTCTTCGGTCCTCCAGCTGCCACCTGTGTGATTCTCACCTCACATACAACACTAACCTCTGAAATAACTGCACAATCCTGAAGGAGTGAATTCCTTTTGCATGCAAGAGATATTCTCATAGGAATATTCTAGCAGCTGATAGTACACTATCCCTGCCTTTAATCTCAATTGGGTCTTTGTCTGAACTGACATGCATGAGTTATTTGTGAGAGAATATTCAGTTATCTGGAGAACACTAGTTGCATGCATGCATGCATTAACTGACTAAACTCACAATTAGTTCCACAAACTATTTGGAACCAATTTAAATGGACATAACTCAGTTTACTGAGCTAAATAATTACAACTCATCCTTATCTCCTTAATTAAGGGATAACTTCCTCAATCAAAGGGATAACTGTTGCATGTCTTCACAAAAACTTCATGTTTGATTTTCTCCAACTAATTAACTTAAGATGAATTAATCAATTATTTTTCAAACAGCTGGTGAGACTAAATTCGAATTTTAATTCTCAATTTTAATTCAGGGACTAATTAAAATTGAAATCTATCCTGAAATGCTATCTATAGCAATGCTATCTATAGCATTTTTTTATTTTTTGCATTCCTTGTTTCTATTTTCAACACTGGTACCTGAAATGATATCTATAGCAATGCTATTTATAGCATTTCTTGTTGCTATTTTCAACAGGAATGACTATGTGGAGCTGACAAGTATAAATGGTGTTGAAAGGCCAAGTCAAGGTATGGATTAGCTTGAATATAGAGAGAGAGGTCAAGTAGCAAGAAAGGTCAGGTCAAGGTACAATTCAACAAAGCTAGAGATTTAGCGAGAGAGTGGTCCTATAGATGAGAGAACATAGATGGAGTCAATGGTTTTTGAGGATAGTGAAGGGGCCAGCGTTTGATGACAACCACAATGGTGTATGAACACCCTAAGGATTTTTTTGGTCCAAGTTAAAATTTTGCTATAGGTAGGTGTGTTCCCATAGAATTTGTAAGACCTATTGTTTAGGCATACCATTAGGGAATTTCTGAGGTAAAAAATGGACTTCAAAAAAAAATGTACTAAAAATATCAACTTTAAAAGAACCAATAAGATTTAGATAATGTTGTCATCCCCAGGGGAAAATATTTTGGAGGGAAAAGAAGAAACCTACTTTTTTTTGTGCTTTTGGCTTATCTCCTTATAGCTTTACTCAAATTTCAAGTGTGGATACTCGTTGCATGTGAAATTTCAATTCCACATCCAACAAGTACCCCACTCTACATACTTTTGAGTAGACCTACATCGAAAAAATTGAGAATACATGAAAAAAAGTGTGTTCAACACACTTTTTCATATATATATATATATATATTTATTTTTTAATTTTAATTTTATTTATTTATTTTATTTTATTTTATTATTTATTTATTTATTTTTATGCAGGTCTACTCAAAAGTATGCAAAGTGGGGTACTCGGTAGTTATGAAATTGAATTTTGCATCTAATGGGTGTCTACACTTAACATTTTAGTAAACCTATAAGGAGATAAGCTGCAAATACAACAAAAAAAATAGCTTCCTTTCTTTTCCTTTAAAAAATCATAAATACAATTTTATTATTTTAACTATTATTTTATTATTTTCCTTAGGAGGCCAATTTTAGAACTCTAAATTCTCCTAATGATACAACGCAGGTGTAACAACCCCTCCCACATTTACCCACATTTACAAGCTTTGCAGGGTAAACATGAGCTGAGTGTCACTATGATATGACCCGACCACCAAGTTCTAGTTATGGAAGTGGGGTCTACAAGTCGGCACATATAATGGAATCCCTCAGAGACTACAGACCACTCAGGAGTCTGAAAACCAACCCAGGTGGTTAATCTTTGAGTTGGAAATCATTTTTTTCTATTTACCTTTATTTTCATGATTAAATGTCATTTATTGCCTCTTTGCCTTTGCCAATGTTTTTGTCAATTCCATAGTCATAAATAAACCAGAAGTGATTCCCATTATAATGTATTCCCACCATTCAACTTAGAATACGTGTTTCATGACTTTAGTCTTATTTTTTATTTACATGGAAAATCAATGAGGGGTTGTTACAAACCCCTCCCCCTTGGGGGAAAACTATCCTTGGTGTTCTATGACGCTTATAACCAGAAAAACATGCTTCCGATGGAGCTTTATAACACAACTCGATGTAGTATTTACAACATACCAAACTGTTGAAAAATCATGACCACCATATTGCTTATTGGAGCTTTATAATACAACTCAATGCAATATTTACAACATATTTCTTATATATATAAACCAAAAAACATAAACCAAACACATCTGCTAAACCAACAAATAAGGAAGGATACAAAGCCCACATCTAATCAACCATCTCTCATGTAGCTTCATCGGGCCCAAAGTGCTTCCACTACACTTTAACTTGCTTTATTGCTCGGTTTTGAAGCATGAGATATTTTTGTTGCAAAATGCATTAAAGTTCTGGCTGGAACTCTCATTCTGGTTCCACTTGTAATACAAACCAATAAATCACATTATCAACATCCTAGACATATCCCTGAAGCAATGAAACTTGGAAAACATCATTATAACACCCTCCTCCCACATCTACCCAAGTAACCGACCAACCAGGGTAAACATGTGATGAGAAATTACTATGATATTATTTGAATCCCTATGTGTCAATTAAGGAAGTGGAACTGATAGAAAACATCACACATACCTTCCACATCAACAAAAAAACTCCCAAGAGCCATCCCAACCACTCAAGTAACCATCCCCTGAGACCAATTGAATTTTTAGACCATTAAACCCCCGGACGCTCCCTTGATATGGACAAGCATGCATCCAAGAGGCTCCAAATGCTCCCACAACATGGGTATGCATGCATCCAGGGGCCTTTTTACCCAGTGATGTATCTGCATCTCTGGGATTGACCCACTTTTTTAGGCCCAGAGCCTAGGTCACTGCCTAGAACTCAAGGACACCTTCAAAAATGAAATATCACAATGGAACGATGATACATATGTAATTACTTGAACAAGGACTTGACTAGACCCCTACTATCCATGACAGGAATTTCGTAAAACATATCAAAAATATGTAAATTACAGGTTTAAACAACAAATCTGAGCATGGGGGTCTCATACTCATCTGAGAATTTCTAGGAAGCATTGATGCATCAACTCATTAGTTGTAGTTTCATCCATTAGGCCATAGATACATTATTCATTCATTTAAAAGTAAAAGCATGATGAGAGCCATACATATCCACTGTCATAATACATGTCCATAACCAACATAATAGCAGCAAAAATAACAAGGAAACAACAACCATATAATCCACATATAAACCAATATAATACTCATGAAATAACAAGGAGAAATATCCTCATATCAATGATGCAAAGGCCAACCAGTTATGGGACTTCCATGAACCACTCGACTGTAGACATGGATGAGCCAAATCTCACTTTAGTGAGTCACCCCTGTTCCATATTCCAAGCATGAATGTGAGATCTCATAAAACACATCAATCAAAACCATACGGGGCTTCCAGAGGCCAAACCACCTCAACCCATCAAACAGTGATTCCACCTCATTGTCGGACATCACAACCATCACTAGATTGGTCTCCATCCAAGCCTTCCAGGGCTCCAGAGCATTTGTTTCAACCAAGTTCCTAGGTTGGGCTTTCTTCTTGGCTTTTACAAAGTGCATCTCATATGAATTGATCATTTTCCTGTAGTACTCCAGAGCAAACAATCTCATGGGGAGGTATCTAGGCAATTTGTAAGGTGGCAATTCACATCCTTAGATTCAGATTTCAGTGTGGTTTGGTACAAGTACCAATCCCCCACTTTGTACTACTTTGAAAACTGTAGGACCCTCCTAATTTCTGCACTGATTCTGGGTGGAGGGCTTCCTAGTAGCATTGTTGTCATAGGGTAAACAAAGAGGTCTATAAAATCTGTATAGGAGTATTGAGAATCAAATTGGTGAATCAAAGAAGTCCAGAAGATTACTGATCTATGGTTGCCTCTGGTATCCAGCTTTTGGATGGCAATTGGAAATCTATCAGCTTGGTAATACAAGAAAATGATACAAAACTGAGGAATACTTAAACACTCTTTCATTTTCTAATCTCATGAATTGGTCATGCATTTTGTTAGCAATAAACTTGGCATAGTCAAACATGATGGCTGGTGTTTGGCCAAGAGAGTAGATGGACATGAAGGATATTATGATTTCATCAAAAAATTCACCTGTGGTGTAGCTCAGTACACCAGATATCATTTCTATGATGTCTCGGCCAAGGCTAGAGAATATAGTCCACAAGTAAGGGGGAGAGTCCTTTGGGGTGTACTGCTCTTCTCTAATAAAGGTCTGGTATAACCTAGCAAGTCTGATTGAAGAAAGGGTAGGGTATCTATTCAACATATCTCCAATGGAGAGAGGAGTCAGATTTTGGCTTGGTTGTAATTGTAGCATTTGGTTAATGGATTCAGCAGTGATAGTAAATAGGACAAACTGGTCTGGGGCTGTTACTGCCTTTTGGATAGGATCATAGTTCATGTGGTAGTAATGTATTATCTCTGGGAAGATGTGAACTCTATGGAACTGGTATTTGGGTAAACCTGATTCCAACAATCCAATTTGGCCTTCATCGTTCAAGTACTGGTCTCTGTATTTGCAGAAAAGTTTCAGAGGGGATTTGGAGACATAGTTGTCTTTAATCTGGAAATATTTGTCTGCAAGCAAGAGGTGGTCTACATCCCTGTGGGGAGTCGTAATTGGCATGATATTTAGTGCAATTGGGGAATCCATCCTTGGTTATTGTGGATTCAAGGATGGGGGCAAAGGGTTTTTGGGAAATTGGGAAAAATTGGTCTATTACGGAGAATTTCAAGACTACCAGGTAGTTTAATTTACTAAATTACTTAGTTTTTAAAGCAATTTAGTTTAGGTTCGGCAAGAAAGCAGGGTTTCTCAGTGGAAATGGGGTAAATACCTGGTTTCGGTTGTTTGAATGGAGTAATGGTGTTTTGCACTGTTTGCAGGAAGTGCACGAGTTTGCAAGGTGGTCTGGAGCTCAACGACTGTGGAAAGTTGACAGTTGGTAGCAGGTTGATAGTTGAACGTACTCTATGCTTTGCATGGGAGTCAGAATGTTCTTTTCACGATGAAAAATGAAAAAAACTATAATTCTTTTGGTTTTATGTGCAAAGTCAATGATATTGGCGGGTACATTGGTAAAATGATAGTTGGCGCCAATGGGGGATGTGATGTTTTGGCGTGTAGCGGAGGCGATAAGTGGAATCCATCGCACCACTTTTCGGGATGAGTGGTTTTGTGGGGAGGCTGCCCGATGCCATTCATCGGCTGCCATGTAGTGGCGGGGTGAACACTGAAACCGCTCACATCAGGCGGGTAAAGTTCGGCCTTCGGAGGCCACCCGATATGAGTGTCAGCCGTTGGATCTGAAGGGGTCAATTCGCACAGTGGTCGAGGAGATGATTTGACCAGAGGTTTAATGGAGGGGCCCAACGGGGTTTTAATGAGCAGAAGGCTAATTAAATGTGGATTAGGGAGGCTTAGGGATATCGAGGGCAATTTTATTGGCAAGGACAGATTTAATTAATCACTGATTGATTAATTACTTTCTTTATTTCGACGGAGGGTTATGGTTCTTAATTAGTCGCTGATCGACTAATTAATCCATTTAGTTAATTTACTAATAATGTTTATATTTCAAACCTCGGGGTGGGATATTAACATAGGTGATTTTAAGAAAACATACGAGAAAGGGGGTTTTCTTTGGGAGTTAATTAATATAATGAAAATTAAAGGTTAATATGAAATGAAAGTGGAAAAGTGGGTTTTTGCGCTAAGTATAATGTGTTTAACATTTATTTACATATTCTCACCTACACATTATAACTTAGGCTAAATGCTTTTTGTCGATTTTTTGTGCAAAAAGGGGTTTTATGTAGGGTTAATTATTTTCCTTAGCCAAATGGTTATTTCACCTTAGGAAAATGGATTTTTTTAGATGAAATGAATGAATTATGGAGGGGGATGAATGTTGGTGAGGGGGTTTTAGTACTTAAACCTTATAAGTTATTGGGCCAAGGGTCTGGTCCCTCCAAAAGTCAAAGAAATGCTCTGAGCCCCTTTAACTTAAGGTTTTAGGTACTTTTTCCTTTACTTATGGGAAATTAGTGAAATTAAAGGTAAGATGAATGGGGAAATTAATCACTTGACTTTGTAAATGTTCCATTATCATCCATACTTCTAGAAACTTGATGATGAAAGTAAATGACATGATTTTATCCAATCAATCACCATAATTCTGCAACCATACAACTACTTACCCACCTACTCATCCTACCATTTTTTCTACTCTTTATTAGGGTGCACTTAAGCTGGCAAACCCTCATCAAAACATTTTTATTTTCTTTTATAATAGAAATCTATCTAAATCTATCCTTATTACATCCAAGGGCTCAGATTAAACTATTGAGCTCCTTTTATTTCCTCTAACTATCTACTTATCTGCCAAGGTTAAATAGTTTGATCAAATTTTATTCTCTATCTCTAAGCATGAAATTCAAAACATGGAATAACCATGATTAAATTGTTTGGTTACCCTGGATTGTATCATAAATAACAAGTTGCACACAATCATTACAATACAAAAAGTTAAAAAGCAGTGGCATTTGGACTTGTACACTTTCATGGTCTTTTTTGTTTTCATTGGGGTTCTTTTTTTCATTTTTTTGACCTTTTTCATTCTTTTTGTCCTTTGATTTTCTTTTAGGACATACCCTCTTTACATTTTTTAATTTTTTGATTTTTTGAATATGGAAAACATTTGTAGAAAGAAAAGGTATGTACATATTACAGTTTTGATCTCATTCATTCAAAATTATGACACCTATTGGTATAGGAACATAACAATTAGTAATCCCAACTTCTTTACAATTGCTTTAGAAATCAAGTTTACTTGTGATCCACTATCAAATAAAGTATCAATCTTTTGATGCTTGGAAATAACTCTAATATGAAAGAGCTCATGACTTTTCCTCTCATTTTCTTCATTATCAATAGATTATGCAGAATTACTTGTAGATGCTTCAGAATTTTTACCTTTTATACTTGTGGCTATGACTGTTGTTTCATCGCCTGAGTTCGACCCCAAATCTTTCTGAATAACAGCAGCAGTCTTCTTCTTCTTACCACTGAACTTCTTGGGTTTCAGCTCTGGATGTAAAGACCAGCAGTGTGCATCATCGTGCCCATCCTTATTGCAGTGAGTGCATGAAGGTTTGTCTTTCTGTACAACATTTGTCTTCCTCTCCTTCCATTTTAGCTTCTTCTTTTCCTTGTTCTTGCTTGCAGAGGGTTTTGATGATCCCCCAATCTCTGGGTTCACATTCTTGCCTCTAGCCTCTAGATGTGTAGCCTAGACTGATACATCATCTAGGCTAGTGGGGTTAAACATGAGAATGGTGTGTCTCAAATAGCTATGCAGACCACCTATATACTTTAACAAAGTTTCAGGTGAGTTTAGAGAAATGCCTAGAGTTAAAGCTCTTTTTCTAAATTCCTGGGTATAGCTTTGTACACTTTGGCCCTTTAATTGGTGAAGAGTTTGCCAACTCATCATTGCTTGCTGCATATAAGCTAGTGGATAGAATTGTTTCTTAATGGAAAAACAAAGTCATTCCAGGTAGAAAGAATTTTACCATGCTTCTTCAAATCAACTTGTGTCCTACCTTCCCACCACACTAGTGCAGTTCCTCCAAGGCGAAGTCTCGCCAGCTGAATCTTTCTCCTTTATGAATCAATGTTTTTCACCCTGAAATATACATCAATCTATCTAATCCAGTTATCTAGATTTTCTGCATTTAATTCTCCATCATAAATTGGAAAATCAAAGTTTACGTCTAATTTAATCAAAGAATTCTTCTTCTTTTTCTTATCAGGGCTAGGAGATGATGATGATGAAGGAGATGGTGGAGGAGATGATGGAGGAGGCATTTCCCCTTTCCCTTTGCCCTCTGGAGGGGCATCCAAAGAAGGTTCCTCAGCTCCTTTGTCTTGTTTGGGTGTCACAGTGCTCTCACCTCGACCCTTCTTAAATTCCCGATACATCTCTTCCACCATGGCTCTCATGGCCATAAAATGTCCATGAACTGACATTCTGATTCTAATGAAGTTTCTTCTACCATTCTCCTCCTAGGATAGATTCTTCCAATTTCTAGGTTGGCTTTAACAAGTTCTCCTTTTCCTAGTTTGAGCTTTGACCTAGTTAGCATTCAAAAAGAATCCAGCACAAGCTTATCTAACCTTAACAAACCAAAAACCAAAAGCTCTGATACCACTTGATCTGAAAATGAAGATCTTATATTACTTTTAAGGTATTACAGACTCATATGCGTGGATTTGCCTATATTACTTTGTGCAACAGATCGATAAGATTGTGAATAATTTAGACAATCGAGCAGTTAGAGAAACATAATAGACAACACACATAACATAGCAAGTTTAATATGGAGTTCACCCAAAACTCTTGGGCTACGTCTCCTAGTCCAGCCTTCAATAGTGACCTCTCTATTATGTCTTCAAGAGCATATTTTTACAAAGTGTGAGCTCAAATTGAGTCTCAACACAATAGATACAAAACAGCAGGAGTTTTGCTTGAATCCCTCAAGCCTCTCTGAGTACACAGACTCTTTCTCTCCTTCTCTGTCTCTGTTTTCTCTCTATCTCAGTACTACTTGTCTCTATCTCTGTCATTCTGTGGATTTTAAGCCAATCGGTGATGTCTATTCATTTCCTCTTCTGGGCTCTCTGGCTCTGGGCCTCTTTCCACTCAAATCCCCCTCTGAGTATTAAGAAATCATTGCTAAACATTTTAGGGATGGTGGCCACTTGTTCTGTAACAGAAGGGACCGTCAGCGCCCTTGAAATCCTCAAAATGGTCGTTCTCTATTTACACAGAGAATACACTAAAACACGAGAAAATCTGCAGAATTTTTTTTATCGGAATTCAAAATTCATTGAATCCACCCTAGACTCCTATCAGGTCTACCGGTAATCGCTATCGCAAGTCACAAGTGCCCCGGTGCCGTGGTTTCCTTTGTATAGGAAAAATACATTAAAACACGGGAAATCCTGACAAATGGCTTTGTGGCAGACTTCAAATAATATACAACGGGAGTTACAAACCCTTTCGAGTCCAGCTGCATCGCATCAGGCACATTCCCTTTGCATTTCGTTTATTTAATGAAAATGTGAATATACACAGAAAAACCCTTTTTTCTGAAATTCAAAATATATATATTTGTGCCTATAAGATGCGTAGGGTTCGGCTTTATCGCAAGTCGCATGTATTGGCCCCACTCCTCTGTACTGTCGCGATGCGATTTTGCGATGCAACATGTCGCAATCACATATCGCATAGTCCCTGGGCTATTGGTAAGCACACATTTGTATTATGCCGACGCGATATTGCGAGTTAACCTGGGCTGTTGATCTGCGCGCTTGATCGACGGTCCTTGTTGACCTGCACTGATCATTGTCACAACTATGCCATGGTAGCCTCCGATAGCCTCCGCTTGCCATCTAGATTGAGATATGCCGATCGGATCTAGACCGTTGATCGACCAGATCCGACGGCTCCTGTGCATCACTGTCCATGCCTCCGATAACTCTGTTTTTGGCCATTTCTTCATGTTTTTAAGGCCCAATAGTGTAATCCGCCATTTCTAAAGGTTCATCCTTTTGCGATAGTTTTTGATTTGAAGACTTAGAGGGTTTTTAGGATCCATTTTGGATCATAGGTCCACTTCTCCATCCTCCACCATTCGTCGAAGAGATGGGTCTGAAACACACAGAAAAACTCTCAACTTGGAAGACATGTCTAGGTATAGTATTAACATCACCATATGGGGCGAGCATTTCCACACTATGGGCCAGGAACTCATTGAAATCCACTCTTCTGGTGCTTTGACCGTGCTTGTAATCAAAGGGGCCCGCATAGCCGAAATTAATTCAAGAACTCTAGGGATTATCTCCACCAACACCCTCCTGTTGGATCCCGACATTCCAGAGACTCACTAGCTTCAGTCATGGTTTCATGAAAAAGGCTCCTTGGGTTCTTCACCATCATTAAGTAAAAATTTCTCTGGGTCTTCCAATTGAGCCCACTCACATGTATAATTTCCGACCTGATCGACTTGCATCCCCTCAGAAAAGTAGCATGGTTCTCTATTTGTGGAACCATCACCTTTATTGACATGCAATATATCTACTTTCTTGCATGCCCTCTCTCATATGATGGCATACAATGCATTAAAAAAGTTGTCCACCACTCAAATGGAATGTGGCACTGCACAAAATGTGGTGGGGACTTCCCGAAATCTGACTATCGCTATATGCTGAAATTTGAAATGCATGACCACAGAGGCCTGTTGAAAAATGTCACAAATTTTGATGATGATGCAACTGAACTCATGGGTGTCCAGGAAAAATACTTTTTCATACTCTGCATCCGTCCTAGTGTTATCCATGAGCTTCGTTCAAGGGTTTCATGTTGTCATTTCCTCTTCACGCTATTTGTGAAAACATATACCTTCAATGTTGTCAACTGCTTGAAGCTTATACTTATCAATTCAAAGGAAATCAACTATGGCTCTGCATGTTCCCTTGTCCTCGAGGATATCAAAAAAATATCTACTGCTTTAGCTTTTTGTCGCCTTTGAAACTCCATTTTCTTCCCCCATGTAGTATATTTTCATGACCTCTCTCATCTGATGGCATCCAGTACACGAAAAAAGTTGTTCGCCACTCAAATGGAATGTGGTGCTGCAAAAATTTTATGGGGACTTCCCAGAATGTGACTCCCACCCTCTTCTTTTGTTCCCTTCATCATTCTACTTCTCTCCTCTATGTATATACACCTATGTTGTAGCTTCCACCTCTACATAATGTTGCATCTTTTACCTTTAAATATAATACATATGCTCTTTTGTTCTACCTTATAAACAAGGTAGTATATTTGCATCCTTTTAAAGTATGTTTTGTGTAATTAAATACAAACACTGACTTGTTAGAAAAGTTTGTTGTTTCTTTACCTTAAATCTATTTGATCTTTAATTATGTTGCACCTTGGATCTTTATACTTCTTTCATTTTGCATTTATTCATGTCACATGGCTAATTTGTGGATGTGCACACTCTTTAACAATTTCCAAAATAAAAATTAAAATAAATTAAAATAAAACCAAATACTATGTGGATGTACATGCTCTTTCACAATTTGAAAAAAAAAAAAACCCTTGCTCCTATTTCCTTCCCTTTTGAATTTATATTTATTCCCTCCCCTTCCATTAAACATTCTTCCTCCTATGAACACTCCTTCGTGTACTCTTTCTTTTTGCTCAATAATAATCTCTCTCACCTCTTGTATTCACTAATATTTGTGTCCCCATGTTTGTATCAAGATGGACATGTTAGAGTCTTCTAGAAACCCCTTAAGAAATTTTCACAGGAGACTCCTCTATGCATAGAATAAAGACACCCACAACAAAAAAATACGTCTCAAATATAAAGCTATGTTAAATCCCCAAACCTTTACACCTATACCCTCATATAATGTTTTTCTTCCCCAACATCTCGAAACTTCGCTTGCAAACCCATCTCCTTCAACATTCCCTACTCCCAATCTACCTTCCCTTCAACTTCCTCCATTCAATTCTACTTCTTCCCCATCTGCATCTCACACCCCACCATCGACCCATGCTTCTTCACCCTCCCAACCCCAGAATTTGTTCAACCCTTCCCTTAACCATGCACACCACCGATTTCATCAAAGGATAGATGACCTCTCTCCCTTGCATGTCTGCTCCATATGAATGGAATCATACCCAAATATGAAAACAAGATTCTTGCATGGTAACATTGGTTTCTCCCAATGTGAAAATACAAAGTCCACCCACCACTTCTCCCTTACAAACAACATGGACCATGGAAACCAACTGTTTGTCCTTGTTGTTCTAACACAAATAGAGGAAATGCTCATAGCGTGTGTCAACCCAATCTTACAAGTCACCCATGCACGAGGTGGGTAGTTGAAGTACACTGGTCATACTATTCTTTTCCTCCAATACATAACTGTTATTGCCTACATCTTGCCATGCTTGGTTTCCAAATTGGACATTGTAGTTGTTACTAGACATGGATATGACCATAAAACATATGATTTAATTGTAAGCAGGACATGTGTTGTTGCAGCTTTGGAGTACAAACTAGCCCATGATCCCTACTACAAGGATGTCCATGTGGACCAAGCTGTAATATTTGCCTTGCTGACTCACCCTACCATTATCTCTTCTCTCCTCCATCACATCACACCCTCCTCTCCTAAACCAAGACTTGTCTTCCCTACTTTTGATGATGACATTCCTGTAGATCCCACCCCAACAAACCTCCAACCATCCTCTTTTGTATTAGCACTCCCAAATTCCCATACTGAGCATGAAGAAATATGCAACTACCTACACTTCCCCATCCTGATTCCACTACACTTTCTTGGCCCTTTGTTTCCCTCTCCGCTATCAATGAATACACCACAAAAGGCCTCTTTGTTATGGCCCTCCCTGCACTCTTCCCCACAGGGGTTGCCATGATTGGTCAACCACACCTTAGAAAATTTGAAATGCAAGACTATGCTTTGCACCTCATACGCTACTATGATAACCATTTTGGACAGCATCCAAGATTTCGGTATTACTTGTACAATCTTATGTTGTGGCATCGTAGTCAAGCAACTACTACCTTTTTCATGAAAACAAACCTTGAAGAGGGCTTGTCAATGATCGTTGTAGACCTTCGTGCACGCCTCCATGACATGCATGATTCCATGCTTCCTGACCAGATTATGCACTTCAGATCAAGCCTTAGAGGGACACGCTCGTTTTGGAACAAACGCAGAGGTGAACTCACTAATACGATCACACAAATAGGTAGCCATACTTTCTTCTTCACCCTTAGTGCAGCTAACACCAAATGGCATGACCTGCACATGGTCATACCTGGCGGTCCCTTGCCCCCTACCCCCCCGAGCCATCAGAGTTGTATCGATGGAGATTCTACAATATAATCAAGAATCCACATCTTGCATCACATTACATTCATTTTCAATTGACAGTCTTCCTCGAATAGGTCTTGCAAAAAGGTTTCCATGCAAAGGAATTTTGGTGCGGGTTTTTGTTTAACCATCCTTATCCTCTTTATTTTGTTTCCTAGATGTACACTCAACTCACAAATTTTCCTTTCTCATCTTTGCAGGTATATGTGGAAACATAGGGGCTCCACACACATACATAGTTTTCTGTAGCTGGAAAACGCAACTGATATGGACAACCTCGATTGTCATGACCAAACTGCAATTGATAGAGCAAAGTCCTATTTCGATCAACACATTTCTACTTGAATCCTTGGCCTATTGAACAACGTGAACTTGATGTCCACCGCTCTACAAAGCATGACCCATACATCCTCCCATCACCATTGATATTTGTATCCTTTCGCATTCAAGACTACGAGGAATGAGGAAATTTATTGCTGCATTATACTCATACTAGTAGAAGAAAACATTGAAAAAATATTGATATCACATAAAAAGAAACAAAACCTGCAACTATACCAAATTTTGGAATCAAAACTTATTTATATTACTAGCTTCTTAAGAGATTTTATTATATAGCTTCATGGTTGATCCAACTCCAAACCCCCAACAAATATGTCTTACCCCCTTTATTTTCCCCACAATTAAGTATTTCTAATCAGTTATGAAACTGATTCCTAAAAACAATTGTGGAACTGTTTATTTCTAAAAGGATTTAGAATAACAAAATTACAATAATATAATTTTAATATTATATAAATAATATATAATATATTATTAAAGTCCCTTTTTACAATGTTTATACAATTTCTCCATTTCGGACTTTAATTTAGAGTTATAGGATATTAATAAAATTAAAATCTGCATAATGGACGTGGTCCCAAATTTTACAATCGACACCCAGTGGGTCCATTTGTTGTAATTTTGGGTTCGTCATTGGCCATGGATGGTTTTGAAAAACCAATTTCTGCCCTCGAGACCACCCCTAGCCATTTTTGGAAAACGCAAGCGGTAATGTCGAAATTAATTTTAGCCGTCAATTTGTTAATAGATGGTTTCAGAAAACTACTCCTCGACACCTCCTGACCATTTAACATTTGATTTGTTAGTCCAAGAGGGTTTTTTTGGTCTAGAGCGCCATCGTTATTTAGTGTTGATTTGTTGGATAGTTGCAAGGAATATAAACTTCAACTTCCTACGTTCACAATTGTTTCTTGTGGAAAATTCTCCAATGAGCATTGAAAGTTTTTCCAAAGGAATTAAAGGAGGTTCCTTAAGAGACTCCAAATAAACAATAAGGTCGATATTTTCTGATGTTAGCAACCCATTTTCCAGTACAGAAAGGAGCTTTAAATTGCCTTCTATTCTCACTGCATTAACTAGGCATGACTCAAGTCTCTCATCATACTCAAATGATATAATTTGTTTCCCATTCAAGATTTATCTGCATAATTCTTAGCTTCTTGTTGTCTCTTCAATTCTAACTTGAATTTCACCTTTATCCCCTTGAAATACTCAAATCCCATCCAAGCAAGATTGTTCGCCTCTCCACAAAAAAAAAATGCAAACTTTGAATTGCCAACTTCTTTAACTTGGGTGATATTCTCAAACTCATCAATTCTGACAAACAGTGACAAAATTTCAATATTGCAAACCAAATGTCATCACTAAGATTTAATGGTTAGCCTAGCAGAATTTGGCTCTAACTCATCAATTCTATGTTGTTTCAAATTGGAATCATCAATAAAATCTTTATATCAGCACCTGAAAATTCCACAAAGGCTTTTCCTAGGGCTCTCCCATCGAAATGAGTTACAACGTGTACATTTTTTAGATCAAATCCTTTGAAAAAATTCAGCACTATCCCTTTTTTATGTCGAGAAAGGAAGGCCTTTGTACTTCAGAAGGCCAGTATAATCCATATGATCCTTCTCCGAAGAACCTTTAGGGTATCTAGGTGGTGGAACAACATCATCCACATTTTGGTTTAACTTCAATGCACGTGTACCCCATATTCTGTGTATCTTGCTTCCTAGTAGCATGTCGAATTTCCCTATGAGCACAAAGGTATGTCGTGTCGCATGGTAGACAAGCTCCATATATAATTTGGTCGTTTATTTTGTTTTATAATGTTGTGAATAATCCCACATTGTTACAATGGAACACCTTTTTGGTATGTCATATATGTTGTTGTTAATGACTTATATAGATGTGTGGTGCACATCTTCAATGACCGCTGTGGATTCCTCATTGTTATTTTGAATGGGCGTTGTGTTAGTGGACTTTTCCTATTGATTGGTGGGTTTTGATACTTGGCTTAATATGCTTTTTATTATGAGGTTCATCCTCACGAAATTGTAGCAAATTCCATCGGCGTTGAAATAATATATCGATATTTGATGGTGGTTATTCACTCATCCAGGTGTGATCAACTATGGTGGTTATAGCTGTTGACTCATCCATCTCTTAACTCTTCTGGCCCTTCTATGCTTAGCTCCTCCCCACATTTCTCATCATAGGACCACTGCCTATGACCAACCGCTTAGCCTTAAGGTGCCAAGGCATTTTTTTCCTGTTGGGGGTTTCCAATCACCAACTATTACAAAATGTTGGCATATTCAACCTCTGATATGATGTCATCATATTCCACGTGGCACCTCATGAGTCATGCCAGGTGTCGCTTAAATTTGACCCCTTAGGCCCCTCAAAACGTCAAAAATACCTCGTGAGTCATGTCAGATGTCACCTAGATTTGACCCCTAGGCCCCTCAAAACGTCAAAACTGGCAACCACGTGGATTTTTCTACCGCCATGTCATGCTGATGACATATGCCAATGTAGCTTTATTGGAACCAATCATATGTTGTCATGTGTCTTCATCAGAGCTAATCATATGATGTCATTTGTAGCTTATCGGAACCAATCATATGCTACCATGTGTCCCACTAGAGGAGAGAGAAAAGGGCCCATCAACCTTTGGTTTTGTGATGAAATCCTTTGTTAATCTTTATTGGCGCTCCCCGATGGTTTTTAACGCTATCAACACTTTATGCATATCATAACTTTTTAAAGGTTGTCACCTTAAGAAGTTCTGATTCGCTGACCTTCCAATGTGTTGATGCTCCAATATTGCGATGTGTTAATGTACCTAATGCTCCAATGTTGTGATTGCCGATATGTTGGACCTTCAATATGCGATGCACCAATATGCAGAGCCTCCGACATCCTAGCCTCCGAAATGCCGATATTGCGATCTTCAATCTCTAATATGCTGACCTCCACTATGACATTATCATATTCCATGTCGCACCTCATGGCTGGTGCCACGTGTCATCCACATTTGTCCCCTTCGAGCCTCGGTCCTCAAAATGCCATAATTCCTACCACGTGTCGCCACGTCATGCTGATGTCAGCTGCCATTGTGGCTTTTTCAGAACCAATCATATGTTGTCATGCGTCTTTATTGGATCCATTCATATGTTGCCATGTGTATCTTATCAAAACTAATCATATGTCGCCACGTGTCTCCTAGAGGAGAGAGAAAAGGGCCCGTCAACCTTTGGTTTTACGATGAAATCCTTTGTTAATATTTATCGACACTCCCCGACAGTTTTTAACACTATCGAAACTTATGCATATCAGAGAGACAATGTGTATCAACATATCGGGAGATTGGAATATCGTAATATCGACGAGGAACCATATCGAAGTATTGGTGAATGACGTATTCAGGGTTTTTAAAATGTGTCTCAAAACAAAAACCCTGATATGAATTACCTCCTATATGCGGGAATGGAGACAATGACATGGGATGTGTGTAATTTACTCTAACACTTTATTATCATGTGTTTTATTCCCTAGCCACTTTATAATATACATTTATTGAAAAGAGCCACATTAATATGATGGATCGAACTTTGGGTTTCAGAGATTTCGAAAAGGATTTTTCTGATGTCAAAGTCTCGATGACCAAAAGTTACAATATATATTTATTAAATATGCCACATTATTTATTGATTAAGGCTTAAATCCTGTGCACACATCTTGGTCTCGGGGGCTATTTTATTCATTAATCTAATTAATGGACCGACTATGTGCATTTATTCTCGCTTTATTCTCACTCGCACGAAGATCTCTATCTTTGGGTTTCGAAGATTTCCAAAAGGATTCTTCTGATGTCAAAGCATCGATGCCCAAAAGCTTATGCCATATTGTTTATTGATTAAGGCTTAAATCCTATGCACACATCTTGGTCTTGGGGGCTATTTTATTCATTAATCTAATTAATCGATCGACTATGTGCATTTATTCTCTCTCGCATGCAGATTTATGTCATTATCTCTGTCATTGCTAGCACCAAACTCTATGTCATCTGTCATTACTCTAATTTATTATGCTCTTTGATTGGTTGGTGGATAGACATGTACTCTATTTAGCCTCTTCAGCTCGATCTATTCTTGCTGCTTTGATGTTGTTGTGTTGCTATTGCTTTCTTGTTGTTGCTCTTGCTATTGCTAGTGCACATCCTACTATTGTTGCCTTCACGCAGATACATATCCCATAATTCCATTAACACGCAGGTGAGGATCGAGAACCTGCTAACCATATCGCCTTGTAAAATTAGATGCCAGGTATCAATGTTGTCATGCTGCATATATAGCTTTTTTTTCATGTTTCTATTGTAAGAAGAATATTTGCATTTCCTGGATGTACAAAACAACAGGGTGTGGAGCTTCTGAAATGTCATATATAGAGAGGAAGTTTTTTATGATTAAACATCTCATGATTGATTTCCTCTTACCTTTCAATGTTAGCAACAATCTAAATTGTGAATCGTTCTTCTTTCATTTTCCTGCAAATATGTTAATCCTGTGAGTGAGAAATCGTTGGCTGATTGATTTCCCCTTCCCTTTCAATGTTAACAACATTTCACTATCTTCCAACTTTCAGGACACCTCCTTTCCTCCTCATCATGGATCCTACCTTGACAGTGAATGTCGTCACTTTGTTTCTAGTTGGCTCTACAACAATCCAACCATCGCTCCAAATAGTTGAACTTGGCCTTCCTCCTTCGACAAAGATGTCGTCCCAACGCTACTGCATTTCCCTCTCTGACGGTACCTCTTAGCACAAAATTTTTCTTCCATCTGCTTACAATGCCCATGTCGCCTCCGGTGGCCTGCAGTAGGGGTCGATTATGTTTTTCTTTTCCTTCCCTCTCTTCGCCACTAACATTCCAACTAATGCTGCATTGCTTTCATCTTTCTTTCCTTATTTTCAGGACTATAAATATTCTTGAACTCGAAGTTCTCAAATGTCATGCAACTTTCATTGGGGACCCAACCCTTCTTCAAATTTTACAATCCTCCACATACCAAGTGGGCTCTTCAACATCATACAACCCCTGCTCACATACTCCTACTTCGACATGGGGTTCTTCTTCATCATCAACTCAGATTTCCTTTGTTGTGCCTATTGCCATGCCATTCATGGCGCTAAGTCCCTACTATAAACTTTTGTCGATCCAGGGTAGGGCGCTTACAAAAACAACCCTCCACTCGTACAACAATGCTCATGACTTTGGAAAGGTCTTTGGATTTCACCTCATTGATTGTGCCAATGATGCAATCCATCTCTCTTCCTTCGGTGAGTTAACAGATTCCTTGCATGACCTTTTCCAAATTGGACAGATTTACATGGTTTCAAATGGGATAGTCAAACCAACAAACACAAATTACAACCTTCTCGATAGCAAATGGGAAGACCTCCTCTCTACAAATTCCGTTGTTGAACCTTGCTTGGATGATGTTCCGAAAATTCCTTTGCTCCGTTTCCATTTCAAATCTATAAGTGAAATCATATCTGCAAACCTCGGCTCAATTGTGGACATCATTGGTGTGGTGAGATCCAATTCTCCATCCTCCACCATTCGTTGAAGAGATGGGTCTGAAACACATAGAAAAACTCTCAGCTTGGAAGACATGTCTAGGTATAGTATCGAAATCACCCTATGGGGCGAGCATTGCCACACTATAGGCAAGGAACTCGTTTAAATCCATGCTTCTGGTGCTCCAACCATGCTTGTAATCAAAGGGGCCCTCATAGTCAAATTTAATGGAAGGACTATAGGAATTATCTCCACCAACACCCTCCTGCTAGATCCCTACATTTCAGAGACTCACCAGCTTCAGTCGTGGTTTCATGAAAAATGTTACTTGGGTTCTTCACCATCATTAAGTAAAAATTTCTATGGGTCTTCCAACCGAGCCCACTCACACGTACAATTTCCGACCTCATCGACTTGCATCCCCTCAGAAAAGTAGCATGGTTCTCTGTTCGTGGAACCATCACCTTTATTGACATGCAATATTTCTACTTTCTTGCATGCCCTCTCTCATATGATGGCATACAATGCATTAAAAAAGTTGTCCACCACTCAAATGGAATGTGGCACTGCCAAATGTGTTAGGGACTTCTCGGAATGTGACTATTGCTATGTGCTGAAATTTGAAATGCATGACCACACAAGCCTACTGAAAAATGTCACAACTTTTGATGATGCTGCAACTGAACTCATGTGTGTCCAAGAAAAAGACTTTTTCATACTCTCCATTCATCCTAGTGCTATCCACGAGCTTTGTTCAAGGGTTTCATGTCGTCATTTCCTCTTCAAATTGTCTGTGAAAACATATACCTTCAATGGTGTCGACCACTTGAGGCTTGTACTTATCAATTCAGAGGAACAACTATGGCTCTGCATGTTCCCTTGTCCTTGAGGATATTAAAAAAACATCTACTACTTTAGTTGTTCGTCACCTTTGAAACTCCCTTTTCTTCCCCCATGTAGTATATTTTCATGACCTCTCTCATCTGATGGCATCCAATACATGAAAAAAATTGTCCACCACTCAAATGGAATGTGGTGCTGCACAAAATATGGTGGGGACTTCCCAGAATGTGACTCCCACCCTCTTCTTTTGTTCCCTTCATCATTATACTTCTCTCCTCTATGTATATACACCTATGTTACATGTTGCAGCTTCCACCTTTACATAATGTTGCATCTTTTACCTTTAAATATAATATATATGCTCTTTTGTTCTTCCTTCTAAACAAGGTAGTATATTTGCATCCTTTTAAAGTATGTTTTGTGCAATTAAATACAAACACTGACTTGTTAGAAAAGGTTGTTGTTTCTTTACCTTAAATCTATTTGATCTTTAATTATGTTTCACCTTGGATCTTTATACTTCTTTCCTTGGATGTACACACTCTTTCACAATTGGAAAAAATAAAAAGAAAAACAAAAGAAAAATATAATCGATCTTTACTTATCTCACATCTTGCATATTTATACTTCTTTCCTTTTGCATCTCTTCATGTCACACAGATAATTTGTGGATGTGCACACTCTTTAGCAATTTCCAAAATTAAAAAAAAAAAAAAAAAAAAAAAAAAAACAAATACTATGTGGACGTACATGCTCTTTCACAATTTGCAAAAAAAAAAACACTTGCTCTTATGTCCTTCCCTTTTGAATTTAGATTTATTCCCTCCCCTTCCATTAAACATTCTTCCTCCTACAAACACTCCTCCGTGTACTGTTCCTTTACGCTCAATAATAATCTCTCTCGTGTCCTGTATTCACTAATATTTGTGTCCCCATGTTTGTATCGAGATGGACATGCCAGAGTCTTCTGGAAACCCCTCAAGAAATTTTCGTAGGAGACTCCTCTATGCACAGAATAAAGACACCTACAACAAAAAAATACGTCTCAAATATAAAGCTATGTTAAACCCCCAAACCTTTCCACCTATACCCTCATATAATGTTTTTCTTCCCTAACATCTTGAAACTTCTCTTGCAAACCCATCTCCTTCAACATTACCTACTCCCAATCTACCTTCCCTTAAGCTTCCTTGATTCAAAGCCACTTCTTCCCCATATGCATCTCACACCCCACCATTGACCCATGCTTCTTCACCCTCCCATCCCCAAAATTTGTTCAACCCTTCCCTTAACCATGCACACCATGGATTTCGTGAAAGGATAGATGACCTCTCTCCCTTACATGTCTTCTCCATATGAAGAGAATCATACCCAAATATGAAAACAAGATTCTTGCATGGTAACATTTGTTGTTCCCGACGTGGAAATACAAAGTCCACCCACCGCTTCTCCCTTACAAACAAGATCGACCATGGCAACCAACCATTTGTCCTTGCTATTCTAACACAAATAGATGAAATTCTCATAGCGTGTGTCAACCCAATCTTACAAGTCACCCATACATGAGGTGGGTAGTACAAGTACACTAGTTATACTATTTTTTCCTCCAATACATAACTGTTATTGCAAACATCTTGCCACACTTGGTTTCCAAATTGGACATCGTATTTGTTACTAGACATGGATATGACCATAAAACATATGATTTAATTGTAAGCAGGACACGCGTTGTTGCAGCTTTGGAGTACAAACTAACCCATGATCCCTACTACAAGGATCTCCATGTGGACCAAGCTGCAATATATGCCTTGCTGACTTGACCTACCAATATCTCTTCTCTCCTCAATCACATCACCCCCTCCTCTCCTGAACCAGGAATTTCCTTCCCTACTTTTGATGATGACATTCCTGCACAACCCACCCCAACAAACCTCCAACCATCCTCTTTTGTATCAGCACTCCCAAATTCCCATACTGAGCTTGAAGAAATATGCAACTACCTACACTTCCCCATCCTGATTCCACTACTTCACTTTCCTGGCCCTTTGTTTCCCTCTCTGCTATCAATGAATACACCACGAAAGGCCTCTTTGCTATGGCCTTCCCCACACTCTTCCCCATAGGGGTTGCCATGATTGGTCAACCACGCCTTAGAAAATTTGAAATGCAAGAATATGCTTTGCACCTCATATGCTACTATGATAACCATTTTGGCCAACATCCAAGATTTCGGTATTACTTGTACAATCTTATGTTGTGGCATCGTAGTCAAGCAACTACTACCTTTTTCGTGAAAAGAAACCTTGAAGAGGGCATGTCAATGATCATTGAAGACCTTCGTGCACGCCTCCATGACATGCATGATTCCATGCTTCCTGACTAGATTATGCACTTCGGATCGGACCTTGGGGGACACGCTCATTTTGAAACAAACGCAGAGGTGAAATCACTAATATGATCACACAAATAGGTAGCCCTACTTTCTTCTTCACCATTAGTGTAGCTGACACAAAATAGCATGACCTTCACATGGTCATGACTGGTGGTTCCCTCGCCCCCTGGATTCATCAGAGTTGTCTCGATGGAGATTCCACAATATAAGCAAGAATCCACATCTTGCATCACAATACATTCATTTTCAATTCACAGTCTTCCTCGAAGAGGTCTTGCAAAAAAGTGTCCATGGAAAGGAATTTTGGTGCAGGTTTTTGTCTAACCATCCTTATCCTCTTTATTTTTTTTCCTAGGTGTACACTTAGCTCACTTATTTTCCTTTCTAGTCTTTGCAGATATGAATGGCAACATACAGGCTCTGCACACATACATAGTTTTCTCTGGCTGGAAAATGCACCTGATATGGACAACCTCGATTAGCATGACCAAGCCGGAGTTGATAGAGAAAATTCCTATTTTGATCAACACATTTTTGCTTGGAATCCTCGGCCTATTGAACAACATTAACCTTATGTACACCACTCTACAAATAATGACCCATGCATCCTCCCATCACCATTGACATTTGTATCCTCTCGCATTAAGGACTACAAGGATATTGTTAATTGCATTCAATGGCATACAAAATGCCACCCCTCTTCCTGTCTTCGCAAAAAAGGTCCTACTCTTATTTGCGGCTATGGAGTTCCATTGGATTTTCACCCCACATATTCTTTGATGATTGATGACAATGGACGAAATAAATATATCCCCGATTGTAATTAAAATAGGTTAAATGTACACAACTTTGACATGCTATCCATATGGAGAGAAAACATCCACTGCCAATCGGTTTTGTCTTGCCATGTTGTTCTCCACTACATCTCGAAATATGTAGTGAAGCCATACATTAGATCGTAAATCTTTCGCCAAATTTTGTCATGTGTCTCGTAGGTTGTCCACATTGAAGCACCTGTTGTTAATGTTGTCCGAAAAATCTTAACAGAAACAATTGCTAATAGGGACATAAGCACACAAGAAACATGCCACGTGCTACAAATACTTCCCCTTTCACTTTGTAGCCACTTATTTTTTCCCCTCAATGTTATTCCAACTGTTTTTAGACGTGTTTCTCATGGTCTATGTTCCCCTTCCCAACACCACCCTTCATTATAGCATACATGGATAGACATCCTTCGCTTGAAACACTAACTCTTCTTGAGATTGCACGTTCCTAGTCCTTTTCTGCTCGCTGAAAACTTTTCCAGTGGAAACAAGTAAACCCTTCCAATACTTTTCATGTCCTGCCTTGCTATAGCTCAATCCTTGCTCTTGCTAATGCATGCTACATTTCTTTCTACTGGAGTGAGCTACTTCTATACTTCCCTTTTCGCACACTCCCATCAGACATTGGTTGCACTGATGAAGCAATCATTTCACATTAGGAACAAAAAAGAAATTCATATGTTGCATGGCATGTTCATCATGCCCTGAAGACCCCCTTTCCCCTTGCTCTAACGACACCTCCACTAACGCTATGCCAAACCCCCTTGAATCCGTAGACATGGATGAATGGAAATTCCTTTCTCAACTACACCCTGGAAACAACATGGAAATTGATGACCTTTATATGCTTATCCATCGCAACTATAACTCAAACCACAATTGGGCTGATACTACTATCCCTTCCACTTTGCAAGAGACAACCATATGTTTCATAGACTTCAGTCTCTCATCCACCCAAATTCATTCTAGCCCCTCTCCATTTCCCCTCTCCCTTGCCTCACTATCGCCCACCCAACAAGTTTCTTTCAACATTGTCCTTACCCACTTTAGGACCACTTCCTCCATTCCTCCACTTAGAATTCTCATACATGGTACTGCTAGCACGGGGAAGTCTCACTTAATTGATTGCCTAAAAGATACATTCCTTGCAGAATATACTCCCAATTCAATCCCATTTCTCCTCCTCGCTCCAACAGTTGTTGCAGAATTTAACATAAAGGTGCTTACAATCCATTATTCCCTTCGTACTCCTTTACATTCAATGCATCCTCTTGAGAGCCAAACACTTCTACATCACCAAGATCAACTTCGTCATGTCAAATACATTTTATTTGATGAAATGAGCTTTATTGGGCCTAAACTTATTTCACGCATAGACAATCATTTAAGTGAGGCATTCCCTTCATTGAAGAATGCGCCTTTCGACAATTGGTCTATCATACTAGTTGGTGATCTTGGCCAACTACCTCATATGAAGGAAATCCCCATGTATCTCGGCACTTCACGTGGCAATTCCCTTTGGTGCAGATTTCATACGGTTGTCACACTATCTACCATCGTTTGTCAACAGGGGACTGACCCTGATCAAGTTGCATTCCGCCAATTTCTCACAAATCTTAGGAATGTAACACCAACTATGGAGGACTGGAACCTTCAATGTCAAGTAAAAATTCATTTTTATCAAGTGATGAGTAGCACGATTTTGACAATGCAATGCACCTATATCCAACCAACCTAGTTGCCACATTGCATAACAAACAAATGCTAAAACAATTGAGCATGTCGATTGCATGATGCTACGTAGAGAAAAGGAACCACCATAATTATTGGTACACACAAATAAGATGAACAGATGAATGCAAAAGTTCTTATTTGAAATGAACATCATGTTTTCCTCGCATGAAACTTGTGGGTTGAAGCAGGTCTTATCAATGGAGCACTTGGAAAAATAGTTTCCATTTTCTATGCACCAGGATCAAAACCCCCTCATATGCATCCATTGTTGTTGTTGACTTCTTCCAATACAAAGGCCCGCCATGGGATTCCTTCAACCCATCTTATGTTCCACTTCCCTCAATAACATGAGGGTATCACAGGAAAATTCCCCTTTGAATGGCATGGGGTTTGACAATATATACATCACAAGGCATGACATTACCAATGGTGACAATGGACATTGACAACACAGACCGGCAAGGCTTAACATTCACTACCATCTCTAGAGTTAGAACCTTGGTTGATCTTCACATCTCTCTACCATTTCCCTTCAACCGCTACTCCCGCATGCAAGGCAATTCTTACGTCAAATGTAGGAAACAAGAGGAATCCATGTTAGCATCAAAGTATTTACAACCAACTATAGTCTGATCACTACAACTAGCCCCTTATGATTCCCTTTCAATAAGTATAATTTTGATTCAATTTCAATATACTTGCTTTCTTTTACAAATATTTGTTGCAAAACTCACTTGAAATTACATCCATAAATGAGACCAAAGAAGTTCAATAACAAGGGTAAACAAAATATTGTTGCAATAACTGAACAAGATCTAGGATCTTATTTAGGTGATGAAACCAAATTCACAACCATGGGAATAAAATGTAAAGCCTCTAATGCAAGTACTAGTTCTTCTAGTAAGCCTATTGAGTCTCAAAATGATAAAGAAATAAGTTAGCTTTTTCATATCAAGGTCATTACAAAACATACAAAGTTGATACATTGTTTGATAGTGGATCCCAAGTCAATCTTATCTCTGAAGCAATTGTTAAGAAACTAAATCTAGAAACTACACCTGATACTAAACCTTACCCTTTGGGTTGGGTATGTGATGATACCAAATTTCAAGTGACATGAAAAGGTAAACTCAAATTTGCCATCACTACAAATTTTATAGATGAGGTAGAGCTTGATGTTGTACCACTTGACAAATGTGGGATTGTTTTAGGGAGACCATACTAGTATGACCGAAAAGGTATATTCTATCATCATGAGAACGAATATCATCTATTTTAAAAATGGATTTGAGTATATTGTTAGAGCGTATCACAAGAAGATGAACTTATCTCTTGTAAGAGATGATCAAATGAAAAGGCTTGTATATGCTAGTAAGAATTTTGTGTTGTTGATGATTAAATCTAAAGATATTGTTTAATATGAAGCTTTCATAGGATGTGATTCTAAACTCAAGCATGAATTGGTTGAAGTTGTTAAAAATTATGGCAAGATGTTTCAGTAACCTGAAGGGTTTCCTCCTAAAAGAGGAATCCAACATGAGATTCGCTTACAAGAGGATGCACCACATCCAAACATTGGCATGTATAGAATGTTAGTTTTGGAAAATGCAGAAATAAAGAAGCAAATTAAAGAGTTGCTTGAAAAAGGGGTAATCAATCCTAGAATGTATCCTTGTGGGTCTCCTATTGTCTTGGTTCCAAAGAAATATGGCACATGGCGCATGTGTGTGGATTTTAGAGTTTTGACCAAAATCACAGTAAAGAATTGTTATCCTCTTCCTCACATTAATGATTTTATATATCAGTTAAAGGAAGTTGTTTACTTCACTAAGTTAGATTTGAGAAGCGGTTATCATAATATAAGGATTGTTGAAGATGATATTTGGAAAATTGCTTTCAAGACAAAACAAGGTTTGTTTGAATGGTTGGTTATGTCGTTTGGGCTTTGCAATGCACCTACAACATTCATGAGAGTATGAATGATGTGTTGAGACCATTCCTTGATGATTTTGTAATAGTCTACTTAGATGATATTGTGATGTTCAGTAAGACACATGAAGAGCATGTCAAGCATGTGAAACAAGTTTTATATGTCTTGAAAAAAGAAATTTTGTATGTGAAGATGTCCAGGTGTTAATTTGGGAAAACCCCTTTGGTTTATTTGGGTCATATTGTAGGAGGGGGTGAATAGAAGATTGATCCCTCAAAAGTTGAAGTCATTGTGAATTGGCCTAAACCCAACACTGTAACAGAAGTTAGGATCTTTTAGGGAGAAATTCAATATTGAATAAAATTTAAATCTAACTTCTCACTCATTACAACACCATCACATGCTTTGAAAAGTGTGAAACAGGTCTTTCACTGGGGAGGCAAGCAGCAGAAAGCCTTTGGAAATTTGAAAGAGAAAATCAGTAGAGCTCCAGTTCCAGCACTTCTAGATCTTAAGCATGTAGAATTTTCTTGGGAATTAACAAGCTCATGCAACATACTAAAGCATGAGACAAGAATCTACTTTTAATTTCAACCAGCGGAAGCCAATAGATCGATGAAAACAATATGAACAAGAAGAAGATAAATCAATGGCACATAACACAATATGTATCTGGGGAAATCCACTACTCAAAACCCTGCTATCTGTATTAAATATATCAGAAATATGAGTGAAGATACAAATCTTGTTCTTACTAGAAAAATTCCACACAATTATGCTCAACTCTCTCAGCTCACAAGCTAGCTCAAGCCAAATCCTTAGCCTATTCAACAACTCTCCAAGCTCCTAATCTCTTGCATAATTCCTAGGATGAATACCATGTATTTAAAGGGAATTCATGCTTCCAAAACTGCCCAATCCAAACATAGGATCAATCTCTGATGCATGCATGATATTTACACTCCAGTAAATAATACAATTGATAGTACATTGTCCCTACACTCTAGTCTCAACTAGGTATTTCTCTGAACTGACATGCATGAGTTTCTCGTGAGGGAATCTTCAGTTAACTGGAGTAGCACTAGTGGATGAATTAGTGCAACAACTAACTATTAGTCCTCTATTAGTTCCTCAAAAACAATTTAGAACTAATTTAACTGAACTTAACTCAATAAACTGAGTGATCTAATTTCCAACTCAATTTAAACTCATACTGGACCCCTAAATCTTAGGGAGAACATATATATGACTACAAAAAGACTTCCAACTCGAAATTCCTAAGCTAATTAATTTAATTAAACTTAATTAACTATTTAAAAGTTGCTATGAGAATAGAATTTGATTTTAATTCTCAGTTTAATTCAAGGACAAATTAAACTGGAATTTCTTGTTTCCATTTCTCAACACTCCCTCTCAGCAAGAAAGGGATTATCAGCTACCCTGATCCTGTCTCTATGAAACTCAAATTTACATCTTGAAAATGCCTTTATCAAAATGTCAACATCTTGATCCTCCATGGGAATTTACTCTAACAACATAATCCACCTCAATACACAATCTCTGAGATGATGATATCAGATATCAATATGCTTGGACCGGTCATGAAAAACTGTATTTTCAGAGAGTTTGATACAACTATGATTATTATAGTAAATCAAAATTGGATCCATCTGCTAACCAAACAAACCAACTGCGATCTTTCTCATCCAGATGGCCTCACATGTTGCCTGAATTTCAGCCATGCACTCTGCCTCTGCTAAACTAAGTGCAGCTGATCTATGTTTTCTTGTTGTACCAAGAAACTATTGCTGACCCAATACTTGAAGATCCCTCCCGATGTGCTCTTTCAGTCGAATGGACTCCCTTACTAATCTACATTAGTGAATCCTTGAAGCTCCACTCCCTCTATCTGTATGTACCATAATCCATACTAAGAAGTGCCCTTGATGTATCTAAATACATGCTTTTTCACCTTCCAATGCAGCTTGGTAGGCCTAACCATCGCTTGACTAGGTTGGTTAACTACATAGCACATATTTGGTTGTGTGTTCACCAAGTACCTGAGTGAACCCACAAGCTGTCTATAAATAATAGCTTCCACTAATTCCCCTAAAATAACATCCTCCTTCCTCCAGTTACCTGCTAAAGGAGTCTCCATGGGTTTGCTACTTTCCATGCAGAATCGCTTGATTATCTCATTGGCATACTTTCCCTAAGACATAAACAACTCCCCATCTTCCTACCATACCTCCATGCCAAGAAAGTAATGCATGAGCCCCATGTGCTTCATGTCAAACTCTCTTGCAAGGTTCTCCTTGCAAGACTTGATCAACTGATCATCACCTATCAGTATAAGATCATCAACATAAAGTACAATAATCAATAGCTTACTTTCCACCACTATGTGGTACAGGTTCGCATCTGCTTCACTCTTCGTGAAGCCCAACCAGGTGAAGTAGTTATCTATGCCATTAAGGAAGGTTGTATTTACATCCATCTGATGTATCTTCCAACCCATCTGTGCTGATATTGCCAATATAGAGTTGATCAACGAGTACCTTGCAACAGGAGCAAAGGTATCATCATATTCAATCCCCTCTACCTGTGAAAAGCCATGGGCCACAAATCTATCCTTATTCTTCTCCACACTAACATCTATAGCTTGCTTTACCTTGTAAATCCAACGGGAGCTCACCACCGACTTGTCCTCCGGTCTCGGGACCACGTAACACTGTTACGAACTATGGTGTCATACTCCTCCACCATGGCATCAACCCAAACCGGCTGCAGCACTACTTCCTTAAAGGAAGATGACTCTGTCACAAGACATTTGCCCATAAGAGCCATGTATATGGTGTACCTCTTAGGTGACCTCCTATGCCTACGCTGAGAAGTGGGTGCTCCCATATTCTCCCATGCATCATCCAACAATTTATAGCCTCTCTAGTGCACTTTCTTCCCTCTCTGGAAGACTCTACCTGAGTGGATGTCTCCACTCCTGAATCCTCTACATGTGGCTGCTCCACATCAATCTGAGGCTCCTCAACTTTATGAGCTAAAATCTCTTCATTCGAATGTAGCTCAAGTTCCCTCTCAAGGGAAATTCGCATGGCCTTCTCCCTCATCAAATCTGACATCCCGCAAACCACTATCATCCTGCTGATCGGAAAGTACACCCGATAGTTGTGAGGTGTATTAGTGTACCCCACAAATATCCCCAACTTTGTTGTCGACTCAAGCTTCTTCCATGCATCTTTGGTCACATGGAAATATACTGATGACCCAAAAATCATGAAGCAACCAACATCTAGCCTCTTACCGGAATAAGCCTCCTCTGATGTCTTCATCCTAGGTATCCAATGTGGGCTACGGTTCTGAACATAAATTGTTGTGTTTCATGCCTAACCCATAAGTGTAGTGGTAGGCCCTGATCATGCAACATCTCCCTTACTGCCCCTACTATGCTTCCGTTCTTACTCTCGGCCACCCCATTTTGTTGATGGTTATGGGGTGCCTTCAACTCCCGTTTAATCCCTTTTGTTGCACAGAAGTTCTTAAAATCGTTTGAGACATACTCACCACCATTATCACTCTGTATATCTTTAACCTTCTTTCTCGAATATTTCTCCACCATTACTTTAAACTCACAAAAATTTGTGAAAGTTTGATCCTTTTTCTGCATGAAAAATATCCAATATTTATGAGAAGAATCATCAACAAATATAAAATAATACATGTGTTTAACCACGGATGATGTCAAGAATGATCCACACACATTTGAATGGACTCACTCTAGAATAGCCTTTGCTCAATTGTTTATGTCGTGAAAGGAATACTTGGTGTATTTTCCCAAAGTACACCCCTTGCATGTATCAACTTTCTCAAGCGTACCTTTGGGAAGATCGATAGAGATCTGTTGCAATATCTTCAAATCCCCATGATGCAAGTGGCCCAATCGCCTGTGCCACAACTCGCCAATGTCTCATATTTTCACCCTTTATTCTTTTGTGCTCAAAGCAACACACTCCTCTACCTTCATCTTATAGAGATTTTTCACCCAAATCCCTTTCTCCTTTACTTGACTTGTGGCTATGTGTCAAAGGAAAACCTTTCCTTTCAAGAAGATCACATCAAAGCCTCTATCCTCAAGCATGGCAATAGATACCAAGTTCTTCTTCAGCCCAGGCACATACATAACATTCTTCAAGGTGAGTGGAGCCCCATGCTCCCTCTGAAAAGTAATCATTCTCAATCCAGTAACACTATACTCCCGTCGTCACCCATCTCGATATGCACCTGGAGATCTTTCTCCTGCAGGTCACTCAATAACTCTTTGTCACCAGTCATGTGGAATGAAGCTCCACTGTCTAAGTACTATACAGTTCCCATAATTGATGACACCATGTATGCAATGAGGGAAAATTCCAATTCAAATTGAGTGGCCAAAGCCTCACATGTCACTCCTCATAATGACTTCTTCCTAGACTTCTTGAGTGGACAATTTGTAGCAAAATGGCTGACTCAGCTCATGACAATGAAAGCACTTAACTTTCATCATGTCTTTCTTCTTACCTCCATGATAAGAATCCAATTTTGAATGGGAAGCTTTCCCTTTCCCTTTCTTCGCCTTAATCGCTAAGGCACAATTATCTTCATCATCAGTCTTTGATGAAGAGCCACCCCTAGTGTTCCTCTTGAACTCCTCCTGCATCAAATCTGACCACATTTGTTCCCAATCTGACATCTTCTCCTGACCATTAACAGGGTCCTGATAACTATGCCAACTCTTTATGAGTCCTAGAAGAGCAAGACTCACCATATCATCCTCAGCAACCATAATTTCAACACTTCCAAGTTCATCACAACACTGAGTGAACTTGGTCAAGTATTTTGGAATCGTCTCGCCTTTCTCCATTTTGATTTTTCAAAGTTTGTCCTTCAATGCCAATTTTCTTTGGTCACTGTTGTTCTGATACAAGTCTGTCAATGTTTCCCACATAGCATATAGAGTTTCCTTACCATGGAGACTTGAGATAATGTGGTCTCAAACTCCCTCAAGGATTATCCGCCTCACCTTCGCCACACACTTCTTCCATTCAGCCAAATTTTGTGCATCTGATGATGTTGTCTTAGGAATTTCTTGATCAACGAATTCCTTCAATCCATTAGCCTCTAGCATAGTCGCCATTTTGTCCCTCTAGGCTATAATATTCGAGCTTCCTTCCAAGGAATACTCAAGCCATAAACCATAGAACACCATCTGCCGATCTTGAAGTATGTATTGCAAATTCGAATTTCACCTGTAACCCAGAACTCAAAACTTTGAAATCTCATATAATATATTGTTCTCAGCTCCGATATCATGTAGAATTTTCTGGGGGATTCACAAGCTCATGCAATTTACTAAAGCACAAGACAAGAATCTAAAGAATAGAGAAAGGGGAGGAATAAAGAAACTGATCGCCTTATCTAGAAAGCAGTCGAGCCATCACCTGATCATCCATACCTTGCTTTTTATGTCGTCGCTCATCCCTCCCCATACTTGAGTAGTTTCTTGATCGGAAATAATGTGGAAATCATCCGCTGAGCTCAGGCCCTCTCCTGCCTGTGTCAAGTCAAATGGTCCGTGCAACGGGAAGGAAGAGGAACTTTAGTTGCTCGACCATCGCCCCCCCACCCCTTCGGGACCTTCCTTCTTTCCTTGGAGCTCAGTCGAATCTAGAGAAGGAGGTTTCTCTATTGCATATGGCATTTCATTGGGGCTTAAGAGCATGCCTTTTTAGGTGAATTGCCCCCATCTCCTGTAATAGTGAATTTCCTCTCCCGTTGGTCGAGCCCCTACCGGACTTTCAACCAACGGAAGCCAATAGATCGATGAAAATAATATGAACAAGAAGAAGATAAATCAATCGCACATAACATAATATGTATCTAAGGAAATCCACTACTCAAAACTTTGTTGTTTGTATTTCATATATCATAAATATGAGTGAAGATACAAATCTTGTTCTCACTACAACAATTCCGCACAAGTATGCTCAACTCTCTTAGCTCACAAGCTAGCTCAAGCCAAATCCTTAGCCTATTCAATAGCTCTCCAAGCTCCTAATCTCTTGTGTAATTCCTAGGATGAATATCCTGTATTTAATGGGAATTCATGCTTCCAAAACTGTGCAATCCAAACATAGGATCAATCTCTGATGCATGCATCATATTTACACTCGAGTAAATAATACAAATGATAGTACATTGTCCCTACACTCTAGTCTCAACTAGGTCTTTCTATAAACTGACATGCATGAGTTTCTCATGAGGGAATCTTTAGTTAACTAGAGTAGCACTAGTGTATGCATTAGTGCACCCACTGACTTTTATTCCTCTATTAGTTCCTCATAAACAATTTAGAACTAATTTAACTGAACTTAACTCAGTAAACTAAATGATTTAATTTCCAACTCAATTTAAATTCATATTAGACCCCTCAAACTTAGGGAGAACATATACATGACTAGATAAAGACTTCCAACTCGAAATTCCTAAGCTAACTAAGTTAATTAAACTTAATTAACTATTTCAAGTTGTTATGAGAATAGAATTCGATTTTAATTCTCAGTTTAATTCAAGGAAAAATTAAACTAGAATTTTTTGTTTCCATTTCTCAACAAAGCAACCATTTGAGGTTCAAACAGATGCAAGCAATTATGCCATGGGAGAAATTTTGATGCAGCATGGTAAGCCTATTTGTTACCATTCTGAAACCTTTACCAATGCAGTAATTAACTATCCAACTAATGATAAATAAGTGTATGCTTTACTACGAAGCGTGAACAAATGGAAGTATTATTTGATGGTTACAAAAACAATTATTCATATTGACCATCAACCTTTGTAATATTTACAATTTCAAACCAAGCTACAACAAGCTAGACATTTTAGGTGAATTGGATTGTTGAAAAATGCAGCAAGAAATTATCGATTTTATTTTTCCTTGATTAAATTGAGAAAATTCAAATTTCCACATCAACAAACAACTTGGATGATATTAACTTATGTGACATGGCTTGTGTAACCCATTTTACTCAGTAAATTCGAGTTGGAGGAGTTATATTTTAGTTCTGCATATGTGATTACTAATTTGTAGCAATCATGGTCAATTATCTCAAATTGTTTTCAGTTAAACTAATTCTAGATTTTGGAGGAACTAGTGGAAGTTCAGTTAAGCAGTGGGATTTCAGTTAAACTCAGTGACAATCCAGTTAATTGACCAATCATTCCAAAATAGCTAGTGCATGTAGAGAATTTGAGTTACCCAATTGAGGTGGAGATTCCAAGGTAGTGTAACATCAGTTGTAGACTAGTCTTGAGTGTACAAGTGTTGCTTGCAGTCAAATGATCGTCCTAAAAAACTTGCGCAATTAAATTCAGGGAATTTCCTAAATAATACGGGCTAATTTATCAAGGAACAATGCAAGGAAATAGGAGCTCAAGCTGAGGCAAAATTTGAATAAGTTTAGGTCAGAGGCCTTCAATGAGAAGAGAGATAGGTTGTGCACTTGCAGGGTGAGCTCAGTTGAGCAAAGAAATTGTAATACATCTCTATTTCATTTGATTAATGAAAGAGGCATTTGGGTTTTTAGCATATTGTTTTCCCCAAATAAAAGTACTTGTTTCATGTGCATTATTTCTTCTTGCATGTCTAAAATTTTTGTTCTAAATTGTGAATTAATGTCCATAGAGTAGTTGCGTAGATTTGTGTCTTGTGATTTTGATTAAAACTTCATGAGAAATCAAAAATATACAACCTAATTTCTACATGGTATCAGAGTTGGATTCACATTCGAAAGGAAGGATCAAAGAGGGTGATAGCTAGAGGATTTAAAACCCCAGATAATGTGTATGTGTTGAAGGGAAAAGTGAAAAGTAAGAAGATATCAAGAGAGTACTCTTCCTCATAAGATTATGAGTAGAAGAGATTAGCACATATTGCAGTCCGCTCTTACGTGATATATCATTTAGACTACAAAATGGATGTGACGCCTTCATGGGCTCAAGGGGAGTATATGGCACTTATTTATTTTTTCATGCATTTAGGATGTGATGGTAATAATTCTTATCCTTGATTATGATTTCTTGATTTTTGTTACTGATGTTGTTTTGCTAAGATGTGATCAGGAGGAGTGATGGAACATGTTTAGGGGGAGCTCTTTATGTGCTTCCAATGTTTTGATGGCATTATGACTCCTTGGAGGAGTTGGCTATGCATCTCATGCTATGTGCTCATCCGTTGCAGATGTTTATATTTTGATAATGCATGGATTATTTGTTTCTCATATGAGTTACATGCAGTTGGCATGTATTATGCATTGTAGGTTGATGATTTTATGCATGTGTTGGTTCCATGGAGTAATATGATGGTACATGATGCTTATATTTATGATGGATGTGTTTCATATTGATGTTGTTTCTACAAATGATGGTGCTTATATTTTTAATTATGGTTGTTGATATGATTTTATTGTTGTCATTACATCATTATATGCTTATTTTCTACTATCAATTATTGAGTATCTTGGATCGTGTTCCATATGATGGTAATTTTTGTTGCCATGCATAGCTACAAAAGATTGATATATTGAATTGATTGTTATATTTATGATTCATGATGTTGATATATGTTGTTGGTTCATGATGTTGTTAATGCATACTATTGTTGGGCCACTATGTATTGTTATAGGTTTTTGATTACTATTGTTGAGATCGTGATTTATGGTTGATGATTTGGGGAGGCTGATAGATGTCTCTTATGTTATTTATTTTGATATCATCTTAATGTCATGAAGAGGACATTTTGTGGATCATATGTTCCATGTGCTTCCATTATGTCATTATATTAGGCACACATTGTGGTGAGTGTATATTTCAGCCATGTAGTTTATTTCTTCATCACTCGATGTCATTTATCAATAGTATATCTCATTAATGGAGCCTTTGATTATGCTCATGAGATCATAAATTCTTATTGTAAATCATTTGATATGATTCATAGAGTCTTGAGCCATGATTGGCATATGTTGCATAGTGAGTCATGAGAGTTGGTTCATCCATGTATGGGCTTGTGTTGTGATTGTATAATTTTTTTAAGCCATGTGATAGGCTCATGAAGCCCTATACTTTGTTGCATATCATTGATTCATAGTCATTGGTCCATGTGGAGTAGCCTCTTGCATGTGGCAAGGAGGAATTGACATTTATGTATATCAGTACATATTCATCCATGGAGATGATTACATTCAGTTGAGTATGGTTGGTCATACTATTGTGACCTGTCATCATGCAGTTGATGCTTCCATGTCTACTTCAAAGAGATGAACCTTCTATATAGACATTGTTGTTGTTGGTATATGAGTTTTATGTTTCTAGAGAGTACATTGCAGAGAGGATGTATTTGTTGTTGTTTGCTTCAGAGTCGGTTGAATATTTGTTCCTACTACTATGGAGTTGATCAGATTTGTTGATGCTAGTAAGTCAGATTTATGTTGTTTTTGTTATGTGTTGGTGATATGACCTGATACCACTATTATGACATGGATTATGCTGTTATTTTTAGGGGAGAGAGAATTTGTTTCAGTTTTTGTTGTTACTGAGTGAGAGATTTTATTGTCATTGTTGGTAGGAGTTGTATGTTTCTATTCTAGTGTGTTATTGTTTGGACATAACTTATGTCCAAGTGGAGTTTAGTGTGCATATTTTTCAGTTGTGTGGGGGAGTGTAGTTGTCTCTCAATCTTACACTCCATTGTACATCAACCGCATATGATCTTGAGTGGATTTTATGTTTTTGTTAATGAATACCTTTGCATGTAAAGGAGTATATACCATTCATCCTCGAGATGTCTATCTCTTTTTCCATTGTTTTCAAAGGGGGAGAATGTGAGGATGTTTATCAGATGATTATTTCAGCTGGGGTTGACATCAAGGCCAAAGGGGGAGATTTTTGGCATTGATGTGTGTTGCAGTGTTGCGGATGTGTTGTTGGTTGGCATTGATGTAAACCTGGTTTCTTGGGTTGTAGGTGAGTTGTTTATGCATGTGTATGTGTGGATACAAATGGTTTAGGTGCAGATGATTGAGGTATATATGGTCCTTGGCATGTCTACTAGCCTAGACTAGCTTGGAGATGATGATTGAGGTGTAGATGGTCCTTGGTATGTCTACTAGATTGGACTAGCTTGGAGATGTGATGATCATGTTGTTGCATACATGTATTGGTGGCTTCTACAGGAGTTGTTGTTGAGGAGCCTTATGATTAGCTCTCCATGTGTTCCAGTTAGGCCTCTCATGTTGATAATGTTTGAGATGGTTGCGAATTTTTACGGGGTGGATGTTTGAGATGGTTATACAGTTATTGGAGGATTTCTGAAGTGTTCTGGAGCTACATACTGATGGCAGAGATGTTGTGGAGTAGTTTGATGGCTCATATGTTAGTGTGGTTGTTGGTTGGCATCCTAGTAGACCTAGTTTGACTTGTGATGATGATGGTGATGTTGCAGTGATTTGGTGGAGTGTTTCAGAGGTGCTAGTGACTTCCATAGGTCCTACAGAGCCTTGTCAAACTCTGGAAGAAGGTGAAACAATTTCTAAGCTGAGTTGACTGAGTTTTGACCATTCTTAGCCCCAGTCACATGGAAGTTGGGTCATGGGAGCGACTGGAAATCTACAGTCGCTTGGAAGCAGGCCCATGGAAGCGACCAGAAGTTGCAGTCGATTTCAAGGAGGCTTGTGCATGCAACCTATCCTTTTCTCAAGTTTTTCTCTGCATTTCTCACGTTGATCAACTAAATTTTGTGTTGTGGTGATGTTTTTGGATGAAACCTTTCGACATATGGTCGAAAAAGTTCGTGGGGCCTCTAGAAGCTAACTAAGGTTGAAACTATCAAAAGGATAGTGGAGAAAGTGGCTTGATTTGGTTAAGAAGTATATCTCAACCAAATCTGAAGTGTGTTAACAAAATTGTTTAGTGGTCCATAACCTGTAGCATTTACTAAGTTACTCAACACTGAAAATTGATAAATAAAGGAAGGCTTTGAGTCTATTTGGTTGGTTGTTTTGAGAGTGTGAGTGTATTCCATTGTGAGGGCATTGTGAGTGAGTAGAGAATGTAGTAGATTGTCACATAGTTTATGTAGATATATATCAGAGAATTGTATGCAGAAATCAAAGATAGAGTTGAGAAGAAGTTTCAGAATTTGTGTGTAGTTTGTGGCAGAAATTTGGCAGCTTGTGGTGAGCTTGAGAGTAGTGTTTTGGTGTGTGAAGTAGTGAATAATTTCCCCCTCTAGGTCATATTTTTTATTCATATTTAATCTGCAAAACGATGAAGTTGTTGGGTTACTTAAGCGAATTTAGAACCGAATTTGAAACATTGATGAAACGAGGTTCACATGGAGGAATTGAAGGCACGGAGGCTTTAGAGTATACAATGTGTTAGACACACACATGGTAGCAACAGAATGTTAAAGATAAGTAGGAGAGTACATCTATTATTTGACAACGATATACATTTATAGTACATTCGTGTGACTGTTGGGTTCCACATCCCAAGGTCTCTTGGACTGTCATGGTTGTTCACATTCTACACCAACCCAAAGATGATTAAGTGTCCAACATTCCCCCCCTTAATCCAAAGCATTATGTATGAGTCCAAGAAGAGAGATGTAATACAAAATGTGTAGAAAAGCATCACAACACTAGGCTGAATGTGCTCTCTGAAATGTTGGTATAAAGGGCGGTGGTTTAAGGATGACCACCAACACTGGAACGCTTAGTGCAGTTCCCAAAACTCTTCCATGTCTGGCATGAAGCTCAGGTCTTCTGTTAGAGGAAGTGCTCTTAATGTTTTGAAGAGGGAAACCTTCAACCATGAAAGGGAGGTCTCACCTCACATAAAAGGGAGAACCTCAACCTAAAAAGGGAGGTCTCAACCTGTGATGGTTTAAGGATGACCAACAACTATGGAATGCTTAATGCAATTCCTGGAAATTTCCAAAACTAGCAAGAAGATGAAGTCTTCTGCTAGAGGAAGTGTCCCTAATTCTTTGAAGAGGTATCACTAACTGAAGGCATGCTCAGGGGCATATGTGTCTCTGGCTACAACTCTAAATCTGGTGTGGCAGGTTGTGGCTCAGGATCACTTGATGTGGCTTTGAAGCTTGCAGATGACCATCATTCCCCCCCTATCAGATACAAGGTGAGATGATGGAGAAAAATCAACTGCAAGACTGTTCAATACTCTAGAACAAGTTCTAAAATATGACTGGAATATCTTCTTGGCTGTTGATGCCCATTGCCAAGAAGCAATCCATCTAAGATGAATCTTTGTTCTTGTAGGAGGTTTGTTTCTGAAGCATCTGTTTGAAGAATCACTAGTTTTATGATAGTGCTTACATGGATGAAGATCAAAACAGTGATCTTTCATATGGCCAACTCGGTCACACTGTTGGAATTTCACAATCTGTTCTTGTTGCTGTGGAAGAGGAGTAGAATCTGGAACAGCTGAAAGTGAATTGTCATGAAGAAATCCAGCACTTTGAAACTGGATGGGATTTGAGTAATCTAGAATATGAAAGGAAACCTCCTTGTCATATCTAAGACTAGTTCTTTGCTTGTTGTGGAAAAGCTCTTCCCAAGGTCTGATGATGGGCTTGGGAAGTGCAAACTAAACTTTTTCATATGGATGAAACTCTTTTGCTTTATTGGGCCCTGGATCTGAATCAACTGTAAAATTATTGTCTTGCTATGTATGGGAGTCTGTTTCAATCTTCTAAATAGAAACAGGTTCAGAATGATGACTCCACTGCTGTAATTCTTCCTTGTAGTTGAGATTCAAGCTGCAAAAGCTCAATATTGTCATGTGCATTTTGGAGACAAATTTTAATATTGGAAAGATAGGTTTTGTTGATCTTAACCATCTCATCAATAGTGGAATGTATTAAATTATTCAATAGTTTCAATACATAATCTATTCGATCCATTTCAAACCAATATAATGATGTTATCTTCAACTACAAATTGTCCTATAAAATAATAAATAGCTAAATATATTAGATGAGTAGCAGGATATCAATATTACCAAGTCACTGTAGCAGATAGCGCAATACCAATTTCAATGCAGCAAATGACTCTCTGCTTTAATGTACTTACTTCTCAAATTATTCAAACTACTCACACTGTGAAAAAGAGAGTCAATCTTTGACTTTCTTTGCAAATGAAATTTATCAATAGTTCTAGAATTCTGAAACGATCAACAATGCATCTTTAGTGCACTGATTTTTCAAGCCCCTTTTTGGAAGGTCAAAACTCAATAATTCTTCAAATTTAACATTTGTTTGCAAAGTAATGGCGTCATTGGTTTCAAATCCTCAACTAGCCATGGCCCCTGGATTTGTCCCCTTGGCAAATGCAGCACAAGGGATAAAATTTAGATGCAAAGCGCTTGAGAAAGCAAATGCAAGAGTTCGTTTTTGGTGATTATAGAGCATTCATTACTGAAACTTGGGGAACATCTGCCTCCCCTCCAACAAGTCCCAAACTTGTTGTTTCTAGATTTGGCACTTCTCCTAGTGTAGAGAGTTCCAAATCTGTAAATAAATCAAATGGTTCTGTATTGACTATCAAGCGCCCTTCACTTTGGAATCGAAAATTTGTGAACATAAATAATCAATTTGCCAAGCCGATGTATTCTTCTGGAGAATAAGAACTTGCAATTCAGAGGCTTGAGATGACTAAAAATGACTTATGCTAAGGAGGCCAAAGGAAATGCTATTCTACAAGCCAGTTTGGAGAGAAGGAAACAAGCTTTGCATGAACGCCGGATAGCACTTGAGAAATATGTAGCAAGACTACAAGAAAAATTACATGCTGAGAGAGATTTCAAAGCAACATTGGAGATTAGACTCAGCATGTCTTTAGGACAGTTTTCTAGTGCTCACAGTATGGATTCCAGGACACGTGTAGAGTTATTGGAAATAACACTTGCTGAAGCAGATGTAGCAAGATTGAAACAAAAGGTTGTTGAACTTCATGTGTAATTAAATCAACAATGCCAACACTATGGATCTCTGGCAAAGACAGGTGATCGGTATTAGTATGTCAAAAGTCTTCAAGCCCAGCAGAAGGTCATACAACAGAAGTCCTCTGCTCTGAAGGTCATATTTCTCCTGATCTCCTCACCTGTCCTTTTGTTTGGAGGGAATACTTTTTCAAGGGATGCAAAGAGACTGCGAGCCTGTAAGCTGCACCCGGCTCTTCGGATGTAAGATTGCAAGTGCCTATTAGACTTTACGAGGGAAGATAACTTGCACAAGGTGCATGAGACATGCACTATTTCCCATGGACAATTTCAAGAAAAAGTATTACAGTTCAAGGGTATGTATATGAAACTAAAGCACTATATAGAAGATATTTTTCGTGCGCAATCTCCAGTCAATGTTTTCCATGTTGAAGATATGATTAGATAGCATGAACAATACCTCGAGGAGCAAGAAAGTATAACACAATCTTTAAGTAAAGATGTAAATACCATAATGAAACTTTGGATGACTGTGTGGGGAGCCAATTATCGGCTTCACTCAGACGGTGGATTGAACCTGTGATGCATTGGAGTGAAGAAAATCTTCAATTTTAAGCCTAGGATCTACCAGAAACCCCTTGGCAGATCGAAGCCTATCGAGCTAATTTTAACGTGCGACAACGACAGGTTGGACTAGTGCTCAAGTTAGAACCAACACATTAGGATTTTCCGCATTGTGTAGGCAGAGAGATATGGAAAGTGCAATAGTGTGAATTCCCCACATCGCTTGACAAATTGAATCACGACGACGCTAGGAGAGGGAGAAATACAGTGAAGAGACTTCAACACATATTCGTTGTAACTTTTCCATGTCAGGCCAACTGCTTCATTCACTAAAGGCGTTATGGAAAGGATTGTTAGACCTGGGTTATATCAGAAAATGCCTCTATTAAAGTGGCGTAGCTCCTTCAACATAGATCTCAAGAGTAGAATTTCAGGGAATTAACTGTAGACTACAGAGTTTCTGTAAAGGAAACGTTTCTGACATGGAGCAAAAATTGAAAAACTGACATGCACAGAGAGGCCACAAAACCTGTGGCTCAATTATGAGCAGGACAGGAAATCGCCTGCTCTGATACCATGTTAGACACACACATGACAACAACATAATGTTAAAGATAAGCAGGAGAGTACATCTATTATTTGACAATGATATACACTTACAGTACATTCGTGTGACCGTTGGGTTCCACATCCCAAGGTCTCTTGGACTCTCATGGTTGTTCACATTCTACACCAACCCATAGAGGATTAGGTGTCTAACATAGTGATTTAGCAGATTCAATAATAGGAAGATATTTCTCCATCCAATTGGAGTTGGACAGTGCAATAGCAGTTGGATGAGGATTGTTGGTCGTGGGAGCTTCCTACGGATAGATTTCCATAGATCCGTGAGAGAAACATAATTTTGAATTGATAGTGCCAACATATTGTGTAGCAGGTTGGGTCTTCCAGATTATAGGTGTAATCTAATCCATGTACAATTTGTTTAGTAGATTAATAAAATAATTGAGCAGCACAGTAATAGTAGGTTTGTTTTCCCCCAAAAGGGTTTCCATTAGAAATACTCGTGTTGTTATGTATGCATGTTTGTGTTGATATTTCTTGTGATTATTATGTTTAAGTTTATTGTTGCTAACATGTTTGGATAGTTAATTCATAGATGTGTGTTGGAATTGATAATTAAGAAAAAAAAATTGATATAAAGGCCATCACTACTGATTCACCCCCCCAGTAGTGATCTAGTTTCCAACACTCCCTCATACTAAGAAACACACCATTAAATGTTTTAACCATAATAAATTTTTGCACCAAAATGTGCTCTACAAATGTTGTCATGTTAGTGCTAGATAGCATTATATTAAAAATAATAGAAAATACTACATTAAAAAAAAAAATCAAAAAAAACAAGTTAGCTTTAGAATTAAAAACAATGCAAGTCGAGTGTAGAATAAATTTAGATTTATCTTTTTGAGTTAGAACTAGAAATATATAAAAAAGATTGTTCATTTTATTGCGTGACATTAATAATAACATAGACTGCCTTTTGATTATGGGTTGGTCAAATTTAAAAAAAAAAAATGTCCATTTTAATTAGTTTATAATAAGAAAAGAAATGAAGACTTATTTATGCTCATAAGTTAATAATGAAATTAGCAAAATGATTTTTTTTTCATAATGAACCAAAAGTTATACTATGTTTTGCTTATAATTTTGAATTTAGGTTTTTGTAAGATATCATTAAAGTAAGAGGCCAACTTGTAGAGAATGGAAATGTAACTCTCCATTGGTGCAGTAGCTAGGGTTCAGCCCTAGTCGGCTGCTTCTCCACCCTCTGCCTATATTTTGTGGATGGAATGTTTTCGAGCTCTCATGGACCCAAAATATTCAAGCTCTTCCTTCTCTGTGGCTTATGAATTGACTCAACTCACAGCCCTACCCTATTCTTTAGCAGAGAAAATATCTTCCATGCCCGTTCTGGGGATGTGTCCATCATTTTCCTCATCAGTTTACGACATGTCATCTTCGGTCGTTGGCCCTAGCGTTTCCATGGATGATGCATTGTTCTGAGAACCCTTGAAGTCAGACCCAATTTAGCCCTTTTTTCCTATGCCTAGTGAGTTGTACATTGTCCCTTCCTTCAACTTGGAGGGCTCTCGTTTGGCGAAATCTCCTTCATCTTTCTGCGACATTGTGAAAGCCACTTCCACTAGTCGTCCTTTGGGGTCATCTTCTCCTCCTATTCGTGATCTTTTGAACCTTATTTTTGGATCCCTCTCTTTAGTGATTCCAATTTTTGAAGCTCATGTGAATGAGGTTCCAGTAGTGGCTTAGGCTCTTTGTGAGGCTAAATTTTTTCAGTAGCTAGTTTGACTTGCAGGTTCAATTTTTTGTGGCCAAGGCTCGTTGACCTTCACTCTTGGATTTCTAAGATGTGGAAGCCTCTAATATTTGATGATTTGAACATCTATCCATTGCCAAGAAGTTTTTTTATTACAATATTTGACAAAGTTGATGACGGAGCTATGATTTCTAGCTCTGACCTATGGTTTTGGGGAAACACAAGGATCTCTATGCAGCCTTCGTTTCCCTCTTTTGATCCCCTCTCGATGTCAATATTGACTGCTCCAATTTGGGTAAGGCTCCCCAATCTTCCTTTTCATTTGTGGAATCAAGCTTCTTTGACTGCAATTGGTAACACTTTAGGCAAATTATATTTCTAAAGTGAAGATACAAAATTATACCTAAAGCCCACATATGGCCACATTTGTGTGGAAATGAATTTCAATAAAGGTTTTCCTACTAAAATTAAGTTAACAGGTCTTAGATATATTGGATGCAAAAACTAGACTACAGAAATATTAATTTTGATGCAGAGCCTGCTATGAGTTTGGTCCTACTCTCAAATCTTATCCCAAAGTTGGGAAGAATAAAGAAAATGATACTATTTGAAAACCTCGCTGGTGGGAGGGCATCAACCATGACCATTATACAATTTATAAAGAGTATACCCCTCCCACTCCTAACAAAGTGGACAAATTGCACAAAGACAAAAAAAAATCAGCAGCAAGTCAAGTTAAGATAAGCAACAATGTAGAGGTATCTGACATCTGAGTAAAGATAGTAAATTGAATACTTCCCCAAGGAATTCTATTGAGGAAAAGGACTTCGTTGGTGAGAATCCAAATAAGGACATGGGTAATTCTTTTCCCATCCCCTTTGAGGATGTCCCTCCAAGAAATAAGTTTGATAAATCCCCTCCTCCTTGAGTGGATCAAATGGATGTGATTAAGCCTCCCCTGGTTCCAAAGAAGGAATATGTTAGCAAAGATCAATCAAAGAACATTGATAAGGCAGACTCTCCAGAGAACTTGGGATGGATCCAAGTTGGAAAAAAAATTAAAAGTAATTCTCCAAGGATAATGAGAACCCAATCGAAGAGAAAATGAATCTAAGATGAAAATGGGATGCAAATACATATGGATTGTTGGGGACTTTTGAAAAGTTTTTCGCTGGAATCAGAACATTCTTTTTGTATTGTGGGGTTCTTATGTAAGGTTTTGGGATGATCCTGCGTGTTCTATCCCAAACCTGCAAGGAATCATGGTAGCTCTTTTTCTCAGAAGAATTGTATTGGTTTGGGTTGGATCCCAATTTTATTAATATAATTTCAATATCAGTTTATTTATAAAACAAAATGAACCAAAAATATTTAACTCTATTCGTAATTGATTACGAGAGTTGCGAAGTGCTATATTGCTATACAACCCAATATTGGGGAAATGTGGCATAAGATTAAGTGAAAAAAAAAATATACATATATCTATGAAAACTATAATTAAAAAAAAACACACAATTATGTATGTACATATGTCCATGACAACTAAAAAGTACATAAACAAACTCGCTATAAAGTAAATTTAGATTATGTTTCTGAGTTAGAACTACAAATAGAAAATATTGTTAGTTTTATTGCATGACAATAATAATAAGGAAAAATACTTACTTTTTATTATGAATTGGTCATGAAGATAACAAAAACAAATGTCTATTTAATTAATTTGTAATAATAAAAGTAATGAAAACTTACTTATGCTCATAACTTACTCGTGAAATTACACAAAATGATTATTTTTTAATTTGTTGATAGTGAATAAAAAATATTAGACTTTATTCATAATTAATTGCACCAAGAATAACGGTATGGGGGAGATGTCACAACATTATGTGACAACAAAAAATAAATAAATATGTATGTGCAATGTACATGATAGAAAAAAATTAAATAACTACATATGTACATGACAAGTTGTAAAAATAGACCACTATAAATCCATTTTTAACCCAGATCTATCAAATTTATTAAGGTGTAATATTTGTATTATTTAAGGTGCTTTATATCTAGGTTTAATATGGATCTAAATTAGTGTTATGTGAGAAAGAGAGAGATAGGTGTGGAGTTTTAGTGTATTCAGAGAGTCATGGAGGAAGATTGAACAAGTCCAAAAGCGACTTACAACCTACAATTTCAAGATTAAACAAAATACTCCCTAATATATCCTCATGATTTAAGCAAGTCATTCCCCCAATGAAAGCATTGTTATGACTAGGTATCTTTTGTATAAGAAGAAGTTATACAACATGGAAGCCAAGATATTTTGTAAAATTTCTTCTAACTCTATTCAAAACCCCTACCTTCGACTCAAGTGAGGATGGCATAAGGATGCTTAGGCTTGGCTAGCCCATTGGGATAATACTAAAAATAAGATCATCTTCCAAAATAAGGATAATACTAAAAATATTATTAGTTCCAAATTTAAGAATAATTTGTGGGGTGATGAAGAGTTAGAGGGAAAAAATAAGCTAAGGTATTATAAGGAGGTGATCAACCCCAATCTCAAAAATCAAAATTATATTTTTGTCTTGGTTAGTTTTAAGAAAAAAAATGAGCATTTCTCAAATAAGAATTAATTCTTTGTTAGAATAATGATTACACTGAGCGGGGGGGTGAATCAATGTGATGGCCAATTTAACAATTTAAACCATTTTACAATTGATCATAATTGAAATCATAACAGACCATCAATAAATACAATGATCACATCAACACATGAGAACAATAGATGTACATGGAAACCCTTACAAAAGAAAACCACAGATATTTTATCTTCTCCAATCTTTAATTACATTAATTTTCAAGCACCAAGCTTACTAGAGGAACTAACCTGTTGGAAGCACCAACCCCCAAAATCAATTTGCAGGCATCAACCCCTAAAAATATGCAAGCACTAACTTTATGTAGGCTCCAACCTAATTGAGGCATCAACCTCTTATAGAAGCACTCACTTCCTTCACCAAATATACAGGCCACTTTCCACAGTGTTTCAAACTAGATCCACAAGCTCAAGACAAATATGATCATTTCAATTCAATGTGTTCTTTAATCTTCAACAGTAGCATCTTCTCCTTTTCTTGTACCTATTCATTAGCCCCATAAAATTTTGACAATATCAAAATAGCCTCTTTCCCTCAAAAACTTATCTTCATGACTTTTCATGTCCCCCTTTTAGATTACAAGCAACTTCTTGCCATTTTCCCCTTTTCAAAAATTAATTTGGACCTGAAAATGACCCATAAAACATTATAAAAATTAACAATTCAACAGAATGCACCTTTTTTATCCACAATCTACATAATGCACTTTTCTGGTGCGCATTCGACAAAATGCACCCCATCGATCTGAATAAAGGTTTGACAAAATGCACTTCCAAGTCCAAAAAAAATATTTCAGTGAACCCACTCGAACCTGTGACCTCCCATGGTGCAATCAGACTCAACACCAACTTTTCTACCATGTTCTTTGTTTATGCCATCCACCAAAAATTATTTTTAATGTGAATGAGACCATAGGTTAAAACCACAATCGAAACCAAGTTCCAACATTAAACCAAGACTTAACCTCGTGACAAAGCCAAAAAATTGTGTGCTTCACCACTATGCCACACTCCATGTTGTGGTTGAGATGGTAAACCATGTCAATGATGAGTCAAGACTCAACATCACGATTAATCCAAAAACCTCCACCCTTCACTGCACCACACATTTTAAAACCATATGACAACGACAAGTTGAGAGTCGACCTCACAACTTAACCACAAAGTCACACCATATGTCATCAATGAGCCAAGACTTGACCTTGCAACATAGCCAGAAAACCTTCATGCTCTAACCACAAAGTCACATCATATGCCAATGATGAGCTGAGACTTAACCTTGCAACAGAACCAAAAACCTTTGTGCTTAACAACAGAGTCACCCCATATGCCAATGATGAGCTAAGACTCGACCTTGAAACTATGCAAAAACCTTCATGCTTAAACTACAAAGTCACACCATACGCCAACAACGAGTTGAGACTCGACATTGCAACTGGACTGAAACCTTCATGCTTAAACCACAGAGTCATACCATACACCAACAACATGGGAATCAATATATTTTATTTACGGTTTACATTGAATATTTTTTGTTATTAATATATTTTTAAATGCAACCTTAACTCCATATTAAGCATTCGAGGGATAATACACTTACCTTAAATTGGGAAGTAGAAAGCTCTTATCAGCAAAATTACAATGGTTTTACTTTTAATTATTTATATATGTTTCTATATAAAGTTGATATAAAATTATTTTACCTAAGGTGAGAATTGATATATTTTTTTATTATTAGGAAGATTGTAAATATATATATAAAGTGATAAATTCCCACTAATGTAATTAGATTTCAAGGGTTTTGTTTTGACAAAGTCTCTAAACTATCGATGGGAGATACATAAACATTCTAGTTGTTTTATGTTAAAGGTCTATATGGTCTATTTCCATCCACTTGTGCCCTTAGCTAGTTGTTACATAAACTACAGGTTAGTCCCACAATATATTTTGTAAGATGATAATTGGAGGAAATAGAAATCTTAATTCACAAAAAAAAAAAAAAAAAAAAAAATTAAATTCTGTGAATTAATATTTCTATTTCCTCCAAATATCATCTTACAAAACTAGAGATAATTGTTTAGATTGATTCATGTTGTAGTTTTCCACGAGGGAAACCAGACTTGCTGATAGCTAACAAAGGTCTAAGTATATCAAAATTCAAATACTAGTTATTGTTAAATAATAACTGCTAAAAGAAACTATTTAACTAAAAGTAAAATACATAAGCCAATGGGTTGGATGAGACATCAAATATTTGATGAGGTGACTGGGGTCGGATCGTGAGCGCTTGTACCTATTGGGGTTGGAGGCTTGTGGTGAAGTAAAATTATAAGTGCGGACATGAAGGAATTCCTCTAGCCCAATGATGGGTCTAGCCACAACAGATACATTCTATGGAACATTTCCTTAGGTTAGAACCAATTAAGAGGGCCTACCTCTTAGTTCGCTTATCCTGTTTGATGATGTCCTTACTTGCTTGTCCCAACTATCTCTCGCTTCCTTCTTCAAGCACCTAAAACAAGTAAACACCAACAAACAACAAACGTAATAATAGACAAATTGTAATTCAACCTACTTAACAAGTCAAGAAACATTAAGCCATGAATATGTAAGATGACAAATCATGTAGGAAATCAATCGATAGTTGCATATATTAATATCAAAGAGAGATTACAACCATTTGTCTTGACATTGCAATCTTCCTCTGACAAGACCAGGTTCCCACACACTTATAATATCATTTCATGATGGCCTCAATCAACAATAGTTTTAAGGCTCTTCCCTTTAGGCTTCACTCCAAACCAAATCACTTCTCCCTCACACAACTAGATAGCTACAACTAGTAATAGCTTGTTGTCTACTCCAAACCAAAATAGCATTAGTACACCAATCTCAACACTAGATTGTGCTTGGGAAGAAGGGAGATTTATATAGAAAAAATGGATGGGAAATGGATCCTCTTCTCATGGGAGAAGGGCTTATCCCTTGAGGTAGTTCCATCATTATAGGGGAAAGGAGCCCAAACTAACATCCTCGACCTCAACCTGCCAAACCATTTACCAAACTTCCATTATGAAGCTTCTAGAGCTGGAAGCTTTAGCTCCTAATTTAAAAAACTTTCCATAACAGGACCGGCGCGACTGTAACACAGCTAAGTTGCTCCAGTCGGTGCGAGGGATAGTGCTAATCTGTGCACATCGGCGTGGGGGAGACAAAGGTCATTAGCGTGGGTCTTGTAAACTGAGCAAAACAGAAGTTTCAAGGGAAATGGTGCAAAAGAGAATTGATCTGCTCATGAAGAGGGACACAATGGGAGTTTCTTCATGAAGGTAAAGCATGCGGGGTTCACTATAGAGTTCCTCCAGGATCAAGGAACAGGGAATACAGGGACAGTGACAAAATTCTATGTAACGAATGCCCCCTAAAGCGTGAAGGCCGAGCTGGAGTGAGGGATGAAATGCTTTATGAATCAGTGTAGGGAACCGGTCTATCGTCGGAAAACCTACAAGCAAGTACAGATACACATACATAAACTGAGATCTCTGTCAAATGATACATGAATCCTGTCATGGATGTAGCCATTCGGAGAATGATCATGTAAATGGATCCAGGTATAGGTGCAGCCATCCATCAAAGAGGATCATAACGAAACCACGGTATGGTCGCAGCCATCCAATAATGAGAAGGATCACATACGATAACTCATGGTCTGGTCGCAGCCAGCCATCTAATAGAGACATCCATATCATCATAACCATGTCACACCACTTCACAACCTGGACTTGTGTGATTTGAGTCTAGGGTCTTGCGCCTCAACACGACCCGATCAAAGTACAGATTCTAACATGTGAATAGAGAAACCACCAATAATGACAATGGTCCTCAAGGTACTATCAGCACAATCCATGGAATGTGAATAGAGGAACTGAAGTTGAACACCCGTGAAATCACTCGATCGAAAGCCAATGATGTGAACTTGTGATCAAGTGTGAAGAACTTACCATTAGGACATGCAAGCTCTAAGGTACTAGAAGGAAGTCTATCAGTCAACTTCCCAAATAATGAGTTGAAGTCGACAGAAAGTGACCGTGTTGAAGGAGGGCCATAATGAATCCCACATCATCGACGCGAGACGAGAGGATGCAAAATGATTTTGGATGATATAGAGAATCAAAGGTAAGTATAACTGCAGAAGGAAAACTCTTGAACATATCGGCGACACAACTGGAAGTTTGATAGCTTTTGGATCCATAGGATCGGTGGTCATGATGACATGGCAAAGATCAAATGGAAGGCAAAAATGAATGGCCCAAACCAGGAAGGTCAACAATAAAAAGGAGGATGTCCCAACCCGACACGAGGCAGAAAGTGTCATGTTCAAGAGTGAGTTTCGACACAACTGATAAATTTCCAAATTTTCTCCACCATTTCTGGCAGGTACCCTAATTATTTTTTAATCACAAGCTTGAAGGGGATAGCATATGCTTGCATTGTAATTTAATCCTTCGAACGAATCCGACTTAGTAAGTTTAACAAGACCTAGGAAGGAGAATCTCATGTTCGCCATGGTGATGAATCTGATGTTGTTTAATAGTTTAATGAGTTCGACAAAGGTATAACTCAGTATCTTTTCATGTTTTAGAGAGTTTGCAAAAGACACGTAAAAGAAAACTCCACATGGTCCCTTTTCGTACATTTATGTCTCTCGAGCCCGAAAAAGTAGAAAACGATACTTGAGAGAACTGCTTTACCATTTCAGTCAAGGAGTACTTTTTTTGTAAATAGTGCCTCCCAGCCCGAAAAAGGGGTAAACTTATACTGGGCGCACGACGTTTCGCATCCATTAATGAGTTTGAAATGACAAGGGCTTGACCATCTTTTCGTTTTTTTAAAGGGTCAAAAAAGAGCTGAAAGCGGACCCCCCATTTTATTTTCTTTTACTAGTCGAAAGGGAAAAACACTCGGCAACCTTTTCATTTTTAAAGAGTCGGAAAAGAGCAGAAAATAGACCCCCCATTTTTATTCTCTTTAACGAGTCAAAAAGGGAAAAATACTAGGCAATCTTTTCATTTTTTACAATTCATAAAAGATTTTATAGGTGACTCATCCTAGAGGAACGAGTGGTATAAAGGGTATAAATTAGTTCCGACAATGGTGGAACTTCTCAAAACTTGTAATGGTCAAGAGGCTGGCTAATAAAACCACTCAACACTGCGGTCCCTCAGGAAATGAAAAACAACCAAGGCTCATCTAGCATAAATTAGCTGATAAAAATGGCAATCACGAGATGTAAATTGGGCATGGGTTCATTTTTACACAAGCTTGAACTGTGGAGAACGCTGCTTGGATTCGGTTTCATGTTTACACAAGCTTGAAACAGAAAAATATGCTTGCTATAAGTTGGCATGCCCCTGGCATAATAACTCATTCAAGGTACATGCCCCCCAAGCTTCATTCCATTCAATTAGGTGAATGGAATGAAGGTTCACTTTCGAGGTCCTAGAAGGACTCGACTGGGATTTTACGAGATCTTAATCAAAGACTCGATTTTGGAAAAGGGAGTTGCTTCATTTTTTAACGAGGTTGACACAGTAAAAGGACTATCCTCGGACCCTCGTTCATTTTTTAACGAGCTTGACACAAGACAAAGAACTATGCTCACCTCTTGTTTCATTTTTTGATGAGGTTGACACATGACCAGGAACTATCCTCATAATCTGATCATGGACCATACAAGAACATGGCTCCCAAGAGGTCTTCACTAGACGAAAGAACCATGCTCTGGGAGGAATACATGTCAATTGGTACCATGGACAGATCATGTTCCGATGCCCTAGTACATAATGTACTATACCATCTTTGTGATCATCAACAGACGCAGAGATGGAACAGGTAGCCACATAATTGACATGTTGCGGGGAAGGTACGGCTTGCAAACAAGAGTCAATAGGGGACGATGGTTGCTAAGGAGGCACCTAGTGACCAATGAAAGACAGTTGATCAAAAATCACAATTCTCCCTTCATGAAGAAAACAAACCACGTGGAAAAGTCTAGAAACAAGAGCTCCCATGACATAAACATAGTCGCGTCCAAGGAGAAGATTGAAATCTAAGGGACCTTGGACTACCATCACATCTATATAGATGGTCTTTCCTTTCAAAGTAATAGGGAACTTCAGAAGGACCCCAAAGGGTTGGCTGGTTCCTCTTTTGAAAGCCAACAAATTTTGGGTGATAGGCACAAGCTGTGGGGAACCCAAAGCTTGCCAAGTAGTAGAAGACATAATGCTAATAGACGCACCTTCATCTAATACAGTGCCAGGTACTACCATATTATAGGCTTGTACTGTGATCCGGAAAGGCACATAAGATGGGAGGCAGAAAGTAGTCAATGGAACCCAATCAAAAGAGACGACAGAACTACTTGGTGGGGGTATCATATGATTGCCCCCATGCTCCGTAGGAATAGGAGAAGGACTCTCCTGAACAACCAGGATGAGAGGGTCACTCTTTGATTCATAAGAATCTGAGGATACGAGAATAACATGAGTATTATGCTCACCACTCTCTTCCGGAACAGAGTGAGCAACTGAAGGTGGAGCCAAGTCAACACTCTTTTTGACCAATGGTTGGTCGATAACATACACAAGAGAGTCTCGCTCAGGAAGAGCAGGATGGGCGAGAGATGAATCCAATTCAATCTCCTTACCAACTAGGAGAGGGTTAGAAGAAAGCCTCTAATAACCAACAGGAAGTTGGGGTTGAGGAGCTGCAAGGTTTTCCAAAACTTTGGAAGCTTTATCCATAAGAAGACAAAGGTGAAGAAGATGCTCTCCTTCATGTAACCTACCAGGGAATCTAATCTTTCCCTTCTTCTAACCATCATTATCTGAAGGCATAACATCGATATGATCTCCAGAGGTCGATGGGGATGCTCGGTTCAAGTTTTGAGACCATACCTCTAAGACTTTGGGAATGCCAGGACAGTCTTGAAGGAGATGGTCACCCTTACACAGCCTCCAAGGGAATTTTAACTTCCGCAAAGGATCAGAAGGTTTGTCAAAAAAAGGTGCATTTGGAGTAATAGTCGTATGGTTTGTAGAAATTTTGAATAATTTAACACATATTCAACAGAGATTATCCTGATCATGTACTATTGCGGAATACATACACAATACATAAGCTCCTCTACGTTGATCATCAATATAGCAGCATCAATAACAATAAAACATCAAGAGCATTCACACATTAACACAGTATGTAACCCGGGGAAAGCATCTCGCTAAAAACCCCACACTATCTGTATATTAATGATTGAGACCATGTAACATTACAAAGTACAATGCTTATCACAAGCAATCCAGTACCAGCTCCACTATTACACACAATACAGCTAAGATCTGATCTCCAAATCTATTCCACTGCTTGCCTGCCTCCACTGCTCAATACCTGCTCAAGAATGAATGAGAATGGTCTACCAAACTCGTATTTCACCTCCAAAGAATCACTCACAATGTGTAAGACGTGAGCAGAAGCTACAAACTGGGCAAATACATGAGCAAACTCATTGGCATACTCAATCCCTTGATTGTGCAAGATCTGATGCACAACTATAGTCACAACTGATAGCAATCTGATTCTCTAACACCTGTCCCTTCTGAACTAAACATGCACTGACATGAAACTGAGTTAACTAATGTATTCTATAGTTGTATTATGAGTTAATAATTAGTTTAACAACTCATCATTAGTCTTATTGCAGTTAGACTAACTACAACTAGTTTAACCAAGTCAAACTGAACACAACTCCATCAACTCCACAATCAACTCCACCAAACTCAACTGATTGAGTTCTAACTGAAGTCATGCATGCAACAACTCAACTGACTCATAAGAAAAGCATACTTCCTTCTGACAGATGCATGGGCCACATTTGTAGCTCAAACTGAAGTGCTCCAAGAGAATAAGATCAAGTTTATAGTCCAAATATTATTATGAGACAATAATATTTGACTTTTCTATTTTTGACAGCCAGTCTAAAAATAGACTTTGATCACCCACACTGTGGTCACCCACACTTTGGTCACCCACATTGTGATCACTCACACTGTGATCACTCACACTGTGATCATCCACACTGTGATAAAAAATAGAACTTGCACCATAATTTGCTTGCGGGCCCACTTAGTGAATGCGACTCTTTTCACTAAGCTCCATCATCTTGTTGCAATCTCAACACTCCCTCTCGACAAGATATGGATTATCAGCAACCCCTATCCTACCTCGGTGGTACTCGAATTTGCTCCTGGTGAGAGCCTTCGTCAGAATATCAACATCCTGATCCTCCGTTGGAATGTATGAAAGCAACATGATCCTCCGCTGCACACAATCTCTGATATGATGGTACCTGATGTCAATATGCTTAGATCTATCATGAAATACAGGATTAGCCGAGAGTTTAATACAACTCTGGTTATCACAGTAAATCACAGTAGGATCCAAATGAGAACCGAACAAACCAACCAGGATCTTCCTCATCCATATAGCCTCGCATGCAGCCAAACTTGCTGCCATATACTCGGCCTCCGCTGAACTGAGTGCCACGGATCTCTGCTACCTGCTGTACCAAGAAACTGTTGTCGATCCAATACTAAAGACCCCTCCTGATGTGCTCTTTTTGTCTGTTGGGCTCCCTGCCCAATCTGCATCCGTGAAGCCACATAGCTTCACCTCATCCTCCTGTCTGTACCACAAACCATATCCCGATGTGCCTCTCAAGTAGCGCAATACATGCTTGCCCGCCTTCCAGAAGAGCTTGGTAGGCTTAACCATAGCTTGTGAAAGCTGGTTAACTGCATAACATATATCAGGTCGTGTATTGACCAAATACATCAGTGACCCCACCAATTGTCGATAAACAGTGGCATCCACTTCTTCTCCCGAAGTGGCATCCTCCTTCCTCCAACCTCCAGGAAGAGGAGTATCAACAGGCTTGCAGCCATGCATGTTGAACTTCTCCAGTATCTCCCGAGCATACTTGCCCTAAGAAACAAACAGTCCACCACTGCGCTGCCATATTTCCAATCCTAGGAAATAGTGAAGGAGGCCTAAGTCCTTCATCTCAAACTCTGTAGTAAGATCCTTCTTGCATGACAGTATCAACAGCTCATCACCCTTTAGAATCAAATCATCAACATACAATACAATGATAAGCAACTTACCCTCCACCACAATCTGGTATAGGTTAGGATCCGCCTCGCTTTTGGAGAATCCAAGTCCTGTGAAATAGCTGTCTATCCATGTGTACCAAGCACGTGGTGCTTGCTTCAACCCATACAACGCTCTCTTGAGCCTGCACACATGCGACTCACTGCTAAAGACCTCAAAGCCTTCGGGCTGCTCATTGTACACCTCCTCCTCAATGACTCCATTGAGGAACGCAGTCTTCACATCCATCTGATGAATGTGCCATCCCATCTGCGCTGAGAGAGCAAGAATCGTCCGTATGGAAGAATACCTTGCGACAGGTGCAAAGGTCTCCTCATAATCGATCCCCTCTATCTGTGAAAAGCCTCGAGCAACAAATCTTGCCTTGTACTTCTCCACACTCCCGTCAGCTGCCTGCTTGACCTTGTAGATCCATCTCGAACCCACCACTGATTTCCCTTCCGGTCTAGGAACAATCTCCCATGCACTGTTCTTGACAATAGAATCATACTCTTCCACCATGGCGTCTACCCATGCGGGATCCTCCACAGCTTCCTCGAAAGAGGATGGTTCAGCCACAACACACTTGCTTATCAGAGCCATGTATCCAGTGTACCGATCAGGTGACTGTCTCTACCTGCATTGGGCTGTAGGTGGTCCTACAACTTTCTCTGCATCTTGAGCCAGTTGCTTAGCATCTGTCAAGCGCTTTCGGCCTCTGATGGTTGGCGCTGCATGAGTGGTCTCTTCCACTCCATGAACCTCGTCCTGTGGCTGATCCACGTCTTGAAGCTCATCCTTAGGAACTAATAGCTCCTCATCTGCATGCAAGTGTAGCTCCCTCTCAAGCGAACACTTCATGGCTTTCTCCTCCTGAAATTTTATATCCCGTCGCACAATAGTTTTACCACTGTCTGGCAAATACACACGATAGTTGTGGGGCGTATTAGTGTACCCCACAAATATCCCAACCTTTGCAGTCGGCTCCAACTTCTTCCTGGCATCCTTCGTCACATGCATGTAAACGTTAGCACCAAAAATCCTCAAATGAGAAAGATCAGGCTTTTTACCAAAATAAGTCTCCTCAGGTGTACTCATGCCAAGTATCCTATGAGGACAACGGTTCTGCACATAAACTGTTGTATTGCATGCTTCCGCCCACAAGTGAAGGGGTAGGCCCTGATCATGCAACATTGCCCATGCAGCACCCACAATCGTTCTGTTCTTCCGCTCAGCTACCCCGTTCTGCTGTGGGTTATGGGGAGCTATGAGCTCTCTACGAATCCCTTCTGCCTTGCATAAATCCTTGAACGCGTCCGAGATGTATTCACCACCATTATCGCTCCTAAGAGCCTTCACCTTCTTCCCCGACTCCTTCTCGACCAGTGCTTTGAATTCACAGAACTTTGAATATGTCTTGCTCTTCTTCTGCATGAAGAAGATCTAGCACTTACGAGAGAAATCATCAACAAAAATCACATAATACCTGTGTTTTGCTGTCGAAGCAACTGAGAAAGGTCCACACACGTCTGTGTGAATTCTCTCAAGGATCGTCGTGGCGCGACTATCCTTCTCGTGAAAGGTGGCTTTCACAAACTTCCCCAAAGTACACCCCTTGCACTGATCTGACTGCGCAAGTGTGCCTTTAGGAAGCCCTGTAGTTATCTGCTGCAGTATCTTCAAGGCTCCATGGTGAAGGTGACCCAATCTCCTGTGCCACAACTCGCCATCATCTCGGCTCACCAATCCTTCTGCCTTGCTCGCCATTACTGCGCATCCATCTACATGCAACTGATAAAGGTTCCTCACTCGAACCCCTATCTTCCGGGTCTCACCAGTTGTCTTGCTGCGCAGGAAAGCCTTTCCCTCATTGAAAACAACATCATACCCCTTGTCTTCTAACATCGCCACTGAGATGAGATTCTTCGTCAATCCTGGAACATGCATGACTTCCTTTAATACGAAGGGTTTACCAGACCCCCTCTCAAAGGAAATGGTACCGATATCGGTCGCATTGTATCTACCATCATCGCCCATCTTGATGTGCACTCCAAGATCTTTGTCCTCCAGATCAGAGAACAAATCTCTATCTCCCGTCATGTGAAAAGACGCACCACTGTCCAAGAACCACACTGATCCCATCACACTTGAAACCAAGCATGCGATCAATGAAAAATCAAGCTCAAACTGTGAGGCCAGAGCCTCTCCTGCTGAAGATCCAGCAGCCTGCTTGTTCTTCTTCTTCTGCGGACAATTAGTGGCATAGTGTCCGTACTGGTAACAGCGAAAACACTTCACCTTGGACATATCCTGCTTCTTGCCTTTCGCATCGAAATGAAAAGCTTTCTTGTTATTCCCCTTCTTTGCTTTGGCAGCCAAAGCGCAATTCTCTTCATCAGATACCTTTGATGAAGATCCATTCTCACCTTTATTGTTTCTGAGTTTATCCTTGAGCACCAGGTCGCTCTTGCTTTGGAATAACATTCGCAATTCGTTGAAAGACATTTCAACAACATTGCTGCAAATGCAATTTCCACCAGCAACCAACTCAACCGCTTTCGATCTAGAATTCGTGAGAACAAAATATTTCTCGTACAGAGATTGACTGTATGGGCATTCACCGGATATCTCACCTTCCAAAGGAAGGATTAATCCAGAGGCTACCTGGCCCGATTACAGACTTTGCCTGAAAAAATAGAATGTAAACACTTCCTGAATAGTAGATCTGATGATCAATCCTCGCTTGATATCCTGTAAAAATCTCTTCTACAAATCAAGCAGCTCCGATACCATGTAGAAATTTTGAATAATTTAACACATATTCAACAGAGATTATCCTGATCATGTACTATTGCGGAATACATACACAATACATAAGCTCCTCTACATTGATCATCAATATAGCAGCATCAATAACAATAAAACATCAAGAGCATTCACATATTAACACAGTATGTAACCCGGGGAAAGCATCTCGCTAAAAACCCCACACTATCTGTATATTAATGATTGAGACCATGTAACATTACAGAGTACAATGCTTATCACAAGCAATCCAGTACCAGCTCCACCTGTTACACACAATACAACTAAGATCTGATCTCCAAATCTATTCCACTGCTTGCCTGCCTCCACTGCTCAATACCTGCTCAAGAATGAATGAGAATGGTATACCAAACTCGTATTTCACCTCCAAATAATCACTCACAATGTGTAAGACGTGAGCAGAAGCTACAAACTGGGCAAATACATGAGCAAACTCATTGGCATACTCAATCCCTTGATTGTGCAAGATCTGATGCACAACTATAGTCACAACTGATAGCAATCTGATTCTCTAACACCTATCCCTGCTGAACTGAACATGCACTGACATGCAACTGAGTTAACTGATGTATTCTATAGTTGTATTATGAGTTAATAATTAGTTTAACAACTCATCATTAGTCTATTTGCAGTTAGACTAACTACAACTAGTTTAACCAAGTCAAACTGAACACAACTCCATCAACTCCACAATCAACTCCACCAAACTCAACTGATTGAGTTCTAACTGAAGTCATGCATGCAACAACTCAACTGACTCATAAGAAAAGCGTACTTCCTTCTGACAGCTGCATGGGCCACATCTGTAGCTCAAACTGAAGTGCTCCAAGAGAATAAGATCAAGTTTATAGTCCAAATATTATTATGAGACAATAATATTTGACTTTTCTATTTTTGACAGCCAGTCTAAAAATAGACTTTGATCACCCACACTGTGGTCACCCACATTGTGATCACTCACACTGTGATCACTCACACTGTGATCATCCACACTATGATCAAAAATAGAACTTGCGCCATAATTTGCCTGCGGGCCCACTTAGTGAAGGCGACTCTTTTCACTAAGCTCCATCATCTTGTTGCAATCTCAACATGGTTGGCCTCTCACTTATCTGTCTTCTTCTTCGTCGTCATCGTCTTCTTCTTCTTCTTATACCAGTAAGCAGGAGAAAAGAAACAAAACCAAAGGGAAAAAGTGGAACTAGAAAAGCTCTCACGAAATCATGAAATCCAAGACAAACAATAGGATTGGGATCCCTAGTGGAGTCGCCAATTTGTGGTGAAGTAAAATTATAAGTGTAGACACGAATGAATTCCTCTAGCCCGATGATGGGTCTAGCCACAACAGATACATTCTATGGAAGATTTCCTTAGGTTAGAACCAATTAAGAGGGCCTACCTCTTAGTCCTCTTATCCTATTTGATGATGTCCTTACTTGCTTGTCCCAACTATCTCTCGCTTCCTTCTTCAAGCACCTAAAACAAGTAAACAACAGCAAACAACATATGTAATAATAGACAAATCGTAATTCAACCTACTTAACAAGTCAAGAAACATTCAGCCATGAATATGTAAGATGACAAATCATGTAGGAAATCAATCGATAGTTGCATATATTAATATCAAAGAGAGATTACAACCATTTGCCTTGATGTTGCAGTCTTCCTCTGACAAGACCAGGTTCCCACACACTTATGCTAGCATTCCATGATGGCCTCAATCTACAGTAGTTTTAAGGCTCTTCCCTTTAGGCTTCACTCCAAACCAAATCACACTTCTCCCTCACACAACTAGTAATAGCTTGTTGTCTCCTCCAAACCAAAATAGCATTAGCACACCAATCTCAACACTAGCTTGTGCTTGGGAAGAAGGGAGGTTTATATAGGAAAAATGGATGGGAAATGGATCCTCTTCTCATGGGAGAAGGTCTTATCCCTTGAGGTAGTTCCATCATTATAGGGGAAAGGAGCCCAAACTGACATCCTCAACCCCATCCGGCCAAACCATTTAGCAAACTTCCATTATGAAGCTTCTAGAGCTAGAAGCTTTGGCTCCTAATTTAAAAAACTTTCCATAACATGACCAGCGCGACTGGAACACAACTCAGTCGCTTCGGTCGGTGTGAAGGATAGTGCTAATCTCTGCACATTGGCACGGGGGAGACAAAGGTCATTAGCATCAGTCTTGTAAACTAGGCAAAACAGAAGTTTCAGGGGAAATGGTGCAAAAGGGAATTGATCTTCTCATGAAGAGGGACACAATGGGACTTCCTTCATGAAGGCAAAGCATGCGGGGGGTTCACTATAGAGGTCGAGGATCAAAGAACCAGGAGTACAGGGACAGTGATAAAATGTTGTGTAACAGGCTTAAGGCCACACTTAAGATGGCCCTCTATCTACACCAAATGAGCATACAAGATGATGAAACAGGAGTGTTGATGGTGTTGGAATCATTCAATTTCATTCAGATATGAGATAATATCATTGCAGTCTTCATGTTTTTCCATCAGGACCTTACCTAGGAGTGTCTTCATTTACCGGTGAAGCGTAATGAAATTGATATTTTTACTATGTCATCCCTTGGTACTCCCATGGTTAAGAACCCAATTAGCTACTTCGACTTGGATTTCAAAATTAGAGTATTCTTGGAGGTCATTAATTTGTATTCAAAGCTTCAAGTAGGAAAATTTCTTCTTAGATTTCGAGAGTGGAAATATGGAATATGGTCGCAACATTATGAGCCTAGGATTGAGTTGAAGGCCAACCTCAAGTGCATCTGCCTCCAAACCCCCAACAACAACGCATTTGTTGGTGGTGCATGCTATTTAGAGATATGAAAGTCCAAATTAAGAATGACCCCCAGTAGACAGAGAAATTAATGAAACAAGTTGATATGATCTCTAACAAGTTGAAAAAAAACTTAGTACTAAACTACCAAGAAGGTATAGAGCGTAGTCTTGCAAGTTGTGACAAAGGATAAACATATAAAGGAGATCTGAGCAAGATCTGACAACCATAGAAATCCAAGGACAACAATAATAGTATACACCACAAAGAAACTTTGTAAACCATGAACCAAAATCCACCATGCAAAGGCTAGAAAACTGAAAGAGTTGTAGAGATTGGACATAGAACTATTTACCCCACAATGGATGCTTCAAACAAAGGTTAAATCTTTTCCAATCACCTCTCACCCTAGTTCTGTCCTTTTTTTTCGCTACTTCGACATCCCATAGGTCACCTCCTCAGTTTTTATCACCTTGCTCCTCACACGAAGGGTCAACACCAAGTGCACATATTGACGACTAGCTTCCCAAAAGCCAAGACCATCATGCAATAAAATTCTCATAGAACTAGCACTATGGGAGAGATATTATTCATGTAGCAGAGGTGGGCCATAATGATATAGTGGAACATAGGGTTGCAACAGACAGATGTGAACTCCACAAAACCAACGTTTTTAGGGAAATATCCCACCTGCGGAGGGGCGGATATCACACGGGCTACAGAAGACCATGGAGCCATAGCTACTAGGCCAAGAGCTCACAGAATGAATATAGGTTTCCATCATAATGGTTAACATGTGATGGTTAACATGTGTGGTTGCATGGGGCGGCATAGCCACGCCATTCTCCCCTTTTAAATGTGATGGGAGGCGAGCTACCCCCTCCTTCATCGACATAAATTCCAACACTCTGATCAGAGAATATTTTTATATTTTTATTTTGTTAGTTTGATCGATGGGGGATTTGAACCTTGAATTTCATGGTTTACGTAATACTTCATAACATGATGATCATCAATTGAACCACCCGGTTCATTAAGTGGACATTGAAATATTGTATTTATGGTACACATTGATTTTTTTTCGGTTACTATATGTTTTTTAAATGTTATTTGTGAACTCCATATTATGCATTGAAAGCATTACACATCGCTCTCGTACTACGAAATACAAAGCACCAAAATAAGAAATTTATCTCCCATTATTGAGAGAGAGACAAAGAGGGGGAGAGAGAGAGTATGAAGTTACATAAAATTATTTTATTTTCTATCGACATTGAAATATTTTATTTATGATTGATATTCTAATATATTTTTATTATTAAACTTTTTTTAAAAGATAGTCATCATCTCTATGTTGAACACTAAAAGAATTACACATTTCCCTCACATTGCATCATAAAAAGAGTCTTTCTACACCCAAAAAACAAAAAAGTTGTAAACAAAAATCAATATATTTTAACTTTATAAAAATATAATATAGAAATATTTTTTATAAAAACAAAAATTATATAAAATTAATATAAAATTATTTTATTTAAAAAAAAATTATTTATATCAAAGATTGAAATATTTTTTGATATTAATATTCTTTTAAATGTGATAATCAATTTCATATTAATTAGAGAAAGAATTACCGGTTTCTAGAAACATCTATAGATCTTAAAAATAAAAAATAAAATATTATTAAATGAAACTCAGATATTTTAATTAGTAAAACTTTATTAAATTAAAAATGTATTTTTAAAATATTTAGAAAAAATAAAATAATTCTAAAACAAATAAAAAATAAAAACCATTAGCATCATTCTTCATAATCAAATTAAAAGTTAACTCACTGAATATTATTTAAAATAATAATATTAGATATTATCAAAATTTATTAAAATGTTATATTTTTTATAATTTTATTAATAACCTTAATACTTTCATAATGTCATGTTTATTAATTTGCACTCTATCAAATTCCATATAATTTTTTTAACGTACACAACGTCACAATTTGTGAAAATATTATGCAATTTTTAATAATTTTCTTATCTATAAGTAGGACTTCGGCGTAAATCACATAAAGAGAGACATTGGTCGATGCATTTCGAACCAACTACTGTGGTTCATCGTCAGGACAAGTTGAAGAAACAGATCCAGCTTAGCAAGTTAAATAGTCTGAGCAGAACCTCCAACGGCTAACTTGACCAACAGCTAGTTTGACTCTAGGACCGGGGTCAAAATTATTTTATTAATTTAATTAGTAATGTTTAGGACCAATCCCTTAAAAATATATATAAAAATATATAAAATATTTTTAATGGGTATTTAGTTCGAAAATTAATATTAAAAATTATAAGTTAAATAGTATTTAAAAGGAAATTTAGTTAAATAAAGGACCTTATAATATATGAATAAATTAAGTGCCTAAATACAAATATATAAAGTAAAAAAGTATTATCAAAGATTATAAGTTAATTAATAATTAAATGGAAAATTAGTTACATAAAGGCCCTCAACCTTTAGGCCCCTCAACACCATTCGCAATTCCCTCCGATCGGTGAAAGATCCCATTAACCCAAGGACATAAAGGGTGTCTACTTGATCCCCTGTTCTTGTGGGACCCCCTATATTGGGGAAACGGGGCGCTCCATCCATCAGAGGATCAGCGAACATGCAGCCGACCTAAGACATGGGAGATCCAAGTCTTCAGCTTTGGCGAAGCATGTAGAAAAGACCAAGCATCAGGTGTGTATAGAGGAGGCCAAGGTTGTCGCCAAAGTTGCTCATTTCCATCATCGTAAATTTAGGGAAGCTATTGAGATTGAAAGAAGGCCAAACAATCTCAATAGGGATGACGGCTGGAAGATCAGTAGATGTTGGATCCCCGCCCTTTCATCCTAGTCTTTCTCTTCCTCCCTCCCCCCTCTTTTTTCTTCTTTTTCGCTGTCGTTAGTGCTTATCCTTCTTGTTTTCAGGCTTTTTCAGGCTCTTCTCCTTCTTTTCTGATGCTCTTTCTATTTACTTCTTCCTGATAGTTTTTTATGATTATGATCGTAACTATTATATAAATATGATCGTAAATATTATTATTATTATTATTATTATTATTAATCTTATTATTATTATTATTATTTATTTATTTTTTAATTAATTAATTAATTAATTAATTTATTTATTTATTTTAAATTTATTTATTATTATTATTATTTATTATTATTATTATTAATTAAGACTTTTATGTTTTCTCATCATTATTTTCTCCTTTCATTTAATTATTTATTTATTTTTAGAGAGTTAATTTTTTCATTTCTTATTATAAGGTCCTTTGTGACTAATTTTCCATGTGAATTCTAATTAGCTTGTAATTTTAATAATACTTCTAAATAAACACCCATTTCAATTTTATATATATATATATATATTATATTACTTCATATATTTATATCTATGCATTTTTATATTAGAAGGTCCTTTATATAACTAATTTTCCATTTAAATTCTAATCAACTTATACTTTTTAACTAATTTTCTAACTAACCTAGCATCCTTTTGACTTTACTTTATTTTATTCGGATGTTATAAGTCCTTTATGTAACTAATTTTCCATTTAATTATTAATTAACTTATAATCTTTGATAATACTTTTTTACTTTATATATTTGTATTTAGGCACTTAATTTATTCATATATTATAAGGTCCTTTATTTAACTAAATTTCATTTTAAATACTATTTAACTTATAATTTTTAATATTATTTTTTGAACTAAATACTCATTAAAAATATTTTATATATTTTTATATATATTTTTAAGGGATTGGTCCTAAATATTACTAATTAAATTAATAAAATAATTTTGACCCCGGTCCTAAAGTCAAACTAGCCATTGGTCAAGTTAGCCGTTGGAGGCTCTGCTCAGACTATTTAACTTGCTAAGCTGAATCTATTTCTTCAACTTGTCCTGACGATGAACCACACTAGTTGGTTTGAAACGCGTCGACCAACGTCTCTCTTTATGTGATTTACGTCGAAATCCTACTTATAAATTTCCTTACCGTTAAAGGAGACGCACCTTTCTAATTTTATAATATTAATTATTATAATAAATAAAAATCCGCTATGGACAAAAAAAAATCATATTAATTATTAAAAATAATAAACAATGAAATTATATATATGTCATTTTTAGTAATTTAAAGTTAATTAAAATTTATGAAATTAATATGAGTAATTTTATTAATATTAATATTGATTTTCTCTCATATATATAATGTTAAAGTTGGGATATATTTTAATAATTAAAAGTTGGGATATATTTTTATTATTTTTGATGTTATTTTTAATTACTTTATTTTGGATGGAGTTGGTTTTCAGAGCAATTGGGAATGTTTTGGGATAGTTCTTGGACGCTGATATGGATTTTCTGCATACAAGGGATAAAGGATTAGCAAGAATACTAGTAAGTTTAAACCTAAGGGAAGGGTTGGTAGAGGAATTCCACTTCAAATATAAGGACTTCACCTATACTCAGATGATCGATTACGAACTGCTGCCTTTCTGCTGACATCAATGCCACAAATATGGTCATCTTACCAAAGAATGTCGTCTGGGTTTCAGAAGAAGAAAAAGGGAGAGAAGTGAGGGGGCAACAACAGAAAGACATTTGGAGGAGGAGAAGGGGAAGGAAAATCCAGAGGAGAAGGGGGATAGGAAGGAAGAGGACAAGATGCAGATGGAAGTCGATGAATCAGAGGATATGCAGATCGAGGAGAGACTTGTTCATGAGCAAAAGCTTAAGGGGAGACAGCTCGGGCAGAGACAACAGAAGGTGAAGAAGTGGTTTTTGGGAATCAACTTGAGGGGAACAGAACATTGTCGCATACCTCCTATCTAAGGAGGGTTTACAACAGGTTGTGGATGGCTGGAACATAAATGAAACAAAACTAGATATGATCTGTGTGTCGGATCAGCCACCATTTGTGCTTTGAAGTTCTATATCCAGTTTCTCTTTTTTGTTTTTTTTCATGGTCCTCAGTATGAACTTACTTTGGTTTTGATCGAGATATAAACAAGGATTTTTAAATAAACAATTAAAACCCTTGTCTTTTACTACGCTTTTTTAAAAGAAAACTTTTTGCAACATGACATTAACTGCTTTGTTTTCCTATTTGGGTTGTTTTCCTCATATATGAGGAGGCCCGGGAAATTGAATCAATGCTTTTTTGCATATATTGGGGTGGGAGAAGTATGTTTTTTTGCTTACCAGCCCAGCTTTACACTCTATGTTTTGTCGATGAACATACAGTATTCTGAATGCTTCAGTGCATATACTATGTAACTTTTTATTGCCTTAATAGAAAGTTCGATTTTTTCCCTGGAAAAAATATTACTTTATTTATAATAATTATTTATTTATTTTTGTAACTCAGAGGAATCGGCAACTGGGTTAGTCTAATAATTGTCTGACAGGGGGCCTATTTTAGTCATTAACACTAAACTTTTGGGACCTACAACTTGTTCTCCTCTCTGTAGACTAGGCCACGAATAAGGCATTGAACCTTGCATCTTTTAATTTGCATAATTTCACATCACTTTAATCACCAATTGAGTTACTCTAAGACTTTATTTATAATATTTTTATTTAAATTTTTTATTTTATATTTTCTTTTCATAATTAATTTTGCATTAATTATATCTTATTTATAAATATTTATTTATTTATTATTGTAAAATGTTATTTAAATTTATTTATTAGTGTAAAATGTTATTTAAATCATTTTTCCTTCTTGTGATGTATTAAAGATTTATTTTCAATCATTTTGTTGGCGGTGAGAATTGAAGTCTCATTCCAAACCATGTGCTCTTATATTGAAATAGGAAAAAATAAAAGCCAACAAATATTAAACCATCAAAATTTAAATGGGACAAATTTAAATAATAATAAATAAATTTGTATTAAGTTTTTTAATTATTTTTTTAAATAAAGCTCACTATATTGTGAAGGTTTATTATTTGGAATTTAATTTATAATTAATAATTATTCATATGAACTAATAAATGTGTTCTTATGAGTTTCATTAAATTGCGGTGGGGAGGATAACAATCATTCTTCCGATTGTCAAAAATAATTTCAATTGATTAGAAAAAACATTCTTTACTTGTGTATAATCATATTAAATTTGACTATTCATTATGTATTTTCTAACTTCTAGCCTCAAGGATTTGCTCAATTGGTCGTCGCTAAAGCACCTCGCTAATGCAAGGTCATAGGATCAATTTTCCTCGACACCCTTGGGGTTAGGCTCTGCTAATAAGCCAGAAGGACGTGATCCCTTCGGTTAGATTTGTCCATATATATCCTCTAACAAAAAATGTATTTTCTAACCTCTCCCATAAAAACTAAACAAGTGCTACATAGTAGCTAGTACTTGTTGCTTACTTTAAATATAACTAAATTAAAGCAAAAATACTAAATTCAAGTTAGTGTTAAGATTAGGTTTTACTAACTAGTAGATTGAGGTATTTTGTTAATTGTAATTTTTCATTGTGGCAATGGAGAATCCTATCCTATCTAGTGACAATAATGTCTTATTGTAGTAATAATGTTTTGGTTATAAGATTTTACATTTATTTTTTGTGTAAAGTATAGATAGATATATAATTTTTTTATTATAAATTAATTTAGTTGTTAAAATTCATTATAATGTTTAACATCAAAAAACAAATATTTATTTTTCAATATTATTTAAAAAATAAATTTTCAAGCATTTAATTGGACCATAACTTGAAGGTCGTATTGCACCCTTTTCATAAGACAATACCATCTCGCTTTTATGCCATAATTTATGGATATAGTTGCAATATTCGTGAATTATTTTTAGATATTTGTGTAGCAATTTTTTCTTCTTAAGATTTGAAGAAAGTAAATAACACATTTACCATCACTTACTTCCCAACATAATTTAAGCAAGTCTTTGCATAAAAAATGGATAAGAACAAGTGTTGCACCATCGTAATCCCTGTCATGTAAGTGGAAATTATGCTTTTAAAAAAATTGCAAATTGATAAATGAAACTGAAAAATTAATTGTCTACTAAGGGCAAAGAGTTGCATAAATTTTGGTGGGTAGTAACCACTAAAAAGTCTGCATGTTTACCTTTTTTCTCCTACTTATTAAGTCTACCCATTTACATTTTTACTCCTACTTATTAAAGTTTTGAAGAAAACATAAATAACTTCTTGTAAGTGCATTTATTTACATCTTGTTCCTATCCATTTTTATGCAAATACTTGCTTAAATTATAGTGGTGTTGGCGATGTTATAAATTCGTCAACCAAGGGGATCTCCCCGATATGAAGTCCCAATCAGACCTCACAATGTTTGGTGTAGGAGCCCCATCAGGTATAAAGGCCCAGTTTCTAAATCCTTAAAGATTTTCCTTAGCTCTGACTGTCAACACAGGAGAGTGATGCAATGGAGTCTTCGAAAATCAAGGGAGGTGTGTCTAGTAAGTGTGCATTTGCAACTGTGTCAAGGTTCTTCTACTGCAAAGTGGGGAGAAAAGTAAGCCTCTAAGTGAGAGGTAATAATACCACCCAGGAAGAGACACACATGAAGTAGAAAGCTTCATCTAACATCCAGTGGAATAATCCACAATGGATGTGACGGTTGTTACAACCAACATCAAGGAAATAATTGTCTAGTATCCCACGGAATAGTCCACAAGGATGGGATAGCGATAACAATCATTACATCAAATTATGAATAAGATAAGCACTAAAATAACTGAAATAGTTCAACTATCTTAGCACATATGAAAGCAAACATGAAATACAAATGTCTACAGAATAGTCTTACAAACATTCTTAGTCCATGCATGAAGAACGTGTTGGCCTTAAAAGGATTTTGTTATTAAGAAAAAGTTCCAAGATACATGTTTACAATCTACATCATTATCCCCAATAGTGGGACATTGGAGCCACTCCTTACTCCTCAAAGAACTAGTTGATCTCTCTAATTCCTTGCGAGAGGAGCCAAGGTGAAAATTATTTTACTCATACAACGAGGGGGTATATATAACCAAGGCATGATGCTTCCCTTTTGTGACTCTTCAACTTCCTATGAATTTTCAAATTACATGACTCTCCATATTCATGTGTGTCCTTTGGACTTCCATTTTACAATACTTTTGAATATAATATACATGGTCCACAATGATGATGTGGCATATGACACCTCATGACAACATATGACATGGCACTGTTGATGCAAAGTGATTGGATGTTGTGGCAGTTTTAGGCCACTATTGCTATTGTGAGTGATGTCTTCTTGAGAATACTCTTGTCTTCCACCTCCTCATGACTTGGTGACAGGAATCTTCAATAATCTCAAGTCTTGGGTTATGGTTTCCAGTTCGTGTCCCTTTGCTTTGTCTTGATGGATCAGCTTGCATGATTAGCTACAAGAATGTCCTTTGCATGTCTTCCACCTTCATCTCATTCTTCACCATCCCCCTAGGTTCCTGTATCTACAATCACTCATGATCAGGCGACATCAACCTGAAAACCTCCTAGCCTAATATAGTGTATTCAGCTTCAAATATTGAGCTGGAATTGATTTCCGGGTTGAAGAGGGAGGCTCGGTGACTGGGCATTGTGCAGTCCCAGCAGCCACTACTGAGGCTTAAGGAATGGAATTGCGCAATGTGCAGTCCCAGTTGGGCTAAGGCACTGTCTCTACGCAGTTTTAAGAGACAGTGAGTCTAGCTTAAGGAGGGTCCACTATGGAATATTTATGCACAGTCCTAGAGAGGAAGGTTGTCTGACTTCTGCATAGTTCTGGAAGGGAAGGTTGACTAAAAGGATTGTGCAATTCTGGAGTGGAAGGTTGGGTCTTAGGCTCAGGAATTGAGCAGTGCAGCATCCCTAGGGAACAAGAACTACACATTGCGTAGATCCAAGGGTCAAGGTCACATCCTTCTGACTAGAACTACACAATGTATAGTCCAGGCAGGTTAGGTGAAGCCAGGTTGAAGGGTCTGAGAGCTTCTTCAGAAAAGGCCAAGTGTTGGGCCAGTGAGACCAACAGGTGAAGTGATGAAGTGTCAATTGTGTCCTGACACTTAGAATACTTAATGATTCAACAAAATTGATCACCCATGACACATGAACAACACTTTCTCTTGCGTGTGATTGTTTCATGACCAACTATGACAAGTACGACACCTAATATATACTTTATGACGACCGTGACAACACTTGTGCGACAGCGCTCAAAAATTTGTGAGTGACAGCGAGCATGCAAAAAGATGACATATTTCCTATCCTACGAAAGGGAGAGAAACACTTAGAAAAAACAAAGGGAATGACTTTCATTGTTTACGACCATACATGTCATTGAAGACATAATGATATGACAATGGTAAGTTGTCATTCATACTACATTAAGAGGTGCATTTCAACTTCATGAAAGATTTTCTTTTTTTTTTCGTACCTACCCTCAAAATGGTTGTGAATCAAATAGAGTCTTCATGCAATCTTGATCTTTGATCTTCTATCATACCCCAGGGTTTCTTGGTTCTTATTATCTAATGATTATCTATTCTCCTCAACTCCTTAAGTGTCATCTAGCATATCCTCCTTCTTCATCTCTTTCTTTATCATCTTGCCATAATGTAAGAGAATACATGCATCTACAACTTACTCATGACAAGATGACATCAGTCTGAAAAACCCTAGCCTAAGATAGAGTACTTGGATTCATGAATTGGGTCGGCACTGAGTGACAGGTAAGGGGAGAAGGCCCAATGACTACACAATTGTGTGGTTCAAGCAACCAAGGGTCAATATGGATCACCGAGACTGCCCAGTGCACAGGTCAGGCCATACTAAGGGAAATTTTTACACAATCCTCACTTAGGGGAAAATTTATGCAATTCTCTCTGAGGGACAGGATGTGTAGTTCAAGCAGGAAGTGGGTGCTACGGGATGGGACCCTGGGAGGACAAATTGCACAATTTCAGGAGGCAAGGGGGACTGTGAAGCAGAGAGGCTTGAGAGACAAAACTGCGCAGTTTCTGATGGCAGTGAGCTTCGACTGAGGGAAGGACACTAAAGCGAGCATCTGCACAGTTTTGGAGGCCAAGGGAGGTTGGTATTTCTATGCATAGTGTAATTCCAACATGAAAGGAAAAATATTGAGGGTTGCATATGCGAAATCCACAGTTTAGGAAGGTTGGATGAGGCTAGGTTGCTAGGAATCCTCTAGAATTTGGCTAAATGTGGGATCAGTGGAACCAATGTGAATAGTGATAGAACTTGACTGTCACCACACACTTGGATACTTGGTGATACAATGTATATCATCCAAAACATATGAAAACATACTTCGCTTAATGTAACAACCTTTGTGGAAACTTACAACAAGTGCGGCCCCGTCGATGGACTTTGTGAGGATAATGATGACACTTGTGTAATGGTGTGTGAAACCTTGGTAATGAGTGTGAAACATGTCTATATGATTAAAACAACTCATTTTCATAAATATTCCCCCTTGATGCAAACCAAAACTCCCCTTTGCATGATAAGCGATAATTCCCATGCTTGAAGATGGCACTTGCTATATAAATATAAAAGCATGAACGACACTTGATATCCGAGAAGGGGGCTTGAAAACATCAACTGAACAATAAGTGACTAAGGAATCATCAATCACAGGATCCACAGTAGGCTCCAAAATTCGAGTGGTGACAACCTAGTAGATTCTAGCTTCTCTGTTTTGGTTAACTCCTTTCGTGTAGGGCCTTGGTTCTTCAAGGAGTATTGATTCATTATGCATATTACCTTGGCCTATTACACTTATCCCATGACTAGACATGGTCCCATTTGTATCTTATCAGTCGAACACAACATAAGATTCAACATAATCATAATGTTTTAAGTTGGGAAGGGAAGTGTAGCTCGCAAGCTTAAGATTTTTAGAGTATAATTTTTCATCTTTGGTGTTTCTTTGCTGCCAACAATCCTGGATACTACCCTGGCGGAGTCACGTGGGAACATAAACATTGCTCTGCTGCAAGCTATCCTGGATAGTACCCCAGTGAAGTTGCTTGCTTCACCTCTCTATGCAACAAGCCTTTCTCTTCTTTCACCTTTATTTATTTATTTAAAGAGAACTGTGCATTGCCACTTATTTATTTTAGGGCAGAAGAGGGATTCCGACTTATTGAGAGAAGAAGATGTTGTTCCTTCAGATAAGCATATAGAGATCTCTTATTTAGGTTTTCTCGTTTAGATTTTCCCCTTCTCTATTTCTACTAGTTGGATAACCTTTAGAACACCAAAGCAAAAGAAAATTGAGAATAGGCATGAGGTTTCCGGACTAGACATGGGTTCATGGTTGGACTAAAATTCTCCTTACAGATAGATCGTAGTTTTCAACGGAACTTCATCGGCCAAAAGATGTAACCAACACAAGGAATACAAACAGATGGCTAGCCAAGTGGTGAAGTGTCACAAGACCCTTTATAGTCTGGCCACACACACACTAAGAAGCCAAAACAAGTCCATGCACAACACTTATTCACATGATGAAAACAAAAGGAGAAACTCAACCAAAAAGAAAGCAACATGAAAAGAAAGAAAACACACGACAAGGAAACAAAACTAGAAGACAAGAGAACAAAATGGGTAAAGAAAACATAAGAAAATGAGGATAGACTACAGGGAACGATTACATAATGAGTGCAAGAAAGGGAAAACTAGGATGCAACTAATCCTACTCCTAACCTAACAGCTAGAAGTTTGGGGTCATGTATAATGAAATTTCTAGTGAAGCCACCGTATTCGTTCCCGACCTGCATCCACAAAGATATGAACAATTAAAAAAGATAAAAAGTGATGTCCAACAGAAGATATAAAAACCTAAAAATCTTGCACAAGAAAAGGAAGGTCTTGCCTGTGGGCAGAAAGATATGTCAAAACCACTACTTTCATCCAATTCACATGCTTACCTTTTCGATGAATACCATTTCTCAACAAACCTCGGAAGCATCTTGCGGATGTGTCTTCATCTAAACCGAGCCCCTTAGCAAGTGCGAGGAAAGATTGAAACTTCTTATTTGATACAGAGCTTTCCAGGTAAGATTGCTCCATCTATTCAGCGATTGGATCGTAAAATTTGTAATGTCCCTCTTGAAAACTGTTAGGTCCTTATAATACTAGTGATTACCCCATTACTATTGTAGTTATATCCCTTATTAATATTGTTGTGCCCCTATTATCCCCATATTGTTATTACTGTGCCCCATAGAATCCCTCTATTGTTATTTTTGTGCCTTTATATTATTATTGTTAGGTCGGCTAGGTTATATTGTGACTCCTTAGACTCCTATATATAGAAAGGAGGTTTTGTCATTTGAATCATCAAAGAATCATTCATTTGTGTAATGTAAAGGAGGTTTCCCCCTCAAAGAGGTTGAATTCTAAGGCGTTGATCTATCTTTTCTATCTTTTTGTGAGCTGGTTTCATAACATTTGGTATCAGAGCTTTGGATTCTAGGGTTTCGCTGCTCCAAATAGGTCATCGTGACATTTTCTCTATAACTTTTTTTCTGCAACGTTTCAAAAGTGGAAAAAAAACCCATTTGAGTCGAAGTCGCACTGAACCACGGGTCTGAATTTCAGAGATTTTTGCGCTATATATGTGGAGATATGATCTGAGGAAGTTAATCTTTTGGCAGACTCCTGAATTACATTCCAAACAGGTGACCTGGGGAAAATCGTCATAACTTTCTCTCCGAGCATCAGATTGAAATTTAGTAAGAAGGTATAGAAAGATGATGGACTGTATGTATTTTTCATAGCCAAAGGTCGAAACAGTGACACATGGCATGTCGTACAATTTCTCTCTACTGAACTAGTCTATAATCAGGTCACTGTGGGAGATTTGGCATAAATCTTCCTTGGAGAATCCAATTTGGATCAGATTGGTGGCATTGGAAAGAGGACACAGAGGGCAACTACAAGTTTCAATTTCAGAACTGGATGATCCAAAATTACAGAGATACATCAGAGGAAATATAGAGCTCCTAGAAAGTGAAAAAAGGTGTGTAGATTTTTTTAAATTTTTGCTTAAGCTTGGTTTGAAAATTTATTTTGAAGGAATTCAAAGGGCATAGTAGAGCATTATTATCAGTAACTGATGCCCTGAGGAAAGAAAATGCAAACACCTAGTAAGCAACCTGAAAGCTCTAGCATGACTCGTGAAGAAGAGGAAGAAATGCTACATGATATATCAAAATTACAAGACCAAGTGCAATAAATGTCACTCTCACAAAAGCTAACAGAAGCTAATGGTGTGGAATCTAAGATAAAGGGCATGGAAGCTAATATGGACGATTTGAAGATATATTTGAAGACATATTTGAAGAGAGACATGGCATATTTGAAGACAGACATGGGAGATTTGAAGACAGATTTGACAAATTTTCTACAAGAAATACTTACAAATGGTGAAAGGGTAGTAAAGGAAACTCATGATGCGAACAAAAGAAATGTTAATCATGATTTCCTAGACTCTAATGTTGGATCGAAGACCCACCATATTCCGAAAATTGATATGAGGAAGTTTGATGGCAAGGATCCCACAACATGGATATTACAGATGGAGCAATTTTTCGATCTCAATAATGTGCAAAACACACAAAAGGTACGTATTGCAACTTTATATTTGGAACCAAATAAGTTTGTATGGTATCAATGGCTTTGCTCTCGTAAACAAATTATCACTTGGGCAATTTTTACAGAAGAATTGACATCACATTATGAGGATACAAAAAGCAACACTTTTTTTAGCCAATTGATAAGTCTCAAACAAAAGGGTTCAATAATGGAGCACATTGAAGAGTTCCAAAAATTGAACATAAGGGTAAAAAATATTCCAAAGGAGCATAGGATTGATGTGTTCATAGGGACTTTAAAGGATAATATCCAACATGATGTTCGCCTTTGGGAACCTGATTCATTAGAGAAGGCATTCAGGTTAGGAAGAAAAATGGAAAGCAAAATTATGGCAACCAGGAAGCATAACACTCACAACTATAAAGATGGAAGTGTTGTTGTCCCTAGTCTTCCACAACCTATCAGGTTGACAACACAACAATTGGAAGAAAAAAGAGCAAAAGGGCTTTGTTACAGTGGTGAAATCAAATACATTAAAGGTCATAAGTGTGCTGAGAAGAAATTATTCTACATAGATTGTGAAGAGGAAGAAGAAAAGGAGCAAGAAAGGTAAAAAGAATAGGATATACTCCAGGAACAAAGCCTAGATAAAGAAGAAATGAATCCGACCATATCTTGTAATGCATTGGCGGGAATTACCACTCCTCAAACCATCAAGATAGAAGGACAAATCAAGAAGAAAAAGGTAATAGCGTTGATTGATTCAGGAAGTACCCACAATTTTATTCATTGTAAGGTAGCAAAAGAATTGAATTGCTTCCTACAACCAGCACCAGAGTGTCAAGTGATGGTTGCAAATGGAGGAACAATAAATTGCTCTGGAAAGTGCCATAATATCAAGCTATCCATGGGAGAATATATATTGACTAGCCCAATGCTTTCCATTCCAATGGGAGGTGTTGATGTTGTACTAGGAGTCCAATGGCTACAATCCTTGGGTACAATAGCTTTTAATTTTCATGAAATTTTCTGCGGAAGGAAAGGAAGTTGAATTAAGGGGTATTGTAGGGAAACCGAGAAAGATAATCAGCTCTAACGGTATGACAAAGCTTCTAAAAAAGGAACAAAGAGGTGTAATTGCACAATTATGTTCGTTAGATGTTTCCACATCGAAATCATCTATTTCTCCAGATCTCCAAAAAGTCTTGGAAAATCATTCCAAGGTATTTGAGACTCCCAAAGGTCTCCCACCTATTCGTGATCATGATTATGCTATTCATCTGATTCCAGGAATTGTTCCTCCAAACATCAGGCCATACATATATCCATATGCCCAAAAGAGTGATATTGAATGTATGGTTGCAGAAATGATAGAGGCTAGTATAATTCAACCTAGTCAAAGTTCTTTCTCTACTCCAGTAGTATTAGTGCACAAGAAGGATGGATCATGGCGCATGTGTCCGGATTATAGGGAGCTCAACAAGCTCACTATTAAAGATAAGTTTCCCATTCCTGTCATTGATGAATTAATGGATGAATTGCATGGATCAATTTACTTCACCAAGTTGGATCTTCGTTCAGGATATCATCAAATCAGAATGAAGACTGAAGACATTTCGAAAACAACATTTAGAACTCATGAGGGTCATTATGAATTTCTAGTCCTGCCTTTTGGCCTTACCAATGCACCTTCTACATTTCAAGGTTTGATGAATTCCATTGTCAAACCCTTCCTTAGAAAGTTTGTGTTAGTATTTTTTGATGATATACTAATCTACAACAAGTATTGGAAGGATCATGTTGAACATGTTGACAAGGTGCTACAACTATTGGAGGAGAAACAATTATATGAAAAAAGATCCAAATGTTTCTTTGGAGTACAAGAGGTGGAATATCTGGGTCATATTGTATCTCATGAAGGAGTTAAGGTAGACCCTAGCAAAATTAAAGCCATTAAGGAATGGAAAATCCCCACATCCATAAAGCATCTGCGAGGATTTCTCGGGTTGACAGAGTATTAACGCAAGTTTGTTAAAAATTATGGGAGAATAGCAGCACCTCTAACAACATTATTGAAGAAAGATGCATTTTCATGGACTCCAGAAGCAACAAAGGCCTTCGAACATCTTAAAGAGGCAATGTGCCAAGCACCGGTCCTAGCTACACCGCACTTCACAAAAACCTTTATTGTGGAATGTGATGCTTCAGGAAATGGAATTGGTGTTGTTTTAATGCAAGATGAAAGACCCATTGCTTTTGAAAGTCGTCCAATCAAGGGAAAGTTTTTACACAAAGCCATTTATGAGAAGGAAATGTTGGCAATACTACATGCACTTAAGAAATGGCGACCCTACCTAATGGGAAGACACTTCAAGGTAAAAATGGATCATGATAGCCTTAAATACTTTTTAGAACAAATATTATCCTCTGAAGAGCAATAAAAGTGGGTCACAAAGATGTTGGGTTATGACTTTGAAATCATCTACAAAAAAGGGAAGCAAAATGTGGTGGCAGATGCACTCTCAAGAAAGGATGAGGATGTGGAAGCATTGTTGTGCGCCATTTCTATTATCCAACCAGATTGGATAAACGAAGCAAGGGATGAATGGAAGAATGATGAAGAAGTGTGGGCACTTATTCAAAAGTTACAACAAGATTCGAGTACATCTGATACATTTAGTTGGCAAAATTATTCGTTATGGTACAAAGATCGCTTATACCTCTGTAAGAACTCCCAACTCAAACAAAAGATTCTTATGGAATTTCACACTTCTCCCTTAGGAGGGCACTCAGGATTTTTAAAAACTTACCACAGGGTTAAGAAGGAATTTTTTTTGGGATGGCCTTAAATCGGATATTCAAAAGTTTGTGGCAAAATGTTTGGTTTGCCAACAAAATAAAGTTGAAACAATTAAGACCCCGGGTCTATTACAACCTTTATCCATTCCAAGCCAACATTGGGAGGAGGTTTCAATGGATTTTATCACAGGTTTACCCAAGTCTGAGGGAAAGAGTGTCATCATGGTGGTAGTTGACAGACTTACCAAGTATGCACACTTTTATGCATTATCACATCCATTTAAAGCCAGTACAGTTTCTACTGCATTTATGGAAACAATTCAAAAGCTATATGGAAACCCAAAGATTATTGTAAGTGACAGAGATCCCATTTTCACTGGAAATTTTTGGACAAAATTATTTTCTTGTCTTGGTACTCAGTTAGCTCATAGCTCATCTTATCATCCTCAATCTAATGGGCAAACTGAGATAGTAAACAAATGTTTAGAAGGATATCTTCGTTGCTTTGTATCTGATACACAGACACAATGGGTCAAATGGTTGCCTCTGGCTGAATGGTGGTATAACTCTTCCTTCCATACAGCAACAAAAATGACCCCATTTATGGCACTTTATGGATATCTGCCACCATCCATCACATCATATTTAAGAGAAAATTCTAAGGTTCAAGCAGTGGAAAATCACATCGAGCATCAACAACAAGTCCTCCAACTCTTAAAGGATAACCTCATGTTGGCTCAAAATAGAATGAAACAACAGGCAGATCAACATCGCAGTGAAAGAAGTTTTGATGTAGGTGATTAGGTATTCCTACGGCTACAACCATATAAACAAATGTCCCTCAACCAAGCTAAGAAGGATAATAAATTATCACCAAAGTATTACGGTCCATACAAGGTGTTGCAAAAGATTGGTACTATGGCATACAAATTGGAGCTTCCTGCAGCTTCTCGAGTGCACCCAGTTTTCCATGTTTCATGTTTAAAGAAGGTTATAGGCGACAAGCTCCTAGTTCAAACAATATTGCCAGAACTTGATGAGGAAGGAAAAATTATATTGGAACAGGAAGCAGTCACAGAAACAAGAACTCGACAGCTACGAAATCGATCAATTTCGGAGTATCTCATCAAGTGGAAGAACTTATCCGCTGAAGATTCCACATGGGAGGATGAGGATTTTATACAAAAGCATCCAGAACTACTCAAGTGTTGAGGACAACACTTTTTGAAGGAGAGGGTCATGTTAGGTCCCTATAATACTAGTGATTACCCCATTACTATTGTAGTTATATCCCTTATTAATATTGTTGTGCCCCTATTGTCCCCATATTGTTATTATTGTGCCCCATAGAATCCCTCTATTGTTTTTTTTTATCTTTATATTATTATTGTTAGGTCGGCTGGGTTATATTGTGCCTCCTTAGACTCCTATATATAGAAAGGAGGTTTTGTCATTTGAATCATCAAATAATCATTCATTTGTGTAATGTAAAGGAGGTTTCCCCCTCGAAGAGGCTGAATTCTAAGGAGTTGATCTATCTTTTCTATCTTTTTGTGAGCTGGTTTCATAACAAAAACCCTCAAATCTTGGAAAATATGAATTTTCAATTAGAGGAGTGGGATCACGATGGGAATCTAGTAAGGGAAAATAGATCTGATCATTCTCAGGGGTCATGCCAAGATAGTGAGGACTTTCCATAACCATCAACAAAGGTTGAAGGGCCTCGCCTTCTTGACAAAAATATGAATAAGAAGATGTTGAGCAATGAATATCAAGAAGTGTGAAACAAATGTGATTGGATGTGCTAATGGGAAAATGATAAGTTGAATGACTATCACCGAAGACAGATAAATGCTCAGATGAGTTGATTGAAGCATCGGATTCCCAATTTTCAATAAACAAAGAAAAAACGATTTGAACAATCTCCCAAATTCTCAAAACAATCGAACCAAGTTCCTTGCAGGCCAAATATGACAGACCAATTTCCTGCAACTGGCGACAAATTATATAAGAATTGTAGTCATCAAAACACTTTAAAAAGGATGCTAGAACCATAAATACTTGAGACCAGTTTGGACATTGTGATCGGAGAAGAACTTGATAAGTGTGACAACTTGTGCATTCATTATTACTCAAGAGGATTTCTAGAGTGATGAGAGGATAAATTTGCAACATAAAATTCACAAGAAGACCCAAGAGCTTACCATCAATGGATGAATTTGATAAGCATGATTCATTCGAGAAAAGATAGTCCTTGGAGTGATCAACCTTGCAATTCCATGACTCTATGAGAGATGCACATTCCCAACCCAAGTTTGATGCGAGAGATTTGCATGAAGATGAATGAACTGAAAAATATTATTGCATCCAGTAAGAAGTAAAATATCAAGAGTTTGAAAGATTAATCTGAAATACCAAACATCTTTGAGAAATAGATTTACATTGAATGAAACCATGAAAAAATAAGGATTGTGAGAGAGAAACTAGATATTACTTAGTTAAAGGAGATTACCAGACTCACAAGATCCTGACATAACCATCAACGGATGTTGAAGTGCCTCGACTCCCTGGCAGGTCCCAGAACTTCCCAGGATTGTAGAATCACATTTTGAAATTTGGACCAGATCATGCATGGCTTGAGGATAGATGAAATTGTTGATTTCAGCGAGACCACTGCTCATCAGATAGTAGTAATCTTTGTCACAAATTTTACCATATTTTTCAACTTCAACAACCAGATTTCTCAAGTTGGAAGACTCTGATAATTGCAAATTCGAAGATAAATGAATCGGTGAGATCTCATGAGCAAGTTGATTTGAAGAGTTTTCCTCATGCAAGAGAAGAGATGATGAGGAGTGGGAAGGGTTCTCTATGATTTGACTATTTTTAATTTCATCATGGATAGCCTCGCCACCTTGTGTCAATCGAGGGGATAACTCATCGGATGAAGAAACTGAAGAGCATGGAGTATCTTCGTTGCAAATAGATGTGTTGTAAATGGTATGAAACAAGGGATAGTGAGGTGAAGAGGATGCTTTGATATGAACATATTCTTTGACCGAACCAGATTCTAGATCTAAATGAGAAATTGAAATATCATGTGATGTGCTTGGGCATTCGTCACGGGATACAACAATAGATTCATCAACATTAGAATGATTACTACCCAAGGTTGGAGGTTGATCAAAAGAATTGACTGCATTAGATTGTCTACTGAGATTAGCAAATTGAGAATCATCTAAGAGTGGAACATAATACCTTGACATGGAACATTCTGAAAAAGAGAGGAAATATTGAGACTGTCTTCACCTTTCTGCTCCTCTACCTACGTAAGGTGACTGCTTTGTACCTGATCGTAATTTGAACCAGCAGCTTGAGAATCAAGAGAATGTGAAGAACCAGTTGGTGGAGTAGATCGATCAAGCAGGTCATGGTACAAAGATTCAAGATGTGTAGATGATAAAGGATAATAGAAATCTAGTTTAGCTTTGAGACTAAAGTTGTGAACGGTGAAAACATATTGCGAAATGGAGGAGTCAGTCGTCATCGTAGGCTTCATGAGCCATTCTAGAATTTTCTCCATTGAACCTAAATCATGGAAAGCGGAAGAAGAATGAGAAGATGGACTAGAGATTTGATTCACGGATTTCCTAATTTTACAACCACCACAAGGAGGTACCCACATCGAGACTGGAAAGGGAGGAGGACAAATAAAAAAGGGTAGTAATATCCTCCTCTGAGATTTGAGGTGTCTCATGATTCGCAAGAGATTGGGAAGCAGAAAAATCAGGAGGTTCAGGTTCACTGTATGAAGAGACAAGAACCGAGTGCTCAAACTCTTGTTTCAAGAAATCCCAGTTCAGATGTTTTTTAGGAATTTCATAATAGAGGTGAAGGAATCGATCAAAAAAATCCTCAATTGATTCATCAGGCTTCATTCTTAGAAGGTTAATTCTTCCACAAACACCTTGGTAGTTATACTTATCGAAGGCTTTATGAAGCTTCTTGGCAAGCTGGTCGAATGAATGGATAGAAGAAATGGGTAATGTATGACACCATTGATTAACACGACCTTCAAATGTGAGGATAAGTAATCTAGCCATGACATATTTGGAACTTATTATGTGAGAAAGACAAAGATGGACAACTTGAAACAAATGTTCACGAAATTTTGATTCACCCTCACCATCGAACTTAAATTCAGATAGGATATGAATAACTTCTGTAGAGATGGTACAATTAATCTCTTTAGAAAAACATCTTGGGATTATGATTTGGGGCAGAGCCATTTTAAATAAGAGATTCAAACCAAATTCAATGAACATAGTCTGTGATCTGGCCCTACTTCTAGCACCATTTTGTTGATGGTGCTAGAAATCCATCAACCAAGGGGATCTCCCCGATATGAAGTCCCAATCAGACCTCACACAGTTTGGGGTAGGAGACCCATCTAGTATAAAGGCCCTGTTTCTAAATCCTTAAATAGTTTCCTTGGCTCTAATTGGCAGCACAGGAGAGTGATTCAATGTGGTCTTTTAAAAAACAAGGGAGGTGTGCCTAGTGAGTGTGAATTTGCAACTATGTCAAGGTTCTTCTACTACAAAGTGATGAGAAAAGTGAGCCTCTAAGTGAGAGGTAATAGTAATACCCAGGAAGAGACAGACATGAAGCATAAACTCTGTCTAACATCCAACGGAATAGTCCAAAGTGGATGTGATGGTCGTTACAACCAACATCAAGGAAATATTTGTCTAGTGTCCCGCGGAATAGTCCACAAGGTTGGGACAGTGATAACAACCATTACAGCACATTCTTAATAAGATAAGCACTAGAATAGTTCAACTATCTTATTACATGTGAAAGAAAACATGAAATAAAAACATCTACAAAATAGTCTTACAAACATTTATAGTCCATGCATGAAGAACGTGTTGGCCTTAAAATGCTTATGTTATTAAGCAAAAGTTCCAAGACACATGTTTACAATGTACATCACTAGCCCCAATAGTGGGACATTGCAGCCATCCTTTCTCCTCAAAGAACTAGTTGATCTCTCTAATGCCTTGCAGGAGGAGCCACGATGAAAAATACTTTTCTCATACAATGAAGGGGTATATATAACCAAGGCATGATGTTTCCCCTTTGTGACTCTTTTTCTACCCTCGTGACTCTTCAACTTCCTATGACTTTTCAACTTACATGGCTCTCCATATTCATGTGTGCCCTTTGGACTTTCACTTTACAATACATTTGAATATAATATACATGGTCCACAATGATGACGTGGCATATGACATCTCATGACAAACATGACATGACACGACTGATGTAAAATACTTGGATGGTGTGGCAGTGTCAGGCCACTGCTGCTTCTGTGAGTGATGTCTTCTTGAGAAGACTCTTGTCTTCCACCTCCTGATGACTTGGTGACATGAATCTTTAATGATCTCAAGTCTTGGGTTGTGGTCAATAGTTGGTGTCCCTTTGATTTGCCTTGATGGATCAGCTTGCATGCTTAGATATAATAATTTCCTTTGCATGTCTTCCACCTTGATCTCATTCTTCATCATCCTGTCAGGTTTCGTATCCACAAATCACTCATGACAAGACGACATCAGCCTGAAAACCTCCTAGCCTATGATGGTTCATTCAAATTCAAAGACTGAGTCGGAATTGAGTTGCAGGTTGAAGAGGGAGGCTCAGTGACTACACATTGCACAATCCCAGTATCCAGGGTTGAGGTTTGAGGCCTGGAACTACCAAATGTGCAATCCATGCTGGGCTGAGGGACACTCTCTACACAATTTTGAGAGGCAGTGAGTTTGGATAAGGGAGGGACCACTGTGGAATATTTATGTGCAATTTTGGAGAGGAAGGATAACTAACTTCCGTATAGTTCTAGAAGGGAAGGTTGACTGAAAGGATTGCGCAATTCTAAAAGGGAAGGTTGGGTCTTGGTCTCAGGAATTTCATAATACAGCAACCCTAGGGGATAGTAACTATGCATTGCGCAGAATCCAAGGGTCAAGATTTTATCCTGTTGACTGGAACTACGCAATGCGCAGTCCAGGCAGGCTTGGTGAATCCAAGTTGAAGAGCTGGGGCGCTTCTTCAGAAAATGCCAAGTGTTGGACCAGTGAGACCGATAGGTGAAGTGACGAAGCTTCAACTATGTCCTAACACTTAGAATACTTGACAAGTCAACAACATTGATCACCCATGACACATTAAAAACACTTTCACTTGTGTGTGACAGCTTCATGACTAGTTATGACTAGTGTGACACCTAAGATAGACTTTATGACGACCATGACGACACTTGTCCAACAACACTCAAAAATTTGTGAATGAGTGTGAAAGGTGTTTACATGGTTAGGAAAACTCATAAACACAAATATGAGCCCTTGCTACCACCAGAATGAGCTTATGACTAAAGTGTGACAGCCAACATGAAAAAAGACGACATCTTGCCTATCTTGTGAAAGGGAGTGAAACACTTAGCAAAAACACATGGAATGACTTTCAATGTTTGAGACCATACATGTCATTGAAGACATAATAATATAATAATGGTAACTTGTCCTTCATACTACACTAAGAGGTGCATTTCAACTTCAATAAATATGTGCTTTGTTTTCCATACCTACCCTTCAGAGGGTTGTGAATCAGATAAAGTCTTCATGTGGTCCTGATCTCTGATCTTCTATCATACCTTAGGGTTCCTTGGTTCTTCTTATATAATGATTATCTCTTCTCCTCAACTCCTTAAGTTTCATCTAGAATATCCTCCTTCTTCATCTCCTTCTTCATCATCTTTCCATAGTGTAAGAGAGTACCTGCATTTGCAACTCACTCATGATGAGATGACATTAGTCTGAAAACCCCTAGCCTAAGATAGAGCACTTGGATTCATGAACTAGGTCAGGACTGAGTGACAAGTCAGGGGAGAAGGCCTAGTGACTATATAATTGTGTGGTTCAAGTAGCCAAGGGTCATGATTGATCACCAAGATTGTGAAATGCACAGCTCAAGCCAGACTAGGGGAAATTTCTACACAGTCCTCACTGAGGGAAAAAATTGCAAAGTTCCCATTGAGGGAAGAATTGTGCAGTTCAAGTAGGCATTGGATGATACAATATGGGGTCCTAGGAGCACAAAATTCACAATTTTATGAGGCAAGGGGGAATGGGTAGCAAAGAGGCTTGAGAGATAGAACTGCGTAGTTTTTGAAGGCAGTGAGATTCGGCTGAGGGAAGGACACTGGAAGGAGAATCTATGCAGTTTTAGAGGCCAAGGGAGGTTGGGATTTCTACAAATTACACAATTCCAATAGGAAAAGAAAAATATTGAGGGTTACATATGCGTAGTGCACAGTTTAGGAAGGCTAGATGAGGTTAGGTTGCTAGGAGTTCTTCGGAATTTGGCTAAGTGTGGGATCAGTGGAACCGATGTGAACATTGATAGAACTTGACTGTGACCACACACTTGGATACTTGGTGGTACAACATAGATCATCCAAAACATATGAAAATATACTTCACTTAATGCAATAACCTTTGTGGCAACTTACGACAAGTGCGTCCCTTTCAATGGACTTTGTGAGGATAATGGCGACACTTGTGTAATGGTGTGTGAAACCTTGGAAATGAGTGCGAAACATGTCTATATGATGATAACAACCCATTATCACAAATATTTCACCTTGATGCAAGCCAAAACTCCCCTTTTCATGAAAAGCGATAATTCCCATGCCCGAAGATGACACTTTCTATATAAAGCTAAAAGCATGAATGACACTTGATATCTAAGAGGCATTGGCACTTATTTATTTTGGGGCAGAAGAGGGACCATGACTTATTGAGAGAAGAAGAGGTTCTTCATTTAGAGAAGCATATACAGACCTTTTATTTAGGTTTTCTCATTTATATTTTCCCCTTCTCCATTTCTACTAGTTGGATAAGCTTGAGAACACCAATGAAAAAAAAAATCTAGAATAGGCATGAGGTTTCCGGACTAGATGTGGGTTCATGGTTGGCCCAAAATTCTCCTCATGGACAGATTGTATTTTTCGTCAGAACATCATCAGCCAAAAGATGTAACCAACACAAGGAAGATGGACAGATGGCTATTTATAAATTTCTCTATAGATCAGCTAGCTCAGATACCATGTAGAAATTCTGCAAATTCTCTACAAATCTACCTCTGAGATCTATGTAGAAAATATGATTGTAGATTAACCTGATAATGCAATATACAAAAGAAAAATACTATAATCTGCTTCTACTATCAAACTTGCGGAAGCTTAAAGATCGAGTTGAATCAGAGTTGAACACATAAAACCATAAGAAAAATAATCAATGCACATGAAACACAGAAAATACTCAGGGGAAAGCCTCAGCTAAAAACCCCACTATATGTATTATCATACAAGGTGGAAATACATAGAGATTATACAAAGCCTTAGCTCTCACAGCTAGCCAGCTCTCAGTACAATCCTCCTGGATGCTCACAGGAAATCAAAGCTTCTCACAAACCTTCTCCTCTGCCCTCCAAGCTCCTATTTCCTTGCGCAGTTACCTCTAGGATGATCTCCTTCACCCAGTGTAACACTACTCTAACACACTGTCGGAACTGCGCAATCCTCAATGAACCTTCCCTTGACTACCTGGATGAGTTTCCTTTATAGGAAAACACATGCAACTGACAGTAACTTGTCCTTGACATTTAGCTCAACTGGGTCTTTCTCAAAATAGACATGCATGAGTTTTTGATGAGGGAATCTTCAGTTATCAGGAGTACACTGGTTGAGTGCATGCATGCATCAACTGACTAATAACTCACAATTAGTTCCTCAAACAATTTGGAACTAATTTAATTGGACTTAACTCACTAAACTAAGTTAACTGATTACAACTCAAATATAACTCAATCTTATCTCCTTAATTAAGGGATAATCTCCTTAATTTAAAGGATAACTCTTGCATGACTGCAGAAAGACTTCTAACTTGAATTTCTCCAACTAATTAATCCATAATGAATTAATTAATTAATTCCAAGCAGCTAGTGAGACTAAATTCGATTTTAATTCACAATTTTAATTGAAGGACAAATTAAAATTGGAATATTCTAGATTCTATTTTTATCATTTCTTGTTGCTATTTTCAACAGGCTAGCCAAATGCTAAAGTGTCACAAGACTTTTTATAGTTCAGCCAAACACACAATAAAAAGTCAAAACAGGTCCAGGCATAACACTTATTTACATGATGAAAAAAAGGAGAAACTCAACCAAAAAGAAAACAAGATAAAAAGAAATAAAACACACAACAAGAAACAAAACCAGAAGACAAGAGAAAAAAATGGGTAAAGCAAACATAAGAAAAAGAGGACAGATTACAAGGAACAAGTGCAGAATGAGTGCAAGAAAGGGAAAACTAGGATGCGTCTAATCCTACTCCTAACCTAATAGCTAGAAGGTTGGGGTCACGTATAATGAAATTTCCAGTGAAGCCACCATGGTCGTTCCCGACCTGCATCCACAAAGATATGAACAATTAAAACAGATAAAAATTCATTTGCAACAGAAGATATAAAAACTTGAAAAAATTACACGAGAAAATGAAGATCTTGCCTGTGAGCAGAAAGATATGTCAAACCCACTATTTTCATCCAATTCACATGCTTACCTTTTTGATGAATACCATTTTTCAATAAACCTCAGACGCATATTGCGGATGTGTCTTCATCTACACCAAGCCCCTTCGCAATCATGAGGAAAGATTGAAACTCCTTGTTTGCTACAGAGCTTGCAAGGTAAGATTGTTCCATCCATTCAGCAATTGGATAGTAAAATTCATAATGGCCCTCAATAAAACCCCGAAATCTTGGAAAAGATGAATTTTCAATCAAAGGAGTGGGATCATAGTGGGAATCTAGGAAGGGAAAATAGATTTGATCATTCTTAGTGGTCATGCCAAGATAGTGAGGACCTTCCATAACCATGAGCGAAAGTTGAAGTGTCTCACTTGCTTGACAAAAATATGAATAGGGAGATGTTGAACAATGAAGATCAAGGAGTGTGAAGAAATTGTCATTAGATGTGCTAATGGGAAAATTATAAGCTAAATGAAAATCACCAAAGATAAAGAAATGGTTAGATGATCTTATTGAAGCATCAGATTCCCAATTTGAAATAAATGAAGAAAATTGATTTGAACACTCTCGCGAATTCTCTGAACAATCGAACCAGATTCCTTGCGACAAATATGGCAAACCATTTTCCTGCAACTGGCGACAAAATATACAAGCATCATAGCCATAAAATGAGTTTAAAAAGGATAGCAGTACCACAAATACATGAGACCAGTTGGGATATGGTGAATGAAGAAGAACTTGATTCGTGTGACAACGTATGCATTCACTATTACTCATGAGGAATTCTAGTGTGATGAGAGGACATATATGCAACATAAAATTCACAAGAATACCCAGGAGCCGACGACCAAGGGATGAATTCGATAAGTTTGATTCCTTCGGGCAAAGATATTCATTGGAGTGATCAACTTCATAATTACATGACTCTATGAGAGATGCACATTCCCAACCCGAGTTTGATGTGTAGTATTTGCATGAAGGTGAATGAACTGAAAAATATTCTTGAGTTCGGTCAGAAGTAAAATCTCGAGAGTTTGAAAGATCACATATGAAATACCAAACATCTTTGAGAAAGAGATTTACACTTAATGAAACCATGCAAAAAGAAGGATTGTGAGAGAGAAACTAGATCTAACTTAGTTTGGGGGGAATACTAGAGTCACGAGATGCTGACATAACCATCAACAGAATTTGAGGTGCCTCGACTCCCTAGAAAGTCCCAAAATTTCCCAGGATTGTAAAATTGCATTTTGAATCTTGGACCAGATCATGCATGGTTTGAGAATAGTTTCTATTATTGGTTTCAGTAAGACCACTTCCCAATGGATAGCATCCACCTTTGTCATAGATTTTACCATATTTTTCAACTTTAACAACCAGATTTCTCAAGTCAAAAGACTCTTCTGATCGCAAATTCAAAGATAAATGAATCGGTGGGATCTCATGAGCAAGCTAATTTGAATATTTTTCCTCGTGCAAGAGAAGATATGATGAGTGGTAAGGGTTCTCTATGATTTGACTATTTTTAATTTCATCATGGACAACCTCCCCGCCTTGTGTCAATTGAGGGGATAACTCATCAAATGAAGAAACTGAAGAGCGTGGCATATCTCCATCACAAGTAGATGTCTTGTAAACGGTATGAAACAAGGGATAGTGAGGTGAATAGGAAGCTTTGATATGAACATCTTCTTTGACCGAACCAATTTCTATATCTAAATGAGAAACTGAAAGATCACATGATTTGTTTGGGAATTCGTCATGGGATACAACAATAGATTCATCATCATTAGAATTATTACTACCCGAGGCTGGGGGTTGATCAAAAGAATTGATTGCATTAGATTGTCTATCGAGATTATCATTGAGAATCATCCAAGAGTGGAAACGCAATATCTTGACATGGAAAATTTTAAAAAAGAGAGGAAATATTGAGAGAGTCTTCACCTTTCTACTCCTCTACCTACATAATGTGACTGTTTTGTACCTGATCACAATTTGAGCCAGCAGCCTGAGAATCAAGACTGTGTGTAGAAATTTTGAATAATTTAACACATATTCACAGAGATTATCTTGATCATACAATTATAAGCGGAACATGTATAATACATAATCTCCTCTACGTTGATCATCAATTTACAGAAGCAGAAACATTCACAGGCACACATAGAAGCATCAATCAAACTCATTAACACAGTATGTATCCCGGGGAAAGCATCTCGCTAAAAATCCCACACTATCTGTATATTATTGATTGAGAACATGTAACATTACAAAGTACAATTCTTATCACAAGCAATCCAGTACCAGCTCCACTTGTTACACACAATACAGCTCAGATCTGATCTCCAAATCTATTCCACTGCTTGCCTGCCTCCGCTGCTCAATACCTACTCAAGAACTGATGAGAATGGCTTCCCAAACTCGTATTTCACCTCAAAATAGTCACTCACACTTTTTTGGATGTGAGCACAAGCAATAATGTGGGCAAATACATGAGCAAACTCATTGGCATACTCAATCCCTTTATTGTGCAAGATCTGGTGCACAACTATAGTCACAACTGATAGTAATCTGATTCTCTAACACCTGTCCCTGCTGAACTGAACATGCACTGACATGAAACTGAGTTAACTGATGTATTCATTAGTTGTATTATGAGTTAATAACTTGTGAATTAATTAATAACTAATTCACCCAACTCATCTCTAGTCTATTTGCCAGTTAGACTAAATACAACCAGTTTAACAAAGCTAAACTGAACACAACTCCATCAACTCCACCAAACTCAACTGATTGAGTTCTAACTGAAGTCATGCATGCAAATATTAGTCATCCCATAGGTAACCACGTATTTCCCTCTGGGATCTGCATGTACCACATCCGTAGCTCATCCTGAAGTGCTCCAAGAGAATAAGATTAAGTTTATAGTCCAAATATTATTGTGAGATAATAATATTTGACTTTTCTATTTTTGACTTTGATCACTCACACTGTGATCACTCACACTATGATCACTCACACTTTCATCAAAAATAGAAGTCCATCTATTTTTTTCCCAACTTGATCAATCATCCATAAACAGCAACCTGCAATCCATAGACATGATCCATATGTCTAAAAATAGACATAGTCTAAAAATAGACTTGCGCCAAAAATAGCCTGCGGGCCCCCTTAGTGAAGGTGACTCTTTTCACTAAGCTCCATCATCTTATTGCAATATCAACAAGCATTTCTTGTTGCACACTTTTCAACACTGTGAAGAACCAATTGGTGGAGCAGATCGATCAAGCAGGTCATGGTACAAAGAGTCAGGATGTGTAGATGATAGAGGATAATAGAAATTTGGATTAGCTTTGAGAATAGAGTTGTGAATGATAAAAACATCTTGCAAAAAAAAGGAGTCAGTCATCACCGTAGGCTTCAAGATCCATTCTAGACTTTTCACCATTAAATTTGAATCATGAAAAGCAGAAGAAAAATGAGAAGATGGACTGGAGATTTGATTTGCAGATTTCCCAATTTTACAACCACCGCAAGGAAGCACCCACATCGGGACTAGAAAGGGAGGAGGCCAAAGAAAAAAAGGGGAAGTAAGCTCCTCCTATGAGATTTGAGGTGTCTCATAGTTCGCAAGAGTTGGGGAAGAAGAAATATCAGGTGGTTCAGGTTCACTGTATGAAGAGACAACAACCAATTGTTGAAACTATTGTTTCAAGAAATACCAATTCAGATGTTTTTTAGGAATTTCATAACATAGTTTAAGGAATTGCTTCATCAAGCTTCATTCTTAGAAGATTGATTCTTCCACAAACACCTTGGAAGTTATACTTATCAAAGGCAAGTTGGTCGAATGAATGCATAGAAGCAATGGGTAATGTATTACACCGTTGATTAACACATCCTTCAAATGTGAGGGTGAGTAATCTAGCCATGACATCTATGGAACATATTCTATGAGAAAGACAAAGACAAAGAACTTGAAACAGATGTTCACGAAAAGTTGATTCACCCTCACCATCGAACTTAAATTCGGATAGGTTATCAATAACTTTTGTAGGGATGGTACAATTAAGCTCTTAGAAAAACATCTCAGGATTATGATTTAGGGAAGGGCCATTTTAAATAAGAGATTCAAACCAAACTCAATGGGCATAGCTCGTCGTCTATCCCTCCTTCTAGCTCCATTTTTTTATGTGCTGGAAATCCTTCAGTGAAGGGGATCTCCCCAATATGGAGTCCCAACTATACCTCACACTGTTTGGTGTAGGAGTCCCATCTGATATAAAAGCCCGTTTTCCAAATCCTTAAATATTTTCCTTGGCTCTAAATTTCAGCACAAGAGAGTGATGTAATGGGGTCTTCGAAAAGCAAGGGAGGTGTTCCCGGTGAGTGTTCAATTGCAACTGTGTCAAGGTTCTTCTACTGCAAAGTGGGGAGAAAAGTGAGCCTCTAAGTGATAGGTAATAGTAACACCCAGGAAGAGACACACATGAAGCAAAAAGCTTCATCTAACATCCACTGGAATAGTCTATAACGGAGGCAATGGTCTTTACGACCAACATCAAGGAAATATTTTCCTAGTGTCCCATGGAATAGTCCACAAGGATGGGACAATGATAATAGCCATTGCAACACATTCTCAATAAGATAAGCACTAAAATAACTGAAATGGTTCAACTCTATTAGTACATGTGAAGGAAATCATGAAATATAAACGTCCACTTAATAATCTTACAAACTTTCATAGTCCGTGCATGAAGAATGTGCTAGTATTAAAAGGCTTTTGTTATTAGCAAAAGTTCCAAGACACATGTTTACAATGTACATCACTAAGAGCCACTCCTTGCTCCTCAAAGAACTGGTCGATCTCTCTAATGCCTTGTAGGAGGATCCAAGGTGAAAAGTATTTCGCTCATACAATGAGGGGGTATATATTCCCCTTTGTCTCTTTTACTACCCTCATGACTGTTCAACTTTATATGAGGGAAAATTTTGCACAGTCCTCCTTAGGGAAAAAATTTCGTAGTGCCCACTGAGGGATTGAATTGCATAGTTCAAGTAGGCAATAGGTGCTGTTGGATGGGGCCCTGGGAGGAAAAACTGTGCAATTTCAAGAGGCAAGAGGGATTGGGCATCAGAGAGGTTTAAGAGACAAAACTACGTAGTTTTTGAAGGTAGTGAGCTTCGGCTGAGGGAATGACACTGGAGGGAGCATCTGCATAGTTTTGGAGGCCAAGGGAGGCTGGGTTTTCTGTGCATTGCGCAGTTCCAATAGGAAAGGAAAAATATTGAGGGTTGCATATGTGAAGTGCACAATTTCGAAAGGTTGTATGAGGCTAGATGATCTGAAATGACCATATACTAAAAACTGATGTAGAAGTGATTATCCATCTAAGAATTGAATGTTAACTGAAGGTGCGGAAATTGAGGAAAACTGCTTGAATTGATCACTACTTTAAAACAGCTGATAAACCATAAGAAAGATGCAAAACATAAGTATAAACAGTGAAAACATAGATATACCAAACAGCAAGATTGATTACAGAGTTCTTCCCTGATGGACTACGTCTCCGAGTCTGCTTTCAAGATGGGCGATTGTTTTTATTTGGAATGAGAAGAAGAAGTCGATTACACAGTGATTTGGATAGAATGAACTTTCACAGAGGAAATTCTGACCTCCTTCATCAGATAGCTCTCTGAACCAGCTTTCCAACACCGCTTACGATTTCCAAATCCGATTCCCGATGCTCCCAAAACATTAAAAACAAAATCGCCTCTATCCCTCCAGAACCTACATACAAAAGCTGAAAACCACTCAAGCTATTCTTCAATGAGCAAATCTACCTCTTATAGGCTTGCAGGTACATAATAACCTCCATGGGATGATTACAAGATGAATTGGTTGCTCCATGATGAATTTGGGAACTTGGTCTTATGGTTTTGTTCCACCTAGACTAGGTTGGCTTGGTCACTGAATTAAGTTTAACAAATAAACTATTTGAAAACCCACAATAAACATTAGTTTAGCCTGTCGACCGCAAGTGGTTAGCTAACCACGTGAAAAATGGTTAGACAACTCATGTGAGCGAGGCAAAGTCTACGGTCAGTGCGCTGGTGGTTCCGTTGACAGTTCCCCGAACTGTGCGGTGACACATTGCTATTCACATGTATTGTGGTTACAGTTGCGGTTTTGGATCCTGTAGTCTATACAACCCCGACGGTCTTCCCTGCAGCATTCATATGAACGGTTAGGACCTCCGATGCGGTTACCAAGCTGACCGTTGTTTGATGTCAACCCGCGGTTTATAAGGCATGGTCATATGCTAACAGTCCCATTGCGGTTGCAGTTAGGGACTGTTATATTGTATTTGTTTATTTACAATGTTTAAACATACAAAATAGGCCGAGAGCATTAGGATTAGGGTTTAATGTATTAATACATAGTTTTTCAATGTATTAGGGTTTGATTAGTTTAGCTTAGGTTTATAGCTTAGTTTTTAATGTATTAGCATAGATTTTAGGCTAGGTTTTGATGTTTAGCATAGGATTTAGGGTTTCAAGAATTTAGGCATAGTTTTAGGGTTTGTACATAGATTAGGATTTATTTTTAAAAACCCATGTGTACAATTCTGTCACAATGCGACGTTCGTGAAATTCATCACACGATGACAATAACCCATGCCTATCATCGACAAACGACGATATCGATCCTCTGCCACGACGACAACCCACACACATTGTTGACTCCAGCTGTCTTTGCAACGAAAAATCGGACGATGAATCTATTGCATGGACAACACTGATGTCGACACATCAAACGTACAAATTCGAACGAAAAAACACATGTCGCCAACCAATCCTAGCGGAACTATCGATGAACTGAAGTCAACAACCAGGCGCTAAACCATCCCCACTGAACGCCATGAAAAATACGAACATTACCTAAACAACCTGATCATAACCAACACTGTCGATCTGTCGAAGCTGAACTGAAGCGGTGACGACACTTAACGACACCCATGAACACTGATGATGACACTTTGAACATCTGTACAATTAGATCGATGGATCCTCCTGGATCACTAGGTTTCTAGGAATCCTCCAGAATTTGGCTAAGTGTGGGATCAATGGAACCGATTTGAATAGTGATAGAACTTGGTTGTGACCACACACTTTGATACTTAATGATACAATGTAGATCATCCAAAATATATGAAAGAATACTTCACTTAATGCTACAACCTTTCTGGCGACTTACGACAAGTGCAGCCTCGTCAATGTAATCTGTGAGGATAATGATGACACTTTTGTAATGGTGTGTGAAACCTTGGAAGTGAGTCTGAAACATGTCTATATCATGAGAACAATTCATTTTCACAAAGATTTCCGCTTGATGCAAACCAAAACTCCCCTTTGCATGACAAGCGATAATTCCCATGCCCGAAAATGAAACATGTTATATAAAGATAAAAGTGTGAACGACACATGATATCTGAGAAGGGGGCTTGAAATCATCAGTTAACCAATAAGTGACTAAGGAATGATCGATCACAGGATCCACAGTAGGCTCCAAAGTTCAAGTGTAAGCCAAAATTTTGGAGGGTGTTGCAGCCGCTACAACATGTGGCTAGTAATTTATGGTAAATATATTATTTACATGAGTATGACTTATTTTCAAAGATTTTAATTTTTGGTGGTTTTCTATGAATCTTAACAATGTAAAATCTAAATGTATCCAAAAATCATGGCATAAATATTGCACCTGCATCCAAAAATTATGGCAGAAAAATATGAGGTGGTTATCCACATGGAATTGTGTTGTGCAAAGGTTGCGGTAACAATCATTACAAAATAAGACCTAAATCAATCATATTACATATAAATAATTTTAAATATTAATAAAAATAAAATAAAAATTCAATCCATAATGTTAAATTATGGAGAAGCTGCAAATTTTTTGGGTCAAAAACAAAGTAATAATTGATAATAAAAAAATTAAATACTTAATACCATGCCTACAACACAATATAACATTTGTTTTATAGAATATATTTAATCATTTTCATATTATTAATAATATTTTTAAATTCCAATACTTTTTATATTTCTCAATTAAATTTATTTTATAATATATATATTATATATATATTTATATCCTTGTATTGTCATGCAATCTAATCCATATTATACATGATGGTCATCTATATAGATATAATATTCATAAATAATATTTTTAAATTCCAATACATTTTATATTTCTCAATTAAATTTATTTTATAATATATATTTATATCCTTGTATTGTCAAGCAATCTAATCCATGGTATACATGATGGTCATCTATATAGATATAAAATTCATAAAATATAAATTTTGAGTTAAAAAATAAAATAAAATAAATTGAAAAAAATACTTCAATGTTTAAAAAATATAATAAAATTTATTAATAATTTAAATTAAAATGATATCTCAAATGTGTATTAAATTTTTTTAATGATAAACAAAATGAATTTTGAGTATATATATATATATAGGAATCGGTAACTGAGTCAGTTTTGTATTTACTTGATATGGGGTCGCTACTACTAAAACCTCTAGAGCATATGATCTATTCTCCTCTTCGTAGATCTAGTTACGTTCGAGGGAATTGAAGCTTCAATTATTTGATCACAAGACTTCATTTTCATGACAATCGCCAACTGAGCTATACCTTGGGAACTATATATATATATATATATATATATATATATATATATATATATAGTTTAATTATAAATTTTATAATTATTTTGAAATTTTGAAATTAAATTTACATCTTTTATTTTAGAATAAAAAATTTGAATAATACTAAAATAGTATAAAAGTGAAAGGGTGCATGCCTAGTATGAGGGTGATGTTTGATTTCGTCCATGCTCAAGTTGACATGTCTCTTCTAAAATAAACATAAAATATGCTCTAAATATAAATATGAATTAGGTATAAAAAAAAGAATATATGTGTTTGGTTAGTTTTAATTATCTCACTGTGATCACTTGGTTATTAATTGATATTACAACCCAATATGAACGAAATGTAAAAATCCTTCACTCTCACTCTAAGCCATAAATAAAATATTTTGATATCCATATGAGGTCATATAGTTTAATAACAAAAATAGAAAGAGAAAGTAATTAAAATAAAAATAAAAATCTTATATTTTTCTCTTTTGAGTGTCAAAAATATATAATTCTTATACTTTTTTTAAATATTTCAATACAAAACCTAAATAATTTATTTATTTTTGTGAATCAAGATTTTTCATTTATGTAAAACGATTACATCGCTGCTTACAACTTATCAAAATCCTACTAGCCTCACTCTTACCAAATTTATTGGCCAATAGGTAATTACCAAAAAAAAAATTACAGACTGCCAAAAGAGCTTGGCTAACCGAAAACGACAAGGCACATAAAACTAGAAGATCTTCAGGATTAATATGCAACTAAAATCCATTATGAGTATAAAGAATTCATTGGAGCAGGATAATCTGATTAAGAACCAAGTGAAGGCGGAGCCTTGAACTCGCAATTCACGTGTTTCTCCATGTGGGTCAATCTTCCTTCAAAATGGTATATTTTCTCCTGTATATGCCACTACCCCCTTTGCATGTTGGTCAATTTGTCTTGCATATGCCATTGGTTTCTCTGGAGATCATTCATGAAGAAAATTATCGTGTTCCTATCATCGTGTCAATCTCTACTAAGTTGGTCCAAAAATAGAGTGATGTGTCTGAGCTAACTGCCAAATTTTTTCATGATTAGGGGAAAATTCGTGAGTGTCATTTACATAGGCTAGGTTGGGGTCTACACCTTCACCTTGGCTTGAATCCTTTAATTGGTGTCTTCCACATTATCCCCGCTCACCGACCCCCCTCCTAACTCTACCACATTGACGTGGCATTATGATCTACACCAAAGAACAATATGGCCTGGAGACGGAGAGGCTATAGGCACATCAAAGGGGTCAAACTCGTTAGGTCATCCAAAACACCAAAAAACTCCTTAATAACAACCCACCCGAAGAAGTACAAAGATGAGCACAAAAATCTCCAAACAATGACCTGGTTGTAGAGGTGTTGATGGTGCTAGACCCACCAACATGTCAGGGGATCTCCTAGGTAAGAAGTCCCAACTATACCTCAAACCATTTGGTGTAGGAATCCCAGCAATGGGGTATTATAGTATCTCCTTGACCATGGTTGTGCGCAAAGGTGAGAAGATGTCCCTGTTGGTAGCAAGAGTGTGACATACGCAACAAGTTAAGGAAGGTGCATGAATGGGTCTAACACATGTAACGGGGGTATGAGTGTGCCCCTTAAAAACCTGTGACATCACGTGGCTTGAAAGGGAACAAATGAGAGAGATACATCACAAGCTGGAAAAAAGGTTAGCCAACGATCGAAAGTGATGGTTAAACCAACAACACATCTTGATAAGATTCATACAAACATATATAGAAAAGTCCATACATACATGCGTAAACAACCAATACATATATCATTAGAATAACCAAGATATCTGAAATACAATAAAAACATATGCATGAAAGGTGTTGGCTCTGTTATATTAATAAAATGAAAGTTCCAATCATACATACAACTATGACCAACCACTAGTCCTGACAACGGAACATTACAGTCACTACCGCTTGCTCCTTCAAAGAGATATACTAGCTCTGCACTGTGGAGAAGCCAAGGCTCGTTACAATACACTCCAAGCTTTCTCTAAGTTACACCTATAGGAATATTGGCTCCCAAAAGTCTTTACAATGATTTATGAGGTTCTATAAATAGAAAAGGGTGGGGTGACCCTTGACATTCCCGTTTGTGACTCTTCACCTACCCTCATGACTCTTCAACTACTACATGATTGTTACATTCTACTATCGACACTTATTCTTTCACTTTTACAAGATGTTACATTACAATCCACACATGTGCCCATGTCAGAAAAAATAGCCTTGAGCAAGCCATGCAAGACACTACCAAGGCTCGGACAGCTGTGGGAACCCCAACTCTTCGACATCCTCTTGATGATTGATGGTGGCGAACTGATGCCAAACTTGGTAGTCTGTGATGGTGTCCGCTTGCTCAATGGTGAAATCTTCCTGAAAGAGAAATCTTGCCTCCATTGCATCCAGGTACATTGATTTGGCACCTTTGTCTAACTCGTCAGATAACATGCACATCATAGTCTTGAGCATTGTCGAACCAACAACATATTGATGCATAGTGTGTGCGTCGATCTCCAAGTCTGCACTAGTGTCTACACACATCAACTCATCAAAGTACATGTCCAGCTCTAGTTAGACTTGGTTATTTGACTTTTCCTCGGTGAGTGCGCCAATAGATGGGATCATGTGTGTGTGCATAATGACATCCATGCTTCTGAACACCCGTGCATTTGAAGTCTGCAAACTAGTGATGAGTTGTGAGGGCTCCACATAGTTCCAGATCTGAATCTGGATGCATGCCTTCAACTCTACCACCTTCGGCTTCATCATCTTTGGAAAATGAAATGGGGCTCCTTTGTACCTCATTGTCCATATTTTCATGCGGTCGACAGTAATGTGCATATTTGACAAGATGCATGCTCTCCTAACACAACATTGCTGCCAACCATTGAGATGGACAACTGACTTGTGCATGGTTTCGAATCTGGAATACAACATCCACATGACTGTCTCAAGGGATGACACTTCATCCAGTATCACTCTCTTCAATTCTGCTCTGGCGGATGATGTAGCATGCTCTCCTCCCTTCTTGGCTGCTTGTAACTCCTTAGCCATGTGCTCGTTCTCTACTATCAAGAATCGAACACTCGAGTTGGTGGCTTCGACATATGCTCTGGTAGCATCGGCCAATGTTGTTGGATGCTTGTGCACATTAGATATGACCACTGGTTCTTCAAACTACGTAGAAGATATGTGAACATCCGGAGTGGGTCCTCTACATGACTTCACAACTCTGTGTTGTGACTCATCAAAAGATATGTTGTTCATCTCCACCTTCGGATTGTCTTCAAGGGTCTATGTGTCTCCTTGATCGCTTGGGACTTGCTCTGCTTCCGGATTTGGTGAAGCCGGTGGGGTGACCTCTTGGTCATGAGGCATGAGGTATGTATCCTGATCTAACTCTGGCTGCACCATGTTCGTGTCCATCTTCTCTAGCATTTGTTCAATCTCTTGAGCTAAGTCCTACGACTTCTCACCCTGTCTGCTTTGTGCCAACTTTTCGAATGAATCTGCTACATGTATGGGTGCAATTTCATCAATCTGTGCATGTTGCACCTCCTATTGTTTCTGTCCCTATTGCACTTCCTTCTCTCTTATGCGTAGATCTTGTTCTTCCCGGAGTTGTTGCTTCAACTCTTGCAACTCCCTTTCTATTTCCTCCATCCTCTATTTCTCTCTTTTCCTTTGCGTGTTCCTCTTGTCGCAATGTCACCTCTTAGCCTCAATCTCCAAAGCTACTTTCAACATAAGTGGATCTGCTTTGATCTTGCACCTTTTCTCCACCTATATGCTATCAAAAACCTTTCTCTTATCTTTGTCATGCGTAGGTACATTACCTTCTTCTACTGTTGATGATGTTTCTTTCTAGGATTTCACTTCCTTCTACTTTTCCAACCACTATACAACTATGCCGACCGGTTCATTGAGCCTGGAGGAGTGATAGAAGTATCTCCATGGGTCTTCCTCAGGCCAATGACACGCACTGTGAATCCAAGGAAACCACACTCTCTCGTAGTGTTCCTTCACCAAGAAATGCAGGTCATACGGATTGAAATTTCTAGTGTCGAAGGTGAACCTCTTGAATTCCTCTATCTCAACATCAGCATGCTTGAGATTTTGTATCTCGTACAACCCAATCCACAAAGGAAGAGCGGGCAAAGGTTCCTTCTTCTTCCTGTGCAGTCTCGCTGATAGCCCTGTGGAGATGTTATATGGCACCTCTTTCATGATGATCTTGTCCATGGAAAACTTCGGTAAAACATGTGGAGGCTTCTTCGCATTGTATATCCGTATGAAGGTGCCAAGGGGTGAGGCATACCAATCTGCTATGTCGATCAATGCCTCCACTGCTACTTGCAACATGCAAGGTTGATATTTCTCAAATATCATCTTGTACAATGGAATGAAAAAGTCGTTTGACAACTGTGTGATGACTCCGCGGAAGCTACATTCTGAGAACAACTTGTAGTAAGTGTGCACAGAGGTCTTTGAAGGTTTCCATTCCCAACCCAAGCTTAGGAACCGTTGATGAGCACAGACTTCATCCATAATGTAAGCGAACACATATGTCTTTGCTTGCTGACCCTTGGGCGGATAACGGGCTTCTGTCACCTGCTCCTTCAACCTAAGAGACAAAATGTCAAACCATTTGCAAGGTCTTCCTTCACTGGCCAATTCGTCCAACGTGGTCACTCAACTCTGCAGGAAGGTCTTTGTACTCTCTTGGCCATATAAGTGGCATGTAAAGATGACCAAGTACTGATATTCCTTCTGCAGTATATTCATCTTATAGACCTGTTTGGGTTTTTTCCTTAACTTGGCTAGCTCTTTCACCCAGCTCTTCAAAATATCTCTGAAGTTTGCACTGTTGCTAAGTTTGTTAAAGGGTTTCTCCATTGTGATGACTGGTTGTGGCAAGTGGTACATCTCATGAAAGTCCTTCGCCCTGAAGCCAGAAATCTATGTCATGTTGACACTGCTCAACACCGTATCAAGATCAGTGTGCGAGACAATCCAGTGGATCATGTCTACAAATGGAAACGCGGGAGACCTGCATGAAATCTAGTACAAGCCAAACTAGTTAATGTTGACATAAACCCTGCGGTCTTCCAAATTTTCCTCAAATGTGCCTAAGAATATATCATTGATGTCCTGCCATTTCATCCTCATGTCCTTTTCTATGAACATCTTGGTGTCTTCGTAGATAGGCAAGCTCATAGACACTTGTTCAACTGCATCTCCAGTTACACTATCGACGGTGTCCTTTGACCCTGATCTTTTGGAGGCCATTGAACCTGAACTGTTGAGAGACGAACTAACACCTATGATACCTGGAGAGATAGAAACACTCATGACAATAAATCTGTCAGTTTAAAACCAAAAGAACTTTGAGGACTGACATGCAACATACCCGGGTGACTGATTGGGAAGATTGCACAGTTTTCACTGGGAGACTGGGAGACTAACTGCCACAACTATGCAAGGCACAGTTCAGAATGTCAAGAGGCTGACTAGATGCTAAAACTACACAATGCACAGTCCAGCCTAGCCTGATGAGGATTGAAAATTTGCAATGCGCAGTTTCATTCAGCAATGACATGCAAACCCAGCAACTGCATTGCACAATTTTTGGGGTCAGTTGGGCATTGCCTTCCAGAATTGCGCAATGAAAGCCTAGAGGTCAGTGTTACCCAGATTTGCACATTTTCTGGGAGGAAGAAAAATCCTTCATCTCCATAAACACACATTTATGTCTGGGCAAGGCAAGATCCAGGTCAAACCAGCCTAGACCCGCTAACGAGTGACTGAAAACATGAAAAGTGTTAAATGCATGGCAAGCTAGTGTAAGCAAGAGTGAATGATCATGCATGTAAACAGTGAGTGCAAGATTTAGAAAATGGGAAGGCATGCATAAGTGTGAAGTGAGTCACCACAACAGCGATCGTCAATGTAGAAACAGTGTCATGAATGCGACAATAGTGAGATGTAAACAAAAACTGAAACAGTGCTTCTACAAGCTAACATGCATTAAAACAACAGAAAGCGTTCAATGAAATCAAGAAGACAACACTCACACAAGCCGAAATAATAATAATAATAAAGCGCCATAAAAGCAGCAAAAAACATGAAAAGTGGACTTACCTGGAAAAAGTTGAGCTGAATGTGCTGAAGACTCCTAGATGCGATGTGGGATGTCATAGCTCCAAGACCAATGTGAGGAATGAGCTCTGCAGCGCCAAATATATAAGTTTTGAGACGATCAGGCTTATGATGTGCATGCCACAAATCTAGGAAAAAGCGACACTTGGAGGGAAGTTTCTATAATGATATTTTCATGTAACCTCCAACTGCTAAAAATAGATCCCTAAAATCTAGGGATGCTTTTTTTTTCTTTTTGCTTTTTGCTTTTTTATTTTTCGAGAAAAGCAACCCATGCATGCAAAACAGGATTTCTCAGTCCTAGAGGGAATCGGTCAACCTGAAAAAACATGTAGCAGTCTGCAAGCCTTGGAATGAGATTTGTGCAGTTTCTGGGCTGAGCAAGACTAGCTGTCCCTCAAGCATTGCACAATTTCTAGGGTCAGCAGGTCATTGCCTCCTATAATTATGAAATTGATGGGTTGAAGCCCAGTGTCAGGTTGGCTTACACAATTTCCTGAGGGAGGGATGCCTCGATGGATTGTGCAATTCTGAAGCCCAGCAGGCAGCCAAGCAAGATTTTGCAATTTCTGGAGGGAAGGTTGGTTCCCCTCCTGAATTACACAAATTTCTGAGTGAGCATCTCAGCCAGAAAAATTCTTATGTTTAGAATGATAACCTATGGTGGGAAACAAACAAGTTAACATGCACAAGCTAGCAGGCCAGTGAAACTCAACTGAATCCTATGTACTTGACAGTGCAAGACATGCTACTAGGGATGGTTGGTAGGGAGGATCCAAAACGAAGCTAAGGTAAAATTTTGGAGGGTGGTTGTAGCCTCTACAATACTTGACAACATACTCGTAGAACTCCATCTCTTTGAATGGACCTTGTTTCGTGAAAAGCAATTCTAACTCCTCTGGAAGTATTGTTCAGTTCTTAGATCTTCCTGGTTTCCACACTAGCTTGATTGAAAGATGTGGCACCTACCATGCTCTTGTTCGATCAACACACATTCCAAGCCAAGTCAACATAGTTGTTTCAATTGGGATGAGGGGTATATTGGTACACAAGCGATATGATAGTCAGAGTTTAAGTTTCATCTCTGGTGTTGCTCCACTGCTACCAGGCTTGGACAAAACCTGGTGGAGTCACGTAGGAACACAAGCACCGTTCGCTACCAGCGATCCTAGTCAGTACCCTGGCGGATTTATTTGCATCACCTCTCTGCGCAGAAAGCATTTCTCTTCATTCAAATTATTCATTTTTCAAAAAAAAACACATTTTAATTTTTCATTTTTATTTCATTTTCATAACTGCGCATAGCACTTATTCATTTTAGAGGCAAAAGAGGGATCCCGAATTATTGAGAGCATAAGAGGTTGTTCCTTCCGAGAAGTATTTTATATATACCTCTGACATACTTGTTAAGGTTTTACCCCTCACCTTACTCTACTTGACTGAGCTGACAAGGGTTAACCCAAAACAACTAACTAGAGTAGGTGATACTAGTTAATGGGCAAGCATGTGTTTTCATCAAGGTTCACTTTGAACAAAACGTATTTTTGATTGGTATATCATGGACTGAAGACAACTAGTTCTACATAAAGAAACAGGACAACAGATAACCAAGTATTTATAACTGCATAAGTCCTCTTGTACTTCACCTTGCTTGTTTCAAGAGTCGCACACGATTCATGTGAAACTAACCTAAGAACGTAAACAAGCAAACAAACAAACGAACAAAAAGTAGAAGAAAATGTGAAAGCAATGCTAGTAAGAAACACAAACAGACAAGAAAATAAACAACAAAGAAAGAAAGAAAACATGCATGCAAGAAAACAAGACAAAGCAAACACTACTCCTACTCCTAAGCTAACGATGCATGGGCCTGATCACATGAAGTGATATTTCCAATGCAGCCACTGGTGCATTGGTCGACCCATGTTGGTGAAGGCATGGTTCGCGAACATTATATTCAGGTGAACCAGCAAACATGCAAGGCATAACAATGAAGACAAACACATTCTGAGTTTAAATGCATCCACTGAAAAGAAAAGGGTGAAAGAGCATTGCATACACTCTATGGACTTACCATGGTGTTGTGCTACACTACGTGCAAATGTTAAGCATATGCACTCTCTTGACTATGACATGCAAGAAAACGCGAGAAACATAGACAACTTGCGTGGCGCAAGTTTGATTGCTATGTAAGATTCCTCCAATGCATGAGCGATGGGATCATGTATTTCGAATGGAGGAAGGAAAATTTGTGTTGTATTGATATTCAATGCGCATAGATGAGTGATGAGGAGCCTTGGGTGTTCCAACAATTTCCTGATTGGAAGTGAAACCAACCTTAGGACAGTGAGGGCCTGACATAACCATCAACTCAGGTTGAAGTGCCTCAACAGTCTGCGAGGTTTCGACTTCATCGACAGATAGATCATCCTAAACATGAGGCTTTGAAAGATCAATAGCAATAGAGTCATCATCCTCGTTGAATATGAAAGTAAATGGATTATGACAACTATGATCAGAAAAATCAATGATTTCATTGACATCCTCATCATCAAATAAATCAAATAGAGGGGTAGATGAGAAGCAAGAATGCTCACCCTCTACATTTCTGAAAAAAAGCAGATGAAAAATTAGATGGATTTTCAATTAATAATTTGTCCTCTCTGCTATCGAATGATGGACTGACATCAGGTGCGTTTTGTGAATGATCAGTGATAGGTGCATCCATGGAAGGATTTACACAAGGGAAATCAAAGATATCAGAATCACCAAAGATGTCAAGAAAAAGCAGAGGAGGTGTGGAGAGAAGGAGATCATCCTTCATTATGGATTGATGTTCAAGTTCCCATTTATACTCATCATGAATGACAGCGCAGGTTGGTTGTGCAACACCAACTTCGTCGATGGCTTGATCCTCATTCACAACAAGTGTAGAGTCTGGAATAGAAGAACACAAGGCAGTGCAATCTGGAGGATCAGCAGAACGCAAAGATGGAGGCACGTGACAACCCATGGGCTGCGCAACAAAATCTCCACGAAAATTGAGACAAGTGATGCTGGGAGGAAATGATAGTTGAACAAACGTGTGTGCATGTTCTCCCACATCACTCTGCGGTGGTGGAGTTGTTTGATGACGTGAAGGCACACAGTCACCTATGACACCAACTGTGTCTGCTTGTGATTGCGCAACCCCATCACCCAAGTATGCTAAGTGGGGTTTGAACTTCAACTTCATCTTGGGATCGAGTGATTTGTGAAGACAATATTTGAATCTATCCCAGAGATATTGGAATTTCATCTGGTTTTTTGGAGCTTCAAACTAAAGTACATGGAAGCACTACCAAAAATCCATAGGCAATTCTTGTGGAGTCTTCCATTGTTTCAGCAGTTTCTTGTCAAGAGGTTCTGGATCAAAAGGATGGAAAGTAGATTCAATTAGATCACAGAACTGCTGAAGTGATTTCACGAAACCATGAGGCAGGTTGTGGCACCATCGTTGTTGGGATTTGTGAAGTGTGTGTGAAAGTAGCAATTTTACCTCGACTTCATCGAACTCATCAACATCTTCAAGGAACGGAAGGAAGTCATGTAAGTACTTAGGCCAGGCCACTTCGCCTTCACCATTGTACGTGAATTCCGATAAGAGATCGTAAAACTCCCTCGTGATGTCGACAAGTTCAACATTGGATAGACATCATGGAGGGAAGAGTCTAATGATATCCATGACCGATATGAAAAGATTCAAAACAATATGTGAGGACTCAACCTGTCATCTGGCCCTCCTTCTAGCGCCAAAAATGTTGACGGTGATGGATCTGCCAACATGTAAGGGGATCTCCCAGGTAAGAAGTCCCAACTATACTGAGACCATTTGGTGTAGGAATCCCAGCAGTGGGGTAGTAGGGTATCTCCTTGACTATGGTTTCACCCAGAGGTGAGTAAGATGTCCCTGTTGGTAGCAAGAGTGTGACATACGCAGCAAGTCAAGGAAGGTGCATGAATGGGTCTAACACATGTAATAGGGGTATGAGTGTGCCCCTTAGAAACTTGTGACACTACATGGCTTGAAAGGGAACACATGAGAGAGATACATCACAAGCTAGAAATAAGGTTAGCCAACAATCCAAAGTGATGGTTAAACCAACAACACATCTAGATAAGATTCATACAAACATATATAGAAAATTCCATACATACATGCGTAAAAAACCAATACATATATCATTAGAGTAACCAAGATAGCCGAAATACAATAACAACAATGCATGAAATGTTATGGATTTGTTATATTAAGAAAGTGAAAGCTCCAATAATACATACAACTATGAGCAACCACTAGTCCTGACAACGGAACGTTACAGTCACTACGGCCTGCTCCTCCAAAGAGATATACTAGCTCTACACTATGGAGAAGCCAAGGCTCACTACAATACACTCCAAGATTTCTCTAAGATACACCTGTAGGAAGCTTGGCTCCCAAAATCCTGTACAATGAGTTATGAGGTTTTATAAATAGAAAAGGGTGGGGTGACCCTTGACCCTTAACATTCCCCTTTGTGACTCTTCACCTACCCTCATGACTCTTCAACTACTACATGATTGTTACATTCTACTATCAACACTTGGTCTTTCACCTTTACAATATGTTACATTACAATTTGCACATGTACCCATGTGAGACAAAATAGGCTTGAGAAATCCATGCAAGACACTGCTAAGACTCAAACAGCTGTGGGAAGACCAACTCTTCGACATCCTCGTGATGATCGACGGTGGCGAACTAATGCCAAGCTTGGTAGTCTGTGATGGTGTCTGCATGCTCAATGGTGACATCATACTGAAAGCGAACTCTCGCCTCCATTGCATCTAAGTACACTCATTTTGCACCTCTATCCAACTCATCCTATAACATGTACATCATAATCTTGAGTGCAGCCAGACCAGCAACATACTGATGCATAGTGTGTGCGCTAATCTCCAAGTCTGCACTAGTGGCTACACGCATCAACTCATTAAAGGACATGTCCAGCTCCAGTCAAACTTGGTTCTTTGAATTTTCCTCTGTGAGTATGTCAATAGATGGGATCGTGTGCATGTGCACAATGACATCCATGCTTCTGAACACCCGTGCATGTGAAGCCTGCAAACTGGTGATGAGATGTGGGAATTCCTCATAGTTCCAGATCTGACTCTGAATGCATGCCTTCAACTCTACAGCCTTCGGCTTCATCATCTTTAGAAAATTCAATGGGGCTCCTTTGTACCTCATTTTCCATGTTTTCATGTGGTCGACAGCAGTGTGCAAATTTGACAAAATGCATGCTCTCCTAGCACAACGTTGTTGCCAACCATAGGGATGGACAACTGACTTGTGCACAGTGCCGAATCTGGAATGCAACATTTGCATGACTGTATCTAGGGACGAAAATTCATCCAGTGTCTCTCTCTTCAATTCTACTATGGTGGATGATGTAGCCTGCTTTCCTCCCTTCTTGCCTATTTGTAACTCCTTATCCATGCACTCACTGCCTGCTATCAAGAATCGAACACTAGAGTTGGTGGCTTCGACATATGCTCTCGTAGCAACGGCTATTTTTTTTGGATGCTTGTGCACATTGGATACGATCACTCATTCTTCAAACTACACAGGAGATATGTGAAAATCTAGATTGGGCACTCTGTGCGACTGCACAACTCTGCGTTGTGACTCATTGAAAGATATGTTGTGCATATCTGCCTCCAAATTTTCTTCAAGGATCTCTGTGTCTCCTAGATCGCTTGGGGCTTGCTCTGCTTCTGGATCTAGTGAAGCCGATAGGGTTACCTCTTGATCATGAGGTATGAGGTATGTATCCTAATCTAACACTGGCTGCACCATGTCTGTGTCCATCTTCTCTAGCATTTTTTCAATCTCTTAAGCTAAGCCCTACTCCTGCGACTGCTCACCCTGTCTTCTTTGTGCCAGATGTTCAGATGAGTCTACTACCTGTATGGGCACAATTTCATCAATCTGTGCATGTTGTGCCTCCTACTGTGTATGTCCCTACTTTGCTTCCTTCTCGTGCAGCTCCTGTTCTTCCCAGAGTTGTTGCTTCAACTCTTGCAACTCCCTTTCTATTTCCTCCATCCTCTATTTCTCTCTTTTCCTTTGCACATTCCTCTTATCACGTTGTCGCTTCTTACCCTCAATCACCAAATTTGCTTTCAATGCAAGTGGATTTGCTTTGAACTTGCAGCTTTGCTCCGCCTCTGTGTTGTCAACAACCTTTCTCTTGCCTTTGTCACGCGTAGGTACATTATCCTCAAATGTTGTTGATGATGCTACTTTCTGGGATGTCACTTCCTTCTGCTTTGCCAACCATTGTACAACTATGTCAACTGATTCATTGAACCTGGAGGAGTGATAGCAGTATCTCCATGGGTCTTCCTTGAGCCAATGACATGCCTTGTGGATCCAAGGAAACCACACTCTCACACATTGTTCCTTCACCAAGCAATATTGTTCATACGGATTGAAATTTATGGTGACGAAGGTGAACCTCTTGAATTCCTCTGTCTCGACATCAGCATGCTTGAGATTTTGTATCTCGTACAACCCAATCCGCAAAGGAAGAGAAGGCCAAGGTGCCTTCTTCTTCCTGTGCAATCTATCTGATAGCCCTATGGAGATGTTATATGACACCTCTTGCGTGACGATCTTGTCCATGGAAAACTTTGGCAAAACATGTGGAGGCTTATTCTCGTTGTATATCTATATGAAGGTGCCAAGGGGTGAGGCATACCAATCTACTATGTCGATCAATGCCTCCATCATTTCTTGCAACATGCAAGGTGGATATTTCTCAAATATCATCTTGTACAACAGGGTGAAAAAGTGTTCTGACAACTGTGTGATGACTCTGTGGAAGCTGCATTCTAAGAACAATTTGCAGTAAGTGTACACAGAGGTCTCTGAAGTTTTCCATGCCAAACCCATGCCTGGGAACTACTAATGAGCATAGACTGCATACACAATGTAAGCGGACATGTATGTCTTCACTTATTAACCCTTGGGCGGATAATGGGCTTCTGTCACCTGTTCCTTCAACTTGAGAGACAACATGTCGAACCATTTGCAAGGTCTTCCTTCACTGTCTAGTTGGTCCAATGCGATCACCCAACTCTGTGGGAAGGTCTTTGTGCTCTCTTGGTTGTATAAGCGGCATGCAAAGATGACCAAGTACTGATATGCCTTCCATAGTATCTTCATCTTGTAGACCTGGTTGAGTGTTGTCTTGAACTTGGCTAGCTCTTTCACCCAACTCTTCAAAATATCTTTGGAGTTTGCATTGTTTCTAGGTTTTTTGAAGGGTTTCTCCATTGTGATGGTCGGTTGTGGCAAGCGGCACATCTCCTGAAATTTCTTCGCCCTGAAGGTAGCAAGCTATGTCCTGCTGACACTGCTCAACATCATCATCTCAGGATTAGTGTGCGAGACAATCCAATGGATCATGTTCGCACATGGAAACATGGGATACGTACATGCAATCTAGTACAAGTCAGACTTGTTGTTGTTGGGAAAAGTATCTACTCAAAACGCCCCTATCCCACTCTAAGGTGTGACAGTGCCTTAGCAACAAACAAGGAAAACTACTTTCGTATTCTTCTTTATGAAATGTAAACGAAGAGGAAGGATGTAACTAACCTGTGTCTTTCGCTAGTTTGTTGATCCAATCGCTCTCCTCTTTGTTCGCTTCCCGCTACCTGCTCCCTTTCTTACTCAGCTTCACCAAGTTCCTGCAAGATCACAGAAGAGGAAAACTACACAAAGACATAGATTTACATTCATAAATAGCTTAGGATCAGATTTAAGCTAAACATGCAAATATAACAAAACATCATTGATACACAAGCATGTAGGAGAAACTCAAATAGTTTTATTGATATAATAAGAAGATCCAAGAGGAGATACAACCAAGTGAGTCCCGATCCAGCATCTACCTCCCAGCAAAGGAATCCCTTCCTCACCTCCAACAAAGCATAAATCACCCAATGCACTAATCTCAATCTCAAAACCAACAGAAATTCTCTGCAAAGTACAAAATTCCAGCCTCCTGGATCTCTGGGATGAGGGATCCATATATAGATGTAAGCAGAGAGGATGAGTCAGCTTATGTTTTGACTTGTGGCTTCTCTCTGTCAGTTCTTGCTTCCACTTGGAGGCTGAGAGCCTCTTACTCATCCTTGGTCGAACTCAGTGAGGCAAGTGTCATTGAGGAAGATTCTGGAAGCTTCCATTGTCTGTCCACCTTGCGGAATGACATTGCCATTTGGCATTTCCCGCTCAGCGCACCCTGGTAGTGCATTTAGGTGCGTTGCAACGCACCTAGCTAGTGTACTGGGGTGCTATGCAACGCAGGTAGCTAGTGTAGCAGCTGAAATGATCCTGATTTGACTGATTCTGAGTAGTTTCTGGTGGAGAACTTCTGGGAGAAGCTGTCATTGGTTGACCTTGTTCCTTTAGGGGTAGGAACAACACTTTTAGGGACTTTGGATCCCTTGGATTATGGACATTTCATGCTTAAAGCTGTAAGGCACAAAAATGTCTATAACAGTTGCCCCCTAAAGTATGAGGCCGTTTATCGGGTGAAATGCTTTATTAGGAGGATCCGAAGTTCTTTCAATGCTGGGAGGAGACCTGTAATAAGATACAATACAATACATAATTTTCATACTATTTTCATGATCTAGCTGAGGCGGGCATTCCCATGCTCAGCTTTATAAATTCATTTTTATGTACATAGGACAGACAATCGTCTGATGGTAGACTGATGATTCTGATGAAGTCATCATCCTTTTGGTAGGATGATTATCTGTGCTGCAATGTTGTACATGTCAATGTTTTTATTTTTCCTGAATATATATCGCAGCCCGGATGGATGAAACTAGATCCGGGGTCTTCAATCTCGTCCGATCTTCACTCTAAGTACAAGTCAATCCATGTGAGAAATGTTTTGAAGTCGAACATGGAAAGACATCGCTTGATTACCAGTCAATGATGTAAACTGTTAACAAGCGCGAGAGGAATCACGGATAACGATAATGACCCTCAAGGTACTGCAGTACAATTCACGTGGTGTGAATAAAGGACTTGGCGTCGAACACCACGCAAAATCTTTCGGTCGAAGGTCATTGATGTATACCTGTCGCCGGAAGTGAGAAACTTGCCATTGAGGCATGCAAGCTTCAAAGTATTGAGGGGGTGTTCCTAGATCAACTTCTCGGATAATGAGCTGATGTCGACAAGAAGCGATCCGTCAAAGGAGGGCCTTGATGTATCCTACATCAATGACACGGAACGGAGCAAATGATTTTAATGGAGGTGAAAACGATCTGATGATATATGGTTCAGGGTGGCGGTCATGAAAGAATGAAGTATAATGTATGGTAGTGGATGGGACACGGGTGACTTCTCTGGATGACTTCTCTTGAACATGTCGGCGACACTTATATGATGGATTGGTAGCATTTACCCCAAAAGTGGATGGTATGGGGAGACCATGGTGATGTGACCGGTGAATGAAAACAACCCAACCCGACTCAGGCACGGAGTGGAAGTGTCATGTTCAAGAGCGACTTGCTACCAATAAAGATTCTTTGAGTTTCTTCCCAATTTTTCCCCAGTCATTGTTGACCAGTACCTCTTTATTTTTGTCAAGCTTGAGGAGGATAACATATGCTTGTTCTATAATTTTCCCTTCGGGCAAACCCATCGCTATGTTTTAACGAGCCTAGCGATAGTGAAACTCGTTCTCGTCTAAAGACAAGTTTTTCGCTATTAATGTTTTTAACGAGTTCAACGACAAAGATAACTCGGTCCTTTTCATTTTTAGAGAGTCTGAAAAGGAACGTAAAGGTAACTCCGGAAGTCCTTTTTCGTCATCTAATCCCTTAAGTCCGAAAAAGTATAAAACAATACAGAAGGGATGAATTTTCGATAGTTTTAACGAGCCGAACAATACAAGCGCTCGATCTTTTTGTGCAACAATCCCTCAGGTCCAAAAAGATTAAAATCTAGAGGAGGGATAGCACTTCCGGTCGCTTTAACGAGCTGGAAGGCCAAAACTCGGCAATCTTTTCATATTTTACGAGTCAGATGAAAAGAGCTTAAAGAAGACTCGTCTTTTGAGGAACGAGTGATAAGACGGGTAGCAGCTGATTCCAGGTAAGGGTTGGAATTTTCCAATCACAGCAGTGTCACAAGGATGGCTAGTGAAATCACTCTTCGCAGCTGTTCCTCAAAATGGGTAAACAATCAAATGGAGGTGAATGATCGGCCAATGGAAAAGTGGAGGTGACGGTGCAAACACGACCAAGGCTTTAATGGCTGATAATGTTACATTCACGGTGGTTATTTACCGGAGGATAGTTCATTTTTTAACGAGCTTAAACGCGGATTGAAACACTTGCTCGGTCTTATGTTTATTTTTTAACGAGCATGAACTATGTGCTAAAACTGCTCGATCTATCCAGTCATATGATAAGAATGTCTCATTGAAGATGCCATTTTTTATGGAGCTTGCACCTTACAAAGCTTTGCCCCGCATCCTTTCTTTATGTAAGTTTGGAAACGACTAATCCTACGAGTTTAAAGGGTTAGAGGTCCTAAAAATTTAAAAAATAAATAGCCGCCCCTTGCTTGCATTCCAAAAGGTTTGCATGCCCCCAGGTATAAAATATGATTTCAAGGTTACCCCTCAATTTGCAGACAAAACATTTGTTCTATCAGGAAAGGCCTACCTCTTTCAGGTTACCAAAGATTGTCTCATTCGCGTTACAAATGAAACATTTCCTCGGCGATGTCTACCGAAATAAACAAAGGTGATTGACTCAATTCTGTCAACTCACATAACTTTGACAAAAGAATCTTGTTCTAGAATAACCCCTTTTCCACCGACGGACGGGGTACAGACTAGTCATATTCTCCCGCGGAAACCTACCCTATACCCGAAGTTTTCCTGCCGAAGCAGACCAGGACGCATGCCCCCTGGGTTCCAGTCATATCCCTCCGAATTACTCGTGCTCATCGGGAGGACGGACCGTGGGTTGAGACATTTCTTGCGTGAAGAGACCATTTAGGGATGGTATATGACTATTTGCGATGCGTGATCCGGGAAATGAAAGCTGGTCCACGAGCTTGACCACTCTTCCTTCGTGCAGAAAACACATTACTCTAAAGAGTGAGGAGACGATGGCTCCCATGCAATAAATATAGTCTCGTCCAAGGAGTAGGTTATAATCCAAGGGTCCTTGAACGACCATTACGTTCATTTGAACTGTCTTCCCTTTCAATGTTATGGGCACATTGGGGAGGATCCCTAAAGGTCGACTGGTTCCTTTATCAAAGCCTGTCAAATTTCTCATCTCAGGCAAAAGCGATGGCGAACCAAGCGCTTTCCAAGCAATAGAGGAAAGGATACTCACAGACGCCCCCTCATCTATGATGGTGCCAGCCATGACCATTCTGCATATTTGAACGATAATTCGGAATGGTATGCTCGCTGGCAAACGGGGTCTGCCTAGTTGGTTCCAGTCGAAGGATACAACTAGGTTGCTTGGAGGTGGGACCGATTAGACGGTCGGGTATGGCTCTGATGAACTTCCTTCCTGCGATAAAGGAATGGGTGGATTGCCCCCGTGTTCGTCGGAGTCTGTGTTGATGAAGAGAATTTGGACGGTGTCATCCTTATCCTCTTCAGTGACTGTATCATTCGAAGATAAAACCTCTGAAGGCAAGACCGGGTCAACTGCCGCCTCGACCTTTTGACTTTCGTCTGGTATGGATTCAGTTGGTTTATCTTCAATGATAGACGCTTCAGCTGACCACTTGAGCAGGCCAGCTGGATTCTCAACTAACGAAGGACTCGGCAAGAGTTTTTTATATCCAGGAGGAAGTCGTAACGGTGAAACCGGACGATCATCCAAAACTCTTTTAGCTTCGTCTAAGAAGGGACAACGGTGGATGGCGTGATCGCCTTCGCACAGTTTACAGGGAGATCTAGCTCTCCCTTTTTGTCCTGGGACTTCACTTTCGCTAGTTGACGGTGTGCTTTCAACATGGCCATCAGAGGTTGACGACACCGGATTGTGCAAACGGGGAGACCAGTCCCTTAGTATCCGAGGGATACAAGGACAATCTCTGTGAAAGTGGTCTCCCTTGCAAATGACACATGGCGATTTAGGCCTGGTCGGTGCTGTGTGTGGATTTTCATTAGACGACACTCGTTTTCCCTCGTTCGCCTTTGGCTCCTTCTTCTTTTTCTCTTTCTTCTTCTTTTCCTTCTTCTCCTTAGGAACTTGGTTTTTAGCTTTACCAGTCCCGTCAAGCGAAGAGGAAGGAAGAGATGAAGAATTAGAGGAAGTAGAAGGTTGGTGGGTAACTCTGGACTCGTCTAACTGCTGATTCGATTGTTCAGGAATAGTGGTGTTCTGAACGACATTGGTTGAGAAGAGCCAGACTGGCAAGCCAATTGTCAGTCCTGGAAGCGACAATGTGGCCATATGGGGCGCACCAACATCTCCCCAAGAGGAGAAGGGACTAGGATTTCCACCAAGGGGAATTCCTTGGTTGGTAGGCTCCATTTTCTCAACCTAAAGATCAACGCAGGAAAAAGGGTATGAATATTCCGTTTAAAATAAATTTTAACACGCTTTGACACAACTTTGTTTTTTCAGTTTTAAAGAGTCGAGAAAAAACAAAAGATGACTCTAGTCTCCTTCGATTTTTAATGAGCCTGAAGTGACAAGTGCTCAGATGGACCTTTTCTGTTAAGGAGTCTGAAAAGGAACGAAAGGGACTGCTCTGGAGATCTAGGTAGAGGGTGTGCCAAACCAATCGCAAAACCGCAGAATACTTTTTAGGGTACGGGTGGTCAATCTTCCCGAATGCTGTGTTCAGTGCATTGCGATCAGTAGGGCGGCCGACACGGCTTCCTATGGATAAAGGTTTTATGCCTATAGGGGTCTCCCAATATATACTCGACGGTACGTGGGAGCACAATCCGTACTGGCACTTATCGTCTCACAGTGGAGGAATCACCCAACCAACAGTGAGGACAACAGTTACCAGGCTTTACGACGCCGGAATACGTCTCTAGCCTAGACCTCTATGTTGTGCGTTAAGTTACAAAGCGTTGTTAAGTTCATTCAATTTATTTTAGGTTGATCTTTCTTAGAAGTTTGCCTTTTTGGATCACCACGAGATGTAGATGTAATTCCTAAATGCAGTCTAAAGATGATAAGCAAGCTTTTATCTCTTTTCAACGATGAAAATCCTAGCTACAAGGGGAAAAGAAAGACACAATCTTTTCTCAAAGAGCAAAGAGCACACTGTAAATGCACTTTTCCTAAATCAAGCCATACAAACTGTCAAAATGCAAATGCACTTATGCATGTATTTGTTTTTCACTTTCTTAATATTGATGCCTAAAAAGAAAGTTGTTGTACAAATTTGAATTCGATTTCAAGTGAAAAACACAAACAAGCTTCTTTTCGAAATCAAAAAGTAGAGACGATTACGACACTTTATGATTTTGAAGTAAACACTTGTTTCGACACTAGAAATTCACAAATTCAAACCAAAGACAAAAGTAAAAGCGTAATCAACTGTCAACAGCAAACAAACTTTCTCCTAAGATCAAAACGACACTTACGACAGATCTAGATCTAAGGGCGACAGTATGACCAGTTTACTTTTGCAATGGGAAACTGTAAATGACGTAACAAATACACAAAAACAAATACAGTTTCTTTTATACAACTGAGGCGGAATTAAGGCAAAGAAAAGGGGTTTTCAGACAGGTACACACACTGATAACAGGCTGCAAAAATCAGAGATAAAACTGAACAAAATGAAGCAAAGAACCTCAGCTGCACAGGGCAAAGGCTGATCAGCGCACCTGTTGCACAGAGAAACTGAATTGCAGCGCAGGTAGCCCTCTCGGGACCTGCATTGAAATGCAGAGTCTCTTCACAGAGCCTGCGCTGAAGCAGAAACGAGAATTTTCTCTGGGTTCTGGGTCACGGTTTGCAGTTTAATCTATGGTTTTTGGCTGGATAAAAGCAATCAGTAAGGTACAATCAGAGGGATGATTTAAAGGAGGACTAAGAGCTATCACAAAGGGAAATTAGAGAATTTGTGGATCAACTGTTCAAATCATAAACAAATCCTAGTGAATGGATTGAAGTAGCAGCTACTTTGCATTTGATAATGGCAAATGCAGTTCGATTGCTACTTTTGTGTTTATGAAACAAACAACAAGAGAAACACAAACAAACTAACTAGACACGATCCCCAGCGGAGTCGCCATTTTGTTGTTGGGAAAAGTATCTACTCAGAACGCCCCTATCCCACTCTAAGGTGTGACAGTGCCTTAGCAACAAACAAGGAAAAACTACTTTCGTATTCTTCTTTATGAAATGTAAACGAAGAGGAAGGATGTAACTAACCTGTGTCTTTCGCTAGTTTGTTGATCCAATCGCTCTCCTCTTTGTTCGCTTCCCACTACCTGCTCCCTTTCTTGCTCAGCTTCACCAAGTTCCTGCAAGATCACAGAAGAGGAAAACTACACAAAGACATAGATTTACATTCATAAATAGCTTAGGATCATATTTAAGCTAAACATGCAAATATAACAGAACATCATTGATACACAAGCATGTAGGAGAAACTCAAATAGTTCTATTGATATAATAAGAAGATCCAAGAGGAGATACAACCAAGTGAGTCCTGATCCAGCATCTACCTCCCAGCAAAGGAATCCCTTCCTCACCTCCAACAAAGCATAAATCACCCAATGCACTAATCTCAATCTCAAAACCAACAGCAATTCTCTGCAAAGTACAAAATTCCAGCCTCCTGGATCTCTGGGATGAGGGATCCATATATAGATGTAAGCAGAGAGGATGAGTCAGCTTATGTTTTGACTTGTGGCTTCTCTCTGTCAGTTCTTGCTTCCACTTGGAGGCTGAGAGCCTCTTACTCATCCTTGGTCGAACTCAGTGAGGCAAGTGTCATTGAGGAAGATTCTGGAAGCTTCCATTGTCTGTCCACCTCACGGAATGACATTGCCATTTGGCATTTCCCGCTCAGCGCACTCTGGTAGTGCATTTAGGTGCGTTGCAACGCACCTAGCTAGTGTACTGGGGTGCTATGCAACGCAGGTAGCTAGTGTAGCAGCTGAAATGATCCTGATTTGACTTATTCTGAGTAGTTTCTGGTGGAGAACTTCTGGGAGAAGTTGTCATTGGTTGACCTTGTTCTTTTAGGGGTAGGAACAACACTTCTAGGGACTTTGGATCCCTTGGATTATGGACATTTCATGCTTAAAGCTGTAAGGCACAAAAATGTCTATAACACTTGTGAATGTTGACATAAACCCTATAGTCTTCTAGATTTTCCTCAAATGTGCCTGAGAATATATCATTGATGTCCTTACATTTCATCTTGATTTCCTTGTCTATGAACAACTTGGTGTCTTCGTAGATAGGAAATCTCATAGACACTTGTTCAAATGCATCTCCAGTTGCACTTTCGACGGTGTCCTTTGACGCTTCTCTCTTAGAGGCCATTGAACCTGAACTTCTGAGAGACGGGCGAACACATGTGATACTTGGAGAGATAGAAACAAGCATGGAAAACAACCTGTCAGTTTAAAACCAAAACAACTTTGAAGACTAACATGAAACATACCCGGGTGACTGACTCGTAAATTGTGCATTTTTCACTGGGAGGTTGGAGACTAACTGCCAAAATTGCGCAAGGCACAATCTGGGCTGTTAGGAGGCTGACTGGGTGCTGAAACTGTGTAATCCATAGTCCATCCTGGCCTACTGGGGACTAAAACTTTGTAATGCGCAGTTTCAGTCAGCAATGACATGCAAACCCAACAACTGCATTGCGTTATTTTTGGGGTTAGTTGGGCACTGCCTTCCAGAATTGCACAATGCAAGCCTGGAGGTTAGTGTTGGCCATATTTGCGCATTCTCATTTCTGTCTAAGCAAGCAAGGGCCAGGCCAAGGCAACCCAGACCCGCCGATGGGCGACTGAAAACATGAAAAGTGTTAAATGCATTGCGAGACTGAGTGTAATCAAGATTGAATGATCATGCATGTAAAAATTGAGTGCAAGATTCAAAAAATGGGAATACATGCATGTGTTTGAAGCGAGTTGCTGCAACGGCAACCGTTAGTGCAGAAATAGTGCCATGCATGTGACAACAGTGAGATGCAAACAAAAACTGAAACATTTCTTCTACAGGCTAACATGCATTAAAACGATAGCAATAATTTATTGAAATCAAGCAAGAAACACTCACACAAGCCGAAATACAAAAAGCCCCAGAAAAGCAGCAAAAAACATGAAAAGCAGACTTACCAAGAAAAATTTGAGTTGAATGTGCCGAAGACTCCTAGATGCGATATGGAATGTTAGAGCTCCAAGATCGATGTGAGGAATGAGCTCTACAGCGTCGAATAAATAAGTTTTGATAGGATGAGGCTTATTACGCGCATGCCACAAATCTAGGAAAAAACGACACTTGGAGGGAAGTGTCTACAACGATCTTTGCATGTAACCTCCAGCTACTAAAAATAGATCCCTAAAATCTAGGGATGCATATTTTGTTTTTTTTTTCTTTTTACTTTTTTCGGGAAAAGAAGCCCATGCATGCAAATTAGGATTACTCAATCATTGTGGAAACCGGTCAACCTAAAAGCACATGCAACAGTCTATAAGCATGGGAATGAGATTTGCATAGTTTATGGGTTGAGCAAGACTGGATGTCCCTTAGCCATTGTGAATTTCTGGGGTCAGCAGGTCACTGCCTCCCAGAATTGTGCAATTTCTGGGTTGAATCCCAATGTTGGGCTAGATTATAGAATTTCCTGAGGGAGGGCTACCTAGCTAGATTGTGCAATTCTAGAGCAAGCAAGCAGCCCAGTAGGATTGCGCAATTTCTAGGGGGAAGGTTAGTTCCCCTCTAGAATTGCGCAATTTTCTGAGTGAGAATCTCAGCCAAAAAAATGCCTAAGTCCAAAATGACAGCGTGTGGTGGGAGACAAACAAGTCGACATGCACAGGCTGGTAGGCTATTGAAACTCAGCTGAAGCCTATGTACTTGACAGTGCAAGACATGCTGCTAGGGATGGTTGGTAGGGAGGCTCCAAAATGAAGCTAAGGAAAAATTTTGGAGAGTTGTTGTAGTTGCTACAATAAGAGGGTTGTCCAACAAGAAAGTGGCTTTTCACTTCCTACTATAGCAATAAGCCCGATACCACAACCAGAACAAAAAGACCTAAAAATCAAAGAATAAGCCCAAAGCAATGAAATATCCAGAATTTTCAGAAAACAGCTAAAAGTCCTAGCTAAATTGACTAAGTTCAATCCCAACTAGATTTAGTGCAGTAGCTATAAATGTATGGATACCCTCAAACCACACAAATAATGACACAGAATCCTCTAGATTGCAACTAAAGCAAAGAGGGCGACCTAGAGAGGTAGTGGTGTTGAGAAATCATTGCTAGTAGACTTAGGGTTAGATTTATCTTTCTTGATAATTACTTGTGAATTATGTTGGATTTTTTTACTCATTTGTTATATTATCTTTCATTAATCAATTACCAAATTATGTGTGCATGAAGATCACAAAAACACAGGACACAAGATGTAGGCATTTTTCCAAGGAAAAACCCTTATCGAGGGGAAAACCCAGTCAAAATCTCTTCCTTCAATATTTTTTCTTGAGATTCTTCAACCTTGAAACAAACCTCCCCACACCAAGCCAACCTTTCCTTCTTCAATCCAACCTTCGACCTAATAGCAACAACACTTCGACTCTAACAACTTAGACTTGGCAACTTCTGGCATCAACAGCCAGCAACAGCAGTTTCAACATTGACAAGGAGACTTCGATTTCCTAAATTAGCCCACACGAGAGAGAGAGAGAGCCAAAGCTTTTATTTTTTCCTTCTTGACCAAACTCGCACTCCTTTTAGCCTCCTTCTCCAACTTTTCTTGTTTCTCAACTTCCAGATTCAGATATCAAACTACATGTGATATAGTGAGATGCTCCAAACGAATTCGAACTACCTTGTATATATAGCCTTCCAATGAGTTTGAATTACCTTTCTTGAGGCTGACTTGATCTTCTTGAGGCTAACTCGGTGTGGAGGGTACATAATTCATCTTTGACTCAAAAATAATTCCTTGTACATCGTTCGAAAGCCCAAGAAGGGTCTCATAAAATACACAATGACTCTAATGACTCTTTATTAATCCTAGGAGTCCCCAATGGGGACTTTGACTAATTCAATGATGACCCAAGCATGAAACCCATGCTTTAATAAGTCATTGTAACAATAATAAAAATTCTTTTGACAAATAGATTTTATGAAGACTGAACCTGGTTACATTTTTCAACACTCCCTCTTAACTAGGAGGTATTTATAAGAAATATCTCAAACCATATGAACTATGACGAGTTTATGCATCACAATACCATGGACTAGATTCCATACCAGGGAAATATATCCAAGGTCTTTCAATAGTTTAGGCACTTCAATGCCACAGACTAGATTCCTGACTAGGGAAATCTATCCGAGTGGGACTAATATGGACTAAAACTTTTAGCCTCTCTAGGTAGCATCAAGCTTACTTGCTAACCATCAACCCAGGGATCTAAGTGCATATCTGAGGTGATATCTCAAAGACCAAAACCCTCCCTAATTCGAAAACTAGAAATCACCACATAGTGTCGGCCAAATGTCCTCCCACACAATGTGTTTCACACATAATGCCTCAACAAATCTCTTCCAAGCTTTTATCGTCATCAACAATATCAGCAATATCAACTAGACTAAGCATGCTTCTAAGATATTCAAACTTCTTATTAGGAAGAGGCTTTGTTAGTATATTAGTTACTTGATGACATATTATAGTGTTGTAGCGGCTATAACCACCCTCCAAAATTTTGCCTTAGATTCATTTGGAGCCTCCCTACCAACCATTCATAGCATCATGTCTTGCCTTGTCAAGTACACAAGCTTCAGTGATTTTCTTGCACAATGACAACCTGTCCATCAGAGCTTGTTGCATTCCCCTCACAGGTTGTTCTTTTGAACTTCGTGTAGCTGCACACTGAGCAACTCCCTCAAGAAATTGTGCAATTCTGGAGGACAGCCAACCTTCCCTCCAAAAATTGCGCAATTTTGTCTAGCAGCCTGCTAGGCTCCAGAATTATGCAAATCTGCCACTTAAGCTTCACTGAGAAAATTCTGCAATTCTTCCCAGTAGGGCTGCTCAGCCTAGGAATTGCACAATACTGGGCAGCACTCAGCTACTCTGCCCAGAAATTGCACAAATATTCTAGGTAGCCAGCCCAGCTCCCTCCCAGAAATGCTCATATTTTCCCAGCAGTTGAGTAGGCTCTTGCATGTGTAGTCGGGTTGACCGGTTCCTCCCGGGACCAAGGAAACTTGACTTTCATGCATGGGCTATTTTTTCCAAGAATAACAAAAAGAAACATGCAAAAAAGAATCCCTTGATTCAAGGAGCTATTTTTAGCAGTTGGAGGTACATGGAAAGATCATTTTAGAATCTTTCCTCCAAGTGTCGTTTTTTCCTAGATTTGTGGAATGTGCGTCATGAGCCTCAAAATTATTTAGTTGACACTTCAGAGCTCACTCATTCACATTGATCATGGAGCTCTAACATCCCACGGCACATCCAAGACTCTTTGACAGATCCAACTCATCTATTCATAGGTAAGTTGGCTTAACTTGTCTTTTGCAACATTTCTGTCGCTTTTTGTGTTTTCGCTTGTGTGAGTGTTGTTTGCTTACTTTATGTGAATGCTTGTTGTCATTTACATGCATACTAGCTTGTACTAGCACCATTTCAATTTTCATTAGCATCTCACTGTTGTCGCATGCATGAAACTGTTTTGCAAGAACGGTCGCCTATTTGATGACTCGCTTCACCCACATGCATGTTGTTCCATTCTCTAAATATTTCATTCACTATTTGCATGCATGATCATCCACCTCTTCTTACACTCAGTATCACCATGCATTCACAATCGCATTTGCTTTCAGTTGCCTGTCAGTGGTCCTAGGTAGCCTTAGCCTAGACTTTGCCTCAGCAAGACAGCATTTCACAATCCGAAGAAAGAAGGCTCTGTCTTCCTCTCAGGAGTCTCCCAGCCTCCCAAAAGAAATTGCACAATACTTTCCAGTTAATCCCCAAGTATGCGTTATGTCATTCCTCAAGTTTTCTTTGGTTTTCGCTGACATATTTCTTGCCATGCATGTCACTTTGTGTCTAGATCTTGCAGGTTTTTATCCGCCTCTTAGCAGTACAGGATCAATGGCATCCAAGAGAGCAGGATCAAAGGAAACTGACGAAAGTGCAACTAGAGTAGCAGTTGAGCGAGTGTCTACAAGTCTACCAATATATGAAGATACCAAGTTAATTCTAAACAAGGAAATCACGTTGAAATGGCAAGAGGTCAACGATGCATTTGTAGGCACATTTGGGGAAGACCTCAAAGACTGCTAGGTATATGTGAACATTCACAAGTCTGGCTTGTGCCGGATTGCATGCAGATACCACGCGTTCCCATGCGCGGACATGATACACTGGATCATCTCACACACAAATCCTGAGATGATGACTTTGAGCAGTGTCAGCAGGACAAAGATTGCAACCTTCAGGGCACAGGATTATGATGAGATGTATCAGATGTTGGATCTCGTGACCATCATGGAGACTCCCTTTAGCATACCGAGCAGTAATGCCAACTCTAGAGACATTTTGAAGAACTAGGTGAAGGAGCCGGCAAGATTCAATATGACACCCAACCAGGTCTACAAAAGGAAGATACTACAGAAGGCGCATTAATACTTGGTCATCTTTGCATGTCAACCTTATGGCCAAGAAAGCACGAAAACCTTCCCACGGAGTTGGGTGATCACGTTGGAAAAATTGGCCAAAGAAGGAAAAGCATGTAACTTGTTTGGCATGTTCGCTCATCAGCTGAAGGAACAAGTAACAAGGGCTCGACAGCTGCCCAAAGGTATATGCAAGAAGAGATTTACATGTTTGCCTACATCTTGGATGCAATCTGTGCCCAACAGGAGTTCCCGGGATTTAAGTGGGCATGGACACTAGCAGAGATTGTTGTCAACACTTATTGCAAGATGTTGTACGAATGCAACTTCAGAGGAGTTATCACACGGTTGTCCGATCATTTTGTCACCCCGGTTTACAAGATGATATTTGAACAGGATCCACCCTGCATGTGGACAGCAGTAATGGAGGCATTGATAGACATAGATGATTCGTATGCCTCACCGTTTGACACCTTCATATGGATGTACAACGTGGAGAAGCCTCTGCATGTTCTACCGAAGTCTACCTTGGACATGCTTGTCATGCAGGAAGTAACATATCACATCTCGACAGGATTGAAAGTTAGGCTGCACTGGAAGAAGAAGGCACCTTGGCCCACTCTTCCATTGTGCATCAGTTTATACGACATATGGACTTTCAAGCATGTGGATGTCGAAGCAGAGCAAATGAATAAATATCCATTCGACCTTCAGAGCTACAATCCATATGACCCGCATTTCCTTATGAAAGATCATTGAACGAGAGTACAGTTCAGCTGGATCCACGGGGCATTTCATTGGGCAAAGGAGGACCCATGGAGATATTTCTACAGTATCTCCAGACCCAATGAACAGGTCAGCTTCATTGTGGAATGGTTGGTGAAGCAACATGAAGCAGCATCCTAGAGAGCACCATAAGTAGCAGAGCAGAGGTAAACATACCAGCGTGCGACAAGGGCAAGAGGAAGATTGTCGAATGCATGGAGGAAGAGAAAAGCTGCAAGTTCTGATAAGATCCACTTGTGGAGAAAGAAGCTATGGCTATAGAGGAAAAGAGGCAACAACACGACAAGTGAATCGTGCAAAAGCAGAGGGAGAAATGGAGAATGGATGAAACAGAGAAGGAGTTGCATGAGTTGAAGGAGAAACTTTGGAAGGAACAAGAGTTGTGCAAACATGAGAGGGAAGCGCAGCAACGATAGGTACAGCAAGGGGCACAACATGTACAGATAGATGAAACAATGCCCATACACGTAGTGGACTCATCAGAACAACTGGCATCAGGTAGACATGGTGAACCATCATCGGATTAGGACTTCACTCAAGAGATGGAGCAAGCACTTGAACAGATGGATATGGATATGGAGCAATAAGAGTTAGAACAAGACATCGACCTCATGCCTCATCACCAAGAGGTCAACCTACCAGGTTCACAGCATCTAGAAGAGGAGAAAGTACCAAGAGACCAAGGAGACACTGAGATCCTTGGAGGTCAGCCAGAAGGAGAGATGCACAACATATCCTTCGATGAGTCTCAACATAGAGTTGTGTAGTCTCGCAGACTGTCAACTCCATATGATCATACATCTCCTATGCAAGTTGAGGAATGATTGATTGTGTCTAACATGCGCAAACATCTAGCAGCCTTGGCCAATGCTACCAATGCATATGTCGAAGCCACTAGCTCAAGTGTTCACTTTTTGATAGCTGAGAATGAGTGAATGGCTAAGGAGTTATAGATGGCCAAGCAAGGAGGAGAGTTGGTTACAACATCCACACGAACAGAATTGAAGAAGGCAATACTATATGAAGTATTTTCCCTTGAAACAGTCATGCAGGCATTGTATTCCAAGTTTGGTACCGTGCATAAGGTAGTCGTCCATCTCAACGGATTGTAGCAGCAATGTGCTAGAAGTATCTTGTCGAACATGCATTCTATTGTTGATTACATGAAAATATGGATGATGAGATACAAGGGAGCCCTACTTCACTTGCCTAAGATGATGAAGCACAGAGCGGTCGAGCTGAAGGCACACATCCAGAGTGACAAGTCAGGTCCGAAACTATGAAGAACTCCCGCGACTCATCACTAGTCTACAGGATTCCCATGCATGTGTATTCAAGAGTATGGATGTTGTGGTGCGCACACATGCGATCCCATCTATTGGAACTCTCACCCAGGTGAAGAAAAAGGCACAAGTTCGACTAGATCTTAACTCATACTTTGACGAGATGATGCGCATAGCCACCAGCCTAGACTTTTCAATCAGTGCAAACACCATGCACAAGTATGGTGCTGGTTCGGCAGCACTCAAGACAATGATACGCATCAGAGGAGACCAAGAAATGTACCCAGATGCTACGGAGGCAAGAGTCAGGTTCCAAAAAGATGTCACCTTGGAGCACACGGACACCATCACGGACTACCGATCTTGGCATCAATTTGCTACTTTTGACCACCGTGAAGATGTCGAAGCGTTAGTCTTGCAATAGTTGTTCGAGTCATAGTGATGACTTGCATGGCTTGCTCAATCCATTTTGTCTCACATGGGTACATGTGCATTGTAATGTAATGTATTTTCAAGTGTAATTTCAAGTGTCGATAGTTGGATGTAACAGTCATAGAGTAGATGAAGAGTCATGAGGGTATATGAACTGTCACAAAGAAGAATGTTAAGGGCCACCCCACCCTTTGCTATAAATATTCCCTCATAACTCATTGTAAAGGCTTTTGGTCAGCCAAGCTGCCAATAGGAGTACCTTAAAGAAAGCTTGGATTGTATTGTAACGCGCCTTGGCTTCTCCATTGCACAGATCTAGTATATCTCTTTGGAGGAGTAGGCGATTGTGGCTATAACGTTCCGCTATCGGAGCTAGTGGTTGGACATGGATGTATTGTATAATTAGAACTTACACGTCTTAATATAACAAAGCCAGCACGTTTCATGCATATGTTGTATTGTATTCCAGCTACCTCGTTTACTCTAAATAGCATATGTATTTGTTTGCTTACGCATGCATGTATGGACTATTATGTATAAGTATGTATGAATCTTTCTGAAATGTGATGTTGGTTTAACCATCACTTTGGATTTCTTGCTAACTCACTTTCCAGCTGGTGATGCATCTTTGCTTGTGCTTTCCCTTCCAATCTAAGTACTATTACAGGTTTCCAAGGGGTGCACTTACCTCACCCTTTGTGTGTTAGAACCTCTCATCCACCTTCCTTGACTTACTGCGGCTGTCACACCCTTGCTACCAACAGGGACATCTTACTTGCCTTTGTGTGAAATCGTGGTCAAGGCATTACCGTACGACCCACTTTTGGGACTCCTACACCAAATAGTCTGAGGTCTAATTGGGACTTCTTACTGGGGAGATCCCCTGACATATTGGTGGGTCCAGCACCGTCAACGTTTCTGGCGCTAGAAGGAGGGCTAGATGACAAGTTGTGTCCTCTCATCCTGTTTTGAACTTTTGCATATCTATCATGGAGCCTTGCACTCTCCTCCCTCCACGGTGTTTTTCACATGTCGAATCTGTTACCAACACGAAGGATTTTTTCAATCTCTTGTCCACATACACGTATGATGGTGAAGATGAAGCGATCTGGCCTGAGTTCTTACATGAATTCCTCTCCATGCTTCATGAGGAAGATGGGTGTTCTGATGAATACGCCAGTCTGTTGCTTGCATACACACCTCATGAATCTCCACATCAATGGTTGTGCAGCCTACCAGCTGATATCGTGCACTCACTTGAGCACTTATGTGATCTCATTTAAGACACTTTCTATCATTTTGATCCAAAACATCTTGACCAAAAATTGTTACAATAACGGAAGGCTCTGCATGAATCACCTATGGATTTTTGGCAGCACTTCCGTGATTTACAGTTTCAAGCTCTGAAGAGCCAAATGAAATTTTTCTATCTTTGGGACCGATTCGAGTATAGTCGTAAGAAATATGCTCATCCCAAGAAGAATTTTGAACTCAATCATCGCTCAGCATTCTTCAGTGATGGAGCTGTGCAATCACAGACGGACACGGTCACTGTCACAAGTGACTTTCTGTCGTCCTGTTAGGTCCCTATAATACTAATGATGCCCCCATTAATATTGTAGTTGTATCCCTTATTAATATTTTTGTGCCCCTATTGTCCCCATATTGTTATTACTATGCCCCATAAAATCCCTCTATATATAGAAAGGAGGTTTTTTCATTTGAATTATCGAAGAATTGTTAATTTATGTAATGTAAAGGAGGTTTCCCCCTCGAAGAGGCTGAATTCTAAGGCGTTGATCTATCTTTTCTATCTTTTGTGAGCTAGTTTCATAACATTTGGTATTAGAGCTTTGGATTTTATGGTTTCACTGTACCAAATAGGTCATCGTGGCATTTTCGCTATAACTTTTTTTCTGCGACGTTTTAGAAGCGACCAAAAAAACCCATTTGAGAGAAAATCGTGTCGAATATCGAGTCTGAATTTTAGAGCTTTTCGTGCTATATTTGCGGAGATATGATCTGAGGAAGTTAGTCTTTTTGTAGACTCCTGAATTACATTCCAAACAGGTGACCTTAGGAAAATTGTCGTAACTTTTGTTTTGAGCATCAGATTGCAATTTCGTAAGAAGTTACAAAAATAGGATGGACTGTAATTTCCTATGTATATTTTTTAGACTCGAAGGTCAAAACAGTGACACGTGACACTTCATACAAGTTCGCTCTTCTGAAAAGGTATATAATCAGGTTATCTTGGGAGATTGTGCATAACTCTTTCTTGGAGAATCTAAATTCGATCAGACTGGTGGCATTGGAAAGAGGACACATAGGGCTACTGTAGGTCATAATTTCAGATCTGGAAGATCCGAAATTACAGAGATACATAAGATTCAATATTGAGTGCCTACAAAATGAAAAAAGGTGTGTATTTTTTTAAATATTTGCATAAGCTTGGTTTGAAAAATTAGTTTGAAGGAATTCAAAGGGAATAGTGAAGCATTATTATCGGTAATTGATTCCCTAAAGAAAGAAAATGGAAACACCTAGTAAACAACCTGAAAGCTCTAGCATGACTCATGAAGAAGAGGAAGAAATGCTACATGATATATCAAAATTATGAGACCAAGTGCAACAAATGTCACTCTCACAAAAGCTAACAGAAGCTAAGATAAGTGGCGTGGAATCTAAGATAAAAGGCGTGGAAGCTAAGACGAATGGCGTGGAAGCTAAGATGAATGGTGTGGAAACTAAGATCAATTGCATGGAAGCTAAAATGAATGGCATGGACGCTAAGATGGATGGCATGGACACTAAGATGGAAGCTAAGATGAATGGCATGGACGATAAGATGGAAGAATTGAATATAAATTTGAATAAGTTGCTACAAGAAATGGTCACTAATGGTGAATGGGTAGTAAAGGAAACTCATGATGAGAACAAAAGAAATGTTAATCATGATCTCATAGACTCTAATGTTGGATCAAAGACCCATCATATTCCTAAAATCGATATGAGGAAGTTTGATGGCAAGGATCCCGCAACATGGATACTACAAACGGAGCAATTTTTTGATCTCAATAACGTGCAAAACACACAAAAGGTACGTATTACAACTTTATATTTGGAACCAAATCAGTTTGTATGGTATCAATGGCTTTGCTCTCATAAACAAATTGTCACTTGGGCAATTTTTACGGAAGAAATGATAGCACATTATGAGGATACAAAAAGCAACACCTTTTTTAGCCAATTGATAAGTCTCAAACAAAAGGGTTCAATGATGGAGCACATTGAGGAGTTCCAAAAATTGAACATAAGGGTAAAAAATATTCCAAAGGAGAATAGGATTGATGTGTTCATAGGGACTTTAAAGGAGAATATCCAACATGATGTTCGCCTTTGGGAACCTGATTCATTGGAGAAGGCATTCAGGTAGCAAGAAAAATGGAAAGCAAAATTATGGCAACCAGGAAGCCTACCACTCACAACTATAAAGATGGAAGTGTTGTTTCCCCTAGCCTTCCACAACCTATAAGGTTGACACCACAACAATTGGAAGAAAAAATAGCAAAAGGGCTTTGTTACAGTTGTGATAGCAAATACACTGAAGGTCATAAGTGTGATGAGAAGAAATTATTCTAATAGATTGTGAAAAGGAAGAAGAAAAGGAACAAGAAAGGTCAAAAGAAGAGGATATACTCCATGAACAAAGCCTAGATAAAGAAAAAATGAATCCAACCATATCTTGTAATGCATTGGTTGGAATTACCACTCCTCGAACCATCAAGATAGAATGACATATTAAGAAGAAAAAGGTAATAGTGTTGATTGATTCAGGAAGTACCCACAATTTTATTCATTGTAAGATAGCAAAAGAATTGAATTGCTTCCTATATCCAGCACCAGAGTGTCAAGTGATGGTTGCAAGTGGAGGAACGATAAATTGCTATGGAAAGTGCCATAATATCAAGCTATCCATGGGAGAATATGTATTGAATAACCCAATGCTTTCCATTCCAATGGGAGGTGTTGATATTGTACTAGGAGTTCAATGGCTACAATCCTTGGGTACAATAGCTTTTAACTTTCAAGAACTTTTTATGAAATTTTATGCGCAAGGAAAGGAATTTGAATTAAGGGGTATTGCAGTGAAACCAGGAAAGATAATCAACTCTAACGGTATGACAAAGCTTCTAAAAAAGGAACAACGAGATGTAATTGCACAATTATGTTCGCTAGATGTTTCCACATCGAAATCATCTATTTCTCTAGATCTCCAAAAAGTCTTAGACAATCATTCCAAGGTATTTGAGACTCCCAAAGGTCTACCACCTATTCGTTATCATGATAATGTTATTCATTTGATTCCAAGAAGTGTTCCTCCAAACATCAGGCCATACAGATATCCCTATTCCCAAAAGAGTGAAATTGAGCGTATGGTTGCAGAAATGCTAGAGGCTGGTATAATTCAACCTAGCCAAAGTTCTTTCTCTACTCCAATAGTATTGGTGCACAAGAAGGATGGATCATGGCGCATGTGTCCGGATTATAGGGAGCTCAACAAGCTCACTATTAAAGATAAGTTTCCCATTCCTGTCATTGAAGAATTATTGGATGAATTGCATGGATCAATTTACTTCACCAATTTGGATCTTCGTACAGGATATCATCAAATCAGAATGAAGACTGAAGAAATTCTGAAAACATCATTTATAACTCATGAGGGTCACTATGAATTTTTGGTCATGCCTTTTGGCCTTACCAATACACCTTCTACATTTCAAGGTTTGATGAATTCCATCTTCAAACCCTTCCTTAGAAAATTTGTGTTAGTATTTTTGATCATATACTAATCTACAGCAAGTCTTGGAAGGATCATGTTGAACATGTTGACATGGTGCTATAACTATTGGAGGAGAAACAATTATATGCAAAAAGATCCAAATGTTTCTTTGGAGTACAAGAGGTGGAGTATCTGGGTCATATTGTATCGCATGAAGGAGTTAAGGTAGACCCTAGAAAAATTAAAGCCATTAAGGAATGGAAAATCCCCACATCCATAAAGCATTTGCGAGGATTTCTCGTGTTGACATGGTATTATCGCAAGTTCGTTAAGAATTATGGGAAAATAGTAGCATCTCTAACAACATTATTGAAGAAAGATGCATTTTCATGGACTCCAGAAGCAACAAAGGCCATAAAACATCTTAAAGAGGCAATGTGCCAAGCACCAGTCTTAGCTACACTAGACTTCACAAAAACCTTTATTGTGGAATGTGATGCTTTAGGAAATGGAATTGGTGTTGTTTTAATGTAAGATGAAAGACCCATTGCTTTCAAAAGTCATCCAATCAAGGGAAAGTATTTACACAAAGCTATTTATGAGAAGGAAATGTTGGCAATACTACATGCACTTAAGAAATGGCGGCCCTACCTAATGGGAAGACACTTCAAGGTAAAAACGGATCATGATAGCCTTAAATACTTTTTAAAACAAAGATTATCCCTTGAAGAACAACAAAAATGGGTCACAAAGATGTTGGGTTATGACTTTGAAATCATCCACAAAAAAGGGAAGCAAAATGTTGTGGCAGATGCACTCTCAAGAAAGGGTGAGGATGTGGAAGCATTGTTGTGCGTCATTTCTATTATCCAACCAGATCGGATAAATGAAGCAAGGAGGGAATGGAAGAATGACGAAGAAGTGTGGGCACTTATTCAAAATTTACAACAAGATTCCAGTACATCTGATACATTTAGCTAGAAAAATGATTCGTTATGGTACAAAGATCGCTTATACCTCTATAAGAATTCCCAACTCAAACAAAATATTCTTCTGGAATTGCACGCTTCTACCTTAGGAGGGCACTCAGGATTTTTAAAAACTTACCACAGGGTTAAGAAGGAATTTTTTGGGATGGCATTAAATCTTATATTCAAAAGTTTGTGACGAAATGTTTGGTTTGCCAATAAAATAAAGTTGAAACAATTAAGACACCAGGTCTATTACAACCTTTATCCATTCCAAGCCAACGTTGGGAGGAGGTTTCAATGGATTTTATCACAGGTTTACCCAAGTCTGAGGGAAAGAGTTTCATCATGGTGGTAGTTGACAGACTTACCAAGTATGCACACTTTTGTGCATTATCAAATCCATTTAAAGCTAGTACAGTTTCTACTGCATTTATGGAAACAATTCAAAAGCTACATGGAAACCCACAGATTATTGTAAGTGACAGAGATCCCATTTTTAGGGGAAATTTTTGCACATAATTATTTTCTTGTCTTGGTACTCAATTAGCTCATAGCTCATCTTATCATCCTCAATCTGATGGAAAAACTGAGATAGTAAACAAATGTTTGGAAGGATATCTTCGTTTCTTTGTATCTGATAAACAGACACAATGGGTCAAATGGTTGCCTCTCGCTGAATGGTGGTATAGCACTTCCTTCCATACTGCAACAAAAATGACCCCATTTATGGAAATTTATGGATATCAGCCACCATCCATCACATCATATTTAAGAGAAAATTCTAAGGTTCAAGCAGTGGAACATCACATCGAGCATCAACAAGAAGTTCTTCAACTCTTAAAGGATAACCTCGTGTTGGCGCAAAATAGAATGAAACAACAAGCAGATCAACATCACAGCGAAAGAAGTTTTGATGTAGGTGACTGAGTATTCCTACGGCTACAACCATATAAACAAATGTCCCTCAAGCAAGATAAGAAGGATAATAAATTATCACCAAAGTATTATGGTCCGTACAAGGTGTTGCAAAAGATTGGTACTATGGCATACAAATTGGAGCTTCCTTCAGCTTCTCAAGTGCACCCAGTTTTCTGTGTTTCATGTTTAAAGAAGGCTATAGGCGACAAGCTCCCAGTTCAAACAATATTACTAGAACTTGACAAGGAAGGAAAAATTATATTGGAAAACGAAAGCAGTCATAGAAAAAAGAACTCGACAGCTACGAAATCAATCCATTTCGGAGTATCTCACCAAGTGGAAGAACTTATCCACTGAAGATTCCACATGGAAGGATGAGAATTTTATACAAAAGCATCCAGAAATACTCAAGTGTTGAGGACAACACTTTTTTGGAGAGGGGCATATTAGGTCCCTATAATACTAATGATGCCCCCATTAATATTGTAGTTGTATCCCTTATTAATATTTTTGTGCCCCTATTGTCCCCATATTGTTATTACTATGCCCCATAGAATCCCTTTATTTTTATTTTTGTGCCTTTATATTATTATTGTTAGGTCGGATTGGTTATATTGTGACCCCTTAGACTCCTATATATAGAAAGGAGGTTTTGTCATTTGAATGATCGAAGAATTGTTCATTTATGTAATGTAAATGAGGTTGTCCCCTCAAAGAGGCTGAATTCTAGGGCATTGAAATATCTTTTCTATCTTTTGTGAGCTTGTTTCATAACTGGTTTCATATCTTTTGTCCCCTCATCAAATAGCTCCACCACTGCAGAGTGATGCAAGAGATCATGCTCACACATCAGTTCAGTTGTTACATCCTCCCAACATCACTTCGCTTAATTTCCTTGAAGATTTGGTTGTGAGCCCATCAAGTTGTCATATGCATTTTGTACCACAACCTCCATCTTCATACTCGGCTAATCCTTCGGATGGTATTATCAGGCCACTGACAGAGTTGGTGTTGCACAATCAACATGCGCTACCATTCATGAAGACTATGACTGGGAGCTTGAGCATCAACACTCGACAAAGGATGACTCCCTTCCATCTAAGCCCCCTCCGTTCTTTCCTGACATCTTTGGTGAACCTACCATCCATGATTTCGCATGTGTATATTCATCTATCGATGCACCCATTGTTGATCACTTGCGGGACACACCGAATGTTAGTCCATCATTCGACAACTGAGAGGATGAATTATTCATTGAAAATCCACTTGATTTTTCATATGCCTTTTCCGGAAACATAGAGGATGAACTTGTCCGCTTTTCATCTACCCCTCTATTTGATTCAACATATCATGAGGATGCTGATGAAATCATTGATTTTCCTGATCATGGCTATTGTGATCTATTTACTCTTATATTTGATCACGATGATGATTCTATCGCAATTGATTTTTTGAAGCCACCTGTTTATGATGATCATTCTAATGATGAAGTTAAAACACCCTAGACTGTCGAGGCACTTCAGCCCGAGATGATGGTTATGTCAGGCAATCGTTGTCCTGAGGTTGTTTTCACTTTCGATTAGGAAATTGTTCAATCACCTGAGGCTCCTCATCGCTCATATGTATGCATTGAAGATCAACCTCACACACATATCATGCTTCCTCCACTCGAACTACACAATCCTATCGCTCATGCATTGGAGGAATCGTATATTGCAAGCACACGTGTGTGACACAAGTTGTCTTTGTTTCTTTCATTTGCTTGCATGTCATAGTCAAGAGTGTGTGTATGCTTCACAGCTGCACGCAGTGTCGCACAACACCGTGATATGTCCACAGACTACTTGTCATGCACTTGCACTCACTTATGTCTTGTGGGCACTTTTAAACATGAAGTGTATTTGCCTTCATTGTTATATATTTCTTGTTTGTTGGTTTACACAAACGGGTTGCTCGCAGACCAAGCCTTCATCAACATGGGTCAACCAATGTGTCGGTGGCTGCATTGGAAATATCACTTCATGTGATTAGGCCCATGCACCATTAGCTTAGGAGTAGAATTAGTGTTTGCTTTCAGTCTATTTTCTTGCATGCTTGTTTGTTTACTTGCTTTGTTTTTTTGTTTGTCTTCTTGCTTGTTTGCTTACTCACTTTTCTTTCACATTTTCTTCTACTTTTGCTTATGCTTTTCTTTGTTGTTTGTTTGCTTGTTTTTGTTCGTAGGTTATTTTCACATGAAACCATGTATGACTCTTGAAACAAGTTGGGTAAAGTACAAGAGGCCTTGTACAACTATCACTATTTGGTTATATGTCATCTTGCTTCTGTATGAAGAACTTGTTACTTTTATTCCATGATACATTGATGGAAAATACGTAATGTTCAAAGTGAACCTTGGTGAAAACACAATGCTTGGGTGCTAGCTAGTGTCACCTACTCTGGTCGGTTATTTTTGGGTTAACCCTTGGTAGCCTAGTCAAGTAGAGTAAGGTGAGGGGAAAAATATTAACAAGCACATCAGAAGTATACAATAAACTACTTCTCTGAAGGAACAACCTCTTCTGCTCTCAATAAGTCTGGATCCCTCTTCCGCCTCTGCAAAATAAGTTCTATGAACATTTATAAAAATGAAGAATGAAAAGTGAAAAAATTTCAAAAATGAATAAGGTGAAAGTAGAGAAAGGCTTCCTGTACAAAGGTGATGCAAGTAACTCTGTCAGGGTACTAACCAGGCTCACTAGTAGCAGATCCATGCTTGTGTTCCTATGTGACTCTGTTGGGGTACTGACAAGGCTCTTTGGCAGCGGAGCCATGCTTGTGTTCCTATGTGACTCTGCTGGGGTACTGTCCAAGTCTGCTGGCAGCGGAGCAACACCAGATTGAAACTAAGACTCTGATGACTATAATGTTTGCGCACCAATATACCCCTCAACCCCAATCAAAAAAACTGTGTTGAATTGGCTTGTAATGTGTGTGAATCGACCAAGAGGTTCGCATATGCTACGTCTTACAATCAAGATAGTGTAGAAACCAAGACAAACTGAGAACTGAACAATACTTCCAGAGGTGTTAGACTTGCTTTTCACAAACAAGGTCTATTCAGAGAGCTAGAGTTCTACCTGTGTGTCACTAAGTGTTGTAGCAGCTACAACCACCCTCCAAAAAATTTCCTTAGCTTCGTTTTGGAGCCTCCCTACCAACCATTCACAGCAGATGTCTTTCCTTGTCAAGTACACAAGCTTCAGTGATTTTCTTACAGAATGATAGCCTGTCCATAAAAGCTTGTTGCATTCCCCTCATAGGTTGTTCTTCCTGAATTGGTCCAACTGCACGCTGAGCGGTTCCCTCAAGAAATTGCACAATTCTAGAGGGCAACCATCCTTCCCTCCAAAAATTGCGCAATTTTGTCTGGCAGCCTGTTGGGCTCTAGAATTTCGTAAATCTACCAGTCAAGCTTCACTGAGAAAATTGCGCAATTATTCCTAGCAGGGTTGCTCAGCCCAGGAATTGCACAATATTGGGTAGCAGTCAGCTGCTTTACCCATAAATTATGTAAATCTTCTGGGTAGCCAGCCCAACTCCCTCCCAGAAATGCGCATTTTTTCCCAACAGTTGAGTAGGCTCTTGCATGTGCAGTCGGGTTGACCGGTTCCTCCCAGGACAAAGGAAACTTGACTTGCATGCATGGGCTGCTTTTTCCCAGAATAGAAAAAAGAAACATGCAAAAAGAATCCCTTTATTCAAGGAGCTATTTTTAGCAGCTGGAGGTTACATGCAAAGATCGTTTTAGAATCTTTCCTCCAAGTGTCGCTTTTTCTTATATTTGTGGCATGCGCATCATGAGCCTCAAACTTATTTATTTGATGCTTCATAGCTCATTCATTCACATAAATCTTGGATCTCTGACATCCCACAACACATCCAGGACTCTTTGACACATCCAGCTCATCTATTCACGGGCAAGTTCGCTTAACTTGTCTTTTGCAGCATTTTTATCTCTTTTTGTGTTTTCGCTTGTGTGAGTGTTGTTTGCTTGATTTCTATGAATGCTTGCTGTCATGTACATGTATACTAGCTTGTACTAGCACCATTTCAGTTTTCATTAGCATCTCACTGCTTTCGCATGCATGAAACTATTTTGCATGAACAGTCGCCTATTCGACGACTCACTTCACCCACATGTATGTTGTTTCATTTCTTAATCTTTCATTCACTATTTGCATGCATGATCATCCACCTCTTCTTACACTCAGTATCTCCATGCATTCACAATCACATTTTCCTTCAGTTGCTCGTAGGCAAATCTGGGCAGCCTTAGCCAGGACTCTGCCTCACCAAGACAGCATTGTGTAATCCGAAGAAGGAAGGCTCTACCTTCCTCTCAATAAATTCACATTTCTTCCCATTGACTATCATCTAGTCTTGCATTGCACAATTCTGAGGGACAGTGATTGCTGGCCTAGAAATTGGTGCAATGCAGTCACTAGGCCTGCAACCATTGCCAGGTGAAATTTCGCATTGCACAATTCCAACAGTCACCAGTCAACCTTGTTGGGCATGGAATCCCCCCAAGGCCTCTTTTGGGGCTCAAAGCCCAAGTTTTGACCCAACCTTGTTGTAAAGCTCCACCAATTGCAGGCACATGGCACGAAAGTATGATAGAGTCACAGGCTTGTCCGCCCTAGTTTTGTAATGTAATGTCGACTAGATAGACCGGATTGTATAAATAGAGCGAGGCTCTAAGTGTAATAGAAGTATAAAAGAGAATAGAAGAGGGGGAAAAAGAGTCTAAGTGACTAACTGAATTGTGTATTTGGGTCATAGAGTAGGAGAAGGCTCTACAGCTGAGTACGCAGAGGCCTAGTAGTCTGCATCTGAGTGAACGGACCCCTGCAGTTGAGTGCATGGACCCCTCTAGCTGAGTGTGCAGGGCAGAGTCGAGTCTGTAACCAAGGAAAGAATTAATAAAGAGAAGTTTTTTCATAAATTTGTGTATCTATTCCTGGGTTAATGAATGATTGATATAATTTGCAATTATATTGTTTATTTACTGCCCGCACCTATATGAATGGTTTATATTGATAAGTATACTTCAAGCACTCAAGTAGGCAAAGCTAAATAACTAATGTTGGAATACTAGTAAGGGCTCAGGTAATAACGTAGAGCGCGATGTTCAACCCCTGGGTAGGGCTGCGCGAAGGCAGTATATCAGGCTGCAAGGTACGGGAAAGTGAGTGAAGCAACCTGCGTGCATGGTCAAACTGTTGACCACTTGATTGCGTCAGACATCTCCAGGGTGTAGAAACCTGGTTCTAGCACCCTCCCATACTACTTCAAGTAAGACCTTAGTCCGCACTCCGCGGACTGTTGCCGAAAGGGCTAGTGGTGCCAGGATTTATTTGGCTAAATTAACTCTAAACCTGGGTCAGGCCCCAATAAGCCAACAAATGGTTATGTTGTCGGGACCGGGATCTGTATAGAGATGCCTAATGTCATATCACTGGAATCTAACAAAGAAAGGAATTGAAGAGTGGTTGGACAGAAAGATTCACGAGTTTGCGGCGCAGGAAAACAGGAATCCGCGATTATCAAAGGAAGAGTGGTTAGATTGCTACTTATATACAGAAATCCATGAAATTTTCTTTGCATCCTTCTCCTCTGAGTTGTATGAGTGGATCGCGAAGCTAGCAGACAGTCAGGGAAGGTGTAGGCTCGAAAAACCTATTGTGCGGACTCCAGAGTTGGTGCGCAGACTGGAAGCATCAGAAGATAAGATCACACGTGTTATGGATCACTGGCTTGATCGAATTATAGGAGGATTTATCACTGAGTTCGCGGTAGATACTTCAGTCAGCTATAGCGAGGAGGAACGATGCTTCCTCAAAGGATCACGAGGTAAGTATGTTAAAGCTTTGAACACTTGGATTAAAATGCTACTGTGTGAAAAACAGGTTATGTGAATAAATTGATGTTTGGGGCTATGCGAAGTGGGAGGATCTACATAAACGACGGTAGCACAGAACTAGAAACTAGCCCCTTGATTTCACCTCTGTGAGAAAGCGAGGAAGAGCTCGCGAAGGTTTCACCAAGAAGTGCAATCAGTTTGATAAAGAAATGAATTTTGCGCATACCACTCCCACCTACACCACCACCAATTTCATCATCTTCGCCCACACCACCTCCGCCACCACCACAATTCAATATGGCAAGCGCGATAAAGTTGTCGGTGTTCAAAGGAGTAGGGAATGAAGATCCGAACCAGTTTTGGTTCATGGTAAGGGCTGTATGGGAAGCGCAGGGAGTCACGGATGACAATATAAAGCAAGCAACACTAGTCAGCACTCTGCAGGATCGTGCACTAACTTGGTACATTAAGCATTCCAATGAAAATCTGAACACAGGGATCGTGGATATCCAAGCTGCTCTAAACAAGTTATTTAGCAGCCTAAAATCAGAGACACAATCGATCATTGGATTTAAGGAAATTGTGATGCTTCCAGGCGAGACCCCCTTGGAGATGGATCAAAGACTGAAGTGTACAATACATGAAGCCAATATTACCTTGATGGATGGGCAACACCACGCATGGTTTGTAGCATCGCTAACATCGCATCTAGGGAACGTGTTGTCATAGTAGAAGCTAACCACTCAGGCCGAGGCCTTGGAGATCGCAATGAGACTACACGAGACCCCGATATAAGATCCTAACTGGGAGTTCAACAAATCCACACGTAGTTGAAAAACTTATGCATTGAGATGAAAAGTTTGAAACAAGACAGGACGGCTCGCCCAGAAGCGCACGAGGAGGTATGGTGCGTAAAGTGCAAAGGCCAGGGACATCACAAGGACCATTGTCCAGTATTCATGAACTACCTGGCAAGAGGAGGACCAATGCCACTGAGACCAGAGGCACAAGCGGGACTGAGTGCGGCGCCTACATTATGGTGCATGATTTATCAAATAGGAGGGAAGAATGCTATAGATATATGCCATCTATTACATAAGTATACGCAGAATTCCCAGCAGTTGTTCTATAATTTTTGCAAGTCAGTAGGCCACGATGAGGGCACCTGTAGAAAATAAGAACTGATCATGGATCAGACTCCTACCTACAGAGTTCATACCGAAACATGGGCCCTCGATCAAAATGCAGGGATGGTGCACACTTGATTTCAAGGGCGCGAACAAGGTCGAGGTGGAATGGGACCAAGAAGAGGTCGCGAACAACTGATATGTTACAATTGCGGAGGACCGGGACATTATGCCCATGATTTTACAAATCCAACGAGACCATCATGCCTATATTGTACCCAGTTTGATCATGAGACGGAGGACTGTCCCACACTGATAGCGAGGTTGCGCGATAAAGGAGCACTCCAACCTCTCTCGACTTAGAACCTGCAAATTATGAGGTATAAGCCGTGTGAGAAAGACCCGAATGTAAATATTGTGCTTCGAAGTGGTATCACGACAGGAGATGACAAAGGTAATCAGCCCGAAGAGATTGCCTGGGTTCGCAAGGCTCCAACAAAGTAACCAGAATTTGATTTAGAGCGCGCTAAGGAGACATTCATGGAAGCTAAGAAGAGCTTCACGGATGCCTCCACTTCAGGAAGTAAAGACAAACTAGAACCAAAAATGGACCCATCAATGCTCACTACATTTTTGGAGACATGCATGAAGATACTGCGCGACAGCAAAGCGGTGAAGGGGCTGCAAGAACTCATCACTAGATGCACTGTAACCACGCCAGGAGAACCACACATAGTCTAGAAGCTTAGGAAGCACACAATGTGAACAAGAAGAGAGATGATATTGACCGCGCATATCGGGGAATATGAAATGGATCAATTAATTTTGGATCTAGGATCGGACGTGAACGTCCTGCCAAAGTAGACATGGGAGTGCATGGGTAGGCCTGCACTGCAATGGTCTCCTATTCAATTACGAATGGAGAACCAAAAAAATATCCTACCTATGGGAACATTGCAGGGAATAACGATAGATATCGAAGGTGCGAGTGCGCTAGCAGATTTCGAAGTGATAGAGATTGTTGATGACAGCAATCCCTATCCCGTGCTATTGGGAATAGATTGGGCCACTGACATGAATGGAGTGATAAATCTAAATAAGCGCAAGATGATTTTTGAGAAAAAAGGCATTGCATGCAGTGGTACCTTTAGACCCTGCGAAAGGATTTCGGTACATAGAGGCAGTGTGCGGCTACGATAGCAACGACGATCTAGACTGTATATACAAGATAACCGTGCGGGAGCATGACTGGGTAAATCCCACAGCGGATAGCAGACTCTCGTGGGAGAGCGAAAGCTCCTACACCTTAGATTCGGATGAGGAAATAGAATGATGGCAGAACCGGTTATTTGAGGTAACCACGCTCAACTGTAACATGATGACAAGGTCGCTACGCTGCGTGGAAATAGAGGTAAGGGTTCTGCCTATGTATGATGGGTTGACTGAGGTGGATGATTTCCTGAACATATTTGAAAGAGAAGTACTGGAATAGTAGCATTTTGACACTCTGAAATGGGTATTGCACTCTACGCCCAAAAGATGGTGGGGTACGCATCAAAGAAGTTTTGAGGACTGGCACGAATGCAGAAGGATGATGTGCATGTGGTTTGGAAAGCCTCAGATGCGGATGAAAGCCGAGTATGACGGACGAAACAGCTGTGCACCCACCTTTCCAGATGGGTACAGGCATATGGTGCGCAACCTGCATGAACACACACCGTCCTCATGATAGGAAACACGACCGATAAGCAGGAGCGGCAAGACAATGGCGCGAACGACCCCTCCGGTTGGGACCAAGAAGTATGGTAAGACCAAGCATGCAGAAGCATATTCACGCAAAAGCTTTTGACAAAGTATGTGAAGCACTGAACACACTCAACCATGTGAAACGAATTGACTGGGACCTACGCATACCTAGAGTATTATGGGATTATAGGAAAATGTGCAAGAAATTGACAGGACAAACACCTTTCTGGTTAGTTTATGGTGTGGAAGTTGTCATGCCAATGGAGTATATTGTACCTAGTCTGTGCATAGCAGTGCTCACAGGTATGATGGACCGTGAAGCTCTGGAAGAAAGGCTTGCGCAATTGGAAGAACTTGAGGAGGAACAGTTCTTGGCTAGTTTTCATCAGCAAGTACAAAAGCAGCATGAAAAGGCCTAGCACGATTGCCATATTAAGTTGCGCACCTTCAAGGTAAATGACTTAGTGCTGCTGTATGACAGTAAGTTTGAAAAATTCTCGGGAAAGTTCAGAATGCATTGGCTGGGACCATACGTGGTTAAGGAGGTCACAGATGGAGGCGCGGTCCAGCTAGTCAAACTAAATGGAGAACCTTTCCCAAGCAAAGTTAATGGCAGCCGCTTGAAGCCCTACACGTGTGGGTCAGCTATTTGACTAGCCAGCAGAAGCATAGTCTTCATGCTCCAAGGATCCAGACAAAGGCACGGGACTATAAACATATGCAATAGATACCGGTACAGATTTAGAGAAGCACTCCCGACATAGAGGTCTCAGAACAGTGTATGCAGTAGCTCAGTGCGCTACTGACCTCCGTGCAGTTTGAAAACAGTTGGAAGGACTCCGCACAAAGATCGTCGCGCTGACAGAGTGACTCGAGGGCGAGTCACAATGTTTGTGTTGGGGGCCTGTTGGGCATGGAATCCCCCCAAGGCATGTTTTGGGGCTCAAAGCCCAAGTTTTGACCCAACCTTGTTGTAAATCTCCGCAAATTGCGGGCGTGGGGTGCGAAAGTATGATAGAGTCACAAGGTTGTGCGCCCTAGTTTTGTAATGTAATGTCAGCTGAATATACCTACCCATGGTCCGCGGACCATGGGATTGTATAAATAGAGCGAGGCTCTAAGTGTATAAGAAGTAAAAAAGAGAATAGAAGAGAGGGAAAAAGAGTCTAAGTGACTAAGTGAAATGTGTCTTTGGGTCGTAGAGTAGGAGAAGGCTCTACAACTGAGTGTGGTGAGGCCTAGTAGTCTGCAGCTGAGTGCGTAGGGCGGAGTTGATTCTATAACTGAGGAAGGAATTAATAAAGAGAAGTTTTGTCATAATTCTGTGTATCTGTTCTTGGGTTAATGAATGATTGATATAATTTTCAATTATACTGTTTATTTACTGCACACACCTGTATGAATGGTTTATATTGCTAAGTATACTTAAAGCACTCAAGTAGGCAAAGCTAATTAACTAACATTGGAATACCAGTAAGCGCTCAAGTAATAATGCAGATCGCAACGTTCAGCCCATGGGTAGGGTTGCACGAAGGCAGTATATCAGGCTGCGATGTACGGGAAAGTGAGCGAAGCAACCTGTGCACAGGGTCAAACCATGGACCACTTGAACTCATTAGACATTTTCAGTGTGTGGAAACTTGGTTCTAGCACCCTCCCATACTACTTCGGGTGAGACCTCAGTCTGTGCTCCGCGGAATGCTGCCGAAAGGGCTAGTAGTACCGGGATTTGTTTCCCTAAATTAACTCTGAACCCAGTCAGGCCCCAATAAACCAACAAGCCTAGATTATGCATTGTGCAATTCCAGTAGCCAGTCATGCCTCCCAGATATCCCAGACTACCTTTTGCGCAAGTCTAGTAGCCAGTCTCCTAGCATCCCAGAATAAATTGTGTAATCCTTGTCAGTCAATCTCCAAGTATGTGTTATGTTGTTCCTCAAGTTTGCTTTGATTTTTGCTGACAAATTTCTTGCCATGCATGTTTCTTTGTCTCTAGATATTGTAAGTGTTCATCCGCCTCTTAGCAGTACATGATCAATGGCCTCCAAGGGAGCAGGATCAAAGGACACTGACAACAATGCAACTAGAGCAGCAGTTGAGCAAGTGTCCGCAAATCTACCGATCTATGAAGATACCAAGTTGATTCTAGACAAGGACATCAAGCTGAAATGGCAAGAGGTCAACGGTGCATTTGTAAGCACATTTGGGGAAGACCTCGAAGACTGCCAGGTATATGTGAGCATTCACAAGTTCAACTTGTACCAAATTGCATGCAGATACCCCGTGTTCCCATGCGCGGACATGATACACTGGATCGTCTCGCACACAGATCCTGAGATGATGACTTTGAGCAGTGTCAGCGGGACGAAGACTGAAGCCTTCAGGGCACAGGATTATGATGAGATGTATCAGATGTCGGGGCCCGTGACCATCATGGAGACTCCCTTCAGCATACCCAATGGTAATTCCAACTCTAGAGACATTTTGAAGAACTGGGTGAAGGAGTCGGCTAGATTCAGGATGACATCCAACCAGGTCTACAAGACGAAGATACTATGGAAGGCGTATCAATACTTGGTCATCTTTGCATGTCGACTGTATGGCCAAAAAAGCATGAAAACCTTCCCACAGAGTTGGGTGATTGCGTTGGACCAACTGGCCAGAGAGGGCAAAGCATGTAATTGGTTTGGCACGTTGGCTCATCAGCTAAAGGAACAAGTAACAACGGCTCAATAGCTACCCAAAGGTATGCAAGTAGAGATCTAAATGTTCGCCTACATCTTGGATGCAATCTGTGCCCAATGGGAGTTCTCAGGCTTGAAGTGGACATGGACACTACCAGAGACTGTTGTGAACACTTATTGTAAGATGGTGTCCGAATGAAACTTCAGAGGATTTATCACACGGTTGTCTGATCATGTTGTCACCCTTGTTTACAAGATGATATTCGAATAAGATCCACCCTACATGTCGATAGTAGCAATAGAGGCACTAATAGACATATCTGATTGTTATGCCTCACTATCTAGCACCTTCATACATATGTACAGCGCAGAGAAGCCTCTGCAAGTTCTACTGATGTTTTCCTTGGACATACTCATCATGTAGGAAGTAGCATATCACGTCTCGACAAGATTGACAGTTAGGTTGCACCGGAAGAAGAAGGCACCTTGGCTCGCTCTTCCGCTGCGCATCAGGTCATACGAGATACGAAGTTTCAAGCATGCAGATGTTGAAGTAGAGCATATGAATAAATATCCATTCGACCTCCAGAGTTACAATCTGTATGACCCACATTGCCTTATGAAATATCACTACGTGAGAGTACAGTTCAACTAGATCCACGAGGCATTTCATTGGGCAAAGGAGGACCCATGGAGATATTGCTACAGATTCTCCAGACCCAATGAACAGGTCGGCTTTGTTGTGGAATCGTTGGTGAAACAACATGAAGCAGCATCTCAGAGAGCACCAGAAGTAGTAGTAGCAGCAGAGGTAAACATACCAGTGCGTGACAAGGGCAACAGGAAGATTGTCGACTGCATGGAGGAAGATAAAAGCTACAATTTCTGAGCAGATCTACTTGTGGAGAAAGCAGCTATGTATATAGAGGAAAAGAGGCGACAACACGACAAGCAAATTGTGAAAATACAGAGGGAGAAGCAGAGAATGGAGGAAACAGAGAAGGAGTTGCATGAGTTGAAGGAGCAACTTTGAAAGGGACAAGAGTTGCGCAAATAGGAGAGGGAATTGCAGCAAAATAGGTATAGCAGGGGGTGCAACATGTACAGACAGATGAAACAGCGCCTGTACAGGTAGTGGACTCATCAGAACATTTGGCATTAGGAAAGACAGGGTGAACCATCAGAGGAGCAGGACTTTTCTCAGGAGATAGAGCAAGCACTTGAACAGATGGATACGGATATGGAGAAATAGGAGTTAGAACAAGACATCGACCTCATGCCTTATCACCAAGAGGTCAACCTAGAAGCTTCACTGCATCTAGAAGAGGAGCAAGTCCCAAGAAACCAAGGAGACACTGGGATCCTTGGAGGTCAACCAGAAGGAGAGATGCACAACATCTCATTCGATGAGTCTCAACATAGAGTTGTGCAGTCTCGCAGAGTGTCGACTCCATATGATCATACATCTCCTGTGCAAGTTGAGGAATGAGTGATCATGTCTGACGTGCGTAAACATCCAGCAGCCTTGGCCGATGCTACAAGAGCATAGGTCGAAGCCACTAGCTCAAGTGTTCGCTTTCTGATAGTTGAGAATAAGAAAATGGCTAAAGAGCTACAGACAGCCAAGCAAGGAGGAGAGTTGGTTATAGCATCCGCCCAAGCAGAATTGAAGAAGGAAATACTGGATTAAGTATTGTCCCTTGACACAGTCATGCAGGCCTTATATTCCAAGTTTGGTACCATGCATAAGGCAGTCGTCCATCTCAACAGACAGCAGTAGCGATGTGCTAGAAGAGAATGTATCTTGTCGAGCATGCATGATGTTCTTAATTACATGCAAATATGGATGATGAGATACAAGGGAGCCCTGCTCCACTTGCCTAAGATGATGAAGCCCAGATTGGTCGAGTTGAAGACACACATCCGGAGTCAGATCCGGAACTATGAAGAGCTCACGTAGCTCATCACTAGTCTACAGGTTTCCCATGCACGTGTATTCAAGAGTATGGATGTTGTGGTGCACGCACATGCAATCCCATCTATTGGGACTCTCACCCAGGTGAAGACAAAGGCACAGGTCTGACTAGATCTTGACCCGTACTTTGATGAGCTGATGCGCATAGCCACCATCCCAGACTTATCAATCAGTGCAGACACCATGCACAAGTATGTTGTTGGTTCCGTAGCACTCAAGACAATGATGCACATGCTTTCAAAGGAGTTGGATAGAGGAGCCGAGCAGTGTACCCGGATGATATGGAGGCAAGAGTCAAGTTCCAGAAATATGTCACCTTGGAGCACACAGACACCATCATGGACTACCGATCTTGGCATCAGTTCACTACTGTCAACCACTGTGAAGATGTCGAAGAGTTGGTCTTCCAACAATTTTCTGAGTCATAATGATGTCTTGCATGGCTTGCTCAATCCATTTTGTCTCACATGGGTACATGTGCATTGTAATGTAACATCTTGTCAAGTGTAAGTTCAAGTGTCAATAGTTGGATGTAATAGTCATAGAGTAGATGAAGAGTCATGAGAGAAGATGAATTGTCACAAAGGGGAATGTCAAGGGCCACCCCACCCTTTGCTATAAATAGTCCCTCATAACTCATTGTAAAGGCTTTTGGTCAACCAAGATTCCAATAGGAGTATCTTAAAGAAAGCATGGACAGTATTGTAACTCGCCTTGGCTTCTCCATTGCGCAGAGATAGTATATCTCTTTGGAGGAGCAAGCAGTTGTGGCTATAACGTTTTGCTATCAGAGCTAGTGGTTGGACATGGATGTATTGTATGACTGGAACTTACACTTCTTAATATAACAAAGCCAGCACGTTTCATGCATATGTTGTATTGTATTCCAAATATCTTATTTACTCTAAATGGCTTATGTATTTGTTTGCTTACGCATGCATGTATGGACTATTCTGTATAAGTATGTATAAATCTTTCTTAAATGTGTTGTTGGTTTAACCATCACTTTGGATTGCTTACTAACTCGCTTTCCATCTAGTGATGCATCTTTGCTTGTGTGTTCCCTTCCAAGCTGAGTACTATTACAGGTTTCCAAGGGGCGCACTCACCTCACCCTTTGTGTGTTAGAACCTCTCATGCACCTTCCTTGACTTACTGCAACTGTCACACCCTTGCTACCAACAGGGGCATCTTACTTGCCTCTGTGCGAAATCGTGGTCAAGTCATTATCGTACGAACCACTATTGGGACTCCTACACCAAACGTTCTAATGTCTAATTGGGACTTCTTACCGGGGAGATCCCCTAGCATGTTGGCAGGTCTAGCACCGTCAACATATAGCTTCACGGTCCCATATTGCACCAAGTTCCTAACATAGCGGAACTTATTGTTGATATGCTTCGTACTAGCATGAAACATGGGATTTCCATACATCTTGATACAACTTTTTTTATCACAATCAATCACAATAAAATCCAGAGGCTTCTCGAACAAATCTGTCATAATCTTCCTCAACCATACAACCTCCTTTCGTACTTCACATGCAACTACGTACTCTGCTTCAACATAAATCAAAGCAATGGGAACTTTATTTCTACTCATCCCTGAGATAATGGCAAATCCCAAACTAAAGCATCCACCAGTAGAGATTCTTCCATCGGTCTCACTACCACCCCAATCAGAATCTGTGAAGCCAACCAGCTTGACTTCCTTGCTATTGTACTTTAGGCAGTGATGTATCGTGCCACAAATATATCTCAATATATGCTTGGCATCTATCCAATGATCGTGACGAGGCTCCAACTGAAACTCACTAAGGATGTTTGCATCAAAGCATATATCCAGCCTAGTATTTACTAGATACATCACAGAACTTACCAACTGACGATATGAGGTAGGATCCATGATACTTGAGTCGACTCTCCTCAACTTCTTGAGATTAGTGATCATAGGAGTAGTCATGGGATTAGAATCTATCATCCCAAATTTCTACAACAACTTGATGATATAGTTTCCTTGCCCCAAATATATCTCCCCAAGAATTTTCCACACTTCCAGAACTAGGAAATAGTGCATCAGTCCTAGATCTTTCATCTCAAATTCAGCTGCCAACATCTTGCATTCTTGTATTTTTCTTTCCACACCTATAATCAATAGATCATCCACATACAATATAATAATGACTAGCTCATTATTCATAACCTTGATGTAGAGATTTAGATCAGTGAACTCTTCATGAACCCAATTCTTAGAAGGTATGCATCCATTCTTGCATACCATGCCCTAAGAGCTTGCTTCAAACCATATAGGGCCTTCTTGAGTCTACATACATGAGTATCTTTTCCATTTACCTCAAATCCTTCGAGTTTCTCAATGTATACTTCCTCATCAATGGTTCCATTCATAAATGTTGTCTTCACATCCATTTGATGGATATTCCATCCCATTGTAGTAGCCAACGAAACCAAATATCTAATGGTAGTATACATTACAATGGGTGCAAAGGTTTCTTCATAATATATGCCTTCCTTTTGAGAGAAAACCCTTGCAACAAATTGGGCCTTGTATTTATCTATACTTCCATCAACAGTGTGTTTGATCTTGTAGATCCATTTTGAGATGACAACCGATTTTGTCACTAGGTCTAGGAACAATTTCCCAAACCCCATTCTTGATGACGGATTGATATTCTTTTTGCATATATTTCTTCCATACTTCTTGATGGGTATCTTCTTCAAACGTAGATGGTTCTATTTCAATAGTATTTTCATATATGCAGCATATCCATAATATATCTTCGTCCTTTTGCTTTCTCTAAAGGTTTCTTTCACATCTCCATGTCCTTCAGCATCTTCAAGAGTAGATTTTAACCAATTTGGCCTCCTTCTAGTGTTCAGTATGACCACAGGTTGAATATGATCTCTTGGTCCTTCTTCTTCTTCTTGAATTATAAAAGGGTTGTTGGGTTGTACTTCTTCTTCTTCAAATATAGGTAGATCTTCATCACCGGAATCAATAGGAATATCCCCCAATATCTTATAGGCTTGATTTTCATCAAATATAACATCCCGTCCTACTTCAATGTGTCTCTCTTACTTGATGTATATTCTATATGCTTTTGAGGAGAGACTATATCCAATGAAGATCCCTTTGATTCTTGTATAATCTAGCTTCATTCGTTTGTCCTTTGGAATGTGGATGTAGGAATGACTCCCAAAGATTCAGATATGGTCCACACTTGGCTTCTTCCCTGTGAATGCTTCCTCGGGTGTCATATTTTCAAGAATTCTATGAGGACTTCTGTTTTAAATATATATGGCTGCCATTGTTTGTTATCCCCATAGAAATTTTGGTAAGTCTTAATCAAGGAGAATTATTTGCACACCTTCTTCAATTGTCCTATTCTTTCTTTCATCCACTCTATTTTGTTCGGGATAGTAGGGAATAATAAGCTCCCTCTTAATTATTTCTTCTATACAATATGAAATCAATTCTTTACAAGTGTATTCCCCACCATTGTCAGATCTCAAAGTATTTATTTTCCTTTCGATTAGGGTTTCCACTTCACATCTAAACTCCTTAAATTTCTCAAATACTTCAGCTTTTTTTTTAGAAGGTAGAGTCATGTCTTTCTAGAATGATCATCAATAAATGTTACATAGTACAGATGACCTCCAAGTGATTTGTCAGATATGGGCCCACACACATCGAAATGTATGAGGTCTAATATTTCTTTAGACCTTGTTTCACTATTTGAAAAGGGTTTTCTTGTATGTTTTCCCAAAGAGCATCCCTTGCAAACTCCTTCACAGTCTTATTTGATATCATGGATGCCATGAACTAGATGTTTAAGAGTGGGAATGAACTTGTACTAAAGATCACCATATATTTTATGCCATAACTCAATGGGATTGATTCCATATAAAGTAGGCCTTGAGGAGGTGGTGTAATGACTCTATACAATCTTCCTTCATGAACTCCAATAACCCTAGCTTTATTAATACTTGAATCTTTTCCCCAAACCAATACATTTCCATCAACAAACAAAACTCTATCCTCTTTATCTTCTAAGCAATAAATTGAAAGTAATTTCTTTTTCAAACCTAGTACATATAGTATGTTATTGAGATGTAGTTTTGCTCCATTCTCCAACTTCAAAGATGTTGATCCCAGGCCTCTAACAGCATAACTTCTGTTGTCTCCCAATTCCATTGCATGAGAAGATGGTTCCTTTGATAGAGTTTTTATTTTTTTACTTTCCCCTTTCATATGTCTTGATTCTCCACTGTCAATGATCCATGCATTATCATCATTAAGTGATAATGTAAGTGTAGCTAAGAACCATTGACTTTTGACCTTGTTAAGTAGTATACATTCTTCTTGATCCATCTTCCTGCAAAATTGAATCCCATTATTATCATAAATGGAGTAATCATTTCCTTCAAGCCAACGGAGTGATCTTCAATCTTCTTTGAACTTGGCTCTAATATCATGTTGAGAAGGAAATGATAGTAGACTTAGGGTTAGATTTATCTTTCTTGATAATTACTTATGAATTATGTTGCCTTCTTTTACTTATTTGTTATATTTTCATCAAGTAACTACCAAATTATGTGTGCAAGAAGATCACAAAAATACAAGACATGAGATGTAGTCACTCTGCTAGGGAAAACCCCTATCTAGGGGAAAACCTAGCCAAAATCTCTTCCCTCAATAGTTTTTCTTGAGACTCTTAAACCTAGAACAGACCTCCTCCACACCAAGCCAACCTTTCCTTCTCCAGTCCAACCTTCGACCTAGTAGCAATAACACTTCGACTCGATGGCTTCCGACGTCAACAAGAAGCAGCAGCAACTTCAACTTGTACAAGAAGACGTTGATTTCATAAATTATCCCACAAGAGAGAGAGAGAGATACCAAAGCTTAAATTTTGTCCTTCCCTTCTTGACCAAACTCACATTCCTTTTAGCCTCCTTATTCACCTTCACTCTTTTCCTAGCTTCCAGCTTCAAATATCAAACTATGTGTGAGATAGTGAGATGCTCCAAATGAATTCAAACTGCCTTGTATATATAGCCTTCCAATGAGGTCAAATTACCTTTCTTGAGATCGACTTGGGGTGGAGGGTACATAATTCATCTTTGACTCAAAAATACTTTTGTTTACATCATTCGAAATCCCAAGAAGAGTCTCATAAAATATATAATGACTCTTTATTAATCCTAGGAGTCCACAATGGGGACTTTGTCTAATAAAATGATGACCCAAGCATGAAACCCATGCTTTAATAAGTCATTGTAACAATAATAAAAATTATTTTGACAAATATATTTTATGAAGATCAAACCTAGTTACATTTTTCAACAAGTGGTTTGTCACTTCCCTCTCAGTCTACACCCCCAAGACCACAAACAAAGTCAAAAGACCCTGACTTTCAAGAAATGACCTAGAACGACGAAACTCATATATTTTCCAAAAAAGGGCCAGGAATACCAATTACACTGGATAAAAACAATAACTACTGAGGAATGAAACCAAGTTAGGTAAAATATTAGCAATACCTTGTTCCCTGCCTGTGAACCCAAAAACGATCTCTATGGAAATTAATTATACAGGATAACACCACCAGCGTTGTAATTTTGACACCTAAATGTATTCGTGAATGTAAAGAAACCCCTATGCTATGATACCAAATGATTTGCAAGTGAAAGCTATTAACTTCACCTCAAGCTCTCCAGAGTCTGAACATGGCCCCTGAACACCCAGATCTTGACTACTATGACACACCACGTCCCATGGATTCACTCCCCACGCCATTGAAGCCAACCAGACATGAAAATAGTAGAAGTCTAATTAATTTGCAGGGACGTAGAGCCAGAGTCCTTGTTGCCATGTGAAATTCAGACCTACCTTCCTTTGCACCTCCTCCATCATCCAACTCGAAAACTTAACCATGTTGGGAATTTAAGTTAATTTATGTCGCATGCAGATATGCATGGAATAGGTGTACCATGCCACCTCGCCTTAATCATCAAGGGAATCAGTGGGGTGGTGGGCACCCTCCCTAAGACCCTCTTCTCAACGTTCGATCACCCCCAATGGAGACAGAACTTAAATAAATTATTCCAATGTCAATGCCAATTAATTTATATTAGTATTAATTTCACATATTTGTTAAGAGAGACAATGTGTGTGTGTAATGTTGACCATAATAAAATATTTCAATCCACAAAGAGAAGAATAAATTGAGAGTAAAAAGGTTCAATTACTTCCCAATAAGAATAATAAAACAGAGATGTGCAATTCATTCAAATTTCTAATATAAAATTAATATGTTGCATTTAAAATATTAATAATAATTGAAGAAATCAATGTTGATCATAAATAAATAAATAAATCAATATGAAAATGCAAAGTTAAATAATATTAATATGTATTTAAAAAAATATTAATAACAAAAAAATTACAATGTTAAGTAAAAAAAATTCAATGTCAATTGTTAGTTTACAAATTAACTCATTTTGAGGTATACTTTTTTCGTCAATTTTTTCTAAAATTCAATAAAGATTTTTTGGAATTGCAAGTTTAAGTTGTTTATATTACATAATTGAAGTGCCCAAGGAATTTTCAAGGCATGAAATCCATTTATACTTTCAAAAATGCAATTTAAACAATGAAAAATTTCATGTGGTATATATATATATAGAGAGAGAGAGAGAGTATATCCATATTAACCACAGATCTATCAAGCACTAAGAATCCAGAGGGATCAAATCTCTTGAGATGCCAACATTTTTTCAAGTTTTGCACTATAAAAGGGGTTTTCACCTCAAAATATTTGATCCCTCTCAATGCATGCTAGCTCTGTGGTTAAGATGGATCTATATTGATATATAAATACACATATTCACTTCCTTTGAAAATAGAGCTCTATATTTATATACAAATATACACTCATATGGAAAAAAAATCATAAAAATGAAAATTTACATTATAAGTCCTTGCCCAGTCAAGACTCTAGCAGTCAATTTACAGTTGACTGCTATAAGTTTAGTTTTGAATTATGCGAAACCTAACGTAAAATTTTAGAAATAAATAATGCATTTTTATTATAATTAAAAAAAAAATTGTAAACATTTGATTAGACAAAAAATTTGATGTCTTATTTCAGCATTAATGTCATCTATCATAGTCTCACCATGTGGACAATTGTCTTACGCACTATATTTTTGCAATAATTTATAAAATTAATTACAAATAATACATGTTTCAATAATTTTTTGCAATAATTTTTGGAAATAGTTACAATTAACACGTCTCACAAAATCTCTCAGCATATTTTATTGGTATATACGATAAAAACAGTTGGTCTATACTATTTTTCTATATGAAATAGCTTTACGTAACTTAATACCTAATTTTAAACCATTAATTTGATTTGTAGATACAGAACTAGGGCTTAAGGAGATGTTGCACCATAGTTAGATCCTTGTCTCAGTACCCAAGATCTCATAATAGGCATCAACTTTTCTCCCGTAGGAACTGGATATGATAACCTCACTGTTGAGGCTATTATAAATTGTTTTTGGATATTCGTGTTTTCATAGAGTTTCAAATTTAAGTAACTTGAAGTATATGATAGATGCTCAGAAGCATTGTTAAAGGGTTATTATCCAAGAATTAAACTGCTTTTTAGAAGGGTTATTATCTAGAGCTTTTTATTTACCTATTACTATAGCATATTTTATAATGTTGCAGCGGCAATTCTAGGATTCTTCATCAGGGTACATGGTTGTATAGAAAGATAACCTTTGTAAACGAACAATGCAGGAGAATAATGGAATCAAAAAGTTTGAAAATTCCAATAAACATAGCTGAAATTTTAGCAAAATTGATCTTTAACAACCCAAAAATCGACTTACTTATGGCAATGGATTTGCCGGAAAATTACCCCGCTGGATAGAAAATCCAAACAGTTATTGAGTTGTATAGGTCAAAACTCGTGACCATAGTGAAAACTCAACTTAAAGAGGATGAAAATATTAAGGGTTGTCGAGCGTCTTGGCAGACCTTCCACTATAGTTGAAACTGGAAATAAACCATCACCATCTCCTATGTCTACTCCGATGACTCTCAATTCACCATTAGCATCTATCGCTCTTGGATTGAGCACGTATTTTTCCCCACCAACTCATTTAGTGGGCTCACCAGGTGCGGGAAGTCCTGTCAGTGCATGTTCAGTTCAGCAAGGACAAGTGTTAGAGGATCAGATTGCTATCAGTTGTGACTATAGCTGTGCATGATGATTTGCACAATCAGAGGGATTGAGTATGCCAATGAATTGGCCAATACCAAGAATTTTAGCATGTGCTCACGTCCAACATAGCGTGAGTGATTATTTGCAGGTCAAATACGAGTTTGGTAAACCATTCTCATCAATTCTTGAGCAGGTATTGCGCTGGAGAGGCAGGCAAGCAGTGGAATAGATTTGGAGATCAGATTTAAGTTGTGTTGTGTGTAACAGGTGGAGCTGGTACTGGATTACTTGTGATAAGCATTGTACTTTGTATTGTTACATGATTCAATCACTATAATATACAGATAGTTGGGGTTTTTAGCGAGATGCTTTCCCTGGGAAAATACTGTGTTGATATGTGTGATTGATGCTTCTATGTACGCCTGTGAATGTTTCTGCTTCTGTAAATTGATGATCAACGTAGAGGGGGTTATGTATTATGCATGTTCCGCTTATAAGTGTATAATCAGGATAATCTCTATGAATATGTGTCATATTATTCAAAATTTCTACAAAACCTTGCTTGGTTCTAGGAATATAATTGGCAACAGGGACCTAAACTGTTAAGAGAAGAATTCGCCCATCTCAAGAACGATATTGACAACAAAGGGTTACATAGGGTAAATGACTTCTGGGATCAGGAACGAAGAGAGGGAAAATGGAGAATATGGAAGAACCTGGTTTACATTGATAACTCCCCGTTAAAGGCACGAGCAGAAGCTTTAACGACCATCTTGGAATAGAGAAATATTCTGACATCAACAAATTGAGACCAGCTGAGATGGGGAAATAACAATGAAGGTAACTTTAACCTCAAAGAGGCCAAGCGCATAACCCTTGGACTTGACTATCCAAACCCTGATAGGGTATGGAAGGACCTATGGCAGAACCAAAGCTGGATGAAAATCAAACTGTTCACGTGATTAGTGCAGCATAAAAAAATTATGACCTGGGAAAATCTTAGGAAAAGAGGGGTATACGGTCCATCTAGATGCCAGCTATGTGAATTACAAGAAGAAACCATGGATCACCTACTCAACCTCTACACATTCACTACCACCTTGTGGAACGGGGTAGCTTCAATATTCATACAAACAGATAAGGACTTGGACAGCATTACCAGTACTTTGAAGAGGTGGAGGAAAAATTTCTCTGACAACGAAATAATCAACAAAGCTTGGGCATTAGTTCCAGGCTTTCTAATATGGATGTCTGGAAAGAACACAACAACAGAATATTCAAGAACAGGAAAGGTTCTCCCCAGAACATCATGGATTAGATTTTAAGACAACGTAAGGAGATAGTAGGGACCCTCATTAAAAAACCCCCTGAGAACCAACCTAAAGATAAGGATGTACAGATACTATTGCATTTGGGTTTTTAGGGGCCTGCCCCATAGGGAAATAACATGAATGTAAGTCATATAATTACTGATAAGGATTTCTGGAAACCCCCCCCTAGGGATTTTTAAAATGCAATATAGATGGGGCCTCGAAAGAAAACCTGGGTATGGCGGGGTATGGAAGAGTAATAAGAAATGAAAAGGGTTACATAAAAACCATATTTCATAGCCATTTGGGTAAAGCCATTAACAATATGGCAGAGCTTATGGCCCTTGAGCAATGTCTAGAAATCTTGAGGGACTCAAATCTACATAATACCATAATTGACGATGATTCCGAATTTATTATTGATTCGGTCAAGAAAATTTGCTATGGCTCTGCGCTAGATAAAGTCTTAAGACATCGGCGGCTTTTGCAAGTGTATCAACGGATTCAATCCCACCTGCAAAACATGAGAACCCTTAGTTTTACTCATGTGGACCGAATAGCGAACAAAGTCGCAGACATATTAGCTAATGAAGGCGTGCGTTGTGCTAAGAGCAATGAAATTTATGATTGGATAGAGACCCCCCAAGGCAGATTGAGAGAAGAGTGTCTCAGACAGGCGAGCGCGGACAGGGAGCTCTATCAAAGCAGGGGAAACTAAAAGGATGTTGACTAAAGGAAACAGGGGAATTTTGATCTTTTATGGTGAAGCAGTGCATGGATATCTGGTCTTCGGGTGGGAATTTGCACCTAGAACTCTTCATCCCCAAAGTTATCGGGCTGTAGTCAATTTAAAAGACAAGTCTTTTCATGAAAACTAAATTCTCTAAAGAGAACTAAATTCTTTAAAAGTCTAGTCTTTTCCTGAAAACTAAACTCTCTAAAGAAGAATTAGCTTCGCCGGTTGATGGTTTAACGTGCTAGCAGTTTGGAAGATTTGTTGCAATCCTAGGGATTTCGAATGGCAACTTGCAAGGAGATTACCATGCCTATTGGACCCAAACTTAACTTAAACGATGGCTTTATTTGACTTCGGGTCCAAGTGCGGTGTTATCTCCCGTGCTTGTTTCGCTTCAAGGTTGGGATCAGTGGATTTCGGGCGGACTACATGCTCAAGGGTTATCCCCACAAACGAACCCGAAATCCTTATATTACGGTCTCTATTTCCTCATCAAGTCCGATTCTAGAATTAAAGAGTTTGCATGATTTCCTTCCGATATGGAGTCTCATCCGTCAGTTCTTCTGAAGGCGGATCGAACGATCTTGGCAATTGATTGTATTTTGAAGGTCTCGTAGTTATGTTTGTGGGCCCTTGGCCGGATTTTGAGCCTTTGGCTCGGCGCCCAAGGCTTTGTGCGGTTAGTTAAGTCTATGGCCCACAACTCCTTTGGTATTGTTGTAATTTATGTATTTTGTTTTTCCAATACAATTGAATAGAAGAACCGACTCTTGCTTCAACAAAAAAAAGAGATTACCATCACATTTAAGTGATCCCTTCTAAATTGGTCATTAGAAAGTAACAATCATTGAACTTGTGTTATATCATGGCATCTCAAGAAATAGGATGTGAGGCTAAATTTATAGAAATATAAATCTTTTCCATCCATCTACTTACCATGATTTGGTAGATAAATTGTAATATGTAGTTGAAAAATGGATGGCTACAACTTCTTTGTGAAAGCCTCTCGGAGTGGATCCATGTGATATGGATGCAAAATTTCAGTGTTGTTCAAGGAGGATTATTTACAAGGATCCATGAGAACAGTAACATCTAAGAAGAGGGGAAGCTAGAAATGTTAATGCATTAGAGGAGTAGGACGTTTTGCAGCGTTGCAATTAAGATGTTTGGAGAATCATCTTCGAATTTCAAGATGAGTTTCCATGGATTTCAACTCAGGGATATTATCGTTTGTCAACCAATCAAATTGGTGCACACCTTTCACCTCAATAATGGCAGAATAAATAGAGTGTTGAGTGATTGTCTTCTTCATTGTGTACGCGACATCTCAATTTATATAAGAAACAAATTATTGTCAACTAGTATTTTCATTGCGTAATTGTATATACGCATCATACTTCCATCTCTCTTGATAACATGTACATATGTTTATAGAATGTTGTGTTCAATAAGAGCATAATGGTAGTCTTTGTTTTGTTATAAATATTTTTGTTTCTATTCTCCTATTTATTTGTGTGCAAATACATGTTAATTTCCTCATCTCTTTACTCTCTCAGGATTTGTGACACTTTAAGCAAGAGTTGGCTCTACTACTAAGAGTTTATATTATTGCATCATGTCATGATGTGGAGTCCCTCCCTACAAAGGACCATGTTCATATCTGTAGAAATTTCCATACACAATATGTTTTGAAAATTTAAAAAGTTCATCTTACAATAGAGGTTTCCCAAATCAAATCACTGAGAGCTTTCAGCCTTAACATTTCTCTGAAATATATAATTACAATAGCGAAGAACAAAAAATACGTCACTTCACATTAGACCAACACACTAGGTAGATCAAGAGAAAATACACTTACCAAGTGCAATTCAATTGCAACAAGTTATAGCCTTTAGGGCACATTTTTCCATGCATATAACAAATTTGAGATCACTTTATTATAGCAAAATTTACAGAAATAAATATTTCCCCTTATCTTCAAGATATATGCTAAATCATTAACAATTTCAACCTTCTGTCAAGTCAAATCGACGTTATAAACAAATTCTAGAAAGTACCTAATGAAGAAAGGCAAGACAAGCTTGAAATCAAATCTACAAGTACTCAATTATTGGATTGCCAAAACACTTTATTTATATAGAAAATATGAACTACATGTACATACTTGCAACTTATCACAAGATGGGACAATTTCGAGCTCTTCAAACCATAGTTAGGGAAACCAAGAAAAACCTCATAACCAACTCCCCCTAGCTAGGAATCACACCTAACCAAAGTTGGTCACTCCACCAAGAATCTTCAACAACCTAACATAATCAAATATAAGGAGATTCATGGAAGGAATGTTGGTACGTGGGAGATTAAAGAAGAAGAAGTTTCAATTTCTCTCACAACTTGTTTGAGAAGCCTACAAGTTGGCTAACCTTTGTATTTTCCTCAGACCTGCTGATTTATTCTGTGACCTGGTTCAATATGCAAATATTCAAACACTACATTAACATCATCAACAACAACCACTGCACAAAGTAAGAGCAAAGATATAGCAACAAAATTGGAAAATCACCTTGAGAATTGTCAATCATCTAATCATGTTCTGATGGAGAACCATCCATTGAAGAAACTCTTGTATTACAAGATAAGAATACAATTTCCATCAGAGAAAATAATGACATGTAAAATAATACATGCATCAAAATGAAAACTACATCAACTAGGAGTCCCATCGAATGCACCTTCATTGATAGGATAACTAGAACGATGGTGCATTTGTCTATGTGCTTAATGTGAAAGCACAGTAGTGGGATGTTGCACCTCTGCAAACATTCAAACACTATGTTAACAACATCAACAACAACCAATGCACACAATCAAGAGCAAAGATATAGCAACAAACCTAGCAAATCACCGATTTGATTGTTGTTAAGCAACCAATAATGTTCCAATGGAGGACGACCCATTGAAGATCTTGTATCGTAAGATAACAATGAAATTTCCATCATAGCAAATAATGACATGTAAAGTAATACATACATCAAAATACGGACTACATCAATTAGGAGTCTGATCAAATGCACCTTAATTGATAGGATAACTAGAACGATGATGCATCTATCTATGTGCTTGAAGTGAAGGCACAGTAGTGGGATGTTGCACATCAGCAAACATTCAAACACTACATTAACAACATCAGCGATAACCAATGCACGCAGTGAAGAGCAAAGATATGACAACAAACCTGACAAATCACCAATTTGAGTGTTGTCAATCAGCCAATCATGTTCCAATAGAGGATTATACATTGAAGAAGCTCTTGTATCTATAATATAACAATGCAATTTCCATCATAGCAAATAATGACATGTAAAGTAATACAAACATCAAAATATGGACTACATCAATTAGGAGTCCCATCAAATGCACCTTAACTAATAGGATAACTAGAACAATGGTGCATCCGTCCATGTTCTTCAAGTGAAGGCACAGTGGTGGGATGTTGCACCTCTGAAAACATTCAAACCCTACATTAACAACATCCAGTGCACACAGTTAAGAGCAAAGATATAGCAACAAACCTAGCAAATCACAAATTTGAGTGTTGTTAATCAGACAATCATGTTCCAATAGAGGATGATTCATTGAAGAAGCTCTTGTATCTACAAAATAACAATGTGATTTCCATCAGAGAAAATAATGACATGTAAAGTAATACAAACATCAAAACACAGACTACATCAATTAGGAGTTCCATCAAATGCACCTTGACTAATAGGATAACTAGAACAATGGTGCCTCTATCTATGTGCTTGAAGGCACAATAGTGGGATGTTGCACCTCTGCAAAAATTCAAACACTACATTAACAACATCAACAACAACCAGTGCATATAGTTAAGAGCAAAGATATATCAACATACCTGACAAATCTTCAATTTGAGTGTTATCAATCAGTGAATCATGTTTCACTGGAGGATGATTCATTGAAGAATTTCTTGCATCTATAAAATAAGAATGCAATTTCTATTAGAGCAAATAATGACATATTGATCTCATCTCTCCATGGAACTTACTTGGGAAAACAGAGGCATTGTTGGAGCGAGGACAACATCGCTAGTTGAAGTGTTGACGCTGAAATGGTTCATCTTCTTATGTAGGGACATTCAAATCAATTTCCAAGCTGCCATTTTTCTTGCTTCTTTTTTATTTTTATTTTTAGGGCTAACGAAACTATTCTTCCTCTTCAAACCCAAGAGCCTTGCACCTCAAAGCCCATGATAGCCTTCCATTCCTTTTCCATGTTGTCTCGATATCTGCAAAAATGTGGAAACATATTGTACCAATGAGCAGTGACATGTATGGATGAAGTAAAAGGAGAGAAGCGTCTCAAAGCCCCTTCGGGTACAGTTTTTTTTAGGTATTTACTGCCTCAAGCATTCTCAAAACTTGCCATGGTGAATTCAATAGTAGCATTAACTGATAAGGTTCTTGCTAGCTTCCCTTTTGTTTAGAATCTAATTCAACGGAGAACCTGCTTGGTGGAAATTCTATCTGAACAAGAACCCATCAAAGGATATAGTTCATTTGTAATCAAAATTTTATATAAACAAATGACTTATTAATAGATACACCCTATTTTCGATCATAATTTTATCTAAACAAAGAACCCACTAATGGATTCCCTTTGTACCGGATCATAACACTATCTAAATGTAGAGCCTATCAAAGGATATACCATATTTTTGATCGAAATTTTAAGTGAACATGCCTACAATTTATTTGATGATTTGTTTTTTTTTTGTCATTGATAACCCTTGACTACCTGCATTCTTTTACTTGCATATAAGATGGACCATATTGTTTTTGCGCATGTAAATATCTTTCTTTAATGGTTTGAACCATTGAGTTGGGAATGCTTGTTGCTTGGGTGACTATTTTATTTAAATTTATGAACATCCACATTAGTTTGTGCATGTCTAATCCTTTCTTTCCTTGCTTTATTGAAAACTTAGATATTCATACTACAAGAAGGGATATGTATATTCCATGGACAAAGCTTGCTCTGATAGAGCTATTGCACTAGTTGAAGCTGCAGTTTTGGTAGAATTCTTACATGTGAACCATTGTAATCCTTAAATATCTTTTGATAATCCCACGGTTGCTCAATGCTAACATTTTCTAATTGCACATTTGCAAACGGCACTCCTTGAAATTCTTAAGTTGGGGAATGAGATTTTGACTACTGCAAGGAGGGCGGATTTGCAAATTGTTATTTCATTTGTTACAAAGGGAGCATGTGTAAATAGATGTGAACAATATGGATTGATTGCATTGCATTATGCTTCATTTAAAGGACATATAAACATAATGCAAAAAATAATTGACTATGTAGCAGACACTGATTTTGAAGATACTAAGAACCATACTGCATCGCAGTCCGCTGTTGAAGGTGGGCAGAAAGAAGTTGAATTTTTGCTCGGAAAAGGAGCAGAGGTTAATGTGAAAACTAGTAGAACAGCGACATCAATGTACATATCCAAGCTAACCACCACGGAAAGATATTTGATCTCTTTGTGTTAGTTTCTTCTCAGTGTAAGTGAGAATAAACACAAGTAGCCTGAATTGCATGATAATTCGACTATTTTGATTACAAGAGGAACTAAGGAAGGAGTAGCCTTTCTATATGAATAATAAAAATTGACCACTACCGTTCATAACACATTTGCATGGCAACTGAACTACCTTCTTGTATTCCCATATTGATGATCACGGAACATTAGGGAAGCTAAAGACTATTTTTTCTATATGAATAATAGATGAATGTATCGACATTCATTGTTAAGTATGAAGTATGATGTAATTTTGCAGTGTCATTTGAAACTAATCCCTACAACTATCAATAATGGGCCACCAAGGGACCTCAACAAAAGAAAGATAATTTCATTTAAAGAAGCTAGGTGCTCTACAACCTCATGACAGGGGATTTTCATTAATTCATGTTTGAAATGCATGTGTGTGTATGTTGTGCATGTCTGCATGTTTTTTTTAGCATTTCACACATGAATTAATGGATTAATAAAGATCTCCCAAGCATAATCCTTCTCGACCTTGGATCTATTAAGTGTCCACCAATTTACACCTTGATTTTTTTCTCTCACAGTGCTCAATAATTCTCTCACCTTATTTATAGACACTTCGGCCAGTCTATAATCCAAAACCATAGCAACCATAATTATAGGGCTTCCCTACTACTCATTTTGAAGTGCTTGCCATTCCCTACTTTGAAGCACTGCAATTGCCTCACATTGAAGTGCCATCACTTCTCCCCACAGAGGACAAGGTCCTCCACCTTTCAAATGGCACACTGGTTAATAAATTTTCTAGACAAGCTCAAGAAAGCATATCTTTATTAGACCTTTTTCTGCAAAACCCATCAAGTATGTAGTACAATCCTTTTTCCCTTATGATCGTTGTTTTTTGAAATGATTTGGGGTTTTTCCTGCATTTTATTTATTTTGTCAATTTGAAAAGAACAATACTACATTTATTTTTTCCATTTGATATAAATGTTCACAGATCATAATTGTTCAAGTTTGAGGTTATGTTGGTGTGAATATATTAAGAGGGTTTATGGTTGTTAGTTCTGCATTTCCTTTAAGCCCTTCAAAGTGTGAAAATACTAATATGGTTTATGGTTGCCAATTTTGTTTTTCCTTTAAGCCCTTTAATTTTGAAAAGTCAATGAAAAATAAAGGATGGGAGGGGTTGTTAACAATTGCTTCTATTGGAACATTATTTAATTAAGAGAGAAGACGAAAAGGACAATTATGCATACTTCTCTGAGTGATTAATCATCAAGGAGCTAAAACACGTTGGAGAGTAGAAGGGTCTTGAGCAAGGGTCTTAACAAGGTCTAGTGTAGTTATTATTTTGCTTAATTCTTCTCTTTGACCTCAATTTCCAAAAGACCAAGGAATGGAAAATCACGTTTGCACATATCATAAACAATAAACCCATCAATGTTGCTTTTTCTTTTGAGGCATTATGTAGATGATTGCATCAAGATGTAACTAACTCTCTTGAAGTGGGGAATATGAGATCCACTCAAATTGATTAGGGTGCATAATGAACTCTTTGAATTTCGTCTTATTTTTCACATCAATCATTATATAGATCAATTGCATCAAGTTGTAACCAACTCTCTTGAAGTGGGGAATATGAGATCCACTCAGATTGGTTTAGGGTGCATAATGAACTCCTTCAATTATGTTTCATTTTGCACATAAATTATTATATAGATCAATTGCATGACATTGTAACCGTCATCAAGTGGGGAAGATGAGATCCATTCAAATTGGTTAGGGTGCATAATGAACTTGCAAAATTAAGTCTTATTTTGCACATCAATCACTGCGTAGATCGAGTGCATCAAGTTGTAACCAACTCTCTTCCAGTGGGGAATATGAGATCCAATCAAATTGGTAAGGGTGCACCTGGTAAGTGTGGTGCCCATGAGTTGTCACGAGGATCATTAAGAATCCTCAAAAGTCAAGGTTATGAAGTGGATTCACAGCAGTGAAGAGACAATATAATGGAAGACATAAACATGAATACAACACTGTAAATGACAATAGTTGGTTTGTGTTGTCTATTCTAGTACAATGATTGTCATTACCAACTAATCTTAGTCTCATTGGGCACAAAATTTATTTGTGAGAATTACAAAATGGGATTCATCTAATCTTATACCAAACTTTTTTAGTGGTCATTCAAATTCGGGTGGTACAAAAAGTCATTCAAGTGATACTAAAGCCTGAGTTCTTGTCCATCCAATAATCTTATTGATTTTTCAACGATCCAAGTCCATCCAAAATTTGGTCAAAATGCTACATACAGTGTCCCACCATACATGGAACTTGGATAATAAACACTAATCATATATGAAATTTTGCAAGATATTTAACAAGTTCATAATTGGAAAAAGGGACTTTTTGCCACAATATCTGTTAAGCTTGGGAAGCAACCTACAGTAAAGTGAGAAGAATCTACACAACAATAAACATAATATATATTTCTTCATAATTATATAATTATATTGTCTAGGGATGAGTTATTTTCAAGGAAGATGGACTCAAGATTTTGTTACAATAACCCTCCAATAAGAGATGTCGACACAACCCTATTATTTTTGTTTTTAGAAAGAAGAGGTATACAATACACCAAGGGAATTACGCTATAGTTGTCTAGTTTCAACAGGAGTAGAGGTCAAGTGATGTCTAATTTCAGGCTTTCACCCCTAGTATTCTATAATAGATCTAACAAAAGCAATAACAAAAAAACCTCCTAAATCATCTCTAGTGCATAGAGAATTACATACATTTATATCATTAATCAATAAGAGATCTACCTAAACAAACAATTGACCATATATGACATTTGAATTTGTGCTTCCGAGGCGTGGAACATGACAAGACATTTTTAGAAAATTTAGAATTTAAGGAAAACTTAGACTATACATCTCACATGGTGTTCTTTGTACACCTCGTACATAAACATACCATGCATGTTTGGCAACGTGTGTATCATTGAAATAAAAAACATCAATAACATCAAGACTAACAAAATTACTCTACAAGTAGGCAACAGACGAAATGCTTTGCACCAAAGATGAAAAACTCCTCCTACAACCTGGGGCTCAAATCGCTCTGCAAGATTGAAATATTAAAGCCCAAACAACTCCTACAGCCACCCAAAGCTTTGAACGTTCTACAAACAGGCAACAAGGGAATTTTGTTCAAAATATGGTGGGCTTTGACTTAAATTTCGCCATACAAATGTGTGACGCAACAAAGTGGCATAGTTAATACATGAACGTGAGTTTCACGAAACATTGAGGATGGACTCCAACAACCTCCATCGATCTCTGACGACAAGGACGTGAAATACTACTCCAGCAACGAAGTGGGACTGATGGCGACAGGGTTGACTATCACATCAACCGAAAAAACTTGGTTGTCGAGTTGTTGTAAAACTCAAAGACCCACTTCAAGACTACTCCATTTTTTTATTTCAAAATCATTTTGCATTCATTTATGTACAGACATACTTAAAACAAGTAACAAAAATGAACATGTATATCGTTGTCCATCTAAAAATTAGATCCATCTTGACTCTGGATCTACCAAACGCCAAGAGGAATCAAATCTCTTGAAATGCAAACTTCTTTTAAATTGACCTCTCGGCACTTGTTATATTTGGAGTCAAAATGTCTTATTGATAATTATACTTACTAATTTATTTTATTTTATGTTCAAATAATTTCACGAGTCAAAATGTTAAATAAGACATTACATTACAACATCTCTACCATGCTAGGTTAGATTGGTTTATGATTCACTATTTATGGGTTGATGGTATAAAACCCATGGTATTAAGTAATAAGCACTCAAATTAAAGTAATATTTTATATTATTTAAAAATATTTTAGTTTTTCTCATATTAAAATACTACTATGATATTTTGATTACTTCACTACAATATAATTTATTACTTATAAAACCAGTGGTATTTAGTAATAACCTTTTCAAAGTGGTTAGTAATATCCTTTGCCTCTTATAGATTTTAGCTAGCATTTAAGAATGTTGATTTACTATCTCTCTTACATTACATTACACCTACATATCTCTATCTTTCTTACATTACAAGTCTCTATTGTATTAAATTGTAAACATCTTTTGACTTAATTATATCTTTTTTTACCTATATTATAACATTTAATTACATTCAATAAACTATTTTATAAATTTCAGAAATCATTTTAATAAAAATTCGAATAGAATTTGTTTAATTAAAATTATTTGAATAAGATTTGAAAAGAGTTAATTGTATCTTTGCATAAATGTAGATCTTCAGAAATCATTTTAATAAAAATTCGAATAGAATTTGTTTAATTAAAATTATTTGAATAAGATTTGAAAAGAGTTAGTTGTATCTTTGCATAAATGTAGATCTTCACTCATTTTCGAGAGGAAGTGCTCCTGGCATTATACAACTTAGTGTGAAGAAATAATGACATTATAAATGCACAACTAAACTAGGCTTTAATAAATAAAAATGTATATTATGTTTATATAATAATTAACTTTTATATTAATATATTTTTATTTTTATATAATATCTTCACTGGCTTTTTTTTCTTTTTTCTTTTTTAATAGTGAATCGAATTTGTATCTTTGCATAAATGTATATCATTCACTCCTTTTGGAGCGAAGGTGTTAGTGGCATTATACAACGGCTTAGAATAAAAAAATAGTGACATTATAATTGCACAACTCAACTACATTTTCAATTTATTTAATTAAAAAAAACAACTAATAAAAATAAATGGATATTATTTTTATATTGATATAAAAATATCAATCTGCACTTCTACACCCATCTTTCCAAAATGAAGTGTACATTTATACTTGTGTGTAAATATTTTGACCCAACTACATCTAATAAAAAAATAACATTATTTCTATATAATTTAATCATTTTTATCTACGTATATTTTCTATATAATAATCATCTTTATCTACGTAATGAGAATCGAGAGATGACGATAACCATGCACTTACCCGTCTTAATTCCCTGGCGTGTTGTGCTTAACATGATGGTACAAATTGCCCTTCACTTTACATCATAAACTATTTTTCTTGGCCAAGGGGATGAACATTTCGTCCCATCGCCTATACATTCTCAACATATCAACCGGCATGCAATATCCATAAGATATCAGCTGGCATGCAATTGCCATGATTTTGGAATCCGTAGACAGATACTAGCATTGCACTTTTCCATGACATTAACGGGCATGCAATTCCCATAATTTCGGAGTCTCTATAGGGGATATTCTGAGAATAAATAGATTTAGCATATACGGGTTATTTTTGCATGGACAAACCTAGCATTTAGCACAATTGCATTGGGCAGATTGAACTCGGAAACATTTTGGACAATATTGCAGAGGGCGATGGTGCAGAAGGAGATACCGACAGTGATTTTTATTCAAGGTGACTGGAATGAATTCACTTCATCTCACTTATCAAAATGGAAATGGCATGGGATTTTCTCTATATATTCAAAGTGAGTTACGAAATAAAAGCCTTTCTCCTCCCGAGTTTTATTTCGAAAAAACAAAAAATACATTTTTGTTTCTGATTGAAATGAAAATCTAGAAGAGGAAATGGTTTGCATGTCAAAGATAAAGATGCTCTTTGAGGTTTGGCCACTTAAACTACTCTGTTAACCTATTTGGTTTTACAGAACAAAAAAAAATCCCATGATAGTTATGCATGCCTCCGTTCTGTTGCTTTAATCTTATTTTATCTCTGATCTAAGGGATTTTTTTAATGACTAAGGGATTATGTTTGGCCACCACCATATATTTTCTTCTTTAAATACTGAAAATTATGATGTTTATCCCCCTCCTCCCCACCACTAATCTCTAATACCTCAATTATTCCCACTCATAAAACACACTATAGCAAAATGAAGATTACTCAAAGAAACTGTTCTGCTCTTACAGAAGAAGATTAGATCAGCACACTATTTAGTGATAATGCTCTTGCAGCTTTGCCTTTTGCTTTGCCTGCAAAGCAAACCTGCCTACATAATCGTCAGCATAAACATGTGCTGATTAAAATATTATCATGGCTTCAAGAGTAACTACATCATCAAAATAAACATCAAACTGAAGATGATCTTGTATATAATATGACTCACTGAAGCAATTTTTTTAAGGCCTGAACATGTTCTCCTCCTGTGTAGCTGAGTCACTTCCTCATGTCCCAAATGCCACTAGTTCTAGGAACAAGTTCACTGTAGTGACCTAAGACGGGGTGATGATCGCACTACAATAGTTTTAGATGCCTGCTTCTGTTTTTCAAAGCTATCCCGTGCTTGTGCTTTCAGGTTGTTATCAGCAATAACGCTATCTTTTCTTGAATCTTCACCTGCAAAGGGAACGTTGTTAACTTCTCTACTTTCATAATGATGGTTCCAAGGGAAGATAGATAACTTATTGGGGTGACAAACATATCAGTTTCTAAATTACCTTTTTGGGAGTGGATCATTTTCGTGTCAGGGGACTGACATTTTGTTTTATATCCTCCATTAGATTTTTCCAGATGGATTGGACTTCTACTTTTCTTTGTCAACTTTGCTTTTGATGTGGCCGCTTTCGAAGTCCTTTTACTGCGTAAGCTTCCATCAAGTGTTTCTAATGAAGTACGGGCATCATTTGCTATAGATGAGGATTCCACATGGTTAGGACCCATGATCTTTGGCCTTTTTATTCTTTTTCCATCCAATGATATGTTATCTGAAGCAAGCTTTTCATTGTTAGAGCCATGATCTTTTAGGCCCTCTACAGTTGGTTCAGTAATATTTTCGCAATCATCATTCAATAAATGCTTATTCTTGTTTGGCCCTATCGATGCTACCTTGGAATGATTTTTAGTACCGTTAAAGCCATTCTCTTCTGGCCCTTCCTTGGCTTCTTTGAGATGATGCTCATTGGTAGTATCATTTAACAAATTTTTCACCTGCAGAGGATTTGTTAACACAACAGTACATTCGGGTTCCTCTGCTGTAGTTTGAGGTTGCTTTTTTCCCTGTTACACAGCAAAAGTACAATTAAATAAAGTTAGCCATCCCAAAACCGATAATAAAGTCACCTGAGTAAGTGGAACCTCACACTAAAACATTTTTTGTATGAATAGCAAAATAGACACCCTAAAAACTAAACATTACAATTATACTTCATAATGATAAGAAAACCCAAAATCACCACGAATCCCTTCAGTGTTCTGCTATTTATCCGTATTTTCAGCATTTACACCAGTCATAGACAACTTTGAGTGGTCAAAGGAAAAGTTGATGGACGCTGGATGCGAGGGGAACCTCTGAAGCCATTCTAGGACACAGGAATATGTCTTAGAGCACTATATGGTTTGCGGACTATGTTATATACATACTCAGATGGAAATCATTAATTAATGACCGGATTTCTTCCTTTTAGGTAGAAACAGAATTTAACAGCTTCTAGAAGCAGCAAAGATTACTCCATGGAAAGTAAAAGGTACTTAAAATAGTGTTAATAAAATGATTAAAAATGTTTTATAATATGTTGAGGCATGAACTGTGACTTTGCAAATTTAAAGGGGCCAATTGAAAAGATAAAGTGAGGATAGCATTACCTTTCTGGAAATCCTTCCCGTGACCGTATTTGCCACACAAGTTCCATTATTCTCTTCATTCTTCTCAATCTCCACACTCTGCAAACTTCCAAGCGGTTGCTGATTATCGCAACTGGAAACCACATGAAACCGGGGAGAGGAGCGAGTTGGACCAAGACCTGAGTGCTTCTCTTTTGATCTCGTGGAACTTACATCCTTGTTGGCCTGTCTCTGCCTCTTTTTTACCCTTTGTTTAGTTAACAAGGCCTTTTCATCTGCTGTTGCAGATGATCCTTTCGCGGTACAGGCAGATGAAGTTTCTTGCTTTGCTGATAAAGAAACTGAATGTGTTTTTTTCTGCTTTGGATACTTTGAGGAAATAGTTTCTGAGGATTTCATGTTTGCATGGCCATGCTCAACTTGATTTGCACAAAATTTGTTGCTACTAGACTGTTTTGGTGGCTTGCTTCGAACAATAGATCCAGTACTCTTAGGAACTTTCTTATTTTTAGAACGAGGTTCTTTCTCGAAATAGGTATCAGAGAGGTCCAGAGGAACTTTGTCATGTGTATTCTTAGACTTATGTCGGGCTATTGGATTAATGGAATCCTTTTTCTTTGCCACAAAAACATCACTGACAGCATTATTATTCTGTTCTTCAAAAGCAAAATCCCAAACAGAAGCAGCTAAGGCTGCACGTGCTGCAAGAGGGCTTAGGCGAGGTCTCTTTTCTAATTGCAATAAAGCAGCAGCATTTAAAGTGACGGGTTCTTTTGAAACTGCTACTGAGTTTATTGCATTTCTCTTCCTAGAAGATTTGCGAACAGGGACATCTTCATTCCCATCTTTGCCTAAAAAACTGTGTTCAGCAGACGCAGTGACCTTCCTGTGAGTGTATGTAGCATTAACTGTATCAAGAAAAACAAGCATGTCAATAATGGAATCGACAGTTTTCTATTTTAGCGTTTCCTTTGTGCCATTCATGCTATGCAAAACTGAGTGGACTGAAGAGATGAGCTGTCTCAATCAGACAGTTCATATGCAACATCAACAAACATCAAAAGGGAAGAAACCTTCTGAAGTTCCTAAAATGCTAGTATCCTTAATGGTCAGTAATAAGTAATACATTATTTCTTATTCATATTCAACTCTAGACTGAGGAGAGACTTTTAATTGGCTAACCAGTTAGTAAAATTCTTTCTGAATCAACCTTATTTCTGAATTTATCTCTATTAATGTGATCTTGATCTATATTTTTCAGTTTTCATATTAGAAAGGATGGTGAAAACTCGCAAGTGATTTTCACATTACAAGGTCAACTCTGAGATGTATTACCCTTTATATGTTTGAAGGATATCTCTTCAGTTGCAGCATTTTCACTTGTCTCGGCCAATTTGGCAATTTCTTCAATTTGTTGCTCAATCCGAGCATGCATATAAATCTCAATATCGCTGTCTTCAGGAAGAGATCCTAGAAATTCAGGTGACACAGGTGGTCCAGCTGCTGATTGCACCTTTTCTAGAAAAGAAGAAATAGTTGGATGAGTCTGGATGCTTTCTTCGGCCAATCTTCTAATTGAGCTTGCAGGTACTGTCACTGCATTTCCTTTCATTTCACTTTCAAGCCACCTGATTTCAAAAGTGCACCTGCAGACCACCTTGTTGGAATGCTTCAACCTCATGACCTGCCCAAAAGTAAGTCCAAGGTGCATGTAAATTTATTTCCGTTGTGAGGAGGAGAACGACAAAATTATCTATATACAACTTTTAAGCCCTAGGTGCATGTGAAGTTATTTGCACTATGGGAGGATGGGGAGGAAGACAAAATTGTATACGTACAATTTTATCCATAAACCTTTAATCTTGGCTGTTTAAACATTATTCTAACTCCTGTTGAAGGACTTTCACAAATAAATAGTTTAAAGACTATACATTTGGTGTTAAATAATGGCTACAAAACAACAGTTAAGAACAGACTTATTCTGGTGCTTTCCTGTAATCCCTCTTCACCATAAGCCTTAAGGTCATTTTTGCAAATTAGAAGCATACCTTTTCCACCACTGCATCGAATAAGCAGGTCCTGCCTGACTGAGTTTTTTGTAAAGCAATAATCGCCTCCCCCTCTTTGACATCAAGGCATTCACCTTTTGAGAGTTCTCTGGAGCACACACGAAGACGTGCAAAGGCTTCATCTTTTTGTACTATAATGTCATTTTCATCTCCCTTGAAGCTTGCATAATGCACATATAGAGATGTGCATGATGAATCAGAAGAACTGCAAAAATTCATCAAGTGTTATGATCTCTCTCTCTCTTTCTCTCTCTCTCTCTCTCTATCTATGTGCACATACACGTGTAACTCGCATCTGCATGCATCTAGGTGAAACTAAATATTTCATACTAGTCAATTTGGTAAGCAAAATCTATCTCATGAATATGCTGCCATCTATGGATGTGTGCTAATTAGATTTATAGCTGTCATAGTGCTCAGTGGGAAGTAAATAGCATTTCTAATAAAAGTACAGAACCATGAATGAAGGTGAAAAATCAAACATTAGGAAGGTATACCAAGCATATATCTAACACCCCAAAAGTTTCTACCAAGGGAATAAACAAGAAACTGCAAAATGTTAGGGTGTACTATTCCACCAAATAGAAAATGAGAATTCTTGGAGGCTATGGTGTTCAGAAGCTTCTGCAAGTGAAAAATATGGTTGGTGAAAAACAGGTTAAGTCATTTACACTCTGGCATATCCTTTCATGACATTACTTGTGGAATCCCATAACATTAGGTTATCTAAATATCACGATATTCTGTAACTGCAAAAAAAACATTAACGGGAGAAACAAACAGACAAGAATATAATACATATTGAATATGCAGTACCGTAAGAAGGCTCCTAAGATCAGAATGCAGCACATGGATAGGTGAACCCTTTCTCATAGTTGAAGATCATTGCAGTTTATGGACAAAGTTGAAGGCCAGCACTTCAGATTGCCGGATCAAGCTTGAAAACATCATATTTGAAAAGTTATAACACTTGGTTGAAAATGGACATCACGTGATGCACATATATTAAGATGAAGATCAAAGTATGCAAATGGGAAGAGCACCTTACTTGTAGGAGGCAGGTAAGGACTTATAGGTGTTTCGCAAGACCAATACATGGTAAAATTACCTTCCACGATGAGCACCTATCTTCTAGGAGGGCAGAAGGGGTCTAATACATCAATTTCCACATAAAATGGATCATTCGTGAGGAGCACCTAGCTTGTAGCAGGACAGAAGGACCTAATACATCGATTTCTAGGTAAAATGAATCATCCTTGAGCTAATTCACATGACAAAGGGACATGGGGCATGGAGGATGCGTGGTTACGAGTATCCAACAGGGAGCATTTCAACCCCAAAAACAAGACATGGAAGACACTGTTATATATATATATAGATACTACAAATACAAAAACGAAATACACAAATAAAGATCCTATTTGTTTAGAAATTGGAACATTTACAAAATATTGATACAAATAGTTACTACATCAATGATCATCGATGGTCAAATACAGAAGAAATCAGAATATTCAATACATAAGTCATAAAATAGAAGTTGAAGTTAGAATCATAAACTGTACTTACCTTTTAAGTCATTTGATGTCATCAAATAAAAGTGCATTACATACTAAGTCATTGATACTATAGGTACAAATGTCAATGGCAAATACAAAATAGCGTAGATACTAGAACCATAGATGGAAGAATCTCATAGCTTGTCACTATTAGTGGTCCTCCCCTATGTTAAAATCACCACCACTGCCCTCCTCCTCCTCTATATCCAATCCAAGATTTACATTTATTGGATGTAGAGGATGACCCCTTGAGAGGATAAACACCATCAAAAGATGACTATTGCTAGCACCAATTAATTAAGATCCAAGTTGGCTAATGCCAACTCAACATTGTTTTCCAAATCCATATCATCAAGAAACAGATATTTTTTGTGCCTTGCTGTCAAGCACATTAGGACATGTCTAGGGCATGTGTCTTGTTTTAGGACACATGCCAAACAAGTGGAATGTGTATCCTGGCATGTCACAACGTCTGACACTCAGGATACAAACACAAGGCCCACAAGGGACATGTCTTGTTACTTAGTTCATGAGAAACACTAGCATGGGTGAGCTTCCAGGTTGTCCCAAAGTCATAGTTGTATACATGTAACATGGATACAATGACCATCAAGAGGACAACTCAACATGTCAATGATATATGTGGACCCAAAAGAAGGTTCTATCAAGGTGGAACACTATTTTTGGAGGGATAAAAGGTGGTCCCAAGACTCCTTCGGAGTCTAGAAACATAAAAAAAGGCCAATTGCACATCTGTTGAGGTGGGCCCAACATAGGGGGGTCCCAAGTGGTCCCAAAAACACATTTTGGTACATTTAATAAGGTCAAAGCATAATTTAGTGGAGTACCATACTTTGAGAGATTCCATGTGGCCTTAAAGCCTAATCCAAACCCCTTTTCATGCCATGAAGGAAGGGTTAAAGTCATCTCCCAAAGAAGTGCTTGGTTTGGGAAGATGCCAAGTAGAGATAGTCCCTTTTCAAACCATAGAAAAAGGAGAATTGCACACTTGTTCAGTAGCGCCCTCCCTAGGGATGTTTCCAAGATACTTTTACATGGTATTAAGGGAGAAATTGAATGTTGGTATTATTTTATTATTTCCCGAGTCTTGACTTAATCACCTTAAGGTTTCATGGCAAGCTATGAATGGAGAATCCCTATCATTTGATAGAGGTGGATTAAAGTGGGGGAGAAAACCCCTATAGGCCAAGTATAATGATTGTTGTAAGCAAGGGAGAAAGGGCTTATGATAAATTTGAGCTCTTCTTGCTTCTGTAGATCTGGATGGTGTGGAAGGCTGTCATCCTGCTAGTAAAAGTCTGTGTGTTTTTGTCCCCTTAGGCCTCTTGGTGTAACCAAGTTTACAATGAAGTTTGTTTGTCCTCTTATTTCAGAGCTCGTTTCACTTATTTGTGGGCTGCATTGGCTAAAGAAAGAGGCTGGGCTGAGACCTTATTTGTCCCCTTAGGCCTCTTGGTGTAACCGAAGTTACAATGAAGTTTGTTTGTCCTCTTATTTCAGAGCTCATTTCACTTATTTGTGGGCTGCATTCGCTAAAGAAAGAGGTTGGGCTGAGATCTTATTTGTCCCCTTAGGCCTCTTGGTGTAACTGAGGTTACAATGAAGTTTGTTTGTTGTTTATTCATTTTATGAAGGCTTTCCTGCTGTCCTCTTTGTGTTTATGGTTGCATGATACTTGAATGATGATTATTTGTACATGAAATTGTATCATTTGTGACCATTTCATTAAGTTGATACACATATATAGACTCATAAAATTGGTATAATACATTAGTAATTTCCTTGCTAATTATCTCCTTTCTCCTCCAAACCTCTGACATCTTTGTTGCTCAGACTCCATAGCCCAAAGGATAAGGCACTTGTCCTCTCAAGTTCCACCTTCATGTACTGCATAAACCATAAAACAATCCACTTCACTAATCAATTTTCATACCTGCATTCAAGTACAGGTTAGTGATTTTATCTAAGAGATTTCCCTTTATGCTGGAAAAGAATCATCCTAAAGTGAGAGGAATAGCTATTGTAGAGACAGTGGTCAGCATTCCTACATGCTCTCATGGTTGCTCCCTTGATGTCAGGGACTTGACATCTGAAGGTATAGTTTTGGGAGGTAACATCGGTTATTCAGCCTCAGGATAGGTATTTACTGTTTTAACACATATCAAGGATTTTGATAAATGCATCCAATCTTGAAACAAATCCTCAATAAAGTCTGAAATGAGCTCCAAAAATAAAGTGTCTTCCACTAGGACACTTGTTTTTTTTTTACAAGTCAATATAGATTTCCTCTTTAAGACATTGATGATTTCTCTTTAAGTTAGAAACCCACTACCCGCTTCTGCACAATCAGATGAATCTTCTAAGAGGTACAGAAAATATGACCCATACACACTAACAGTATTGAGAGAATGAATTGCCCAGTGAGGCCTTCTTTCTGGTTTATATCCCAATTTTTAGGATAGCTTTTGAAAGTGGCACAAGCAAAATTTCAAGATATATCGCATAGTTTTAAGCGTAGTAGCGAGCTTTAGCCATATCGGCCTTTGCTGGATGGGAATTTCGGCAACATGAACCTTGGTGAATTTTCCGTACAATACGAATACGGTACTGTCAACATATTTTTTATTGCCTTTGATAAATATGCTTCATGTCTTTGATAGCCCTTCACCCATAAATCTAGAAAAAATAGCCCAAAACCTGAAAAGCATTAATAAAAAAAAACCCCTAAAAAACTTATAAACATTATTTAAATAACCAAATTTTTAAGGAATGAATTATTTTCTTAGTTATTGCATATTCCTGACACTGAAATTCTTCTAGAAATTGGAACAAAATCCATATTTTCAAGAAGTAATAAAAAACGCTAAAAAACTTATAAATATTATTTAAATAACCAAATTTTTAAGGAATGAATTATTTTCTTAGTTATTGCATATTCCTGACACTGAAATTCTTCTAGAATTAGGAACAAAATGCATATTTTCAATTATTTATAAGATATACAATCCCATAATCAAACCGTACTAGATTTTCTCATCACATATTTTTTCGGTACCAAATCATATTTAAATCCATAATCATATTTGAATCTTGTTACTATGGTTATAAGCTAGCTTTCATAAATGTCCAATGCCTTTATACACTCCTGTAATGGGACCACGCTGGCTTTTCTCATTACATATCTTTTCTGTACCAAATCAATTTAAATCTATATCTGTATTCAAATATTGTTACTATGCTTACGAGCTAGCTTTGACAAAAGTCCTTTGCCTTTATTTATCATGTTTTAAGTTTTAACAATAAATGATGAAGAGGCCACATAAAGGTTAACCCCCCTTGACCCCAAACATAAAGGTCAAAAAGCATCAATATCAAAGGATTACAAATACATCTACTTGCTTTGTTCCAATATGGCCCATTTGAACTTGCTCCAACCCAAATGTAGGAAACCCTATAAACAGGAAAGCTTTTGGTCTGCATCTTCTCCTATTAGTGAAATTATCTACTACATGTATAATCTAACTTTGAGGCCTTCTTTATTGTGGACAATAGTTAAGTGCCTCACAAAGGTACCATCTACTACATATACATTACATCTCTTGTTTATCGAGTTTTTTTCCTCGAAAAAAACGTAAATTTATTATCATTTGAAATAAAATTACATTTTGTAGATACATGTCAAGCATGCATTCAGAGATAAAAGGATCACAAGGATCCCGCACAATGGTGGCTTAGTGCCCAAATGACTAATCAAAGAAGAAAAAACACGAACTAATATTTCCTAGCGGCTAGAATACTAGTAGAAAACATCCACTTTTCCTCGCTTCCCTTCTTTTTTACTTCCTTCCAAACCCCTGTGGAAGGTTGGATGATAACTAAAGTCGAATCCCCTAGATTTGCAGAAGGGGCGAGTTCCTTTTCTGATTCGGAACTCTCGAATACATGGCATCTTTTGGTTCCTAGTATCACCTTGTTCTTCGTTATTGTTGCTTCATGTTCTGTAGGGGTTGGAGTAATTGCCATCTTTGTGTTATGGTTGAGATCTGTCAACTATGGAGGGAGATCTCCCTGTGTTGTTGTTTCATTCGTAACCTCATTTTCTTTGCTTGGGGGTTCCCTTTGGTCCACCTCTTCTTCGTCATCAGAAGGAGGGGGCTACTAGGCTTTCCACATTCTTTCTTTTGCACAAGCACCCTTTCCTCTTATTTGCTAGTTTTTTTACCAAAGGGAAATTGTTTTGAAGATGACCGGTTTGGTTGCATACACGACATCTAAAGGTCATGTTTTCATAATCTAAAATCTATGTCCATTGAAGTATCCACTGATCAGTTGTATATGATCTGGCAAACCCCCGATGAGGTCGATCTCCACACAAATGCAGGGATATGTGAGAAGCCCCTGTGTTATTCTCTCATTATCTGATTTGATGAAAACTCCCAATGCATTTCCAATGTCTTCAATAACTTGATGGTGCTAGAAGGGGAGTGGGAGATTAGGCATCCAGACCCAGATTGACATTTTTGTTACTTCCATAGTAAATAACTCGACTCTGCCCCAGAACAACGGTCCTTCCTCTAAAATTGACTAGTAATCTTCTTTTGAGGAAGGATGTACGATGAAGAAACCCTTCAAGCATAAGTAGATGTTGCATTTTGCGGTCTAGTTTGCATGGATCCATCGATATAGGTCCTCAGGTTTTAGTCCAGAAACCGTTAAATCGACAAATAACTACCTCGTTATGAAAATATGGGAACATGTTATTTACCTGCGAATTTCGGATCTCGATCTTTGGGTGTTTCTCCATCTTTTCCACTATGCAAGGCTTGATCAAAGTCCCAATAGGAGCTGTGAACTTTGCATGTTCTACACTCCCTTTGACCGCTTCTTTGTAAGAAACTGAAGGCCCTGGTCCTGATCCTCCATGTAAAACTGATAGCAAGGAGAGAGTGGATCCTCTCCTTATTTTGTATTCTTTGAGGATCCTCTTGTCCTAAAGGAGTCTCCCTTCTGAGATGAGTCTTTGCTCCACTATGGGGAGACCCTCTCGCTGCTGTATTTTGTGATTGACTCTCTCCACAGAGTCCCCATCATTAACCTAAATCAAAATGGATCTGCCAACCAGTGTTTCTATGAATATCTGGAAAGTCCTTGCCTCTTTTGGGCATGAAACCTGCTTTTGGGCAATCAGATCTGCTTGGATCTGTTGCCTAGTAGGTGTTGAAAAGTGAAGATCTGGGCAATCAGAGTTGGATCCACACCCTAAGACTTTTTGGGGTTGAATCATTTCTTCTGTGTTGATTTTTGGTAGCTTCAAATGTGCTCTAAGCCTCAAAATTTGCAAGGAGGCTAGGACACATATATTCCAGAATACCCAGAAATCATTTTGGGAAATTCCACTCAGAGACAGTTTTATTAAAATAAATAATTATTTTTACTAGAGGCCTAAGTCTAAACTTAGGAAATTAAAAGGTATTAATTAAACTAGGGGTGAAACTTCTAGAAGAAGACGAGGATCAAGCCAAAATGATTTGAGCCATTGATTAGAATCTAATATGGGTCGTTGATTGATCAACGAGGGGATTATAAAAAGAGGCTTGATGGGCATTCGGAACATACATCAAGTGAGAGATCAACAGATCGATTTCTAAAGAGCAGTGCCATAGTTGCCGGAGAAGTGATCGAGGTGATTTCTTACAGTGAGGGGCAGAGATAATTTTCCAAAGGAAGTTTTCCTGAGTTGGAGAGTGTAAGGCAGAAAGGGCAGAAAGACATCCAAAGAGGCTAATGCAAGGCCACGCAAAGCTACGCGGTGGCAGTGCAAAGCTTCAGAGGGAGTTCGAAATTCTGTTGAGGAAGAGTCAGGATCAAGTGCCAGAGCCGAGGTGTGAGACCGGGAGGACAGAGGGCCGAAGTTTCCAGCCAATAGAGGATTAGAGGAGGTGCAATGCAATCCCAACAACAGTGACGCAGTGACTACGTGTGTGTGATGCAACACAGCACGAAGATTGCGCAGAAGCTCATCTCCAGCGCAGATTAGTGCCGGATTTTCTAGTGACAGGTTGAGATCATCTCACTACTTTTTGTCCAGTTAGATCTCTGTATAAGATTGCCAATTTGGGCATCCGAAGAATTGTACGCAAAAATTACTGCTTAATAATACAAACCGTCAACTGCTACATCGGTTTTCCCACATTGGGTTTTTACGGGGACATTGGTCAAAAAATAACTGTGGCGCTTGTGTGTGTTATTTCTTTCTTGCTCAGAATCTTGTTTCCACATATTATTTAAAGTTGTGAAAGCTGCAGTTGTATTTACTTCGATATTTACAATAGAACACATTAAATAAGTTGCATGGATTGACAAGTAGGAGAAGTAATATTGGTTTGCTGCAGTAGTGATCGGGGATTCTCAAATGTTCACATTCTGCCCCATCTCGTCTTCCACAACAAGGGAGGAAAGACATTTTTGACAGATCGCCCTTGAGCGATATGCATGCCAAAGGATAAAAGGGCGCGAGGACCGAAACTTTTGAGCTCCAGAGGCCCCCCTGCTCCTGAAAATAGAACTAATGTGAAGAGAAAATAAAAAATCAGCTTTTTTGAGCTCGTTTCCAAAAAACAACCTCTGAGGGCACTTTACGCAAACCACAAAGTCTCAAATGTGCAGTGTTTCCACCGTAGGCACGTTTGGTTGTGTCACTCTGACTTTGCCTAGGGGTTCAATAAGATCTACATCTCCCGATGGTAACTCCCCACGAAAAGAAGGTCGAGCTCTAGATCCTCTATAGCATATGGACTGATATGCAGAGCTGAGAACCGTAGTTCGCAGAGCGGCCTCCATTTTCTAGTATAGGATTTACAATTGGTAGGGTAGGTTGTCTTGTTTATCGAGGTTACAGATAACCCTATTTTATTTAGTATTTGTTATCTTCCAAATCTAGATTGTTTCTTTTCTAATATTGCTCTCCAAGACATGCTTAACATATGTTTTTACAATGTACACTACAAAAACTATTATTTTCTGGTCAAGATTTGCTAATTTCACAGTTATCCACTAGGAACCAATTTCTAGGCTTAGAAACCAAGTTGCACTTTAAAGCATTCATCTATAGACTCTTTATTGTAAATATTTCATTTGGGTACCCAACAAAAGATTGAGTTCTTTAAATCTAGACAATTTATTACTTTTGCATATTCCTAGAATATGATATTATTGTACTGTCAATGCAAACTTCATTTCTTACATATATAAAAAATTAAAGAAACCAATAATTAAAAACCAAAACTTAGGTCTCTTCAACTCGTGCATGACTAGAAGAAAATATTAATAGTCCCAATTTGAGACAAGAATCTCCCTCCATTATGGATTTTATTTGAGATAGCATTAACTTAATAATCGTGAGCTTGATAATCTTGCATGCCTGCTAAACCCACTCCATCATGGATTTTATTCGAGCTAGTACTAAAACTTGTTTTGTTCAACTTACATGCCTTCCAAACTCATCCATTATTGCCAATGACCAAATAATAGTTTAAAATTTAAGGTTAACTAAGGTCTCTTAGATAGAGAAACCACATGACACACACCTCCATTTATTCATGATTATATATGAACTTCATATGTTTAAACTGCTATTTATTCATGATTATATATGAACTTCGTACGTTTAAAGTACAACTTCAGTGACATGATTGTAGCAGTTAATTGACCCATAGCAAACCTTAAACCAGCAGATGAATAACCCTTTCTAGGTCCTTAAAAGTTTAAACAAACCAAGCCAAATTGGGCATTAAATTGAATTTTTCATTGCACTCTGAATTTCAATCATGGTAAACATAGGTGTATATATAGATAGATAGATATTTTATTTGTACTGAGTTATATAAGACACTTGCAAGCATTATATGAAAAACTTATGACAACAAGAAAGGGGGTGATCTAACAAATTTGACCTCAAAGTTTTGTCTCCCTTAGATTTGCACATCATACAATTAGCTCAAAAAGGACAACTCATAGGAAGATTACACATTGATGTAGTTGGAGATATGGAGGCTCTCTAAACCACTTTTGGAAACACGTTAGCAATATGGCTTGCTATCTTTCTCTCATCATTTATCTACAAGCATTGGCATTCAATTTGGATGAGGAGTTGAAGAGAATGCTTTCATCTCCAAGATGACTCCCCAATCGACCAATCTTGTTCTACAATACATTCAAACCCTAAACTATGTCATTGGAGGATGGAATGGATGCTCATAATAGGTTCAATATCTAAATATTCTACAATTCTTTTATATGTTTTACCAGGTTCAATGTATATCTATTATTCAATCACTATAACAATTGTTTTCATGTCCAAATCAAGAATACTCCCCTTTTTGGTATTGCAACAAGAATTTTTCCTATGTATATCCATTATAAACATCTGAAACTCACTTCTAAGATAATAGTTTTATCATAGAAATTGAAGTGATATTCAACTAAGTGTTTCGAGTTTATTTCCTCTTCATATGTAACTATACAAGGAAAGGGATACTTATCATATAACTTTCATAATAGTGTGTGATCCGTAAGGCCATAGAAAGCCTCAAGGAGAGACTCCAACATGAGATACAATGTTATACATAGTTTGTGAAGTGTATGCTTGATGTGGTAACCTTACGTTGGCTATAGTATTCTCAATATCTTAAGTGGTTAAAGTCCTTAGTGAACAATAGTTACATATGATTTGATTAAGCAATAAAATTTAAGTCACCTAAACTTGTGCATAATAGTTGGTACAATTTTTACAATTATTTTAAAAATAGACTAATAAATTCCTTTTGATCTTCTCTCTCACACACACATACACATATATTGATAACCCTTTTTCAAACAAATGAGAAAATATGCAATTTTGTTGTGAATCCCCTCTTTCTGCATCATATATTGTCATATTGTAATGTTTAAACATGGGTAAAGAGATTTTGGAAGCCAAAACGCCTAATGGTGGAGTTTGTGTGTATTCTTTGTAAAGATTGCATTTTAGGTAGATATGGTCACAGAGGAAGCGGCTAGACAAGAGAAACTCAAAGTCAAGAAAACTAGAAGAGTCCTTGCATGCATACAATCATTGAGATTTAATGTTGATTTTTACACTACGTAGAAAACATTTTTATCCAGGACCCTTACTGGGTTAAATTCCAAGTACACCAATTAGCCCTAGGTCAATTAGGGTATTCTTAATAGAGTTTGATCCACATGATTATGTGAAGAGCTTTGGCATTAATATTGATTATGGCTTTTGTTCACTTTGAAAGTGAGTGCTTGGCTTTATGTCGTTTCATTCATGTACTCATCTACCTTAAAAGCACGATTTGGATAAAGAGCATTTGACCCTTAGGGAACCTTTTGGTGTTGTTACACACCTTTCCACACAAGCACTCCCCTTATAATGCCACTTATCAACTTTTGAATGAGAGAAATCCACCTATTTTGACACGTCCTTGGCATTTACTTCACCTACTAAGAGGGCAATGCACTTCTTTCACCTTCTCTTGCTAGTTTATTGGGATTTTCATATATTTTATTTATCGTTTATCTTAGTATCCTTCTAAAGGGAAAATATTATATGTAATTCTATACCTTAAAAGCACGATTTGGCTAAGAGCATTTGACCCTTAGGGAACCTTTTGGGGTTGTTACACACCTTTCCACACAAGCACTCCCTTGTAATGCCACTTATCAACTTTTGAATGAGAGAAATCCACCTATTTTGACACGTCCTTGGCATTTACTTCACCTACTAAGAGGGCAGTGCACTTCTTTCACCTTCTCTTGCTAGTTTATTGGGATTTTCATATATTTTATTTATCGTCTATCTTAGTATCCTTCTAAAGGGAAAATATTATATGTAATTCTATGTATGTACCATGAACCCCTTCCTTAGGGTAATAAAAAGGATGGAAGTCATTGTCTTTGGCATCAGTTGTTTTAGTCTTGATCTATTGCTTTGTAGAGCTTTGATCTCTCAGGATCTATTTGGAGCAGTGGTATGCTAATGAATTGTGCTTGTTGACCACTAGAGTGGCCCTGATGATTATATGAAGACTCCATGCCAAGGATGATCCAAAGGACACTTGTACCATCATATATCATCAGTCAACAAAGTTTTTTAACTCTACTTCTATCTTCTCATCATCTTTCTTGTACCCAGATTCCACACCCTCTGGGGAATTGTAATAAGTGATACTAGTAATGATGAGCTTTTTGAGTTTGTAACAGGACTAGGATGTTGGGACTCTATCAACAAACTAATACACCTTGGGGTGTTTTTTTAATCAAGTTAATTATCCCTTATTTTTCAGAGGCGGATAATTTTTTGGGTTTTTTCACTCACTTTTTACCCGAAAGTCGAGATAACAGTTTGAAGGTTGAGCACCTAACACATCTTAATGTCTAGAGTCGATGTATATGACCATACTAGATCACACAAAAATATTTGTGGAATTTGACTAAGTCTAAGTAGGATTTTTTAATAATTAAAAATTTCCCGCAAAACGGGATTTTTTAATTATTTTCTATGTAATGATGTAAATAAGTGGCCTTAGGAAATGTCTAGGGTGTATGACTACTCGAAATTCATCCTCAGAGACCCAACATTATCTAATGACCCACTTCGGGGAACAAAAGACGACTTGTAGTCCCTCAAAAGCCGATTTTCCTAATGACAGTGGCAAAAATGAGGAAAAAATTCAAGAAATTCAATAATTGAGAATTTTTTTCCAAAGTCAAAGAAAGTCAAACAAGTGACATGGCAGTTCCAGTGAAGGTTAAAGGTGATATGGCAATCATGTGGGGCCCACCAAGCAAGCCACAACTCAAATCAAAGTTTCAAATCAAAGTGAAAGGGTAGTCAAATGCAATCAACAAAGTTCCACGTTGAAGTTCATAAGGCACCTCGAATTATTAAAGTTCACTTTTGATTTAATTTAAATCAAATTTGGAATTAAAAGTGCAAAGGTAAACTAAGTGAGTGGGAAGGGACCCCACCTCACTATATATGATTTACGTATAACTCAAAGAGACAAAAGGCACATGCTAAATTCAAAGGTCCATGCTGGCCCACTTAAAGTTCAACGCATGTCACAGGGAGTTATGCTGCCAGCGAAAATGAACATGAGTTTTGTGAGGGTTAAATGATTTGTTTGTTGAAGATTTGGTTGCCCACTTGGATACACGACTTCATGCAAATAGTCCATATGCTTCCAGCCAGTCCCAAAGATATACGCACAATAACAAATAAGCTCCATGCAGACCCAGTTTCAACGCAGTTGTCATAGCTACAAATCATCGACTGAAATGAAGTATATCTTGAAAGATCTAATGCAAAAAGTAGAGGAGGCTTGTCCCCACTCACCCAAACAAGCCTATGTATGAACACATGTTTGGCAGCATCCACTTATGTCCCACTAGCAGCGAATAAAAAGGCAAAATACACAAATCTGTTTGGGAGTTACGCACAATAGTTGACAACAAAATATCACACGAAGATTTTGATTTATTTTTATCTCAGATTTGTGGGAGTTTTCTCCCTTCGAGTCTCACTTATTTCACGCTTGGCAACGCAGCCACAAACAAAACAAAACAAAAATTGGCACGTGAAAAAACGGAATATGTTGGCAACTTAAGGAGATTATTGACTAAAATCTACAACAATTCATTGGCAACCTACAAGCAGTCATCCCTCCACATGTAGCTTGAATTTACATTGAAATCTACTCCATGATGCCACTTGTTGACACATTTTACACTGGGATCGGCTCTCATAGTTCTATATAATAGAGCCTTGAGCTTTCATTTGTATCAATTGAAAACGAGCTATTGTGCTTGAAGAATAGATGCTTTTATGTACACTTATGTTCTATTGCAATAAAAAGGCTTTGGGGTTTCACATATGAGGTGTTGTTCTTCTTTAGCAAGGTAATATCTTGATCGTTATGTTTCACTTTCTACTTATGCTATTGTGTTCATTAGTTTCCATTATGTCTTTAGATATTTGTTAATGTGCAGCGATTTCAAATTGGCATTTGGTTTTGAGAGTTTGCTATAGATAAAGCTTTAGTTGACTTTCCAATAAATCTCTAAGATCTTTTTATAATTGTATTTCTTTTACCTCGTGTGGATTTAATGTTTATTCGAAGTTGTGTAGAGACATCTCTTGGATCAAGCCTCAAGCGTGCGAAAAATTCTTGGAGGAATCATCCCACTTTTGAGCAAGTTCATTGAAGAACTCACATTTGTCATCTCTCAAGGCCTCGCCTCAGAATTTTGTGTTGCAGAGATCATTGGTTTTTAGCTTGTGTTTTCAAAACCCAATTTCAATTAAAATCATTTGTTTCAATTTCTTGTGCTAATAACGATTTTATTTCGCTACTAAAGAGCATGTTGAAAATTAGGCAAGAATTGGAGTTTCGCTCCAATTTCTTAGTCTAAATTTTGTAAAATACTTGTAGATTATATTTGTTAACTTTCCTCTTTGTTTTACACTAAGTTTGAGTGTGGGTTTTGCAGAAAATTCAGATCTATTTAAGGACTATGCTCACCTTTTGTGTTTGATAGGATTGAAGAAGCTCAAGTTTGAAACTCTAACTATTTGTTGTAGGACCCCAATAACACTTGAGGATCAACTTCAACTTGTGTTTTCAAAATCCAATTTCAATTAAAATCATTTGTCTCAATTTCTTGTGCTAATAACGATTATATTTCGCTACTGAAGAGCATGTTGAAAATTAGAAAAGAATTGGAGTTTCGCTCCAATTCCTTGTCTAAATTTCAACATGCTCTTCAGTAGTGAAATATAAATTTTGTAAAATATTTGTAGATTATATTTGCTAACTTTCTTCTTTGTTTTACACTAAGTTTGAGTGTGGGTTTTGTAGAAAATTCAGATCTATTTAAAGACTATGCTCACCTTTTGTGTTGACATGATTGAAAAAGCTAAAATTTGAAACTCTAACTATTTGTTGTAGGACCCCAAGAGCACTTGAGGATCAACTTTACGGAGGCCGTGGTCAATCCTGGATAGCAGCAAATTAGCTTGATCGTGGGCCTTTGTGCACTTGTAATTTTCAGATTTCGAGAGTTGTTTCTTGGCAGTGTTCCACGGGGTCGCATCCCCCACCACCTAGGGGTCGAGTTTCCTAACTCCCTCACACTCCGGGGACTTGGGGACGAGAGGAGGTCGTTTCCCCACGCTCCCAAAAAATAGGGTACACAAGGAAACTGGAAAGGGGTCGTTTCCTTCATTTTTTGGATTGTTTCCCCACGCTCCCAAAAAACAAGGTACGCAAGGAAACTTGAAAGGGGTCATTTCCTTCATTTTTGAGATCGTTTCCTCCAATTGGGGTCGTTTCCTTCATTTTTGGGGTCATTTCCTAGGCGAAGAGGGTCTTAAAGGGTCGTTTCCCTAGAAAAAATTCACAAATTTTTTTATGAAACAAAAAAATCGTAATTTTTAATATTTGTTGACCGACCGGAAAGGGTTTATGTTATGTTCATTTGACATTTCATTTTTTGTTTGCTCCTTCGTTGAACTGAACACTGTCGCCATCGCCAAGCAGCGTTCTGTCTGTTCCTTCATTGAACGGAACGTTGCCGCCATCGCCAAGCAGCGTTCTGTCTGTTCCTTCATTGAACGGAACGTTGCCGCCATCGCCAAGCAACCTTCTATCTGCTTCGTTGAACGGATTACCTTGAGCAATTATGCTCATTTATCTTTTGATATGTTCTTATGTTATTTTGACTCTATAAAATTAAAAAATTTGACTCTTGATGTTTCACACTTGACTTTTATAATTTTATTTCAATATTCAGTGTTCAATGTTCATAGTTGGAAGTGGAACATCAATATGGTTTAAAGTTTAAAAGTTTAAACATTTATAATCTTATAATTTATTTTCATTGTGCATTGTTAGTAAGTTAGTACACTGGTAGTTACACTGTACAGTTACAAACTTACATGTATGATTATAATTTATATGATAATGATATCAATGATCATGCTTTTCGTTTTAAATTTGTTTCAGTTGTATGATTCATCGATTTATATTTTATATTTATAAGTTTTTACGACCCCGACGCCCCCCCCCCCACGTTTCCTAAAAAATGGTGGGGAGCTTTGGCATAGGCCGCTCCTGCGTATCCCCGCTCCCTCACCTCCTCGTCCCAGAAACTTGGTGGAACATTGTTTCTTGGTCATTGTGGTTGCCACTTCTTAGAAAGAGATGTTGGTTCCTATAGACTCCTATTTTGTAATTGTCTCTTCCATATTTTGGGCAGGTCATTAAAGGTCTTCTAATCATTGTAAAAAGCTAATAAAAGATCTATTTTTTGTGGGAGCTTGGGTTTTACCCATGGCATCCCTTCTCTCCATTTAGGGAGAGAAACATGTGGGTGACTTAACTTTTGCATCTTCTTGTTTTCCATTTTAATTGCATGCTTAAAATTTACACAACCTCACTCATCACATTTTTATTTTGTTCAAATAAGTTTGCTACAATTCAGCGTAAGGTTTTGCATTCACCATTTTATATGTTGATTTGAGCTACACGCACTTTACTTTGAACAATCTACCCTTCACATGTTCATTAACTTAATTTTCTACAAGGCATTTTAATTTCACATTTTCAATTCAAGTCCATTTCTTTTGCAATGTTAATCAATCTTAAGTTCATTTTATCACAAGCATTGTTATTTACTTACATGCAAGGCATCTCTCAAGTTTTATTTGCTTTTGGATAAATCGCAAAACCATCGTAAGGCAAAGCAAATATTTTCACAAATCCTACATGTGTATGCATCTTATGTTTAAGGCAATTTCTATCATTTAACTTCTGTAAATTTACTTGCATGACATAGTAGGCATATCAAATTTATTGCATTTTACGAGTTTCCAAAGTCTCATTCAAAATTAACCTCCAACTTAAGTTGGTTGTATAGACATTTAGGGACCCTCCACCTCTATTGACTCCTCACTATGAGATCTGAATTTTCGGGTAAGAGTGAAGTCTCAGGGTTGCAGTTTAATTGAAATCTTGCTTTTAGAGTTTAACTAAAAAAATCAACCAAGAGCACATTTAAATCATCATTTTACTTTATACTTGCAATTTCCCATTTTTCTATCTTGATGTGTTTTGCGTTTTATTTGCAAATATCATTCTTTTCATTTCAAGAAGCATTTATGATGCAAGTATTGTGAGTCATTTACTTTTGCAACAATTCAATTATTTTGTACTTAGAATATTGATCATTGGTGTAGTTCTATTTCATGTTATTGCTTTGATGATCATTATGCTCACGAGTAATTCATGTATCTTGTTATTTGGGGCATTTTCTTCCAAAATAATATTTCCTTTATAGTTGCAATTGGTGTTCATATGCTTATTCTAGTCTAACATTTGCATTGTCTATCATCGTCTTGATTTCATTTTTTTAAGCAAGTTATTGTTATTTACTTGAATGCACTAGTCTATACTTTGAATATATAATTGAAATTTGCGCATTTATATGCTTGCTTAATTCTTGGAAACAAGTTATTTTTGACAAGTAATCCAAATTAACTTTCCTCCTAGAACCTCATATCACTTTTAAACTAGGAGATAGCTTAGATAGAGAGAATCGGGAACAGCGTGACAGCCCCTTCTCTAAGTTCCCTTCCACTAACCACACCTTGTGGGGTTGAAGGCTTTTCTCACTGACTGTAGGTAGGTGTAGGCGGCATGTGACAACAGTACCATCCCCTTGTTGCATCGTGAACATGGTTATTTGAATTTCAGCCTCTTTGCAGTGTAATCGGCAGGAGTTCAATGTGATCTATCATGCTTTTTATTTCCCTTGATTTCCTTGGCATTGTTTTGAATAAAGCAATATTTTTGTGGTGTATTCAAGTCACTGTCATTACTATAATTTGATTAGCATCTTTGCTCTTCATCATGGTTAAAAAAACGATATTTGCATTTTACGACTCCATAGTACCCTCAGGATCAAGGCACAGATCGCTTGTGATTAATTTTCAGCACTTTGGATCATCAAAATTTGCAAATTTGATGTTTCATTGAGCAAGAAATCTACAGATCTGGATTCTGATCGAAATATTTCAGTACTATAGTTTCAGATTTGCAGATTTTGGGTTTATTGCGCATATTTATAGTAGATCTGAACTCAGATCTGATTTTTTTACATTTCTAAGTTGGAGATTTAGAGTTTAATGGGCATATTTATTGCAGATATGAACCTTTATCACCAAAAATTAGGGTTTAAAACTGTAGCTCTGGTACTTTATTGGGCAGATCTAAATCTGATTTGTCTTTTAACAGAAAATAAAGGTTCCAGACCAACAGACCTAGGGTTTACACATTCAGCTTTAAACTGTAATTTGGGTCTATTAACAGATTAAGATTTCCAGATTGCAGATTTAGATTACTATTTGTCCAATATGTTGTGTCTTTGAAGGATAATTCGGTTGTCAGTGGGATGTAAAGCATTCTTATTACATGTTTTGGCTGATAACTAACATATTTACAAATTTATTTCCTCAATTTTGGGTCAAGTAGGTGATTCTTATTGCAGATTTCCCATGTACATTAAAAACCTAATTGGGGATTGCCCCGTAAGACTAGCACACAGTAGCCTTAAAGCAAGAAAGGGTTTGAGTGTGGTGATAGTGGCACAATGCCTGATATGTCCATTTGTAATCTTTCCATGAAAGCAATTGCTGGTCAATTTTGGGTGATGACATAATCAAAGTGGTTAAAAATGTCTATTAAACATGTCATGGGTAATCTTTTTATTCAAAAATGCCAATAAAGTGAGATTATGTTCAAGTAAAACTCTCTGGACAACTATCTTCAATGACCCCTCTTAGATTTGGTAACATGGTCAAGCTGCAGCAAGTTAACTATCTAGATGCCATCATATATCCTCATTTTGCATGTAGAGCTCTCAATCAGAGAATAAAGCTAAGTTGCATGTAAATGTTGCCCAATCCGAATATTCTGTTTTTTAGAAGTCAAAATAAAGCTAAGTTGCATGGAAATGTTGCCCAATCCGAATATTCTGTTTTTTAGAAGTCAAGATGAAGATATGGGGATGGCATCCTTAGAATCATCAGCGTAGACTAGTGCACCTAACCCAAGGAGACTTGAAACAGGCACCTACCAGCGCAGAACTAGCCAAATGCACTGCGACATTTGCAACAACCTGTTAAGCTAACCCCTTGTCTAAATGACACATGCACACACATTAAAAAAAAGAACATAGACCAAAAGCATAGAAAATTCAGATTTCAAAATAAATTCCACTCCAAATTGCTCTCCTAAATTCAGAAATGTAGACTGGTATAAAAAAAATCAAGTTGTCTTTCGTGCGACTTTTTGGAAGCTTTTCCAGTGGGTTTTTCCGGTCTAATTTCTCTAAAATTCGGTAGGAATTTATTGAAATCACAAGCTTGATGGGTAACCCCTGCACAATCGAAGTGCCCTAGGGGTTTTTGAGGGTGCTGAATCCATAAACAGTCAAAAAACCAGTTTAAATAATACAAGTCAAGATTTCCCCTCAAATTTTTCCACCGGATTCCAACACCAGAAAATCAAAAAGTCGCACTAAAGACAACTCCTAACAAAATCGGACGTCTGTGTTTTAGAGTGTGGGAGGGAATATTTTATAGGCAAAAGTTAGGATTTGTGTCCCGGGTATATTTGGATCCATGGAAATGCAGACCCTAGGTCCTCCATAGGCGGCTCCAGTCAGATAGAAATCAATAATTGTTCAGTTCATACGGCAACAATCAATCATGAAAATATGATGAAAACATAAGCTTTGGCAGCACCTATCTAAGATTAGGAACTTGTTAAAGAGGCCAATCCTTGTCATTGGCAGCAACAGGGAAAGAAGAAGAGACAAATGAATTAAAAAAAATGCATGAGGAACGATTTTGAAAATATGGTTGACATGACTTGTCAAGGGCAAGGACTGGTAAGATTCTATTCAAAGGTTCCAGCATTCAAACTCAAAGGGCATTGTTGCTCTCCTAAATTCAGAAATGTAGATTTCCCTCCAAATTGCTCTCCTAAATTCAGAAATGTAGACTGGTATGAGAAAATCAGACTTCTGTGTTTTATAATGTGGGAGGGACTATTTTATAGGCAAAAGCTAGGATTTCTATCCCGGGTATATTTGGATCCATGGAAATGCAGACCCTAGGTCCTCCATAGGCGGCTCCAGTCAGATAGAAATTAAGAATTTTTCAGCTCATATGGCAACGATCAATCATTAAAATATGATGAAAAAATAAGCTTTGGAAGCACCTATCTATGATTAGAAACTTGTTAAAGAGGCCAATCCTTGTCATTGGCAGCAGCAGGGAAAGAAGAAGAGACAAATGAATTAAAAAAATGAATGAGGAATGATTTTGAAAATATGGTTGACATGACTTGTCAAGGGCAAGGACTGGTAAGATTCTATTCAAAGGCTCCAAAATACAAAGGGCAATGTTGCTCTCCTAAATTCAGAAATGTAGATTTCACTCCAAATTGCTCTCCTAAATTCAGAAATGTAGACTGGTATGAAAAAATCAGACTTCTGTGTTTTAGAATGTGGGAGGGACTATTTTATAGGCAAAAGTTAGGATTTGTGTCCCGAGTACATTTGGATCCATGGAATGCATACCCTAGGTCCTCCATAGGCAGCTCCAGTCAGATAGAAAATAATAATTGTTCAGTTCATACGGCAACAATCAATCATGAAAATATGATGAAAACATAAGCTTTGGCAGCAACTATCTATGATTAGGAACTTGTTAAAGAGGCCAATCCTTGTCATTGGCGGCAGCAGGGAAAGAAGAGACAAATGAATAAAAAAGATGCATGAGGAATGATTTTGAAAATATGGTTGACATGACTTGTCAAGGGCAAGGACTGGTAAGATTCTATTTAAAGGCTCCAAAATTCAAAGGGCAATGTTGCTGCAAAATCTAACAAGCCTAGTGCAGAGGCTCGCTAGGTAGACCACACCTTAGGACAGCAAGAGATTGGTTGCCACTGTCACCTTAGCAACCTTTCTCCCGCTTAGTAGTATTCAACCACAAGGGAGGTTTCCCTAATGATCACCTAAGTGAGATATTGAATGAGAATTGCTGAAGGCTAAGTTACCAGGAAACATAAATGGATATGGATACGGATCCACCAGACTCTTGAAAAGCTAGGATCCGGATACAGTGGAGAAACACCAAATATACATAATACACTAATATTTTTCTAATTTTAAAAAACATATTCAAAGTTAAAAATCTAAAGCATTCATGAATGACAATATTAGAACTGAAATCACTAGTTAATTCATAAATCTGAAGATTGAAATCATGATCCACCATGCTTTATACAAAAAAAAAAAATTGTTAATACAAAAATGAGTGTTTCATCAATGATCACTCTATTGATATGATTATGTACAGTAGGTCTAACTACATGTCAAAAAATGGCTCTTTACACTCATCAATTGAATATCTCTACATCTTAATAAACCTGTCATCTTCCTTGACATTTGGCTTAAAATCTCAAAATTCCCATCTAGTTACACATGGGTAAATGAACATTGTACATTGTTTGACAGCATGCTATAGTCTATGTATCATATTGTTCTAAGAGGGCTCTTCACCTAGAGTTGGATGGGATTACTCTAATGAAATTATAAATGGCACAGTCATCCTTTGTACACTACATATTATTATATGTATTGTCTTAAAGCTTTCTTGTTAGGATTATCAAAAATTGAAAATTAACATTTTGATATGTCAAACCTTGCCAAAGTAGCTTTATCATGCATTATACAACCTATAGGTATTTAATAACTTATACAACTATACATATTACAGACTACAGATTACTAATAAATGATCTAACTAAAAAATCTAAATAGAATATTTAAAGAAAAACCAAAATCTCTAATGTTATTTGCTTGGGATTCAACATGTGAGAGCTAGTTCATATAGGATCTGTTTCAATAGTTGTTGGCATTATGGCTAATGTGTTGTCCTTGATGGCAACCTATTTGATAACGATGTCAACATTATAATAACAGGATGATTATGCAGTCTGGAGGTTATGGGGCAAAGGAATGACAGTTCAAAGACATATGGATGATAAAAGCAAAGTTTGAGAAAGTATACGCGGATCCTGAGAAGAAAGGTTGCGTACATACGCGGGTCTTGTGAGCAAATGTCGCATACAAAATCCACACCATGGTATTTTGGATACCAAGGGTCATTACCATGGTATTGGCCCATAGTATTTGGAGCGACAACAAATATTTGATCCCGTCAAAGAATACTTACAACATAACCAAGGTATTTACCTAAGGTATTGGCTAAGGCAAATACTATATAAAGAGATGGAGATCAAGGTGTTGGATGTGCAAGTATTGGGTTGTCTATGAATGATTACATCCAAAAGTGCACCAACAAGCAAGGAGAAGACTCAGATCTGAAAGATCTGAAATGTGTTGACATATATGCTTGATTGATTTACTTGTTGCAAACGTCTAACTAGCTAATATTGATAAAATTGTAATACTATGATCTAAATGATTTATTCAGAAGTATGTAGTATTGACATTAAAGGTTGCGGAAAGTGAAATTGTGTTTGCAAAAAAAGTTTGTCAGATATGCACGCAGGTGAGTTTGGGAATAGTCGCATACATACAGGGATCCGTCTTTGTGGGGTTGCATATATTTTTGCAAAATAATTTTTCAGTATGTGCAGATTTGCATGCGAGTGTTGTGCATGGTAAGCACATACATACACAGATATGTTTTGTGGAAGTCGCATATACATTCTAGGGTTTTGCAACATGGCTTAATAATGACATTTGATCAATGGTGTTCTGATTGTTGTTGTTTATCGATGATGTCTCTATTATGATGATTTGTATCTGATTGTTGATTGGGTTAAATGATGACTGGTATATTGATTGATAATGATGTTGCAACATGGTGATCTGTGTTTGATTCAGTAATCTGTGATTGGTTCAAGTGATCTTTGGCTGATAATTTATGTATATATTATTCAGTGATTGATGATTCAGTATTGAATAATCTGATATCTGTACGCAGTTCTTATACAAAAGAAAAGTGTACATACGCAAGGCTTATTCTTTACAGTCGCGTATAAAGTTTGATATTTGTTATTTCTGGTTGGGCTCTGCATTTAGCAATTTGATACTTCAAAATTTCAATTGATCTGCAGTGTGACAGTGTCTCAAATTCAGTGCTTCAGTTTGTTTGGGTTTATGATTGATATGGATCCAGATTGAAAATTTGATGAAAAGTGGCCTACAAGTTGTGTGATTATTGTTTGACAGGGGAATCCAATCTAGAATATTTTGAAAAGTGGTCCACAAGGAGTTGAGGGTTGCAGTGTTCAAAAAGGGGGTAGAAGCTCCCTTCTGGTAGGAGTCAGTAAATAAGATCACGGGGATTAGAGCTCCCTTCCAATAGGTGTTACAGAACAAGAGAAGATTGTAGTTTTTTGCAAGTTGGTGTCTACATACTGACAAGACTCTGCATCAGTACAAATGTAATATTTTTCTTTAAAGGAGCTGAGGGTTGCAGCCTTCAGAAAGGGGGTAGAAGTTCCCTTCTAGTAGGAGTCGGTAAACAAGATCATGGGGGTTAGAGCTCCCTTTCAATAGGTGTTAGAGAACGAGAGAAGATTGTAGCTTTTTGTAGGTGGATGTATGCATACTGAAAAGAGTTTACATCAGTACAAATGTAATACTTTTCTTTATATCATAAGAAATAAGACAGAGACAACAACAACGGTGGTTTTCTCAGACATTGGGTTTCCACCTAAAAATCCTGGTGTTCTATGCGTGTTTGTTGTGGTTTCTTTATGTTCTTTACTGCATACTGAAAAGTAATTAATATATTGATGCATTGATTAAGAAAAATCATCTGATGAAATACAAAAAAAATCAGTAAACTAGATATACACGAGTTTCCTTCTCTAAAGTAGCGTACATACGAAGGTTGTCTTAATAACAATAGCGTATATTTCTCAAAATATAAAAATTGGAAGTTTGAACGAGGTATAAAGATTGGGATATAGTATAGGCGGAGCCTAGAAGTCCTAAATAATCGTTGTTGAAGATCAAGTACTATATTCCTAGATCAGTTAGGGGGTTGTTGTAAGTTAAGGTTTTGCACATTTTCAATGACAAGGCAAGCAATGTCATACAACAACCAAAGGTAAAGGTCTTTAGTGATTAATCAACAAAGAGACAAGACCTCCAACTATATACCAAGGATATAGGGTTTATAATGGAGTTTTATGGCAGAAACTATGCATAAACAACAAAAGAATGACGATGTCAGCCCTAAAAGGTAGGGTTTAACATGCAATAATAAAGGAACTACACTCAACAACCATAGATCCTCTCATTTAGGTCAACCATGAGTAGATGCATTGTGTCACTGCATTCGGCGAATTTCGAGCTCGAAATTTAAAATCCCCCAGATTTCAAGGTGGGGAAAATTAATACAAATGCAATTCAACAAACTCAAATTTCTCCACAAGTCTTGGTTGTCTGTGTGGGGTTTTGGTTGTCCGCAACACGTGCTGATGATTTTCATCTTGCCCACATATGCCAAAGGTTTTCAATCTATTTTGTCCATGCCCATGCTTGTGCCTAACTCTCACTTTGCTTTCTCACCACGCAGTGATAAGCTCGCATGCTATAACAGTGTCAGTCACTCCCTCCAAGTGAAATAGTATGTTGAATTTAATATTGAATTTTATCACAAAAAATTTCACAGTTGATTTTTTGTAGAATTTCGAGGTTGTCGAACTCAAATTCAAATTCAAACCAGGTGACACTACATATGCATATGATTCAAGATCACATACCTTGAGCACGCGTATCATCAAAGTAACACTACCACTATATTTTTATCCTCTATTTACTATAGTCATTTACATTCCTATATCAACACCAACAACTTCAATTGTCTCAATTTCCCACGGAGGAAAATTAATATCCCTAGTAGGAGTTTTTGCAATAATTGCACCATGAAAAGCCGTAGTCGAATATAGTTTGGTACTTCGTTGCTTGTAGCCACTTTGCCACAGAGGGTCAATTGCAAGTCGAGTTAATTGTGAGTTGATTACTCAGTCAACAAGTTGGTCACCACACCACTCAATGTGTTCTATAGATCGATTTATCCAAATTTCCTCATAGTGTCAAATGGATCATTGCTTAAAATGCTAAAAGAGGAGTTCAACAAAGGTAACACATGAAATCTAATCGTCAAACACATCACCCCTCCTACAAATAACTCCTCGTTTCATTGGATCAAACAAACTATATGCTTTCAACTCATCAAAGTAGCCCACCATAATATAAGCACGACTCGCATCCAACTTCTTTCTCTTATCATCTAGAATATGCCCCCAAATGTTTCGATATTAACCATTCATATTTTCCTTCCACTCCATGTCTAAGGGGAGTCACATCCCAAACAACCGTGGTTGAAATCATGTTAAGAAGATAATTTGAGCAGTAAACAACCTCAACCCAAAATCTAGTCGACATATCTTGGGCCTAAAGAAAACGCCATTCCATTTCTACCAATGTTCTATTTTTTCTTTCATCTATTCATGTGTGTAAGGTACAGATCTATACCAAGAGATATTACATGACAAGTAGCTATCAAATGCCTTGCTCCCATATTCTTCTCCATTGTCAAATCTTAGACATTTCACAGGTCAACCATATTGATTTTCGATGAATGCCCTAAACTCCTTGAACTTTGCTAAGACACAATCTTTATGCTTCTAGAAATATATCCAAGTATACTTAGAAAAATCACCAATGGAGGTCAAAACATAACTTGAAATGATTGTTGGTTCATTGTAGAAAATCATTAGGGACATGTTCTGGTTGAATCTTTGCTCTCCAAGACTTTCCTATGTAACTAGATGATGCTTTCCAAGCACACACCCTTCGCATACACCACCAACGGGTACTACACTATGGAGCCCATTGAACATATTAAGCTCGACCATTAGTTTCATACTTCGAAAGTACAAATCTTTGAGTTTCATGCCAAATTCTACTTTGGTCATCAATCCTAGCTATGAGTGTAGTTGGTACTAGGTCTTGTCTAGCGAGTCATAGAACTTAAACAATCTATCTTTAGGGTCAAGAATACACAACAACAAAGTCATTGTTGACATCCTTCACAACAAACTTATTAGGTTAGAATTCAACCTTCTTACCATTTTTCAGTTAATTGGGATATCGACAACATATTGGCACTAAAACTTGGTATATGATACACATCACTAATCACACCATTTTGGCATTCAATCCTACCAAAACCAACTTCAGTAACTACATAATATTCTACAACAAATGTCCTTCAGGGGTGGTCTCAGAGGTTGGGACTCACGATGATAATGTCGCCCACCTTAGTTCGAATCCTTACTAACCTTGCTCAATATGGTTTGTCGGTTATTGTATCAGGCTAAGGCAGGTGGGTTCTTGGAAACAAAGCTATGTGATCCTTGGTGGCAAAAATGATTGTATGTTCTAATTCAATTTCCCCTTTAATACAAGCAAAATAAAAAAAAATTCCACAACAAATATTAATTCTTCAATGGGTATAATCTTCTATAACAAATTTTTATCTTCTCTAGCCTTGATGAAAATAGATAAGTATATGTTTCCATATGATGGGTACATCCAAAATCCACTATTCACTCATTTTTAGTAGTGTGAGCATATTGTGTCTAGGAAGTACTAATAGAAAAAGTATAAATATCCCATTTACCTTCAAAAAGTTAATGTTGTACAATCAATTGATTACTCCACACCTCACCTTCAAGTTGTTTTATCTCTTCCTCAATATCACCAATTTTCTTACAACAAGTCTTCTCGACAACCTTGCATTTCCACATTACAACTAATTGATTACTCCACACCTCACCTTCAAGTTGTTTTATCTTTTCCTCAATATCACCAATTTTCTTACAACAAGTCTTCTCGACAACCTTGCATTTCCACATTACAACTAATTGATTACTCCACACCTCACCTTCAAGTTGTTTTATCTTTTCCTCAATATCACCAATTTTCTTACAACAAGTCTTCTCGACAACCTTTCCTTTCCACATTATTTATAGGTGCCTTCTTCTTACCATCCTTAGTCGATGGCTAACTATCATGATTCTTGTCAGTCTGGTCAACACAATCTCATGGTAACGTACATGATCTTTCTCCTGGTTACACCCACAGCCATTTTCTCTATAGTCTTGTCAACCTTTGCCCTTACAAAGATGGCCCTATTGCTTATTCTCAACTTTACCTTCACCAAACAACTTTTCCTATGCCCAAATTGGCAAATCATAAAAAAGAATCAAAGGTATAGTTCTTATTGTCTTCTTTTCTAGAAACCCAACTAGCATGAAATGTTGAATGAAAAACATTATAGCATCTCTTCATACTCATCCAAATTATTTATATAATTGACCATCCTTCTTTGGAAAATCCTTTTCCCACTTATCCAACTTCAATTGTAGCTCCTTAACACAAGCCAAATAATCTTCAATCCTATCAAAGGAGAGAAGGTTAAGAGATATCAACTCTTTCTCAATCTGCATAACCCGACTTTTGTTGATCTTATCAAATGGATTCTTCAACAACTAAAAGACTCAATTTGAACAATCAATCCTGCTTGTATGATCGTGAATCTCCTTGGAGAAGTAACAACCTTATCCTTCTTCCATTAATAATGGACTTGTAATGATGATCCTTAAGATTTGAAACCACAATATTTGTGAATGCCAAAGAGCTTTACTCTTTGATAGCATTTCTATATCTTGTGCCCACATGCCATCATTTTGGCCACTTATAACCATTGGCTATGCTTAGAACTCATAATCACTCTACAAACCCTAATCCAATTTACAAGTCTTAACCTAAGTTAATCTACTTCTGAGATCTAACTCAAACAAGAGATCATATGCACAAATAGCCTCCAAAATGACTTGTAGAAAAGTAGTCTAAATCTTAAACCACTAGGTCTAATGTCATGCTGAAAAACTAGGGAATTATAGAAGTGATTAACTATGAACTCCATGCAAGAGAGGTGGTGTCAAAAGACATCATTACAAGACCTACCAGTTGACCTTTAACAATCTCCAAAATGACTAGCTCTAGAAACTACAAAGTCGGGAAGGTCCTTTTGTTCTAACAAATGAGATAAACTTGAAACAAAAAAGCGAAGGGTAGTGAAAATTAAGTCACAAATAGCTTATCTAGGAAAAGGAGACACTGCACTAGCTTAATTTTAGTGTTCATCTTTGAATGTCTCAAATATATATGCAAGTTACGCAAAAAAAAACAAAGACCATAAAGATAAGTTGTAAACAAAAATTAACTAACTCTAAATTTGCTTGGAAAACGGCATACTCCAATACAAGGGAAGTGTATATTCACTCAACCCTTCTAGATTCAAAATCCAAATCTTTTAAATAGTATTATATGCCCTGAACAACAATTGGAAAAGAATGAGGAGGGAGTAAACAATATGAAATTATAGTAGCTACATACATTAGAATCAAACCTGCTAAAAACATACAAACAACTTTCCCTGACTGTAAATGTAAATATCTAGACAACCTTATTAATTTATACTGTTGAAAGATATTGCTATTACATTTGCAGTACCCAACCTACTATAACAATGTATTCCTTGAAAGTTATGTAAGTTAACAAGTCGTTTTCTTGTTATCTTTTATAAGAATAACAACATTTTGACCTTCAATTCTAACTCATGAAGAACCAAACATTAGATATTAATCTCCAAGAACTTTGGTCTATTGTTCCAACCTTTGAGAAGAAGGTAAAGATGTGAAATTTTAGTATCTTTCAGAATACCCCAAATAGATGTTCTACAATCCTGATTCATGTTTGTGCACATCAATATATTCCTTGTAATATGATAAAGACCATGACTCATGCATTATTCTTACTTTTTAATAATGAGAAGAAGATATTTTCAATCTTTTATTCTAAAAGAAGCGTAGTTCTGTTGTGAAGATGCTAAGATTCACAGTGGTTCTTGAAAAAATAATTTACTTAGCTTTCCTAGTTCCCAAACTCAACTAAATCAAACATTAGATATTAATCTCCAAGAACTCTGGTCTATTGTTCCAACATTTGAGAAGAAGGTAAAGATGTGAAATTTTAGTATCTTTAATAATACCCCAAATAGATGTTCTACAATCCTGATTCATGTTTGTTGATATATTCCTTGTGATGTGAGAAAGACCATGACTCATGCATTATTCTTACTTTATAATAATTAGAAGAAGATATTTTCAATCTTTTATTCTAAAAGAAGCGTAGTTCTGCTGTGAAGATGCTAAGATTCACAGTGGTTCTTGAAAACATAATTGACTTAGCTTTCCTAGTTCCCAAAGTCAACTAAATCTTATGGGAAAACAATGGGGTGTGTACCAAGGAAGCAATTTGAAATTTTGACATGGAGGAAGGAATGATGTTAAACAGAGTCAGTGGTTTTGTTTCATTAATTTTCCAAATATGGAAGCACTGCCAGCACATGTGGTGTGTGCTTTCATGGTCTTGTAATTAAGCATATATAATCCAAGATTAGTAGCTATTACAATTCTTACAAAGTTAAATGAGCAGCTAATGAATATAAACAGAGAACTTCTGAATCTCTTCAACATTTGAGAGTCATCAGCAGAAGGTGGTATTAGCATTGAGCTAAAAAGGCTGCTACAAGTGGAATATACATATTGTAAGGGTTATATTATGGACTTGTCAGTTGAATATTGAATATTTGCTCATTTTGTAACTATGGGAAGTTAGGATCATCCACTCGATTGTTGGGCAGAGGCTTAGTTAGGAGGGTCTAGATATTTGCTTTCTCACAGATTCAACCATTTAATATTTATACACAGGTCAAAAAAGGGGCTAAATTGAATGTTGTTTCCTTCATTTTTTTTTGCTTGGGGTTTCATAGATTCGGTAGTATCTTCTCAGCCTGTTGCAGAACATCACATGGAATAAGTAATGTAATCTTATCAGTGCAGCTAAATTGACACAGAACCTCCAGGTGATAAATAGCATAGCAATTTAGGTCAGAACCTTGAATAAGAATCGTTTTCAAGCACAGTATGCTATCAGTACTGACTTTTTGTAGTATGCAACAAATAATGCCACACAGATTTTTATAAGAAACTCAAAATTTGGACAGAAGAATAAAAGTGGAATGGGTTATACTGGTAGTTACTATTTTGGTGCCCAGAATCCATTTTTACTCTACCACAACTGCTGGGCCAAGCTGCAAAAGGTCTAACAAAACTTGTAAGAAAAAATTGTGACTGCTTCTTCTACAATATGTATTATGTAGTTTTGTTGCACTTTAAACATCTCAAATACCATCTTGTTGCGTCCTTCAGAAATTCTGCATAAAGACTTCACCAACTAACATTTACTCTCTTTGACTCACAACTCTTGCCAGTAGTCACTACGATCAAGGGCAGTGAAGGTCTCTGCTTTAAAATTGTAGCCTTTTCATTCCTGCTGAAGATTTTATATAAAGACTTGACCAACCTACATTTACTCCCTCTGTGGCACACAACTTTTGCCAGTAGCCGCCATGATCAAGGGCAGTGAAGTTCTCTTCTTGGAATTTGCAGTCTTTTGATTCCTGCTGAAGATTTTGCTTAGAAGCAATCCTCATTGTTGGAAATAGATTGTGCCTTGATGTGAGGAGAGTGGCCCTACCGCTTGAGACAACTTACCTGGATTGACGAGAAGATTATCCCAATTTATGCAGTACAACAATACAGAACCAGGGGTTTTTCATACATCTAATTTAAGTAGTTAGTGGGGTCTAGCTTGGATGGATAATGCAAGGGGTTGTTGTGCTACCCATTCAGGTCTGATTCCCACTTATGACATGCTTGCCTCTCAAGGGCCGATTTGCCTCCACAAGGCCGAATCCACTTATGACATGCTTGCCTCTCATGGGCCAATTTGCCTCCACAAGGCCGAATCATGTGGATGGGGCCAGGCACTTCCTGGGTGACTTTGACAGAATAAATTTGTGACTGGAACAAGCTCGAATTTTGTTTATTAGCTGTTTAAAGTCTAGTTAGTTTAAGTTCAAATTACGAATGCATTCGGGCCCATTATTCTTCTTGATTTTAATGTAACTCACTTACAGGAAATAGTAAATATATCTTCCAGTATAGAAGAATGTAAAGGGGGAAAAGTTCAAATGCAAAATCGTAGCTTTTGGAGATATTACATAAGTAATTGACATTGGCTTTAAGTGAAACAGATTGGATCAGGAAAAATTAAGAACCGAAATAAGGCCCATACCTTTCATTCTAATTAAATAAAGAATGTTGAGAACATGCCAGAGAGGAAAGGCGTTTTATTTGTATGTCGATAGCATCAAAAGCTAGTGTGAATTTTAGTTCACACTGTGTTTGTAAGAGTGTGGCATCAACATGTTTACCGTTACTGGAATTTATCTTCGGACATCACTTGTAAGAACTGTCCTTAACTTAAGAAAAATAACAGAGTAATAGAGGCAAATATTTTGTTATACAGCTTTTATTGTAGCAGCCACTCTAATTTTTATCGTAGGAGGTTCTTCGATTTCGAAACCTGAGCTCTGAACATAAACTAGATCATAAGGAGAACAACATCTGACATAATACGGAACAAGTAGGCGCACAAACAAAAACCAAAAGGTTTAGCTTACAGTGCTACACTATCAAGATAACCTCGTCAACATACACATACAGATTTTATGAATATGCACAGATTTTAGAATATACTGCTCATCTAGTTCCATGTAAAAGGCGTTTCGTGATTTTCATATAGGACAGCACATGTCTAGACACACTCGTTTCTCCTGCACCTGCACAGATTTCTATACCTGCTTTCCGAATAAAGCAAAGCCGCGTTAGTTGACTGCCTCTAAAAAAGGCAGCTTTTAAGGCAAAGATTGGAAAATAGGAAATAAATTAGCACTTAGCAGCGCAAATTAAGCAGACAGAAAAGTCAATGGAAGCTTGAATGCTTAGCACTCAGAAAGGGGGAGAAAGTCTCGGCAATGGTAGAAATTCAGTGTTCTTCGCTAAATGATAGAGTTTTTAACGAAATCATCAGATAATGTTTAAGTTTAATTTCAGAAAGCCTGTATAAGATGAACCTAGTAGCGACTTCACTTTAAATAAAGTCTCTGTAAAAACAAGTCGAAGCTGTCGAATTTCTGCTAAATCGCGGTAGCTCTAAAGAAAAAATAACGAATTTAAGCTAAATCTAACAACTGCTTACACTAAATTAAAGGAGTCCAGCTAAATCTCAGCGTTAAGGACTGTGAAACATAACTCTTTAGCAGAATACATCAAACTTTAACAGAATATACACGTCACCGCGACTGATACCGAGTTCGTGTACAGTGAAAATCAAGAACGGCAAAATCTAAGAGAAACAGCAATCGGCGTGCAAAAGAGACGAAGCCGCGGCAACATTACCTCAATGAGACCTCGCATTCATACCAAGCATTATCTTCCTTCCGTTTACCTTCGAGCTTCACAGTATTTTCCCGAGCGGGCTTAACAGCCCTTCTCTTTCCAGCCATGGCGTCCAATCCAGCTCGCGTCTGCTCTGAGCTTTGCGCTGATCGTGACCGCCAGTGCAAAGGCGGGGGGGTTTTAGGCATTTCCTTTACTGTGAGAACATGATCGTCGTTGTCGTAGCAGCAATTATCTCTTTCATTGCCCCCATCCCGCAGAAGCAAATAGAAAATAGAATGGACAAGAGATACACAGTATTTAAAGTACCGGCATCATTAGCATTTAATAATTTGTTCGTAATTGTGATATTAGGGGTTCGATTATTCGTATAATTCCGTCGCCTAGGTTATCCCGCGCGCATGTCGCAGGTGCGGACTGTCGAGATGCCTCCTAGATGCAGCCCTGTTAAATAAGAAATCCGAATCACTTTTCGCCATGCCGTCCTCATTCTGCAATTAAAAAAAGTTACTGTTGTTATTTGGGGAAAATTATTAAAAAAGAGAAAATGGGAAATTAGCGCAGTGGCTCGCGTGAAGCGTCTGCGTCAAAGGTTGGATGTGACTATTGAAGGGCGCCGCATGCATCCTGCAAACACATTGTTCTATGACTATTATTTATTTATTTGTTTTCTGACTCTTGTACGTAACTGGATTCATAATGCACATTCATGCATGTGCCTCACCATAGGTGACTGTGATCGGTATATTCCTAATCGCCTTTTCCCTAGTGTTATGTGCCTTCCGAAGACAAATATGTGCAAGGGCGGAACAAAGTGGCAAACGCGGAGGCCTTTTCACACCATTCTCCATAACGATTTTTCTTTCAATTCTTTGGATATGCAATAATTTTTTGCCCTGCCATAAAATAGTGTGGAAAGGTTTATTTTCATTTCATCTTTATTTTTTAGAAAAGAGATGAGATGTTAAAATGGATTTTGTAGTTGGTATGAAAAGATTTAGTTTCATTTTTATGTTTAATAAATGAGATGCATGTTTAAAATAAATTTTAATAAATCATTATTGAAGTATATCATTTTTTTAATATAAAAGGTTGGTATCCTAGGTTATATTTTTTTTATATATAGTTTTTATAAATTTAGTTTTATGATAAATTTTTTGGTAAAAAATATTCAATATATAGATAATGTACTATTTTTTCAAGTTGAAGAAATCGTATCTCGAGGAGCTCTCATGCATACATAGTCTTATTTGGGATTGGACCACGAGACTGTGAGGACCAAACTTCTAGCCCCGAACTAATGTACATTACTAATAAATAGAGTGGATGTATTAATGTTAATCAAATCAATGTCACATGATAATATGTCATTTTTACTTGGTGCATCGACCTATTGCGTCACATAGTGGATTTATAAGCGCACACTTGGCAAGACATCAATGAAACACGTGAATTTGAATTTAGACAAATGGTTGCCATGGAATTGTACCTAACAAAATATAGATATGTCTATGTTAATGCCCCTTACCATGTAAGTGTGTTTCATGATAAGTTATCTATTAGCCAACATGGACATAATAGACAATCGTTAATAAATTCTCAATGCATTTTGCCTTAATATCAATGTGTTAGAGCATGGTATTGTGCTTCACACATGATTAATGGACATTTATGGTTATTTACATCAATTGAACCTATACTCGAGTAATCTCATTATAAATTATAGGGCAGAGACAAGTACTTAACTATTTTATTTATAAAGCAATGGTGTGGCTTTCTATTTGAGATCAATGTGTCATGCATGGGAATGTTTGTATTTAGGTGATATAAAGTACTTAGACTATTTTATTTATAAATCAATGGTGTGGCATTCCCTTTGAGATCAATGTGCCATGCACTAGGTATGTTTGCATTTGTGTTTATGTTTCGTTGTTTTCACTTCTCTCTGAAATTAACCAATGGGCTCGTTACCCACACCTGCACAATTCATTGCTAAATTTGCATATTTTAGAACCTTCTTTTCATGGTGCTGTATCGCCAAATTGGTGTAGTTCCTATGTCATCCAATTGACCATGTTATTTCTTGTTGAAAATGCTTGTGCTTTTACTACTACCAACATTATATTTGTAAATCAATGGTGTGGCATTCCCTTTGAGATCAATGTGTCATGCACTAGGTATGTTTGCATTTGTGTTTATGTTTCATTGCTACCCACACCTGCATAATTCATTACTAAATTTGCATATTTTAGAACCATCTTTTCATGGTGTTGTATTGCCAAATTGGTGTAGTTCCTATGTCATCCAATTGACCATGTTATTTCTTGTTGAAAATGCTTGTGCTTTTACTACTACCAACATTTTATTTGAAGTTGTGCATCATGGTAAATCTCATCATACTATTGCAACCATATAGTGTTATATTTAATAGATAATCACAACTCACCTCATCGTTGCTCAAGTACAAAACAAATGCAAAAAAATCACTTTTCATCAAGACTTTAAGCAACCATGTGTTATTTGATGACATCAAAGATATCAACCACCCACAAAAAAATTCGAAATGAAAACAAGTTCATTGCAAAGTTTCCAACACTTTCCACCTCCTTACAAATATTATAGCAATCCCAAACCATATGGACATGCTAAATAAATAGTACAACATTGAAATGTTTGTTCCTTGACTCTTCTATAAATTTCACCAACTCAACAAACAATTGAACCTCTATGGTCCCTACAACACTGGATATAGTTCTTGATTGTTATCATATACCCAACAAGCCCCTTAGCACATCATATTATCATCATTGAACACATACACCATATTCCTAGCAAATCCCCACCTATCGCGACATCACCCCAAGTGTCTTACATTTATCATTGCATTCATTATCATCCACAAAATCGTCTCATCTACAATCATGACCCCTTCTTTGCCCTAATGGAACAATCTACCCCCTACCTTAAAGGTAATGGCTTTGCAGATGATAATGATACACCCAACTATTAAGTTGCATCAACATTAAGCCCTTTTATAAAATTTGGTAACTACCACAACAATGACCTTCCCAACTATCTATGTCATATTGTTTGGTTTCACAAAGTAATAGTGTTTGAGTCCTTTCCTACACATGTAAACATAAGCACACTTAAATTCCATCCTACGCATGCATAAGTAATTGTGATTATTTTCCAACCCACTTGTGTAAATGTAACTATGCATACTTTACATCCTTCATGGGAAACAATAACCATGCACAAATATTACCTTACAAATGTAGAACTAACTACACTTAGCACCCAATGCACATGTGCATAAGTAACCATTCTTGACTTCCATAATGTGCATATAGAATTGCCATGCCTAGCTTGCAACCTATGTTTGTAGTGGTATTAATGCATGACTTTCAATCTATAATATGGTAATAACCACCACATTACTCTAGCTCATACTAACTCCACCACTACAACAACCCCATCCCCTTATGCATGAACAAATACACACTTTAGCTTCTATTGTTGCCTCATTGGTATGGTGGACACCAACTAAAACTACTTAACATCACACAAATAATTCAATTACCATTACACCAATCATTAATTTGATTACCACGTCAACAATTCAATTATCATCACGCTAGTCATTACCTCATAAACAAGCATCACGACCCCCTTCAAATCACTCACATTAATGGGTACCCAAAGCTACCCAACTTCTCCCTAATATACTTATTAATTAGCAATGTCCTCTCCCTGACCACTTCAACTTGTTCATCCATTTCCCAAAAATTGAATGATGTACACATTCCATTACAACAATCCTTCATTTCCTCATCCTTATACATCACCCTCAATGACAACCTTAGGTGAAGTTTTCCATTCCCTACCACTTAACCCCACCTCATCATCCAACAAAAATAAACCATTAGGGTTTAGCTTTCCACAATACTACATACATGTGCAATATTGTAATTCCTACTCCCACTCACCATCCCAACGTGCAAACCTCTCAATGAATTAACGCTACTTACATCATCAGTCACCTCACAAAGTTGTGTTGTGATTATGCTCCCTCTCACTATTCTATATTGAGTTCCTCCACAGTATTTTTTATATTATTTTGTTGTTACAATGTGCACTCCAATTTCTAGCTACCAATAATCAATGCTTAACTCTAACTCTAGATACCAACTTCCTACATTTGAGTGTCCAACCTTTCTATTGTCCCCATCTATCAAGCTCATATCATCAACTCCACTATTATTATAGTACACCTAGTTAACATGGCAAATGTCAGGGAACCCATAGCATATTAATTCTACTATGTAGCATGAGATGTGCCATCTATGATTCTAGTGACATGTGACATTGGTCCAAAATAGATCCTTATCAAGATTTATTTGTAAACTTTGTAATAAGCATTTAGTCATATTTTTTTTGGCAAAGTTGAGGAAATGTCCAAAAATTTACTTGGAAGTTGAAATGAACCATTGTGATGATTGGCCTTCCAAGCCAACCCATTAAAATGAAAGTTGTGGTGAAGAAGAGCATTTAATGGAAGAGAACATAAAAGGAGAGATGAGGAGGAAATAAAGAAGGGAAATAATAGAGATGAGATCTCAAAGAAGTAGTCTACTTGATGATCAAAGGAGATGAAGACATTGAGTATGTACCATGATGAGTGAAGATTGTTGTTGAGCCATGGCCATCGAAAAAATTCCTATTAGTGGGTAACAATACACCCAACTTGTGTATAACTCACCCTTTTATAATCAATTTCTTGCTTGATAAAATCTTCAGTCAAATTGTTTTTCCCATTTGGGTTTCAAGGTAAAATATGTTGTGTTAATGGCCAATACTTGAATGTTTGTTGTGGTTGTTGACATTGAATGCCACAACACCACTAGGACTATTTTTCTACAGTGAATGTTTTAATTTTAATTCCCTCATTGTGTAGTAACTATAGTGTTTCACCCTACTGCCCTATTCATTGATGACTCTTGTGGTGTAAACCATAAATTAAGTGATGTATGGCTTGGTAACTTAGTCATTCTAGCTTTCATAATTCATAGGCTAGGTGTTTACCTATCTTTGCACTATGTGACACATTATAATGCATTTTTTTCCTCATTCATAATGTGGATTGTTAATACAACTATAATTAAATTTGTTGAGTCATTGGTTAGCCTTGTTATTTGGTTGGTCCCTAGTTTTGAATTCAATTAATTATTGATTTCCCTTGCACTTCTAGTATTTTCATGCATTTATGGTGTGTTTGTTAATGAAAATAAGAGTGCTAAGTAAACATTGTTATAGTCGTCTCTTGCTTCATTCAAGCTTAAAGTTGTAAGTGAGTTTTACTTTGCTTTAGTGGATCACTTGTTAATTAATTGGCACATTAAATGTTAATTTCATTAGAAAAATGCCTCACCATTATAACTTGTATAGGCCTTGGGTGTTCATAATATTCCACTCTTTATTTAATTGAGTTATAACGGGTACACATAGCCCAAGTGGCAATTAAATGTATAATATCAATATTGTTTGGGGTTCTCCGTCACAACACACAACCCCATAACTCACCAAAAGCCTACGTTAGCATGGCAAATTCCAACCATATGCTTGAGTGAGAGCCCATGTCACCCTTTCACTCCCTTATGGTCATGAACATGGTGAATAACAATACCAAAAATCGATTAGTAGAATTGGAGGGCTTAATAGAGTGTTGTTGGACTAATCAAATCTAAATATGAATCAATCTCAAAGTACATAAAATGAAAACTATTTTTGTAGAGGATCCATGTTGACGAAACAAATAGGTCATAGGCCTATTGTTTATAGATCATAAGGTATTAGAGTAGACTTGTTAGAGACCTTGAAGTAGTTACCATGAGCAAAACCTTTAAGAGGGAGAAGCTAGAAGAGTTGAGAGACTTCAATAGGGAGATCCAAGAGGAAAGTTAGTATTGGAGGCAAAAAGTGAATAAGATGGGAAAAGAACTTTCCAAAAACTAAGACTTTATTGTGACCATGAGGGTAGGATTAGACAAGAGCATATTATAGCTCCCGTAATTGGACAAGAGAAGAGGTTCACCAAAGGGATTGCTTAGTTATACCTGAATTTGCTAGCAAAGGAAGAGGATCTAAAGATGCTACAAGTAGTTATCTAGGAGACCAAGTAATCCCCTCCTATTGCCACAAATCTTGCAATTGGAGGATAAATTCACTCATTTAGATAATTGGCATGAGGAGATGTTCACCAAAGTGATTTCTTAGCTATACCTAGATTTGCTAGCAAAGGAAGAGGCTTTGAAGAAGCTACAAGTAGTTATCAAAGAGACCAAGTAAGCCCCTTCTATTGCCACTGCAAAAGCCAACACCATGATAGAGTCAATCATGGTAAACTCAACTTCCAAGATCCTCCCTCCAAAAACTTTTGGTGACTCTAAAAAGCACATTAGAGGCATTGATTCCATGCTCACAAGGCAAATGGACTATATGATACTCAAATGTTAGGCAAAGAAGATCAAGGACTTGTGATCCCCATCATAGCTCAATAGGGGCCCATTAATGAAGTAGTAGAATTTAGTGAACAAGAAGTTAACATAAGTTCAGTTCAAACCCCCTTCGTTGAGGCAATAGGAACCAAAAAGGAAGCCATTCCCATGGTGGAAAATGCGGCTATAAAAGGATTGTGCAACAAACCACTCAAATCTACTTGTAGAATCTTGGAAGAAGGTGACAAAGAGGTGATTTTACCATCCATATCCACTCCAACTCTTGGGGGACCAAGCAACCAAGTTGGAAAGTATCGTCACAAACTAGCAATGTGTGGCATAATATTTTTGGTTTTTTCATGTTGCAAGAAAAAGTGGTCATAAGGCTAGCAATTGTTACCACTCTAGAAGGCCAAGCATCCCATATAGGAACTTCTATCAACACTATAGAATGACTAGATACTGGGAGGCCAAACGTTGGAGGCGTCAATCATAACTCCATCCCATGAAATTAACAACCAAGAAGAAAGCCTGAAGAGTCAAGGTCAAAGGAGGATAGAAGTTAGCATATGCAACCCAAGGAGTAGTGGTTTCCCAATGACCTATTGCAATGTTGAATGTTATATATAACCATGTGATGGAGAATTGTCATTAACGACAAAGGTTAATTTTAATTTCTAACCAAGATATGGATAGCAAGCTTATGCCAAAGACAACCCCTATTTTCCCCTATATTCTATCCTATGGTGGAGGTTGTACCATTTCTTGGAGATTTGTTGGGGGATGTTTAAAGGCTGAGAATAAGATTGAAGGAAGTTGAATCTTTTGGGGACCATAATCTTGCAAAATGTGGAGGTGTGACCCTAATTGGATCCTTGCCAATATTTAATTATAAAATTTGTAATAAGCATTTAATCATTTATTTTGTACAGTTGATGAAATGTCCAAATTTACTTGGAAGTTGAAATGAACCATTATGACGGGTAGCCTTCCAAGCCAACATGTAATAGTGCCATGATGATCCCTGTGTATGTTGTACATATTATTATTAGGCTGATGAGCGAGGATTTTGTTGGGCTTGTGCACTTATGGATGTATACATGTGATGGGCATGTGTGCTAATGTATGTGATGTTTTGAGGATAAAGTGCTTGTTTAATTTTAGACTCATGAGCTTATGTGCGAAAACGCCAGTGAGCTAAGCTATGTAAATATGTAATCACAATTGTATTAATAAATATACGTTGTTGTTGTAGACCAAGTTAGACAAGAGAGTATTGGGGGCTAGGACTCCATGAGTGAGAAAGGGGGCGAAGGGGTAAGTGTTGGGATTAAGCCATGGGGCCAAGAAAATATTTAATTAAAGGGAAATATAATTATGCATGTACTTTTATCCTAACTCTCCAAAAAGGTGGGGAAATGACCACTTTGAGTGCCACTTGTCATTTTAGAGACATGCATATAAAACGTGGGACTTTAGTGTAATTTTGATCATTTTAGCAAATTCTAACCAATGTGGCTATTATACATGCTCCAAGGGTAGTGTGACCTTGTGATATTGTTACCATATGGAACCTACACCGATCTTATTATGGGGATAGGTTTCCCTAATGTGAGGCCTAGTGGGTACTTTGAGACTCTTGAGGGCAGTTGGAACATGGAACTATTGGAGCCACAAGGCCCTGAGACTCACTAATCGGCCTATTCTAGAAGCCCTAGAAGGCTAGTGCAACAACTTGATGGATTACAAGTGTAGAGAAGGGGGTTTTCTACCTTGGGTTGTGTGGCTAATGGGGAATGAGAGACTATACATTAGAGGCTACTGGAATCTAGTACCTTGTGACCTTGTTGGTGCTATATGTAGTACTTGGATTAGCTTTTGGTAGCCTTTTGCCCTGGTGGAGTCATAACCTTAGCTCAAGGGTAACCCACTACTAAGAGTATTGTAAAAGTGTGGTCTATTGCTAAGTGGAACATTTAAGGTATATACCCAATGGTGTTTTATGTAAAATATAATTGTTCCAATTTATATATATTATGCTTTTGTTCTATATATTCTCACAAGCTATTTATAACTTATGTGTTTCTTCATGTTTAATTGTGTTGTTATGAATGAGTAAATGTTGCATTGCATGCTAGTATGCACTAAGTGTGCGTGATAGAGCATGGCTAAGGTACCATGGGCGCCACAATGATAGAATTGGGACTGGTATGGTAACCAAGTTATGCTAGTTGATATTGGGTCTTGGAGGGCATAATATATTAAGGTTCATAGATTTTTTGAGTCAAATTAAAGGAAAATTTTCATATTTTGCAATTACAGAGTTAGTAATGTGCCATAGTGGATGATTGGGGTGTTACACAAGCCATTAAAAATGAAGGTTGTGATGAGGAAGGGCATTTGATGGAAGATAACATAAAAGGAGAGATGAGGAAGGAATGAAGAAGGGTAGTAATGGAGATAAGAGTTCAAACAAGTGGTTTGCTTAATGATCGAAGGAGAAGAATACATTAATTTTATCCCATAATGAGTGAAGATTGTTTTTGAGTCACAACCATCTACTAATTTCCTACTAGTAAGTAAAAATACACTAATTTGTGTATAGCTCACTCTTTTGTAACCAATTTATTTCTTAATAAAATATCCAATCAATTTGGTTTCTTGTTTGGGTTCCAAGGTAAAACATGTTATGTTAATGGCTAGTGTTTGGATTAATTTGGTTGTTGAAAGTGAATGCAACAACAACACTTGGATTGTTTTGTTATCATGAATGATTTCATTTTGATTTTCTCACCATGTGGTAGCTACAACGTTTCACCTTATTTCCTTGTTCATTGATCACTATTGTGGTGTAAACCATAAATTATAATGATTTTTTTATAGCTTGGTAACTTAGCCATTGCATATATTTACTCTTACACAAACATTATTATAGTGTGCTCCATTTTGGTGCAGTAAGCCCCAATTTGAATCTACACTTATTGTTAATGATTAATGAGGTACTCTTCAAGTTAGGTCATCAATACTCAAAGATTAACCTAGAGGACATCGTTGCAAACATGATTGATGATAAATTCTCACTCTATCTTCTTAGTAATGAGATTGTGGTTGTCATCTTTGTGCAAAAATGTTACGAGAGCTCCCTTGTTTTTTTTAAGGAATGATACAAACGGAGGCTGAAATAATGGCAACTAAGAACATTTAGTGTCCAAACTATGCTAATTGCACCATAGGGCAACATCCATGCCATATTTAGCTTGGGTTTACCAAGCTGCCATTGCTTTTTGTTTTAATTGCTAATGGAAGCATTATGCCTCATTGTTAATGCCCCCAACCTTCCTTGTTTTATTCAAACACAATAGTAGGTCACCCAAGCGTCAACAACAAATACCCATTGCAACCTTTAAATACAATTCTAACTCTTAGGGAAACTAATAGTCATTGTGAATTCCCCATTCCCTGACATATAGTTAACTCTAAGACCCTTGCCACCATCTCATAATCTTTCCTCATAGAAAGTTCATAAACAAAATCACCAAAGACATATAGCGCTCAAACATCCTCTATCCCATTAATACAAATGCACCAAATACATGGGTTAGCAATCTCAATAATAATAATTGAAATAATAACCAACATTGTAATAATAACCATTTGGCACCACCACTAAAGCCTTTCCTCTCCTTGCTTTAGGCCACTAAACCTTATATTCATAGGTTCTTTAGTTCCATAATGTATTAACACAGTTCCCACAACACATTTAGACCCACATGCTTCCAACCACTCTCTAAACATTCACCACATATCAAAAACATTGAATTGATTGGTACGTGCAATATGCCTAAATGAGGAAGAACTAGGGCATATATATATATTCTTCCCTAAAATTCAATGATATTTTAGATGATATACTTGACCCATCTTTCATCCTTGGTTCCTTCACTATACCTACCTTTCCATCACCTACTTTTTCACCCAACTACACCCCTTTTCCATTACATTTAATTTTGACCCATTAGCACATGCATTCTAAGCACCCATCAACCATAATTAACCAACACTACAGATAGGTACAATGAACACTTGAGACATATCATAACTATTCATCAGTAAATAACCTTTCATGCAATTTCTAAATTGGGATGGACATAGTAAAATAAAGACTCGTAATTATTTTACCCTCAACTCATCCTAGATTATAGTTATACAAGTGCAACTCATTATTGTTGAATCTCTTAACCTTTTGAATGCTTTTGGAGTCTACCTTTACCACTCCTTCGACAAGATTGAGGTGGTGGGATTATTCTACTTAAAGGTGAGTCTTTACATAATTGCGACCTTTGAGTTGGCCATCTTTGCACGTTAACAACTAAAAATTTCATTATAGGAAACCTCCAAGTTCACAAAGGTGTTGCCTTATGATGAAGCAACATTTCCCAATTTAGTAAGATGTTAATCAATTACATGCTTCACTTAGTTTAACTAATAAATAGATTGGCATGCTATGCATCAATATATAGAGCTACCAATGCATAATGGTACTTGTCATCATCAAATATGCTAAGGTTTAGGTTGACATATTATGCTTAGAGAACTATGAACTATATTTAGACAAGGAGCAACTTAGTTCTCCTCCCTTATTAACATGCATGCATTTGAGATAGTGCATTGAAGAGAATTTAGATGAGAATGTCATTCTCTTCGATTAATATTCCAATGCCATTCCTAATATGGACCTAAATAACTCCACCACTAACAATGCCAAGGAATTTAATTTACAATGTGGTTTTGTTGACCAAATGAACATAATTGTTGATGCCATGGTTTAGGAGACCTATTAGTTGGTTAACACAGGTGCTTGCCATCTAGAGTACTTGACACATATTTAAGTTCCAACACCCAACGAAACGAATTATTGCATGACCACAATGGATTGTGTGCTCAACCCAATTCATGGAGAATGTTGAGTCATGAAAATGGCCATCTTTTCACATCCTTTTTAACGTCTCTTCATAATCTTTCCCATGACTTTGATCCTTTTCCACTCTTCCATAACCTTGTTTAATCACTTTTTATGCTTATGTGTGGGATTAGGATCATAATTTTTGTAGAAATTTGATAGAAATTACAATTGCTCAAGATTTCACACTGAAAAACAAGAGACTGAATTCTACTCTACTGATCTGCGGAATGTAAATCACAATTTAGAACAACATGCATAGACATGCAATAAGAAAAACCACAAATACACAGTGATTTCTAGGGGAACCTGTTTTGGGAAAATTTAGTGTTTTAACAAACGCATAACCCTCTAGACTTAGTAGCTAGTTTAGAAACAACAGACAAAGTAATTCGCTACCTTTTCTTTAATCAAAAGATAAAATAGGTAAGAAGAGAAACCAACCTGTAGCTTTCACTTGCTCCCTCTCTTCTTTGACCGATTTCACCACTCCTTTCTATACTTAATTCGCTTGGAAAGTACCTGCACACAAGCCGAGACAAAAATCATCAAAGCATACAATAAAGATCTGTTAATTAAACATATCATAGAATCCATAATACAATAGACATCACATAAGAACATGAATGGAAAAAGCTTTGAATTCTTTATTGATAAAAGGAAAGATTACAACCCATGAATGTTCATGCTTGATTCAGTGTCTTCCTTCCAGTTCAATCCCTTCTCTCCTCATGAAGCAACAATTCGACATCATTACAATACTCTTACTAATCTCATTCAAACAACATCTCCTTAGCTCAAGAAATTCCAAAATAAACCAGCCTTTGAATGCTTGGTCAATTTATAGCTGAATGGAGGATGTTCAGCGATTAATGGCCCTCATGAATGCTCTGCCAAATTTGGTAAGTATTTCCATGGAGGAAGGGATAATGGATTGAGGTTCATTAATCTTCTTCCACATCCAAATGCGAGCACAACCAACCTGGAAACTTCCAGAAGTATCCATTGGATGAGGAATCCAATGGATTTAATTAAAAAAATTAGTTGAAACTCTCTCAGCGCAGGTGAAACAAAGGCTAAATGTGTTGCAGCGCACCCCATTAGTGCAGTTCCTTGCATTGCAATGCAGCCTGATAGAAGGCTACCTGCGCTGATCTCCTTAAGGACACATTGGATGAATGGTGTCATGGAAACTCTTGGGAGACAAGCATGATGTAGGTTGACTTCATTAGGGAATGAAAACAACTGAATTAGGGATTGATGGACCCTGATGTATTGATCTGGAAGTCGGGGTTGATGTGCCCAAATTGACCTGTAACAGATTCCAATTGGGAAAAACCCCTCAAGCCTCTTTGCATTAATCAATTGAATAGAGAAACTATTACAATTGCTAGCTCCAACTTTGTGTTCAACCTACAAAAGAATAATTGTTCTCTCTCCTCAAAACTACAAGCTTTGGCCAACACTTAGCAAATAATAGCCAATTATTTGCTCACCAAGCCTTCTATTTCCTTACACAAATCCTGAAATTAGCCGCTAAAAGACATGAATTTCCTCCAAATTGATTGCGCAATTCCCAAGGATTGATCTCTTGATTCATGCAACACCTGTACACTCAAAACTAGTCTATAATTGATGTTACACTGCCTTGTAATCTCCACTTCAAAGAGGAACTTGAATTCCTTGCATGCACTAGATATTTTGGGTTGATTGATTAGTTAATTGAAAAAAAATGAGTTAGATTTTTGTCCCACTACACAATTGACCTTCAATTGACTCTATCAATAGTTAGATGTCAGTTAATTGATTATAACTGGAAACCACTGAATTGGATTACTAAAATTTAGCAATCACACATGCATAATTGAACTCCAAGCTCTCTAACTCGAATTTACGGAGCTAACTGAGTAACAAGATCCATGCCACAATAGTTAATTGCCTCCAAGTTATCCTACTGATGTGGAAATTCGATTTTACTCAATTTGACTAAGTCTAAAGTCAAATTGAGCCTTTCTTGCTACATTTTTTCAATAATTTTCCAATGCATTTATTTTAGTATTTTGAGTGAGTTCATGACTAAATATTAGATAAACATGTTTTCATTTATATTTGAAAGTTAGGTGAGTTTTGTGATGGTTGTAAGCATATTTGAATATTCCAACAATGCAAAAATTTACCATTAAGGTCCAAATTCAAATTTCCTCTTCAACTTTTGAAGATTTGATGAAGATTTGTAAGGATCACTCAAGTATCTTGGAAGGAGAAGAATTATGGAAGATTTGCTATCAAACATCTTAGAAATATTCATGAAAAGATATTTAGAGATATTTATTTGTTAATTATTAGCAAATTGTTGTAACCACGCAAGAGTTATGTGGATCTGAATTTATTATTGCTTATCTTAGTTTCAAAGCAAGTTTTTTTTATAAATAATAGTACCTTTCCATTCCAAAGGGAGGACTCCTCGAGCATATGTCCAACTTATGATGGAATATAATAAACTTGTTGATATTTCATTTCACATATGTAGTTATTTTCTCTAGTTTTAGATGCAATATGTTTTGATTTAATTTATAATATTATAGAGTAGTTTGATATCTTGTTCTTGGGAGAATGAATCTCACGCCAACTAGAACACAATGGCCTTTATTTCATGTTATATTCTCTTATTTATTTCATGCAATCTCATTTCTTGTACATTATTTCTTTGTAAATACTTTTTCTTTATTTTCTCTCTCCTTATTTGTCATAAATCACTTTGTTTATATACTAATTGTTGTATTTTCCTTTGTCCATAATGTTAGGGTCCTATAAATATAGTGATCAAAGTATGATTATTTATCTATTTATTGTGAGGAGTGTTGTAACTTTTTTTTTTACTTTAGTTGTTTTTATCCTTTTGGAAAAAAAATATAAGAAAAAATCGAAAAAGAAAGAAAAATAGAGAAAACAATAAAAAGGGAATAAAAGAAAAATATGTGAAAAAATGAATAAATAAAAAATCCCTAAAGGGCGTGCTAGTTAAAATGTCACCTTAAGTTTTATATTATGGTTAATTTTGATTTATCAATGAAAGATTTTGTTTAAATTTGTAAATAAAGGAGATGTGACGTTTTGTTAATTTTGATAAAGCGCTTGTGTGATTGAATGGAAGAGATCATCCCCGCCTGGATTCAATGATGAAGGATGATGTCCCCCCCCGCCACCCTAAGAGCTTTTAGAACTTAATAGGGGGGGGGGGGAAGGTTCGAAATATGGTTTTGTGGAAACCGTCGAAACCCACGTGGCGGCTTCACAATGACTTCGGGGCCCTCCCCTCCTTTACCGCTTATCATTTGTACCCCCCCCCCCAAAAAAAAAAAAAAAATTCTCCTGCTCCCGCTTCATTCAGGGCATGGGGGGGGGGGGTGGTTCTGAAATATGGTTTTGTGGAAACCATCGAAACCCACGTGGCGGGCACGCCACCTGTCATCCGCCCAAGTCACATTGTCGTTTTCCGTTGAATCTACTTGCCAACAGTCATATAGATGTTGGCCATTAATGACTCCCACCAACGTTTAATTCTTTTAATGGAATGCTCCAAAAAACAGTAATATTTCCGTTAATCATTCCCCTTCTCACTTGATAAAGTTCTGCATTACCCTGCATTAGTCCCTTTTGTCATTCGTTTGATCTATGTAGGTTTTGTCCCGAAGATTTTCAAGTGCACCAAAGATCTCTGCAGCAACATTCCCCTTAAATAATCGATCAATTGCAGCTTGGTAACACGATTTCCTTATCCTCCATTGCGGTCAAAGATGTTGTCTCACAAAGGAAAAGCCAATCTAGTCGTAGAAAGTCTTGTATTTCCCCCTATAATAATCTTAGATGAACTTCCCTTGGTTGATACGCAATACAAAATATCTGAGACCCATTGTGAGTTCGACTTGTACGAGCTCCACAACTAGGCAAATAAAAAATTCTTAGATAATATTGATGAGTTGAGTATCTGGGAGTCATTCTTACCTCAATTTATTTTTCCCCAAACTCATGTCTTCCAAGAATTTGTTACATGGTGTCATCTCAGGTATCTCCCTAGCCAGAAGGTCGTACTTTCCCAAAATAATGAAACCTTATTCGCAATTACACAGGAAGATATCTACTAAGCTCTTAAAATTAATCCTCAAGTTCCCTTACATCCGTTTTCCACTGATTCGCTCATGGAAATATACCAAAATCTTACTTTCTCTCAATGAGCCCATATTTTTGAGATTTTTTTGCCCGAAAATTTTGAGTCACCCATAAATAATCGCCCATATTCTGCTTCTATTTTCCTTGAAATTTCAAGGCAAGTTATTTCTATATTTACTTGGCTATTAGGTTATCCACAGATCAATGGGTAGATGAAGTAGTGTTAGGATTTTTGTCAGTGTTCTCAATTGGTCAGAAGCCATCAGTCATTTTCAACTATAGTCAATATCTATCAAATGTTATTCATGATCAGTTTATGAAGTTTACTGCTGAAGGTGCATTCAAACACCAGTCAGTCCTTATATATTTGATGTTGTTCTATCAAGCAGACATGTTCAAATTTTAGTTGTAGAAGTTGGATGTACAGGGAAGACCACTATCAGTCATTCACTGGACTTCCTTGGTGAGAAAGAATTCAGAGGAATATTCATTTAGTAATTTTGTAGATCAGTTTTTGCATGTATCCTTATGTCTTCTTAGCAACAATGTTATACCAAGGATTTCACTAGAAATCAAAAGAGTTTTACATCTTACAGAACAAGCCAAGGTTGGAGACTGGTATCTTTACCAGAATTATACAAAAATTCGAATCTATGGATGTGAACTCCCTCCCTACAGGTTGCCAACTTTTGTACCAGTAAGAATCTAATCTATGGATGTGAACTCCCTCCCTACATGTTGCCATTTTTTGTACCAGTAAGAATCTTTGCCTTGGAATATATCAGGCAAATGTTGAATATGGATGACCTGCATTTTGTGTCAAGAAAGCAGAAGGCACAGTTTAAACTGAAGGCACACATTGGTCCTTACATCGTCAACAACAGTGCAACACCAAAGGAAGCAGATGAGTTGCTAAGCAGATGAAATTTAACTTGAGTTTCACATGGTCATATGATCTTGCAGGGATAATTTGAAAATTAAGAGTTGAGAAAAAGACCACGCCTTATGTACATACACCTAGGCCAGAAATTGAGCAATATGATAATCAAGAGGCGTGGACAGAGAATGCACTACAAGAGGCTAAAGAGAAAATTGTCAGTCGGACATCTCTACAAACTCCTATCTCAAAAGGAAAAGAAGCTAAGAGATCCAGGGAGAGTATGTCTCCTACAGACTCAGGTGCATATTTTCTTGTTTTCAAAAGAAGAAAGAAGACAAATACCCAGGAAGAATCATCAGAAGCGAAAGGCTTACAAAAGCAATCTACAATTGTTTTGATAGGTCTTCCCACTACTTATTTTTCACATATTTAGGAGACAACAACATCCCTAATGTATTCTACATCCTAGATTGAAACACAACAAAACATTTTTGCTAGGTACAAAGATATCAAGAGGAAAAATGAAGCTTTGAAAGTCACAACGTATTCAGAATTCTGGAAACAATCTTCTACCACTCAGCATAGACTATTGTCTACACTAGACATAGAGAAGGGACAGTTCCAAATGGCTTTCTTAGAACCTAAATTTCTAGCTCCTAAAACTACAGAAACAAAGCATTTGTCTTTGCTTTTGACACCAAGAAAATCCATGCCATTGATCAGATCGACTTGCATAAACAGGGTGGTGAGATGATATATTCAACAGTAACGAGTTCAACCATGACAGTCTCTAAATTGTGACCCTCACTAAACAACATTAATTCACAATTGAAGATGGAAAGGATGCCATCCTTGGCTAAAGACACTAGAACTAAAGCCCTTGAAGATTTGGTAATTAAACTAGGATATGATCCCAGTGACATCAAAGCATCTGAGGAGTGATTAAGAAAAAGAATGATGATATTCAAGCTCTCAGAAAAAAACTCAAGCTTCTAACAACAAAGCACCCACATGCTGAAGAAATTACTGAGCTAGAATTAGAGAAGGAAAATTTGTTCAAGCTGATAGTTGAACAAAATGTGCAAATTCAGAAAATGGAGACAATTATGGAGTTTATTTTGAAAGAGAAAGAACAGTTGGCAGTTGCAGGTACATCAGCACAACAAACAATAGCAATAACCTCAACAGAAGAAACATGATCAACTACTGCAGTCTCCTCTGAAAAGTTAGTGAAAGCTCTGGGAGGTTTAGCATTGACCAACCAAGAAAATGAAAGATTGTTAGCATTATTGAAAAAGAATGGAGGACAATAAGATCAAAACTGACAATGCATATTTAGCATAAGTGTAAAAAAAATTCAAGCTTACTCAACAGCTTAGAAAGTATGAAAATCAGTCATTAACAACACAAATGTTGGCAGAGGCTAAGCAAAGCATATGGCATAATATTAATGCAAATATCACAGAGTTGTGGTCATCATTCCATATTATATTTTAGCAGGAGGAACTAGTACAAAATATCAAAGCAACATTTGAACAAACAACGGTTGAAATTGAACACAGGCCCGTAGAAGCACACAAAATTATCAAGATGATGACCTCCAAGACTGAGGACGAGCTCTAAGAACTTCAAATTCAAGATAGAACAAATGCATTCATGGAAGTGAAAAGAGTTCTAACAAAGAAGAACATGATGATACAACTTGAAAACAAGTGCAAAGAGTTAGAACTACAAGTAAAGATATTTAACAGAAAATTTAATTTGTTGTAGGAGAAAGGGATTCCACCTCTGAGAGCTTCTAATCGCAAATTGATTCCATTAGAGAACTACCAGGACCAATTGTATAATATAGTTGTAGATACATCCAAATTTGCCAAAGTGATAGGAATAATAAATAGGGAAGCTTTCATGGAAGGCCTACAATATGACCTCTTCATTCAACATGAAATCCATCATCTGTTTCTCAATGAACTAACTTTTTCAAACATACACAGAAGTGGATGAAAGATTTCGAAATATGGTAAAATTCTCTATTCCTAGTGAAGAGAGATGGGATAAATTGTTGGAGCTCGTTGAGTAAAATCAAACAGAAATCCTACAGATTAGGAGCAGTCAAACAGAAGAAGCAGAAATATAGCTACAGTCATCAACAACACTCCTCAAAGTGTGAACAAAACATTTGAATTAGTCCAGGATTGCTATCATTTAGTTCTATTTTTGAAATATCTACATCTTTTGGTAGATATTATTTTGTAATAAATTTTATTTGAAGTTTGAATTAGTTCGAGACAGACTCTATAAGTATTTTGTAAAAAGAATTAGAAAAGGTTGATTGGGAAGAAAGGGAAGACCTTTCTTTTGATTGTATGTTGTGGAGTTCAGACTAAAGTAATCAATTCAGCAATACAAAGGCTATTTTGTTTCACGATTCTTGTGTCAGACAAATGGTGATGTTTCCCTCTTTGTAAATTTGTCTTTCCTTCAAGTTTTTGCATGGATTCTCCTTCTCAATTGTTTACAAGAAGATGATGAGTAGAATTTGCCTGCAATACTTTTCTCTAGCTTGTTAAGCAATTTTAATGTTTTCTTTCTAAAATTCAATATAAAATTCATCTCTGTATGTTTTATATTTAATAGATCACCACTCTCATTCATCTCATCCATACCAAAATAGCTTTATAAGATCCAAGACTTTTCCTACCTCGCCCGTTTTAAGTTACTTTGTTTATCTATCACTGATTACTTAACATCCTTATGAATCCATGCCCAATGGACTTTTCCTTCATTCTGCAACCACAATTTTAAAACCAAATTCTTGGTCTTCATACCTAACTTAAAACCTTAGACTGTGATTGATTGAAATCCATATAGAGAGAGCCCTCTTTGGGATTGGAAGGGCTAGTTTCCAATTCTACAAGTGGTTTGTGGTTGCCTCTGCAAGTTTCCTCCTCAGCCTAGGAAAACTACGGAGTGTTAACACATAATAATATACTTTAAGTTATCATCTTATTTCATTATTAGATATCATAGTTTTATTGTTGTTTATGAAGAAATTAAGTCTTTTATCATAGATTAACCAATGCTTTCGAAAACAAGCTTATTGATAAACTAGGTAAAAGATTAGGAGTGTATACCCATTGGGAAAGGCCCTAATGCATGATAGCTTATCAAACTAGTCTTGCATCAAAGCATTATGGGTCTTGATTTCCAGAGATTAGTAAATGTTTTGGGAAACAAGCTTATTGATGAGTTGGGTTTAGGAGTGTCCATTCACTTAGAAAATGCCCTAATGCATTCTTGGTCCACCAAACTAGACTCACTCAAGCTTTCTTTCCATTTTTGAATATGTCCTTTTATTTTAATACTTGAAATCAATCGTGATAGATAAACACAAAAGTTAGGAGTCAACCATTGTAGGCCTTTGAATCTAAAGGAGCTACAACTTGTGGGATGCTAGTACATGCTTGATCTTTCAAAAAAATTCAGGTAAGTTGTGTGCCTTGTTTTTACTTTCAAATAATGTGCTAGAATTTCTTATCTGATTGATAACCTATGTCAATGAATGAAGTGCCATTATGTGGACCTTACATTTTCACCATTGAAAGGCATACTCCACTTCACAACATGATATTTTTCCATTTTAAGCTCGAGTAGTCTAGGTTGGTAAGATTAGTTCCTTTCTGTCTTAAAATTGTTTTTGATTGATGAAGTGTGAAATGCAATTGATTTCATAAAGTAGGATAAGCGTTAAGTATTCTAGATAGATCTTACTACAAACAATCTAATTCTACAGATACAATGTTTTCTTTCACAAGTTTAGTAACTCCATATTGATAATAAGTGTCACACATGCAAATAATTTTTCTAACACAAAACACATCATTGTTCAATTTCATGATGTCTACTCACATTTAGGATAATTCCAACACTTGGATGCAAAATTAAGACACACAAAACACCAAGGTTAAGCATAAATTGGATTAGCATTAATGTGTTTAGTAAGCCATCAACTTACTACCCATGATGACCTATCCCAACGAATGGCATGCATTCCAAAAGCTCTAACACCCAAGATCAATGGAAACACCATCTAACTATAACCCGAAATTTCATTAAGGCCATCAAACCACTTTAAGAATAAGTAGTTGGTTCACTAGGGAGTGTTGCAAGGGCGTATTGTGGTCTAGATCTTAGAAATATTCGATGTCATATTTCTTACCTCACTTGATTCCCTGCCATTAATTTTGCCTCTACACAGTGCTACCCCACTAGAGTGAGCTTTGGTCCCAAATTTTATTTAAGCTTAAGTCCCCACAAATCAACACTTGGAATCCTCTATGCATTATTTGTAATGTTTCCTTTGGCTTCTAGCCGACTCTGGCAAGCTACACAACACCAATTCAACACCATTAGTTTCTCCTCTACCTAGTGCTACCCCACTAGAGTGAGGTTTGGTCCCAATTTTTCTTTAACCTTAAATCCCCACAAATCAACACTTGGACTCATCTATGCATAGTTTGTAATGTTTCCTTGGACTTCCAACTGAATCTAGCAAGCTACCCAACACCAAGCTTTTGTGTTCGCCTTAAGCATCCTTCACACATAGTTATCTTGGAACTAGCATTCAAAGAAGCTTTGAGTATGAAGCATCTTTTTTAGGGTTGGATAATGTTGATGATAAATTAAATAGCACACACCACTAAAAGTTAATGCTAACCCAAGCAGTGCATATATTTTGATGCTAATTGAATGAATGCCCCACACTAGTATACCATCTCTAGTAAACACATATAATACCTTGGATCTAACCTTTTGGATGTATTATATCAAATTGTGTATAAATTGTAAATAAGTGGTCATAATGATAAGAGTCAAACCATATGAGATAAATAAGCAACCCCATATGTAAATGATGTAAATATCTTCTATGGATTCCTAATGTGGTTTAGGGTCGATTAGTGGATAGCTAGGCATGTATTGCAACAAATATGTAAATATGCTTTATGTGTACTGTGGTATGCTATTCATGGTACATTCAAAATGTGAAAATATGTTTGTTGAAACGATTATAAAGGTTCATTATGGCTATGAAGAGAATCATAGGAATTATGAGTCCACTATAGGGGAAGGGAAAATGGAGACTAAGGTGAAAATAATACTATTATTCCAAGGAACATCTCTGTTTTCACCACGTGCTTTTTTAAATCTCATCCACCATCATTGACTTAGAAGCTAATTATTCAATGCATGTGGTAGTTAGGAGGAAGTCTACCTTGTGTAGTTATAAACGATTGGGGATTGGCACAATCATCATTAGAAAGTATAAGAGTCCTCCATTCTCATGGAAATACATTCCCCCACCCTAATCGGAATTTCTCCTTCTTCTCTACTCTCATGAGAACCACATGCCATTCTCACCATGCACCATTCACACTCACCATTCTCATGTTCAAGTGTCATTAAAGTTATAAATGCTACATGTTAAGGTAGGTAGGTGTGTCCTTACATTCCTATGGTGGAGCAAGGAATAAATGCAAAGCTATAATAAGGAATAAATGTAGATAAGTAGTAGGTAATAGTTGTTGAGTAGTGGTAGGGAATAAATGCACATCCCTAGTAGTCAATGAATATTAAGCATTAATAGTTTTCCAAATAATTTTTGGCGGTTTTTAGCATGTAGAATTGGAAATCCATAAATGGCTTATGGTTTTTGTTATCCCTTTGTATTGAGTGTTGGGATTGGAGAAACCAACACCCGAGTTTGTGAATAATACAATGAGTGTACTTTAGAGTGCACGGTTTTTTTATTGGAAGGGTTTTCCCTAGTAAATCATTTTCTAATGGTTATATATTTTTGTGTTACTTATCATTGCAATGTGTATTTATTTTTTCACATTCTTCTCTCATTGATTAGTGTAGGAAGCATATTCCTCACCTCTACTTCCTTGCATTTAGTATCAAAGCCTAATCACCTCGAATCTAAGGCATTAGGGACAAGGTTTTTTTATTTAGTCTTGGTTTGGGTGGGAGCTTGTGTAGAAGGAAATTTTGTTTCAAATAAATGGTGAGCACATTAGATTAGGAATGAGGAAGTTTAATGGCACTAACTTTGAGTTGTGGAAACTCAAGATGGAAGATTTCTCATAGAAAATATCCATGGGTTGCAATATTTTGAACCTTTGTATAAAGGATGGAGAGTGGGTGGTGTTGGAGAGAAATGCAAGAAACCTTATTATGATTTGTTTATTGATTTGGTATTATTGAACGTTTATGAAGAAAAAAACCACAAAACTCTCTAAACGAAGTTGGGGGATCTCTATCAAGCTAAATATTTGGTTAATAAACATTCTTTTGTGGAAAAAGTTGATGGTGATTATATAATTGAGTACTATTGTGACCTAGTTGATCTTAGTTGGAGTGAAGATGGATGAGGATGAGACCCTTTGTTGTTATTTTCTAGATTCATGGGACAACTTGGTAATGGCCATGGGAAGCATTGTCAAGACATTAATGCTTGAGGAGGTCATGGTTGCTTTACCATCAAAGGAGATGGGGTAGAAATCTTTTGAATTCAATGATGAGGCTTTAGTTATTCATGGAAGATCAAAGGAGAAAGGAAAGAATATAAAACATGGTAGATCCAAATATTGTGGGAGACATAAGTCTCTTGGAAAGTCCAATGCAACATGTTGGAACTACGACAAGGTCAAGCCTTTCAGAAGAGACTACAAGGAAGTGAAAAACAAGAATAAGAATGAAAAAAATGATTCTAATGGTGAAGTTGAAAAAACTTCTCAAAAGGATGGTGGAGATGACTATTTTGTAGATTTGGAAACCTGTGCATGCTAGAGTGCATGTTCGACAGACTCTAGAGCTTCCTTCTACATGGTTTCCCATTGGCACTTGTTTTCAATATATGAGAAATATCATGGTTAGATGGTATACCCTGATGATGATTCTCTTCTAAGCATAGTTGGTCATGGTAGAGTCTTTATCATATTTATTGATGGCAAAGTAAAGGGCATCAATGGAGTTTTTGCCATCATAAGTTTAACACAAAACCTACTATTGGTAGGCACACTTAATGATGCGGGTTGTAGGTTGTTTTCTCTAACAAAGGGTGTAAGATGGCATGAGGAGCTATGGTGCTTGATAAGCATGTTTGTGTGGGAAATTTGTTTTAGTTTGATGTGTGCACTATTTAGTGTGATAGTTCTTCGTTTTTTGTAGTGGAAAGATCTATAGGATCTAAACCTTCATAAACAAAACCTATATCTAATTTATAATGGTTGTGCCTTTGTGGTACCTAAACAAGGTCTTTCTTTAGAAATCAATTTACTTTCTAAGACAATGCAATGGCACCAAATATTGGACCATAAACGTGAGAAGAGCTCGTAAGCCTTGGAAAACAAAAACCTTGTCAATGGATTGAATACTTGTGTTCTTGAATTTGGATTTTGTGAGCATTGTATTATATGGAAAATAGAATTGTGTTCAATTTTAAAATAGTCCTCATAAAACTTTTAGGTTATTGGACTTAATTTATTATGATGTGTTTAATCTAGTAAAGCTCCTTCGATTTTAGGTTTTGTATTATGTGTCATTCATTGACGGTAATTCTAGATTGATATGGCCAATATATTTTATTATGACTAAATATAAAAAATTTAGTTGGTTTAAGGATTTCAAATATCTCTCGAAAATATAGACTAGTGGGAAGATTAAAGGTGTTAAGGACTGATAATGGTGGTGAGTTTTATTTTATAGAGTTTGACAAGTATTGTAAGGGAAATGGCGTTGAAATACATAAGACAACTCCACTACCCCCCGTCAAAATGGAATTGCAAAATGGATGAACACAATATTGATAGAGAGAGTTAGGAGTATGGTTAGTGGAGTTTTCTTACAAAAGAAGTTTTGGATAGAAGTGGTTGTTATTGGATGTTACTTGATTAATAGATCTCCCACATTAGACTTTATGGATAAGACCCCTAATAAGGTCTAAATTGGAAAGAAGTCCTCACTTCAACATCTTTGTTTTTGTTGTTCTAAGGTGTATACTCATGTGCTTAAGGAGAAGCAATTTAAGTGTGGATAACAAGGCTTTGAAATGTCTCTTCATTAGCTATGGCATTGGTGTGAAAGGGTACAAGCTTTGGGATCCTATGGATGGATTTTTATTTTATTTTTTTTTCATTATAGTGGGAATGTTATTTTTAGAGAATTTAATCCTTCTCCCACAATGATGCAACTAGAAGAGGATGAGAAGTCAATATGTAAGCTACCATCTATGATCGAGAATGTTGAACTAGAAAATAAACAAGAAGTTTGTGATGGACCTAATCAGGGGAAGGGTTTAGAGAGTTTGGATGAGGAGGAAGAATCTCTACCTCAAACTTTAAAGAGGTCCACTTAGCAAAGAAGGCAAACATATAGGTATAATTATAGTCTGTATGATTTAAGATGTATATTTGCTTTATTTGCTAACGTCAATGAGACTAGAGCGATGAAGGAGGTAATGGAGATAGAAGATACAAAGTCCTAGAGATTGGCCACAGATGAGGAAATGGATGCAAATAGAAAGAATGATACTTGGGACTCAATACCATTTCCTAAAGGATGGAAACCCATTGTATGTAAATGGGTATTCAAAAAGAAGATCAATTTAGATGACAATGCTAAAAAGCATAAGGCAAGGTTGGTTGCAAAAGGATATCCCTAGGTTGAGGGGAAATATTTTGGTGAGATAGTTTCCCCATTTGCTAAGTTAACATATATTATGCTCCTATTATATGTAACAACGATATTTTATTTAGAGATAGAACAAATGGTTGTGAAACACCATTACTACATGGTGATTTGAAGGAGGAACTACATGACACATGCCTAACACTATGTTGAAAAAAGTAAAGAGTCTTTAGTTTTTAAATGAAAAAAATCTTCATATGGTCTCAAATAGTTTCCTAGAATGTGGTACCAAAAGTTTTATTCTTTTGTGTTATACTTCGAATTTATGAGATCCAAATCAAATCACTATGTGCAATACAAACATGATGGTGGTCATTTCCTTATCACTATATATGTAGATGATATGTTATTCTTTGGTAATAGTGAGGATGTGATTCATGATTTGAAGTCTTAGCTTGCAACACAATTTGACATGAAGGAGTTGGGGGCTGCAACATATATACTAGGAATGGAAATTAGGAGAGATAGAGCAAATAGGAAGCTTTGGTTGAGCTATAGTAAGTATGTAAACTCATTTTGGCATGGTAGATTGCAAATCATGGAGTGTTTCAATTTCTATGGAATTAAGTTTTTAGTTGAGTAGTGTCCTACAACACTCGTAGAGATGGAGGATATGGTTTATGCTCCTTATACTAGTACAATTAATAGTTTGATGTATGCTAAAATTTGTATTAGACTACATTGCCTAAGTAGTGGGAGTCTTGATTCAATTCATGGTTAATCCTAGATATGAACATTAGGTTACAGTCAAGAGGGTCTTCAGATATTATGAGGTACTTCCAAATATTCCATTTGCTATCATAATGATGTTTCAGGGGAGCTATACTTAAAAGATATATAGGTTTACATGGAATCTGATTGGATGGGTGATCCGAATTGGATCCATAGAAACACTGTCAAGAACCATGACTGAATCAGGTCGAACAAATCTCTAATGAAATCCAAAACAGTATAAAACACACCCTGAACCAGTGGCCATGGCAGCCGACGTGGAACGACGAGGACCTCGGTCAAAGCGCGCTGACCGAGGCCCATGGAGACTGCGCAAGAGGCCAAAGTAGCCCCTAGGAGCCCCGGAAGGGAGAAAGGGCGAGGTTTTTGAAGTGCGAATCGCGCATCGCTAAGCGAACAAGGCCAAAATTGGAAATCTCGAGCACCCGGTCGCGTGGGGGAACCGGAGGACCGCAGGCGGGAAAAGGTAAAAGCGCTAAAGTACAAAGGCGGGACCCGCGCTCTGGAAACCAATGGTTTTGATCGGGGCGCCCTTGAACGGTAAGAGGTTTTGGACAGGAGTGGAGTGATTCCATACACCAATCGACGCGTGGCAGGCGGAGGTGAGAGAAAATTGTCGTTGATCGCGCGCTATCGGTCAAGCAAGTCAACCGCGCGAAACGTGTGTATGGCATCGGATCTGGAGGGCCCAAATCGGACGATTGAGATTACGCCCGATGGAAAGAAGCAGAATCAACAAGGAATTAAGCCACGTTCTAAAGGGATTTGGAGTCCGTTTGACCGCCACGATGGAGGAAGAATGCATCCACGACGTAACTGAAGAAACGAAATGACGAAGCATGTTGGCACCATTTAGAGGAGGACAAGTGGCCACTCCTTGAGCGTTCATGATGACGCCAAACGCAGGGAACTCCAAGCGTAGCTGCAGAAGGTGAATCGACGTAGGCGGAAGAGGAACCGAACAGGCATAGGGATCGAATGGCTAAAGCCATGAATAGAGACAGTCGAACTAGTTAGAGTTGATTTGGAATCCAAATTGAGAAGAGTCCAAGCGACCAAGAGAGACAGTGAACAGTGAACCTCGAGAGGAGGACTGAACATAGAGAACAGTAAAGCCAAGCAGAAGAGACAGAGGGCCGAGCTGACCATAGGCAGCGTCGAGCACCAAAGAGCTTGAAGATTCAAGCCTTCCCATAGAGGAATCTGTCCGGACTGAGCATCACATTTGGCTCTTTCCACTGTAGACCAAGGGTCACAGAGCTGGTAGGAAGAAGAAGAGTATGTGTACTTCGAGTGGCTTGGGGAATCCAAGAACCACCCTGCCAAGCAAAAACTACTTCAGGAGAACTCATGTTGAGTCCCTGTATTGTAATTTCTTTGCTGAAAGACACAATAAAACAAGGCCACCACTGAAGCTGGACCGGAGACGTAGCCCTGGAGAATAGGGTGAACTCCTTATTAAAAATTGTTTGTGTCTTTGTGTTGCTTATTGTATTTCTCTGCTGTCTTTCCATTTCATTTTCTGTGTATTGGCAATCTGATCGATCCTTTGTTTCAATAACACAGAACACACACACTAGCACATGAGTCTGTAATAACTTTAGTTTAATAAATCTTTAACTGATGGCACTCATAGGGTGAATATCAGATCAATGGGGGATGTAGATAGGAGGTGATCTACAAGTAGATATGTGTTTGTTGTTTGGTGGAGTAGTAAGTTCAATGAGCAAGTGACAAGTTATGGTTACTTTGCCCTTTGTAAAGGTGGAATATGGAAATTAGTCATGCTTGTGAGGATGGAATTTAGCTTATGAAACTATGTTTGTATGTAGGGCTAAGTCAAAGAGTTATTACAGTTTAATGTGATAGTAACCCTGTCACTTGTTTGGCTAAAAACCTAACATTTTACACAAATAAAAAACATATATATATCCAATACCATTTCATTAGGGACATGGTAGAGGATGGAAAGGTGATCCTTGAGAAATTAGTGAGCATAAGTAAATTTAAGTGATGTTGTGAGTTTATGGGTTGTGTGCCCCCTAGTAATTATCCCACAAATTGATGCATTCTCCCTTGTACTCCTGCAAGGTATATGACAAGTGGGAGAATGTTGAGACATGTGTCATATACCTTGCATCCTATAGTGGATCAAGGAGTAAATTTAGAGCCATGGTAGAGAATAAATGCAAAGCAGTAGCAATGAATAACTTATGAGTAATGGTAGGGAATATATGTAGATCACTAGTAGGAAATGAATTTTAAGCAACAATAACTAGGCTATCAATTCTTGGTGGTTTCTAGCATGTCGAATTGGAAAACCATAAATGGTTTATTGTTTTTAGCATGCCTATTCATTAAGTGCTAAGGTTGGAGAAAAATAATGTGTTAGTTTTAACTTATTGTTATGTTGTCAAAATTAATCTAGAATTCCAATGTTATAATTGAACACTCTTGTTGAGAGTATGGAGATTATGTGGTGTATTATAACCATTTAGTTGTTGAATAATATATCGAGGTGCTTTAGAGTACGGGGTTCTTCATATATTAAGAGTTTCCCCATGAAATTATTGTCTAATGGTTGTATGTTTCTATGTTGTATATTACCACATTTGTATTTATTTAATTTATACACATTTTTCTCTCATTGATTAGTGTAGGAAGTGCATTCTACACATCTACTTCATTACACTACAATCATAGTTTAGATTGATATACAGGCCTGAAAATCACCAAACCAACTATGGGAAAGTAGTTTTAGACTTGGAAAAAGAGGGATGCTTGTAGAGGAGCATATAGTTTGGATTAATTGGGACACAAACCTTTCCCCTATTAATCATTACTCATTGGGTCCCTTCAAATTAAGGCATTGTTCAACTAGGTTATTCCTATAAGGCAAGCAACACCATGGCTTATTCTTCTACACATTAAAGAACATTAGAAGGGAAGAATACCCAGGGAGGACCACTAAGTAAAGAAGGGAAATGTTTTATTTGTGTGTAGGGTAGTGGATGATAATTCCAATATTGTTTCATGGATGGATAAGTTACCTAAAGTGCTCGTTTGTGTGAAAATTCATTGAGATCGAGAGTAATTTAGTGGGGTTGAGTGAGCTATGACTTTATAGTTCATTTCTTTCACATTGTTGGCTTCATAGTCTGACTTCAAGGTCACATCTACCCTAGATCCTTATAAATAGGACGAAAATTTCTCATATGCAACTAATTTCTTATGCCTTCTTGGTTAAAAGATAAGTGTTCCATCTATGCTCTTTATTCGCTTTTTATAATTCTGCAATTAAGTCTATTCCATGCTTATGAATGAAGTGGAAATGGAATCCATGGTTTCAATGAACATGTGTAAACTCATAAAAACCATGGATTCCATTTCCACTTCATTCCTAAGCATGGAATAGACTTATTTGTAGAATTATAAAAAGTGAATAAAGAGCATACATGGAACACTTATCTTTTAACCAAGAAGGCATAAGAAATTAGTTGCATATGAGCAATTTCACATCTATCCATAGGGATCTAGGGTAGATGTGACCCCGAAGTCATGCTATGAAGCCAACAAGGTGAAAGAAATGAACTATAAAGTCATAGGTCACTCAAACCCACCAAACTTCTCTCAAGCTCAATGAATTTGCACACAAATGAGTACTTTATATATATATATATATATATATATATATATATATATATATATATATATATATATATATATATATATATATATATATATATATATATGGGTTATTAATGAGTGAATTTATATCAATATTCTTGAATGTGTGTTTTGCTCCTTTGTGGGTTGGGTAATCCATGGAAGGGGGCATTGAAACACATCACAAAACATTGGTCAATTGATCTCTAGATGTTTGTCTCTTGGCAAAACCTTGTTCGTACATTTGATTCAAACTCAAATAGGATGTCATTTAGAAATCATGCCAATTAGCAAAATATGTTTACATTTGTGTTTGCATCATCTAACAAGATAATTGAAGTAAAATGCAAGTGTGATTTCTAAAACACACCCACCACCTTTTGGATTAATGCAATTGTGTTACAACATGATCACCGACCATTTATGACTATAATGCATTAGTTATGACGTAAGCTCCTTTTAATATTCACTTCAACCTTGGCATTCCATTAATATCATGTGGCATGTGTGTGAATATTTACCCTCTCTTAATCCTTTCATTTTGGATGTGTATCTTACTTGAAGTTGAACCTAGTAATGAATTGCTCACACTTAGCTTAATTCATTGGCTAATCAACAAATTTTAGCTTCATATTTTCAAAGTTTTAATATTCATTTAACTAAATCCTAGGATAATCATTCAATTTACTCACAAGGGAGATAATTGCAATTACACTAATTATGACATAAATATTCTTTTTTATATTTACTTGACATTGGCAATTTATTGATATCAATGTGACATGTGTGTGAAATGTTTTACCCTTTGTTGATCCTTTCTTTTTGGATGTGTATCTTACTTCAAGGTCAACCTAGAATGAATTCCTCACACTTAGCTTATTTCATATTTTTAGCTTTATATTTTCAAAGTTTTAATATTCATTTAACTAAATCTTATGATAGGCATTTAATTTACTTATAAGGGAGATAGTTGCAAAGCAACTATTTTTTGATGTGTTAGAGCCATAATTAGTCTTAGTGGGTAGAAGGTAATAAAGCTCATTTGGAACCAACTCCTAGTCTAGATTCTTGGCTCTTGCATAGTGTTACGGTACACTACATTATATCCTTCCCATTAAGAAATAATTAAAAAATTAGAGTTTTGGATTTTAAACCTTACCATCGGCATACACATAGATATCACGTTAAAAACTTTCGTCCACTTATTTATGGTTTCAAGAATAATTATTAATGGCCATTTGCTTTCAGCATTAGTTCCATTGTATTGCTTTATTTTCTTAACAATTTCAATAATTATTGTTATAAAAAATTAATAGGTTTTTGAAATTCTCGATATTACCTTAATAATTAAAGTTCTCACTTAGTTAATAAGACCATTCATGGCTATATCATATTGAGATACATTTCCATATCCATTTTTCTTCCCTTTCATTCCTAATTTAGAAGAATTAAAGTTTTAACTAATAAAGTAATAAGAGAGGTATGAAAAATCATAATGGATGGAACTTTCCATTGACAAGACTAACTACATTGTTAATGAGATATGATATTAAATATAACGTAAAAGAAAAAGTTGTATCTAAAATATTATATCTAGATTATAATGATTTTTTTAAGAGGGTTATTTTTAAGATTAAACAATGTCTAAGAATATGTTAATTATGAGTTTTGATTTAATTATCATGTTATATTAATAAATTGCAAATTGTTGATTCTATAGTCTTGGAGCATAAAAGATGAAGATTGGAATGAACATGAATTCTAATTTAGTGAGTGCACATGCATGTTAAAGCATTGAGTTGTTTAATAGCCCCAACTTTCTTTGAGTAGATGATCCAAGTAGATGTTCGTGACCACCCATCTATCCCACTTGGACCCCCACAACTGTCTCTTTTAACTTTTCAGTTTACTTAATTATAGCACAATTTACTATTTTTAGCAGTTTTTCGAGTCCTGAACTTTCGAAGCCGTTTTGAGGCCCATAAACGACGTTTTTTGGGAAAACTGGGAGCAACATCGGTCCAGGGACCGATGTTGCTCTTCCCAAAGTTATATTTCTCAAATAGATCTTTCTAACGAGCTATTGTACGCGTCAAACGGAGATCGAGTGCCAAAGTTACGACCCTGAGATATTGATGTTTACCCAAACAGGGCCCACAATTTGGCGTTTCATCTTCTAGGGTTAGGTTTTGGGATGTTAAGGGTTTTCCATTGTTTCTCAACAATAAATAGACCTTCGAGCCTCATTGAAACACAGTTCAAAGGCATGTAGCCACCACATCTCTTCTCAGAGATAACCTACCATCGCCCTAGTTGATTTGTTTCCATTTCTGTTTGTAAGCATATTTCAGTGTTTTACATTAATGAAATGAAGTATTATTTCCGCTGCATCTCTCTTTTTATGGTTATCTCTGTAATTTGTTGCGTTCATGTTTAAATCCGGATCAGTGGTATCAGAGCGGTCTGCTTTTTCTCTGTTTTTCTTTGCATGTCCCCGACGAGGTCGGGATATAAGGAGCTAGGGCTTGAACTGGTCGAACCTTTGCAAGACCAGCCTCGCAAATCCCAACGGCCTCCCATGGCGGATGAAAAGAAAGACGAGGGGGCAGGAGATCCTATCAAAATCTTGCTCGAAGAAGCCCTCGAGCGGCAAAGGAACGCGATGATGGATAACTTTGCGCAGATCCTTTAGTGGCTACCCAGAGGCGATGCATCGGCTTCCAACAGCTACTCTGGAAACGCCACACCGTTTAAGATACAAGTTAATTTTGAAATCCCCATCTTCGAGGGTCAAATAGACGCAGATGCCGTAGATAAATGGTTAAATCTGCTAGATGGGTATTTCTCTGTTCATGAATTTTCGAGTCAGAAAAAGATTGTTTTCGCTCTTCTCAAAGCAGCCCCCCACGTCAAGGACTGGTGGGAAACCTACTACGAGCATAAGAATGAAAGTATGGGCTCACTATTTTCAACGGAATCCACTTGGGATTCATTCCGGGATGTCGTCAAGGAGTAGTACTACCCTGTCAAAAGCTATGAGGAAAAAATACATCAAATGGACCACACTGCGGCAGGGAAGAGACCAAGACATGCCGAAGTGCACAAACATTTTTCATACCCTTCGCACACAGTCGAGTATCAAGGACTCTGAGCTGCATTTGGTACTTAAATATCGTGGCTGTCTACACAGATACATCCAGGAAGAGATGGAGTTCCTGAACATCTCCTCGTTCGGCACAACGTACCGATACATTTTCAAAATCGAGCAAAAGTTAAAACAGAAGAAGCGAGACTTTGGATCTGCAAATCTGAAGACCAAAGGACAAATCCAAGGCGGGGTGACCCAAGACAACCCGTCAAAGCTGCAAGAAAAGAACAACACCACGAAGTCGAAGAAGGACACAGGAAAGTGGTGGGAGTTCCATAAGAGTCCCACTCATAACACAAGTGAGTGTCGGACCAAGCAGTCGCTGGTGGCCGAGTTGAAGGCTTCAGAATCAGATGCATGTTCCGACCCTGAGTTAGAACCCGATAAGGGGAATGGCAAAGGGAAGCAGATCATTGATACGGAGCCCAGTGTCACTGTTGCCACCACCAAGATCCAGAAGAATGAGCTCGAAGATCCAGAGAAGGGGGAGCGTTTGTTCCACTCACAGATGTGGGTGAAGGGTTCGTTGCTGCAATTCATTGTCGACAGTGGAAGCCAAAAGAACCTCATTTCAGCAGAGGTCGTGAAGTGGTTGGGCCTACCGACTACACCACACTCGTAGCCGTACAGTATTAGGTGGCTTCATGAAGGATGAGATCTCAAAGTTCACCAGCAGTGTCGCCTTCCCTACAGCATCAAGCCCTTCACAGACGAGGTATTGTGTGATGTTACACCTTTGGATGTTTGTGATGTATTATTAGGCCAGCCATACTTGTGGAGGCGACATGCTGTGTATGAGTCAAGGCCTCGTGCTGTCATTATTTCTTTGGATAATTCATTATACAGGATACCATAGGTAGCCCCACCTACCGCCACCTCTTTGATCTCTACTAAGAAAGGCAGCAAGCTCATCTCGCAAACTAGGAAATTCATTTTCTGTCTGGTTCGCTCCCAAAGTAAGGGGAAGATCGTCACCACATCCATGACCCCCGCGAAGGGTTCCTCCACGCAACAGCAACAACAAAGGGATATGGTCATGACAAAACACAGGAACAACTTCTCCTCACCCACAGGGGTACCACACAAGTTCCAGGTGGGCAACAAAGTCTAGTTGCATCGACAAAAAGAATGCCTTACTAGAACCCATCAAAAGCTCCGACCACTCTGACATGGTCCTTACATCAGTACTAACGCTACGGGGAATAATGCTTTGGAGCACAACATTCCTCCATTCCTTCATCTGCACCAAGTGTTCAATGGGTATCGCCCTCGACCATGCTTCCCACCATTACTGGACATATCAAAAATTGCAGAACAGCTCACCAGGGACCAAGTTCAACAGATGGAGAAACTCAACGCAATGGGGACCATTGCTTCCTAAGGGGGGAGGAATGATCCATGTGGATGTTGGTGGCCACCCACCTATCCCACTTGGACCCCCACAATTGTCTCTTTCAACTTTTCAGTTTCCTTAATTGTAGCACAATTTACTATTTTTAGCAGTTTTTCGAGTCTTGAACTTCCGGAGACGTTTTGAGGCCCTAAATGATGATTTTTGGGAAAACTGGGAGCAACATGGATCCATGGATTGATATTGCTCTTCCCAAAGTTGTAGTTCTCAGATAGATCTTTCTAACGAGATATTGTGCACGTCAAACGGAGATCTTATGCCAAAGTTACGACCCCTGGAAGTTGATGTACCAATTTACCTAGATGGGGCCCATAGTTTGGCGTTTCATCTTCTAGGGTTAGGTTTTTGGATGTTTAGAGTTTTCCATTATTTTTCAACAATAAATAGGCCTTCGAGCCTCATTGTAACACATTTCAGAGGCATGTAGCCGCCACATCTCTTCTCAGAGATAAGCTACCATCACCCTCGCTGATTTGTTTCCATTTCTGTTTGTAAGCATATTTCAGTATTTTACATTAATGAAATGAAGTATTATTTTCACTGCATCTCTCTTTTTATGGTTATCTCTGTAATTTGTTGCGTTCCTGTTTAAATCCGGATCAGTAGAATGAGTATTTATGGAGTGGAGGAAGTAGTAGGTTGTCTCCTTTCCTAAATCTTCACTATGTGTGAAGACAAAAGGGTGGGTTCTAGTGGCATCAAATGAGAAAATGTATACATGTGTGTGTAGATATAAGTAGGAGTTCCTACCTATACACATATGATTTACACATTTAACTCAAACAAAGCATTACATTTATCCCAAATGATGGATAGATGGATACCTCCTTCACTTGAGCATGCATGCTTGCTTGAGTTCAATGTACCACCTAATGCCTGGTGGCACTCTTCTTCAAGGTACACATCACAGAAAATGCTTGCTACATATGTCTAGAGCGATTTGTAGATTCAAAATGTAGAAATTGGATAAGGATAACACTGGTCAAATGATTGTAGCCAAGTCTTAGTCACATCAAGCTTTGGCCATGAAAATCTCTCTAAACTTTTTCCTTCTTCCCAATCCCTTAATCACAACATTAATATGTAACTTAACCTATTTCTTGTTAACAAACATATTAATATTGTTATTAAATTGATCTTACCATAAATATAATAATGCATGCCAAACTCTAACACCATCCAATCTATTCAAATATTCAAATTAATGTATCTCATTTTATAACTCAATAACTCAAAAATTCAAATTAATATTTTAAAATTTTATATAGTTACCATTGAAATAAATTTACCACTTACCTTATTATTGCTGTAAATTAAAAATTAAAATTTGTGACACCATTGTTCTTACATAACTTTTTGTTTTCAACGTAAGTGCTTTCAAGATCTCAAAATAAATTATACTTACAACCTTTTTGTTTTCAACGGAAGTGTTCTCAAGATTTCAAAATATTTCAAATTTTCTTTTTTACACTTAGAGGACTTTATTTTATTTTATAAAAGTTTGAAAAACTACTTTCATTTTAAAAAATCATATATTTTTACCGTGAAAAAACAATCCAATAAAAAAACCATAGAGTAACATAATCATTTTGGGAAAAAACCTTTACCTACTAATCATAAACCACATCATAGGGAAATATGTTTAAAAACATTAAATATTTATATAAATTGAAGAATATGGAGGACTTCGGATTAATTTCAAAATCCAAAAGAATGTTTAAAAACATTAAATATTTATATAAATTGAAGAATATGGAGGACTTCGGATTAATTTCAAAATCCAAAAGAGCCCAAATGTATACGTAAATAAGTCAAAACCAATGTTAAGTAAATTTGGAGTGGCCTACTGTAGCTCACATGAAATGCACGGAAGGAAAATTATTAAATGGTGTAATTTATGTAAGTACATTTTCAACGAATTATGTTTGGTTTTGTTTGTGATTATACTAATTATATATATTTATTATTATTATTATGATGTTGTTGTTGTTGATGGTGGTTGAATTATGTTTTTTTATTTATGGTTTTGATTTTGGTTTACAAATAAATTATGGTTGGTAAGAATATGTATATTGATAATATTAATATAATAATATTTCTAATGGGTTAATTTAATCTCGACATGCGTTTTATAATGAGTTGTTTTAGTGAGATTTTTTGGAAGTTTTTGTGGTGGGTTTTTCTGGTCTAATTTCTCTAAAATTTGGCAGGAATTTATCGAAATTATACGCTTAATGGATAACCCCTACACAATCGAAGGTTTTTCAGGGTGTTGAATCCATATATACAGTAAAAAAACCAGTTTAAATAACACAAATCAACATTTCACCTCAATTTTTTCCGCCGGATTATGGTGCTGGAAAGTCAAAAAGTCGTACTAAGGACAACTTTGTTTTATAACATTGCGACTATCTGACTATGTTATTTCACTACACATGTGTTCTTCATATGGGCAGAGGTTTGGCAGCCCTTGAGGTGAGAACTTGGCCCTACACTTTTTCGTGCATGGCTTGCACGTGGTGCCTCCATGCTTTAGGTACAGGGGTTCACCTATATAGGCCCTCCCAACTTAAATGTTTGCAAACAGGGCTCAGGGATCTCATACACTTTGAGATCATCAACATGATCATTCCTTCTGTCTGTTTGGATATGATGAGCTCCTTCCATGGCAGATTGGTTACAGGATACGAACGACCTGATAGACGAGTTATGATCATTTATGAATTCATCATGCCACAGTGCCTTGGGATGGTGAAGCGCATGTTCAATTAGGACACTTGGACTTGGTCGTGTAGGTCTTATGGGTTCAACTTCTCTCATTGTACTAGACTTCTCATGTTCGTAGTTCATTATATAAACCTTCCATGGCTCGTAGGGTGGTGGGATTATGGTCGCTTGGTCGTTAAAGCTATGGTAGCTCGTTCTCTCTAGGCTTCCTCAACTTTGTTTAAAAGGTGGCTAAAACATATGGTTGTTACAGGGTCTGAAGGTCAGTGTCCGCTTATTCACACTCTTGCTCTTACGCCTTGTCTCTGTGGTCATTGCTCTCATTGCCAAGTTTCTCACGGTTTCATTTTCAAGGGTTGAGTCCCAGCTCAATGTTCTTCGTTTTGTTTTTGCATAACATGGGGTATGGTCTGTCCTTCAAACTTGTGGTTGTTTTATCCTCGACATCCTTACAGGCCTTTGACCCAACCGAAGTTTCATTTCATTGCCCAGTGCTTGTTTATGGGGTTTGGTATTCTGACACATTCTCCATTTGGTTATGAAACTAGGTTTCCATTTTTCCAACCCTAGTCTTTGAAAATTGTCACAATTGCAGTCCAGTTACCACAATGGGATTACGAAGGATATCACTTACTTTCCCTTTATTTCTCAACACTATCATTTTGTACTGTAATTAAGCTAGCCTTCTGCGTTCGGGTGAGTCTACACTCTTGTTGTCATTATACTAGGGTCGTTGTTTGTTTTTTTGTACTCGTAGGCAAGTGTTTTGTTTGCAGGCATTACATGGCTCCCTGCCAACGATTACATGTCCAACGAGGTGGTGCTCTAGGAGAGTCTCCCTCAAGGCACAAGCGTATTTTTGGGTGGGAATCAGTTGCGAATTTCTTTGACGTTGCCCCTCTAGAGGTCAGAAAGGGAATTCTAACTCTTGAAGTTAAGGAATTTGGAGATTGTAAATACTTCTCTAACTCAGAGATAAGTGGAAACAATGTTAAATGGGTACTGGATCCAGGAAAGTTTTGAAGAAGAAGAATTCATTTTCTTCACTCCATCACTCACCATCATCATATGGAGACATTGCTTAACATGGTCATTTGTGATAAGTAAGTTGAAAACTACAAACTCTTTGTTGACCAGGAGGAGATAAAGAACATACTATTGGACATCAGATATAATCCTGATGATATTGTGGTGAGGTTGAGTCAGGTGGAACATTCTATAGTGTCTGATTCATACGCTGATTCAAATGATAACTAAGAAGAGGCAACAATTATCAATGTTATGCCTATTAACGCTATTCATCCAAATTTTGCTACGCGTCTGAACAATTCACATGCAAATATTTCCTTGCGCTCAACAATCATTATTATTGACTAGTGTTCTTATCAGGCACCAAGGAATCAAATTTCTCAAGATGCAAAACCATTTTTAAATGTAAAACTTGAGAAAATGTTTACACTTTGAGAGATTTGATCCTCTAACTTTCGAGATTTTTTTTAATGTTTATTAATTAAATATAAATATGAAAGTATAAAATAAAATATTAATGGTTATAATTATGGGCTATTATTATTTAAATTTCTTTTAAAGTAATGTACATATTATTTAAAAAAAAAATGAAAAAAATGCTTATAATTTTATTAATAGAAACAAAATTAAAATATATGAGTTGACTTATTATTTTTATTATTACTTTTTACTTTATGTTATTTTTAATTGAGTGGACATTATGTTTTATTATTATTATTTTTTATTTAATGCTCCAGTACAACATCTCCCTCATACTAGGCTCTAGAATGCCTTTGGGCGCAATCAATAATTGATTGAAACACATGGTATAACATTGTGTATGTTGCTTGTCATGATTTATTTTGCTCTAGATATCACCTTCTCCATCACCCAAGAGTCTCCACTTCTACAAGGTTTGCACATGTGGCACATGTAGATGCTTGCACAAATTATAAATCAATCCAAACCACCCACACACATGTATATATCCACTATATATTATTTAGATATATATTATATCCACTAAGTATCCTTTAGATTTGGTGAAATTTAGTTTAGGCAGCATACGAGTATGGATATCAAATGATGACGAGAATGTGTAGGAATTGTGTCTCCCTTGTCAACATGATTGAAGTAAAGGTCAATGGTGTCAAGATAATTGTTATGGCAATTATGAGAACATAACTTCATGGTGAAAAGACATATATGGACGACGCCCTTGGAAGTGCCCTAGTCAAAGCACTAAAATAATTGCACACTCTTACTCTAAATATTATTAATCCCATGTGTTTTTCACTATAAATGTGGAGTATCAAGAATTTATTCGCTATAAACATGGAATATACAAAGGCAATGGGAAAGAAGAAAAATAACCTTGGATCTAAAAAAATGTGGCCTAAATAGGTAGCTTGTAAACAATGCATTCATAGGGTTAAATGTCATCTTTAGAGTGGACAAAAGACAACCTTAATAAGCAACTTACAAATGGTGAATTCATAGTATCCAATCTCATCCTTAGAATGGATAGGAGACAACCTTAATAGGTAGCTTGCAAATGCCATATGCACATTACCAAGTGGAGGTGTCGGCATTGCAATATTGTTGAGATGACATACCTCCCTTACATTGACTATAGATACTTGAAGACTATTCAATGTTAAAGCCTCTAATATGTGCAAAAATATAGTGTCAAAACCTCCAAATTCATCGCTCATTAATTTTATGTTTTTTCCTAAATATTTTTTAAATCATGACAAATAGCTGAAAAAAAGGAGAAGTACTTAAAAAATGCAATCATGTCAAAAATAACTTTAATAAATTAAAATAATAAATTGAATTTGTGAAATTTAAAAATTATGATTATTTTTAATTAAAAACCAATCCATATTTATATTTAACAAAACATTGAAAATGATGGAAATAATTAAAAAAATCAACGTGAGAAAACTATAATCTCTCTTATAAAACAAAGTTTTTATTAATATATCGCTGAATTATAAGCTTTCGGGTTAGTTTAATTGGTCGAATCTCGTTGCTAAAGCATTTTTATTATTGAAAAGTCATAAGTTCATTTCTCTTGAAACCTTAAAGATTAAGCTTCGTGATTGAATTGATAAAAAGTTATTCTTTCAAATAAATCTACATTATCCATAAATGTAACATTCAGTAATTTCCAAAATTTATTACCAAAAAAACCAAAACATACCTAAAGAAAAAAAAGAGAAAAATTATTTTAATATCCACGAAACAGCATGAAAAATACTTTGTCAAAATGTTTATTTCTCTTCTACTCTTCTTTAGAAAGAACTATATCCAACTTACCTACTTTTTAGCTAAAGCTTTGACGTGTAGGTAAACCCATGAACATTTAGAAGGTTAGAGATAATGCGTGTCACATCAACATTTCGTAAAGCTTTTTCCCCTTTGAAATCCTTGCCAAGTTTGCTCTCCGTAAGGCTGACAAATATATCCACTTAAACGCGTAGGACCCTACGAATGCTAGTGACCTCTTAGAATCAATCTGGCCTTGGGAGAGCCCATGTTGTGGTCCGCCCTAACTTTAGAGGGAGCAAATACGGGTCCTTACGTTTGTTGGATTCCCTCCACTGACATCATGTTCAAAGCCACCCCCTTCTGATTATGGTCGTCACACCTCCAAAAGGTGTGCGTAATTGAGATGACATAAACCGATCTTTGCGACCTGTCCACTTCAATGCACAGAGTAAACCCTAACCCTATGAGCACTGCATAGTGGAAAACCCTATGAAGGCAACAGAAGGCAACAAAAGCTACGGATACCCTATGAACATTGTGTTGGATAAGTGATGGTGGTTAGGGTTGCTTGTCCACCATTTGCACAACATTATGCCTCATTTCACGTGTGCCCTTTGACCCACCTCATCTATTCATCATTATTGCATAGTCGGTTATCTTTTCATCAATAAGGGATCCTGAAGAGGCTTGTCTTAGATTTTTGTTGGGTCCATGTTAAAGATGGGAAGGTTTCAAGAATTTCTTATAATTTTGTTGTGCCTAGTTTGGAAGACTTGCCTTCATTTTGTGCTAATTTGGATTTTATTTGGAAATATTTTTATAATAATAACTATTTAGTGAAGTCTAATTCATTAGTGAAGTCTAATAATGGTCTAAAGTATTATATTATAAAAGATACATTTAAGGAAAAACATAGAAAGTGTAAATTCATCTTTGTAAACTATATAGGTTAGTTTTAAATTATAAATTTTGGAAAGAAAGAATATATGAAGTTTAAGAAGATGAATTTTGCACTGGAGCAATTAAGTTATATTGTTTAAGATGTTTATTCTACCATTTAAGATTGAAAAGGATTTTGTTATGGTTGTGAGCTCGAGGGGTTTATTGAAGGATTTACATTTCCTAACACATTTGTTTGCCATGTTATTAAGTTGGTTATTGAGCCTCTTCCATGCAGGCTTCATTGAAAATAGGAGGTGGTCAACTTGATACCAGTTACTTACGGAATATTTATCTTGAGCAAGATGTTGACATAGGTTAAACATCTATTAAGGAAGAGGGCTAGGCATCTATGATCCTCATATTCCAAAAATTCATTAAGTGAGTTGTGTAAGTCCCAAAAAATGCATAATAACTTCCTTACGATTTCATAGTTTGGTGAGCATTTAAGGAGAAATTGGTCGTCGATCTTTGGGTCTAGGGAACATGTTTCTTAGTACAACGTTCATGAGGAATATGGTGATTTGTCTTAATGTAGCACCAATGGGAGTATACTTCAATATATGTAGAAGGCACCTTAAACTATAGGGCATTTGAGTTTGGTGCATTTACTAGGAGAATGAACCCATCATGAAATAAAGATACGATTGAATTAATAATGGAGCTTTGAAAAGAGTGGATCTATTTGTACATATTGAAGATAACACTTTAAATTCTTATCTTTAATGACTTTTTTTGTGACTCTCTCTTTTGGAAAGAGTTGGCGTTTTTGTTGAGAAGTTTCTTGGCAACTTGTAAATCACAATTTACTAGATGGAGCAATAAGGAGCCTTTGGTATACTAACTAGAATGGATCCCATTATTCTTTTGTTGCACAAAATATTTTTGTACATGATATAGGTAATTGAGATGACCTATTATTGATATGGGGGGTTCCCATTTGCCTAAGCCTATAAATCATTGTTGCAACCTAGAAGACCATAGAGGTAATGAGTGGAGCAATTTTGGAATTTGCAAAAATGATAGTCCAAGGAACTAATCTCTTTGTGTGGACGTTTGGAGGGCATCAAAATGAGGAATCTCTTTATCCAAATGCAATTTGTAGATTGAAGGCGAGGTCCCCAAATCTCACATCCAAAGAAGAGTAGGCATGACTAGTCAATAAAGGACACAAGCTTTTGTCCATAGGTCTTGAAAGTAAAGTTGGAAATGTTGTTTCTCAAAGGAAGTAATAGTTACATAACCTTTGTAACTTAAATATGAATCTATTTCCTATCTCAAACAAAAACATGGCTAAAAAATAACACTCCTAAATGTGAATGATGAGACCATCTCAAGCCTCTCAATGTTATAATTGAGTGGCATCATTTCCTACTCTCCTTGAGGTGTTGAAATTCATATCTTTTGTTTTCCCCAAGTTCACTTAAAGCGCATGGGAGTTGCAAAATATCCCATGATGTCTAGTTATTTGAAGGCCTTTCACTATGCATGACAACAAATAATGTCATCTAGAAAAAAATGATATACATTTCAAAGAGCAAGTATCCTTTTGTATTGCTTAATATGTTTGTTATGATCTTCTCTTGTTTATCAATATTGAACCCAAGAAGTGTAGGAGAGAGCATACAACCCTATTTAACTCATATAGTGCTTTGGACTCCCTCTATATCATAACACTTCTACGTACTCTACCAATAATGAATATATAAAGTGTCATAACTAGCCTAAACACTGACTCTGGAATAGAACCTTGACGCTCCTTTCTATGAGTAGATGTCAAGGGACTTTATCAAATGCCTTATAGAAGTCCATGAAGCAACACAAAAATCTACACTTGTTAGCCTTAGCCTCTTCAATGGTAGAATTTAGGCTAAAAATGTGGTTACCGGTGCAATGATTTCTTTTGAAATTCATCTATCCTTAAGCTCTCGATTTCTTGGCCTCTACCCATCTTCAGATGTAGATCTTTGCCCATCTTCACAGATCTTTGCAAGTGTGGTCAATATCTCTACTAAGTTATGCCTACTCATAATTATGTGATAGTTACTAGGGTCATTCTTATCTCTAGTGTTATGGAGTGATTGATGTTGAACATCCAAGAGGGTGGGAATCCATCAATAATAACAAAGTTAAACATGTTTTCAACATGAATTTCCAAAGCTTTGAAACTATTTTAAAGAATTCAAGTTAGTGATTTTCTACATCTTGGGCTTTTTGGAATTGAGTTAAAGTTGGTATGAAAGGTTAAATAGTCAAAGAAAAGTGACAATTGATTTTATTTAATTATGTTATTAAACAATATTGAATGCTACAAATAAGCCAAATTAAGTTTAATAAACAAATTTATTTGTTTCCACCAAATCTTTAAGTTGTGAAAAAAATCCTTCCATTTGTGGTTTTCTACATGATGCTATCCACAAATTAAACCTTCAATATATATAGCCAAGCGTATTGAAAATTTTCTTTTCTACTTTTAAACTTCTATCTAATTTTTAGAGCATTTTACACTAACTTTGGAAGAAGTTCTTTGTTCATTTTCTTTTTTGGATATTCCTCATTCTTATGGTATTTAGGGTAGAAAGTGGTATCATTCTCTATTGGAAATGCTGGGGGGGGGGGTGTGAATCAATATTTCTTTTACAATTGTTATTTTATGCCATTTAAGATCACTTAGTAAAGTCAGAACACAAGATGTATAACAAAAGAATAATTTTATTAATGAGAATGACGAGGACTTCAATCCTCCTTTACAACAAATCAAGTACAATAACACTTCAGGGCTCCAACCCTAGACAAAGACTCCAATATTAAATTTCAAACTAGGCTCCAAACTGTACTACACCAAGCTCCAACTTGGTCCAGTTGAGGACTCCAATCCTCTCCAATAATTCAGGCTCCAACTTGGTTTTCCACAAGGCTCCAACCTTGTGTGTGGACTCCAGTCCTTTAGGGCTCCAAACCTCTACATCAGTTCTTTAAAATGGTTTTAGTACTCCTTTAGGACTTCCAATGTCTTCTTCAACTAGTCTTGCATGAAATCTCCCACACAACCTTTAAAAATTGTCTCCAATAGGCTCCAACAATGCTTCAAGGATTTCTTCAACTAGATTTCAAATCTTCAATAGTTGCAACAAATGATTTTCTCCAAATGTACTCCAAAGATGAAACTCAACTCCAATAAGGCATCATAAGGTATCTCCAAAGCTCTTCATCTGCTTTAAGGAATCTTCTATAAATCTACATCACCAATGCTTCAACAATGTTGCTTCAACAACTATCTTCAAGGCTGGTCCAAACTTCAACAACTAATCTTCAATTGCTTCAAGATTCCCTTCATTGATGCTCTGATAAGACTGCTACAAGCTTCAATAATGCTTGACTAGATTTGCTCAAATGATGTCTTCAATGTTGCTACAAAGATCAACACTACTACATAGTTCTGAATACCATAGGCTAAAGCTTGAGATCTTTGTCAAGGATTATGCCATAAGTATGTGCTCCTCTGTCACTGGTCCATGCTTCAATCCTCTTGCCACAGTATAATAATATGAACAAGTCCAAGAATTGATGTCTCTAAGATATGCCTCAGTCCAAGAGTTCATGCACAAATTCCAATTATCAATGCCACTAAGATATGTCACAACCCAAAATATGTAGTCATAGGTTCAATTTTTTTTGCATAGGTAGATATCTTGCTGAAGTCTGGGGTTTTATATCATACATATGAGGTTCCTCTACCACAGTTCCAAGCTCCCATAGTTCAAGCACATGTATGAAAGTGTGAGGCTATTAATGCACAATTCATAACCTTATGCCACAAGTCTTAGAATGCACAGGGTTGAGGTTTCTTCAGGGATATGAAAATATACAAATCCGAGCTTAACATAGGTATGAACTGCTATATGAGAGATGAAACAGGGCCAAACTACTACAAGATATATGACACTAGTATGAAATTCTTGCCTCAAGTTTGCACAAGTCCGAGGTAATATACCAGGGTTATGAGCTTTTGTTCAATGCCATGGGTTCGAATGAATGTGCCTTAGGTTCAAGACAAAGCCACATGTCCGAGTTGTTAAGCCTCAGGTCCGAGTTATAGAGTCATTCCACAAAGCTGAGTTTTCAGATATTTACCATGGAGAATTTCAAGGTATGTTCTTCAACGAATCCCAAAATCCCACAAAGAAATAACAAGAGAAAAAATTCCCACAAAAAATCTTGTTTGGCTCTTTCTTCTTACTTTTTTAGATCTGAGTTTATATTCTTATCTATTCTTAATCGTATTTATGGTGAGATGGAGGAGTCTTAACACCCATTTATACTTGATTGACCATGATGAATAGACATGTCCGTTGAGTGAAGGGGCCGACTTGGAACTTTCATTGGTTTTTTTTGTTTTATTTTAGCAATGAACAATATTTTCCTTTGAAAATATTCTAGACCATGATTCTCATCGGCAACATAAACATCTCATGAAATTCATAAAAACTAAAGCATATTATCACTTTCATTCTCCCACTTGAAGTGGCTACTTTCCATAACATTTCTCAAAGTTCATTCATATATCTATGCATCTAAAAGATACAAGTCATTGTCGAAAGGCATATTGCAAATACATTCTCTTCTTTGTATATATGTCAACATTACCATCTCGGGCACAAAAACAATGTTCTAAATTATAATGAGAATCCACGAGTTACAAATACATCTACTAGATGTATGTGTCATTTCCTAATCTGATATGCTTTTGAGATGCTCTTGCCAAGCTCAAATAAGGCACATTTGATTTGCCTCTCAACTAACTCCTAGGTTTCTATTCTTCCCTTGAGACACATTACACTACATAAAGTGGCCTATAAGGGTGTTGAAATCTTTGTTACATAATGATTTATGCACACACTTTGTCTAACTGCTCTCCCTCCCTTATTGATGGTGTCCCAAAGTGTACCAAATAGGAAGACAAATTTAAAGGACAATTTTGTATATGCTTTGAGCTCTTATTAGTGCTCAGACAAAGAGATGAAAATGAACATGTTATTTCTGCCTCTAAATATAGCCATTCTTTCCCTAAGAGAATGTTTAGGATTTTTTCATTACGATCATATTTACATTGTCAAATGTCAATTTATACTTCTTGCTTCTTTTCTATCAATGACAACGATGACGACATCTCAACAATCTCCCCCTTTTTCATTGATGGAAATGCCCCCCCCGTTTGTCATCGATGGCATATGGGGTGCTCCTCTATTAGCATTTTCTCCATGTGACCTGTCAAGTACTCCACCTTGTCGTCATTATCTCCTTTTGCAAAATATCATTGTTTTCTGGTGCATTTGTATATTTAGTGCAATCACATGGACATCTCAACAATGGTTTATGGAATGTATGGTGAGAGTTCTTGTCTATAGCTAGATCTTGTAAAATGTGAATATCATAGGTTGCCCCTATATAATTTATTGTTGGTTACATAGATCATTCAAGGTATAAGTTCAATATTACTTTTCTACCAATATTCGCATACCCCTTTGACTATAAAAATTCTGCATCATTATATTATTTTCTTGACATGTGCTCCCCCTCTCAATAATTCTTCTCATGTCTTCTTCCTCCCCCCATCATAATACTGCTCTCCTTGTCATGGTACTACTCCATTATTAATCACAAAGTGATGACTTCTAACAATATATATTTTTCTTACTCTTTTTTTGCTTTTGGAAGCCAAGAGAAATATCACTGCTTTCCTGTGCATTTGTGTGGAAGATATATCAACAATGATTCAATACTATCTCACCATTAGATGTATAGTGGAGACAAGAGATCACTTTTCTTTCTTCAACATAGGATTTGTATAGTCTTTCCCCCCTTGAGCTTAAGCTTGTGTTTTGCATACCACTGAAAAATAATGAATCTCATCTTGGAGCAAATGATAAACAAGTGAAGCCCACTACGGGATCAAGGCATATGGAATTCTTGATCTTAATCGAACCTAATGAGTAATTATGGATATAACATGAGTAAAAATGTTGGCCAAGGTACTTCCATTTGTAAGAGAAGCCAATTAGTCAAGCACTATTTTCTTTGCAACGTTCCTGAGATAGTCTTTTAGTATATGCAATAGTAACAAAAGGATATCCATAGTCCCCTTACAAAATCTAGGCTTATTGATTGCATAACCATCCTGTCTTCCTTCCTCATACAATATAGGATACCATTTTTCACTATTTTCTTGGCCCTATCTATCATCCATATGCCCTCCAAATTGTGCATTTTGGTGTGAATACTTATTGAAGCTCTTGATCAAATATAACAATTTGCAAAGAAGAAATTGTACAATGGTAGCTACAATAGTGTGTGATGAGCATCATTCTTCATGTAAGCTACCTATATCCTTCTCCCTAGCTTATGAACTTGATCCCCTTATGGTCAGATTTGAGGATCAACATGATTGATCAAAGCATTTTTCATTTCTCTGCCTTTACTGGACCATCTACCAACATTTTTAGCAACAATATTTGATTGAAGATAATTGCAAGATGATCCCCTATAACACCTTCCTTTGGAATGTTCAATTTTGAGGATAGATCAACAATTTAGAACAAAGTCCTATTTTTGTATTTTTGGTTCCTCATGTTTTCTTTTCCAAACTTGATTAGTTTTTTTAGAACACCTTTGTGGTTTAGGAACCCACTTAATATTACTTTTGTAGTCCCATGCTATGTGACCATGGTTGTGACATTGATGGCATTCCACAATGAAATTGACTAATGGGGCAATTGAACTATAAGGTCCATTTGGATTTTTGCTTCTAGGGTTTTGATAAAATTTTTAGTAAGCCCTACAATATTTTACTATGTGCCCAAAATTTGTACAAGAGTAACAACGCCAAAAAAATGTAGTTTGACACTTGGAAGCTGAGAATTGTCTTGGTACACTTCAGAAGTTGTTATACCTTAAGGTTCTTTGATGATATTTATTGCTCCTTACAACATCACCATATCTTCTTAGGGCAAAGGCTCTTCCAATGTTATTTTGACTCCTTTCCTTGCTTTTACTAGAACTGGGGGTATAAACACAACTTTCAAGCTTATCGACATTATTGTTCTTTGGCACTTCATTACTTTTCCTAGAAGGCTCACCTACATATCCAAGACCCGATTTGGTAAGTGGTGGTCTTTGACAACTTAGGATGCCATCCAAGACTTGAGAACTCTTCAAGTTCCTATTCAACTGATCAACTGATTTCCTTAGAGAAATAATCTCTTCTTTTAACTTCTCACCGTCTTCCTCTTTCTTTTTCAGTTGACTCCCCATCACTCCTTCCATTCACTTTGCTCATTCTATATGAGTTGTCATGGAGATGACTTCTTCATTATGTCTCTTCTCATTCTAATGTAATTCTACCTTAAGCTTGTTGAGATTCTCAAATCTTTTTTGTACTTGATGCTTTAAAAGGAAAACTTCTTCCTTTGTTTTTTCAAGGTCATGATCAACATCTTGTACCTACTTATGGAGTTCTTCATTTTTTTATTTTTTTTAGCTTTCTTATCTTTTTTAGAGCAGCCACAAGTTTTTCCTTGAGGTATGTTTCGACTTCTATTTCAAAATTCTCTTCATCATCATTCTCTTTTATTCAATTTTTGCTTTTATCTACCTCCTTTGACTCTTGGTTATCTTTGTGCTCTAATTCTGCAAGATCTAAACCTGGTATAGATGACAAAAAGGCAGATTCTTCTATATAGAGTTTTTGTAGTTTTTTCTAAAGACTCTTGGTCGAGGAGCATTGACCTATCTTGTCTTTTACTAAATCTGATAGATTGTTCATGATCACCTTCATAGCTTTTGCATCAATTTCATTTGACACTTCTAAGCTTCTGGTAGTCACTGGTTCCCATACCTCAAAACCTTGAGCCATAAAAAGGAACTTCATTCTATTTCTCCATGCCACATAGTTTGTTCCATTAAACGAGGGAGCTTTGTCAACCTGATTTACTTCTAATTTCATGACTAAGGAGGAAATATCTTCAGAAGGTTTGGAGCCTTTCTTTCTTGATTTTTCCATCTATGTTCCTTGAATCTACCTTCTAGCTGTTAGGTTGTGCTTGAAGGTACTGGCTCTGGTGCCGATTATTGGAAATACCGAGAGGGGGATGAAACAATATTTCTTTTACAATGTTGTTTTATGTCAGTTAAGATCACTTAGTAAAGCCAAAACACAAGATGTATAACAAAAGAATAATTTTATTAACGGAGAATTATGAGGACTCCTATCCTCCTTTACAACAAATCAAGTAAAATAGCACTTTAAGGCTCCAACCTTAGACGAAGACTCCAATATTCAATTTCAAACTAGGCTCCAACCTATATTACACCAAGCTACAACTTGGTCCACATGAGGATTCCAATCCTCTCAAATAATTTAGGCTCTGACCTGGTTTTCCACAAGGCTCTAACCTTGTGTGAGAACTCCAATCCTCTAGGGATCCAACCCTATGCTTCAGTTTTTCAAAATGGTTTTAGTACTCCTTTAGGAATTCTAATATCTTCTTCAACAAGTCCTGAATGACATCTCCCACACAATTGTCAAAGAATGTCTCCAATAGGATCCAATAATGCTTCAAGGATTTCTTCAACAAGATTTCAAATCCTCAATATTTGTTGCAAAGAATTTTCTCCAAATGTGCTCCAAAGATGAAATTCAACTTGAACAAGGCATTAGAAGGTATCTCCAAAGCTCTTTATCTGCTTCAAATAATTTTCTACAAAGCTACATCACCAGTGCTTCATGAATGCTGCTTCAACCATTATCTTCAAGGGCGGTCCCAACTTCAACAACTGATCTTCAATTGCTTCAAGATTCCCTTCAATGATGCTCTGATAAGACTGCTCCAAGCTTCAATAATGATCCACTAGATATGCTCAAAAGGTGTCTTCAATGGTGCTTCAAGTACCAACACTATTGCATAGTTCTGAATGCCATATGTTCAAGCTTGAGATCTCTATCAAGGATTATGCCACAAGTTCGTGCTCCTTTGCCACTGGTCCATGCTTCAATCCTCTTGCCACAATCCAATAATATGCATAGGTCAAAGAATTAACGTCTTTGAGATATTCCACATTCAAGAGTCTACACATATTCCTAATATCAATGCCCTAAGATATGTCACAACCCAAAGTATATAGTCACATGTTCAAGAATTTTTGCACAGGTAGATATCTTGCCAAATTCTAAGGTTTTATATCATAGATCCCAACTTCCTCTTCCACAGTTCCAAGCTCCCACAATTCAAGCACAAGTCTGAAAGTGTGAGGCTATTGATGCACAATTCACAACCTTATGCCATAGGTTTGAGAATGCACAGGTCAAAGGTTGCTTCACATATATGAAAATATACAGATCCGAGCTTAACATATGTCGAACATTTACACAATAGAACACACAAGTCCAAATTGTTGTGGGATAGATGACACGGGTCCGAAATGCTTTCCACAGGTCTACACAAGTTCAAGGTAATATAACACAATTCTGAGCTTTTGTTCAATTCCACAGGTATGAAGGAATGAGCCTTAGGTTTGAGATAGAGCCACAGGTTCAAATTACATAGTCATTCCACATAGACGAGTTTTTAGAGATACCATAGAGAATTTCAAGGTCTGATCTTCAACGAATCCCAAAATCCCATAGAGAAATAACAAGAGAAAAAATTCCCACATTTTTTTTGGGCTCTTTCTTCTTACTTCTTCATATCAGAGTTTATATTCTTATCAGTGCTTGATTGAATTTTATGGTGAAATGGAGGAGTCTTAGCACCCATTTATACTTGATCGACCATGATGAATAGACATATCCATTGAGTGAAGGGGCCGACCTGAGTTTTAAGGTTGACCTGAAACTTTTGTTGGTTTTTTTTGTTTTACTTTGGCAATGAACAATATTTTCCTTTGAAAATATTCTAGACCATGATTCTTATCGACAACATAAACATCTCATGAACTTCATAAAAACTAAAGCATATTATCACATTCATTCTCCCACTTGAAGTGGCTACTTTCCATAACATTTTTGAGGTTTCATTCATATATCTATTCATCTTAAAGATACAAGTCACTACCCAAAGGCATATTGCAGATACATTCCCTTCTTTGTATATATGTCAACATTACCATCTTAGGCACAAAAATAATGTTCTCAATTACAATGAGAATCCACGAGCTACAAATACAACTGCTAGATGTATGTGTCATTTCATGATTTGATATGCTTTTGAGATGCTCTTGCCAAGTTCAAATAAGGCACATTTGATTTTCCTCTCAGTTGACTCCCAAGTAACTCTTCTTCCTTTGAGACACATTGTGTTGCATAAAGTGGCCTATAAGGGTGTTGGAATCTCTATTACAAAATGATTTGTCTAGTTGCTCTGCCTCCCTTACTAATGGTGACCCAAACTGTAACTAATAGGAAAATAATTTTAAAGGACAATTTTCTATATGATAGAGCTCTTAACTGTGCTCAAACAAAGAGATTAACGATCACTTTCATCGATGAAAATGAACCCGTTATTTCTGCCTCTAAATATGGCCATTCTTTCTTTAAGAACATGTTTAAGATTTTTTCCTTACGATTATATTGTCAAATATCAATTCAGATTTCTTGCTTCTTTACCATCAATAACAATGATAATGAAATCTCAATATTCTCTACATATTTCCATTATTTAAATAATAATATTAAATAAAACCTTTATAACATTTTAATATTCTAGTTATAATTTATATTTTAATATTTTGTAATTTATCACTATTTGTCATATTTACATCATCTTAATATTCCTATTCATTTTTCCTTTACCATCTTGGATTTTTATTTGATCCAAAACCCATTTAAATATTTTAATGATGATATAGAGACACATTCTCATTTATTTTTGCTTTTGATATTTTAAAAATACATGATGCACATTCCCATTCATTTTTCCTTTCATACATATAATTTCATTCACATTCATTTTTGTTTTCCATGTATAATTTCACGAGATTCACAACGTGGGTGGATTTATTATGAAGCACATTTTCATTTATTTTTGCTTTTGCTATTTAATCATCTATAATGCATATTATCATTCATTTTTCTTTGCAATGTATAATTTCAGGAGATTGATAATATATATGTTGACATCTTTATTATTTATTATTTATGTGCAATGGTTGATATCTTCGTCATCCTTGTGCAATGATTAACTATGTCAATAGTCTTGATATTTTCTTGAATGAATGTTAATGAAATTAATGTTGTAAAGGATAACAATAAATCAACTAAAAACTTAATGTTACGGAAATCAATATTGTAAAGTGTTTATTTATTATACATTTTTATTTATTTAATGTTATGGATAATGGGTTTGGAAGATAAAATGGTTGTTAGCTGGATCAATATTGTTGTTTTAGGAAAATAGAAAACTGGTTTGATGTTAGGAGTAATATTTTTTATATTGCAATTGGATATAGAGATAAATATATTGAAGTAAATGTTATGTGAGTTTTTATGTTTTTGGTAAAACTAAGAGATGGGTTGGTTGAAATGATACATTATATAGAAGCTAATAATCAGAGAAGTGTAATTATATATTTTTTTATTGAAAGTTTCTACTGGGAAGTGGAAATTTTATCTCGATGAATTGTAGAATCCATTTTTGTTTAGTTGTAGAATCGATTTTTGTTTAGTAGTTGTGATTAAAGGTAATTTAATTTGTCAAAACTATTGATGACTTGGACTTAGTCTTATCCATATAAAATGACTCATTACAAAGGAAAATCAATCTATTAAAGAAATATAACAATGAATCACTTTAATCTTTCAAATTAAATCAATTAATGACCATACAAAAATTATATATCAATGATTATATGATTCTTCCATATAAATTTTTCATATATATGTACATTATCATGTTTGATGGTTGGAATTATTTATTTTTTACTTATTATGTTTGATGGTTGGAATATTTCATTTTCTATTGAATAACAATCAAGAATTGAAATTCACAAATTCTTATTAGAATGTAGTATCTAATTATTATTGAAAGAAAATATCAAAATTATATATATATATATATATATTTTTCTTAGTATACATGCATTTGACAATATTAGTATCTAATTAGTATATATATATATTTTTTCTTAGTAAACACATTTTCTAATATTAACATTGATTTACATTTTTAAATGATATTGTATTAAATGACATCTAGTCTTGGTATTAATATGTAACATTTTAAAATTGAGTATACTTTACTATTTAAATGATTAAATAAATGATTATAATTAATTACATAACTATATAAATACTTTGCTTAATACACTTAGGTTTTTTATTTTAATTAAATTAAATATTTTATACTGAAATATATTATTTTCCTATTACAAAGGATATTGTTATAACTTTAAAGTTTTTAATATTATGATGGTCTTAAATATCTATGTGAAAATTTTATATTTATTCTCTTTCATTTCAATTTAACAAAAATAAATTACAAAATATGTTAATTTTTATATGATTTATACTTGAAACTAATGCTTACTATAGTAGGTAGATTTGGTTGAGTTGTTGAGATAATTTCTCAACAACCAATCTCCTTGTTTTGGAATCGGTTGGATATCGCAAGCACCAAAAGTATGTGATGTATCTGTGATTTACATATAGTGTAATAGAACTTTTCCTTTGTGTGTGTATCTCTTAGTTTTTCTACTTAGTATCCGAGCTGGTAGCTTTGGGTTTACTCTTCACATGTGGACCTAGGAAAATGTGAGAGGTTGTGAATTGGTCCGTTCACATGAATGGCCAGCTGCACACCGCTGCATGACTGTACTTAATTTAATCGATTTCTAATGGAGAGTCGCTGCTAATTGACATGTCAGAGTGCCCTTTACCATCACCGCGTTCGATTGAATCCTCTGGGCACCTAGGACACCACTGAACGGGCAACTAGGGAATATGACAAAGTCGTTAAAGTTCTGAAAGGACCCAATGCGAAGATCAATTTCCCGTCGCCTGACTTTGATTTCTTCGTTGAAATTAGACCTCACAATCTCAAGTGCAGCACGTAGGGCTGGAGCGTCGCGCTCGGTAGGTGGACAACCATTCATCCAGTATCGACCTCAGTAACAACCACAAGCGTTCTCTCGGCTTAGAAAAGCTAACCACTATTATTACAAAACACCCACAACTTCAGCGATGCAATTGTAAGAATCAACAACTCCTTCTATTACATCAATCACTATAGCATTGTAGATAGGTCAATTCCATTTTATTGTTTGCACCATGAATTTAGGCTTTCGCTGGTATTCATAGAGATTCAGCCTAGAGTGGACCTAGTTTACAGTGGAAGAAAAGCATTTTGCTACCTTATATCTACGCTCTTTAATGAGGACGATTTATGTTGGACATCGCGATTGTTGATTATGGTTTCACCATTATTCATAAACATCCAACCATTGCTCAACGTTCAAAAGCATAGAGGGGCATAAATACTTCACTTCTTAGGTTTGGTAGTGACACCGCAATGGTTGCAACAATATAACCATTTTTTTTAGTATCATAGGTATGATCCCGCATAGGACAACCCACAGAGGCATTCATCCCCACTGATGAGAGCCAAGTCGCTGACAACAATCATTCTAATGGAAGCACTCAAGTCAAATTTCCCAAGGCATGGAAATTAGACTCGATTGCACGACAACTTTGTTTACCTATTACTTACAGAGAGAGAAAGGCAGTTGTGGGATCCACTACAAGAGCCTTAAGCAATGGAGCCAGTGCATGAGGTAATAATTTTTGCGGTAAATATTTTTAAAAAATATGGAGCAAATAATGGTTGAGAAATTCAATGGGTCAATCTTTTATACTTGGAAGGTTAAAGTCCAAATAATTAATGCATAAAAAATTGTGGAGTTTAGTAAAAGGACAAGAACCAACACCCCAAGATAAAAAACAATTAGCTGATTGAATGAGAAGGGAATAGAAAGTTAAATTTATTATAGGCCTCTCTTTGTCAGACTCACAACTTCATCTTATAGACCTAGAAAAATCTTCTGCGCAAATATGGGAAAAGTTAAGCCAAATATTTGGGGAAAAGGCTGTGAATGCAAAATTCACCTTGAAATTACAATTATTCAAATTTAAGATGCATGAGGGGGTATCATTGTCTACACATATAAATGATTTAAAATCACTCATAAGACAGTTGGGGGAAACTGGAACGAAAATAGAAGATGAAGATGCTAAGGCTATTCTGCTAAACAACTTACCTTCCAATTATGATAATGTTATTTTTACCCTAAGTCAATTTTCTTCCAAATCATTAGATGAAATGGTAGCAACTCTTTTAGCAGAAGAAAAGAGAATAAAAACAGGTGATGTAGAGGACAACTCACAACCTGAGATGGCACTATTCTCTAGGGGCAGGGTCCATAAAAACAAGAACTCAGTCAAATGTTTTTATTGCCAAAAACATGGACACACAACATTGAATTGTAAGACTTGTGCCAAAGATATCTTAAATGGGAAATTAAAAGAATCTGCTAACATAGCTACTTTTGAAGACTTGCCAGAAGAAAACTTTGAGGACTTCTCAGATTATGATAGTGATGATGAATTTAATGTAGATCCTCTCAGACTCTTTTAAGCTATCAGTGATGTATGTTGTAAGTTATATTTGGTGCAAAACCAATTAATGAACAATGTTGCATAATTTGAATTAGTTGTTCTTGGCGCTCGAAAACCCTTGAACACATCACTAGTTTGGTTGTGTTTACACTGTTATGGTTTGTTGTTCTTGGTGCTTGGAAACCCTTGAACAACGACTATAGGTTACAATATGAGATCCATGTGTGTGAAACAGGTCAAGTTGTTTGATCAATTTTTGAACACATTCAATATTCAGATCGTCTGCCTAGCAACTGATGGATAGCCAAAAGTGAAATATCTGATAGATGGTGATTGGTCCATAGGATGGTTCATTACTTGACAACTCTTATCGCGGAAGCCTCAACGAGCCGAGTTGTCAATATTGTTGATCTTGCAAAGTTCATCAATGATGGTCTGAGGCAAGCATGTGTTAAATGGAGTTCAAGTGACAACTCGAAGTAGTGGATGAAGAAAGAGCGATGTTCACAAAGATTTCAGAGTGGATGTGAGTGTTGATGAAGACCAGTGAGACAGAGACCAGTTATATTGTTGTAATATGTATTCTTTATATTGTAATTTTTGATTTATGTAATAATGTAAGCGTTAAAATGGGGACTTTAAACTAACACTTACTATATTAGGTAGATTTAGTTGAGTTGTTGAGATAATTTCTCAACAACCAATCTCTTTATTTTGGAATAGATTGGATCTCACAAGCACCATAAATATGTGATGTATTCGTGTGATATACATATAGTGTAATAGAACTACTCCTTTGTGTGTGCATCTCTCAATTTTTTGTAATAACATGATAATATCTTAAATACCTATGTGAAAAAATTATACCTATTCTCTTTCATTTCAATCTAACAAAAATAAATTATAAAATATGTTAATTTGTATATGATTTATAAATTATATAATTTAAAAAATAATTTTACTTTGTTAAATTATTAAATAAAATATTTATAAATTATATTTAAATAATTTTTTAATAAAATATAATAATAATAATAATAATAAATATTTAGTAAATATTAATATAAAAAATGAAAATTATCAATCTACCTTATGTGATTCAATTCATTTACATTTAAAATAGTTGATAAATTATGATGTTATAACTCAACACACATTTAAAATTATGATGTTATAACTCAACACCCATTTAAGATGGTTGATAAAATAAATTATATTATTTTAATCATTTATTTGATTAATAGTACATTTACATTTAAAATAGTTGATAAATTATGATGTTATAACTCAACACACATTTAAAATTATGATGTTATAACTCAAACTCAACACACATTTAAGATGGTTGATAAAATAAATTATATTATTTTAATCATTTATTTGATTAATAGTATTACATTTGAGTGAAAATTAAAATAAACTAAAATTTAATTTAGTAATTTAAAATAAATAAATTAATTAAGTTTAATACAAATTATTTAATAATTAAAATTATGTATATAAATTTAATTGAAAATAGTTTGGAGTATATTTTAAAATTGTTCAGCTTATTAATTAATATCCAAAAATATTTAACTTAGTGAAAACTTACTTTTTTAAAATAATACAACCTTATATAATTATCCTCATTCTTAATTTGACCACTAAATTATAATAAACTTTTTTACTATTAAAAAATCAATATATATATTTTATACATATCTTCTTTAAAAAAATCAATATATTTTTTTAATACATATCCTCTTTAAAAAAATCAATATATATTTTTTATACATATTCCTCTTTAAAAAAATAATAATTGTAAAATAAAACTCATTCCCAACCATGCTCCCCTCTCATGGGTGCACAAAGAGATTTATTTTTGTTGAAAGAATAACTTCGGCGTAAATCACATGTAGACAGACATTTGTCGACGCGTTTCCAACTAGTGTGGTTCATCATGAGGACAAGTTGGTTCGATGAACCACACTAGTTGGTTCAAAACGCGTCAACAAATGTCTGTCTACATGTGATTTACGCCGAAGTTATTCTTTCAACTATTATGGATCACAGAAGCCTCAATTCAACTAAAAATTTATTTTGACAAACCATCACTCTCACCATAAATACTCATAGTTCATGCCTAATTTCTTTAGAGTTTATTTCCCACCTTTCTCCATTATGAGGGGGGATATTTTCTTGGCCAATTCAATTTGAGTTTTCATTTCTCCAATTGAATTTATGTCCTTTTAGGCCGTGTCATGCTCTTAACTCAATTTGAGTTTCAGTTCCAAAAATCAGATTTATTTCATTGTCAGGATTTAATTTTCTTATTCACTATGATACGTGTGCACAAAACAAAAATTCAAACGTCACGTCCTCAGTGAATTCTCTGACAAAGTTGAATTCAAGTTTGAAACGTAAGTGTTTTCAATCGTCTTTATCTAAACCTAAAGTTTGTACATCGACGGGTTGACATTTAAATGATTCTCTAACCCAACTTGATTTGCTTTTATGATAACATTGGGGAAGAGAAGTGGTAGATCTTGTACGTTACTTTCCAAGTCACGTGTTTTGTCCGGACTTTAGACCTCGAGAGCATCTATAAGCGATCTTTAATTTATTATCAAATCTTATAACTGTTATGATATTAATTTTTTTATATGGGTTACATTGTAATTATTTTATAGTAAAAATGTTTTCATGATTTTTTGAAAAATTTAATTTTTTTTTATAGAGTTTATTAAAATTTAGAAAAGATAATTATTAAATTTTAATAGTGATGAAAAACAATACACAATCAAATCTCAATATTTATGAAAATTTTATTTTTTTATTAAATATATATATATGTATATATGTACCACCTAATGTTATAATAGTACACACATCAAATTTCCATATTTATAAAAATAGTACATATATCAAATCTCAATATTTATGAAAATTTCATTTATAAGTAAGTGTGTCAAACTCATGTTTGAATTTTAATTGATGTGTAACTTTTGAAAATAATTTACAAAGTTCGCTAAAGTTTTTGAAAATTTTTAACAATCACATTTTATTTTATGATATTTTTTGTGGTTATATATATATATATATATATATATATGAAATTACTTTATAGAGGTTCACTTTTATATATAATATTAAACATATATAATCTACTTAATATAACAAAAACATCTAAAATTATTATGTCACTACTCAAATAAAACATTCCGATGTTATAATGAGAAATATTTAACAAAATCTCTTTTAAGCCTTACTACTAAGGCTCCAATATTTTTGCAACAACTACAAAAAATCCAAGAAACACGTTTGTGATGTTTTATCTCTTCATATATCAATATAAACATATTTTTGAAAATGCAATCTAAGTTCTCCCTCTAAACTTTTGCCGCATTTGAGTCATTTCCTACTTTAATACAACTTTTTTAGATACATGATCAATATTTGAGTTGAGTTATATATATATGAAAGAAATAATAAAAATTGTTTTTTACCTTCATAAATTGATTTCTAATTGGAACTGATATTATAATCTCACTTTTACATTTATTGCCTATTTAATCTATTAATAACTTGAAGTCTCCCCATACGTATAAATATTTTTCTATTGTTTTTTGCATAAAAATATAAAATGCCTAAAAACTAATTATCCCTTTACTAACAACACATTTCAAAATAATATAATGTATTGATAAGAAAAAACAATGTCCCCTCCATTATAAATCTTTATAGTTTTTTCTTATGCCCCTAAGTCAACATGCATTTTCATAATTAATTATGCATTCCTTTAATATTACATAATGTTTTTCTTTCAAACTTTTTTACCTACTTTTAATAACTAGCTTTATTTTATGATATTAAATATTTTCCTTCAATGGTCCATAAATTGTTGTGGATATTCCCATAGACAATTCGTCATAATAGATATGATAATAATAAATTAAAATACTGATATTTTACACTATTACAGTTTATTAAATTTTAAGATATTTGGATTTAATTGTAATTAGTGCATGAATGCGGATATAAATTATGGAGAAAAGTAGAGAAAGAAAAAATAAGCACATACATACACACAAGACACAAGATATGCTCTCTGGAAAACCCTTTTGCAAGAAAACCCAGTGGAAGGTGAGGTTGCTTCGCTTTCTTTCTCTATCTGGAAATATGGCTGTAGGTACAAAGAAGTAATGCCTGTGGCTCGTGGGCCGCTACATTGCACATATCCTCTCTGTGTGCTCTACCCCCTATCTCTCATGGCTATCTTTTCTTAGCTATGGAACAAAATGTGCTCCAAAGAATGGAATGCCTCTTCCTCCTAGTGGCTCAGTTATAACACAACGTGATAGCCTACTAGTGGTTAATTTTGACTACATCAACTCTTAACGAGAGTTACAATATAGACTTTTCTATAGTCTTTTACATCAAAAACACATGGCAAATACCTATTCCAGAAATAATGGGGGCTGACTCAACATCCTCCCGAACTATAGCTGTGAAAACAAGAAGTTCAACTTCTGAGTGACATAACTTTTGCATACAAACTCCAATTGACGCACTTCCCGCGCCGTTGGAAAGATATATATGTGTAGAATAACAAGAAATGGTGTGGCATTGAAGTGGCAAAGGTTTACCCCAAATTTTTTTTAGTTTGATGTCTCAAAACGCTCCCAGAAAGTTTCAGACTTTGTTTCGCCAAACGAGGTCCCACCGGTAAAAACGGTCCTGTGAGCTGTTTCCTCCACTTTTTCCACTCCAAATGCATTGAAATGGATGAAAAATAAAATAATGATCCAATTCAGATCACACGTCCCCATTTTGGGAGGCTTTTGGTCCCTCAAAGCTTTTACTAAATGAGGTGAGGAAATTTTTCCTCCACCTTCTCTCTGGTGTACAATTTAGCTTTTCCTGGAAATTGTCCCTTCAAAGCAATCTGCCAAAGGTCATGTTACACCTGTCTTGTAGTTTTGGACCTCTTCTGCAAAACTGTATCTTTAGTCAACTCTGCCTTAGCTTCTGGTGTCAATTCCTCCACAAAAGGTAAGACCTGTTCCTCTTGTTTATTTTACAACTAGGGTCCTATTCAACATTGGACAACTAAGATGACCAAGATGATGATTGCATTATATTCTTCTTTTTGAGAGGACCAAAATCGACCTAAATATTTCCTGACTTGGTTAAGCGGAAGTTAAGTTTTGAATTATTTTATTCATTCATTCATTATGGAATGGGTCAGCCCTAACCACTTGGGTAACTGCTTGGGTCATCCTCAACCCCAAGTAAACCCTCAAGAAAGCCTATAAAAGGAAGCAACCTCAAGCTCATTTCAACACACTTAATTAAGACATGTTTCTATTTTGTTTTGGCTCGCACGAGTTCATCGGCAAAAGTTCGCATAGGGTTCGCAATTATAAGTGAAAGGTTCCCTCTTGATAAGGGTTTTTTGGATCTCAGTCGCTGGCACATAAAAAAGGTTTTTTCGTCCTCGGTCACAAGCACAGAGTAGGCAAGAGAGCGACTCTGGCTCTCTGGTCGCTTGGAGACAGTTCAGTGAGAGAGACTCTAGGTTCAGAGGCAGATCGGAAGGTTTTGGTCCCGAGTCGCTCGCACTAGGTAGCCCTGGGAGCGACCCTGTCTTCTCGGTCGCTCGCACAACTCGACAAGGGTGTGAATTTGGTTTGTCAGTCGCTTGCACAACTCAGAAAGGGAGTGAATTTGGGTCTTTGTAGTTAAATGCCAGATTTGCACGCACAAAGACCTCATGGGAGTGACTCTGCAGTCACAATCACTTGCATAGAGTATCCATGAGAGCGACCCAGAAGTTTCAATCACTTATAGACATTGTTAATGAGGGAGACCCAGTTCAGATCTAGGGTTTTGACATCTTGGCTTCAGTCAACTTCAGTGATCTGGTAGATCTGGGTTTCTTTACTGTTATAACAGATATGTAGATTTGATTTATTGTTATCCACTGCAAATCATATGTATTGGGCTCATTGTACTCACTGTTGAAATATTTTTATGATGATCTACTAAAGAAGAATATTTGAAAGGGTTTCCCCCTTGTGGGGTTTTTCCCTGGTCTTGGACCAATCTACTATCTCTTATGGTTTCTTTGTTGTCTTCTTTATCACTGCATATATTGTTATTTCTTCAGTTACGTTTATGATTGATTATACTACTAATAATTGGATGCATTGTTAATGAAAAGATAAATTGGGCTAAAGTAATTGATACAAAATTGAACAATAAGAAAATTTAACACGGTATTAGAGCTAAGGTGAAAGTCAAGCCCAAGAGAAGACAAGCTTTGAATCCCTCTCCTTCAAAAAGCAGACCGCTTATGTCATCCTCTACCTTCAAGGAGTATGAAAAGTTGGGTGATGCATCAAACTTTTTTGCATGCAAAGTCAGATTGGAGATCATAGCTGACAACAATGATGTGTTGGAATACATCTAAGGAAGAATACCCTAGCCTCTAGAAAATGCTTCTGCTTCTCTCAAGAACAAGTACAAGAAAGGTGAGTCTAAAGAAAAGCAAATTATAGATGATGGTTTACAAGATCGTTTACTTGCTTATGTTGGGAATTTAAGAAAGTCTAAAAATATGGATGACAAGATAACTGACATGTATGAAGTCAACAACCTAAATGAGACCATCATCTTGAAAGATCAACTCAAGGAAGTTAAGATGAACAAAGGGGAACCTGTTCAATCTTACATTATGAGGATCTCTTGTCTTAGAGATCAATTGTAGAGGGTTGGAGAAAATGTACCTGATAGGGAGCTAGTGGTTGTGACTCTTAGAGGTCTCCCCTTTATTTGGGAAACCTTCATTACTGCAAGCAACAACAACAATGTTCTTCCGTCATATGATGAGATCGTTGGAAAACTCACTCAAGAAGAATCTATAATGAGAGCAAGAGAAAGTATTCAAAATCACGAAGAAGGAGAGACAACTACATACATCATCCATGGTAAAAGAAAGAAGACAAGAGGAGGTTCATCAAGGAAGCCTCCTTCTCAAAATACAAAAAGAAGGAATGACAGATCGACATCTCATGTTGAATGCTTCAATTGTCATAAGAAGGGTCATTATGCACGAGACTATCCTGAGAAAGGAAAGAGGCCACACTACAACACTAGAGGAAACTACAATAACAAAAGAAGAAAAGACAATCAAAGAAATAACCGTGATAGAAGAGATGATAGAAGAAGAAGAGACTCCTCAAGCGATCGTGAAGAAGATCATCCTCCTCAAAAGAAGTCAAGGGCTCCCAGGTATGAAAGTAATGTTGTAAATAAATTTGAATACATTCTCATTTCTGCTCTTACTAGTTCTTCTCCACCGGATTCGTGGGACAGTTGGTTGGTTGATAGTGGGGCCACTCATCATTTCTCTAGTTATAAAGAAGTCCTCTCTAATCTGGTAGAGAGGGATACTAAGCTAATGATCATTCTTGGTGACAACTCTACTCATCCGGTGAAAGGTTTTCAGTTCGTCAAATTTTAGCTAAATTCAGGGGAATCAATTATGTTGCATGATTTCATGTATGTACTAGGATTAATGAGGAATCTGGTATTTGTATGTACATTGGAAGACAAAGGGATGAGGGTTACCTTCATCAAGGGTAAAGTTCTAAGCTGGCCCGTTGATTCACCTACGTGAGATGCCTTCACAATAGGATCAATATTTGAAGGACTATATAGGGTCACTGGAAGACCTCTCCTTGCATTGGTTCATAATACCAATCATTTGAGTGAATTATGGCACCGTAGACTGACTCATCTTCACTATGATGCACTTCTGAAATTAAAGAAATTGGTCTCTGGTATTCCCAATGTTCAAGCTCATCATGGTGGAGTTTTCCCAGGTTGTGTAAGTGGAAAGAAAACAAGGGGATCATTTCCCTCTACTAAGAACCAAACCCATGACATCCTTCATCTCATCCATTCTGATATATGTGGTACGATGCTTGGACATTCTGTTGGTGGTCATCTCTACTACATTACCTTTATCGATGACTTCTTAAGAAAGACATGGATATACTATCTTAAGCACAAGGATGAAGCATTTGAAAGATTTCAAGGAATTCAAAGCCTTGATCGAAAATCATTCAGGAAAGAGAATCAAAGTCTTCAGATCCGACAATGGAGGAGAATACATGTCAAAAGAATTCATAGCATTTTGCAAGAAAGGTGGAATCAAGAAGGAAACGATTGTGCCATATACTCATGAATAGAATGGTTTAGCCTAAAGAAAGAACATGTCTATATTAGAAGCTTCTTGTGCTATGCTCCATGATAAAAATGTGCCAAAGTTCCTTTGGGCTTGTGGTGAAGTAAAATTCTAAGTGCAGACACAAACAATTCCTCTAGCCCGATAGCGGGTCTAGCCACAAACAAGACACTATATGGAAGATTTACTAAGATTAGAACCAATTAAGACGACCTACCTCTTAGTACGCTTATCCTATTTGGTGATGACCTTACTTTCTTGCTCCAACTATCTCTCGTTTCCTTTTTCGAACACCTGAAACAAGTAAACAACAACAAACAACAACCGTGATAATAGACAAATTGTAATTCAACCTACTTAACAAGTCAAGAAGCATTAAGCCATAAACATGTGAGATGACACATTATGTAGGAAATCAATCAATAGTTGCATATGTATTAAATCAAGAAGAGATTACAACCATTGTCTTGACGTTGTTGTTCTCCTCCGACAAAACCAGGTTCCCACACACTTCCGTAAGCATTCCATGATGGCATCAACAATGATAATTTTAAGGCCGTTCCCTTTAGTCTTCATACTAAACCAAATTCACACTTCTCCCTCACACACAACTAGAGAGCTACAACTATGAATAGTGTAGAAATTTTGAATAATTTAACACATATTCAACAGAGATTATCCTGATCATGTACTATTGCGGAATACATACACAATACATAAGCTCCTCTACGTTGATCATCAATATAGCAGCATCAATAACAATAAAACATCAAGAGCATTCACACATTAACACAGTATGTATCCCAGGGAAAGCATCTCGCTAAAAACCCCAACTATCTGTATATTAATGATTGAGTCATGTAACATTACACATCATAATACTTCTCACAAGTATCTCCACCTCTGTTACACACAATATAGCTCAGATCTGATCTCCAAATCTCTTCCACTGCTTGCCTGCCTCCACTGCTCAATACCTGCTCAAGAATTGATGAGAATGGCTTACCAAACTCGTTTTTCACCTGCAAAATAGTCACTCGCCCTTTGTTGGACGTGAGCACAAGCTATAATGTGGGAAAATACGTGAGAAAACTCATTGGCATGCTCAATCCCTTTATTGTGCAAGATCTGGTGCACAACTATAGTCACAACTGACAGCAATCTGATTCTCTACCACCTGTCCCTGTTGAACTGAACATGCACTGACATGCAACTGAGTTAACTGATGTATTCATTAGTTGTATTATGAGTTAATAACTTGTGAATTAATTAATAACTAATTCACCCAACTCATCTCTAGTTTATTTGCCAGTTAGACTAAATACAACCAGTTTAACAAAGCTAAACTGAACACAACTCCATCAACTCCACAATCAACTCCACCAAACTCAACTGATTGAGTTCTAACTGAAGTCATGCATGCAACAACTCAACTGACTCATAAGAAAAGCGTATTTCCTTCTGACAGCTGCATGTGCCACCTCTGTAGCTCAAACTGAAGTGCTCCAAGAGAATAAGATTAAGTTTATAGTCCAAATATTATTGTGAGATAATAATATTTGACTTTTCTATTTTTGACAGCCAGTCTAAAAATAGACTTTGATCACTCACACTGTGATCACTCACACTTTCATCAAAAATAGAAGTCCATCTATTTTTTTTCAACTTGATCAATCATCCATAAACAGCAACCTGCAATCCATAGACATGATCCATATGTCTAAAAATAGACATAGTCTAAAAATAGACTTGCGCCAAAAATAGCCTGCGGGCCCACTTAGTGAAGGCGACTCTTTTCACTAAGCTCCATCATCTTGTTGCAATCTCAACATTCCCTCTCGACAAGATATGGATTATCAGCAACCCCTATCCTGCCTCGGTGGTACTCGAATTTGCTCCTGGTGAGAGCCTTCGTCAGAATATCAGCATCCTGATCCTCCGTTGGAATGTACGAAAGTAACATGATCCTCCGCTGCACACAATCTCTGATATGATGGTACCTGATGTCAATATGTTTAGATCTATCATGAAATACAGGATTAGCCGAGAGTTTAATGCAACTCTGGTTATCACAGTAAATCACAGTAGGATCCAAATGAGAACCGAACAAACCAACCAGGATCTTCCTCATCCATATAGCCTCGCATGCAGCCAAACTTGCTGCCATATACTCGGCCTCCGCTGAACTGAGTGCCACGGATCTCTGTTTCCTGCTGTACCAAGAAACTGCTGTCGATCCAATACTGAAGACCCCTCCTGATGTGCTCTTTCTGTCTGTTGGGCTCCCTGCCCAATCTGCATCCGTGAAGCCACATAGCTTCACCTCATCCTCCTGTCTGTACCACAAACCATATCCCGATGTGCCTCTCAAGTAGCGCAATACATGCTTGCCCGCCTTCCAGAAGAGCTTGGTAGGCTTAACCATAGCTTGTGAAAGCTGGTTAACTGCATAGCAAATATCAGGTCGTGTATTGACCAAATACATCAGCGACCCCACCAACTGTCGATAAACAGTGGCATCCACTTCTTCTCCCGAAGTGGCATCCTCCTTCCTCCAACCTCGAGGAAGAGGAGTATCAACAGGCTTGCAGCCATGCATGTTGAACTTCTCCAGTATCTCCCGAGCATACTTGCCCTGAGAAACAAACAGTCCACCACTGCGCTGCCATATTTCCAATCCCAGGAAATAGTGAAGGAGGCCCAAATCCTTCATCTCAAACTCTGTAGCAAGATCCTTCTTGCATGACAGTATCAACAACTCATCACCCATTAGAATCAAATCATCAACATACAGTACAATGATAAGCAACTTACCCTCCACCACAATCTGGTATAGGTTCGGATCCGCCTCGCTCTTGGAGAATCCAAGTCCTGTGAAATAGCTGTCTATCCATGTGTACCAAGCACGTGGTGCTTGCTTCAACCCATACAACGCTCTCTTGAGCCTGCACACATGCGACTCGCTACTGAAGACTTCAAAGCCTTCGGGTTGCTCAATGTACACCTCCTCCTCAATGACTCTGTTGAGGAATGCAGTCTTCACATCCATCTGATGAATGTGCCATCCCATCTGCGCTGAGAGAGCAAGAATCGTCCATATGGAAGAATACCTTGCGACAGGTGCAAAGGTCTCCTCATAATTGATCCCCTCAATCTGTGAAAAGCCTCGGGCAACAAATCTTGCCTTGTACTTCTCCACACTCCCGTCAGCTGCCTGCTTAACTTTGTAGATCCATCTCGAACCCACCACTGATTTCCCTTCCGGTCTAGGAACAATCTCCCATGCATTGTTTCTGACAATAGAATCATACTCTTCCACCATGGCGTCTACCCATGCGGGATCCTCCACAGCTTCCTCGAAAGAGGATGGCTCAGTCACAACACACTTGCTCATAAGAGCCATCTATCCAGTGTACCGATCAGGTGACTGTCTCTGCCTGCGTTGGGCTGTAGGTGGTCCTACAACTTTCTCTGCATCTTGAGCCAGTCGCTCAGCTTCTGTCAAGCGCTTTCGCCCTCTGATGGTTGGCGTTGCATGAGTGGTCTCTTCCACTCCATGAACCTCGTCTTGTGGCTGATCCACGTCCCGAAGCTCATCCTTAGGAACTAATAGCTCCTCATCTGCATGCAAGTGTAGCTCCCTCTCAAGCGAACACTTCATGGCTTTCTCCTCCTGAAATTTTATATCCCGTCGCACAACAATTTTACCACTGTCTGGCAAATACACACGATAGTTGTGGGGCGTATCAATGTACCCCACAAATATCCCAACCTCTGCGGTCGGCTCCAACTTCTTCTTGGCATCCTTCGTCACATGCATGTAAACGTTAGCACCAAAAATCCTCAAATGAGAAAGATTAGGCTTCTTACCAGAATAAGCCTCCTCGGGTGTACTCATGCCAAGTATCCTATGAGGACAACGGTTCTGCACATAAACTGCTGTATTGCATGCTTCCGCCCACAAGTGAAGGGGTAGGCCCTGATCATGCAACATTGCCCGTGCAGCACCCACAATCGTTCTGTTCTTCCGCTCAGCTACCCCGTTCTGCTGTGGGTTATGGGGAGCTATGAGCTCTCTACGAATCCCTTCTGTCTTGCAGAAATCCTTGAACTCGTCCAAGATGTATTCACCACCATTATCGCTCCTAAGAGCCTTCACCTTCTTCCCCAACTCCTTCTCGACCAGTGCTTTGAATTCACAGAACTTTGAATATGTCTCGCTCTTCTTCTGCATGAAGAAGATCCAACACTTACGAGAGAAATCATCAACAAAAATCACATAATACCTGTGTTTTGCTGTCGAAGCAACTGAGAAAGGTCCACACATGTCTGTGTGAATTCTCTCAAGGATCGTCATGGTGCGACTATCCTTCTTGTGAAAGGTGGCTTTCACAAACTTCCCCAAAGTACACCCCTTGCACTGATCTGACTGCGCAAGTGTGCCTTTAGGAAGCCCTGTAGTGATCTGCTGCAGTATCTTCAAGGCTCCATGGTGAAGGTGACCCAATCTCCTGTGCCACAACTCGCCATCATCCCGGCTCACCAATCCTTCTGCCTTGCCTGCCATTGCTGCGCATCCATCTACATGCAACTGATAAAGGTTCCTCACTCGAACCACTATCTTCCGGGTCTCACCAGTGGTCTTGCTGCGCAGGAAGGCCTTTCCCTCGCTGAAAACAACATCATACCCCTTGTCTTCTAACATCGCCACTGAGATGAGATTCTTCTTCAATCCTGGAACATGCATGACTTCCTTCAATACAAAGGGTTTACCAGACTCCCTCTCAAAGGAAATGGTACCGATACCGGTCGCACTGTATCTACCATCATCGCCCATCTCGATGTGCACTCCAAGATCCTTGTCCTCCAGATCAGAGAACAAATCTCTATCTCCCGTCATGTGAAAAGATGCACCACTGTCCAAGAACCACACTGATCCCATCACACTTGAAACCAAGCATGCGATCAATGAAAAATCAAGCTCAAACTGAGAAGCTAAGGCCTCTCCCCCTGCAGATCCAGCAGCTTGCTTGTTCTTCTTCTTCTGCGGACAATTTGTGGCATAGTGTCCGTGCTGGTGACAGTGAAAACACTTCACCTTGGACATATCCTGCTTCTTACCTTTCGCACCAGACTGAGAAGCTTTCTTGCTCTTCCCTTTCTTTGCTTTGGCAGCCAAAGCACAATTCTCTTCATCAGATACCTTTGATGAAGATCCATTCTCACCTTTATTGTTACTGAGTTTATCCTTGAGCGCCAGGTCGCTCTTGCTTTGGAATAACATTTGCAATCCGTTGAAAGACATTTCAACAACACTGCTGCAAATTCGATTTCCACCAGCTCAAACTCAAATGCTTCCGATCTAGAATTTGTGAGAACACAATATTTCTCGTACAGAGATTGACTGTATGGGCATTCACTAGATATCTCACCTTCCAAAGGAAGGATGAATCCAGAGGCTACCTGGCCCGATTACAGACTCTGCCTGAAGAAATAGAATGTAAACACTTCCTGAATAGTAGATCTGATGATCAATCCTCGCTTGATATCCTGTAAAAATCTCTTCTACAAATCAAGCAGCTCTGATACCATGTAGAAATTTTGAATAATTTAACACATATTCAACAGAGATTATCCTGATCATGTACTATTGCGAAATACATACACAATACATAAGCTCCTCTATGTTGATCATCAATATAGCAGCATCAATAACAATAAAACATCAAGAGCATTCACACATTAACACAGTATGTATCCCGGGGAAAGCATCTCGATAAAAACCCCAACTATCTGTATATTAATGATTGAGACATGTAACATTACACAGCATAATACTTCTCACAAGTATCTCCACCTCTGTTACACACAATACAGCTCAGATCTGATCTCCAAATCTCTTCCACTGCTTGCCTGCCTCCACTGCTCAATACCTGCTCAAGAATTGATGAGAATGGCTTACCAAACTCGTTTTTCACCTGCAAAATAGTCACTCGCCCTTTGTTGGACGTGAGCACAAGCTATAATGTGGGCAAATACGTGAGCAAACTCATTGGCATACTCAATCCCTTTATTGTGCAAGATCTGGTGCACAACTATAGTCACAACTGATAGCAATCTGATTCTCTACCACCTGTCCCTGTTGAACTGAACATGCACTGACATGCAACTGAGTTAACTGATGTATTCATTAGTTGTATTATGAGTTAATAACTTGTGAATTAATTAATAACTAATTCACCCAACTCATCTCTAGTCTATTTGCCAGTTAGACTAAATACAACCAGTTTAACAAAGCTAAACTGAACACAACTCCATCAACTCCACAATCAACTCCACCAAACTCAACTGATTGAGTTCTAACTGAAGTCATGCATGCAACAACTCAACTGACTCATAAGAAAAGCGTATTTCCTTCTGACAGCTGCATGTGCCACCTCTGTAGCTCAAACTGAAGTGCTCCAAGAGAATAAGATTAAGTTTATAGTCCAAATATTATTGTGAGATAATAATATTTGACTTTTCTATTTTTGACAGCCAGTCTAAAAATAGACTTTGATCACTCACACTGTGATCACTCACACTTTCATCAAAAATAGAAGTCCATCTATTTTTTTTCAACTTGATCAATCATCCATAAACAACAACCTGCAATCCATAGACATGATCCATATGTCTAAAAATAGACATAGTCTAAAAATAGACTTGCGCCAAAAATAGCCTGCGGGCCCACTTAGTGAAGGCGACTCTTTTCACTAAGCTCCATCATCTTGTTGCAATCTCAACAAATAGCTTGTTGTTTACTCCAAACTTAATTAGCACTAGCATACCAACATTAACACTAGCTTGTGCTTGGGAAAAATGGAGGTTTATATAGCATGAATGGATGGGAGATGGTTCCTCTTCTCATGGGAGAAGGTCTTATCTCTTGAGGTAGTTCCATCCTAATAGGGTAAAGGAGCCCAAACTGACATCCTCGACCCCATTCGGCCCAACCATTTACTAGACTTCAGTTACGAAGCTTCGGCTCCTTATTTAAAAAACTTTCCAAAAGAGGATCGACGCGACTGAAACAAGGCTCAGTCGCTCCGATCGGCACTAGGGACAATTCTAATCCTTGCATATCGGCGCGAGGAGAACAAGGGTCATTAGCGTTGGTCTTATAAACTAGGAAAAACAAAATATTTTTGGGAAATGATGCAAAAGGGAATTTTTTTTCTCATGAAGAGGGACACAATAGGAGTTTCTTCATGAAGGGAAAGCATGTAGGGTTCACTATAGAGGTCCTCCAGGATCAAGGAATGGGGAGTACATGGACAGTGACAAGATGCTGTGTAACAGATGCCCCCCTAAAGCATGAAGGCCGAACTAGAGTGAGGGGTGAAATTCTTTATGGATCAGTGTGGGGAACCAAAGTCTGTCATTGGAAAACCTGCAAGCAAGTACATATACATATACATAACTGAAAACTTTGTCAAATGATACATGAATTGTGGTATGGACGCAACCATCTAGAGAAAGATCATGCAAATGGATTCAGGTATGGGCGCAGCCATCCGATAAAGAGGATCATATCGAAGCAAAGTTATGGTCGTAGCCATCCAGTAATGAGAAGGATCACATATGACAACTCATGGTATGGTCGCAGCCATCCATCTGAAAGAGACATGCATATCAACACAATCATGTCACACCGCCTTGCAACTTGAACTTTTGTAATCTGAGCCCTGGGTCTTGCGCTCCAACACGACCCGATCAAAGTACAAATTCTAACATGTGAATATATGTGTTGACATTGAACATGCTAGAAAATCACTTGATTACCAGCCGATGATGTGAACTGTTAACAAGTGCGAGAGAAACCACCAATAATGACAATGGTCCTCAAGGTACTATCAGCATAATTCATGGATTTTGAATAAAGGAACTGAAGTCGAACACCCGTGAAATCACCCAATTGACAGCCAATGATGTGAACTTGTTGTCGAGTGCGAAGAACTTGCCATTAGGGCATGCAAGCTCTAAGGTACTCGAAGGGATTCTCTTAGTCAACTTCCTGGATAATGAGCTGAAGTTGACAAGAAGAGACCGTGTCGAAGGAGGGCCATAATGTATCCCACATCATCGACACGAGACAAAGGGATGCAAAATGATTTTGGATGATATAGAGAATCAGGGGTAAGTGTAACTGCAGAAGAGAAACTCTTGAACATATCGGCAACACGACTGGAAGTTTGGCAGCTTTTGGACCCACAGGATCGATGGTCATGTTGACGCCACAGAGATCAAATGGAAGGCAAAAATAAACGGCCCAACCCAGGAAGGTCAATGATAAAAAGGAGGATATCCCAACCCGACACGAAGTAGAAAGTGTTATGTTCAAGAGTGAGTTGCCGACACAACTGATTGAATTTCCAAATTTCCCCCCACCATTCCTGGCAAGTACCCCAATTATTTTTTAATCGCAATCTTGAAGGGGATACCATATGCTTGCATTGTAAGTCCATCCTTCGGATAAATCTAACCTAGTAAGTTTAATGAGCCCTAGGAAGGAGAAACTCATGTTCGTCATGGTGACGAATCTGATGCCGTTGTATGTTTTAATGAGTTTGACAAAGGTGTAGCTCGGTATCTTTTTCATATTTAGAGAGTTTGAAAAAGCCATAGAAAAGAAAACTCCAGATGGTCCCTTTTCGTACATTTGTGTCTCTTGAGCCTGAAAAGGTAGAAAACGATACTTGAGAGAACTGCTTGACCATTTCAATCAAGGAGTACCTTTTTCGTAAACAGTTCATCCTAGCCCGAAAAAGGGGTAAAAGTATACAGGGTAAACAACGTTTCATAGCCTTTAACGAGTTCAAAATGACAAGAGATCGACAATATTTTCGTGTTTAAAGAGTCAGAAAAGCGCTGAAAGGAGACCCCCCATTTTTATTCTCTTTAACGAGTCGAAAAGGGAAAAATACTCGATGATATTTTCATCTTTTACGAGTCATAAAAGAGCTTAAAGGTGACTCGTCGTGGAGGAATGAATGGTTTAAAGGGTAGCAATTGGTTTCGGTTATGGTGGAACTACTCAAAATATGAAATGGTCAAGAGGCTGGTTAATAAAACCACTCATTGCTGTGGTCTCTCAGGAAAGGCAAAACAACCAAGTGAAAGCATATGATCAACCAAAGAGATGGTGGCGATGGAACGAAACAACCAAGGCTCATCTAGCAGAAATCAATTGATTAAAACGATAATCACGAGATGTAAATTGGGCATGGGTTCATTTTTACACAAGCTTGAACCATTGAGAACTCTGCTTGGATTTAATTTCATGTTTACACAAGCTTGAAATGAAAAACTATGCTTGAGATAAGTTTTCATGCCCTTGGCATAATGACTCAATCGAGGTACATGCCCCCCAAGCTTCATTTCAATCAACTAGGTGAATGGAATGAAGGTTCACTTTCGAGATCTTGGAAAGACTTGACTGGGATTTTATGAGATTGTAAGCAAAGACTCGAATTGGAAAAGGGATTTGCTTCATTTTTTAATGAGGTTGACACAGTAAAAGAACTATCCTTGAGACCCTTGTTTCATTTTTTAATGAGCTTGACACAAGACAAAGAACTATGCTCACCCCTAGTTTCATTTTTTAACGAGGTTGACATAAGACCAAGAACTCTCCTCACACGTTGTTTCAATTTTTAAAGAGGTCGACACAGAAAAAGAACTATCCTCGTGACAACTGATCATGGACCATACGAGAACATGGCTCCGAAGAGGTCCTCACTAGATGGGAGAACTACGCTCTGGCAGGAACACATGTCAACTGGTACAAATGACAGATCAGGTTCTAATGCCCCCAATACATAATGTACTATACTATCTGTATGATCATCAACAGATGTGGAGACGGAAGGGGTAGCCACATAATTAACCTATGGTGGCAAGGGCACTGCTTGCAAACAAGAACCAATAGGGGATGATGGTTGCAAAGGAGGCACCTGGTGACCAATGAATGATAATTGATCAATGGACACTATTCTCCCTTCATGTGGAAAACAAATCACATGAAAAAGCAAAGAAACAAGAGCTCCCATGACATAGACATAGTCATGTCCAAGGAGAAGATTGAAATCTAAGGGACCTTGGACTACCATCACGTCTATATAGACGGTCTTTCCTCCCAAAGTAATAGGGAATTTCGGAAGGATCCCTAAGGGCTGACTGGTTCCTCCAATTAAAGCCAACAAATTTTGGGTGACATGCACAAGCTGTGGGGAGCCCAAAGCTTGCCAAGTAGTAGAAGACATGATGCTAACAGACATGCCTTCATCTAATATAGTGCCATGTACTACCATATTATAGGCTTGCACTGTGATCTGGAAAGGCACATGAGATGGGAGGCGGAAAGCAGTCAATGGACCCCAATCAAAACAGACGACATAACTACTTGGTGGGGCTATCATATGATTACGCCCATGCTCCGCAGGAATAGAAAAAGGAATCTCCTGAGCAACTGGGAGGGGAGGGTCACTCTTTGATTCATGAGAATCTGAGGAGACAAGAAGAACATGAGCAGTATGATCACCACTCTCTTCGGGAACAGAGTGAACGACTGAAGGTGGAGCTAAGTCGACACTCTTTCTGACCAATGGTTGGTCAGGAACAGACACAAGGGAGTCATGCTCAAGAAGAGCAAGATCGACAAGAGATGAATTCAAGTCAATCTCTTTACCAACCGGGAGAGGGTTAGAAGAAAGCCTTTGATAACAAACAAGAAGTTGGGGTTGAGGAGATGTAAGGTTTTCCAAAACTTTGGATGCTCTATCCATAAGAGGACAAAGGTGAAGAAGATGCTCTCCTTCTCATAACCTACAGGGGAATCTAATATTTCCCTTCTTCTTACCATCATTAGTTGAAGGTGTAGCATCGACATGATCTCTAGGGGTCGACAGGGATGGTCAATTCAGGTCTTGAGACCATATCTCTAAGACTCTAGGAATGCCAGGACTATCTCGAAGGAGATGGTCACCCTTACATAACCTATAAGGGAATTTTACCTTCCGCAAAGGATCAGAAGGTTTGTCAATGAGAAGTTAATTTAGAGTAATAGCTGCACGGTTGGCCTCTCACTTATCTTACTTCTTCTTCTTTGTCATCGTCTTCTTCTTCTTCTTAGCTTCCTGGTTACTAGATTTGAAAATTTCACTAGGAGAAGTATAATAAGAGGGTGAATAAATTGGGGAAGAAGGCGAGGGCTCAACCTTAGAATCATCATGATGTGATTCAAATGAAGGAGATGTTTGGGCAGGAGTCGGGATGCTCGGGACCACCGAGGTCGAAAACATCCAGACAGGTAAACCAATGATTAACCTAGGAAGGGACAACGTCGCCATATAAGGAGTACCAACATTTCCAAAAGAAGGAAAAGGACCAGGATTCCCATTTGAGGGGGATCCTTGACTGGTGGGACTCTGGAAATGTTGCCATTGGAATCGACCCTAAAGAATTACTAAGGAAGATAACTTTAACCAAGAATATTTCGTGGGTAGTTAATTTTAAGACACTGAAACAAAACTTTGCCTTTTCATATTTTAAGAGTCGAGAAAAGGATGAAAGGTGACTCTAGTCGCTTTCAGATTTAAAATGAGCCCGAAAGGACAAGCGCTCGATGATATTTTATATTTAGGGAGTCAAAAAGATCAAAATGACTACTCAGGGTACTCTAGGCTTAAAGGATTACCAAGTAACCGTGAACTGTAAAATACCTCTCGACGAACCGAGAAGTATGGGCATGCGATCTCCCTGAATGCTGTGTTCGGTGTATCACATTTACAAGGCGATAGACTTGGCTTCCAATGGATAAAGGATTGCAGACCTAGAGGGGTCTCCCTTTATATACATGACGATATGGGGAGCACAAGTCTGTACTAGCACTGTCTAATGCTTTCTTGGCATTCAGATTCAATTGGTCAAACGACTACCTTAACCCAATGTGATCACTCATAAGCACAAACCACCTGCCAAGAAGATAGTGCCTCCACATATTCAGTGCATGTATAATCGCTGCTAACTCAAGATCATGTGTCAGATAATTTTGCTCGTGCTCGTTTAGTTTCTGGGACTCGTAGCATACCACCTGTTCATCCTTCCTAAGGACTCCACAAAGCCCTCTCTTGCAAGCATCCGTGCATACTACAAACTCTTTGTCCACATCTGCAATATGTAGTACTGGTGCATGCGTCAATAACTGCTTAAGTTGCTCAAAGCTAGCTTCACACTTCTTTGTCAATTCAAACTTCTTACCTTTCCTTTGCAATGATGTAATGGGATAAGCAATCTGTGAGAAGTTCCTAATGAACCTTCGATAATAGCCTGCTAGACCCATGAAATATCTCACATCATCCACATTCTTAGGAGCTACCCACTCCATGAAGGCCCTTATCTTCTCTGGATCTACTGCAATTCCCTCCTTGGAGATAGCATGCCCCAAGTAGGGTACCTTAATATGGAAGAAGCTACACTTGCTAAGCTTAGCATACAACTGATGCTCTCTCAACAATCTCAATACTGTTGCTAAGTGCTTGATGTGCTCTTTGTCATTTTTAGAATATGCTAGTATACCGTCAATGAACACAATAACAAACTTATCCAAATATGGATGGAACACACTATTCATCAAACACATGAATGTAGCTGGAGCATTAGTTACACCAAATGGAATAACAAAAAACTCATAATGTCCATACCTCGTCCTGAATGCAGTCTTGTAAATGTCCTCCTCTTTGAGGGGTACTTGATGTTTTATAGATCTCATGTCAATATTCGAGAACACTGATGCTCCGTTTAGTTGATCTAACAAGTAATCAATCCTCGGTAAAGGATATATGTTCTCGATAGTCACTTTGTTCAACTGCCTATAATTAATGCATAATTTGAGGGTACCATCTTTCTTCCTCACAAATAAGACCGGTGTGCCCCAAGGTGATAAACTTGTCCTAATGTATCCCTTTTCCAACATTTCCTTTAGTTGCAATATTAACTCAACCAACTCAGGTGTGTTCATCATGTAAGGTGCTTTAGATGCTGGAGCTGCCCCTAGCACTAACTCAATCAAAAAGTCTACCTCCCTGTGATGTGGTAAGCCTGTAATGTCCTCAAGGAATACATCCTGAAACTGCTACAACATTGGATATCTGCTCAACACATCTACATCCTCAACCTCCTTACCCTTATCAATATAAATATGTACTGAAAATAGCTTGCACAAGCTTTCTGTGGCTACACTTTGCTTGCATAATTGTCACCATCCTAACTGATGTGGCCTTCTTCTTACCTTGTAAGACTCTTGGTTCTCCATTGTCATCAACACCCTCAATAGCTTTGCCATAGAAGCCAACCTTGGTGCTATGTCGATACAACCAATCCATGCCCAACAACATACTGTATGATCCCAATAGCAACACATTCAAATGTGTTGTTGTATGCATACCATTTAAATCAAATGTGCAAGCTCTTACCCAATGATGAACTCGCTTCTTTGTACCTGTAGCCAACTGAACTAACCAAGACTCTGCATGCAATTTCTTATTCAAATGACACTTATCCACCAAGTCAGGACTAACATATCTATAATTAGATCCAGGGTCAATCAAAATAGAAATAACTTGATCACAGAGCTTACCGTCCATCTCAATGATAGATGCCTCGTGTTCCGCCTACCTATTGTCCATTGCTGCATATGTTAATTTTTGGTAGCATCAGATGTTCTCTAGCCATGAAAATTGGTGGAGAGTTTAAGGCACATGAGTTCTAAAGAACCCAAAAAACTTTTGGTGAAACTCCACCCAGATTGTACTTTATTAAAATAATTAATTTTTTTAATGGGGTTCCTAAGTCTAAACTTAAGAAAATTAAAGTATTAATGGGCATTAATCAAAATATGGGTGAGAATGATCTAGAAGGCGGATCAAGTCAAGATTTAATCTAGCTGTTGATTAGAGACTTAATCTTGACCGTTGAAGTCTCAATGAGAAAAGTATAAGAAGAAGGCTTGGGGTTCATTTGTACACACATAGAGAGTTGACAAGTCAGTTCAATATTCCTAGGGCAAGGTTTGCTAAGGAATTCGAACAAGTGATGAAGTGGTGAGGATCAGAGGCAGTACTAGAAGGAAGTGATTTCCAGTTCTAGTGAATATACTTTAGAGAAGATAGTGAAGGATCAAAGAGTCAGCGCAGTGCCAAGGAGGGACAACGCAGCAACTGGAGAAGGTTGACGCAAAATTGATGGGGGATAGCAGGAATCATGCCACTAACATACTACATGTGCCAGGTATGGGAATGAATTTGATTTCTCTATCTCAATTACAAGATAAAGGATATGATGTGTACTTCATCGGTAACTGAGTATATGTTAAGCATCCTAAGTGGAAAAAGAGGGCCCAGATTGGAACTCGAAGCAATAGGTTATACAAGTTGTAGCTCGAGTCTCTTATGGCATTGATAGGCAATAATCTCAGTGGAGAAAAAGACTTAAATGAATTGTGGCATAGAGGGATGGGGAACTTACATCATGTGGAGTTAAGGATGCTCAAGGAAACTGCTACGGGAGTTCCAGTGCTTACTACCAAGCATGATGATACATGCAGAGGCTTTGTACTAGGCAAGGACGCCAAAACATCTTATTCCAGAAGCAACAATAGAGCTAAGAGTGTATTGGGTTTAATACACATAGATATCTGCGGTCCAATGTCTACAAGAGCTATAAGTGGTGTTGAGTATTTTGTCACCTTCATAGATGACCATTTTAGGAAAACTTGGATTTATTTATTAAGAACCAAGGATGAGATCTTCGATCGGTTTAAGGAGTTTAAGGCTCTAGTGGAAAACTTGAAAGGAAAGAAGATCAAAATATTGCGCTCAGAAAATGGTGGAGAATACACGGATAGAAACTTCACAGATTTCTACGCAAGTGAAGGGATCAGAAGAGAGTGGAAAACACCTTATAATCCAGAGAATAATGGAGTCGTAGAAAGGAAGAACATAACTATTGTTGGAGCGACAGATGTTATGTGATTAGAATCTGCCCAATTTTTTATGGGCAGAATCATGCAACACGAATGTATACATTTAGAACAAGACTCCTCACAGGGCTTTAGGAAAGAAGACACCAGAGGGTGTTTACACGGAAAAGAAGCCAGAAGTGAGTCACCTCAAGATATTCAAAAGTGTGGCTTATTGTCATATTCCAGAAGAGAAGCAGAGAAAGTTAGAGTAGACTGCTGAAGTTGGATATCTAGTGGGTTACAACGAGACTTCAAAGGCGTACCGAATCTACATTCCGAGTAGTAGGAAGATTGTAGTGAGGCAAGATGTAAAGTTCATGGAAGACAGAGCTTTCAGGAAATATCGAGAGATTCCTTTTGAGAACAGGCTAAGGATGTTCCTTTGGTCCAACGACATGGATTAGATCTAGCAGGAAGACAAGTATCTAGTTCAAGCACTGTAACCAGTACTAACATCTCCTAAGGAGAAGAGGAGCCAGGAGTGTCGCAACAAGTGCAACAATAGGAAGAGGAAAATATGGAACCTCCCACCACTAGTGGAAGAACTAGCTGAGAGGTACAACAGACTTCGAGGGACATAGAGGAAGTCGTTGGAGCTCGTAGAGCCGAGAAAAGGAAGTGTAGACAATGTGACAGGTACTGAGCATTGGTAGGTCGGGTCGAAGAAACTTCAAGTTTTCGAGAAGCTATACACCACCAGGTATGGGTGGATGCTATGGTAGAAGAGTAGAGTTCCATTATGACAAACGATGTCTGGGAAATTGTACCAAGACCAGAGAACAAATCAGTTGTGGGTTCGAGATGATCTACAAGATCAAGTATGCTGCAGATGGCAACGTAGACACGTATAAGGCTAGGTTCGTAACAAAAAGATATGATCAAAAGGAAGGAATAGAATATGAAGATACCTTTGCCCCAGTAGCTTGGTATACCTCTATCAGATCAATTATATCCCTTGCAACATAGATGAGATGGGAGATTCACCAAATGGACGTCAAGACAACGTTCTTGAATGGGGTGATAGAAGAAGAGGTATTTATCGAACAACCAAAAGGTTTCGAGACACATGAAAATAGAACTCATGTGTGTAGATTGAAAAAAGACTTGTATGGGCCGAAACAAGCACCCAGAGCTTGGTATGGTTGAATTGACAGCTACATACAACAATTGGGATTCGTCAAGAGCGATGTTGATCCCAATCTTTATTATCTGTTAGTAGAAGGTGAGCTGTTAATTCTGGTTTTATATGTAGATGAGCTATTTTTGACAGGGGCATCCACACTCATAGAGGATTGTAAGAAGAATCTGGAAACAAAATTTGACATGAAATATTTGGGGCTAATGCACTACTTTTTGGGATTGGAAGTTTGGTAGCAGGATGGTGAGATCTCCCTTGGCCAAGGTAGATATGCGTCAGAAATTATGAAAAGATTCAGAATGCAGGATTATCAACCTATGGCTATGGCTATGATTACCAATTGGAAGAAAATATATGCTTTCGGAGATAAGGAAGTGGACCCCACATTATACAGACAACTCATTGGGTTGCTTATGTATCTGGTCAACACCAGGCTAGACATATGTTATGCTATCAACACCTTTAGTTAGTTCATGGTGGAAACAAAAAGGGCTCACTGGGCAGCAACAAATCACATTCTTGGGTATGTGCAGGGAAAAGTTAATTTTGGATTAAGCTACACCAAGGGCGATGATATCAAATTGAGCGGATTCACTGATGCAAATTGGGCAGGAATTTCAGTAGACAGGAAAAGTACCACTAGATATTGCTTTAATATTGGGTATGGGATGACCTCCTAGTGTAGTAAGAAGCAAAAGTATGTAGCATTGATCTCGACTGAAGTTGAGCATATGGCAGCTAGAAAAGCTACATATGAAGCTATATGGCCCAAGAAACTGCTTATAAATCTATTCGGGAAAAGGATGGAAGTGACAAAAATCTTTTGTGATAATCAGAGTTGTATCAAGCTCTCTGAAAATCCATCGTTACATGATCGCTCCAAACACATTGATATTCGATGTCACTTTATCAGGGACTGTGTTCAACGTGGGGCGGTACAATTGGAGTATACTCCCACAGGAAATTAGGTAGCAGATGTACTCACCAAGGCTCTAGGAAGAACAAAGTTTGTTCAATTTCGGGAGCAGATGGGTATGATGGAAAATCCCTTTCAATAACATGATGCAACATTTGAGAGGGAGCTATATTACAGATGTAGCAATGGAAGTGGCAGTATCATGGGCAACAGTACAGTAGCAACAGCGTCACAGTGTTGGTGGTAGCCACAATGCGTAAAATGAGATGCTTCAAAAATAAAGTAGCATGCAATTGGACATTGTTGCTAGAGCACTTTTCTCTCTAAAAGGAAGTGCTAGTTTTTGGTAGCATCGGATGTGCTCTAGCAATGAAAATTGGTGGAGAGGCTAAGGCACATGAGTTCTAAAGAACCCAAAAATTGTTTGGTGAAATTCCACTTGGATTGTATTTTATTAAATAATTAATATTTTTAATGGGGTTCCTAAGTCTAAACTTAGGAAAATTAAAGTACTAATGGGTATTAATCAAAATATGGGTGAGAATGATTTAGAAGGTGGATTAAGTCAAGATTTAATCTTAGCCATTGATTAGAGACTTAATCTCGACCATTGAAGTCTCAACGAGAAAAGTATAAGAAGAAGACTTGGGGTTCATTTGTACGCACACAGAGAGTTGATTAGTGAGTTTGATATTCCTAGGTTATGGTTTGTTAAGGAATTCGAACAAGTGATCAAGTGGTGAGGATCATAGGCAATTATGGAAGAAAATGATTTCTAGTTCCAGAGAATATAATTAAGAGGAAATAATTAAGGATCAAAGAGCCAGTGCAACAACCAGAGAAGGTTGACATAGAGTTTGACGTAGAATTGATGGGGGATAGCAGGGATCAGTGCTAGAAATCACTATGGGTGATTGGAAGGAGAAAACTCGATTTCTGAGCAACATAATAAAAAACTAGGGTGACGTAGTCAGAGGGAGTCTCCATGCAGTGACTGCGTAGGCTCACGCATAGATTGTGCAATGGGTCATCCAAGAGCTAGGGCCAGTGTGGAATCTCCAGATTCAGTGTGAGAAAATTCTTACTATTTATCTATCAGTTATCTTCTCTAAGTGGATTGCCATTTTTCTCTGGGGCATCCAGATTGTGTTCAGAAATTTACTACCAATAATAGAAACCCTCATATCTGTTGCGCCAATTTTCTGGAGACGGTTGTCCAAAAACAAGTGTGTCAATGTGATTGTTTATATGCTGATGTTTCTCTTGCATATTTAATTGTTAGTTATTAATTTGTGAAGTCTCCAACTGAATTTATTTTGATATTTACTGAAGCATTGGTAAATAAATTATTATTGTAAATAAGTAGGAGAAATAAATCAATCACTGCAGTGAAATTTTCACAACATAGATACGTGGAATACTCTGACCAATGTCCCCAACAACTTGTGCCTCCTGTGCACTGTATATATTAGGTCTTCTACCTTGATGTTGCAGACAATCTCTCCCAAGGTGTTCCTCACCATATGTCCAACACTCCAACCGACCAGTGGCCTCACCTCTATGTTGTTGCTGTTGTGACCCATGTCCTTGTCTAGCTACATTAAATATCATTTGCGGAGCCACATTTTCTTTACCATCTGCATGTTGAGGCCTTGTCCTATTAGGATTCATGTTGAAATATGGCAACAAGAATTTTCCAATTTAATTTGTCCTTGAATTAAATTGTGAATTAAAATCGAATTTAGTCTTAACAACTACTTGGAAATAATTAATTAATTAATTTTAAATTAATTAGTTGGAGAAATTCAAGTTAGAAGTCTTTCTGAAGTCACGCAAGAGTTATCCCTTAAATTAAGGAGATAAGATTAAGTTATATTTGAGTTGCAATTAGTTAACTCATTTCACTGAGTTAAGTCCAGTTAAATTAGTTCCAAATTGTTTGAGGAACTAATAGTGAGTTAACAGTTAGTTGATGCATTAATGCACTCAACTAGTGCTACTCCAGTTAACTGAAGATTCCCTCATCAGAAACTCATGCATGTCTATTATGAGAAAGACCCAGTTGAGATTAATGTTCAAGGACATTATACTATCAGTTGCATGTGTTTTCTCATGGAGAAAACTCATGCATGTAGTCAAGGATTCATCCTTGAGGATTACGCAGTTTTGAAGGTTGGTTTTCCACTTGGTAATAGGAAAATCATCCACAAGGAACAACACAAGGAAATAGGAGCTTGGAGGGCAGAGAGGAAGGCAGGAGAGAAGCCAAGATTGCGTGTGATCATCTGTGAGGATTGCACTGAGAGCTGGCTAGCTGCGAGAGCTAAGGCTTTGTATAATTCCTATGTATTTCCACCATGTATGATAATACAATAGTGTGGGGTTTTATCTAAGGATTTCCCCAAAGTGTTTTTCATGTGTATTATGCCCTTGATTCTTCTTCTTCTAGTTATATTGTTCAGCTCGATCTTTAAGCTTCTGCAAATTGATAGTAGAAGTAGGTTATAGTATTCTACTTTGATTTATATTGCATTATCAGGTTAACCTATCACATATTTTCTACATGGTATCAGAGCTGTGAGCAGTATACTGAGAAAAGAATTCGAAGTTTGAAGTCCGGGGTTGCAAGTGCAAATCAAATTCATACCATACTTCAAGGTTGACCAATGGCGTTCTATGGATTGAGACTCAAGTATGCCTTGGAAGGTAGCTTGAATTACATAGCATGGAAAGATAGAATGGAGGCTGTATTAGAAGACAATGGCTTAAAGGAATTCATTAATCAAGAAATCCCAAAGCCAGCTTCAACTAATGCACAAGAGTTGGATGAGTGGAAGAAGTGTGGCAAAGTCGATACAGATCATCCTGTTGGGTTGTGTTATATTCTTTCCACGTAGTTAATAGGGGGTTTGAAGGGCACCCGTAACCCCACTTTATGGGGTCCGGGGCAGCGCCCCGGAAAATTTTGGTTTTGGACCATATGTTAGGTTGGGCGGACCCACCTATGGTTTTGTGCATGATTTTCGCACATGTTTTTTGGACGCGATGGTTTTCGGTCCATGGTATTGGATGCTTCGACATGTATAAATATGTATTGTAACATTGAAAGGAACATAATGAAAAATCAAGCTGGTAGTCCCGGTTTTGGGATCCAGGGAAAAATCTCTGTGCATATGTGTTTTATGGGTTATGCTCTCGCATTGTTTATTTTCTTTGTTTAAGAATTCGTATGCAGGTAATTTCTGTACAGGGCTAAAACCTACATTTGGTATCAGCGCTGTTTTGGCTTCAAGGGGACGCCTTTGTTGCTGAGGGGTTTCGCTCGGGCCTGTGGTAGACCCTGTTCAGTGGGAGATCTGCGAGATCGATTCTGGTGGTGAAAGAATATGGCGAGCAGTGGAAAGATAGAGATTGAGAAGTTCAATGGTCAGAATTTTGAGTTGTGGAAACTCAAGATGGAGGATCTGTTGGTGGATAAAGATCAGTGGATCGCGGTAGATCCGGGTACTAAACCATCGGGAGTGACCGATGAAGAATGGAAGAAGTTGGATCGGAAGGCAAAGAGCACAATACGATTGTGTGTCTCGGATTCAGTACTGCTGAATGTATCAGGGGAAGCTACGGCAAAGGCTTTGTGGGTCAAGTTAGGGACTTTGTACCAATCTAAGTCTCTGGTGAATAAACTGTTCCTGCGGAAAAAGCTATATAACCTGAGGATGAAAGATGGAGACTCGGTGACAGAGCATCTGAATGCGTTTAATACTGTGGTAAGTCAGTTATTATCTGTTGATATTAAAATTTCAGATGAAGATAAGTGCATCAGTCTGTTGTGTTCTCTACCAGATTCGTGGGATAGTCTGGTTATTGCAATAGGTAGCAATGCAACTGCTTTGCAGTTTGATGAAATAGTCTCAGCCTTGTTGACGAAGGAGATGAGACGGAAAAATATGGACAACCAGAATGGTGATGCCTTGTCTGTACGAGGACGGTCCCAGAACAGAAACAAAAATAAGTCATCGAGTGGGAGATCTAAATCTCCAGGAAAACCTACAAAGGTGGTGTGCTGGAAATGCGGAAAGGAAGGGCACTTCAGAAGGGATTGTAAATCTAAAGCTCCTGATAAAGGAAAGGGATCTGATGATGCTCCTTCTGCAGAGGCGAAAACCACCTAAGATGAAGGTAGGGATGTGTACTTGGCTTCTTCAAGTACACATGTAGATCATAAGGCATGGTTGATTGACTCAGGTGCATCCTTTCACTTCACTCGCCATAGAGAGTGGTTCTGCGAGTATGAGAAATACGATGGTGGTGATGTCTTCTTAGGAGATGATAGGAAGGCTAGAATCATTGGTCGGGGAAAAGTAAAGTTGAAGTTGCAAGGTGGAAGGGTTAGAACACTTCCGGGCGTTCTACATATTCCTGCATTGGCTAGAAATTTGATTTCTGTAAGCAAGTTGGATGATGCAGGTGTAAAGACGGTGTTCGAGAAAGATACCTGCAAGATGGTTCGAGGAGCACTGATATTAATGCGGGGAGTTCGGATTAGAACTCTGTACAAGCTGCAAGGTAGCACTGTTGTTGATGGGTGCAATAGCTCTATGGTTCCTGAAAATGGAGTAGAGAATCTAGTGGTCTCTGGAGAGAAGACCATGTTGTGGCATCAAAGGCTTGGACATATTGGAGAGAAGGGTCTTCGAATACTTCATGGTAAAGGTATGGTAGAAGGTATGAATAATAGCTCTCTGGATTTTGATTTTTGTGAAAATTGTGTATATGGGAAGCAGAATCGGGTGAGTTTCCCCTTTGGTGGTAAGAGGACGAAACAGATATTAGAGCTTGTGCACAGTGATGTGTTTGGACATGTGAAGGTTCCATCACTGGGTAAGTCTGTGTACTATGTATCATTCATAGATGACTTCTCAAGGAATACATGGATATATTTTCTTAAGAAGAAATCTGAAGTCTTTGACAGGTTTAAAGAATTTAAGGCTCTAGTGGAAAATTAGACAGAGAAGAAGATAAAGGTGCTGAGGACAGATAATGGTGGAGAATTTTGCAGCAAGGAATTTGAAGAATTTTGTAAGAAGTGTGGTATAGCACGGCAGAAGACTACTCCATATACACCTCAGAAAAATGGAGTCGCAGAAAGAATGAACAAGACGTTGATGGAAAGGGAAAGAAGCATGCTCAATGGTGCCGGGTTAGGACAGGAATTCTGGGCAGAGGCGGTGGATACTGCATGTTACTTGATCAACAGATCACCTCCATCAGCGTTGGAGGATAAGACTCCACAAGAAGTATGGACTGGTAAGAAACCCTCTCTTTCACATCTAAGGGTATTTGGATGTGATGCATATGTACATGTTCCAAAGGAGAAACGAACCAAGTTGGATAGTAAATCTGAAAAGTGCATCTTTATTGGGTATAAGGATGGTTTAAAGGGTTATAAGCTTTGGAACCCAGTCACATGGAAGGTTGTGTACAGCCGAGATGTGTTGTTCAGAGAGGTAAAAGATGTTATTCAACATGAAGTCCAACCAAAGGAACTTGAGAAGATAGAGTTTGAGCCAAAGGAGGAAGAATCAGACTCTGCAGCAGAGAAGGAATCAGAAGATGAAGAGCCACAAACTCCGGCTGTGAGAAGATCAGTTCGAGAAAGAAGGTAGCCAAAAAGGTATAGTCCATCTGCTTTCAGTTAAAATTTTGCTTTGTCTGTTACTGATAATGATCCCAGAACTGTGAAGGAAGCAGTGGATTCAGAGGATGGAAAACTCTGGAAAGAGGCCATGGTCGATGAAATGGCATCTTTGCACAAAAATGAGGCTTGGGATCTGGTGGAGTTGCCGGCTGGAAGGAAACCCATTGGCAGCAAATGGGTGTTCAAGAAGAAGACAAATGCAGAAGGAAAGGTGGAGAAATCCAAAGCTCGGTTGGTAGCAAAAGGTTATTCCCAGGTGCCGGGAATTGATTTTGGTGATATTTTTTCTCCTGTTGCCAAGGTAACTTCTATTAGATTACTTTTATCTGTTGCTGCTGCTTTTGATTTTGAGGTAGAACAGATGGATGTGAAGACATCATTTCTTCACGGGGATTTGGAAGAGGAAATCTACATGAAGCAACCTGAAGGCTTTGCGGTGAAGGGTAAGAAAGAACTGGTATGCAAGTTAAAGAAGTCTCTGTATGGGTTAAAACAGTCACCAAGGATGTGGTATCAGAAATTTGATACATTTATACGGGGACTTGGCTTCACCAGAAGCAAAGCAGATCATTGTGTGTATTTTAAATTAATTGGTGACCGTATTATTTATCTGGTCTTGTATGTGGATGATATGTTGCTGGTTGGAAATGACAAAGAAATTATCCAGGATTTGAAGACCCAATTGTCCTCCAAATTCGACATGAAAGATCTTGGTGCTGCAAACTATATTTTGGGCATGGAAATTAAAAGAGATCGGTCAAAGAGGAAGCTCTGGTTAAACCAGAGGAAGTATGTCGAGACAATACTCCAGAGGTTTAATATGCAGGATAGTAAACCGGTGAAGGTTCCTATTCCTGTAGGTGTGAGGTTATCTGCTGAACAGTGTCCCAAGACACAAGAAGAGGAAGAGGACATGTCCCGTGTTCCATATGCAAGTGCAGTGGGTAGCCTGATGTATGCAATGGTCTGTACTAGACCAGACATTGCACATGCAGTGGGAGTATTGAGCAGGTTTATGTCAAAACCTGGGAAGGAGCACTGGACAACAGTGAAGCGGGTTTTCAGGTATTTGCGTGGCACTAGTGATTATGGTTTGTGCTACCAAGGAAGACCAGGATTGGACAGAGTGTTGGATATTCATGGCTTTGTTGATGCAGACTGGGCTGGAGATCTGGATCAGAGAAGATCTACAAGTGGATATGTGTTTAACCTATTTGGAGGTGCAGTCAGTTGGATGAGTAAGAAACAATCTGTAGTGGCACTATCAACTACAGAGGCAGAATACATGGCAGCCACTCATGCAAGCAAGGAAGCAGTTTGGTTGCAGAGATTGTGTTCAAGTATGGGGTTAGTACAGGGAGCTATAAGAATAGACTGTGATAGCCAAAGTGCAATTTTCTTGGCAAAGAACCCTGCTTATCATTCAAAGACAAAGCACATTGATGTTCAATATCACTTTGTGAGGGATATGATAGAAGACAGAAAGGTGTTGCTGGTAAAGGTGGACACTTTAAAGAATACTGCAGATTCATTGACAAAATTTGTGAGCTCTGAGAAGTTCTCTTGGTGTAGAGAAGCAATGGGAATCTCAGAGCTGAAAAATGACTAAGCTCTCCTGTGGCCCCCTGTGGAAAGAAAACAACAAGTGGGAGATTGTTGGGTTGTGTTATATTCTTTCCACGTAGTTAATAGGGGGTTTGAAGGGCACCCGTAACCCCACTTTATGGGGTTCGGGGCAACGCCCCAGAAAATTTTGGTTTTGGACCATATGTTAGGTTGGGCGGACCCACCTATGGTTTTGTGCATGATTTTCGCACAAGTTTTTTGGACGCGATGGTTTTCGGTCCATGGTATTGGACGCGATGGTTTTCGGTCCATGGTATTGGATGCTTCGGCATGTATAAATATGTATTGTAACATTTAAAGGAACGTAATGAAAAATCAAGCTGGTAGTCCCGGTTTTGGGATCCAGGGAAAAATCTCTGTGCATATGTGTTTTATGGGTTATGCTCTCGCATTGTTTATTTTCTTTGTTTAAGAATTCGTATGCAGGTAATTTCTGTACAGGGTTAAAACCTACATTTGGTATCAGAGCTGTTTTGGCTTCAAGGGGACGCCTTTGTTGCTGAGGGGTTTCGCTCGGGCCTGTGGTAGACCCTGTTCAGTGGGAGATCTGCGAGATCGATTCTGGTGGTGAAAGAAGATGGCGAGCAGTGGAAAGATAGAGATTGAGAAGTTCAATGGTCAGAATTTTGAGTTGTGGAAACTCAAGATGGAGGATCTGTTGGTGGATAAAGATCAGTGGATCGCGGTAGATCCGGGTACTAAACCATCGGGAGTGACCGATGAAGAATGGAAGAAGTTGGATCGGAAGGCAAAGAGCACAATACGATTGTGTGTCTCGGATTCAGTATTGCTGAATGTATCAGGGGAAGCTACGGCAAAGGCTTTGTGGGTCAAGTTAGGGACTTTGTACCAATCTAAGTCTCTGGTGAATAAACTGTTCCTGCGGAAAAAGCTATATAACCTGAGGATGAAAGATGGAGACTCGGTGACATAGCATCTGAATGCGTTTAATACTGTGGTAAGTCAGTTATTATATGTTGATATTAAAATTTCAGATGAAGATAAGTGCATCAGTCTGTTGTGTTCTCTACCAGATTCGTGGGATAGTCTGGTTATTGCAATAGGTAGCAATGCAACTGCTTTGCAGTTTGATGAAATAGTCTCAACCTTGCTGACGGAGGAGATGAGACGGAAAAATATGGACAACTAGAATGGTGATGCCTTGTCTGTACGAGGACGGTCCCAGAACAGAAACAAAAATAAGTCATCGAGTGGGAGATCTAAATCTAGAGGGAGATCTAAATCTCCAGGAAAACCTACAAAGGTGGTGTGCTGGAAATGCGGAAAGGAAGGGCACTTCAGAAGGGATTGTAAATCTAAAGCTCCTGATAAAGGAAAGGGATCTGATGATGCTCCTTCTGTAGAGGCGAAAACCACCTCAGATGAAGGCGGGGATGTGTACTTGGCTTCTTCAAGTACACATGTAGATCATGAGGCATGGTTGATTGACTCAGGTGAATCCTTTCACTTCACTCCCCATAGAGAGTGGTTCTGCGAGTATGAGAAATACGATGGTGGTGATGTCTTCTTAGGAGATGATAGGAAGGCTAGAATCATTGGTAGGGGAAAAGTAAAGTTGAAGTTGCAAGGTGGAAGGGTTAGAACACTTCTGGGTGTTCTACATATTCCTGCATTGGCTAGAAATCTGATTTCTGTAAGCAAGTTGGATGATGCAGGTGTAAAGACGGTGTTCGAGAAAGATACCTGCAAGATGGTTCGAGGAGCACTGATATCAATGCGGGGAGTTCGGATTGGAACTCTGTACAAGCTGCAAGGTAGCACTGTTGTTGATGGGTGCAATAGTTCTATGGTTCCTGAAAATGGAGTAGAGAATCTAGTGGTCTCTGGAGAGAAGACCATGTTGTGGCATCAAAGGCTTGGACATATTGGAGAGAAGGGCCTTCGAATACTTCATGGTAAAGGTATGGTAGAAGGTATGAATAATAGCTCTCTGGATTTTGATTTTTGTGAAAATTGTGTATATGGGAAGCAGAATCGGGTGAGTTTCCCCTCTGGTGGTAAGAGGACGAAACAGATATTAGAGCTTGTGCACAGTGATGTGTTTGGACCTGTGAAGGTTCCATCACTGGGTAAGTCTGTGAACTATGTATCATTCATAGATGACTTCTCAAGGAATACATGGATATATTTTCTTAAGAAGAAATCTGAAGTCTTTGACAGGTTTAAAGAATTTAAGGCTCTAGTGGAAAATCAGACAGAGAAGAAGATAAAGGTGCTGAGGACAGATAATGGTGGAGAATTTTGCAGCAAGGAATTTGAAGAATTTTGTAAGAAGTGTGGTATAGCACGGCAGAAGACTACTCCATATACACCTCAGCAAAATGGAGTCGCAGAAAGAATGAACAAGACGTTGATGGAAAGGGCAAGAAGCATGCTCAGTGGTGCCGGGTTAGGATAGGAATTCTGGGCAGAGGCGGTGGATACTGCATGTTACCTGATCAATAGATCACCTCCATCAGCGTTGGAGGATAAGACTCCACAAGAAGTATGGACTGGTAAGAAACCCTCTCTTTCACATCTAAGGGTATTTGGATGTGATGCATATGTACATGTTCCAAAGGAGAAACAAACCAAGTTGGATAGTAAATTTGAAAAGTGCATCTTTATTGGGTATAAGGATGGTTTAAAGGGTTATAAGCTTTGGAACCCAGTCACACGGAAGGTTGTGTACAGCCGAGATGTGTTGTTCAGAGAGGTAAAAGATGTTATTCAACATGAAGTCCAACCAAAGGACCTGAGAAGATAGAGTTTGAGCCAAAGGAGGAAGAATCAGACTCTGCAGCAGAGGAGGAATCAGAAGATGAAGAGCCACAAACTCCGGCTGTGAGAAGATCAGTTCGAGAAAGAAGGCAGCCAGAAAGGTATAGTCCATCTGCTTTCAGTTCAAATTTTGCTTTGTCTGTTACTGATAATGATCCCAGAACTGTGAAGGAAGTAGTGGATTTAGAGGATGGAAAACTCTAGAAAGAGGCCATGGTCGATGAAATGGCATCTTTGCACAAAAATGAGGCTTGGGATCTGGTGGAGTTGCCGGCTGGAAGGAAACCCATTGGCAGCAAATGGGTGTTCAAGAAGAAGACAAATGGAGAAGGAAAGGTGGAGAAATCCAAAGCTCGGTTGGTAGCAAAAGGTTATTCCCAGGTGCCGGGAATTGATTTTGGTGATATTTTTTCTCCTGTTGCCAAGGTAACTTCTATTAAATTACTTTTATCTATTGCTGCTGCTTTTGATTTTGAGGTAGAACAGATGGATGTGAAGACATCATTTCTTCACGGGGATTTGGAAGAGGAAATCTACATGAAGCAACCTGAAGGCTTTGCGGTGAAGGGTAAGAAAGAACTGGTATGCAAGTTAAAGAAGTCTCTGTATGGGTTAAAACAGTCACCAAGGATGTGGTATCATAAATTTGATACATTTATGCGGGGACTTGGCTTCACCAGAAGCAAAGCAGATCATTGTGTGTATTTTAAATTAATTGGTGACCGTATTATTTATCTGGTCTTGTATGTGGATGATATGTTGCTGGTTGGAAATGACAAAGAAATTATCCAGGATTTGAAGACCCAATTGTCCTCCAAATTCGACATGAAAGATCTTGGTGCTGCAAACTATATTTTGGGCATGGAAATTAAAAGAGATCGGTCAAAGAGGAAGCTCTGGTTAAACCAGAGGAAGTATGTCGAGACAATACTCCAGAGGTTTAATATGCAGGATAGTAAACCGATGAAGGTTCCTATTCTTGTAGGTGTGAGGTTATCTGCTGAACAGTGTCCCAAGACACAAGAAGAGGAAGAGGACATGTCCCGTGTTCCATATGCAAGTGCAGTGGGTAGCCTGATGTATGCAATGGTCTGTACTAGACCAGACATTGCACATGCAGTGGGAGTATTGAGCAGGTTTATGTCAAAACCTGGGAAGGAGCACTGGACAGTAGTGAAGCGGGTTTTCAGGTATTTGCGTGGCAATAGTGATTATGGTTTGTGCTACCAAGGAAGACCAGGATTGGACAGAGTGTTGGATATTCATGGCTTTGTTGATGCAGACTGGGCTGGAGATCTGGATCAGAGAAGATCTACAAGTGGGTATGTGTTTAACCTATTTGCAGGTGCAGTCAGTTGGATGAGTAAGAAACAATCTGTAGTGGCACTATCAACTACAGAGGCAGAATACATGGCAGCCACTCATGCAAGCAAGGAAGCAGTTTGGTTGCAGAGATTGTGTTCAAGTATGGGGTTAGTACAGGGAGCTATAAGAATAGACTGTGACAGCCAAAGTGCAATTTTCTTGGCAAAGAACCCTGCTTATCATTCAAAGACAAAGCACATTGATGTTCAATATCACTTTGTGAGGGATATGATAGAAGACAGAAAGGTGTTGCTGGTAAAGGTGGACACTTTGAAGAATACTGCAGATGCATTGACAAAATTTGTGAGCTCTGAGAAGTTCTCTTCGTGTAGAGAAGCAATGGGAATCTCAGGGCTGAAAAATGACTAAGCTCTCCTGTGGCCCCCTGTGGAAAGAAAACAACAAGTGGGAGATTGTTGGGTTGTGTTATATTCTTTCCACGTAGTTAATAGGGGGTTTGAAGGGCACCCGTAACCCCACTTTATGGGGTTCGGGGCAGCGCCCCAGAAAATTTTGGTTTTGGACCATATGTTAGGTTGGGCGGACCCACCTATGGTTTTGTGCATGATTTTCGCACATGTTTTTTGGACGCGATGGTTTTTGGTCCATGGTATTGGACGCGATGGTTTTCGGTCCATGGTATTGGATGCTTCGGCATGTATAAATATGTATTGTAACATTGAAAGGAACATAATGAAAAATCAAGCTGGTAGTCCCAGTTTTGGGATCCAGGGAAAAATCTCTGTGCATATGTGTTTTATGGGTTATGCTCTCGCATTGTTTATTTTCTTTGTTTAAGAATTCGTATGCAGGTAATTTCTGTACAAGGTTAAAACCTACATTTGGTATCAGAGCTGTTTTGGCTTCAAGGGGATGCCTTTGTTGCTGAGGGGTTTCACTCGGGCCTGTGGTAGACCCTGTTCAGTGGGAGATCTGCGAGATTGATTCTGGTGGTGAAAGAAGATGGCGAGCAGTGGAAAGATAGAGATTGAGAAGTTCAATGGTCAGAATTTTGAGTTGTGGAAACTCAAGATGGAGGATCTGTTGGTGGATAAAGATCAGTGGATCGCGGTAGATCCGGGTACTAAACCATCGGGAGTGACCGATGAAGAATGGAAGAAGTTGGATCGGAAGGCAAAGAGCACAATACGATTGTGTGTCTCGGATTCAGTATTGCTGAATGTATCAGGGGAAGCTACGGCAAAGGCTTTGTGGGTCAAGTTAGGGACTTTGTACCAATCTAAGTCTCTGGTGAATAAACTGTTCCTGCGGAAAAAGCTATATAACCTGAGGATGAAAGATGGAGACTCGGTGACAGAGCATCTGAATGCGTTTAATACTGTGGTAAGTCAGTTATTATCTGTTGATATTAAAATTTCAGATGAAGATAAGTGCATCAGTCTGTTGTGTTCTCTGCCAGATTCGTGGGATAGTCTGGTTATTGCAATAGGTAGCAATGCAACTGCTTTGCAGTTTGATGAAATAGTCTCAGCCTTGCTGACGGAGGAGATGAGACGGAAAAATATGGACAACCAGAATGGTGATGCCTTGTCTGTACGAGGACGGTCCCAGAACAGAAACAAAAATAAGTCATCGAGTGGGAGATCTAAATCTAGAGGGAGATCTAAATCTCCAGGAAAACCTACAAAGGTGGTGTGCTGGAAATGCGGAAAGGAAGGGCACTTCAGAAGGGATTGTAAATCTAAAGCTCCTGATAAAGGAAAGGGATCTGATGATGCTCCTTCTGTAGAGGCGAAAACCACCTCAGATGAAGGTGGGGATGTGTACTTGGCTTCTTCAAGTACAAATGTAGATCATGAGGCATGGTTGATTGACTCAGGTGCATCCTTTCACTTCACTCCCCATAGAGAGTGGTTCTGCGAGTATGAGAAATACGATGGTGGTGATGTCTTCTTAGGAGATGATAGGAAGGCTAGAATCATTGGTCGGGGAAAAGTAAAGTTGAAGTTGCAAGGTGGAAGGGTTAGAACACTTCCGGGTGTTCTACATATTCCTGGATTGGCTAGAAATCTGATTTCTGTAAGCAAGTTGGATGATGCAGGTGTAAAGACGTGTTCGAGAAAGATACCTGCAAGATGGTTCGAGGAGCACTGATATTAATGCGGGGAGTTCGGATTGGAACTCTGTACAAGCTGCAAGGTAGCACTGTTGTTGATGGGTGCAATAGTTCTATGGTTCCTGAAAATGGAGTAGAGAATCTAGTGGTCTCTGGAGAGAAGACCATGTTGTGGCATCAAAGGCTTGGACATATTGGAGAGAAGGGCCTTCGAATACTTCATGGTAAAGGTATGGTAGAAGGTATGAATAATAGCTCTCTGGATTTTGATTTTTGTGAAAATTGTGTATATGGGAAGCAGAATCGGGTGAGTTTCCCCTCTGGTGGTAAGAGGACGAAACAGATATTAGAGCTTGTGCACAGTGATGTGTTTGGACCTTTGAAGGTTCCATCATTGGGTAAGTCTGTGTACTATGTATCATTCATAGATGACTTCTCAAGGAATACATGGATATATTTTCTTAAGAAGAAATCTGAAGTCTTTGACAGGTTTAAAGAATTTAAGGCTCTAGTGGAAAATCAGACAGAGAAGAAGATAAAGGTGCTGAGGACAGATAATGGTGGAGAATTTTGCAGCAAGGAATTTGAAGAATTTTGTAAGAAGTGTGGTATAGCACGGCAGAAGACTACTCCATATACACCTCAGCAAAATGGAGTCGCAGAAAGAATGAACAAGACGTTGATGGAAAGGGCAAGAAGCATGCTCAGTGGTGCCGGGTTAGGACAGGAATTCTGGGCAGAGGCGGTGGATACTGCATGTTACCTGATCAACAGATCACCTCCATCAATGTTGGAGGATAAGACTCCACAAGAAGTATGGACTGGTAAGAAACCCTCTCTTTCACATCTAAGGGTATTTGGATGTGATGCATATGTACATGTTCCAAAGGAGAAACGAACCAAGTTGGATAGTAAATCTGAAAAGTGCATCTTTATTGGGTATAAGGATGGTTTAAAGGGTTATAAGCTTTGGAACCCAGTCACACGGAAGATTGTGTACAGCCGAGATGTGTTGTTCAGAGAGGTAAAAGATGTTATTCAACATGAAGTCCAACCAAAGGAACTTGAGAAGATAGAGTTTGAGCCAAAGGAGGAAGAATCAGACTCTGCAGCAGAGGAGGAATCAGAAGATGAAGAGCCACAAACTCCGACTGTGAGAAGATCAGTTCAAGAAAGAAGGCAGCCAGAAAGGTATATTCCATCTGCTTTCAATTCAAATTTTGCTTTGTCTGTTACTGATAATGATCCCAGAACTGTGAAGGAAGCAGTGGATTCAGAGGATGGAAAACTCTGGAAAGAGGCCATGGTCGATGAAATGGCATCTTTGCACAAAAATGAGGCTTGGGATCTGGTGGAGTTGCCGGCTGGAAGGAAACCCATTGGCAGCAAATGGGTGTTCAAGAAGAAGACAAATGGAGAAGGAAAGGTGGAGAAATCCAAAGCTCGATTGGTAGCAAAAGGTTATTCCCAGGTGCCGGGAATTGATTTTGGTGATATTTTTTCTCTTGTTGCCAAGGTAACTTCTATTAGATTACTTTTATCTGTTGCTGCTGCTTTTGATTTTGAGGTAGAACAGATGGATGTGAAGACATCATTTCTTCACGGGGATTTGGAAGAGGAAATCTACATGAAACAACCTGAAGGCTTTGCGGTGAAGGGTAAGAAAGAACTGGTATGCAAGTTAAAGAAGTCTCTGTATGGGTTAAAACAGTCACCAAGGATGTGGTATCAGAAATTTGATACATTTATACGGGGACTTGGCTTCACCAGAAGCAAAGAAGATCATTGTGTGTATTTTAAATTAATTGGTGACCGTATTATTTATCTGGTCTTGTATGTGGATGATATGTTGTTGGTTGGAAATGACAAAGAAATTATCCAGGATTTGAAGACCCAATTGTCCTCCAAATTCGACATGAAAGATCTTGGTGCTGCAAACTATATTTTGGGCATGGAAATTAAAAGAGATCGGTCAAAGAGGAAGCTCTGGTTAAACCAGAGGAAGTATGTCGAGACAATACTCCAGAGGTTTAATATGCAGGATAGTAAACCGGTGAAGGTTCCTATTCCTGTAGGTGTGAGGTTATTTGTTGAACAGTGTCCCAAGACACAAGAAGAGGAAGAGGACATGTCCCGTGTTCCATATGCAAGTGCAGTGGGTAGCCTGATGTATGCAATGGTCTGTACTAGACCAGACATTGCACATGCAGTGGGAGTATTGAGCAGGTTTATGTCAAAACCTGGGAAGGAGCACTGGACAACAGTGAAGCGGGTTTTCAGGTATTTGCGTGGCACTAGTGATTATGGTTTGTGCTACCAAGGAAGACCAGGATTGGACAGAGTGTTGGATATTCATGGCTTTGTTGATGCAGACTGGGCTGGAGATCTGGATCAGAGAAGATCTACAAGTGGATATGTGTTTAACCTATTTGGAGGTGCAGTCAGTTGGATGAGTAAGAAACAATCTGTAGTGGCACTATCAACTACAGAGGCAGAATACATGGCAGCCACTCATGCAAGCAAGGAAGCAGTTTGGTTGCAGAGATTGTGTTCAAGTATGGGGTTAGTACAGGGAGCTATAAGAATAGACTGTGACAGCCAAAGTGCAATTTTCTTGGCAAAGAACCCTGCTTATCATTCAAAGACAAAGCACATTGATGTTCAATATCACTTTGTGAGGGATATGATAGAAGACAGAAAGGTGTTGCTGGTAAAGGTGGACACTTTGAAGAATACTGCAGATGCATTGACAAAATCTGTGAGCTCTGAGAAGTTCTCTTGGTGTAGAGAAGCAATGGGAATCTCAGGGCTGAAAAATGACTAAGCTCTCCTGTGGCCCCCTGTGGAAAGAAAACAACAAGTGGGAGATTTTTGGGTTGTGTTATATTCTTTCCACGTAGTTAATAGGGGGTTTGAAGGGCACCCGTAACCCCACTTTATGGGGTCCGGGGCAGCACCCCAGAAAATTTTGGTTTTGGACCATATGTTAGGTTGGGCGGACCCACCTATGGTTTTGTGCATGATTTTCGCACATGTTTTTTGGATGCGATGGTTTTCGGTCCATGGTATTGGACGCGATGGTTTTCGGTCCATGGTATTGGATGCTTCGGCATGTATAAATATGTATTGTAACATTGAAAGGAACATAATGAAAAATCAAGCTGGTAGTCCCGGTTTTGGGATCCAGGGAAAAATCTTTGTGCATATGTGTTCTATGGGTTATGCTCTCGCATTGTTTATTTTCTTTGTTTAAGAATTCGTATGCAGGTAATTTCTGTACAGGGTTAAAACCTACACATCCTTGACGGAGTTCAAGACCATATTGTCTCGAGTCTCCATGGGAAGGATACTTCATTTTCAATGTGGAAGACATTAAAGGACCTCTACCAGAACAATAGCGACTAGAGGAAATTGGCGCTCAAGGATAAGCTTTGAAGAATCAAGATGGAGAAGGGTGATACTATTTCCACATATCTGAACAAGCTCACCACCTGTAGAGATGAGTTTGGTAGTGTGGGAATAACTACTGCCGATGATGATATGGTGAGCCTCGCTCTCCTTGGCCTTCCAAAGAGTTGGAAAAGCTACCAGGATTCTGTGAATGGAAGGGAGAAATTGCCAGATTGGGAACGACTGTGGTCGGATGTTATGTAGGAGGATATCAGGAGGAGGACATGAGATGGTTCTTCATCCAATAATGATGATGAAGAAAATCTTGCCTTAGCAAGTAAGGCAAGGAAAAGGAAGGGGAAGGCTTCCCATTTCAAATCGAATTCTTCTCATGGAGGGAAGAAGGGTGACATGTCTAAAGTAAGATGCTTTAATTGTCACAAGATGGGACATTATGCGACTGATTGCCCATCGAAGAAGTCCAAGAAGGGATCCACGGAAGGATCGGAAGGTGAGGCATTAGCCTCTCAGTTTGAAATGGACTTTACCCTCATCGCATGCATGGTGTCATCGATGATGGGTTGTGTCTTGTATCTTGACAGTGGAGCCTCATTCCACATGACCGATGATAAAAATTTATTCAGTGCCTTGGAGGAGAAAGACCTCAAGATGTGCATAGAGATGGGTGATGATGGAAGATATAGTGTTTCAGGAGTGGGCATGTTTGCTTTTCAAAGGGAGGATGGAGCTCCTCTCACCTTGACAGATGTGATGTATGTGTCTGGACTGAAGAAGAACTTGGTATCGGTCGCGATGTTGGAGGACAAAGGCTATGATGTTGTCTTTAGTAAAGGAAAGGTGTTCCTAAGACACATAGCCACAGGTCAGACCAAGAGGATAGGGATTCGGGTGAAGAATCTCTATAAACTAGAGGTAGATGATTGTGCAGCATTGAGTATGAAAGAAAAATTGGTGCAAATCCAAGACATTGGCGAGTTGTGGCACAGGCGGTTGGGCCATTTGCATCATGGGGCTTTGAAGATAATGCAACAGATATCTACAGGACTTCCCAAAGGTAAACTTGAGCAAGTTGACACATGCAAAGGTTGTACCTTGGGAAAGTACACCAAGTCTTCCTTTCATGATCGAGACAGTCAAGTAGAGGCTATCTTAGAGCGAGTTCATACTGATTTGTGTGGACCATTCTCGACGGAATCCACAGTGAAGCAAAGGTATTATGTGATTTTCATTAATGACTATTCTCATAAATGCTGGATTTATTTAATGCAGAAGAAGGACCAAACTTTCACAAAGTTTTGTGAGTTCAAAGCTTTGGTTGAGAAAGAGTCAGGGAAGAAGATCAAGGCCTTAAGAAATGACAACGATGGAGAATATGTCTCTCAAGAGTTTAAGGACTTCTGTGCAGCGGAAGGAATCAAACGAGAGTCCTCATAAGCCACAACAGAATGGGGTGGCCAAGAGGAATAACATAACTATTGTAGGGGCAACACGGGAAATTCTACATGACCAAGGCCTACCACTTCACTTGTGGGTTGAGGCATGCAACACAATGGTCTATTTGCAGAATAGAAGCCTGCATCGCATACTTGGGATGAAGACGCTAGAGGACGCTTTCTCTGGTAAGAGACCAGATGTGGGTCACTTTAGGATCTTTGGCTCATCAGTATATTGCCATGTGACAAAGGATGCATGGAAGAAGCTTGAGGCGATAACAGAGTTGGGGATATTTGTGGGGTACAATGATACACCTCACAACTATCGGGTGTACTTGCCTACCAGTCAGAGGACAATGGTTTGTAGAGATCTCAAGTTTGATGAGCAGAAGGCCATGTGAGTTTCCCTTGAGAGGGAGCTCCAACTACAGGCTATGGAGAATATGCTGGTTCCTAAGGAGGAGGAGCCTCAGACTGATGCGGACTAGCTGCATGCAGAGGTTCCAGGAGTGGAGACATCCACTCAAGCAGAGTCTTCCAGATATGGACGGAAGTGCACAAGAGAAGTTGACAGATTGTTGGAGGATGTGAGAGAGAATGTGGGAGCACCATCTTCTCAGCGCAGACAGAGGAGGTCACCTGAGAGGTACACTGGATACATGGCCCTTGTTGGGGAATGTGTTGAGACTGAGCCATCTTCCTTTGAGGAAGCAGTGTAGCAGCCGATTTGGGTTGATGCTATGGTGGAGGAGTATGACTCCATAGTTCAACAATGTTTGGGATGTGGTTCCTAGACCAAAGAACAAGTTATTTGTGAGTTCCCGTTGGATTTACAAGGTAAAGAAAGCTGCTGATGGTAGTGTGGAGAAGCATAAGGCAAGATTTGTTGCCCGTGGCTTTTCACAGGTCGAGAGGATCATGTTGTTGCAGTATATTTCGACAGAGGAGCAAGATGCTGACATTTTGACAAAGGCATTGTCAAAGTGTAAATTTGAGTTCCATAGAGACAAGATTGGGGTGGAGGATAATCCCTTTCTCATTGAGAGGGAGTGTTGAAATATGGAAACAAAAATATTCCAATTTAATTTGTCCTTGAATTAAGTTGTGAAATAAAATCGAATTTAGTCTTAACAGCTACTTGGAAATAAGTAATTAATTTTTAAATTAATTAGTTGGAGAAATTCAAGTTAGAAGGCTTTCTTAAGTCATGCAAGAGTTATTCCTAAAATTAAGTAGATAAGATTGAGTTATATTTGAGTTGTAATTAGTTAACTCACTTTACTGAGTTAAGTCCAGTTAAATTAGTTCCAAATTGTTTGAGGAACTAATAGTGAGTTAACAGTTAGTAGATGCATTAATGCACTCAACTAGTGCTACTCCAGTTAACTGAAGATTCCCTCATTAGAAACTCATGCATGTTTATTCTGAGAAAGACCCAGTTGAGATTAATGTTCAAGGAAAATGTACTGTCAGTTGCATGTGTTTTCTCATGGAGAAAATTCATGCATGCAATCAAGGATTCATCCTTGAGGATTGCGTAGTTTTGAAGGTTGGTTTTTCATTTGGTAATAGGAAAATCATCCACAAGGAACAATGCAAGGAAATAGGAGCTTGGAGGGCAGAGAGGAAGGCGAGAGAGAAGCCAAGATTGCTTGTGAGCATCTGTGAGGATTGTACTGAGAGATGGCTAGCTGTGAGAGCTAAGGCTTTGTATAATTCCTAATGTATTTCCACCATGTATGATAATACAGTAGTGTGGGGTTTTATGTGAGGATTTCCCCAAAGTATTTTCATGTGTATTGTGCTATTGATTCTTCTTCTTCTGGTTATATTGTTCAACTCGATCTTTAAGCTTCCGCAAATTGATAGTAGAAGTAGGTTATAGTATTCTGCTTTGATTTATATTGCATTATCGGGTTAACCTATCACAGATTTTCTACAATTCCATTTACCTCTACCTTTGTCTTTACCCTTCCATACATGTTGAGCTTCATTCTTACGCTTTGATTTCTCATAGCAATGCTTTAATTTCCCATTGAATTCCTCAAGTGACCGAGGCACATCCTACTCAATCCGATCTATAAACACTAATGGAAAACCACCGACAAACCTCTAAACTTTATCCTTCTCATTAGTAAGATACGGTACATACCTCAATAGTTCCAAAAACTTGGTCGTGTACTCATCATCTGTCATTGATCCCATCTTTATCTCATAGAATTCTTTTGCCTTACTGTGTAGCACCATTTTGACAAGTACTTCTTCCTAAAAAGCCTCTTGAATTCCCACCAACTCAAGTCATTTGTCCTGATGTCTCTAACCCCCTTAACATCTTTCCACTAGATGTATGCTTTACATTTCAATCTGAATATAACTATTCTAGCATTCATGTTATCTGTGTACTCATGTAACTCAAAGAATTTGTTCATCCCAAGTATCCAAGCCTTTGCATCTTCTAGCTTCTTCACATCTCCATCAAAAGTAGGTGGTTTTTATTTCTTGAATTCATCCGGTAAGTATCCCCTATCATTCCTCCTATAAGGATGATAGCGATCACAATCATGATGTCTATCAGAACCAAAACTAGAATAATACCTGTACTCATCGCCCCTCCTTTCTGGGGTGTTCAACAACCTGCCATCTCTCATTGTGTTAGATCTGTTCGACTTGTGTCTACCAGGAGATCTATTGCCATATGCTCCTTTAGTCCCATCCTCATGTACATGGTTGATCCAAAGCGGCCCTTGTCGTTGCAGTTCTGACAAAATATGAAGAAGTATAGCATTCACCTTTGCTTGCTTCTCTTGTGCCTGTATGACCCAACCATTATTTTCCTTACAACTCCTTATCTCTTCCTTCAAGCTTCTCAATGTATCGGCAAAATCAGAAGTATGCCCCACACCACGCTACTCATTTGATGCACAGGGAGATTCTATGTAGTCTACCACCTTGCTATCCATTTGATATTTCTCTTCTAGTGATGCATAATATGTCAGATAAACCAAATCACAATAAACCAACATACCTTAGTATAACTTGGGGAGGATACCTTGTCTGCAAGATCACCAAATCAATGTGATACATTTATAACATAATCATAACAACGTATAAACATTCGCAAGTAATTGTATGAACCATAATCATTACTCTAGTTAGGATCCGGTCCTCATTGCAAAGCCATATCAACAATGCATGTTATGACCTCATGCATGACAACAACCATTACTCCATTATACACATTGCTACATGCAACCGACAATATGCATAAGCAATGCCTAGCCAACTACGAATATGCATAAACGCATGTAGTCGAGCATAATCGATTAGTTCTTTCAATCAACCTACAAGACTAATACATGTAATCAAAATATTCAAAATGTAACCTAACATACACAGATGTAAGTAGGTGACATAAAATCAACATGTAAGAGACAAATAACCATATACAGTCAGTCACATACTTATTTAAATACGTTCCAAAAGATCAACATCAAATTCTCCATGATAACCATACTACAACCGTAATCCAAATTCAAGCAATTGCAACAAGTATAGAGTGTAAGAGACACACACACAACTGACATGCATGCATGACTAACACATTCAACCCATCCAGCCTGAGAGTTGAACCATACTTTGATACCAGTCTGTAACACCCTCCTCCCACATACACCCATGTAACCATGCCAACCGGGGTAAACATGAGAAGAGAGGCTACTATGATTAGATTCGACCTCCTATGTGACCTTAAGGAAGTGGAATCGACAAAATCACACACAGTCATCCAACATCATTAATAAAACCCTCATGAGATAAGTCAACTACTGAGACAACTTGTCCCTGGGTTCCACTACTGTTCTAGACCTCTTAGGCCAGAGGCACTCTCATGTTATGGGCAAGGGAGTGACCAGAGACCTAAAGTCACTCTCATAGGCATGCCTGGTAGTGACTATGGACTAAAGTTGCTAGTTTTGTGCCAGTGACCCCATGATTTAAGCCACTTTTTCAGGCCCAGAACCTAAGCCATTGCCTAGAATGGAATGAAAGCTCAAAATCAAGTAAAGTATAGGGAAACAATGATGCAAAAGTAATAAGTTGATCAAGACCTTAACCAAACCCCTACTAGCCATGACAGGAATTTTTTCAAACATATCGTCGACATGTAACCTACAGGTGTAAACGACAGAATTAAGTGTAGGGATCTCATACTTATCTGAGAATCGCTATAAACCATTCTCCCCTCATGTCATTTGCTGCATATTCATCTATTAGGTAATAAACACATTATCCATTCATATACATGTAAAAACACGCTGAGAGCTAAATATAGATGCTGTCATAAAATGTGCATATAACTGACATAATAGGGACATAAATACAATAAACATATAAGCCATCAAAATCCATATATGCATCAGTACATTTACACATGAAAATCCATGGAATGAATTTCTCATTAATCATTGCAATGAACCAACCAGAGATGGGACTACCATGTTCCACCTGACCATAGATTGGCTGATCCAAGTCTCTCTTCAACCAATCACCCCCATGCCATATTCCAAGAATGAATGTGGGACTCATATAACACATAAAAAACAACAATCAAAGTGGATGCCACCAGAGTTATCCACCTACACTGTGAGGAATTTGAGTGCCTATAGACTCTCAGGCTTTACCGTGCATCCACAGTTCGATCCAGGGATCACTAGGCCCTACACCGAGACATACTCTTCAGGATTTACCGTGCATTCCATCCTGGAATCACTAGGCCCAATGGAGAGAAAATATACCTCTTGGCTTTACTGTATATCCCACCATTCACCGATAAGTATTCCTAGGCCCACCTAGGCACACAATCTGGATTTACCACAACCCATAGTTTGGTTCAAGGGTTACTAGACTAGTGGCTTCGTGCATCCTCAGTCTGGTTCAGGGACCACTACACCATGTGTTTTTCAATTCAGAGATCCACCCCACTCAGCTTCGAATCCAATTTGGCCATCCCACATAAACCGAATGAGTGAATCCATCTCATCAAAGCTATTAGGGAATGGAAAGGCTAGGCTAAAAATACTGTCACACCTGGAAAAACCAATGCCATGGTAGAAAATAAACACATGCAATCCCATGCATTCCAAATCTAGAAAGGAAAATGCACATGCAAATCGATACCTGAAACGAAGTCTTGCCTTTCCATGCTTGATCTTTGCTTCCTCTTGCCTTCTTTGCCTTTCTTTCTCCAATTCCAAAGTGCTCCAAGAAGAACTCTAAGTATCCAAGATTATGAGAGAGAGAGAGAATAATGAAAGAGCTCCAAAGCTAAACTGACAAAATGTTACCAACTCATCCTCAGAAGCAATTTTATGAATGAGGCCTCTATTTTCTTCATTTTCCATTATTTTCCTTCGTTTTCCTCCTCACATGAAACATGTGACCTTTCACCTCCTTTTTCTCATAATTTCCATTATTTTCATAAATAATTGTGCCAAAATTCCATTTTTCTTGTCCAAAGCCTTACCAATTTCCTTAGCCATAAACAACCAAATGAACACCTCCTAGGATTTCTTGCGCAACATTCAGCATGGAATAAGTGTCTCATTCATCCGTGGTTATTGTTTTTAACTTTTATTACATGAAATTTTCACCAGGGTTGTCACAACTAGGATATTATGGATTGTCCGTCTACACTTGATCCCGATATGGTTGATGATCCCATAGAGCCTATGGATCCATTAAATCATCCTCCAAGTGATCCTCCCTCCAAGAAGAGACCACTTTGGTTTTACGATACTTTACAGGATACTGAAAGAAATGTCCCCACTAACAGATCATTAAGAGAAAGGAAACAACCATGCAAGTATCAAGGATATGTTGTTGCTATGAGTACTATGATTCACACTGAACCATCCACATTCAAAGAAGCAGTAAAAGAACAAGTTTGGAAGGATGCTATGGCTAAAGACTATGAATCAATTATGAAAAACGATGTATGGGACGTTGTACCTAGACCGAAAGGGAAGTTTGTTGTGACTTCAAAATGGCTATTTAAAATCAAGCATGAAATTGATGGCAATATTGAGAAATATAACGAAAGGTTCGTGGCTCGAGGCTTCTCTCAAAAATAGGGAGAAGATTATGATGAAATATCCTCTCCCGTAGCTCGATATACAACCATCTATTCTATAGTTTCCCTTGTTGCAAGTCAGGGATGGAATCTTCATCAAATGGATGTAAAGATCACATTTCTTTATGGCATATTACATGAAGAGGTATATGTTGAACAACCACAAGGATTCAAAGTAGACGATCGAAGAACACATGTTTGTAGGTTGAATAAGGCATTGTATGGTTTGAAGCAAGTTCCCCGAGCTTGGTATGCACGTATTGACAGTTACTTAGTGAAGTTGGGATTCACAAGAAACAATGTTGATCCCAACCTCTACTTCAAAGTAGTCCAAGGCATGCCATTGATTTTGGTTTTATATGTTGACGATCTATTTTTGACAGGTAGTGAGCCTTTGATGATTGAATGTAAGAGGAAGCTAGCCTCTAAGTTTGAGATGAAATACCTTGGTCTCATGCACTACTTTTTGGGCCTTGAAGTATGAAAAAATCTTGTTGAGATCTTCCTTTCACAAGGAAAATACATTGTAAAGTTGTTGGAAAGATTTGGAATGATTGAATGTAAATCCATGGTCACTCTAATGGAAATGAACTTCAAGAAATTATGTGGAGATGCTGCAGGACTAGACTTAGAAAATCCATCTTAGTATAGACAACTGATTGGGGCTCTGATGTTCCTTGTGAACACCCGTCCAGACATCTGCTATGCAGTAAACACATTAAGTCAATTCATGACTGAATCCCACCACACACATTGGATAGCTGCCAGACACATATTGAGATATTTGCATGGGTCGATCACACTTGGCCTGAGATATTATGCAGGAAATGTTAAACTTCATGGATACATTGATGCTGACAGGGGAAAAAATGTTTTTGACATGAAAAGTACATCTGAATGTTGTTTTTGCCTTGGATCTACCATGAAATCCTGGATGAGTAAGAAACAAAAGTTGTAGCATTGAGCACAACCGAAGCAGAATATATTTCCACTAGCATGACTAACTTCGAGGTAGCATGGTTAAGAAATCTCTTTGGAGAGTTATTTGAGCAAGTCCTAGACTTTGGAGAGCTATTTGAGCAGGTCCTAGATACAACAGTGATATACTGTGACAATAGAGTGGGATCCGTTTGGCAAAAAATATTGTGTTTCATGACAAGTCCAAGCATATTCATATTCAATATCACCTCATTTGAGACATGTTGCAGAGAGGAGTTGTCAAGCTCAATCACATATCAACAGATATTTAGATTGAAGATATTCTCACCAAGGTAATACCTAAGAGAAAGTTATCGATTTTCAGAGAATAACTTGGATTAATGGATGTATCCCCTCCAGATAGGGGGCAACGCTAATCGAGGACACTGAGCATACTCTTCCCACCCTGCTTAAGCTCCCAGGGTGAGGAATTGAGATAAATGGCTCCTGACTAAGTCACAGGGTTCGGCGAACATGAAGCTTCAGGTTCGAAATTTGGCAAACCTGTAAAAAAATTTGAAGTTCGTTCAGGTTCGGAGAACCTGAAAGTTGAACCTCAAGCCAAATTCGAACCTCATCGAACTCCTCGAACCTCAACGAACTTAATCGAACCTAAATGAACCGAATCGCGAACTTAAACGAATTTTTGAGGTTCGATGGTTTTCTGGACGGTTTTCTTGATGGTTTTAGAGGAAAAACCAGGGGCTGCATACCGCTTTTTAGCACTTCTTCCCGCCAAATAATTCTTTATAAACAATCGTTGGCTACCATTTTGGCATACACTGTCGGGTTGATTGAGGTTGAGCGCTTGTTTGTAGTGAGTTTGCAGACGTTTGGGCACGTAGTGTGAGCTCGACCGAGGCTTGTCGCTTGAGGCTTTGAGCAGTGGCACAAGGCTGCACGCAAACAACCGACGCACCGCGACTTTCTTTTGTCTCTTTCTTTTATTTCTTTTCTATCCTTGTAAAGATTTACGCGAAATGCTATTAACCATTTGTTTTATCCATTTATTTCGTTAGTGTCTCTGCAACAGTCAGGACTCTGCATCTAGCTTAGGTGTGATGATCAAATATATTTACTTATGGAAGTTGGACCCGATCAGTACTGGTAGCTATTCTAGTTGGTAGATTTTAGTATTTGTAAATGCTTTCAACTATCTTGAAGGTTCCACTATATGGTTGGACAATTTCTGGGTTATGGCTTGTATTGAGCATGCTAGGTTTGGAAATGTCACTTGGGCGTAGTCTCATCACTCTATCGATCTTCTAACCATTGCCCCCTTTGCCTAATGTAGTCATTGTGTCTTTTGATTTTTTTGGTCCTAGCCTTCTTATTTTCTTTTCCGCTTATTTGGTCGTTAAAATTGGTCTAGATTATAGAACTGATTCTCTTATAAATAGTTCTGCTAATCATTTTGATATCTAGGTAGATCATATCAATCAACGTTAAATATTTAGAAATCGAGGCAGATCATACCTACTAAGTTAGATCATATAAGGTTTTAATTTGTTTTTTTAAATGAATTTAGGTCGATCATAGAAGCCAGTGGGAATAGGAACTTGATACCCTTTTGGGGATTCTTACCGCCCTTTTTTTTGCTGAACAGTGTGACAAGACTTTCAGGTTCTACAACCTGAACTTGTTAGAATGAAATTGAGCATGGACATAGATGTTTTTGCCGATATAGGACTTGGAAGGGAATGTGGTTCAAAATTGATTCTTGATAAGTATCTGCCTACATCTTCCATTCCTTCCACATCAGTTCATAATAAGGCACACCATGGATATATTAAAACAGTGGCATTGCACTTTGTGAAGTGACATGCGTTCTACATCCCAGTAGTGAAGTGATTGTAAACCCATGTTGTTATATCTCTGACCATGACTATGCAAAACTGTAATATAATAGTAAATGAACCCCACATATCGACATATCAACAGTGGACTGCATGATACCTCTATATATAGAGAGAGAAGCTTTGTCCTCCAAGAAAGCATGGCCGCACTGGAAACCCACATTTACCTTTCACCATTTACTAAGGCATTCATGAATAACCATTTTTCATAATGTTAAGATCTTGAGGTACATAAGCACAATGTGAAGGCACATGATAATGTCTACTAATTTCACCTAGTATTGGTCTTTGGTCTTTTGACATCATTAGTAGACATCATTATGATGTCATACATAGATATATATAAATATATATATATATTGAAAAATATGTATAGTCGAACCTAATTCCAAACCTCATTCGAACTTGATCAGAAAATTCGAATTCGAATCGAACTTAATAGTTGTCGAACTCGAATTCGAACTCGAATCGTGTGACATAGGCTCCTGGGTTTGAGTGAACTCTGGACAATAGGGCGTTACCCTATATGTTACCCAGGGGGTAGAAGAATTTTTCTCCCATATCTTCATAGGGTTGGAGAAAGTTGCTCCCCTATCTTCATAGGGTTGGAGAATTTTGCTCCCCTATCTTCATAGGGTTGGAGAATGTGACTCCCCTCTTGGTCTTTGCAGAGTATACCCCTATTGGCATCATACCCTCAAACAAGCTAGCTTGATGGGAATACCACTCCTCGTTTTGGCCAATGAGTTGAGAGCGTACTTGGGGTGTACAACCCAAGTCGATTATGATGTAGGTGTTCTACCACATGACTTCGGAGGGTCATTGTTGGGAAGATCAGTAGGCGATAGGATTGGGTTGGAGATGTGCTCCCTTGTATGATATATATAATCCTATTTCTTGGTATGGGTGGAAGCTATTGCTCCCCGATTCTTCTTCTTCTAGATCCAAGAAAGTTTCAGCAGTTAGAGGTGAGCAGAGATAGTCAAAGCATTACAACAACTTGACAGGATGATGCAAAGATCAACTAACAGATATTGACAAGTGTAATTCTTCATAGTTGAGAGGGAGTGTTAATTTTGCAACTAGGGTCAAATTCAACATTTGACATCTTAGATGACTAGGATGATGATTTCATTATATTCCTCTTTTTGAGAGGAACAAAATCAACCTAAAGATTACTTGATTTGGTTAAGATGAAGTTAATTTTTGAATTATTTTATTGATTCATTCATTATGGAATGGGTCTGCTTTAACCACGTGGGTAACTGCTTGGGTCATCCTCAACCCCAAGTAAACCCTTAAGAAAGCCTATAAAAGGAAGCAACCTTCATCTCATTTCAACACACTTGATTAAGACATATTTCTATTTTGTTTTGGCTCGAACAGGTTTGTCGGTAAAAGTTTTCATAGGTTCCAAAATTACAAGCAAAAGGGTCGCTCTAGGTTAGGGTTTTCTGGATCTCAGTCGTTGGCACAAAACATAAGTTTTTCATCCTCGGTCATAGGCATAGATTAGGCAAGAGAGAGACTCTGGCTATCTGGTTGCTCGGAGACAGTTCAGTGAGAGCGACTCTCGGTTCAGAGGCAGATTAGAAGGTTTTGGTCCCCAGTCGCTCGCACCAAGTAGCCCTGGGAGCAACCCTGTCTTGTCGGTTGCTCGCACAACTTGGCAAGGGTGCGATTTTGGTTTTTAGTCACTTGCATAGCTCGGTAAGGGAACATATTTGGGTCTTTGTAGTTTAGTTCCAGAGTCGCATGCATAAAGACCTCATGGGAGCGACTCTGCAATCACAGTCACTTCCATAGTGTCCATGAGAGCGACCCAAAAATTTCAGTCGCTTGCAAACAATGTTGATGAGGATGAACCAATTCAGATCTAAGGTTTTGACATCTTGGCTTCAATAAAATTCAATAATATGGTAGATATGGGTTTCTCTGTTGTTATAATAGATCTATAGATATGATTTATTGTTATCTACTGCAAATCATATGTATTGGGCTCATTGTACTCACTATTGAAATCTTTTTATGACAATCTACTAAAGAAGAATGTAGAAATTTTGAATGATATGACACATATTCATAGAGATTATCCTGATTATACACTTATAAGCGGAACATGCATAATACATAACCTCCTCTACATTGATCATCAATTTACAGAAGTTGAAACATTCACAGGCGTACATAGAAGCATCAATCACACATATCAACACAGTATTTTCCCGGGGAAAGCATCTCGCTAAAAACCCCAACTATCTGTATATTATAGTGATTGAATCATGTAACAATACATAGTAAAATACTCCTCACAAGTACTCAGTACTATCTCCACATGCTACACACAAAATAGCTTAGATCTGATCTCCAAATCTCCCCCGCTGCTTGCCTGCCTCCACAGCTCAATACCTGCTCAAGAATTGAATGAGAATGGTTTACCAAACTCGTATTTAACCTCCAAAGAATCACTCACACTGGGAAAGACGTGAGAAAAGGCTATAATACTTGGTATTGGCCAATTCATTGGCATGCTCAATCCCTTTGATTGTGCAAATCATCATGCACAACTATAGTCACAACTGATAGCAATCTGATCCTCTAACACCTGTCCCTGCTGAACTGAAAATGCACTGACATGCAACTGAGTTAACTGATGTATTCTATAGTTGCATTATGAGTTAATAATTAGTTTAACAACTTATCATTAGTCTATTTGCAGTTAGACTAATTACAACTAGTTTAACCAAGTCAAACTGAACACAACTCCATCAACTCTACAATCAACTCCACCAAACTCAACTGATTAAGTTCTAACTGAAGTCATGCATGCAACAAATAAAATGAAACACAAAGAAAGCGTACTTCCTTCTGACAACTGCATGTGCCACATCTGTAGCTCAAACTGAAGTGCTCCAAGAGAATAAGATCAAGTTTATAGTCCAAATATTATTATGAGACAATAATATTTGATTTTTCTATTTTTGACAGCCAGTCTAAAAATAGACTTTGATCACTCCTGTTGTGATCACTCCTGCTGTGATCATCCATGTTGTGGTCACTCTTGCTGTGATCATCCCTGTTGGGATTCAAAAATGGAACTTGCGCCATAATTTGCCTGCGGGTCCACTTAGTGAAGGCGACTCTTTTCACTAAGCTCCATCATCTTGTTGCACACTTTTCAACACTCCCTCTCAACAAGAAAGGCTTCCTCTCAAACCCGATCCTGTAACTCTGGAATGTTATCCATGCAACACATCTGGCCGGTCCACTTGCTCTGTCATCAAAGTCTTTGACTGCTATTGCCTCTGTTGACTGAAGACTCTGCATCTCTGTGCTCTTCAGCATCTGACTGCTCTAGCCTCTGTCACTTTGATCTTTGACTGCATCCGTGCTGCTGTTGGTTCTATCTCCCAGCATTGCATCCACACTACACCTCCCAACTGACCTCCCTGTTGGGCTAGAAACACCCTCTGATGCTGAAGCTCTACCTGCTGCTGACAAGTGCTCCCTCTCTGACTTCTGTGCTACTGCAACATCTCCATGCATCTCGCACCATTTCACACCTCTTCGTGCCACCTAGCACTGTGTAAAACACTTGTGCCTCTCGCATTGCTGCAGCCTGCTAGCTATGCGCTGTCCTGGGATTCCCTACACTGTCGCTCTCTCTACCGCTCCATTCGCATCTGTCTCTACCCAATCAGTCAGTTCTTGCTACTACACATCGGGGCTCCCGTAGCAAGGTCTCATCCAAGAGGTTGGGTACCTCAAGGATCCTGCCCATCCTCCTTGGGACGATCACTCTATATCGCCCCACCTCTTACCTGGAGGTATGGCTGCATGTGATCCCTCAGCCCACCTGGCTCGAAGTTTCCCCCTACTGGAGGTCTCTGCATGAGTAGATGTCTCTACTTGATCTCCTCTCAGCTTCCCTTGTTGTGGCTCCTACACAACCTCCTGAAGCTGCTGCACTAATCGTGGCTCCTCCACAATCGTTTGAGACTTCTTCTGGCTCTGCATGTTGAAAGGTAACATACCTTCCCTCTCAACCACCAAGTCTCCATTAATTGCCTCGCTGCTCAAGGCTTCGCATGCATCTTGAACCTCAAGAGCATAGAGGTTCCTGACCCGTGAACCAATCTCATGACAACGAAAGCATCTCACCTTCAACTTGTCAACCTTCTTCCCATCATTGGAAGAACAAGATTCGGAAAGAGAAACCTTCTCCTTCCCCTTCTTCACCTTACTCGCTAAGGCACAGTTCTCCTCATCCTACATGGATGAAGAACCGTCTCTGGTGCTCCGTCTAATCTCCTCCTACACAAGATCCGACCAAAGTCTCTCCCATCCTGGCAATTTCTCCTTTCCATTCACTGAGTCCTGGTAGCTATGCCAACTCTTAGGAAGGTCAAGGAGTGCTAGACTCACCATCCTCATCCGACAGTCACCCCCACACTTCCCGGCTCATCCCGGCATTGGGTGAACTTCGTGAGATACTGGAACATACTGTCTCCATTCTCACACTGAATGTTTCTGAGTTTATCTCTTGCTTTGGAATTAAATCTGAATTCCAGTAACTCAAAACTCAACCGCTTCCGATCTAAAATTCGTGAGAACAAAGTATTTCTCGTACAGAGATCGACTGTATGGGCATTCATCGGATATCTCAACTTCCAAAAGAAGGATGAATCCAGAGGCTACCTGGCCCGATCACAGACTCTTCCTGAAGAAATAAAATGTAAACACTTCCTGAATAATAGATCTGATGATCAATCCTCGCTTGATATCCTGTAAAAATCTCTTCTACAAATCAAGCAGCTCTGATACCATGTAGAAATTTTGAATAATATGACACATATTCATAGAGATTATCATGATTATACACTTATAAGCGGAACATGCATAATACATAACCTCCTCTACGTTGATAATCAATTTACAGAAGCTGAAACATTCACAGGCGTACATAGAAGCATCAATCACACATATCAACACAATATTTTCCCGGGGAAAGCATCTCGCTAAAAACCCCAACTATCTGTATATTATAGTGATTGAATCATGTAACAATACATAGTACAATACTCCTCACAAGTACTCTATACTATCTCCACATGCTACACACAATACAGCTCAGATCTGATCTCCAAATCTCCCCTGCTGCTTGCCTGCCTCCACAGCTCAATACCTGCTCAAGAATTGAATGAGAATGGTTTACCAAACTCGTATTTAACCTCCAAAGAATCACTCACACTGGGAAATACGTGAGCAGAGGCTATAATACTTGGTATTGGCCAATTCATTGGCATACTCAATCCCTTTGATTGTGCAAATCATCATGCACAACTATAGTCACAACTGATAGCAATCTGATCCTCTAACACCTGTCCCTGTTGAATTGAACATGCACTGACATGCAACTGAGTTAACTGATGTATTTTATAGTTGCATTATGAGTTAATAATTAGTTTAACAACTCATCATTAGTCTATTTGCAGTTAGACTAATTACAACTAGTTTAACCAAGTCAAACTGAACACAACTCCATCAACTCTACAATCAACTCCACCAAACTCAACTGATTAAGTTCTAACTGAAGTCATGCATGCAACAACTCAAATGACCCACAAAGAAAGCGTACTTCCTTCTGACAGTTGCATGTGCCACATCTGTAGCTCAAACTGAAGTGCTCCAAGAGAATAAGATCAAGTTTATAGTCCAAATATTATTATGAGACAATAATATTTGACTTTTCTATTTTTGACAGCCAGTCTAAAAATAGACTTTGATCACTCCTGCTGTGATCACTATTGCTGTGATCACTCCTGCTGTGATCATCCCTGCTTTGGTCACTTTTGCTGTGATCATCCCTATTGGGATTCAAAAATAGAACTTGCGCCATAATTTTCCTGCGGGCCCACTTAGTGAAGGCGACTCTTTTCACTAAGCTCCATCATCTTGTTGCATTCTCAACAAGCATTTCTTGTTGCACACTTTTCAACAAAGAAGATTTGAAAGGGTTTCCAGCTTGTGGGGTTTTTCCCTGGTCTTGGACTAATCTGCTGTCTCTTATGGTTGTGTTGTTATCTTCTTTATCAATGCATATATTTTTCTTTCTTCAGTTACGCTTATGATTGGTTATACTACTAACAATTGGATGCATTGTTAATGAAAAGATAAATTGGGCTAAAGTAACGGATACAACATTGAACAATCATAAATTTAACATGGTATGAGAGCTAAGGTGAAAGTCAATCCCAAGACAAGACAAGCTTTAAATCCCTCTCCTCTAGAAAGCAGATCACCTATGTCATCCTCTACCTTCAAGGACCATTAAAATTTGGGTGACGCATCAAACTTTTCTGCGTGGAAAGTTTGATTGGAGATCATAGCTGAAAACAATGATGTGCTGGAATACATCCAAGCAAGAATACCCGAGCCTCTAGAAAATGCTTCCGCTTCTCTCAAGAACAGGTACAAGAAAGGTGAGTCTAAAGAGAAACAAATTATAGATGATGGTTTACAAGATCATTTACTTGCTTATGTTGGGAATTTAATAATGTCTAAAGATATGCATGACAATATAACTGACATGTATGAAGTCAACAACCTAAATGAGATCATCACCTTGAAAGATCAACTTAAGGAAGTCAAGATGAACAAAGGGGAAGCTGATCAATATATCATTATGAGGATCTCTCATCTTAGAGATGAATTGTAGAGGGTTGGAGAAAATGTACCTGACAGGGAGCTAGTGGTTGTGGCTCTTAGAGGTATCCCCTCTATTTGGGAAAGCTTCATTACTACAATCAACAACAAAAATGTTCTTCCGTCATATGATGAGATCATTTTGGAAAACTCACTCAGAAGAATCTAGAATGATCGCAAGAGGAAGGATTCAAAAGCATGAAGAAGGAGAGTCCACTGCATACATCACTCATGCTAAAAGAAAGAAGACAAGAGGAGGTTCATAAAGGAAGTTTCCTCCTCAAAATACAAAAAGAAGGAATGATAGATCGACATCTCATGTTGAATGCTTCATTTTTCATAAGAAGGGTCATTATGCATAAGATTGTCCTTAGAAAGGAAAGAGGCCATGATACAACACTAGAGGAAACTACAATAACAAAAGAAGAAAAGACAATCAAAGACATAACCATGACATAAGAGATGATAGAAGAAGAAGAGACTCCTCAAGCAACCATGAAGAATATCATCCTCCTCAAAAGAAGTCAAGGGCTCCCAGGTATGAAATTAATGTTGTAGGTTAATCTGAATACATTCTCATTTCTGCTCTTTCTAGTTCTTCTCCACCGGATTTGAGGGACAACTTGTTGGTTGATAGTGGGGCCACTCATCATTTCTTTGGTTATAAATAAGTCCTCTTTAATCTGGTAGAGAGGGAGACAAAGATAAAGATCATTCTTGGAGACAACTCTACTCATCCCGTGAAAGGTTTTGGGTCCATCAAATTTCAGCTAAAGTCTGGGGAATTAGTTCTGCTGCATGATGTCATGTACGTTCAAGGATTAATTAAGAATTTGTTATCTGTATATGCATTGTAAGACAAAGGGATGAGGGTTTCCTTCATCAAAGGTAAATTTATAACTTGCCCTGCTGATTCACCAATGCGAGATGCCTTCACATTAAGATTGAGATTTGAAGGACTCTATAGGGTCACTAGAAGACCTCTCCTTGCTTTGGTTCATAATACCAATCATTTGAACGAATTATGGCACCGCAGACTGGCTCATGTTCACTATGATGCACTTATGAAATTAAAGAAATTGGTCTTTGGTATTCCCAATGTTTAGGCTCATCATGATGGAGTTTTCCCAGGTTGTGCAAGTGGAAAGAAAACAAGGGGATCATTTACCTCTAGTAAGAACAAAACTCATGATATCCTTCATCTCATTAACTACATATATGTGGTATGATGCTTGTACATTATGTTGGTGGTCATCTCTACTACATTAACTTTATCGACAATTTATCAAGAAAGACATCAATATACTATCTTAAGCACAAGGATGAAGCATTTGAAACATTCAAGGAATTTAAATCCTTGATCGAAAATCAATCAGGAAAGATAATCAAAGTCTTTAGGTTCAACAATGGAGGAGAATACATGTCAAAATAATTCATATCATTTTGCAAGGAAGAGATAATCAAGAAGGAAATGATTGTGTCATATACTCCTAAACAAAATGGTTTAGCCGAAATAAAGAACGAGTCTATATTAGAAGCTTCTCGTGCTATTCTCCATGATCAGAAGGTGCCAAAGTTCCTTTGGGTTGAAGCTACATCTACTGTGGTATATGTTCAGAACAGGGTGTCTCATCAAGCATTAGAAAACAAGACTTTTGAAGAAATATTCACAAGCACGAAGCGTGATATCAACCATCTTCATGTATTTGGATGCCCAGTATATTTTCATGTGCCGAAAGACAAAAGGAACAAACTGGAAGCTATTGGCAGAAAATGTACGTTTGTGGGTTATTGTGAAAATTCTAAAGCATATAGAATTTATATTCCTGGTTAGAGGAAGGTCGAAATTAGTAGGGACATATGAAGATGCAACTCTTGGAAAAACAAGAGAGCTTCCTCCACCTCCTCCTCCCAAGGAAGAGAACTATGACTGGGATATTTTGGATGGTCCATCTATACCTGAGTCCAATATGTTTGATGATCCCATAGAGCCTGTGGATCCGTTAGATCCTCCTCCAAGAAGAGACCACTTTGGCTTCGTGACAGGATACTGAAAGAAATGTCAAGAAATGTCCGCATTCGCAGATCATTAAGAGAAAGGAAACAACGAGGAAGGTATCAAGGATATGTTGTTGCTATGAGTACTATGATTCACTCCAAACTCTCCACATTCGAAGCAGTAAAATAACAAGTTTGGAAGGACGCTATTGCTGAAGAATATTAATCAATTATGAAAAATGATGTATGAGATGTTGTACCTAGACTGAAAGAGACATTTGTTGTGACTTCAAAATGGCTATTTAAAATCAAACATGGAATTGACGGCAGCATTGAGAAATATAAAGAAAGGTTTGTGGCTCGAGGATTCTCTTAGAAAGAGGGAGAAGATTATGATGACATATTTTCTCCCATATCTCGATATACAACCATCTGTTCTATAGTTTCCCTTGCTACAAGTCAGGGATGGACTCTTCATCAGATGGATGTAAAGACCCCATTTCTTCATGGTGTGTTACAATAAGAGGTATATGTTGAACAAACACAAGGATTCAAAGTAGAGGATTGAAGAAAACATGTTTGCAGGTTGAAGATGGCATTGTATGGTTTGAAGCAAGCTCCCCGAGCTTGGTATGCATGTATTAACAGTTACTTAGTGAAGTTGGGGTTCGCAAGAAGTAATGCTGATCCCAACCTCTACTTCAAGGTCCAAGGTATGCCATTGATTTTGTTTTATATGTTGACGATCTATTTTTGATAGGTAGTGAGGCTTTGATGATCAAATGTGAGAGGAAGATAGCCTCTTAGTTTGAGATGAAAGACCTCAGTCTCGTGCACTAATTTTTGGTCCTTGATGTGTGGAAAAATCCTGGTGAGATCTTCCTTTCACAAGGAAAATACATTTTAAAGTTGTTGGAAAGATTTGGAATGATTGAATGTAAATCCATGGTCACTCCAATGGAAATGAACTTGAAGAAATTATGTGGAGATGCTACATGGCTAGACTTAGAAAATCCATATCAGTATAGACAACTGATTGGGGCTTTGATGTTCCTTGTGAACACTAATCCAGCCATCTGCTATGCAATAAACATATTGAGTCAAATTCATGATGAAGCCTCGCCACACACATTGGAAATCCGCTTGACACAGATTGAGATATTTGCATGGGTCGATCACACTTGGCATAAGATATTCTACAAGAAATGTTCAACTTCATGGATACACTGATGTTGACTGGGCCGGAAATGTTATCGATAGGAAAAGTACATTTGGATGTTGTTTTAGCCTTGGATCTACCATGATATCCTAGATGAGAAGGAAACAAAAGTCTGTAGCATTGAGCACAACTGAAGCAGAATATATTTCCGCTAGCATGGCTAGCTGCGAGGCAGTATGGTTAAGAAATCTCTTTGGAGAGCTATTTGAATAGGTCCTAGATACAACAATGATATACTGTGACAACAAGAGTGGGATCCGTTTGGCAGAAAATCCTGTGTTTCATGACAAGTCCAAGCATATTGAGATTCGATATCACTTCATTCGAGACATGGTGCAAAGAGGAGTTGTCAAGCTCCATCACATATCAACAGATGAACAAATTGCAAATATTCTCACCAAGGCATTACCAAAGAGAAAGTTCTCTATTTTTAGAGAACAACTTGGACTGATGGATGTAGCCCCTCCGGATAAGGGGCAACACTGATCGAGGACACTGAGCATACTCTTCCCACCCTACTTGAGCTCCCAGGGTGAGGAATTGAGATAGAGGGCTCCTGGGGTTGAGGGAACTCTGGACAATAGGGAGTTACCCTATATGTTACCCAGGGTAGAATAATTCTTCTCCCTATCTTCATAGGGTTGGATAATGTTGCTCCTCTCTTGGTCTTTGCAGAGTATACACCTGTTGGCATCAAACCCTCAAGCAGGCTAGCTTGATGGGAATACCGCTCCTCGTTTTGGCCAATGAGTTGAGAGTGTACTTGGGGTGTACAACCCAAGTCGATTATGATGCAGTTGTTCTACCACATGACTATGGAGGGTCATGGTTGGGAAGATCAGTAGGCGATAGGATTGGGTTGGAGATGTGATCCCCTGTATGATATATATAATCCTATTTCTTGGTATGGGTGGAATTTATTGATCCCCAATTCTTCTTCTTCTAGATCTGATAAATCTTCAACATTTAGAGTGTAACAGAGATAGTCAAAGAATTACAACAACTTGACAGGCTGATGCAAAGATCAACTGATAGATATAAGCATGTGGAATTTTTCCTAGTTGAGAGGGAGCGTTAATTTTGCATCTAGGGTCAACTTTGACATTAGACATCTCAAATGACCAAGATTATGATTGCATTATATTCCTCTTTTCAATAGGACCAAAATCAACCTAAATATTACCCGATTTAGTTAAGCAGAAGTTAAGTTTTGAATTATTTTATTCATTCATTCATTATGAAATGGCTTGGCCCTAACCACTTGGGTAACCGCTTGGGTCATACTCAACCCCAAGTAGACCCTCAAGAAAGCCTATAAAAGGAAGCAACCTCAAGAACATTTCAACACACTTGATTAAGTCATGTTTCTATTTTTTTTTGGCTCACACAGGTTTGTCGACAAAAGTTCGCACATAGTCTAAAATTATAGGTGAAAGGTTTGTTTTGGGTTAGGGTTTTCTGGATCTGTCACAGTTACTAAACAAAAATTTTTCATCCTTGATCGCAGGCACAAAGTAGGAAAGAGAGTGTCTCTGGCTCTCTGAGCGCTTGGAGACAGTTCAGTGAGAGTGACTCTGGGTTCAGAGGCAGATAGGAAGGTTTCGATCCTTGGTCACTTGCACCAGGTAGCCCTGGGAGCAATCCTGTCTTCTCGGTTGCTCGCACAACTTGACAAGGATGTGAATTTGGTTTGTCGGTCGCTTGCACAACTCGCAAGTGAGTGACTTTGGGTATTTGTAGTTCAGTGCCAGAGTCGCACATATAAAGGCCTCCTGGGAGGGACTCTGTAGCCACAATCGCTTGCATACAGTATCCATGAGAGTGACACAGAAGTTTCAGTCGCTTGTAGATAGTGTTGATGAGGGCGACCCAGTTGATATCTAGGGTTTTTACATCTCGGCTTAAGTCAACTTTAGTGATCTAGTAGACCTGGGTTTATCTGCTGTTATAACAGATCTATAGATTTGATTTATTGCTATCTGTTGCAAATCACATGTATTGGGCTCATTGTACTCACTGCTAAAATATTTTTATGATGATCTACTAAAGAAGAATATTTGAAAGGGTTTCACCCTGTTCTTGGACCAACCTGTTGTCTCTTATGGTTGTGATGGTGTCTTCTCTATCACTGCATACATTTTTGTTTCTTCAGTTATGATTATGATTAATTATACTACTAATAATTGGATGCATCATTAATGAAAAGATAAATTGGGCTAAAGTAACTGATAGAACATTGAACAATAAAAAAATTTAGCACCTCTTCCTAATCTAACATGGAAGGCTCATAGAGTTTCAAATTCTCTACATTCACAACTGAGAAAATGCTCATATATTGTTGTAAACTAGGGACCATACCTGAGAGCCTTAATTTTCTTAGCAAGCCCCTGAAAGCTCTCCTTGTATAATTGTAGCCATACTCTATCTCCCACCTTGAATGATTTCTCTGTTATGTGTTGATCATTCTTGGCCTTATACTTCTACTGTGACTTCTACATTGTTTCTTGTACCTATAGATGGATTGGAATGATCTTCTCTATAAAATTTGCAACCCTCAAAGCATCTCCTGTAAGATATCCCCTCACTCCCCCTTGCTGCCCATATGCAATATCCAAAGGTGAAGGTGGAAAAAATCCAAAACAAGTGTCAAATGGGGACTTTCTTGTAGAAGTGTGGATTGCTCTGCTGTAAGAATGTTGTATATATACCAGGTTTTCATCCCAGGTCTTCAGATGCTTGAGGTTGTATCCCCTCAGAAGCTGCACCAAAGTCATGTTGACTAATTCTGTCTGCCCATCTATTTGTGGATGGAATGTTGTAGATATCTTTAATTTTGTGTCCATCTTCTCCCACAATGTAGTCTATAATGCACTGAGAAATCTTGTGTCCTTGTCTGAAATGATGCTCCTTGGTATCCCAAAGTCCACACAGACATATACAAAGAATAAGTTTGTTGCTTCTTGCCCCCTGATGGTCTTTTTACAGGGTATCAGAACACATATTGTTGAACCTGTCAACTACCACGAACAGGTAGTCATGTCCCTTCCTGGTTTTTGGTAAACCTCCCATAAAGTCTATGGAAATTCTTACCTAAGGACGAGTAGGTACAGGTAAGGGATGAATGATACAAACCATGTTTCATGTTGTTAGGATTGTTGGTACAACAAAGCATGCATCCTCTTATGAACCTAGCTACTTACACTTACATCTTGGGCCAATACACATACCTCTACAAGTTAGCCATTGTCTTCCCTACACCAAATTTCCCTACAATCTTGGAGGTGTGAGCCTCTCTAATTAGCTGCAACCGCTCACCTTTAAGAACACATAACTTATCCAACCTGTAGAGTAACCCATCTTGGAGATGGTAGTCAATTATGTTGTCGCCATTGTGCACATGACTTTGACTCTGCAACTGCTGATACACCTCCTTGAAGTCCTCATCTTCTGAATATGGTTCTCTGTATGCATCATGGGTGAATGGCTCCATGTGCATAAGGGTCCGCAAAGCTATCGTATTTGATGTGGGTGGACTTGAAATCATATCGACCAACTTGTTTATGCTACCCTTCTTATACTTGATCACCAAAATAAACTACTGTAAAAACCCCATCCACTTGTGATACCTGGTTTGCTGTAGCTTACTCTAAGCCTGCAAGTACTGTAACAACTGGTGATTTGTGTGGATTACTGTCTCCTTTCCCATCAGATTACGTTTCCACTTTTTCACAGCTTTTACCATGACATATAGCTCCTTATTGTAGGTAGGGTAGTTAAGAATAGCCCCATGAAACACTTCAGAATGGTAGAAAACGTGCCTTCCTCCTTGCATTAAGACAACTCATTTAACATACCCACTCACATTTGTCTCCACTTCAAAGGGACACTGCAAGTTTCGTAATGCGAGAACTGGTGCTTGACTGATATTCTTCTTTAGCTCCTCAAAAGCCTTTTGCTAACCTTTTCCCCACTGGAAACTCTTGTCACTTGCTGTTATAGCATGGAGTGGTGCTACTACCACTGAAAATGAGGCTATGAATTTCCTTAGGTACTATGCTGCTACCATTGAAAATTATGGCCTCCATCTTGGAAGGATATATCTTCAACTCTCCTACACCGATCACATACCCATATACACCAAGAATTGCTTTAGAAACTCGCACTTCTTGATATTTACTAGTAGTTGGTGCTTCTTCAATGTTTCCAACACCTGTGTCAAATGTGAAATATGCTCCTCCTAGGTAGCACTATATACTAGTATATCATCCAGATAGAAAATAACAAATGAATCTATAAAAGGGTGCAATATATCATTCATTATATCATAAACGTAGTTGGTGCATTACATAGGCCAAATGGCATAACTAACCCCTCATAAAAACCTTGCTCGGTTTTGAAGGCGGTCTTCCATGTGTCTTCTTCTTTGACTCGAACCTAGTGATATACAGACTTCAAGTCCAACTTGGTGAAGTATTTTGCTTGTTGCAACTGATGCAACAAATCATCTATCCTGGGAAGGGGGTATCTGTTCTTGAGCACGATTTTATTCAATGCTCTGTAATCTATACACATCTGCCAAGTGCCATCCTTCTTTGGCACAATGATGCTGGGTGGCCCACATGGTGATGTACTCGATTGAATGACACCCTGTTCCAACAGCTGCTACAAATATTTCTTCACCTCACTTGCTTCTATAACAGATTGCTTGTACAACCCAATAGTTGGCAATTGGGGAGTCTAGCAATAGCTAGATCTCATGCTCCATTTCTCTCTTAGGTGGTAATGCTTTAGGCTCTTGGAACACATCCTTGTATGCCTGTAACAACTCCTCCAATTGTTGTTTCTCTTTATTAGTACAGCCTCCAGGGATTCCTTGCCTCTTATTAACTCTTCTTGAGATTCACTTTCTCTTAAAAACAATAAAACATACTTCTTGCTGGAGTTGATCAATTTCTTGGCTTGTTTTGTCTCTCACTGCAAAAACTATGTTTTCAGTTGCCCAAAGTGTAAAAGAGAAGAAAAGTTGCGGCCATCTCCGGAAGCCACAAAACCACTCAAAGCTAAATTAGACCCTCTCCATTGAATAGTGCTCGAAATAAACTTCCCAACGGTACGTGGAAGTCCAAAAATGGACTTCTAGATCAAAAGATATGTCCAGTTGAGGTCCAGGGGTTTTTTCGCATTTGAAAGGAAAGAAAGAAGAAAATATCAGAGGTTTGGAAGCATGTCGCAAATTGCATATTGCAGGTCCCTAGAAGCAATGAGGCAAGAAGAGCAAAGAGAAAAACATCGATCAATGATCACCGATATCGAAGGTTCTAGCAATCTCGCATATCGGCGATCACCGATGTTAGAGGTCCGGGGTAGTGCCCTGGGGAATTTTTTTTTGGACCCTATATTAGGTGGGCAGACCTACCTATGGTTTTTTGCATGGTTTTCATAGATGGTTTTGGGCATGATGGTTCTCGGTCCATGGTATTGGATGCTTCAGCATGTATATATATGTATTGTAACATTGAAAGGAACATAATGAAAAATTAAGTTGGTAGTCTCAGTTTTGGGATCCAGAGGAAAATCTGTGTGTATATGTGTTTTATGTGTTATGCTATCGCATTGCTTATTTTTTGTGTGTTTAGAATTCGTATGCAGGTAATTTGTGTACGGGGTTAAAACCTACAAGTGAGCCGCGATTACCGATATTGGTGAGGTCAGAGCAAACTTGCGATGGAGTGATCATTGATATCACAAATCTCATATCGGAAGGGTCTAGGGCTTCACACATCGGTAAATCGGCGCGCCAATAGGGTAATAACTCTAAAAATGTTGCGAAATGGAAAAGTTCTAATATAGTGTAAAATCACCAGGAGGGCCGAAAACATTTTAACAAAGGATTTTAGCGAAAAACCAAGTATCGACAGGCCTTTTCTCTCTCCTCCAGGGGGGCATGTGGAAGAACACTATTAGATCCGATAAAGACACGGGGCAACTGACGTCATCATGATGTGGTAGTATGGAGGACACGTGGCATGTTGATTTGATGTTTTTGGGGTCCTATGGGGGCATATCCGGGTGACACATGTCACCACTAAGAAAGTGACACATGGCAGTGAGGACATCACTAATCGAAGATCAACGTTCGCAAGATGAGGCATGTTGTTACATCAAAGTTAAAACCCCGATTTTGATCCGCCGAGAAAGGGGCTTCGATAGGGCGGTTGGCCCGCGATCACATAAAGGGATGAGGAACCAAGGGTCAAGCGCCAAAGAGCTATCACAATCGGAGGTCGCAAACATGTTGCAGCTCCAATGTAAAAATCCTGATTGAAAACCCCGATTGCGATCCACCAAGAAAGGAGCTCTGATAAAGGGCTCATGGTCATGAAGACTTAAGGAAACCTGACACAAAGCACTTATAAAGGGAAAAAGTCCCTCAGACAGGAACCTAAGGGCTCTAGTGCCTTAGAGCTAAGCTCCAGGTTGCAGCCCCCTGGTCATATGAGAGGAAAGGCAGAAAGGGGCTAAACCAAAGGGGGCCAAAGGAGATCGGGACTTGTTGTTCTGTAATGTCTCTTAGCGTAAAGGTCCCGATACAACAATGACCTGATAGCTTGGTGCAGAGATTTAAAGGTAGATGAGTCGACAACTGAGAGTTTGAATAGAGGTATGGAGCAGTGGCAAATCGATATGGGCTAATCGTGTAGAAGCCCACCAACAAGAAACCCAATACAACAATCACCTCAGAAATGAATTCTATTGCTTCGCTACACATCTTCAGAGATTAAATGGAGGTATGGGACTCAGGAAGACTTAATGGATTGGCATGGGACTCCACTTAGATACACAACGAAGAACTGTCAGGACATTCTCCACTTCTACTATGTAACAGGCAACCACAGTCGATCGCTATCAGTTCCAGTGAGTGGTGAATTCAGGTAGTTAAGGTGAAAGTGACAGAAACTAACCGAGCAGCACGGGGGACACATTATGGTAGAGACGTGGCTTGATCATGGGCCTTCACAGGAACCCCAAGATGATATTTTCCTCCTTCATCATTCAGTTTCATTTTTCTATTTTTCTGTAATTTCTTTTATTATGTAATTTCTATATTTCCAAGAACGAAATCAAATCCAAGGAAATCAGTTTGGGCAATAGAGCTATCGCAGGCCTGGATAGCTAGTCAATCTGACAACTGGCCCTGGGCTGAGATATTTTGTAAATGTTGATTCAAAGCCCCCCTTATCTATATAAATAAGGGGGAGAAACACTTAATAGGGGTTCCAGAATTCTGCACCTGCAGTGGTCCAAATTCTTTGGTTCCATTTTGGTTCTAATTGCTTGTTCATGAGGGACTTGAGCGATATGTAGATGAACGTAATGGACTGGGGATTGGGAGTCGAGGATTAATGAAACTATTTTGTTGATTCATATCAGAGCAATATGCAATATGTTTTCCCCTCTGTAAATCTCATTCCATATATGTTTTTATTTCTCTGAAATAGTGTAAGGAAGTGGCAAGTTTCACCCTTGTTCATGATTGTATATTTGTTGCTAAGTAGTAACAACACTTGTGTTAGCTACATATTTACTTAAGTACCTGTAATGTGCACATATTTGCTTACACTTTTAGTGACAAATGTGCGCATGAGATACTTGGCCTAAAACCTTGACTGATGCTCCACTGTTTCTACCATTCCTCCCCCTCCCTCTTCCATATCTTTGCTGGAACATCGTTGCTTAGGATTCTGTTACAACCTTATGCATCGAATCCCCTCCTTTCTCTCCTCCTATTCACCTTTACTACAACTGCAGTATTAAGATGCCTGTTGTTGTGTGTCGACCACTAGAACCAAAAAATCCTATTTGAGGTTGGCCCAATTTCCCCCTTGAGCATTTGGATCCATGTATTGGCTTGAGTCTACCTTAATGAAGGGCCATTGAACCAAGCCCCCTTTTATTATCTTTTTAAACTTCGTGACAATTGGAGTGCAACCAAGAGCCCCCATTGATAAACTTCCATGCACTTCTCTATCTAAGATGTCCTAGGCACTGGTCTACAATCAACCCAAAGGCTGTCTCTAGGAAGCTTTCTGTATCTCCTGAAGCACTTGTGCTACAGGTGCTAGAAAAATCGACAACAACTTGGTTGGCACTTACCAGTGAAATTTTCGACTTGCCTTTGTGCGCGTTGATGATGAATAATTTTTCTTCCTTGATGAGACGATATGGGTTATCTCTCCTCATGAATATTGCATTACACATGTACATGTATGGACTCCCAAACACGACTCAACATACATCAAGGGGAACGAAATCCAGATCTACTTCATTAATAAAATCAACACTGATATCAAATCTAATTTTGCACTATTTTGTTACCTTCAGCTCTACATCCTTATTTGCCCATCCCAGAGGATATGGGTTTGGATGATCACGAACTTCTAGCCCCGACTTCTTGACCAGCTCTGTTGCAATGAGATTTGCCTGCGATCCTAAGTCAAACAGACCATCAATCTTTGTCTTCTTGAACTGTATCTTCATATGGAAGAGTTTGGTCATTTCTTTCTCTTCCTATTGCTAAAGGCTACTTAGATTTACCTCCTTCTGCACTATTGTACAAGGGATCTTCTCATCTACATCTGAGCTTATTTCAAATTGGTTGCTTTAATCAGTCACAAATCAGTGGCCATGAGATTATTCTTCCTATTATCTTTCTTTTTGTTCTTCAGGTTTAGCTCTGGATGAAACTTACAACACTTCTCCTTTGTATGGCCATCAATGTTGCAGTGGTTGCTAGGATATTTTCACTGGTGTTTTGTGGTTGCCATATTTTTATCTTTCCCCCTTTTTGCTTCTTCTTCCCCTCCTTAGAAGCTTCCTGTTGCTCCTTATGCTTTGATCCACTTGATTTTGCTCTTTTTAGGCATATGTTCTTCATGTATTGTGCATGTACATAAGCCTCATCCACATATTTGAGCTTTAACAACATCACTTTATCATGCAGACAATGGTGAAAACCGCCCAAATACTTGAGGATTACATCTTGGTTCTTTGGAGAGATACCCAACATTATAGCCATCTTTCTGAATTCTATGGTGTATGCCTGCATGCTTTGGCTCGACTTTTTCCTGAAGTAAGGCCACCAGATCCGTTGGTCCTCCATGTACCCAATGAGATAAAATTGTGGCTTAAGGAGGGTTCTGAAATCCTCCCACTTAGTCACTAGAGGTTCTCCCTCCAACCTCAGGGTTTCCGGATGGCTCTTCCACCAATTCAGTGCATGGCCCTCTAATTTCAACTGCACGAATGAGATCTTTTGCCCTTCCTCGATCTGATGGATGCTGAAATAAACTTCCAGTTGCTGCAACTAGTGGTTCAGCGTCAGAGCATCAATATCGCCATGGTACGACTTGATATCGAATTTTTCTTCCACTTTGTATAGGGATTGATTCACGACACTCGAACTAGGTTGATCTTTTCTGGGTTCTTTCTTCAGTTGGTTCTCTGTGTCTTCCCGATCTCCCGATCCTCCTTCTGATTTTTCCTTTGCATTCACAACTCCATCTTCTCCAAATATCCACAGCGTATTGGTTAGGGCTACCATGAGGAGGTTTACATTGCAGTTTATATCCGCGACTTTTTGTTCGAGCTGTGAAAACCTCACCTCAACATAATCATGAGGTTTGTTTATAGATTTGTCGGCCATGATTAGGGTTTTATGATTTTCCACCCCGCCGACATAGATCCCCTGCAAATATCCACAAATACCCAAAGAAACCTGCTTTGATACCAAATTATCTATAAACTATTGTGGATATTCCATTGGACAATTCGTCACAACATATCTGATAATAATATATTAAAATACTGAAATTTTACACTATTACAATTTATTAAACTTTAAGATATGTGTATTTAACTATAATTAGTGCATGCATGTGAACACAAATTATGTAGAAAAGTATATAATGATAAAATAAGCACACACACACACACAAGACACAAGAACCTTTTCAGGAGAAAACCCAGCTAGAAGGTGAGGTCACTTCACTCTCTTTCTCTGTCTTGAAATATGGCTGCAGGTACAAAGAAGTAATGTTTGTGGCTCGTGCGATGCTACAGTGCACAAATCCTCTTTGTGTGCTTTACCTCCTATCTCTCCTGGCTATCTTTGCTTAGCTATGGAACAAAATTCTCTTGAAAGAATGGAATGTATCTTCTTCCTAGTGGCCCAGTTATAACACAACGTGATAGCCTTCTAGTGGTTAATTTTGACTACATCAACTCTTAACTAGAGTTACAATATAGAAACTTCTAGAGTCTTTTACATCAAAAACACGTGGCTAACCCATTTTCTATAAATAATGGGGGATGATGTGGCATCCTCCAGAACTATAGGTGTGAAAACAGGAAGGCCAACTTTTGAGTGGCATAACTTTTGGATACAGACTTCGATTGACCTGTTTCTTGCACCGTTAGAAAGATCTCTGTGTGTAGAATAACATGAAAAGGTGTGGCACTCATGCTACACAGTTTTACCCCCCAAAACGTTGTTTGATGTCTCAAAACGCTCCCGGAAGGTTTCAAACCCCGTTTCGCCAAATTGGGCCCCGCCAGTAAAAACGGTCCCTTGAGCCGATTCCTGCACTTTTTCCATTCCAAATGCATCGAGATGGATGAGAAATAATATAATGATGCAATTTAAATCATTCAAACATTTTTACCTACCTTTAATAACTAGCTTGATTTTATGGGCAACTTGCGTAGGAGCCATATAAGGCCTTGAAATACCAAGTTACCAAATAACGCAAGGTAAAGACTTATAAGCATATGTAGATGTATTAGTTATTTAAGAGTATAGACAACAAACAAAAGCCAATTGATGCCATTTGTTGTGTAAATTTTTCTTATAAATGATTTTAATGCAAAATAGAAATTTCATTGGTTTAACTAAACATTTACTGAATGGTAACTTTGTGAATTCAACTATAAAAATCTCCCTACTTAAAAACTTTAACAACTTTGTTTCTTTTAATATTTTGAAAATTTGTTTTAATATTCTAAAAGTAGAAACCTAAATTCAAAAGTAGAAGATCTAAATTATTATAATGCCACTTACAAAAAGGAACCTTGCAAATCATAAGTTTTAATAATAATTTTTTTAAAGATCTTTATGCATAGGCATGAGGGAATTTTTATACTTTCCTTTCAATTACTTTTTACATAAGAAACATGTACTAAGCAATAACACTGCATATTAAACTTGTTTAATAATATTATTAATCAAATTATCTTACATTTTTTAATGCCTAATACCTTAGTACCATGTTGTGATTTATTTTCTATTTTATTATTATTATTATTAATATTTAATTATTTAATAATGTTTAATAATGTAATATGATTTAGTTATATTATAATAATTCACTTTAACATTTATAGCATGAAATTTTAGAAATCAATGAACACAATCCATGCATCTTCAAATGGTTCTAAATCTAATATGCCTCTCATATCATTTTTTTTAAATAATTGTTTTTAAATTATTTTTTTTCTTAATATTTCTTTCCACTTTTACATTCATAAAATATTTGTTTAAATTTTGAATTATAAATCGTTTCAATATTTCTAGAGTTATCCATCTATTAACGCATGTGGCAATATATGTTGCTAGTTGAATTTTGTATTTACTTAAATCCAATAGGTCGCATATTCATCTATTAATCCACGTGGCAATATATGCCACCCGTTAGATTTTGTATTTACTTAAATCCAACCGATCACATATACTTCCCTGTACATTAATGGATGGATAGCTCCAGAAATGTTAATAGCCTCAAAGCAATGCTAAAAACATGATAGCAAAATTCATTTGATTAATCATGTGAGATGATGTATATATCTATGTTCATGACATCCTAAAATTTAATCATATAAATTTTTTTATTACCTATTTAAAATTGACTCAAAATATAATTTAACATCTAATAAAGATGTTTAAACATCTAGTGTTTCTAACATGTAAAAATAAGATAATTCTTTATATCATCTAAATAAAATTATAATATAATAAAATTAAAAATGATAAATTAAAACTAAAAATCATATAAAATATGGATGTAGATTCAATTTCAAATAAGTTCTCAACCATTAATCAAAATAAATATTATTATAAAATTAAAAATAAAAATTAAAAATATTTACACATAAACAGAGTGTATATACAAATTTAATTTATTTGAAAAAGATTATTTAAAATAATTTTTGTTAATGAAAAAAATATTAAATTCTATCATTATTTGATTATTATATATATAAAGATTTATGTACAAATTTAATTTATTTGAAAAAGATTATTTAAAATAATTTTTGTTAATGAAAAAAATATTAAATTCTATCATTATTTGATTATTAGATATATAAAGATAAGGAAAAATTATTATTAGATTATTAGATATATAAAGATAAGGAAAAATTATTATTAGATATAATGAAGGGGAGGAAAAATTCTTATTGATAAAATAAAAAATAATTATAATTCAAATTATTTTTATAAATTAATTAATTAATTAAAATAATTATTAATATTATAATTAATTATTATAAAATGATATAACAAACATCATACACATATAATTTATAACTTTTGACTAGAAAATTAATTATATATAAAATTATAATTATAATACAAAGTATAACAAATTTATAAAAACATGTAATATACCTCCTTACTTTAGGAGCTTTATTCCCATTGTTAAGGACCAAAAAGTATTGTGTCTTCTTAGAAATTGTATTTTCACGCATATTTATGGTCTCTTCTAATGTGGTGGGGATTTTTTTTTCCTTTTAATTAATTTTTGGTAAAGCGGTATGAATTCAAAATTATTTTTTAAAAATAAAAAAATTAAAAGGTATATTTCATGAATTTTAATACAAATTGAATATTTTTATTTATATATGAGAAAATATTTTTTAGTGAAGATGAATACAATTATTTAATTATTTTTATTGATTAATGATTATATGATTTTTATAATTTAATAGGAGATATGTTTTTCTTTTATGCTTAACATAATTGATATAAATATTTAAAAATAATAATAACAAAAAAATTCAATGTTTACTATAAATAAAATCTTTCATAAATAATCTTTTTTCTCTTTTTCTTCTATATAAAAAGTAATTGAAAGCAAATAAAATCATATTTCATTGATGAGTGCTTATTGCATCTCATAATGAGGGAGGTATGTAATTTTTCTATTTTGTTTGGAATTGACATATGAATTTAAAAAAAATTATTAATAATAAAAATAATATTTAATGCTTATTATAAATAAAATATTTTAATGTTCACTTTAATAAAATATTTCAATAGTAACTTTATCTTTTTTTTAATAGACATAAAGCAATTGAATGTTTTTTAAGTACCTAAAGTTGATTTTTACAACCCAATATGAGGGAGATGTATAATTCCTTTCATGTAATAAAAAATAATTTAAATGTTGGCCATAGATAAAATATATTAATGTCGACCTTTAGTAAAATGATTTTATATGAACTTTATATCAATGTATAACTTGAGTGAGCCTAATGCTAAAAAACATGTGTTTCTTCGTAAGAGGTCACAAGTTCAAATTCAAAGAAAGTGGGGTAGTGTGTGTACACTTTTATAAACTTTAGTAATCTTACCCTAAGCAAAAGGGGGTCCCTTGTGACATAAACATGAGGTCTCATAAACCAATAATATAAATAAAATATTTCAATATACCCATGTAGTAAAATATCTATTTATCTATCTATCTATATAAAATTGAAATAAAAAATATCCTTATAGTTAAAACATTTAAATAATGAGTTGTTCAAGGAGATGTGTAAGTCAAACCTAAAAGGAAGGGGTCCCTTGTGCCATAAAGAAAGAGTCTTATACACCAATAATATAAATAACATATAAATAAAATATTTCAATATAGTAAGATATCTATTTGTTTATCTATTATGTAACAATTGAAATAAACAAATATTCTTTTAATTAAAAAATTTAAATAGTGAGTTGTTTAGTATAAAGGTTGTGCTGTAACAAGTGAGTCTCATACACCACTAATACAAATAATATATAAACAAAATATTTCAATATAAACATGTGGTAAAATATGTATTCATTTATCTATATATATAACAATAAAAATAAAAAATATTCTTATAGTTAAAACATTTAAATGGTGAGGTTTTTAGTATGAAGAAGATGTGTAATTCGTCCTATGCTCAACATGGAGTAGACAAGTGGTGCGCGCGCACACACACACACCTTAAGAAATAGTGTATATCCATCTCAACTTTAGATATATCATGCATTAAGAGGGATCAAATTCAAAACTCGAGGAAATGTTTGCACCTCGAAGGATTTGATCATCATAGTGCCTGCAATTAGAACATTTCAATGATGTGTTGCTTAGTATGAGGGATATGTGAAATTCCTTTCATGCTCAACATTGACTTGACATATGGCATATTAAGAACTCTAAGTTTATCATGCGTCGAGAGGTATCAAATCCAATATGTGAGGAAGTTTTTGCACATCAAGGATTTTGATCCCTTGTAGTGCATGCACTTAAAAAATTTCAATGGTGTGTTACTCAGTATGAGAGGGATGTGCAATTCCTTCCGTGCTCAACATGGATTTGACATGTGGCATATTAAGAACTAACATAGATTTGTCATATGTCGGGAGGGATCAAAATTTGAGGAAAGGTTAAATTTTTTAAGGATTTCAACCCTATCAACACATGATAGATGTAGAGTAAGCTAGATTTAGATTGGTTATTCTCATTGATTTAAGATTTTTCTCTTGCCAAGCAAAGAATTGATGTTATAAATCATGCATATATTTCAACTTGAGATTCTACTTTATTTCCTTTCTACCTATAATGTTGAATCATATCTTCTTCTAATTATGTTTTTATCCGTAGATTACTTTATAATGCCATTGGATTTGTAAATACCTCTATGAACTTAGAATCCAGAGTGATAACCATCTGGACTGTCTGAGGAATGAGACAAAATACTGACAAATAAAAAATGTCACTAATGCATAAAACAATGTAGAGTAAAATTACTTTTTGCATAAGAAACATGTACTAAGCAATAACACTGCATATTAAACTTGTTTAATAATATTATTAATCAAATTATCTTACATTTTTTTAATGCCTGATACCTTAGTACCATGTTGCGATTTATTTTCTATTTTATTATTATTATTATTATTTAATTATTTAATAATATTTAATAACGTAATATCATTTATTTATATTATAATAATTCACTTTAACATTTATAGCATGAAATTTTAGAAATCAACAAACACAATCCATTCATCTTCAAATGGTTCTAAATCTAATATGCCTCTCATATCATTTTTTTAAAATAATTGTTTTAATTTAATTTTTATTTATTTATTTATTTATTTTTTATATTTCTTTCCACTTTTACATTCATAAAATATTTGTTAAAATTTTGAATTATAAATAGTTTCAATATTTCTAGAGCTATCCATCTATTAATGCATGTGGCAATATATGTTGCGAGTTGAATTTTGTATTTACTTAAATCCAACATGTCGCATATTCATCTATTAATCCACGTGGCAATATATGCCACCCGTTGGATTTTGTATTTACTTAAATCCAACTGATCACATATACTTCCCCGTACATTAATCGATAGATAGCTCCAGAAATGTTAATAGCCTCAAAGCAATGCTAAAAACATGATAACCAAATTCATTGGATTAATCATGTGAGATGATGTATATATCTATGTTAATGACATCCTAAAATTTGATCATATAAATTTTTTTATTACCTATTTAAAATTGACTCAAAATATAATTTAACATCTAATAATGATGTTTAAACATCTAGTGTCTCTAACATGTAAAAATAAGATAATTATTCATATCATCTAAATAAAATTATAATATAATAAAATTAAAAATGATAAATTAAAACTAAAAATAATATAAAATATGGATGTAGATTCAATTTCAAATAAGGTCTCAACCATTAATCAAAATAGATATTATTATAAAATTAAAAATTAAAATTAAAAATATTTACACACATAAACATAGTGTATATACAAATTTAATTTATTTGAAAAAGATTATTTAAAATAATTTTTGTTAATGAAAAAATATTAAATTTTATCATTATGTGATTATTAGATATATAGAGATTATTAGATATATAGAGATAAGGGAAAATTATTATTAGATATAATAAAGAGAAGGAAAAATTCTTTTTGGTAAAATAAAAAATAATTATAATTTAAATTATTTAAATTAATTAATTAATTAATTAAAATAATTATTAATATTATAATTAATTATTATAAAATGATATAACAAACATCATACAAATATAAATTTATAACTTTTGATTAGAAAATTAATTATATATAAAAATATAATTATAATACAAAGTATAACAAATTTATAAAAACATGTAATATACCTTTATAAAAACATGTAATATACCTCCTTACTTTAGGAGCTTTATCCCCAGTGTTAAGGACCAAAGAGTAATGTGTCTTCTTATAAAATGTATTTTCATGCATATTTATGATCTCTTCTAATGTGGTTTTGTTTTGTTTAACTAATTTTTGGTAAAGCGGCATGAATTCAAAATTATTTTTTAAAAAATAAAAAACTAAAAAGTATATTTCATGAATTTTAATACAAAATATTTTTATTTATATATGAGAAAATATTTTTAGTGAAGATGAATACAATTATTTAATTATTTTTATTGATTAATGATTATATGATTTTTATAATTCAATAGGAGTTATGTTTTTCTTTTTATGCCTAACATAATTGATATAAACATTTAAAAATAATAATAACAAAAAAAAATTCAATGTTCAATATAAATAAAATCTTTCATAAATAATTTTTTTCTCTTTTTTCTTTTTTTCATATAAAAAGTGATTGAAAGCAAATAAAATCATATTTCATTGATGAGTGCTTATTGCATCTCATAATCAGGGAGGTATGTAATTTTTCTGTTTTGTTTGGAATTGACACATGAATTTTAAAAAAATTATTAATAATAAAAATAATATTTCAATGCTTATTATAAATAAAATATTTTAATGTTCACTTTAATCAAATATTTCAATAGTAACTTTATCTTTCTTTAATAGATATAAAGCAATTGATTGTTTTTTAAGTACCTAAAGTTGATTTTTACAACCCAATATGAGGGAGATGTATAATTCCTTTCATGTAATAAAAAATAATTTAAATGTTGGTCATAGATAAAATATATTAATGTCGACCTTTAGTAAAATGATTTTATATGAACTTTATATCACTGTATAACTTGAGTGGGCCTAATGCTTAAAAACATGTGTTTCTTCGTAAGAGGTCACAAGTTCAAATTAAAAGAAAGTGGGGTAGTGTGTGTACACTTTTATAAACTTTAGTAATCTTACCCTAAGCAAAAGGGGGTCCCTTGTGACATAAACATGAGGTCTCATAAACCAATAATATAAATAAAATATTTCAATATACCCATGTAGTAAAATATCTATTTATTTATCTATCTATATAAAATTGAAATAAAAAATATCCTTATAGTTAAAACATTTGAATAACGAGTTGTTCAAGGAGATGTGTAAGTCAAACCTAAGAGGAAGGGGTCCCTTGTGCCATAAATAAAGAGTCGTATACACCAATAATATAAATAACATATAAATAAAATATTTCAATATACCAATGTAGTAAGATATCTATTTGTTTATCTATTATGTAACAATTGAAATAAACAAATATTCTTTTAATTAAAAAATTTAAATAGTGATTTGTTTAATATAGAGGTTGTGCTATAACAAGTGAGTCTCATACACCAATAATACAAATACTATATAGACAAAATATTTCAATATAAACATGTAGTAAAATATGTATTTATTTATCTATATATAACAATTAAAATAAAAAAATATTCTTATAGTTAAAACATTTAAATAGTGAGGTTTTTAGTATGAAGAAGATGTGTAATTCGTCCTATGCTCAACATGGAGTAGACAAGTGGCGCGCGCACACACACACACCTTAAGAAATAGTGTATATCCATCTCAACTTTAGATATATCATGCATTAAGAGGGATCAAATTCAAAACTCGAGGAAATGTTTGCACCTCGAAGGATTTGATCATCATAGTGCATACAATTAAAACATTTCAATGATGTGTTGCTTAGTATGAGGGATATTTGAAATTCATTTCATGCTCAACGTTGACTTGACATATGGCATATTAAGAACTCTAAGTTTATCATGCATTGAGAGGTATCAAATCCAATACGTGAGGAAGTTTTTGCACATGTAAGGATTTTGATCCCTTGTAGTGCATGCACTTAAAAAATTTCAGTGGTGTGTTACTCAGTATGGGAGGGATGTGCAATTCCTTCCGTGCTCAACATGGATTTGACATGTGGCATATTAACAACAAACATAGATTTGTCATATGTCGAGAGGGATCAAAACTAACATAGATTTGTCATATGTTGAGAGGGATCAAAATTTGAGGAAAGGTTAAATTTTTTAAGGATTTCAATCCTATCAACACATGATAGATTTAGAGTAAGCTATATTTACAATGGTTATTCTCATTGATTTAAGATTTTTCTCTTGCCAAGAAAAGAATTGATGTTATAAATATACTCATGCATATATTTCAACTTGAGATTCTACTTTATTTCCTTTCTACCTATAATGTTGAATCATATCTTCTTCTAATTATGTTTTTATCTGTATATTACTTTATAATGCCATTGGATTTGTAAATACCTCTATGAACTTAGAATCCATAGTGATAACCATCTGGACTGTCTGAGGAATGAGACAAAATACTGACAATTAAAAAATGTCACTAATGCATAAAACAATGTAGAGTAAAATCATATGAAAAAAACTTAATTATTTTAAATGGTAAAAATATCATTAGACTATATCATGAGAAAATATTTCATGCTTTTACAATAGTGAAGGCCCATATTTACATTACGATGTTTTTTCACCCAGAGTCATGCACTTTCGTCATATGTCCAATAGATTACAAAAACTATGGATGAATACCATAAATCACTATGGTAAAAACTAAAGAATAATTGCATATGATAAAAGCTTATTGTATGATTAAAGTTTTATTTTGTTTTCTTCCACCTCTCAAATACCATGGGTGGATACCATGGTTTACCAAAATCATGGGCTTGGAAATGAAAAACAATACAAAACAATTACTGACCACAGTGATTTGATGGAAATGGTGGATAATCATCATTTTACACTTAGATCAATTTGTGTATAGATTTCTCTTTGCTAGTGGAATAATTTTTGTGTAAAATACTACCACTATTTTATTGATGTGCTTCTCTAAGTGTGAGAATGGTGGAAAATAAGAATGGCCAATGTAATGTTTTAATTTTATTACCCATGTATATATAGGTTAATCCTGGGATAAATTATTTTTCTCTTAGGATGCATCTAGTTAACAACCTCGTATGATCCTCATATAAAAGTTTCTTAGGTGCCTCTTTCCCACTCATTGGTTAGGCCATCCGCTTGATCATATTGCTCACCAAATGAAAGTAGGTCAACAACCATGAGGTCTTGATAGGAGGGGCATAAATATGAGACCTTGATTGATGTGATGTGTCCACACCCCTCTATACTCAACACTTTCCATTTATCTTTGACCCATTGTCCTTTCTTTCGTTTGGCTGTTGTTAGTCACTCGTATTGGTTCCATATTCATTTCATTATGTGAGAAGAGGGTTTTCAAAAATTCTCAGAGGTTATTGAAATTGAAGAAAGAAAGAATGTTGAAAGCATATGGGAATTTCTAAAATACAAAAAAGTTGCAAGGGATGATTAATGATTAAAAGCCAAGTTAAGTTAAGAACTAACTCCTCACGTGAATTTGTCACCTTAGTCCCATTCATTTCATGCCTATGAGAGTAAAAGGGACTTAAAGAAACATCCAAACCCTTATGAGTGATAAACTAGCCATATTAAAAGGGGATTGAAATGAAATAAAGGCTTTCTAAGCAAGCCAAATTAAAGCAAAGGAAAAGGATAAGTAAAGTATGGGAAAAGTAGTGTTGAGGAAAGGTAACTCAAGTAATGCACACACTCCCTACACAAAGGTGCTCATGGATGATGGTATTGCATAACCCATGTATAATACTATGAATCCTCTCTCGAAGTACACCTTAGACCATATCTCCTATGATTTACACCTATTGATTAAAGGGTTGACCTAGGAACTATTCCTCCCCCTAGGGTTAGGTGCATTTGATAGGGACATTTAATGATCCTCTTATACCCAAATCTGGCAACTAGTATAAGGTCAAAAGCTAATGTGAAGTTTGAAGATGATACTTTGTGTGATATACTTATATGGATCTAACCTTAAATATGGTCTAGTTTTAATGCTTCATTGACTCCTATGTCCATGCTACAAGCCCTTACTTGATTTTTCATAACTTTCTTTTGATGACGATCCATAGTCCTTTGGAGGACGTTGATACTACTTCAATCAGACCTCTTGGGCATTGATGACATATCCTTGGATGACCTTCTAATTTACCTCATATGTTTCATACTAGTTGATAGATGTTGAGCTTGATAATGACTCGGTATGTACCATAAGTCACTTCTCCCCCTCAAGCACCTTAGACACTACCCATTGAAGCTAGGGTGTTGCTCATTGATAATGATGTGTGACCTCCTTACACGACATGGGCTTAAGGAGGATGATGTTGGGCTTTAGAGAGTCTTTTTGATGATGAGACATGACATTTATGAGGAGACATGCCCCTTGGACCATTGGAGAAACATGTGCTTTAGGGATGGTATCACTCTTTTAGGCCTCTATACCCATACATGTCAACTTTTTGAGGCTATTTTTAATGTTAATTCACTGTATTTTCACATTTGAGATTGTATTTCAGTTCAACTTGATGACCTATCTACCTTGTATCATAGATCATCCATATTTTAGGGTTTTAGCCTTATTGAACTAAAGTGCTTTGTTTCCCTCATATAAATAGAGGATTTCTTAGTTCATTTGTTCATTGCACAACTTGAGAGACACACATATATTAAAATACAAATATTTTCTCTAGTTCAATATGGAGCACTAACTGAGAAAATCACTTGGGGACTTCATAGATGTGGATCTGATCTATTTTCATGGTTTTTTATGGTGAAGCTTAGATGAATGCAAGGTAAAAAAAAGTAGGTTAACTCAATTTTATCTTAGATTCATGTTTTATTGGATGGATGATACATTTATTAATAATGTTTGCATGGTATTTGTTTCATTATCCTTGTTAAACTAACCCTTCTTGCAAGGCTTCATGGAAGTGACATGTTATCTCCTTCCCTTAATATATATCTTTGAAAATTTTAGAGCCTTGACTCAAACCCGAAGATAAGTAGGTTAACTTTCCCTAGTTCTTTTTAATGTTGTTTCTAATTTAAAGTTTCCTTAAGTGCTATTTTCCTAGATTCCATTAGCGCTAGATTGAGAAGGAACTAGTCCTCTCTCTTGTGACAATATTTATAATCCTAAATTCCCTTTTTTTTGTTTAAATTTTGTTCTATAGAAAATGAGGGTTTATTTACAACAAAATCACACATTTTTATCATTTATTGACTTGGAAATTTATATCCTAGGGTTAGGAATCTTTTGGAATTGATTGGATAAGTCAAAGTTACATTTTAAGTCTAATTTTCATCCAGTAATTAGGGATGATGCTAAGATTAAAATGCCATGTTTTTTTATTTATTTATAGAAAATTGATGTAATTTATCCTCTTAGTTACTCATAGTTTTAGCCCTCATTTTATATTTTATTATCATAATTTCTAGGGATAAATTTACTATTATTATAAACATTCATATTGTTGCAAATTATGATTTAAAGAGCTTGTTTATGATACCCAAGTGTAATTTCTTGGTCATGTGTGTGTTGGGAACCTATTTGAGCTTCTATTGGTTGAACTAAGCCTTTAGATTGAGCCATATGAACATTTGAACTCAAATATTGAGGTTACTCGCTAATCCACTATAAAACCTAATTTCCTATTCTTATCCTTGTAGGTTTTAACTCGATACATAAATTACCTGCATACGAATTCTAAGAACAGAAAATAAACAATGTGAGAGCATAACACATAAAACACATAAACACAGAGATTTTCCCCTAGATCCCAAAACCAGGACTACCAACTTGATTTTTTATTATCTTCCTTTCAATGTTACAATACATAAATATACATGCCAAAGCATCCAATACCATGGACCGAAAACCATCGTGCCCAAAACCATGCACAAAACCATAGGTACGTTCACCCACCTAATATAGGGTCCAAATTTTTTTTCCCCGGGGCAGCGAGGGGGGCTAACCACCCCCCTCAAACCCCTCATACAAGGGGACTTACTACCCCCCCGCTGCGCAATTGGCGCAATGAAGGGGGGGCTCTGGCCCCCCCTTCAACCCCCCGGTTCAACTAGGGCAGCTAGTCATTGAAAGAATATAACACAACCCAACATTCCTTTGGTGGAAATCATTGTAGAACCCTTAGGGGGCACTTATTTTGAGGTAATTGGGTCATTTGATCCATAAGATATACTAAAAAAACTTCCCATGTGTTGGATTCTATCCTTCACTAAAATAAGGGGAGTCATGTTGAGGTGACAATGATGATTGTTGCATTGTTGTGCTTGATCTAGGTTTCCTACTGATCAGGCTTTGCACTAGGGTGCTAGATCTTGTTGTGAAAAGTTTTAATAAGAAAAGTGTTTTCCCCTATAATTTTATGAATACCAATAGCTCCAAGATCATATCCATCCATTTCTATTTGAATTGGAGATCCATGGTTATTTTTAATTGACTTGCACTTATCTATCTAAGTTCTTAATTATGTATAACAAATTTGGTGACTGTTGAATGCATGCACAACATATGCTTCTTCCCCATGACCATATGTAGTGATTGAAGGAGAATTGAGGTGGTCTGTAAGATGGGCATGCTATATGTAGCTTTGGTACATTGTCTTCAATTCTTTGAGGACAAGCAAATGAATGTTAGGGGTTTACATGTGTGTTGGACATGGTAGTATGTGCCATAAAGGCAACAATTAAGTGAAAATATAATGTTTTCAAGTTCTCTTTCCTCCCAATGATTTGGAATTTTTTCGTTCTTTTCTTTTGGACATGTCATGGTTGATATCCTTTATTTAAAACTTATCACATTCTTTCTTTTAATTGTGAAATCCTTCAATAATGAACTAATTGTATGAGATTATTCCATTGCTTTGTCATATTATGGTTCAAACTATATGGGCTGATCTTGGCTAATACCTTTGGCATAATTTATGTTTGTCTCCTTCCCACATTCACCTGAAGTCACCTCTTATGAATCTTAATACTTTTGAAACCATTCTATGAGGAGGTATCACATATGTCATTTCATCTACCAACAAAATCATCATCTCTGACACTCCATCCTATTCAAATAACGTTATAGATATAAGAGCATTGCAAAAATAATCCAAATAAATACTAACAATGTAGTTCAAATTAAAATTTTCGATTGAATTAGAATGATATCGTCATGCTTGAGTTGGTTCAGTTGACCATGAAATTGTAAAATGTAGTGCATTTGAATTTGTTGTTGGACAAGCGATTTTGGCATTATCTACTAGCATATACTTGGACATAGCAATTGTTGGATTCATGTATTAATAAAGAGATCTCTATTGAAGATGTGTTGGGTAAGTGCATGTGAATAAGAAACATAATATACAAGTAGCACATGCGAATGGAAATCCATTTGAAGGATTCAATTGGTAATAAAGTGAATTTTAAAAGAAAAAACCTTTATTTTTGTTGATTGACATACAACGTAGTAGAGAAAGTTGCATTCAAACTTGTAATGTGGAATAGAGGCCCTAAATAAATTCTAAAGGCAAAAAAATTGACATTGTATAGAGGACAAAGATCATATTGTAATTTTTGTAGAGGATCCATGTTAGTGAGGAAAGTGGGCTATAATTCCCTCATTTATAGATCAAAGATTTACTTACTTTCTAATGAATGTTAATGGGTGTAGGGATGGTTGTTGAAAATTAGACCATATTGTTCCATTCCTTCATCAAATTATGTTGCACCTCTTGGAACATGACAAGATATGGGTTATACCTTTCCCATTGAATAGGTATGATCCATTTGTAGAGAGTCCTTGCAAAGTAGGTTATCATGAAACCACATAAATATTGCATTAGGAACATGAGGCTTTAAGGAGTTATCAATAGAAATCACATACAAGTTCCCATCTATGAAGTCGTGATACATGAGTACTTGATAAATATGGATGTCATGGATGCTAATGGCCAATTGTTCCATCACTATCTATGTAACTTTACTAGGGATGATGGAGGCTAAGGTGGTTTCATGAATACAATGATCAATTTTAAAGTGAACATGATTTGCACTTATTCGTGGGTACTTGACGCATAGTTTTATGTGCATGTTATAAATTATTCATCCCCTACTAGTTTCCTCCAAAGAGGCTTCCTAATCCAAATTGAATCTTGCCAAAATATATTTTTCAGCTTTGTAATAAACATTTATTGTTTTTGGAAAAGTTTATGAAATGCCCAAAATTATTTTTGTAAGTTAAAATGAACCATTGTGATGGCTGGATTTCCAAAGTAGCCCATAAAAATGAAGCCTATGATGAATAAGAGCAAAAACTAAGAGGAAATGAAGAAGAGCAAATGTAGAGAGGATATATCTTAGAGACAATTAGCTCAAAGTTTGTATAATAGGGGAGACATTATGCCCACCCACACATGAGAAAATATTGTTGTTGATTTCAATCCACCTACAAATTTGTTTATGCTACTGCGAACAATGCATAATTTTTTCTATTCATAACTCACCCTTTTTTAATCAATTCCTCTTAATCAAAATCCCCCAAAACCATTTTTTTCTCATTTGGATTTATAGTGTAAAAATAATCTGTGTTGTCTCATGATGTTAATGGCTATGTATATTTGATGTAGTTTTGGTTTAATTTGTTCTTTTATTCTATATAAACCATGAGAACTATAATAGAACTACATTGCAATCCTGTCTCTATTCACTAGTTTAAATGATTAATTTAGTGTTGGAATTGGTTGAATGTATTGTTGGTTCACTATTTAACTACATTATACAACCAATTTTGTAATTGCTTCTTGCTAGATGATTATTATTTTGTTGCGGGTTTGTATGAGTATATAACATTTCAATTAGTTCAAGTACCACATATTACAACATTGGTGTATTTACCCCTTATTCACTTATTTGATCACTAGAATGATAACTAGAATGCTACCATATATATTCCATTTGATGTGTGGAGAGAACTTGCATCTTGAAGAAAATGGAGAGCCTCTATTGAACATAAGTATTCCTACTTAAGCAAGTGGTTAAGTGGCGAATCATTTAGGAAATAAAGTCATTAATTTTTATTCTTATCGGTGATTAGCAGTAGAGAGCATTATTTACTTATGTAAAGATCGATGTTGATGAAATAGATATGACATAGGCCTATTGTTTATGGATATTATAGTGTTAGATTAGGTTTATTGGAGACCTTGAAGCAACTTCCATGGGAAAATCCTTGAAGGGGGAGAGATTGGAAGAGTTGAGAGACTTCTATTGAAAGATATGAGAGGAAAGTCAATATTGGAGGTAGAAAGAAAATGAGTTGGAAAATGAAATTACCACATGCTAGGATCCCTTCATTATCATGAAAGAATAATTATATAGGAGAAAATTTCAAGTATTGTAATTGTGGGAGGAATTCACTCAAATAGATAATTGCCAAGATGAGAGGTTCATTAAAGTGACTACCCAATTACGCTATGATTTGGTGGCAAAAGAAGAGGCCTTGAAGAAGCTTCAAGTGCTTGTCCAAGAGACCAAGCAAGCCCCTTCTACTTTCATTGCAAAATATAATACCATGACAGAGTCAAGCAGGGTACCTTCCAAGACTCTTCCTCAAGAGACCTTTAGTGACTTTGAAAAACACATTAAAGGCGCTGATTTCAAGCTCATGAGGAAAGTGGGTATGGTGGCCAAGGACTAAGTAAGGAATTATAAGGGATTCTAATCCCCATTCTAGCTCAACATAGTCCCTAGCATGAAGGTCTAGGATTTAATGGATAAGAGTCCAATAGCGTTGAGAAATATAGGGGCAACAAGATAGGCAATTTCTCTTAATTGATAACTTCTTGTGATGTATTTTTACTTAACTTAATTAGCTTCTTCTTTCACTTGATTATATTTAGTGTTATTTTCATCAAACAACTACCAAACCATAAATAACGATAAGACAATAGGACACAAGATGTAGGCGATCAACCAGGCCCAAACCCTCTCCATTTGAGTGGAAAACCGACAATAAGTATTCTCTTCTTATAAAAATTCAATTGACGAATTCCAATACCTCTAGACCAAGAACAATATCCTTATAAGACCAAGTTTGACGTTCTTGATGACGTGCTTCATTTTTTCAAGTCAAACCCAGTCAAATCTCTTCCAGTTGCACAACTTTGACCCCTAGCTACAAAATTTTGGCCTTTACCATAGGTCTGAAAATTTTGGCCCCTGCAACAACTGTTGCCTCCACACATGTGAGAAAACCTAGGAATTCCAAGGCTTCCCTTGACCTTCGCTTGAGTTTCTCTTTCTTCTAGGGCTTTAGGATGACTTAATAGAACTTCCTTCAGCCTTCCTTCAACAATTTCTCCAAGTTTGATCTTGCAACAACAAAACCTTAGCCTTCTTCCTTCGCATGCGTGAAAAGAGAGAGAAATAACCCAAACACTTTTCCTTTGTACTTCTTCCTTCTTCACTAGCCTTCTTATTATTCTCCTTTGATTGAATGATGAGAGGATAAATAATGTCCTGAGGAGGCCGAGTTCCCTCCTATATATAGGCTTCCAAGGTGGATAGAATGCCCTAAATTAGGTCAACTTCTTAGCTTCTAGGCCGACTTGGTCTTGGAGGGTATCTTGACACTTTAAAATACAAAAATAATTCTTTTTACAAGTTACAATGTGCTTGATGGGATATTCTTCATATGACAATGAATATTTTGACTTCTTTACCCTAGGACAAGCCCTAGAAGCACTCAATGGGTGCTTGACCTCTAAAATAAAAGACCTTGAGCATGAAACCCATGCTTCAAAAAATAAAAATAAAAATTTATTTTCTCTTTACATCAAATAAAATCATGATTACATATGTCATTATGAATACCGAACCTAGTTACATATTTCAACACTCCCTCTTAACTAAGGAGGTATTCATAATCCATACAAGGTACTTAGACATTCTTAATCTGAATAATTCTCATAAGAAGAGTAAGATTGGTAAGCCATATATTTTCATCATACCAAATAGCATAATCACATAGAAATGTCTTGACCAACAACTCTATCTCTCCATAAGATAAGAGCACAATGCTGGCAAGATCAATGATCAATAGGCACCATCATCAATGTCTCTCAAGACACATACCCCACCCCGGTGTTCACAGGATATGAACTTATAGGACACTCACTATCTTGGAATAACACATCCTCAAGGAATTTCATCTTCGACTGCTCTTATCTTGGATGCCTACCTCAGCCTCAAAGAGTATCAAAGATCAAATTCTTACCCAATCCTCCATTCTTTCTTCATAATATGAAGAAAAGAATGATGTGTTTATATCTCCCTCTTAAATAAGGAAGATATTCCCATTCCTATAAAATAAATGTACCCAAGATCCCTCTTATCCAGGTACTTGTCCAAGCTCCCTCTTAACTAGGGACTTGCTTCCAGTAGTTTTTTTTTCTCTTAGGTGAAGATCATATTACCTTCAACTGCTTGTAGAGATACACCTTTCGATATCATGAAATTCACATTTCATCATTATGGAGCCTTCATCTTTCATATTTTTATTCATAGGGCATCGACCATCCATCACTTCCCTTCATGAACGATATCAGCCATGTCATCCTTCTCTTCATCGAAAAGTGATCTTGTAATCCACATCTAGCTTTTATTCATACAACTACCTCTTCCAAGTCATGTTTTCTTTCAAGATCTTCCATCCAACCACATGAGTGACAGTTGTAGGTGACATCTACAACTCTCTTTCGATATCCCTGTATCAACCCATCCAGATGTTGTTCAAAAATAAAAAAATGAACATTAAATCAAAGTTACCTTTTGTGATGGCCTTTCATCATGACATCTGCTTGGTTGCAACAACAACATAAAGACTTTATATCCTCTATCATTCTAGATGAATTTATTCTACCCATAAGTGATACTTATGCTTTACCAAGATCTACTTCCTTTCAATGATGATTGCTACAACAATGTAGACTTCTACTTCAACTGTCCTTACAATGATATCATGAGCTCTTGCTTCAATTATATGATTATAATATGATGCCATCTCCTAATATAATACATCCCATCATTCTTACACTACATTCTACCATGATAGCTATCTTTAAAAAAAAAATTAAAAATAACACAGTGAAGGAGATTATCTCAGTAATAATAGAGATCTTTCACTTCCTCCTTCTTTGATTTATTCTTCTTAGATTCTTCCAATTTGTCGGTGACATGGGCTTCATTCCTTTCTTTCCTTTTGTTTTCCTTCTTGAGTTTTTGAAAATATCTCTTGGAGTGCCCATATTCCTGACAACTATAACATTGGATCTTTGACATATTGATCTTCTTCTTTTTCTGAACACCAAACTTCCCAAACTTTCCTTTTCTCTTAGCCATGGCATAAAATGCTTGAACTTGTTCTCTTGGTCTCACATCACTCTTTGATTTTAACCTAGTTTCTTTAATCTTACATAATGACCAAATTCACTGAATCAGGTGGCTTCCTTCTTTCAATAGATTCTTGATACAAAGTCACCCCATTCATCAAGTAGTGCATTGAGCACTATGGTGGTCATTTCTTTGTCGGGCATTATTTCCCCCAACTCTTGTAGTTGGTCTCTTATTTCTGACAAGCTCATAAGATATGAGGCTATTCCTTCTTCTTTGATGTCTTCATCTTGTATAGATCATTTCTCAAAGATATGACTTCTAAAGTGGTGCTTATGGATAACAATTCTACTAACTTGTAGATTTATTTTGATGTCTTCAACTTTACTACAGAAGGTATGAGGGGATCCTTGCTTGATTCCATAAGGATTCTTTGAGCCCTTATTTCCCCCTTCATATACTTTTCTAGAGCTTCAACTTCTTCTTTTGGTGGTTCGACAATTGAACCCTTGATATGTCCAATGTCTTCATTTTCTATGAGGATCAAATAAATCCTCTTTTTCCATGCAAGAAAATTTGATGACCCAACCAACTTATTTCTCTCCTTGCACAATGAAGTCATTTTGATAGTAGACTCAATTGTAGATATAAGGATACTTACTTGTCAAGTGAAGATACTCCTTGATGATGAAATCTTCAACTTGATGTTTTTCTTGATGATGTTAATAATAGAAGATGTCTTCCTTTACGTATGCTTTAATAATGATCATGGACTTAAGAAGAGGGAGATCACCTTGATTCCTTGATGATGATGGTAGCACTTCTTCTTGTTTCCCTTGAATGTAGAGACTTCAATATGCTTCAATATGTATTCATTATTTGAGTGGAGGTAGGGTCCTTGAGGTCTTCTTTGGTACTCCTTAGTTACTTCCTTCAAGATGATGATACTGTGAGTCCTTCTTGATGATTGATGCTCTTGACGTTTCCCAGATGATCTTCTTATGCTTCAACCCTTGAGTATTCCTTTCTTGATGGTTCAATGCCATCTTTTGATGCCTTGATATTTCTTGATAGTTCCTTTACAAGCTTCCTTTTCCTACCTTGTCTTGTGACCTTTGCTCTGATACCATGTTGATAAATCTAGGGGTAACAAGATAGGTGATTACCCTTACTTTGATAATTGTTTGTGATGTATTTTTACTTAAATTAATTAGCTTCTTATTTCACTTGATTATATTTATTGTTATTTTCATCAAACAACTACCAAACCATAAAGAATGATAAGACAAGAGGACATAAGATGTAGGTGATCAACCAGGGAAAAAACCTCTCCACTTGAGAGGAAAACCCACAAGAATTCTTCTCTTCTTATAGAAATTTAATTAACGAATTCCAATACCTCTAAACCAAGACCAATACCCTTCCAAGACCAAGTTTGACCTTCTTGATGATGTGCTTCCTTTGTTCTAGTAAAGCCTAATCAATTCTCTTCCAGTTGCACAACTTTGAGCCCTAAGTACATAATTTCGGCCTCTATTCCAGGTTTGAAATTATCGCCCCCTACAACAATTGTTACCTCCACACGTGTGAGGAAATGTAGGGCTTCCAAGGCTTCCCTTGAAATTCGTTTGAGTTTCTCCTTCTTCTAGGCCTTGAGGATGACTTAATAGACCTTACTGCAACTTTCCTTCTACAATTTCTCCAAGTTTGATCTTGTAGCAACAAAAACCTAGCCTCCTTCCTTTGTACGCGTGAAAAGAGAGAGAGAAATAAACCAAACACTTGTCCTTCATCCTTATTCATTCTTCACTAGCCTTCCTCTTCTTCTCCTTCACTTGAATGATTAGAGGATGAATAGTGTCCCAAGGAGGTCAAGTTCCCTCGTATATATAGACTTCAAAGGTGGACGAAATGCCCTAGTTTAGGCTGACTTTTGAGCTTCCAAGACGACTTGGTCTTGGAGGGTATCTTGACACTTTAAAATACAAAAATAATTCGTTTTAGAAGTTACAATGTGCTTGATGGGGTCTTCTTCATATGAAAATGACTCTTTTGACTTCTTGACCCTAGGAAAAACCCTAGAAGCACTCAATGGGAGTTTGACCTATAAAATAAAAGACCTTGAGCATGAAACCCATGCTTCAAAAATAACAATAATAATTTATTTTCTCTTTACATCAAACAAAATCATGATTACATATGTCATTATGAAGATTGAACCTAGTTACATATTTCAACAAGTAGAAGTTCAATTCAAACCACCTTCGTCAAGATAAGAGGATTTGAAAAATAATCCATTCCCATGGAGGAAAAGGTAGTTGAAAAAAGAGTGTGTAGAAAGTCACTCAAATATTCTTATAGAGGCTTTGAAGAGGGAAACAAAGAGATGATTCCATCAACCATATTTTCTTCAACTCTTGTGGTACTAGGCAACTAAGTTGATAAGCATCATCACAAACTGAAAATGTATCACATAGTTTTTTTGGTTTGTTTCTATTGCAAGAAAAGGGGTCATAATGATAAAAAATGTTGGCACTCTAGAAAGCCAAGTAACAGATGTAGGAACTATGGCCAGTACTATAGATTGAATAAAAATCGAGAATTCAAATGTTGGAGGCTTTACCTAGAACTCCATTCCAAGAACTAACCAACCAATAATAAATCTTGGAGAGTCAAGGTCAATGGGAAAGAGGAGTTGCATTTTCAACACACAAAACAATGGTTGTCTAGTGGCCTGCTATAACAATGAATGCCATCTTTAACCATGAGATTTATAACAAGATTATGCCACATGCATCCTCTATTTAGCTCTTATGTTGCATCTTATAGTAGAGGCATGCTTTCTTGGAGATTTATTAGAGGATGCTTTAAGGTAGAGAAGACTAAGATTGAAGGGAGATGATGCTTCAAGGTAGAGAAATAGAAGATTGAAGGGAGGTGATGCCTTTAGGGATCAAAAACCTGCAAATGGGGAGGTGTGATCAAAATTAGATCCTCACCAAAATATATTTTTCAACTTTGTAATAAGCATTTAGTTGTCTTTTGTAAAGTTTAGGAAATGGTCATAACATTTACTTGAAAGTTGAAATGAAAAATTATGATGGTTAGCCTTCGAGGGGAGTTCATTAAAAATGAAGGTTGTGATGGAGAAGGGAATTCAATAGAAGAGAAGAATAAGTGACCCCGAGGAAATGAATAAGGGTAGATGTACAAAGGAGACCTCTAAGAGGCAATAAACTTAAAGGTTGCAAGACGAGGGAGACATTGTGCCTAGCCATGTGTGAAGAAAGATTGTTGTTGAGTCCAATCCACTTGTAAATTTGTCTTTTATAGTGAGTAACAATGTATAAGGTTTTTCTATGCTTATCTTATCCTTTTTATTTAAATCTAGTAAATATTAATAAAAATCCCCTTAGAACTTAGTTTTTCATTTGAATTTCCAATGTAAAAGTAATCTTTCTTATCTTATGGTATTAATGGTTGTGTATTCTTGATGTAGTTTTGGTTTTAATTTATTCTTGTGTTCTATGTAATCCACGTGAGCTTTGAATGTAGCTAAATTGTAATCCTATCTCTATTCACTAGTTTAAATGATTACTTGAGTGTTGGTATTCGTTGAGTTTATTATTGGTTCACTCTTTTTTCTTCTTGCTAGATGATAATTAATTTGTGGAGTTGTAAGAGTACACAATATTTCAATTAGTTAAAGTACCATATACTATAACATTTTTTTCTTCACCCATTATTCACTTATTCAATCATTGGAATGATTGCTAGAATGTTGCCACATATCTTCCATTGGATGTGTATAGAGAACTCGTAGTTAAGGATAGATTTGGAGAGCCTCTATTGAACAATAGTATGTCTACTGAAGCAAGTAGCCAAGTGGTGAACCAAGTATGAAATAGAGCCACTATTTTTAATGCTTATTCATGATTAGCTATATAGAGCATTATTTAGTTTCGTAGAGATCCATGTTAACGAAACAAATAGACCATGGGCCTAATATTTACAAATTACTTAACCTAATCCTTAATTCCTCTTTCAAGTTTCAAGGGGAAATTCTTGTGGTACTATAACACCCCTTTTTAATCCCAAAATTTTGTAATATATAATTAAGTCTGATAGTGATGGGATGGTTAACATGGATATTTTTCCAAAATCCATTTGATATAAATATTCATTTTTATTTAATATATTTATAAAGCTAAAGAAGAGAGAAGCTGGCACAGATCCCAGTGCCTGAATGGAAGATGTAAGAGGGATTTGGGAAGTCTCTTACCTTACATGAATTTAATGTTCTAATTCCTAATTGGTAGTTGAAATACCTAACTACCATATATTATGAGAAGGAATGGTTACTTATCCATTTTATTATGAGAAGGAATGGTTACTTATCCATTTTAGAAATTTCCAATTGGCCATCTAATGAAGGCAATTGTATTCTCATGTTGAAAAGAGTGCATGGGATTTGGGAGTGATGGCTATGAGATTAATGCGAGTAGAGTGTGTGAGTGTAGTAGAGCAGTTGGGAATGCTAATGTAGGTGAGAGAACCTAGAAGTGTATGCAAGTGAACTAGAGAAAACCATGAGAAGAGAATTGAAACACACATGGGGTTGAGAGTGTAACTTTGAAAAGGGGCTGACAAAGAACCCATTGAGTCATAAAACACATATGTGTAGCATGTACTGTTACTTAAATTAGTTAAGGAAATCAATGAGGAAGCCTTGAACTTGAGTTATAAGGCTAAGAGAAATTTCTAAATAGTTTGTCTTAATTAAGCATGTAAGGCACTGAGAAAATTGGAAGCAATGATGAACTATTAGATCAATGAAGAGCTCCCTTTTGTGCAATGTAAGCCCATGGTGGCCACAATTTGACGTGTAAATAGGCCCAGGGCTCAATATTTGAATAAAAGAATCTCGATTTCTCATGTGTGAAGGTGAGTGGCCTTCATGTAATCTATTGTAAATTGAATATGTTGAACCTTGGGTAAATATTCCTCATAAGGCATTGGATATATCTCAAGGGTGAAATTGTAAGAAACCTATAGTATAAATATGCCTATGGTTGGGTGGAGAGTGGCTCTCCCTTCTTCAATTTCCAGCTAGCTTTTGTGAATCAGATAAGTGTCTAAATCTCTTTAAGAATGAAATTATACTATTATTTAATGCTTCATGGTTGTTGTTATGTTGGCTATTGATGCTCCAAATTGGATCATTATATTTTTTTTCATCCATATCGATGCATTTAGAGTGGAAAAAGTGGAGGAATCAACTCACGAGACCGTTTTTAACGACGAGACCTAGTTTGGCGAAACGAGGTTTGAAACCTTCCAAGAGAATTTTGAGGCATCAAATGACATTTTTTGGGTGTAAAACGTTTCCTCCTTAATGCAGCACATTTTCATGCTATTCTACACACAAAGACCTTTCAAACAACATAGGAAGCACGTCAATCAGAGTCCGTATGCAAAAGCTATGCCACTCAGAAGTTGACCTTCCTATTTTCACACCTATAGTTTGGGAGGATGCCGAGTCAACACCTATTATTCATGGAAAAGGGGCTAGCCACGTGTTTGTGATGTAAAATATCTAGAAGAGTCTATTTTTTTAACTCTAGTTAAGGGTTGATATAGTCAAACTTAACCACTAGTAGGCTATCAAGTTGTGTTATAACTGGGCCAGTAGGAGGAAGAGGCATTCCATTCTTTTGACAGCATTTTGTTCCATAGCTGAGGAAAGATATCTAAGAGAGATAGGAGGTAGATAACACAAAGAGGATCTGTGCACTGTAATAGCCCATGCGCCACATATAAAGTGAGCGAAGCGACCTCACTTTCGAGTTGGGTTTTCTCTCGAAAGGGTTTCCCAGAGAGAATATCTTGTGTCTTATGTGTGTGAGAGCTTATTTGATCACTTTTTACTTTTCTACATAGTTTCCATTGCATGCATGCGATAATTACAGTAAAATATACATATCTAGAAATTAAATAAAATTGTGATAGTGTAGAATCTCGAATTTTTAATATAATATTATCAAATTTGTTGCGACGAATTGTACAGTGGAATATCCATGGAAGTTTATGAATAATTTGGTATCAGAGCAGGTTTCTTTGGGTATTTTGTGGATATTACAGGGATCCAGATCGACACGGCCGAAAATTGTAAAACCCTAATCATGGGCGACGAAATGTAAACAAACCTCGTGATCTTGTAGATGTGAGGTTTTTGCGGCTCGAACAACAAGTCACGGATATAAACCGCAATGTAAACCTCCTCATGGTGGCCCTAATAAATAAGCTGGGGATATCGGGAGAAGATGGGGGTTAAAATGCAGAGGAAAAATCGGAATGAGGATTAGAAGATCGGGGAGACATAGAGAACCAGCCATTGAAAGAACACAAAAAAGATCAACCTAGTTCAAGTGTCGTGAATCAATCCTTATTCAAAATGGAAGAAAAATTCGATATCAAGCCATACCATAGTGAGATCGACACTTTGGAGCTGAACCACTGGTAGCAACAACTGAAATTTTATTTTAGCATCCATCAGATCGAGAAAGGGCAAAAGGTCTCATTTGCCCGACTAAAATTAGAGGGCCATGCACTGACTTGGTGGGAGAGCCACACAGAAACCCTAAGGTTGGAGGTAAAACCTCTAGTGACTAATTGGGAGGATTTCAAAACCCTCATTAACTCACATTTTTATCCCATTGGTTATGTGGAGGACTAGTGTATCCGGTGGCATTACTTCAGGAAAAAGTCAGGCTAAAGCGTGCAAGTGTACACCACATAATTCAGAAAGATGGCTATAATTCTAACGATAACCTGAATGCTGGAGTAGCAGACATCCAAGCAGCACTAAATAGGGAATTTACCAGGCCTAAGTCCAAGGCACAGTCGATTGTGGGATTCAAAGAGATCGTGATGCGACCAGGCGATACACCATGGGAATTGGATCAAATATTGAAGTGTCAAATCCGTGAAGCCAATATGAATTTAACATATGGACAACATCGCAAGTGGTTTGTGGCTTTGCTACTACCCCACTTAAGGAGTGCATTATCAAAGCAGAAGATAACAACTCAGGCAGAGGTCTTGGAGATTGCCATGAGACTATATGAGACTCCGATGCAAGATCCTAATCTAGGAGTTCAATAGATCCACGTGCAGCGGTAGAATCTATGCCTTGAGATGAAAAGTCTAAAGTAGGACAAGATAGTTCGACCAGAGGTACGCGAGGAGGTATGGTGCTTGAAATGAAAGAGTTAGGGTCATGACAAAGACCATTGCCTAGTCTTTGCAAATTACATTGCAGGAGGAGGACCAATGCCTTTAAGGCCGGAAGCTCAAGTAGGACCTAGCGCGGGGCCTGCATTATGGTGCGCTATCTGTCAGGTAGCCAGAAAACATGCCACGGATAACTGTCACTTACAACAGAAGTATGTACAAGCACCACAACAACTATTCTGCAACTTTTGTAGGTTGGTAGGACATGATGAGCAGACTTCCAGGAGCTATTAATTGATGATGGCTAGAACTCCCGCCTACAGGGTTCAGGCTGAAACGTGACCCCTTGATCAAAATGTAGGGATGGTGCAGATAGGATTTCAGGGGAGCGGACGAGGTTGACGCAGAGGAGGACCTGGTAGAGGTCGCGGATAGTTTATTTGCTACAATTGCGGGGGACCAGGACACTATGCCTGCGATTGCACTAATCCAACGCGTCTGTCGTGCAAGTATTGCACGCTGTTTGATCATGAAACGGAAGATTGTCCTTCGCTAATAGTTAGGATATGAGACAAAGGGTCACTACCACCTCCACTGACTCAGAACCTTCAGATGATGAGGTTTGAGCCACGTGAGGAAGATCCGAACGTCAATATAGTGCTCAAGAGTGGGATCACGACAGGGGATGACAAGGGAAAACAGCCAGAAGATAGTACATGGGTTCACAAGGCCCCTGCGAAAGAGGATAAGTTTGATATGGAGCGCGCTCGGGAAGCCTTCATGGAAGCTAGGAAGAGCTTCATTGAGGCCTCCACTTCAGAAAGCAAGGATAAGCCTGAGCCGAAGATGGACCCCTCTATGCTCACAACTTTCCTGGAAACCTGTATGAAGTTACTGCGCGACAGTAAGGCTATGAAAGGGTTACAAGAACTCATCAATAGATGTGTTGGGACCGTGCCAAGTGAACTGCACATAGTCTGAAATATCGGTAAGCATAAAACAAGGACAAGGCGTGACATGAGACTCACCGCGCAAATCAGAGAATACGAAATGGATCAAGTCATTTTGGATTTGGGATCAGATGCGAATGTTCTACTGAAATAGACATGGGAGTGAATGGGGAGACCTGCGCTGCAATGGTCTTTGATTCAGCTGAGGATGGTGAATCAACAGAAAATCATACCCATGGGGCAGCTACAGGGGGTGACCGTGGATATTGAGGGAGTGAGCGCGCTGGCATATTTTGAAGTAATAAAAATTGTGGATGATAGCAATCCCTACCCTGTGCTCTTGGGAATTGACTTGGATACTGATATGAATTGGGTAATCAATCTGAAGAAGCGAAATATGATCTTTGAGAAGAAAGAACTACATGTAATAATACCCTTGGATCCTGCTGAAGGATCGCACTATACGGAGCCTGTCCACGATTATGAGAGTGATGATGATCTGGATTCCATCTATAAGATAATAGCATGAGACCAAGACTCGGTGAATCCCACTACGGATGGATGGATTACATGGGATCACGAGAGTTCCTGCACTTCGAACTTTGACAAAGAAATATAACCCTGGCAGAATCAGTTACATGAAGTAACTACCCTAAATTGCAACATGATGACCCAGTCGCTGCACTGTGTGTCATCAGAGGTAAGAAATGTTCCTATTTATGATGGTCTCAATGAGGTAGATATCTTTTTGGATGAATTTGAAAGGGAGGTGCCATATAATCAATGCTTCCAGGCCTTGGACTAGGCACTATGTGCTACACCCGCAAGATGGTGGGGTATGCACAAGGGAAACTTTGATGATTGGTGCAAATGTAGGAGGATGATGAGAGCACGATTTGGGAAGCCTAAGATGCGACTGACAGATAAGTACGATGGGCAGAATGATCCACGCGCACATATGGCCAAATGGACACAGGCTTATGGAGAAAAGCCCCAACCTGAGTGGGTGAACCTGTTCTGTCACACCCTGGATCTTATCCCAATGAATTGGTATATAGAAACATAGCTCCACCATGTTACAGGTGAATGGGATATCCTACGCGAAGGATTCATGATGACATTCAGTTTTGAGGACGGGTTTGACAGTATTGATGAAGCACTACAAGAAGTGAAAGTAGCCATCTTTAGGATATTGCAGGATCCTTTAGACCTAATTAAGCTTGAATGGGCTACTCAACTGAGTCGCGCGCTAGAATGTTATAATGTAACTATTGAAGAGGAGAATGAGGATCCACGGAAGATTAACATTCCGAAAAAAGAAGGCCACTGGGAGGTGCAAGGACCACAGATTGAGAACCCTGATATAACCACGCCGGTGAAAACAAAACAAGTGAACATTGGTATAGAGGCAGAACCAAAATTCATGAAAATTGGGGACTACTGGGACGATGTGAGGATGGATAAGGTCACTGCATTTCTCTGTGAATATCAGGACCTATTCCCTACCAAGTTTATGGATTTGAAAGGAATAATTGGAGATCTAGGAGTGATGAATATCATGCTAAAACCTGACGTGAAGCAAGTTAACCAAAGGCCTTACTGCCTAAATCTGAAATACAAGGAGAAGGTCTGCTTAGATCTAGACAAAATGCTAGTAGCAAGCATCATTGAGCCTGTGGAAGAGTCCGATTGGGTAAGCCCAATGGTGGTGAAAGAGAAGAAGCAGAAGGATGAGATAAGGATATGTATGGATCTCAGAAAAATGAATGACACTTGTGTGCATGATTCTTTCTCAACTCCGTTCACAGATGAAGTGTTGGATAATGTAGGTGGCTAGGAAGCATATTTCTTCACCGATGGGTTCTCTGGGTACCACCAAATCAAAATTGGGCTGGACGATAGGAGAAAGACAACCTTCGTGACTGAGTGGGGTTTCTTTCAATATACTGTAATGTCATTTGGATTGAAGAATGCGCCTGCAATATTTTCATGCGTGGTTGTTGCGGCATTCAAGGAATTTATTCATAAGTTCCTGGAGGTATATTTTGATGACTGGACTATATTTGGGCTGGTCAAGCGCCATGTAGTGAGCTTGTGCTTTATACTGAATACTTGTCGAAGATACCAGATCGCACTCAATCTCAAGAATTGTCTATTCTGCATTCCTTTTGGGAACCTATTAGAACATGTGGTTTGTGGACAAGGGTTGATGGTAGACCCTGTGAAGATCGCGGTGATATTGGACATGGAAGTGCCAAGGAGTGTGAAATAGCTACGAGCTACTCTGGGACATACGGGATATTATAGGAAGTTTATCAAAAGCTATTTTCAGATCACCGCGTCGATGGAAAAATTGTTGAAGAAGGATATCACGTTCTGTTGGAACGATGACTGTAAGAAAATCTTGGATATATTGAAAGAAAAGATGGTTACCGTGCCGATTCTGGTCTTCTCGGACTGGAAGAAATAGTTTCATGTACATCTCGACGCGTTGTGTATAGCGCTGGGTGCAGTACTAACACAAGATGGAGGCAAAGGCTTGGACCATCCTTTCACGTTCGCAAGCCGCAGATTATCCAAAGCAGAAAAGAATTACTCTACTACTGAACGCGAGGGGCTAGCTATGGTGTATGCACTCCATAAGTACTAACACTACTTGCTAGAAGGCCACTTTAAGATGTATACAGATCACTCCACGCTGAAGTACCTGTTCAATAAGCTTGTGTTGGGGGGGGGGGGGGGGGGGCGAATCTACAGATGGTTGTTATTGTTCCAAGAGTACAATTTTGAAGTTGTTGTGAAGCCTAGACGATTGAATACGGGACCAGAACATCTGTCGTGCATCGAAATAGGGGAGGAACCTACTAATTTGGAGGAAGGATTACCTAGCGCGTAGCTCTTTGCTGTGCACGTTGCAGATGGACATTTTGAGGACATCATACACTTTCTAACAACATGAACTGAACCGGAAGGATACTCTGTCCAGCAAAATAAGGAATTAGTGGTGCGCGTGGAAAATTTCTCTGTCATTGCTGGGCATCTATACAAGATGGGGACTGATGAGATATTGCAACAGTATGTGCCTGAGTTTGAACAAAGAATCATCCTCATGGATGCTCATGGAGGTGCTGCGGGAGGACACTATGCAGGGAGAGCAACTGTGCAGAAGATTCTACGCGCAGGGTTGTGGTGGCCAACCCTTCATCAGGATTCAAAAGCATATTGCAAGGCGTGTGATGTATGTCAAAGAACAGGCAGGCCATCACAAAGGGATGAAATTCCTTTGAATCCACAAATGATGTTGCAACCTTTTGAGAAGTGGGCAATAGATTTTGTAGGACCCATTCAGCCACAAGGGAAGACAAGCGAGGTACATTATCACTGCGACAGAGTATTTGACTCGTTGGGAAAAACCACAACCAGTGAAGGATTACACGGGCGCGACATCTGCGAACTTCCTATTTGACAATGTACTGACGCAATTGGGATGCCCAAGGATCTTGATGAGTGATTGGGGTATGCACTTCCTGAATGAGATGATCGGCGCACTAACACAAGAATTTCAGGAATATCACCATATGAGCCCTCTTCATCACCCACAGGCTAACGGGACCGTGGAAGTATTCAATAAAGTGTTGGAGAACGTGCTGACCAAGGTTTTCAATGCTCAGTGAAGTTATTGGGACTTATGCATACCTACAGTATTGTGGGCTTATCGAACAACATGCAAAAGGATGACAAGACAAACCCCTTTAATGCTTGTCTATGGTGTGGAAGCTCTAATGCCTATGGAATACATCGTGCCTAGTATGTACATAGCGGCGCTCATAGGTATAACAGATCACAGAGCCCTGGAAGAGAGGCTCGTGCAGCTGGATGAGCACGAAGAGGAAAGAATTTTGGCTAGATTTCACTAGCGGGTCCAAAAGCAGCGTGAAAAGGCATGGCATGATCGACACATCAAGTTGCACACATTTAAGGTAAACGATCTAGTTTTTTTGTATGGTAGTAAGTTTGACAAATTTCCAGGGAAATTCATAATGCACTGGTTATGGCCCTATGTTATTAAGGAGATTACCGATGGTGGCATTGTCTAGTTGGTTAAGTTGAATGGAGATCCCTTCCCAGGAAAGGTGAATGGTAGTCAATTGAAGCCATGCACAGGTGGCTCGACCATCTGACTAGGCAACAGAAGCATAATCTTAATGCTCCAGGTAGCTGAAAGCATGTGTGGGACTATAAACTACACTGCCCAAGTGGGGGAGCTGCATGATTTCAGGACTGCGTGAAGCAAGGAAGTGTCATAGGGTCCACGACAGTGCAAAGGTAGCTATGCTACTCATGGAAATAACACACAGGTGTGTCAGAAAGTGACCGTTAAAGTCATTGTTCACAATTTGATGGTCGGATTGTGGCCAAATGGAGCAGGTGGTAGGCATTTAAGCCGATATTTATGGGTTATGTTCTTGAAAATATTCCGCCAATGTAACATTAATGGTTCAAATGTGGGGGGAACGGTGGGATTTGAATTCAAAAGGCCCTATAAATCATAAATTGTTGTCCAGAGAAAAACACTTGGCATTTTGAAAATTCAATTGTTGCACTATCAGGTGTCTATGGACTATGCAAACTTTGAGGCTTTGAGAGCGAGTTTGACGTTTGAGAGATTGTCGAAGGAGACGCAGGACCTCCTAAATAGAATGATGTTGACACCCGTGGAAGCCATGGACACAGGAGTGGTGACAATCGATGAAGTCGTGCAGGCAATTGAGGTAGTAGAAGCTGCCCCAGAGAGTGTCGGAGTGGTAGTCGGAGTCTCTAAATCACCCATGACATTGGGACCAAAGAAGGATAAGTAGAAGTAGCCTATGTTGTTGGTGCGCATCTCACCAAGAAAACCATAAAGGACCAATCTTACCTTGCAGGAAAAGGGGAAGGCCATTAATCTGCAGACAGATGAGGAATAATCTCAAGAAATCCAGGTGGATGAGGAGGATGTGGAAATGGAAGTTGAAACCTAGGGTGCAGACCCTATTACCAGGCTACCAGAATATGTTCCTCCATGCAAGGGCAAAGCCAAGGTGCCAAAGGACATAGACAAGAGCAAGAGCTCCCTGTAAACTTCGTTGCTCCCGAATGACATTATTTTTTAGGGGTCGTGCCTAGGGCGGGTTCCTGTATCAAATTTCAAAGATTGGGACCTCACAGATCACGAGAAATTCTCGCATTTAGCGACTAAGAAGCTAATGCGCCGAAAGATTGACATGACTATTGGAACGATCGAATTAGAGCCACGGAGATGGCTCAAGGGTGTAGAGAAAGTCGAGCTACTCAACTTGCTCTGGGTACCACATTAACACCGCACCCTAGTGACCATGTTCGTCATCAAGTAGCTACTTTTCTTGGTGCATGATGGGTGTTTGTGGTTGGAGGAGCCCATTCCCATCATAGAACACTTGATTCATTGGATCACACCGCTGCCTTACTCAGGGGAAAATCCAGCCAATATATCAGAAGGAAAAGGTGGCGAGATGGCCCTTGCAGAAGCTATGAAGAAGAAATTCAAGTTGGAGAAGAAGAAGCGGGGATATTCCATCTCCAGCATTAACAACCCTGCAGTCAAGGTAGCAACACAAATATTAGCAGGGAAGGTGATGTGGAAGTGCCACACGGATGAGGTGCCCGCGCCTGTGATTGCTTTAGCAGCCCAATGCGCTGATGGGGTCCAGTTCAACTAGGCGAATTATCTATGCGACGAGTTCCTTGCGAATTGTCGTGAGGCACAGGAGCAAGGCAAGACATTCCACTACGCGTGGCTCTTTCTCTCGATTGTGCTAGAGGCATGGGAGCTGCCTGGAGACAACCAATTTCCTACGGTCGCGTCGAACCTTCCAGAGGCAGCAAAGTACGCTTCACTATGGGAGACCAAGGATGTGTAGCGCATAAAAGAAGGCAAGACCTTTTGGATCTTGACGGAAATGAGTATCTGGATGGGGATGAGTCATAAGCCGTAGTTGTTGCCCATAGTATACACTAGTTTGCAGAGCTTTGTGGAGTTCAAAGCGGATTTCCACCATTTCTTTACCAGGGTGCGGAAGGACCCTACAAATACATGGCATAACTTACCATATCTGGAAACTGATGACATTATCTTCGTAGTCCTCCAGTCTTGGCTGCTGGAGTGGCGCGCTGCAAGAGGCTCCATGGTGGAAACAAACAAGTCTGTCGTGCAACATAAGAAGGAAGAAACAAATATCAGAATGGCGCAGCTGGTTGAGAAGCGCAGAAAAGAGGAAGCAAAGGCTAAGACCAAGGTAGCATGCAATGCTGCAAAATTGGCCAAACAACAAAAGATAGGAGGAGAAGAGCGCGAAGGACAGAAGTCATCTTAGCCCGGGATTGAAGCAGAAATAGAGGAGTCGACAGAACAAGGTGGCGTGCACCCACAGACGACGTCCACCCAACTCAAGCATCAGAAGGTAGGGCCACGAAAGAAAACCAAGGCGTCAAAGACATCCTTCGACCCAATCACCCTCACTAATGGAAATTTGCATGATATTGGAGAGATGGTAAGGGATGTCACCATGGAGTCCCTCCAATAGTTCGGAGAGTAGCAGCAACTGGTATTAGGGGTTCTCCAGAGAGAGCTGCAGGAGTTGCAGTCTTGCACTCGACAGGCTGGCACAGTGTTCACCAGGCTCACGGTCGACACTTCAGCTACCACGGGGATGTTGCACACCAAGGTGACCAACATGATAGTGCTACCAAATGGGGTACTTTCTACAGAAAATGAGCCTGACAGGCCCACGGTCAGCAACCTGAAATGGGTGGGATTAAATATGGCCGTGCTCCCTCAAGAGATGCTCCACCTCTTGCAGGATGGAGTCATCGTGGAACTTAGGGCCCAGGAGAGTCGCGCTCTGCAGGTGATGAGCGAGCAACACATCAACATCAAGTAGTTGGGCTTGCAATGCAACGAGGCAGTGGAGGAAGCCTGCCGAATGGTCCCAGAGTTGAACATTCAGGGAGAAGAATAGGTTGTTGCACGCGTCCGCAAGTTAGCCACAGGGGTGCACGACGCTCGAGCAGAGATGGCCAGGATTCAGCTAGAGTTGAACCTGTAGATCGCAGAATTGTAGTTGAGGGCTCAACCTTCAACCCCGCCGGAAGTTAGGGAACAACGTGCCACCGCTGTTGCAACAGAAATAGCGGCGGTCAACAGTGCAGTAGCAGACTACACGTGACTTTTTGAACAGTCATTTAAGGTCCTAACCAACCTGCAGGAGGACTCAAATGTAGAGCACGCGAGCTACAACAAACGTATGACGAGGTCAAAGGGACTGCACAAATGTTTGCCCTTATAGAGAGGCTCGATTGGATGCGGGAGGCAAAGGCACTTAAGGAACAGGTGGATGACGATCGGCACAAAGAAGTGGTATTAAAAGCGCACCTACAACCATGGATATACGAGGCATATACGATCATAGCTTCCATTGAAGGAAAGATTGCGACACTATAGGAAAATCAGCAGAGGATTCAGGGTGGTAGTTCAACGGCAATCACCGAGCAGAGAGTAGAAGAAGTCCAGCTGGCGACCGCTCAGTGCACTGCCGAGGTTGCAGACATCCAAATGGAAATAGGGAGTCTTCCCGCTAAGATCTCCGCACCTGCAAAGTGACTCGAGGGTGAGTCACGATGTTTGTGTTGGGGGCCTGTTGGGCATGAGATCCCCCAAGGATAGTTTTGGGGGCTAAAAGCCCATATTTTGGTCAAATTTTGTAATCCATGTGTGAAGACTCTACATTTTGTGGCCGCGGAGCACGTAGGTGTTAAAGAGTCATAGGGTTTTCCGCCCTTATTTTAGAAATGAAATGTCAGTTGTAGAAGATCTACCCATGGTCCACGGACCATGGGATTTTATAAATAGAGCTAAGCTCTAAGTAGTTTGATAGCAATCAAGAAAGATTGAACATGTAAGAAAGTCATAGCTCTAAGAAGAAGTCTAAGTTTTGGGTTGTAGTGTAGGTAGAGTCTCTGTAGCTGAGTGCGTAAAGGCCTAGGGTAGAAGTCTGCAGCTGAGTGTGCAGACCCCTGCAGCTAAGTGCGTAGGGCGGGTCGAGTCTGTAATCAATGAATCATCTAAAATTATTAATAAAGAGGAGTATTCTACAATTTCTGCGTCTTTATTTCCTGTTTATGCATCTTGTTATGTGGTTATGAATTTCGCTTATAGTGCTTATATGATGCATGAATGTATGTAAATGTGTTGGTTAAGTGAATGCAAGTAAGAACATCTGTTTATGTGAAGCTAACTAAGATCGGTTAATAAGATAAGTAAGACACTTAGCCTAGTTTGGGAAATATCGTAGTTCGCTGCCCTAGCAGTGCGAAAGTCCCTGAGCCGCAGGTTAGGGTTGCGTGAAAGCCAATTGTACCCTTTCGCGAAGGTATTGAGGGGTGGAATAGAGGGTTAAGAAACCTGCACGAAAGCGTTTATAACCAGAATAAACGGACATCACAACCATCTCAAGGGTGAGGAAACTTGGTTCTATCATCCCCCCATACTGCTTCGGGTGAGACTTCAGTCCGCGCTTCGCGGGTTGATGCTGAAAGGGCTAGTAGTGTAGGGATTTGTTTAGCTAACTAACGCTGAACCTGGGTTAGGCCCTCTCAAGACAACACCATAATATCAAGTTATCCATGGGTAGTATGTATTGAATAGTCCAATTCTTTCCATTCCAAAGGGTGGTGTTGATGTTTTATTAGGAGTCCAATGGTTACAATCTTTGGGGACGATATGTTTTAAGAACTTTTCTTGAATTTTTTTTGGGAAGGAAATGAATTTGAATTAATGGATATCACAAGGAAACCAGGAAATATAATCAGCTCTGATCACTTGACAAAGCTTCTAAAGAAAGAAAAATGGGGAGTAATTGCACAATTATGCTCACAAGAGGTTCAAATATTGAAATCATTTATTTCTACATATCTCCAAAGAGTCTTGGGCAATCATTCCAAGGTATTTGAGATTCCCATAGGACTGCCACCTATTCTTGACCATGATCATGGTATTCATTTGATTCAACATCAGGACTTACATATATTCCTATGCCCAAAATCATATACAAAAAAGGGAAGCAAAATGTTGTTGTAGATGTACTCTCAAGGAAGTATGAGGATGTTGAAGCATTGGTTTGTTCCATTTCTATTATCCAACCAGATTGGGTAACTGAAGCAAGGGATGAATGGAATAATGACGAAGAATTTTGGACGCCCATTCAAAAGTTGTAGTAAGATCCTAGTACATCTGATACATATAGTTGGAAAAATGATTCATTATGGTACAAATATCACCTATATCTTTGTAAGAATTCCCAACTCAAACAAAATAGTGCTTTTAGAATTCCACACCTCTGCCTTAGGAGGGCACTCAATATTTTTAAAAACTTACCACAGGGTCAAGAAGGAATTTTTTGGGAGGGCCTTAAATATGATATTCAATATTTTGTGGTGGAATATTTGGTTTTCCAACAAAATAAAGTTGAGACAATTAAGACCCCAACTTTGTTACAACATCTAGTCATTCCGAGTGAATGTTGGAAGGAGGTTTCAATGGATTTTATCACAAGTCTACCAAAGTCCAAAAGAAAGAGTGCCATCATGCTGGTAGTTGATAGACTTATCAAGTATGAACATTTTTGTGAATTATCTCATCAATTTAAAGCTAGTAGAGTTGCTACTGCATTTATGGAAACAATTCAAAAGCTACATGGAAACACAAAGATTATTGTAAGTGAGAAAGATCCCATTTTCACTACAAATTTTTGGACGAAATTATTTTCTTGTTTGGGTACTCAATTAGCTCATAGCTCATCTTATCATCCTAAATTTGATGGGTAAATTGAGATAGTGAGCAAATGTTTGGAACAATATCTCCATTTCTTTGTATCTGATAAAAAAACACAATGGTTCAAGTGGTTACCTCTAGTTGAATGGTGGTATAACAATTCCTTCCATACTACAGTAAAAATGACCCCATTTATGGCACTTTATGGACATCATCCATCGTCCATCATATCATCTTTAAGAGAAGATTCTAAGGTTCAAGCAATGGAAGGTCACATCGAGCATCACCAACAAGTTATCCAACTCTTAAAAGATAACCTCACTTTAGCAAAAAATGGAATGAAACAACAGGCAGATCGACATTGCAATGAAATAATTTTTGATGTAGGCAACTAGGTATTTTTATGGCTACAACCATAAAAACAAATGTCCCTGAGGAAAGATAAGAAGGATAATAAACTATCACCAAAGTACTATGGCCTTTAGAAGGTGTTGCAAAATATTGGTACTATGGCATACAAATTAGAGCTTCCTACATCTTCTCGAGTGCACCCATTTTTCCATGTTTCATGCTTAAAGAAGGTTATAGGTGACAAGATCCAAATTCAAACAATTTGCCAGAACTTGACGAGGAAGGAAAAATCATATTTCAACCTAAAACAGTCATGGAAACAATAACTCGACAACTACGAAATCTATCAATTTCAGAGTATCTCATCAAGTCGAAGAACTTACCCGTTGAAGATTCGAAACGACAGGATGAGAATTTTATACAGAAGCATACAAAACTACTCAAGCATTGAGGAAAACACTTTTTTTTAAGGAGAGGGGCATGTTAGGTCCTGATGCTACTAGTGTAGCCCCTTATTGTTATTGTTAGTGCAGCCCCATTATTATTATTGTTGTGCCCATGTAGTGCCCATATTATTATATTGTGCCCCATAGAAGCCCACTATTGTTATTTTTGTGCTCTGACATTATTATTGTTATGTTGACTCTGATTATATTGTGACCCCTTATACTCCTATATATAGAAAGTAGGTCTTATCATTTTAGTCATCCAAGAATTATTCATCTATGTAATGTAAAGGAGGTTCCCCCCACGATGAGGATATTTTTTAAGTCGTTGATCTATATTTTTGTGAGCTGGATGCATAAAAAAAACACTGAGACGAAACATGAAACCAACCTTGAAATTTGAATTCTTGTTGACTTAGACAATTTAACAATATTCACTATCGCTTGTAATAAAGCCATTTTCACCCATAGGTAACTACAGAACACTGCTTTTTTAGCAGGTAAAAATAAATCTTTATAAATAAAGTTCTTAGTAAAAAGTTAGCAGATACTGAATTGTTGTATCCATTCATTCGATCTACTTTCTAGATCAACAATGGAAATTGAGTGTAGAGATGAGAATCAAATGATATTTAACACCATACGATAATCTTGCAATAAATCTGTTAAGGTACACGTGTTTCTTCTCGGTGAGTGCAGGATTTGAATGGTTTTTTATACTTTGGGTCTTTTCAAAATCTGCAACATGTATTCATCGTTGATCTCCAACTTCTCGTGATCTAGACCTTTAAATCATGTAATACAATATGGTACTTTTTCCTTTGGCACTTTGAACTATCCCACATGCAATAGAGTAAAATACTTGTCATTATTTAAAATATCCCAGCTTTTGAATGCTATCTTGATTCATAGTGCACATATATACACACTCCAGTGTTGGGTGCCTTTTCTTGGTTTCTATTCACATCAGACATGTGATGCTTCGTATGTGTTGGAATAAAACTTTTCCTGATTTAGAGATTGAGTCCAGGAACCCAATATTTTTTATAAAAGGAACTATAATCATGTATATCAATCCAATGTATAACAATAGCCTTCAAATATTTTGACCCCAATTATAAAAAGTTGAAAAAATCTATAAAAAAATTAATATGTCATAACAAACCCCTAAACGCTTAATCCCTAATCTGTGAATCATTAAGCCATAAACCCTTAATCCCTAATACCTTATAAAAAAACCTTAAATACATGGGTTAATAGGAATTGGGCGCCTCTGATTAATCAAAGTGTAACCTCATACTTTCTAGGGCGAGGGTATTTTCTTTTCGAATTCACCTCCAAAGAATACAAAGACCCGATCTTCCGAAATGGGCCATATTTCATGGGTCCTCAAGGACTCTATCTGAACAAATGGACTCCGGACTTTGATCTGGCGGTCGATGTCCCCAAAGTTGTTCCGATATGGGTTCGTCTCCCAAATCAACCAGTTCATTGTTGGAACTGGGACTCCTTGAAACACATTGGCAACTCCCTCGGGAAATTCATAGATCGGGCAAGCAACAAGGATCAATACGACTATGCCAGGATTTGTGTAGAGGTAGATCTAGAGTTGGGATTACCAGAGGCAATCAAAATCAAAGTTAGCAGCTGGTCTCATGTGCAGATCTTGGATTATGAACAGCTGCCATTCAAATGCAGGAAATGTCACGTTTATGGGCATTTCGCCAGAAACTGTCCGACCAATGCAGAGCCAGAGAAAGGGAATGAAGAGGGTTGGAACCAAGTCAAGCGAGCAAGAACCAATCACAAGGGGTAGAAACAGGGTGGACCCTCTGGCAAAGGCAATCTCCAGGTTAATGTCCAGCGTCCCCCTCCCAAAAAGATGCAAGAAAACAAATTTGACCCTCTAAGCCAGCCGACAGAAGACACACTGGAGGTAGAAACCCAAAAACCAGTCTCTCCAAGTAAAGGTACTCCATCAGCTTCCCCCAAAGAAGCTGAAAACCCCAAAGGCATGGCCTTAGAGGATGAGGAAGAAGAGCAGGAAACTGATGAGTTAGAAGAAGAAGGAGAAATAGGAGAGTCCCAAACCTCGATAAGAAGATCTACAAGAGGCCGTAAAACAGACAAAGGAAAAAGAGAGCAGCAGACCTACAAAGACAAGCTACAGGGCAGCCAACCAACTTTGGAAAAACTGCTAGCCACAAAGCCCAAGATGTTGAAAAATCAGCCCCAAGGCTCCAAGAGAGACCACCAGAAATATAAATAATGAAGGTCATCTGTTGGAATTGCAGAGGTATGGGGAGTAAAGTTAAGGAAGAAGTAATAAGAAACTTAATAAGAACAGAAGCTCCAGACATACTTCTCGTCTAGGAGACCAAGCTGGAAGACAAAGTCTTCCTACAAGCAAGACAAAATCTGTGGTCCAAAAGTGAAGCAAGACCTGAAGTCAGGTGAAGAAGCCTAACCCTAATGCGGTAGACTTCAATAGCTAAAGGTCATAGGTTCTTCCTAATAATCGGCATAGTGTAGCTGAAAGAAGAATTGGCACATAGGGTGGAGACTCATAAGCATATTGAGTAAGCATGAGTCTAATTCATGACCTCAAAGTAAGCATAGGTAAGGATTCAGGGGCAGACTAAGAATCATCTGGAGTAAGTCACTAAGTAAGCATCCTCAAGCTCAAGCTCATTGGATGGAAGGAGGAGACTAACCAGATGCAGATGTCATACTTCCAAAGATCATATCATATGAAAGCTCAAGTAGCAGCTCCTGTTTGTGTTTGTGTGGATTGACTGGAAGTATCCTACCCAGACTGACCAAGCTCAAAAGTGTTCGCATATAAGGAGTGATCATCTTCAAGCTGAAGCTCTTAGTTGGACGGTCAGAATGCAGAATGAAGCTACCGGTGTGTTTGCATCCGATGTGCTGGAAAGTTGGTGGGCAAGTCGAAGTGTTGGAAATTTGTTGGATCGATGTTGCAGAAGAAACTACTAGGTCAAAGTTGCAGGAGAGGCTATTGGGTCGAAGTTACAAAAGAAACTATTGGGGTTGAAGTTGTTAGCGTCGAAATTGCTAGAAAGAAAGCTCATCAAGGAGAAAGGTTGACTTGGTCTTGGAGGGGTTTTGGTCAAGGGTCTTAGATCTTGTAATTCATCATTTGAAGATTCTATAAGGAGAAGAATTCTTGTGGGTTTTCCTCACAAGAGGAGAGGTTTTAGCCCTGCCTAACAGCCTATATTTTGTGTCCTCTTGTCTCTTTGATCTTCATTGTTTGGTAGCCATTTGATGATAGAAAACACAATAATAATCAAGTTAAAGAAGAAGATAATCAAGTTAAGTAAAAATACATCACAAACAATTGCCAAAGTAAGAGAAATCACTTAATCTATTGCCCCTAGATTTCTCAACATGGTATCAAAGCTAAGGTGACAAGACAAGGAAAGGTAGCTTGTAGGACCAACAAAAGGAGTATCAAGAAAGGTCAAGACATCAAAGAGGACATCGATCCATCAAGAATCGATTCATAAGGACCAGAGGAGTATCAAGGAAAGAACTAAGAAATATCATAAAATACCTCAAAACCCTAGCTCATCCAAAGAAGGGTTGTGCACTTGAAGCATTCATGGGAAGCTCACACATTGTGCAATCATCATCTCAAGGAAAGGAAAGGCTTCAAGGACCCTACCTCCACTCAAATAAGACATACACATTAGAAGCATCTTGAAGTCTCCACATTCTAAGGAAGCAAGAAGAAGCGTTATCATCTTCATCAAGGTGATCTCCCTCTTATTGAAGCAAGAATCACATCTTAACCATATTTGAAGAAAGACATCTCTAGAAAAAATAGTGTTGTCATCTTCAAGGAAGCAAACATCATCATCAAAATCAAGAAGGCATCAAGTTGAAGATATCACCATCAAAGGAGCATCTTTACTTGACAATAAGTATCCTTATATCTATCATTGAATCTACAATGAAAATGACTTCATTTTGCAAGGAGGGCAATAAGTTGATCTCTCCAAAGAACCCAGATGCACTCCTCAAGTATTTGGGGGTTTTGCACCACCATTTGCATGAGCAAGTGATGTTGTTCAAGCCAAAATCGGTGGACGAGGCTTGTGTACATGCACAATACCTAGAGAACATAGGTCTGAAAAGAGCACAATCAAGTGGATCAAAGAAGAAGGAGCAACAAGAAGCTTCTAAGGAGGGTAAGAAGAAGAAAAAAGGGGGAAAGATAAAAATATGGCAGCCACAGCGCAATAGTACAAAAATACTAGCAATAATTACAACCACTGCAACATTGATGTCCCTACAAAGGAGAAGTGCTGGAAGTTGCATCCAAAGATAAACTGGAAGAACAAGAAGAAAGATAACAAGAATAAGAGTCTCACGGCCACTGATTCAAGAGACCAAGTTGAAAGTAGCTAGGACGTGGATGAGAATATCATCTGTACATCAGTGTAGAAGGAGGTGAATCTGAGTATCCTTCAACAACATGAAGAGAAAGAAATGACCAAACTCTTCCATGTAAAGATATAGGTCTAGAAGACGAAGATTGATGATCTGTTTGACTCTGGATCGCATGCAAATCTCATTGCAGCATATTTGGTCAAGAAGTTGGGGCTGGAAGTTCATGAACATCCAAACCCATATCCAAATTGATGGGTACATAAGGATGCAGAGCTGAAGGTAACAAAACAATGTAAAAACAATTTTTCTATCAGTGCTGATTTTATTGATGAAGTAGATCTGAATGTGATTCCCCTTGATGTATCTGGATTCATGTTTGGGAGTCCATACATGTACATGTGTGATGCAATATTCATGAGGAGAGCTAACCAGTACCAACTCATCAAGGATGGAGAATTGTTCATCATCAACACACACAATGGCAAGTAAAAAATTTCACTGGTAAGTGCCAACCAAGCCAAGAAATTGATCAGTTCGAGCAAGAAGTATGTTTTATTGTTTTTAAGAGAAAGTCAGTCTGAAGAGGAGTCAATAAGAGGCAATATATCCCTAGAGGGGTGTACTAAGAAACATAAACAAAAATTGGAGGAGTTGTTACTGGCATACAAGGACATGTTCCGAGAACCCAAAGGGTTACTATAATCCATGATCCACTTCTCTCTTAGGTGGTAACCCATCATCATTGTGCCAAAGAAGGATGGGACTTGGCGATGTTTATAGATTATAGGGTGTTGAATAAAATCACACTAAAGAACAGATACCCCCTAACTATAATGAATGATCTGCTAGATCAGTTGCAACAAGCAAAGTATTTCACCAACCTGGTCTTGAAGTTTGGATATCACCAGGTTCGAGTCAAAGAAGAAGATACATGGAAGACTGCCTTCACAACCAGGCAAGGTTTGTATGAGTGGTTTGTTTTGCCATTTGGCCTATGTAATGCACCAACTACATTTATGAGATTAATGAATGATACACTGTGCCACTTTATATATTCATTTGTTATTGTCTATTTGGATTATATACTAGTATATAGTGCTACCCAGGAGGAGCATATTTCACATTTGACATAGGTGTTGGAAACATTGAAGAAGCACTAGTTTCTAGAAAATCTCAAGAAGTGCGAGTTTGTTCAACAATCCTTGGTGTATATGGGGTATGTGATTGGTGGAGGAGAGCTTAAGATATATCCTTCCAAGATGGAGGCCATAACGAAATGGCTGGTGCCTACTAATGCTTCTGAGGTTAGGAGTTTCATTGGGGCAGTACAGTACCTGAGGAAATTCATAGCCTTATTTTCAGCGGTAGTGGAACTGCTCCACACCATAACAACAAGTGGCAAGAGTTTCCAGTGGGGAAAAGGTTAGCAGAAGGCTTTTGAGGAGCTAAAGAAGAAGATAATTCAAGCACCAGTTTTGACATTACCAAACTTGCAACGACCCTTTGAAGTGGAGACATATGTGAGTGGGTATGCTATGGGAGCTGTCTTGATGCAAGGAGGAAGGCCCGTTTGCTACCATTATGAAGTATTTCATGGGGCAATTCTTAACTACCCTACCTACGATAAGGATCTCTATGCCATGGTGTAAGCTGTGAAGAAGTGGAAGAACTATATGATGGGAAAGGAGACAATAATCAACATAGATCACCAACCATTACAGTACTTGTAGGCCTAGAGTAAGCTACAACAAACCATACATTAGAAGTGGATGGGGTTTTCACTGCAGTTTCAATTGGTTATCAAGTATAAGAAGGGAAGCACAAACAAGTTGGATGATGCTTTCAAGGCCATCCACATCAAATATTACAACTTTTGGGACTCTTATGCAGATGGAGCCATTTACCCATGAGGCATACATAAAGGCATATTCAAAATATGATTCCTTCAAGGAGGTGTATCAGCAGTTGCAAAGTTAGAGTCATGTGCATGATGGTGATAACACCATTGACTACCATATCCAGGATGGGTTACTCTACAAGCTGGATAAGTTATGTGTTCCTAAAGGTGAGCATTTTCCGTTGATTAGAGAGGCTCACATCTCCAAGGTTGTAGGGCACTTTGGTGTTGGGAAGATCGTGGCTAACTTGTAGAGGTATGTGTATTGGCCCAAGATGCAAGAGCAGGTAGCTAGGTTCATAAGAGGATGAATGATTTGTTGTACCAAAAAGCCAGGATGAATGATTTGTTATGAAACCAGCTCAAGAAAAGATAGAAAAGATAGATCAACGCCTTAGAATTCAGCCTCTTCGAGGGGGCAACCTCCTTTACATTACATAAATGAACAATTCTTGGATGATACAAATGACAAAACCTCCTTTCTATATATAGGAGTCTAAGGAGTCACAATATAATCCAGCCGACCTAACAATAATAATATAAAGCCACAAAAATAACAATAGAGGGATTCTATGGGGCACATAAATAACAATATGGGGGTAATAGGGGCACAACAATATAAATAAGGGGTATAACTACAATAGTAATGGGGTAATCACTAGTATTATAGGGACCCAACATGCCCCTCTCCTTCAAAAAAGTGTTGTCCTCAACGCTTGAGTAGTTCTGGATACTTCTGCATAAAATTCTCATCCTCCCATGTGGAATCTTCAGCGGATAAGTTCTTCCACTTGATAAGATACTCTGAAATTGATCGATTTCGTAGCTGTCGAGTTCTTGTTTCTGTGACTGCTTCCGGTTCCAATATAATTTTTCCTTCCTCGTCAAGTTCTGGCAATATTGTTTGAATTGGGAGCTTGTCACCTATAACCTTCTTTAAACATGAAACATGGAAAACTGGGTGCAATCGAGAAGCTGCAGGAAGCTCCAATTTGTATGCCATAGTACCAATCTTTTGCAACACCTTGTACGGACCATAATACTTTGGTGATAATTTATTATCCTTCTTAGCTTGCTTTAGGGACATTTGCTTATATGGTTGTAGCCGTAGGAATACCCAATCACCTACATCAAAACTTCTTTCACTGCGATGTTGATCTGCCTGTTGTTTCATTCTATTTTGTGCCAACACGAGGTTATCCTTTAAGAGTTGGAGGACTTGTTGTTGATGTTCGATGTGATGTTCCACTGCCTGAACCTTAGAATTTTCTCTTAAATATGATGTGATGGATGGTGGTTGATACCCATAAAGTGCCATAAATGGGGTCATTTTTGTTGCTGTATGGAAGGAAGTGTTATACCACCATTCAGCCAGAGGCAACCATTTGACCCATTGTGTCTGTTTATCAGATACAAAGCAACGAAGATATCCTTCCAAACATTTGTTTACTATCTCAGTTTGCCCATCAGATTGAGGATGATAAGATGAGCTATGAGCTAACTGAGTACCAAGACAAGAAAATAATTCTGTCCAAAAATTTCCAGTGAAAATGGGATCTCTGTCACTTACAATAATCTTTGGGTTTCCATGTAGCTTTTGAATTGTTTCCATAAATGCAGTAGAAACTGTACTGGCTTTAAATGGATGTGATAATGCACAAAAGTGTGCATACTTGGTAAGTCTGTCAACTACCACCATGATGACACTCTTTCCCTCAGACTTGGGTAAACCTGTGATAAAATCCATTGAAACCTCCTCCCAACGTTGGCTTGGAATGGATAAAGGTTGTAATAGACCCGGTGTCTTAATTGTTTCAACTTTATTTTGTTGGCAAACCAAACATTCCGCCACAAACTTTTGAATATCTGATTTAAGGCCATCCCAAAAAAATTCCTTCTTAACCCTGTGGTAAGTTTTTAAAAATCCTGAGTGCCCTCCTAAGGGAGAAGTGTGCAATTCCATAAGAATCTTTTGTTTTAGCTGGGAATTCTTACAGAGGTATAAGCGATCTTTGTACCATAACGAATCATTTTGCCAGCTAAATGTATCAGAAGTACTGGAATCTTGTTGTAGCTTTCGAATAAGTGCCCACACTTCTTCGTCATTCTTCCATTCCTCCCTTGCTTCGTTTATCCAATCTGGTTGGATAATAGAAATGGCACACAACAATGCTTCCACATCCTCATCCTTTCTTGAGAGTGCATCTGCCACCACATTTTGCTTCCCTTTTTTGTAGATGATTTCAAAGTCATAACCCAACATCTTTGTGACCCACTTTTGTTGCTCTTCAGAGGATAATCTTTGTTCTAAAAAGTATTTAAGGCTATCATGATCCGTTTTTACCTTGAAGTGTCTTCCCATTAGGTAGGGTCGCCATTTCTTAAGTGCATGGAGTATTGCCAACATTTCCTTCTCATAAATAGCTTTGCTTAAAAACTTTCCCTTGATTGGACGACTTTCAAAAGCAATGGGTCTTTCATCTTGCATTAGAACAACACCAATTCCATTTCCTGAAGCATCACATTCCACAATAAAGGTTTTTGTGAAGTCCGGTGTAGCTAAGACCGGTGCTTGGCACATTGCCTCTTTAAGATGTTCAAAGGCCTTTGTTGCTTCCGGAGTCCATGAAAATGAATCTTTCTTCAATAATGTTGTTAGAGGTGCTGCTATTCTCCCATAATTCTTAACAAACTTGCGATAATACCCTGTCAACCCAAGAAATCCTCGCAGATGCTTTATGGATGTGGGGATTTTCCATTCCTTAATGGCTTTAATTTTGCTAGGGTCTACCTTAACTCCTTCATGAGATACAATATGACCCAAATATTCCACCTCCTGGACTCCAAAGAAACATTTGGATCTTTTTGCATATAATTGTTTCTCCTCCAATAGTTGTAGCACCCTGTCAACATGTTCAACATGATCCTTCCAAGACTTGCTGTAGATTAGTATATCATCAAAAAATACTAACACAAATTTTCTAAGGAATGGTTTGAAAATTGAATTCATCAAACCTTGAAATGTTGAAGGTGCATTGGTAAGGCCAAAAGGCATGACCAAAAATTCATAATGACCCTCATGAGTTCTAAATGCCGTTTTCGGAATGTCTTCAATCTTCATTCTGATTTGATGATATCCCGAACGAAGATCCAACTTGGTGAAGTAAATTGATCCATGCAATTCATCCAGTAATTCATCAATGACAGGAATGGGGAACTTATCTTTAATAGTGAGCTTGTTGAGCTCCCTATAATCTGGACACATGCGCCATGATCCATCCTTCTTGTGCACCAATACTACTGGAGCTGAGAAAGAACTTTGACTCGGTTGAATTATACCAGCCTCTAGCATTTCTGCAACCATACGTTCAATTTCACTTTTTTGGACATAGGGATATCTGTACGGCCTGATGTTTGGAGGAACACTTCCTGGAATCAGATGAATAGCATGATCATGATCACGCATAGGTGGGAGACCTTTGGGAGTCTCAAATACCTTGGAATGATTGTCCAAGACTTTTTGGAGATCTGGAGAAATAGATGATTCCAATGTGGAAACATCTAGCGAACATAATTGTGCAATTACACCTCTTTGCTCCTTTTTTAGAAGCTTTGTCATACCATTAGAGCTGATTATCTTTCCTGGTTTCCCTGCAATACCCCTTAATTCAACTTCCTTTCCTTCCGTAGAAAATTTGATGAAAAGTTCTTGAAAATTAAAAGCTATTGTACCCAAGGATTGTAGCCATTGGACTCCTAGTACAACATCAGCACCTCCCATTGGAATGGAAAGCATTGGGCTAGTCAATACATATTCTCCCATGGATAGCTTGATATTATGGCACTTTCCAGAGCAATTTATTGTTCCTCCATTTGCAATCATCACTTGACACTCTGGTGCTGGATATAGGAAGCAATTCAATTCTTTTGCTACCCTACAATGAATAAAATTGTGGGTGCTTCCTGAATCAATCAACACTATTACCTTTTTCTTCTTGATTTGTCCTTCTATCTTGATGGTTTGAGGAGTGGTAATTCCCGCCAATGCATTACAAGATATGGTCGGATTTATTTGTTCTTCATCTAGGCTTTGTTCCTGGAATATATCTTCTTCTTTTGACCTTTCTTGCTCCTTTTCTTCTTCCTCTTCACAATCTATGTAGAATAATTTCTTCTCAGCACACTTATGACCTTTAGTGTATTTGCTATCACAACTGTAACAAAGCCCTTTTGCTCTTTTTTCTTCCAATTGTTGTGGTGTCAACCTTATAGGTTGTGGAAGACTAGGGGCAACAACACTTCCGTCTTTATAGTTGTGAGTGGTATGCTTCCTGGTTGCCATAATTTTGCTTTCCATTTTTCTTGCTAACCTGAATGCCTTCTCTAATGAATCAGGTTCCCAAAGGCGAACATCATGTTGGATATTATCCTTTAAAGACCCTATGAACACATCAATCCTATGCTCCTCTGGAATATCTTTTACCCTTATGTTCAATTTTTGGAACTCCTCAATGTGCTCCATTATTGAACCCTTTTGTTTGAGACTTATCAATTGGCTAAAAAAAGTGTTGCTTTTTGTATCCTCATAATGTGCTATCAATTCTTCCGTAAAAATTGCCCAAGTGATAAATTGTTTACGAGAGCAAAGCCATTGATACCATACAAACTGATTTGGTTCCAAATATAAAGTTGCCATACGTACCTTTTGTGTGTTTTGCACATTATTGAGATCGAAGAATTGCTCCATCTGTAATATCCATGTGGCGGGATCCTTGCCATCAAACTTCCTCATATCGATTTTTGGAATATGGTGATTCTTCGATCCAACATTAGCGTCTATGGAATCATGATTAACATTTCTTTTGTTCTCATCATGAGTTTCCTTTACTACCTTTTCACCATTAGTGACCCTTTCTTGTAGCAACTTCTTCAATTCTTCCATGTCTGTCTTCATATCTATCTTCAAATCTGCCATGTCTCTCTTCAAATCTGTCTTCGAATCATCCATCTTAGCTTCCATGCCCTTTATCTTAGATTCCACGCCATTTATCTTAGATTCCACGCCACTTATCTTAGCTTCTGTTAGCTTTTGTGAGCGTGACATTTGTTGCACTTGTTCTTGTAATTTTGATATATCATGTAGCATTTCTTCCTCTTCTTCATGAGTCATGCTAGAGCTTTCAGGTTCCTTACTAGGTGTTTGCATTTTCTTTCCTCGGGGCATCAGTTACCGATAATAATGCTTTACTATGCCCTTTGAATTTCGTTAAACCAAGCTTACACAAAAATTAAAAAAAAACTACACACCTTTTTTCACTTTATAGAAGCCTGATATTGAATCTGATGTATCTCTGTAATTTCGGATCATCCAGTTCTGAAATTTCTACCTGTAGTAGCCTTCTGCGTCCTCTTTCCAATGCCACAAGTCTGAGCCAAATTGGATTCTCCAAGGAAGAGTTATGTGAAATCTCCCACAGTGACTTGTTTTTAGACTGGTTCAGTAGAGCGAACTTGTACGACGTGCCACGAGTCACTGTTTCAACCTTTGAATCTGAAACACACATACAAGAAACTACAGTCCGTCCTCTTTCTGTACCTTCTTACGAAATTTCAATCCGATCCCCAGAGAGAAAGTTATGACGATTTTCCCCAGGTCACCTGTTTTGAATGTAATTCAGGAGTCTGCAAAAAGACCAACTTCCTCAGATCATATCTCCGCAAATATTGCGCGAAAAGCTCTGAAATTCGGACCCAAGGTTCAGCGCGATTTCTTCTCAAATGGGTTTTTTTTGCGACTTCTGAAACGTCACAGAAAAAAAGTTATAGCGAAAATTCCACGATGACCTGTTTGGAGCAGCGAAACCCTAGAATCCAAAGCTCTGATACCAAATGTTATGAAACCAGCTCAAGAAAAGATAGAAAAGATAGATCAACGCCTTAGAATTCAGCCTCTTCGAGGGGGCAACCTCCTTTACATTACATAAATGAACAATTCTTGGATGATACAAATGACAAAACCTCCTTTCTATATATAGGAGTCTAAGGAGTCACAATATAATCCAGCCGACCTAACAATAATAATATAAAGCCACAAAAATAACAATAGAGGGATTCTATGGGGCACAGAAATAACAATATGGGGGTAATAGGGGCACAACAATATAAATAAGGGGTATAACTACAATAGTAATGGGGTAATCACTAGTATTATAGGGACCCAACATTTAAGGAGGTGTATCAGCAGTTGCAAAGTTAGAGTCATGTGCATGATGGTGATAACACCATTGACTACCATATCCAGGATGGGTTACTGTACAAGCTGGATAAGTTATGTGTTCCTAAAGGTGAGAATTTTCCGTTGATTAGAGAGGCTCACATCTCTAAGGTTGTAGGGCACTTTGGTGTAGGGAAGATTGTGGCTAACTTGCAGAGGTATGTGTATTGGCCCAAGATGCAAGAGCAGGTAGCTAGGTTTATAAGAGGATGAATGATTTGTTGTACCAAAAAGCCTAGCAATAGGAAACAAGGACTGTATCTTCCATTAGATGTACCTACTCGCCCTTGGGAAAACATTTCCATGGAATTTGTGGGATGTTTACCAACAACCAGGAAGGGCCATGACTACCTATTCGTGGTAGTTGACAGGTTCAACAAGATGTGTGTTCTGATGCCCTATAAAAATACCATCAACAAAAAATAAGCAACAAACTTGTCCTTTGGATAGGTCTGGGTGCACTTTAGGATACCAAGGAGCATCATTTCAAAAAAGGATACAAGATTTATTAGTGAATTATGGACTACATTGTGGGATAAGATGGACAGAAAGTTGAAGAGATCTACAACATTCCATCCACAGATAGATGGGTAGACAAAATTAGTCAACAGGACTTTGCTGCAACTTCTGAGGGGATACAACCAGAAGCACTTGAGGACCTAGAATGAAAATATGGTATATATACAACATTCTTATAACATAACCGTCCACACTTCTACAGGAAAGTTCCCGTTTGAGACTTGTTTTGGATATTTTTGTTACACAGGAAAATGACCTCCTCATCAGCTCAGAGGAGAAGATCAGGATGATTGAAGGATTGACCAAGTTCACAGCCCATTTGTTAATCTAACACTGTCTAGGAACTAGCAACCTGCTTTATAAAGCTTCCTAGCAAGGAATAAGTTGCGTTAGTGCCTAGGGTAACTCTGTTTGTTACCTCGGGAAGGGTGTTAGTCAACCTAAATAAGTTTCCATGGGTCAAAGGAACAAGTTGACCGAGAAATATCCCGAGATTCACTCCTATGTCAGCTCACAAAAGCAGGGAAACATCAAAACTCAACCTGTTTGGATGAATTACTATTCCTAACAGAGTCTACAAATGGGAAAGAACACAAAAGCATGTAAACATCTCTGCTTTTTCCCAAAGGAACTCATGAGGGATTTGGCAAGGTTTATCCTCTCATGTTATACATGTGAGGCTACGGCCATTGTGGAAAAGGTCGAAACATTTGAAAGGATTGCCTATTTGGCTGTCGAGACTAGTCTTTGACTAAGGCATAGCAAGAGGTTAAGAAGGGAAAGAGAGAGACAGAGGGGTTGGAGGAGTAAGGGAAGGCTGATACAACTGATGGTTGTAATCACCCTTTTCTATATTAATATAGAACTGCAATTTTGTTGTCCACTCCACGACATTGGTAGTGTAATCTGTTTACATATTTATGTAATGTCATTATTATGAGTGGCTTAGATACATGTAATTAGATATATTTATATGTTAGTGCATTGATTGTCAAAGTTATATGCTATAATATTACACCTTGTCTTATCTATGTGCAGGTTTTGATCTGGAGCTAGCTGAGGGGTCTTCCACTCTGCTACTTCACGCTCTCCATCAACACCACACCAAAACTTGAGGTAATAAGTCGTTCTTCCTGCTTTGATTCTCATTTGTTTAACATAGATATGCATGCGTATCTGTGCCACCTACAGATAATCTGACAGTCTTCCAAGGATACCGGGAAGATCCTTGAGGGTTTCTACATCACTAAACACCATTGCATTAATCCCTATAGCAGAATTGGTGAGTCCATTGGGGACTACACTTAGTTCCCGGTTTTCTCCCAGAAAGTTCCCAGATCTCTCTTTCTTCTAGGCCTTCCTATACTTCTTGATCCCCTTTTTGACCACTCAGGACTATACAACACCCTTCTCTCAGTGCTCAGCCCTAGATCTGATCCCCACAACCTTCTTTTTGAGCCTTTTTCCTCACTAACATTGTCTGCTAGTGTAAACAATGCTTTATAAAGCACTGTGGCCTCACACACAGTGCATTAGTGCAGACATTAACTCTATGTACCCTCTGTTACAGAGCGTTAGCTAGCCATTTCTTGATAAACAGATTGCTATGTGACCTCATGGGTTGGGAAATCTGCTTGTAGACTAATTAGGGATCTGCAACTGTGCTTGTTTGATTGATCTGTCTCCTGAACAATTTTTTTTTAAGAAAATAGCTTTACTTCTTAAAGTTTTTTTTCATAAAAGAAAAAATACAAAAATTTTACTGTTTTCTGCTTAGTTGGTTAGATCTGCATTTATTTGGTTTCAAAAGTTGTTAGTGAGCATTGTTAGTTTTGTCGGTTGTGCTTGTGTTTTACTGAACTAGGATGCATGGTATATATATTGACGTATAAATGACTCTTCCTTTGTAGAAGCAACTTATTCATCAAAAGTGAAATTTAAAAGCATTGTTTTTGCATGATTTGAGTCAGAGTCCCACATAACTTCATACGTCAACATCCCCACCGAAGAATTTAACAAAGTACATTTAAAATTTACCTAATAATTCAAGCAACAACTCTTTTTTGAGTAAACACACATTAGTTTAGGTTAAGATATTGGGTTAGGTAGTTGTGAGTTAACTGCCCAAGATCATACACCGAAACTAGTGTCATTAATGAGGGAAATCCTTCTGCACTCATATTATCCGGGACCAATCTAGTAAAATCGGAGCTAAATACGAGACAACACCGGACTATAAATAAAGGTAGACTACCTTCGATTACATCTCCTTTGGGTATTTCGTGTCTCGGGGATCCCTTCGGGGATATAGGAGCTGAGTCAGGGACTCAGGTATCCTACCCACACAACGTACTGTTAGCGACTATGTCCCCCCCGGTAGTGTCTATGATTTGAGGTAACCATAGTGGCCATACTTTTAGGGATGAACACAAGGTGACTGGGGCGGGCTGCCCTGGTACCTAACACAGACAAACCTACTCTGTCTTCGGTTTTTGGGAGGGTGATCATCTTCACGAGAGTACTTGGCCCCTTAATCTGAGGTTTAGGCGAAGCTCAAGAGTAATCGTAAATGTACATTCAGCCAACTCTCCTTTTTATCCATTGTGATACTGGGTTTCATCTCCAGTAAATGATGGTTATCAGTCAGGGTCATACCCTCTGCTTGTTGATTGATTTCTTTAGTGTATTTTTTATTTTTTAGGTGCTAGATTGTTATCACTGATACTTAAATAAATACCATTGTAAAATATATTGATAAAATTTATCGGTCACTGTGGCTACATTCGGCCCTCGTCGTCAATCTAGACGGTTTTTAGGTCTTCCCCCACTCATTGTGGAGGATTCGCCAAACCCTAGTGAACCGAACTACCCATCTTTGGGAAATCAGTCTCCAAGATCTAACACTGAATCAATTTTGACATTCCATGATTCAAGCTTACCGGAAGATTTCTTTACTGAAGGTTTCATTCCTCCAATCACAAATCTGTTGGGACCACTCTTGATTCCGGCTGCATTTGTACCTCCTATGTCTTATGTTGGACCTACACCTACCATCCCATCGACGACTAATGGGTCGTGGGATTTTGTGGACATTTTTGGTCCACCAGTACCTCCTGAGTCGATTGTCAGTACCACATCTTTGATGGAAAACCCTGCTATCCCACATGTCCTAGGTTCAAACCCTATCATGACAGCCAACGTGAGTGGAACCCAGTACATACCGGTTTCCGCCCTTTTTGTGTCAGCTGCCGGACCTTCGACAAGTGCTACATATAACACTTCATATAGCACGGTTAGCACGGGTCCATTCAACAACCCCTTTGGTTGGAATCCATTATTTAGTTCCAACCCCTAGGTTCAAATGCCTGGGGGCACTATTCCCAATATGCACATACCGGCTGGGAACGTTACAGTTCCCCCTCTGTTTACAGGATAATAGGGACAGTCATTGATTGACATGAACCCTCCTTATGTCAGTCAAGGACCTATAATTAATTACGTGGCAAGCGGGATCCATCAACAAGGTCTCACTCAATCCATATGGGAACCCCACTCTCAACCTCAAATGAGTCAAGGGGGAATTCCTTATCCTGGGGGAAATTACATTCCCCAATCTAACAATCCCTATGAATAGCCACAATACACGACTGTACCCCAAGGAAATTACTATTCCATGCATTCTGCGTATAATATTGGGAACAACACGATGGAAGGATCGCAGGGATCCTCAAGTCATGTGTCATCGCCTTGGTCTAATTCAGGGGCATTAAACACCTTGTCTTTGTTGGCAACACTTGATATCCCTGACTTGTACAAACTCACCAATGACCCCATCTATCACAACTTACTTTGGCCTCCAATCCCGCAAAAAATTCCCACAGACATCCCGAAGTTCGAAGGGAAACAAGGGGAGGATCCGGGTATGCACATCACCACCTATCATTTATGGTGTGTTTCTAACTCCATGGTGGATGATAGTATCTGGCTACGACTCTTTCCCTGCACCCTTACTGGCAATGCAGCCAAGTGGTACATTGAGTTACCACGCGTGTTATTCAATACCTTTGGCACTTTAGCGATGGAATTCTTAAAGCACTTTCAACTACCCATCCACTATGAAACTGGGACGGAACTCCTTACTTCTTTATGTCAGGACACTGCCACCCACATCTCTGATCACATCCATGAATGGAGACGTAGGCAGAGGCTAGTCAAAGCTCCCCTCCCAGACTATCTATTAGCAGATTGGTTATGCAAATCTCTTCTCCCCCAAATTGCTAAATAAGTCGCCTTAGGTGGTGCAGTCACGGAAGACCAATCCATTCGTCATGCCCAACACTTATATTTGATTTATTCTGAGTCTGGCACATTATATGACGTCATTTCAAATACCCCTAGAAACTCCAATGTTCTCGCTACTCAGCAACCCGGTGTGCACGTCGATGGTATTATTGGCGCTACCTCCAGGGCTATTGTAAAACAACTTAGCGGTCACATTTCCCAGTTGTTAGTTGACCCCTTTACCAAATTGACTACTCTTCCTACCATCGCGATAAACTTTGTGTAGTATACACAAAAACTCGACGGTAAGAAAAAGAAGAACAAGAAAAAGACCGCTCCTTCTGAAGAGTAGTCAACCAAGCATTACAACCCAAAGCAGAAGGCTTCTACACCTCCTGACAATGGAAAGGACAAACCCGCCAAATTCCCTTGCAAAATCTGCGTAGAAGACCATATGACACATCATTGTCCACATCTTGATGAATGCACATATTTCCTTGCTCAAAAGGGCACTAGCCAGACCCTTGCGGTCCTAAACAACCCTTTCCTTGCTTAGCAATAGCAACACCTTATTGCAAACCAACCCTAACCCTTGTAAGGAGGTAATGACGGTTCACATCATCCTTAAGCTGGTGAAGGACCATCTACTGTTTACACCTTTGAAACGATAGATCTTCAAACAAGAGCAAAAAACTATGGAGCTCCAGTCGCTACTGTTGAGGAAGCCTCCTTGAGTCAAAACCCACCGCCGCCTAATGATCTTCATATCGAAAGGCTGGTTGCTGATCTTGTGATTTTCCCCCCAAAAGGGGCACTTCATCGCACAACGGATAATACATCTGCACGTGCGGCCCAGAACTACAATATTGTAGAAGATTTGGCGCAAGAACCATCAACTATGTCGGCGCTCGAAGTATTGCAAACCTGTTTAGGGCAAAGGAAATCTCTGCTTTCGGTAATTGAAGGGGTCGACCCTCAGGATTCCGTGCTTGCAATTTTCGACATGGGTAAATGTAAACCTCCCCTTTCACACTAGCTTTCATTTTAGGTGCAAATATTTTTGAAAGGGCGAGGCGTACATAGAACTGTCATTGAAGAACATGACTCAACCTGTATCATGTCAGCTTCATGTTGGCTTTCTTTGGGTTCTCCAACCCTATCCTTGTCGTCGAATAACCTTAAAGATTTTAACGGCCACACTTTCATCCCAAAAGGTTACCTAGCTAGCTACCTGATCACATTGAGTGGGAAAATGGTAACGGTGGATATCGAAGTCGTGGATCAAAAACTCGACTATAATCTATTGTTGGGTCGCAGTTGGACTTACGCCATGACCGCCATTGTGTCTACTATCTTTCGCATCATCCTATTTCCATTGGATGGAAGGATAATCACAATGGACCAACTGTCATTTTTCACCCCTGATTACTTCCTGTTACCTAGCGGTTCTGTACCCTTAGTGGGTGGTGTACCTGACTCTTACATTAGTATTGGTACTAGTTTATTAAAGGGCTCTTCCCTGATGGGTTGTTTTCCTCTCCCGCCGCCCGCAGTTCCATAGACGGTCTCTATGGTCTCATCTATTCCTCACGAATCGACTAATCCTTGGATCCTCCTGGCCCCTTCAGACATTGACACTTACGGAGAACAAATGCCGTTGTCACCAGCTGAATTGGCATACCAAGCCATTTAATATGCATTCGAATCTCCGATCACTTTAGTCATAACCAACGGTACTGCCTCCTCTCCCATAAGTGCTCCTTCTAATGATCTCCTCAATCAAGTCCTACCTTCGGACGAAGTTATTCGAGAGATCATGTGTTTAGAAGAGTGACCTTGGGATGACTCTCACCATCATGTTTTGATATATGATTTAGACACGATGTCCATTCAAATCCTGTCTTATGACGCACCTGAAATTGTTCCCTTGCCTTATATGACTATCCAAACTCTGGATTCGGAAGGGAACATGGGCAATATTTCAAATACATTGCTCATTGATATTTCTGTCAAGACATGCATCATGGAAAACATCTAGGTTGGAGCCATCTACACTCCTGAGGAAATTTCAAGCTTCACCTGCCTTTTTAAGGAATTTTGCGATGTATTTGCTTGGTCTTATGAGGAAATGCCCAGTGTAGATCCATCTATTGTTGAGCATGAGATCAAGGTATATAACAATGCCAAGCTTGTCTACCAAAGGCTTCGACCAGTCCACCCTCGTAAAATTGCATCCATCAAGACTTGGGTGGAAAATTGTTACGTGCTGGTTTCGTTTACCTCGTTCCCTTAACAGAATGGGTTTCTAATATGGTTCTTGTAGACAAGAAACAGGGTACCATCCGCATTTGTGTCGACTATCGAGACTTGAACGCTGCGTGTCCAAAAGATAATTATCCTACATCGTTCATTGACCAAATAATCAACGATTGTGTCGATTGTGAATCCTTCTCATTTATGGATGTTTTCTCAGGATATAACCAGATTGATATAAAACTGGTAGACCAACACAAAACCGACTTCATTTTCCCTTGGGGAATCTTTGCATATCGAAAACTCCCATTCGGTTTAAAGAATTATGGAGCAACATTTCAACGAGATATGGACTACGCATTCCACGATATCAGACATTTTGTTTAGGCTTACTTGGATGACCTCCCAACCTATTCCAAGAAACGAGCTCAACACCTAGATCATTTACAAGAAATTTTTCTTAGGTGCAGGTTCTACAACATACGTCTGAATCCGCATAAATGCGTTTTCTTTGTCGAGTCTAGATGCCTACTTGGTTTCATTGTCTCCAATTACAAGATTAGGGTTGATCCCGATAAGGTAAATGCAATTACTCAATTTCCTGAACCACAATCCATTTTGTAGCTCCAACATTTGCAAGGGAAAGCAAAATTCTTACGACAGTTCATCGTAAATTATGCTAAGTTAATGAAAGGCTTTATGTGCCTACTCAAGAAGGGAGTACCATACTTGTGGGATGATCAATCCCAATGATCATTTGATGCCTTGAAAAAGGCACTTATATCAGCCCCACTTCTTAGTGCTCCCAACTATGGGTGTGAATTTCTCCTCTACCTAGCAGCCTTGCCATCCTTTCTTGGAATGGTGTTGGTCCAAATGCATGATGATCTAAGTGAGCATGTGATCTATTATCTGTTGAAATGCCTGCCTAGGCCCAAAATCAGATATTCACATGTGGAAAAGCAATCCTTGGCAGTTTTCTTTGCTATCAATCGATTCCGACACTATATACTGTTGTGACAGACTACTGTCATCACTTTGGAGAATCCCATGAGACACATTTTGTCTCATCAAGTCATTGGAGGAAAATATTCCAAATGGATAGTTATCCTCCAACAATTTGATTTGGTTTTCACCACTGCCAAGGCGAAAAAATCCTTAGTCTTCGCCAAAATTTTGTCGGATCTTCCCATTGTCGATCCCAAAGAGATAGCCCATGATCCTCTCCTAGATGAAGCTATCTATCTAATTGACTCTACTGACCCTTGATATGGTGACATTCTTGTTTACCTCTAAGCGCAACATTTCTGCCCTGAACTATCATCACGTGACCGTCATCGCATCTGCCACCAAGCATGACACTATTTAGTGCTAAACGATACTTTATATCACCATGGCGCTGATACAGTTCTTTGACGTTGCCTCACTCATGAAGAGGTGGAACACGTTTTAAAGGATTGCCATGCTGGGGAATGTGGTGGTCATCTTTCTGGCATGTTTACGCGCAGGCTATTACTGGCCAACCTTGTTCAAAGATTGTATCAAGGCTATCCGACAGTGCCACCCTAGTCAAGTGTTTACAAAGAAAATGCACGCTCCTCCATCCCTACTGCACTCGGTCATCTCTGTCATCCCTTTTGCCAAATGGGGTATCAACTTCATCACATGCAACCCCACTTCCTCTGCTGGACATAACTACATTATTGTAGTAGTGGACTATTTCATGAAATGGGCCAAATCCCTTCCCACTTTCCATGCCGATGGAGAAAACATAGCATTATTCTTGTTCAATCAGGTTATCTGTCACTGTGGTGTGCCTCGTATGATTGTTACAGACCATGGGTCTCATTTTCAGAATCACATGATGTTTGACTTAACATTGTTTCTCAGTTTTCGCTACAACCAATCGTCCTTCTACTACCCCCAAGATAATGGCCAAGTAGAAGTCGTTAATGGCGTCTTAAAGACCATGATCCACAGGTTAGTAGGGAATCACAAAACCCACTGGCATCGAATGTTATATCCTTTGCTATGGGCATACTGAACTTCACCTTTTCAACTAGTTTATGGCCTGGAAGCAGTTTTACCTATCGAGTGTCAGATTCCTTCCTTACAAATCGTTGTTGAACTCTTGCCCAACACCACTTCCGAAGAAGAGTGCCTACTATACCTCAATCAATTAGATGAAACCTGTCGAGATGTCGAATTGGTACTCGAAGCCCACAAGCACCGGGTCAAAGCCCAGTATGACAAAAAGGTCAAGCCTCATTCTTACCAAGAGGGAGATCTTGTTTTACTCTATGATAAAAAAACATGACCTCTTGGGGGCAGGAACACTTCAAACCTTATGGCTCGGTCCATATGTTGTCATGAAGGCCCTCTCAAAAGGGGCATATGAACTTCAGGACTGGGAAGGCATCCCGCTCGCTGAGCCCCGAAACGGGCTCTATCTGAAAAAGTATTATGCCTAGTACTGCACTAGGCATGTGCTTTGTAATTTTATGTATTTATAAGTTTTGCTTCTTTTTTATGTGATTGGATATTTTTGGTATTTTTTGAAGTAGTTGTCTCATACATATTTCTCGTTGTGTAGATGTCTTTGTTACCCTTAGCATAAGTAGGATACACGAATGGTGCCATTCGTCACACACGGCACATTGCATTAGTTGCTTGGGTCATTTACACACTTGAGTCAGAACTGCTTTATTCCAGGGGAGTCTTTCTTGGTACTGCCACCAACAATATTGTTGAGTATATGTCTATAATTTCACTTCTCACTGAAGCGTCATCTCGAGACATCTCCAATCTAGTGGTTAGGTTAGACTCTCAGCTTGTCGTTATGCAATTGAAAAATCATTATCACATTCGTAATCCAATCTTGTTACGTCATTATTTAAGGGTACGACTCTTGGAACATCAATTTGAGTTTATTACATATGAACACATTCCTCGAGAATTTAATACAGTTGCTGATTCATTGGCAAACTATGTGTTAGATTGGCATCTATCTCATTTATTATAGATACATGTATGAAAGTAAATATTTACACAGTTAAAAATTTACAAAAAACACTTAAAAAACATTTACATCATAAAATACCAAAATATTTGTATATATATATGGAATCCAGTCTTTTACATAAAAAAATTTCCCAAAACTTGGGTGTTTTTAAGTACAAAATGGCTACTAAGCTTAGCTATAAACACCCACTAGCTATATCATGTGCCTGCTAATAGAGCCTACTGCTCATGAAAAGATAATACAACTCTAGCTATCCTCCGAAGAGGAACCAGAAACTGCTCAGGCATACCAACCATGTGTCATTGCATGTGAGCAGAAATCTCCCTCATTGGAAGGGGGGGAACACCCATACTCAGACCTTCGAGGTTCCTCAAAACCTTGCGAAGACTCTGAGCATCTCCCCCACCTTCAAGTAGTTGGCCACCTCGCCTGCAGGTCGCACTGGTGCCACATTTGTGTCAAGGAAAAATCTTCATGTCAGTACTTGTTCACCTATAAAATCACAAAAACATTACATAAACATTCAAAAGCTTAAAAATACTTTAAGTACTCTCAATAAACCTTCTTACCTTGAGGCCCCCAGTTTGTAACAAGCAACAAGATCAAGTTAGGATCACCTATGAAGTCCATGCCCTCGTAGGCATAATCATCTATCATCACGATATGACCACTGAGCCATTCAAAGAAATCCTCTTCAAAAAACTACCTAATGGATCCCCTCTAGTGTGAGGATTGAGAGATACCCATCGCCTCTGCCTAGGATCTCTCGAATCAAGTGGACCTAAACTCATCTGTGGTCGCATAACTGGCACCCTCTCAAGTATAAAGGATACAATGAGAGTACTGTACCCAAAACTCTGTTGGGTCTGGGTCTTACACACAATCAATTCCGCCTTCAACTGACGAAGCACCGCCTCACACCAGTTGAAGATCTGCGGCTGGACACAATCGATGATAAACAATAGTTGGGCCTCTGTCGTGATATGGGGACTTTTAGACCCCGCTAAGCGCACAATAATCCATAATGTATCCCTCATAGACATGGATCTGATCTGCTCTATAGGGACCCTGTTGCTCACAAGTCCGCTCTCAGGAATACAATAAGCTTAGACCAGCTCTAAAGTGGATCGGGGATCGGGCCTACCACTGGTCAAGTTTGCTCATGCTCCTCTGCATGAAAAACTTGTCAGAAAATAGATGTCATCTCAATCAATTGAAAGCTCATGGTCCCTAATCCTGAACACCCCTTGGTGCTCATCCTAACGTTTAATGATCTAGCTCAAAAGTTCCTCCTGACCTTTCATCAGGTCCAGTTGTGCATATTTCATCAAACCACATTAGTGCAATGCAAGTATACAAGCTATATCATTTCGCATAAGTAATTCCTGTCGATCATGGGCCCGTTCTCTCCATAAACTAGTCATGATTGATCAAAACCTGCACAAATCAACCCAAAAATCAGTGCAAATGGGGCAAAAATTCTTGGGAAATCACTTGCTAGGGTTTTAGAATGCGCCCTCATGCACTAACATCCCCTTTATGGAAAACAGGGAGGACTAATTCCCTCCTCCAGGTCGTAAAGGGTGTTTAACGCTCCTTATAGACTTAGAAGGGGGTGTTAGTCACAGTTAATGAACTAAGGTTTCCCAAATCTCTAAAAATCCACCACCAATGTAGCTAAAAGAGGTTAAATAATGCAAGATAAAGGTTTTGGCATCTACATGGGACATACGACAAGTCAAATGGTTGCTTGGATTGCCCATAATGGTCCGTGGAAGATCTACTTGTCTTTAGCTCCAAAACACTCTCACAACACTAAAATGATGCAAATGGTGAAAGTGGAGGCTCAAAAACTCCCTTATAGTCACTTTGGAGGCATGAATTGTCTTAATTAAAGTCATTAAAGTAGAAGTAGTTCATTTCCTATGATATTTATCAGGCGTCATGTCCACATATTGTCAGAAATTACTCATGTTTTGACGAAACGACTTTTAGGGCTGAATTGCAGAAATGTCCGTGCTCGATTCTCAATGAGCGCTTTCTTTATGGGATCTTTTCTCACTTTTGAATTGAAAAATCCCCAAATTTTCGTCATCGGGCTCTTTAAACTCCTACGATGACGGTATGAGCGCTTTTATTTTTGGGACTCTTTCGGGCTCGTTGAATATACGAAGAAGGAATGAATGGTTCTTTTAACTCTTTTTCCTCTCTCATTAAACTAAAAAAGATACCTCGAGTTTTCTTCATTTGACTCGCTAAAATTTGATGAAGATTTATTGATTTTGTTGTCGCACGACTCATTAAAAATTCATGACGAATATCGAGTTTAGTCCGTCTCCTCGTACTCGTAACAAAATGAGGCAAACATCTATTAGGTGTAGGTTTATCGCTTTATATGGACTCAATATATTAACTTACGGAAAATGAACCTATTAGCACCTAAATCTACCTTACGCTGAACGAAGGCAAAAATTAGGGTAACCACAAACCACGCTCAGTCTGGTAGCTAGCCCTACCAGAACAGATAGGGCTCTCTCCGAGTCACGCTCAGCGAATAGATAATCGAAAATGGTCTAAGATGACTTAAAATGCAATATTTACCTTAGGCTAGTAAGTGAATAGGGATTCTGGAAACAATTTTATGAAATGACCGAGCTTCTGGGATGTTATGGGACCGATGCTCAGCAAAGAACAGAGAATTTAATACAAAGGCACAGATTATTCCGTGAGGCAAGGTAGGAGGAAAATGTAACGATTTAGTTTAAGGTACCGCGGCATGAATAGATTGCTGAAGAAAGTGAAAAGGGCATAGTGACATAAATCCTTTTCAAAAGAAGAATAACACTGAACATGAAATTTTCCCACAGGCAGAGCAATAAAATTGAATTCTACCTAATCTCACTCAGAAAATTTCACTGGAAATGAACATGAATTGAATTATGAAACATAACAAAATACATATGAAAACATAAGAGACACATTTGCTACACTCACAACCACAGGAATCTCATGAAACAGAGCTGCTGCCTTTCATTAATTCTCTGTCAAAAATACACAGTGAAGAAACAAAGTTTCTTTCCCACAGTCTCCCAGAAGTTACAAGCCAACCAACCCTTTGCAAATAACTTGCATACAATATATAGAATGTGTGAGGAAGAGATAAAATGCCCAAGGGTTGGGGAGTTACTCGAATCATTACAAAATGGAGATGGAGAGCCAACCATCAGCTACAGGTGCAGCGATGCAAACATGACATTTGGCTTAGGGTGACCGTTTACCTTCCTTCGCCACTTGGATAGAAGCCAATCTGGAGAAAAAACTCTTTAAATTCTGCCTTTGATGCCAAAAAACCGAAGTGTAGATGAGCGGGCCCACTTGGAGAAGTCGCGAACCGAAATTTCGTGAAACGGAAGCAAATTGGCAATTTTTTCCTCTGTGCGCTGCGCCATTTTTCCTGTGCATCATGCTACTTTGGGACCGGTTTTGGGGCACTTGTAGGTGTCCAAAATGTGCCCAAGTGGGCTTGCTAGAAATCATGTCCTGTCTACTTTCTAACCCAACTGGAATTTTCAAATTTGGTGCTCATGTGCCCCTCCAAATCTCCATTCTCCCAAGACTGCTTTCTATGTGTCAAAAAAGTGGTAGAGAGGCCTTTTTTGGGTGTTTTTTGACCTTTAGGAGACCCAGATCTTGCCCAAATCTCTTGCCCAGACACCAGTAGTCATAATTTTCCATGCTGAATCCAAATCTGCAAGCCATCTCTCAATTGGAGCCTTAGAATTTTAGCGTTGCGCCAATGGCGCGGCGCATAGGGAGAAAATCCCTGTTTTTTACCCAAAATATTACTAAGTGACCAAAATTTCCCCAATTTTTTTGAAAGTTGGGCTGGAGGATCTTTATGGGGTGCTATGATGGGCCAAGGAAGCCTTAGCCAAGATTCAAAGTCGATCTTTCTCTTTTGCCCTTTTTGCTCTTCTTGTTGCTTTCCTCAATTTTGCCTTCAATTTCCTTATCCGGGACTGTGCACTCACGTTTCGCACCCTGTAACGGAAAGCCATATGTCTCAATAGAACAAGGTCCCGGTCAGCTTTGTCCAGTAGCCTCTCTAAATGCATGTTGACCCTCTCAAGGTTGGCCTCCCAATCCTCATTGATTGCTTGCTCCAAAGATGTGAGCACAACCCTTCTTCTTTGAGCAGCTTGGCGATGCTCATGGATGTTTTGCAGCTCCATGATCGTCTGTTGGTCCTCAAGCTGTTTGTTTCTCTGCTCCAGGTAGTTCATGTTCCATTTGGCCCTCTCCAAGTCAAGGGACAAGGACTCAATCACTGATTGCTGCTCCTGGATGATCTCTATAAGCTCCTCATTTGTTGGTTTTGCATCTGTCTCATCATCCTGGAGGAGAAAAAAATCGGTCTCTCCCTCACCTGATGGCCCTTCCTCCTGCATTGGCTCCTTACCCTTACCCTGCTCCTGTGATGCTGATGCCGGAAGCGAGGCCCCTTCCACCCTGGGTGGAGATAACACTCGCTTTGCTGCTGCAAAGAAGGGTCTACTGCCTTTTTGATAGGTGATGTATACTGGCATAGTGGCAGTCTCATGTCACTCATAATGATGAGATGGGCCCCCTACCTCATGCTCTGCCCCTGAAACCACCTGTGGAGCGCTGAAGAAGTCACGGGAGATGAAGTCCTCCTAATCAATACCCTGCAATCCCAACTGATGGTCTACCAAAATCTGGATAAGGGCAAAGTGATACACACTGTTAAGCTGCTGTCGAGGGGTCTTGTGCTGCATGAAATTTCTCATCCGCTCTATGTTCCCGCAGATGAAAAATGGGAGGTTCATCATCCAAACCCTGGTAAAGTGCATGAGCAACCTGATGTGGTATGCATAATGGTGTGAAAACCTCCCCTCGCAGCTAAAGTATTTCATGATCAATTTCATGAGTGGGGCATACTCATCTTTCAGAAATCTGAATGGAAAAACTCTTGTGAGGTGGCTCAAACAACTGTCTTTGATGTAAGGCTCATAATGATGCCTCTCTACCTTCTTTTTCTTATGCCACTGCTCTCCAATGTTTGGTATGCCTGTTGCCAATGATATGGATTCGGGTGTCAATGTGAAAGTGACCCCAGCCAAGATAGATTGTCCTCCATGTAGGTGAAGCGCAAAAAGACGGGCCAACTCATGATGAACTCTGACATTTGCCACCCTCTGACAAAATTCAAAACATGCCAAGTGCTGGAAACAAGACATAGCAAGAGGGCATGCCTGCAACTCGGTGAGGGTGTTTGGCTCATCTCTAAGATGTCTGCCACTCTGGTGATGTCTCCTTTGGGCCCTTTCTCCCGAAGCTGTGTCACTGTGGGTCTCCTCCTCATATTCTGATGAAACTTCGGATGCCATTACTGTTGTTTGTACCCTGAGTTTTATGTTGCCCTTTGATTCCAATGAAGATGGTAGTTGCTCTAAAAATTTTCCACCAAGGGGACAATAAAACAGGGAGTATCAGGAGGGGAATGATGAAATGGGAATAGGGGCTAAAGGGAGAGATTTATTAGGGATTTGGGAGTAGTTTGGGTATAGTGTTGATGGGGTAGGGTTTGAAACATATTGGCAACATTGTCACTGTAGCATAAACCCTAGGATCATGATTTCTTTGTTTCTCTTTTGTTTGCTTTATAAAATTTTTTTGCATTTGATTTATACCCCTACAACCATGCTATCCCTTTCAAGTTTGATGCAAGAATGGAGGTAGGTTGTCTACCTTTCAAATTTGGTGAGCATCCAAAATTTTTTAGGCAGATTGAATAGTTTTTGGGCTTTATATCTCTGTGTGTCACGTGTAATGCCCAGTGCGCTGCGCCAGTGGCGGATTTACATAGTGGATGGGCCCTGTGTGCACCGCGCCCAATGAGTGCGCCGTGCTCCTTGGTGTGTGCGCTGCACACCCTGAAATCACCCTAAATCACTCCTAATCATTTGACATCTTCGACTCTTCGACCATGCACCTCTCTTCCACAGCTTGGCTTGCACAATGAGCTGGTCTTGTGGTGACTTTGAGTTGACCAAATAGTGGAGGAATAGGGAGAGGGTTATGATAGTGATTTAGGGTGGGGTTTTAGGAAAAATGATCAAGGGGAGATGGGAAAAATGAGAGGTGAGGGGAAAAAGGTGAGTGGAGTGAAACCTTGGCACTAACAACACAATTTTGCAACCCCAGCCATCGTTTTCTTGGTGATTTTCTTATGGTTGACCTTATGCTTTTGGGTGACATTCAAACATCTTATAAACACCATATCATTGACAAAATTGATGAACCGGTGATGTCATAAGGCCTACCTCTTGAATTGATGGCGTTCACCAAAATTTTGAGTGCTTTGGCAACGATTTCCGGCCCCTGGTTTGTGTGTGTCGCGCGCAAATCCCAGTGCGCTACACCCGTGTAATCCTTCAATTGTGGGCTGGCTGCGTGTGTGCCGCGCCCGGTGAGTGCGCCGCGCTCCTGGGTATGTGCGCCGCGCCCTCCAAAACCTGCTTCCGCTCACTCAAACTCTCCAATCTCACACTCACACCTTTGCAATGTCTTCTCCAAGTCTTTTAATAGCACAATGCCTTTGATTTGGGCAAAAACAAGTATATATAGGCTTGGAAGAGATGGGTTTGATTTTTGCTTCCTTGAAAACCCATTTTTCTAATGTTGTGTTTTGCACTTTTTCATTGACTTTAGAACACACTGATTTTCACTTTCCCTTTGACATTTTGGCTCAAATGATGAAATTTTCGGCACATCTTTGCAGGGACTGTATGACAGAGCATTTGGCCACGGAAATCATAACTGCATCTGAAAAGTCAACTGGTGATTTTTTGGAAAATTTTGTCATAAATGACCTTGTTTGACTTTTCTTCAAAACAGAGTTTTGAAGAAGAGTCGAAGTCTATCCACGTGACGATGAAGCTCTCTGAACCATAGCTGTGTAATGGCCTCTCTCTGGCCTGCATGGCTTTACTGGACATGTTTCAAAGACCAAATTGATGAACTCCTAGACCCAAACATAGAAAATGACTTTGTCCTGTAAAGGACCAGACCTTGACTGTCATGGACTTTGGTGATTGTTGACAAAAGACCTAAGCCAGCAGGAGCCAGACATGAGGGAAAATGATTAGCATGACTTTCTCCATCAGATCATGGCATGCCCCTAGCGAAATGCAGCTGAGTGAATGGAGCGGGACACCTAAAATTGAAATGCACAAAGAGTTTTGATCTCTGACGGAGGGCTGACCAGACCAACTCTAACAAAACCTTTTCGGGTATACTATTAAACCTTTGTCGCACCCAATTAAAAACTATGACAAAGGGACCACCCTGGACTAGCTCTTTACGATCTTTTCAGACTCTCGAAATATGAAAAGACCACCGACATTACCTTCCTGGACTCATTAAACTAATCAGCTGAGGAATAGAGTCGCTCTTTACGATTTTTTTAGACTCTTAAAATATGAAAATACCAATGAGTTTACCCATCTGGACTCACTAAATTAATCAGATGGGGAAAGTAGACAATACAATTTCTTTGTGTCAGTATTTTGAAAAGAGTTTTTTGGCAATAGTCTCTACCTTGAACATGGCACTGCCTCAGCAAAACCTTCCTTGTGATGACCTCTCAATATGAACCTTACCATCATATGAGTTTAGCCTATATACCCCGATGTTCTTGCATCTTTCTATCTTAACACTCTTTGGTGTTCATGAATCTAGTGTTGCATGGTTAAAACCTTTGTGTCATGCCTTCTATTGTTCAAGGGAAAAACTTTATCTTCTATTTCCTCCATCAAACCATCAAGCATATTATTCCATCATGCCCTTTGTTGTTTTGACCCAATTCTCAAACTATTCTTCAAAAAACAATCATTCTTGTCCTATTTCGTGTCGACTGATGTAGGACACATTATTGCCTACCTTTCGAAAAGTCTCTTCCTATCGACTTCAACACTCTATCTAGGAAGCAGACCCAGAAACACTTCAGTGCCTTGGAACTTGCAGACATCAGTGGTAGGTTACCTTGTGTTTGGTCAAGGGTTTTCATTATTGGCTCCTGGTTAAACGATTCTACGAGTGTTCGACGACAAAAACATTATTCACACTTGCTAGATTGTATTGTGCATCTTGGATACCATCACCATTATCAATGGCCATCCTCGTGTCTGTTAACAGTCTCCATTATTGACTGGTAATCAGACGATTTCGTACATGTTCAACCTCAACACCTTTATTCACATGTATCGAACTATGCTATTACGGTGAAGCGGAAATCAAGACCTTGGGTAGAGGCTTACATCAATCAACCTTGTTTCCTCTCCCAAGTTGCGTTTATTGTTTTTTGGAGACAACTCATCCGAATGATCTTATTATGACACAGGTTCCACATTATGCTTATCAACGACCACGATTGCCATATCTCTTTATTGAGAAATCACTCTGACATAGCTACTGAGCGTGGGAGTGCCTGACTCGGGACATGATTTTAGTTGTTTTATATATGTGTTGTATTAGGTTTCTCATATTCCTGAAGCTCCAATCCTCTCTCTCTTTTTTCCAAAGAAAATGAAACTTATATATAAAATATTTCAGCCATCATCTCTGCCTTTGATCTCACACTTTAGGGGGCATCTATTACATAGGAAAATCACCTCCTCATCAGCTCATAGGAGAAGAGAAGGACGACTAAAGGACTAAACAAGTTCACAGGCCCATTTGTCAAGCTAACGCTGCCTAGGAACTAGCAATCTGCTTTATAAAGCTTCCTAGCAAGGCATAAGGTGCGCTAGTGCCTAGGGTAACTCTTTTTGTTACCTTGGGAAGGGCGTTAGTAAACCTAAATAAGTTTCCATGGGTAAAAGGAACAAGTTGACTGAGAAATATCTCGAGATTCACTCCTATGTCAGCTCATAAAAGCAGGGAAACATCAAAACTCGACCTGTTTGGAGGAATTACTATTCCTAACGGAGTCTACAAATGGGAAAGAGCACAAAAGCATGGAAACATCTCTTCTTTTGCCCAAAGTAACTCATGAGGGATTTGGCAAGGCTTATCCTCTCATGCTATATATGTGAGGCTAGGGCCATTGTGGAAAAGGTTGAAACATTTGAAAGGATTGCCTATTTGACTGTCGAGACTGGTCTCTGACTAAGCCATAGCAAGAGGTTAAGAAGGGAAAGAGAGAGAGGAGCTGGAGGAATAAGGGAAGGCTAATGCAACCGATGGTTGTAATCACCCTTTTCTACATTAATATAGAACTAAAATTGTGTTGTCCACTCCACAGCGTTGGTAGTGTAATTTGTTTACATATTTATGCAATGTTGTTATTATGAGTGGCTTAGATACATGTAATTAGATATCTTTATATGTTAGTGCATTGATTGTCAAAGTTATATGTTGTGATATTATGCCTTGTCTTATCTATGTGCAAGTTTTGATTTGGAGCTAGCTGATGGGTCTTCCACTTCGCTACTTCGCACTCTCCAACAACACCACACCAAGACTTGAGGTAATAAGTCCTTCTTCCAACTTTGATTCTCATTTGTTTAACATAGATATGCATGCATCTTTGTGCCAGTTGCAGATAATCTGACATTCTACCAAGGATCCTAGGAAGCTCCTTGAGGGTTTCTACATCACCAAATACCCGTGCATTAATCCCTATGGCAATTTTCCACTTTCACCTCTAGATATTACATATGGGAAAAAAGGAGGAGTGAAGGAAGATATTACATGTGATGCTTTGAGGGTTAAAAAATTTATAGAGAAAATTAGGCAGATCCATCTACATGTACATGAAACACTGCAGAAGTCACATGAGAAGTATAGGGCGAGGCATGATCAACACAAAACAGAGAAATCATTCAAGGTGGGAGATAGAGTATGGCTACAATTGAACAAGGAGAGGCTGCAGGGGCATGGTAAGAAAATCAAGGCTCTAAGGTATGGTCCCTTTGAGATACTAGAAAAGTGGGTGATAATGCCTATCGACTCAATTTACCACCATATATGCACATTTACTCACTTGTGAATGTAGAGAATTTGAAACTCTATGAGCCTTCCATGCTAGATCAGGAAGAGGAACATGTCCTACCTTTTGTGGAGGATTTGGCACTAGACACTCAGGCCGAGTTAACAAAAGACACACTTTTGTAGAAAAGGCCCAGAACTACAAGACAAGGGAAGCATGACCTTTGGCAAAGCTAAATTGTTGAAGGGACAACTTACAGGAAAAGCTAAATGGTGCACCAGAGAGAAGGTGGAGGAAAAATTTCCTCACCTCATTTAGTAAAAGATTTTGGGGACCAAAAACCTCCTAAAATGGGGAGGTGTGATCTGAATCAGATCATTATATTTTTTGTCATCCATCTCAATGCATTTGGAGTGGATGTGGATGTTTTCTCCCGAAAGGGTTTGCGAGAGAGAATATCTTGTGTCTTATGTGTGTGAGAGCTTATTTTATCATTCTCTAATTTTCTGCATAATTTCCATTTGCATGCATGCACTAATTATAGTAAAATCTACACATATAGAAATTAAATAAAACTGTAATAGTGTAGAATACTAGAATTTTATCTAGTGGAATATACATGACAGTTTACAGATCAACTAAGTACGTTGTAACAATAATATGCAATTTGTGGAAAATGGTGTTTGGTAAATAGATGTAAATTCATTTATTAAGGAATGTTTTATGCAAAAGTAATCCTTAGAATATGTTACTTGTAATAATGTGAGATTTATGGTTTTGCGAATTAAAATGTACAAGCTGGTTGGAGCCCAAGGATCTTCATGTTTTTGTTAGTATGACTAGTCATTGCTAGGCTAATAATGAGATTGAACAATTGTGTAGTATCCATGAATGGAAGTAAGAAGATTAGGAGGTTTCCTTGATTGGATACCTTGGAAAGGGGATATAAGGCATTCTTTGTGATGTTTCTAAGGGATAGGTTAAAGATATTTTGTTAAGAAATTTTGGTGAACCTATTTGCTCAAGTGATAAGCCATATTAATGGTTTTTTTGTTCATAAGTTTTGGAGTTTGAAATTGAAGTTAGTAGCCTAAAGGAGTGAGAAGGATATCATCTCAATTTGGGTCAAGTTGGAGAGTTAACATTTGGCCATCCTTTATTACTTATTATGAGGATGCCTATTTAAGTGCAGAGTTTGAAAGCCTATAAAGGTTGAAGATGATTTTTTTTTTTGTCTTGGAATTTTTCTAGGTAGATTAATTCCTTGTTGCAGTCTTTTTCAGTCCTTGAGACACGTATATAAGTGTATCCAAAGTTTTTGGATTTTAGGGATGACCCTTTGAATTTCAAGGTTGCATAGTGGAAGCTTGAAAATTAGGATTTGAGGCTTAGCCCCAACCCTTAGTCACATAGACTAGGTCGAGAGGACCTGAACTAGGGTCACCTAGAAAACAGCTCAAGTATACAAGTCCTTGAGGGATGAGGGATGAGTGCCCCTTTTAGAAGTGGACTACCACACTTGAGAAAATTAAACATGTTGCACTAGGGTCTTTTGACTTTCTAATCAATATGGATTGGTTGGAATTGGATAAGGGAAAGTTGGATTGTTTTAACAAAATTTTAGAATGTGAAGATGATGAGGGAAACGAAGTTTCCAAGACAAGCAAAAATCAGTGTCAATAAGACAAATATCAACATTGTAGTTCAATAAATACTATAAAAAAATCTACCAGTTGTTTTCGGTTCATATTCTAAAGTATGTTGAGGAAAACAAAATAAAAATTGAGGATCATTGTAAAAGCCACATGATAAAAGTTCAGGTAACAAAGGTAATAAAGGAAAAATAAGACCAACGTCACGGGACACATATTCCAAGCTTAATGTTGCGCAAAGCACTATAGCGGACATCACTTTCGCTTTATTAATGGCTATGTAAATTGGAAAGGTATTGGCAAAGGCGAAGAGGCATTAATTGTCTTTTAATTATGGAAATAAAGGGAAATAGGAGAAAAGGAAGGTGAAGAGACACAAATTTGCATGAGAGGGAAATTGAAGGAAAATGAAGAAAATAGAGACATCAATAATAAAAAGGCTTTAGAAAACCATTTCACAAATTTTTTCAATTGAACCTTTGTCAGTTTTGTTTTAGAGTTAGTGAGAAAGAGAGAAAGAACACAAAGAGGAGAAAGAGAAAAAGTAAGAAAAGTAGGGAAAAGGCAAGCAAGAACAAGCAAGGAAAGCAAAAGAAGCAAGGAGAAGGTTGGATCATAACTTCAACAGGAATATTTTGCAGGTAATAGGTTTCATGTGTGATTTCCTAGCTGATGTGTGAATGCATGGTACATGAATTCATTTATTTGGTTCATTTGTTGTCATGGGCATAAGTTTTTGCAGGGTTTGACACTGGTTTCAACCTTGCTTTTCCATTTCCTGGATAGCCATGATGTGATGGGATTCATGTATTGGTTGAGATTTGGATTACTGAAAGGTTTTGGAACCGGGTGAGGTGGTCTCAGGAAAATTCGCAAGGGTTGTGGGTGGAGATGGTTTTCTCTGGGAAGCCCTTTACAGGTGGGTGGAGACAAACAAATTCCTCAAGGTATGGTGAAGGAATTTAGAGGCATCCAAGCTTGGTTTGGTTTTGTGATCTCTTGACTAGTTTTGGCGTGATCACGGTAGTTTTAGGGTGGAGATGGTTTAACCTTTGGATTTCCTTGGTTTTTATGTATTGGTTTATTGTAGGAGATCCCACATTCATGCTTGGAATATGGCATAGGGGTGATTGGCTGAAGAAAGATTTGGTTCAACTCAATCTATGGTCGGGTGGTATGTGGAAGTCCCTGACTTGGTTGGATTTTGCATATGTTAATAAGAGATATTTCCTATTGCGATTCATGAGCATTTATACTTGTTAGTATGTGGCTTTGATGGTTGTTCTATCATGGTTAATGTTCTAATTATATCTTTGTTATAAGCATGGTTCTATAATATGTTCTAGCTATGACTCTTGTTTATGCTTTGATAAGTTAATGAATGGTTGATGAATGCATGAGCTAACAAGTGTGGTTTTCACTACTTGAGAGGGCATTAGACCTTCTTGGTGATTCACAACTAAAGAACAGATATTTACACATATATGCAATCATGACTTGTAGCTTAAATGTTTACCATGTGTTTGACGAAATGTCTAGTATGTTTTGGCCAATCTAGGTCAAGTTTCTGACTCAAGTTTGAATGTTATAATTTTTTTGACATGTCTATTATCATTTGAGAAAGTCTTAGGTAGTTGTAGGTAGTGGTTTGGATGATGGAATGGAATTGTGGCTCAGATCTAAGATCGCAGCCTCTGAACTAGGCAAGTTGGGTCACAACTGCATGGAGGCAGTGTTGTGCATACTGTTGGAAGCCTATAATTGCACCCAAGCTTTGTCATGCATGCAGTTTGGGGTCTAGGTTAGTGAAACAAGGTTCCAGCTTAGGGATTGATCACCTGGGGTGTTTCTTCAACTCCTAGGTGATTTGCAATCCCTATAGGATGTTAGTTTGTGCTCAATAAGTCTCAGTTGTAGGCCCCATTTCCTTAACTAGAACTAGGAGGTCATGTCATGTCATAGTGGCACTCCGATTCACATTTACCTAAAGGTTTTGTAAGAGTGGGTAAATTTGGGGTGGGGTGGCGTGTTATAGATTGGTTTTAGAGCTTCCAAGTTCAAACACTTGGACCTAATGGGCTAGATGCATGTTGTTATGCATGCATTGTCATGGTTATGGTTGTTGTGCATGAGGTCATTGTATGCAGTTAGTGTTATCATGCATGACTATATATATATATATATATATATATATATCTAATCATGCTAATCTATATTGATTTGTGAAGACGAGATAACCTCCCCTGAATTTCACTAAGGTATTTTAAATTATGCTTATGTGTGGTTATCTGACATGGTATGTTTGCAGGAGATAAATGATCAAAGATGACAATAAGAATGGTGGATTACAATTCACGTGACTCTCCTTATATATTAGATGAGAAAAATAGAGATGAGTACTCCCCTGGCATAAAAAACACCTTGAGGAGTCTAAAGGCATAAATCATAAGTTGCAAGGCAGATAATGACAAAACCATTTAGTGACAGGAAAGACTTACTAAGGCATAAGAAAAACAAGCATAGGTCAATGCATTGATCCTTCAGAGTTTTTCATATTTGCCGAGACATGGGAAACCACATATCAGTTATGGATAGGTGGACACAAATAATGGAGCATATGGTAGCAAGTCTCATGCTGGACACATCTCAGACAAGGATGACACCATTAGAGGTGCCAAATGAATGCAAATGCCTGACAAGAGAGGTAGTGGTTATGGGTTCTATTCTAGTTCTGGTTCAGATATGCATTAGGGTCATCATCGATATTTATAAGAGGAGTGAGTGGGGATACTTGCTAGATGAGTTCAAGAAAGTCAAGCCTCCCACATTTTATGGAAAGTTGAAGAAACTAGAATATGCATAAGCATGATTTCTTGGGATGAAGAAGTTCTTCGAGTTGCATGACTATTCAGAGAACATGAAGGACATGATAATTATTTTCAATTTCAAATGAAAGGAAACCATTTGGTGGGAAGATGTGAAGCATATTAGAAACATAATGACAAAGGAGTTGAGTTGGCACGAGTTCAAAAAACTCTTTAGGAAGAAGTATTTGTCATAGCGGTACTATGATGGAAAGGCCAAGGTGTTTTACGAATTGAAGATGGGATCTATAATAGATGAAGGGTACATGACTAAAAGCCTGGAGTTGTCAAGGTATGTGCTTTACCTCAAGTATGAGAAGATGAAAGTTCAAAGATTCATTAGTGGACTACCATTAGCATTCAAGGATCGGATCGAGTATGATGAGCCTCAATCATTAGAGGAAGTCGTTGGGAAATTGAAGAACTGTTATGAGTAGTCCAAACACAAGACTGAGCCTAAGAGCGATTGGAAAGGTAATGAAAATAAATAAGGAAAGTGGCCTCCAAAGCATGAAAGACCTATGGATGCTGGTGAGAAAGAGAATGTGGCTGCTTACAAGAAGTTCAGTACAACTATAAGGGACAAGGATCTTGGCATGGAGAGCAACAAAATAAGGGTAATGGTAGAGAACTGTTGCAGTGTTGGATTTATGGCAAAGATCATCGTAAGAAGGATTGTTCATTGTATCAGGGTCGTAGACCTTAGATCTAAAGTGATCAAGAGGCACATAATGTTGAGGATGTTGGTCATAACATTCCTCGGATCTATGAAACACTTGATAACAAGAAGGAAGATCACTAGACACCTACTATTGAGATGGAAGGTAAGATCTATGATCGAGTTGTTTCCATTTTGATTGATCCTAGATCTAATCATATTTATGTTAATCCCGACCTAGTGGATAAGTGGAGTAAAGAACTGCATGCAGAATCTTGGTTGGTGCAGTTAGCTATAGTTACTAAGAAAAGAGCTCATCATTGGGTGAGATCTTGTATATTTGAGATGAATTGTATGTCTACATCAGTGCATCTAAACATGCTTCCTTTGGGTTCGTACAATGTGATTTTGGGTATGGATTGGTTGTAGCTTCACAAGACTAAGGTATATTTCTACGAGAAGGTTATTGAGTGCTTGAATGATAATTGAGAGAAGATAATCTTTTAGGTTAAGAATAAGCATACATTAGTGAGAATGGTTACAACTATGCAGGAAAAATACAGTTGCGGGAAAGGGTGTGTATTGTTTGTAGTTCATATTTCTAGTGACAAAGAGAAGGATGTGGAGGATGCTGAAGTCTAGAAGAGGTATCCAGTTTTGCAACAATTTCAGGATGTATTTCCAACAGATATTTCAGGGTTACCACCTCATAGGGAAGTGGAATTTCTATTGAGTTGGTACCAAGAGCAACATCAACATCAAAGACACCTTATAGGATGAGCACTCCAGAGTTGGTGGAATTGAAGTTGCAGCTTAAGGAAATGCTTGATAAGGGATACATTAGGCCAAGTGTGTTGCCTTGGGGTGCACCAATGTTGTTTGTGAAGAAGAAGGATGGCACTCTTTGGTTGTGTATTGATTACATGTAGTTGAATAAGGTGATGATCATGAACACGTACCCTTTGCCACAGATTGATGACTTGTTTGATGAGTGGAAGGGAGTAGTAGTGTTCTCAAAGATTGATTTGAGATCAGTATATCATTAGGCACAAATCAAAGAAAAGGACATCTACAATATTGCATTTTGTTCCATGTATGGGCATTATGAGTTTGTAGTAGTTCTGTGTGGTCTTACTAATGCTCCAACTACTTTCATGTGTTTGATGAATAATGTGTTGTGCCCTTATTTGGACAATTTTGTGATAATATCATTGATGATATATTGATATACTCTAAGAATGAGGAAGAACATGCATAACACCTAGCAACAATGTTAATATTATTGAGAGAGCATTAGTTGTATGCCAAACTTAATAAATGCAGTTTATTTAAGAAAAAAGTTCATTACTTGAGACATTTTGTTTCCAAGGAAGGTATCATAGTGGACCCGAAAAATATCAAAGCTATCATGGAATGGATATCTCCTAGGAATGTGGATGAAGTCAAATCATTCATGGGACTAACAGGTTATTATAGGTGGTTCATCAGGAAATTTTTGCGGACTTCCTATCCTATTACATCCTTGCAACGAAAAGTGAAGAAGTTTGAATGGACTGAGGAGTGTGCAACTAGTTTTGAGTAGTTGAAGTATTTGATTACAAATTCTTTGGTATTGACAATTGTAGATCTAGACAAAGAGTTTGTGGTATGTATAGATGATTACAAGAGTAGAATTGGTGGTCTTGATGTAGGAAGGAAGGTGGTATTCTATGAGTCAAGGAAGTTGAATGAGAACGAGTAGAATTATGTTACTAACGATCTTGAGTTGGTAGCTATCATTCATGCATTGAAGATGTGGAGACACTATCTTCTTGGCAAGAGGTTTGTATTGATGAGTTATCATAGTGGGATGAGGTACTCATTTGATTAACCTAATCTGAATTCTAGGCAAGCTAGATGGTTGGCTACTCTTAATGAGTTTGACTTCGAGATGAGGTACATAAAGGGAAAAAAACAGGGTTAAAATGCTCTTAGTAGAAGAGTGGAGGTGAATCACATTGTAGCAATGACTTCTTATGGGATGGATTTACAAGATCGAATCTTACAAGTAGGATGACTGTTTAGTCAATTTAGTGTGTCCTAAATTGCTACATAAGTTATCAATCCGGGAGTTGTAAACTGATGAAGTGTAGTGCACTGTATGTGCTAGACAACCCTTTTCTTACCTCACCGTTTTCAGTTTTATCTTGTTTTGGGTTTTGTTCTTGTTGGTATCCTAAAGTGTTCTAATGCAATGGAAATCCTAATCTATTGTTAAATCAAAAGTTTAAGAATACTTTTAAAGATCAAGTGTGGATGTAGAGTTGAAGACAAGGTTTATGCTTCTTATGATAATTTCCAAACTTTGAACTTAAGAGATCTTAAAACATGCTGTCTATAAAATTAGAACTTGAATAAGAGTGTAAACATACAACTACATAAACCAAACTAAAAATGAAGTATTGAAAATGAGGTTACTATATCTGCTGTCCATCCTAATTATAGAATTGAAATCTAATAAACTGCTGTACTCAAAACCAAAAAGTAAAGAAACTGGAAACTAGTCAATGATTTCATCCATAATCACAATATTTCGTCAATTAACTTCTAAAATGGGGTTAAGCTAAAGACTACGGAAATATCATCATATGGCATGAAAAGAATGACATCTAAATTATCTAATTTGCATACTAATGAAAGCAAAGCCAATTACTCCATCTATAATCACAATATTTCGTCAATTAACTTCTAAAACGGGGTTAAGCTAAAGACTTTGGAAATATCATCATATAGCATGAAAGAACTAACATCTAAACTATCTACTTGCATACTAATGAAAGCAAAATCAATTACTTCACCTATAATCACAATAGCTCACCAATTAACTTCTAAAATGGGGTTAAGCTAAAGGCTTCGGAGATATCATCATATAGCATGAAGAAATGATATCTAAACTATCTTGAACAGTAAACAAATTTCACTAAATAAAGGCATAAACAACTAAAATTGAAAACTAAAGTTCAGCAGAGGAAGCAAGTCTCAAATCACCACTTGATGCACAAACTACACTAAGAAGCTCGAGCATAACTAGACTTAAAGACCTATTATGAGGTGCACCTATTAACGTTAGTAAGAAATGTGACAAGCTGCAAAGACATGTACAACGTTAGAACGATTATGACCATAAGCAAAACATGAGAAATGTACAACTCGAATGAGAGAAAATATACATGAAAAACTATACAAAAACAAAAGAAGAACCTCAGCTACACAGGGGCCCTCTGCACAACTTTGGATTAACACATTGTTACTTCAAACCACGCTCAAATAGCCATGTGAAAATAGTGTTTTATATTATGAAACAGAGTAATATGTCTCTCGGTTACACAACAACAAAATAATGCTATAAAAACAGTATCAAGAACTAACTATCTGCATTGCAAACACTTATATTTATAGAGAAAACGGATAATTGTATCTTGGAGGAATTTCTTCAGCAATAGACACGTGAACAGGTCAAAATTCGAGGATTCAGCCTCTTAGTTGCCATGAGCAGTAAATCTATGCGAGGTGGATGTTGGATTGCGTTATGGAGATGGCCTACAGGTGGAAAAAACGGATCCATGAGTTCAGGAACGGCTTCGGCTTCTTTTACGTGCAGGAACAAAGTCCTAGTTGACGTAGAACTCTCTGTTTACCACCCTTTGACCGGGACATTTCCTTCCTATTTTGGCTAAGTAAATAGGACCTCATCCATGTGTGGATCATTCCTGAGCTGCCCATGTGTCTCATTCCTCCTACTGACACCTGTAACCTACAAAACAATGAAAATGGCTGCGGAATTGCGAGTTAGCTACGGAAAGTGGCTACATTCCGTAGCTAATAAACAAAACCTAGATCAAATAGAAGACACAATGATATAATTTGAAAATTACTCAAATACACTCCTGAAATCAACATGTAACAACTTTTGATAACTTAGGATGCACTGACATGGGAAAATAGAAGAGAAAGGGTTCAAGAAAACGCTGGGAAGAGAGGTAATTTTGGGGTTCAACATACCCCCACTGTGAAGATGTTGCATGTCCTCATGCAACCAAAATTGTAACTATCCTCCCTTCAATTCATCTATTCTGAAACTTCTGCTAAGACATCCAACCTTTTCTTCTTCTTTCTTGCTGTCACTGTCATCCTGGGCTTCATCATAAGACATCTATACTTGAGATTGATGAGGGCTCTACTCAACCTCCTATTCTTCTTCTTCAGTTTTCTATTTTTCTTGTGCCATAATCCTAAATGCAACATGGTATTATCATGGATAATTTTGTCCAACTTGTTTTGCTCTTTTAATTTTTCATTCTCCTTTTGGATATTCCTATTTAGGACTTCCAGCTCATAAATTTCTTGCTTCAATGACTGAATCAAGGTTTCCTGAGTTGTACCTGGCTGATTAGATGAAGTTCCGTGCTCTGTTGTTCCAATGATTCAATGAAATCATACATATGTTGCTGAGTTTTATCAATTTCTGGAGTTGTCTTCCTTGGACTAGTTTCAAAATCTAACTGAGGAGAAGGAGAATACTGTGGACTTTGATCAGGTGGAGTCTTTTCTAGTGACTGATCTGGAGTTTCACCTCCCAGATCTATGAATTGAGCTCCTTTAATTTGCGTTTTCATCAATTTGCCCTTTAATCTAGAGCTTCTTCTTAGACCTTGTGAGCTTATGTCTCCCTTTTCTATTCTCTATTTCTCCTTTCCTTTTTGTTTTGCTTGTTTCCTAATTTCAATCAATGTTTCAGAAGGCAATTCTTCTTCACTGGTTTCCTTGGTCACACTAGTAGGAGTATCTTGGATTGTTAAAGTTGTTCTTTTCCTCCTACTTTTCTTTGTTGAACTCCCCTTAGGCACTTCAAGAGGGTCTTGGAAGAAGTTCCTAACTAGGAATTTTTCCCATGTATCTTCCCTCTCTTTCAAATGATTCTCAACCAAGATCTTAATAAGGCCATGATGGTAGAGATGAGGTTCCACATCATCTATATTCTTTTGCACAGTAGTAGACATTTTTCTCAAACTACTCAACAAAAAATAAGGAAGGTTGATAGTTTCATTCTCTAAGAAATTCATTAATAATCTAATATGATACATGTACATGGAGCCATACCCGCCCTCGCATGTAAAGAATTTCTAGATGATCAACAACAGACTAGTTCATTTATCTTTTAAGGCTGAAACATGAATTCCTTGTTTAAAGATTGATGTGTCCATACCTGGATTACGAAGAATGACCCTCCAGACCTTTTCATCAAAGTCCTTGTTCTTAAACCATCTCTCCCCTTCTTGTGGAAGCTCTATGGTTGCTGCAATTGATGACTCTGTCACTGGAAATTTGATGTCCCCAATTTCAACTTCTACACCATTGAAAGATCTTGCAAACATTTTTGTAACCTCCTTATTATGACCCTTGAACTTCTTAATAAACTGTAACCATCTTGCCTTCTTCAATGTGCTCTTAAGCTGCGGGTATCCTTCCATGAATTTAACCCCTTCGGGTTCTATTCTCACTATAAGACCCATTCTTCCTTCTTACTATGAAGACACCTCTGTAAATGATAGTTTTACGGGAGCAGAACGATTATGTGAGCGGAAAATAGAAGAGGGTCGTGGAGAAAATCAGTGATTACGAAATGGGAAGAATGTTGAGCATGAAATGAGAGTGGGTTTATGGAGTAGAAGTCTGTGTAAACAAACAATGAACCGAGGATTGTAAAACCTGGTGTGAAAGCATGGAGGTAGAGTGTCACTTGTAAAATTTACGAAACTGAACGGAGTTTGAGTTCATAAAAGGCTACGGAGTGAAATGTCAGTGGGTTCATAAAAAGGTTGCGGAGTGGAACGTCAGTGGAAGAGAGCCATATTCAATCATCTCACATCTGCATGATTAGCCATTTTAACAAGTGTAATGAGGATGTACGACTAAGTACGAGTTAAACTCGGAAATGGATTATGAGACCATTAGGATTGATGCAGAGGATATGGTGGAGTTAAGGCAACCATCATGTCAAATCATTACACGTTATGGAGCTGTGATTTACAAACTATACAAATTATGCATTTGAAATGCTATTTGAAAATGGTTTTGTCCATACCTTGGAATCATACCTCTTTAGTTTTGCTAACTTTTAATTGGTTGCTTCTGTAGGTGATTTTCAGTTGCCGGTGTCTTCAAAGATCTTCTCCTTCCATACCTGCATCTTGCTTTTATTATTATTTGGCTAATCACTTGACTGTCACTGCAGAGTAACAGAGGATTAGCTGCGGAATCAACAATCAACTGCAGAATTAGAATTCAGCTGCGGAAACTGACATAGTGAATAACATTTGACTTGGTGAATGAATGGAAATGAAAAATGACTATATGGATGATACGTGGAAAGGTGAATATGAAGAGAAACTGAAAGAAATTTTATTGATGGAATGTGGTGGCAAGATGGAGTGAAATGAAATGGAATGGAATAAAACAAACTATGAGTGAAATGAGAGGGATTTTTTTGGGAAAATATAGGGCGTCAGAATCTTCTGATTTTCACCCTGTATTTTCTGTATAAGACTGCCAATCAGTGATTGGTTTTCAGGCTTATACATTTTTTTTTAGATGATGATGAAAAAAACAAAGACTAGGTTGGTGGAGAAGAATGATTCTTCTTCACCAGCCTCATTGCAGAATTATCTTGAAAGATTTTGATAAACTCCTCCTTTGAGAGTGGCTTATGATAGATCTTCAATCTATGACCATTCACAATGAGAGGAGTTTGATGCTCATCAATTGTTTTGATTCTTATTGCTCCATTGCTAAAAACTTTTTCAATCTCATATGGCCCAAGCCAATGAGTCTGAAATTTACCTTGAAAATATTTGAACTTTGAATCAAATAGCAATGCCCAATCTCCTTCTTGAAACTTTTTGTCCTTGATGTATTTGTCATGCCACTTAGCTCTCTGCTGCTGAACTAGATCAGTTCTTTGAACTGCTTCTTGTTTGATCTCATCTAGTTCATTCAACTGCTCTAGTCTATGCTTTTGAGCTTTTGATAGATCCATTCCCAACTGAACTGCCATCTTGAAGGTTTTAACTTGGAACTCAATGGGGAGCAGAACTTCCTTCCCATAAACAAGTTCATAGGGAGTGTGTCCCGTTGTGTTCCTCCATGTAGTTTTGTAGGCCCATAAGGCTTCAGGAAGCCTTTCTGCCCAATCTCTTATGTGTAGATGCACAGTCTTGGTAATGATTCTTTCAATTACTTTATTTTTGGACTCCACTTGACCATTTGCTTGCAGATGATAAGGAGTGGATTTCTTATGCTTGACCTTGTACTATTCCATAAGCTTCTCCATCATTCTGGATGTGAATTGACTTCCGTAATCTGTCACAATTTCCCTTGGAACACCAAAGTGAGTAAAAATATCCTCATAAAGAAAATTAACTACTGTATTTTCAGTAGCAGAAAATAATGCTTTGCTTCTACTCATTTAGTGACATAATCAATACATACTAATATATATTTTTTCTGCTTGAATGGAGGATTAATAGGTCCAATAAAGTCTAAAGCCCGTTTTTCAATGGGTTCGATGAGTACCTGAGGTTGTAATGGTATCTCATTTGAGGGGGTAGGTTTCCCTACCCTTTGGCAGCTGTCACAACTTTTGACATATTGTTTTGCATCTTTGAAGAGGGACAACCAATAATATCCTAAAGAAAGGATTTTATAAGTTGTCCTCTTGTCAGCAAAGAGTCCACTGCACAGTTCATCATGACATGCTTTGAGAATATCAGGCATTTCATCTTCCCTGACACATCTTCTGATCACAAAGTCTGGCCCTGTTTTAAACAATTCGTTAGAAATCTATGAATATCTTGAACTATACTAAATAATCTTTCTTCTTTCACTAGGAAATAAATGTGGAGGTAGTTTCCCTGTAACCAAATAGTTAGTCATATCTGCAAACCAAGGAGTTTTAGTAGTTACTGCAAATAAGTATTCATCAGGAAACTTATCCTCTATAGGAGAGTCCTCTTTGATATTCTGAATCCTAGACAAGAAATCAACAACTGTGTTTTGTTTCCCTGGTCTATCTAACACAGTAATATTGAATTCCTATAAAAGTAGGAGCCATCTTGTAACTCTGCCATTAGTAATAGGTTTGTTCATCAGATATCTAATTGCAGAATGATCAGTATGAATAAAAGTTTCATAGCCTGTTATATAATGTCTGAACTTATTAATTGCATGAACAACAACTAAGAACTCTTTTTCAGTCACAGTATAATTTAACTCAGTGGGAGTCAAATTTTTACTGGTATAGTAAATGGCATAAGGAACCAAGTATTTTTGTCCCAGTACAGCTCCTAGAGTTGTATCTGAAGCATCTGTAGAAATATGGAAAGGAAGTTTCCAATTTGGTCCTCTCAAGATAGGTGCTTCAGATATTCTTATTTTCAAGGCTTCAAATGCTGATTGGCAATCAAGACTCCACTTGAATTCACAGTATTTTGTAAGTAGTTTGAGATGCTATTTTGGTAAAGTTTTCTATAAATCTTCTATAATATCCAGTAAATCCTAGAAAACTTCTACCATCTTTTTGACATTTTGGAATAGGTAACTTGGAGATGACTTCAACTTTGGATTTGTCTACTTTAATCCCATCCCCTGAAATATGATGTCCCAAAACAATACCTTCAGTAAACATCATAAATCATTTTTCATGGCTTAATGAAAGGTTTGTTTCTTTACATCTTATAAGGACTTTTTCTAAATTTTCCAAGGCTTCTTCAAATGTATTACCATAGACTGTAAAATCATCCATATATACCTCTACACAATCATGGATTAGATCGGAAAAAATTCCTAGAACTGCTCTTTGGAATGTTGCAGGTGCATTACATAATCGAAAAGGAAGCACTCGGTAGGCAAAAGTTCCCCATGGACAAGTAAATGTGGTTTTATCCTGATCTTCAGGTGCTACCTCAATTTGATTATAACCACTGAAACCATCCAAAAATGAAAAGTACTTTTTGCCTGCTAATGTATCTAATACTTGATCGATAAAGGGCAAAGGAAAGTGATCCTTCAAGGTTGCTTCATTCAATTCCCTATAGTCAATGCACACCCTCCATTTACCATTCTTTTTGGGCGCTATCACCAAGTGAGAAACCCATCGGCTATTTGAGATTGGGTAAATGAAGTTCACATTGAGTAATTTTTGGAGCTCTTCTTTCACAATCTCCCTAGGATTTGGATTCATCCTTCTCTGAGGTTATCTGATTGGTCTACTATTTTCCTCAATATAGATATGATGGATGCAAGTCTTAGGGCCAATACCTTTCATATCAGTATACTCCCATTCAAATGCAATAGAATGTTTTTTTAATATTTTGGTTAGCTCTTCTTGTTGTAAATTTTCCAAGTTTTTGTTGATATTCGATGTTTTACCTGGAAAAATTTCAACTGCAGAACTGCCAAAGTCTTCCATAGAGTAAAGAGACATTTGCCTTGATGACAAGTATTCAATATCAGAATCTAACTGAAATTGTGTGTGATCATATTTTGAAGATGTTTCAAAATTTTCTAATGTGTTTAGGATTTGACTATCCTCACTAACTTCAGAGAGAGTAAAGACAAGTTGTAGAGAGTAAAGACAAGTTGTATAGCATCTTCATCATTGACCCATTCATTATCTCCTACTTCTGTAATTGATTTTGCTGGAGGATAAAAAGTAAATTTCTTTGTTGAACTACCATCATAAATGTACATGTCACCAGATCTACAACTAATAAAAGCATCAGCTATGGCTAGCCAAGGTCTTCCTAAGATGAGTGGGTGTCCTCCTAGATTTTTCTTGGGAGTCAAAATCATGAAATCCACCGGATATTCCCAAGAATCTAAGGAGACCGAAATATCTTCTAGTACACCATCTGGTTTGATTACTGATCTATCTGCAAGTTGCAGTAAGGTAAGTGTGAAAAGAAGATTAGGAAGTTTAAGCTATTCCATAGTCAGTCTACTCATAATGTTTATAGCAACCCCTAAGTCAATCAATGTATTTGGAATTTCTATTCCATTTATATGTGTCTTGACAATTGGACTACCTGGATCCACATATTTCTGCATGGTAATATTTCCCATCATGATATCTGCTATTTTTCCTACTAGGTGGATTCTTTTTGTGTCTCTTGATTTCCTACTTGGTCTTTTGATACTAAACTCCTTTATTGTTTTTGCTAGAATATGAATCTCTCTAATGGCTTGTAGCAAGGGAATCTTGATACAGACATTCTTTAATTCATCTAGGAAATCATAGTCAGGCAACAAGATTTGTTTTTCCACCCCCCTGTCAATTTGTAATCTCTCACGAAAAGGAGGTGTGGATGTAGATACAGGTTGCTCAACTATAGGAGTTGTGGAGGTTTTTGTTTTTCGTTTTGAATGGTTGGGTTTTGAAGGGATGCTTCTTCAAAACTTTTATTGACTTTCAGAGAATCCTCCTCAGAAGCATCTTGCTCTTGAATATCTATAGAAGGTTTTTCCTTTTCTAAAATCCTACCAGATCTAAGTTGAACATCATTAAGATCTAGAGGAACAATCATGTAGGTAGGAAATGGTTGTCCTTCTACCATATAAGCATTTTGAGGGTTTTTTTGTTGGGATTTGGTAAGGGTTGGGCTGGTAGTTGATTTGGCTTCTGTTGAAATGGAAGCAAGAGTTGAGGATTTTGATTTTGTTGAGGAGGTTGTTGTTGTGGAAATGGCAATGAAAGTTGTGGGCTTTGATTTGGAAGTTGTGGATTTTGTTGTTGGTTTTGTGGAGGAGGATAGCCCTGATAAGATGGAGGATATTGATAATATTGAGCAAATCTCCCATAAGGATTTTGTACCCCTTGTGCCCATGATTGAGATTGATATTGATTTTGAGGTTGAGGCCAAGGTTGTTGCCAAGAATTCCAATTTGGTGGGAGTTGAAAATTCATTGGATTTTTAAATCCTTGATTTTGTTTCCCTTACCAAGGTCTTCTTGAAACAAAGCAAAGAGATTCTATAGAATTTGGGTCCTCTTGAAAGACAACTTTAAGCCCTGGGATTGAAGGACAATCCTTGGTCTCATGACTTTCTGAGCAAATCATACATGTTTCTACAACTTTTGCATCTAAGGGACATTCTCTTAGAGCATGTTTCTTTCTACATTTTGGGAAAAATATGGCTAAGGCATCAGCTTCTGTTTTCTGCTTGTTTTGAATTTTGAGGGTGTCTAGCTGTTCACTAAGGCTCCCTAGAATGTCAGTTTTGAACTCATCAAGCATATTGCCAATTTCTGCCCTACTTACTGTCCCAGTTGCAAATTTGTTTGCTCTAATAAGAGAAGGATCTCTAGGCCCTTTTCCAGTTTTAGATTTTCCCCTTGAGAGATGGACACATAGTTCTGCTATGTCACTTAGTGGAAGTTGAGAGATGTCTCCCTTCCCCATCATGTTTAAAATATCTATCCATTCATCTCTAATGGCTTTCAATAAAAGGGCTTTCAAGGTTTCCTCATCTAAATTGTTCATTTTTGCTCTTTTTAAGTTGTATTGGAATCTCTCAAGCAAATCCTCTAAATTCTCATCTTCTTTTTGCATCATTTTGAATACCTCATCCTTATGATTGGTAGGCATGCAATAATCTAGGTATCTATCCAAAAATGCTTGCCTCATATCATTCCAAGTCCTAATAGATTGAGTGACTAATCCCATAAACCATTTCAGAGCAGCCCCTTTCAATGTTGAAGGGAACAATTTGAGTTTTTGAGAGTCTTCTAAATAGTCATAGGTTCGGCATAAGACTTCAAACTCAAATAGAAACGTTTCGGGATCCTCACTTCGCAATGCATAAAATTTTGGGAGGACAGATGGTGAAATGTTTTTCATTGTTGTATGGGTTTCCTCATCTACTATAGGGAATCCAAATGAGTTATCTCCTTCCCTATTTCCTCCATTGTTACCTCTACCTCCTCCATTGTTACCTCTACCACCTCCATTATTTCCTCTACCTCTACCTCTACCCCTTCCTCCAAATAGTGAAAATTCTCCATCTTGTTCTTCTTCTGCCATGATAGTTTCCTCAGAATCTTTTGGCTCTTCTATTAATGGCTGATGAGAGAGAGTTTCTACCTCCTCTTCTTCTCTAGGTAATTCTACTTCTTCCGTTGGAATAGGCTCTCCTATGGAGGTGAAGAAGGGATCTTCTCCTAGGTCAGATTTAGTAGATGGTGTGGGAGAATCTTCTAATTCAGTTGCTGCCCCTTGAATTCCAGGAATTCTAAGGCTAGGAGTATGCGTCTGGGATGGATGTGTATCTTGTCTATTCCTTGAAGTAGTTGGAGATGTAAAAATCAAACTTTTGTCCCTAGCTATAAACCTTCCCCTAGAATCTCTTTCTCTATGCATGCCATTTTTTTTTATTTTTGATGATTTTAATTGGGCTAATAATACTTTTTCTAATCTTCCAGATCACACTAGGTGCAATAAGAGAGCATACTCAAGAAATTATTGAACTAATAATTCTTTTTTCTGATCCTCCAGATCACACTAGGTGCAAGAGGAGAGCATACTTCAAGAAATTATTAATTTCTCCTTTTTTTTTGAATGTAAGAGATAGGCTACCTAGTTACACTTCCCCAGCAATGGCGCCAAAATGTTTAGTCAATTTAGTGTGTCCTAAATTTCTACATAAGTTATCAATCCGAGAGTCGTAAACTGATGAAGTGTAGTGCATTGTATGTGCTAGACAACCCTTTTCTTACCTCACTGTTTTCAGTTTTATCTTGTTTTGGGGTTTTGTTCTTGTTGGTCTCCTAAAGTGTTCTAATGCAATGGAAATCCTAATCTGCTGTTAAAGCAAAATTTTAAGAATACTTTTAAAGATCAAGTGTGGATGTAGAGTTGAAGACAAGGTTTATGCTTCTTATGATAATTTCCAAACTTTGAACTTAAGAGATCTTAAAACATGTTGTCTATAAAATCAGAACTTGAATAAGAGTGTAAACATACAGCTACATAAACCAAACTAAAAATGAAGTACTGAAAATGAGGTTACTATCTCTGCTGTCCATCCTAATTGCAGAATTGAAATCTAATAAACTGCTGTACTCAAAACCAAAAAGTAAAGAAACTGGAAACTAGTCAATGATTTCATCCATAATCACAATATTTCGTCAATTAACTTCTAAAACGGGGTTAAGCTAAAGACTCCAGAAATATCATCATATGGCATGAAAAGAATGACATCTAAATTATATAATTTGCACACTAATGAAAGCAAAACCAATTACTCCATCTATAATCACAATATTTCATCAATTAACTTCTAAAACGGGGTTAAGCTAAAGACTCTGAAAATATCATCATATAGCATGAAAGAACTGACATCTAAACTATCTACTTGCATACTAATGAAAGAAAAATCAATTACTTCACCTATAATCACAATAGCTCACCAATTAACTTCTAAAACAAGGTTAAGCTAAAGGCTCCGGAGATATCATCATATAGCATGAAGAACTGATATCTAAACTATCTTGAAGTGTAAACAAATCTCACTAAATAAAGGCATAAACAACTGAAATTGAAAACTAAAGTTTAGCAGAGGAAGCAAGTCTCAAATCACCACTTGATGCCAAAACTACACTAAGAAGCTCGAGCATAACCAGACTTAAAGACCTATTATGAAGTGCACCTATAAGCGCTAGTAAGAAATGTGACAAGCTACAAAGACATGTACAAAGTTAGAACGATTATGATCATAAGCAAAACGTGAGAAATGTACAATTCAAATGAGAGAAAATATACATGAAAAACTATACAAAAACAAAATAAGAACCTTAGCTACACAGGGGCCCTATGCACAGCTTTGGATTAACACGTTGTTACTTCAAACCACGCTCAAACAACCATGTGAAAAACATAGTTTTATATTATGAAACAGAGTAATATGTCTCTTGGTTACACAACAACAAAATAACGCTATAACAACAATATCAAGAACTAACTATCTGCGTTGCAAATGCTTATATTTATAGAGAAAATGGATAATTGTATCTCAGAGGAATTTCTTCAGCAATAGACACGTGAATAGGTCAAAATCCGAGGATTCAGCCTCTCGGTTGCCATGTGCAGTAAATCTATGCGAGGTGGATGTTGATTGTGTTATGGAGATGGCCTGCATGTGGCAAAAATGGATCCACGAGTTCAGGAAAGGTTTCGGGCTTCTTTTACGTGCAGGAACAGAGTCCTAGTTGACGTAGAACTCTTTTTTGACCACCCTTTGACCGATACCTTTCGTTCCGAATTTGGGTAGGTAAATAGGACCTCATCCATGTGTGGATCATTCCTGAGTTGCCCATGTGTCTCATTCCTCCTACTGACACCTGTAACCTATAGAACAATGAAAATGGTTGTGGAATTGTGAGTTAGCTGCAGAAAGTGGCTACATTCTATAGCCGATAAACAAAACCTAGATCAAATAGCACACACAATGATATAATTTGAAAATCACTCAAATACACTCCTGAAATCAACATGTAACAACTTATGATAGCTTAGGATGCACTGACATGGGAAAATAGAAGAGAAAGGGTTCAAGAAAATGCTGGGAAGAGAGGTAATTTTGGGGCTCAACAACAACATGATGACAAGTATCAACAATTGAGGCACATGTTACAACAACATGGTGAAGGTGATATGGATGAGGAGCATCATCTCACAATAGATGGCTTGGTCAGATTTAGGAGCAAGATTTATGTGTCAGATGATAATGAACTCAAGATGCTTATCTTGAGGAAGTTTCATGTCAAGCTGTATTTAGGTCATTCAAGATATCATAAGATATTGACATCAGTTAAGTAATTCTATCATTGGCCAAACTTGAATAAATATGTGGCTAAGTTTGTTGCGAGATGTTTGGACTGTCAATAAGTAAAAGCAGAGTGTAAGCATCTAGGTGGATTATTGCAGTTGATCCCGATTCCAGAATGGAAATGGGAGGTCATTTCCATGGATTTTAATACGGGTTTTTCGAGGACAGAAGTAGCATGATTCCATCATGGTTATGGTTGAAAAGTTAAGTAAGGTAGCTCACTTCATTGCAATTAAGTCGACGAATTCAGCTAGTGAGGTAGCTTAGATTTCATCAGGGAGATAGTGAGATTGCATGGTGTTCCTAAGAAGATTGTATCAGACAGAGATGCCAAGTTCATTTCTAGGTTTTGGGAGGAGTTGTTTGCAGGTTTAGGGACAAAGTTGGTCTTCGATACAACTTATCATCCACAGACAAACGGAAAGATAGAGAGGGTCAACAGGATTCTTGAGGACATGTTGAGGATAAATGTCATGCATCAAAAACAAAAGTGGGAAGAGTATCTTCCACCAGTAGAGTTTTCATATAATAATGGGTATCATGAATCCTTGAAGATGAGTTTGTTTGAGGCACTTTATGGTTGGAATTGTAATACTCCCATTAGTTGGAGTGATCCGGTGAATAGGGTGTTGATTGGACCAGATAGATTGGCAGAGATGGAACATGAATTTCATGTTATTAAGAGGAATTTAAAGGGAACACAAGACATACATAAGAGTTATGTAGATGAACACAGGGTATTTAAAAATTTTTAGGTTGGGGATCACGTGTACTTGCACATCAAGCCCAATAGGAGGTCCTTGAGGATTGGATCATGTTCCAAGTTGGCACTTCGGTATTGTGGTCCTTTTGAGATCCTTGAGAGGAATGGACAAGTGGCCTCCAGACTTGCACTGCCTCTGATAGTGAAAGCCCATGATGTTTTTCACATTTCATTGCTCAAGAAGTATGTCCAGGATGTTGATAATGTGATTGAATGGTTGGTATTGTAGGTGGAGCCAGAGAGAGAATTCCAGCGAGAACCACAATGCAAATTGTAGTGGAAACAACTCATGCCCGGCACTGAGCAATCAAGCAAGTTAAAGTGTAATGGAAGCACCTTGGGCCCGATGAAGCTACATGGTAAATGGAGGATCATATGCGGGCTTTGTATCCTTCATTATTTTCTGATTCAAGCAAATGTGTTTTGGTATATGTATGTATGTATGGGTATGGTTGTAGATACCACAATGATCTGTGTTATAAATCTCCAATAAGCAGTATGATTGTCTTGTTTGTCATGTTTTTCAACAGTTTTTTATTGTAAATATTACATCAAGCCAGGGTATAAATCTCCATAGGAAATATGTTTTTGTTTTCAGTGGTTTGTTGGTCATAGGTGTAATAGAACATCAAGGACGGTGTTCCCTTAAGGGGGAGGGGTTTGTAACAACCTTGGGTTAAAAGTCCATGTAATAAAGGTAATAAAGGAAAAATAAGACCAAGGTCACGGGACACATATTCCAAGATGAATATTGGGAGAAGCACTATAGTGGGCATCACTTTCATTTTATTTATGGCTATCGAAATTGATAAAGGAAAAGAGGCATTAATTGGGTTTTAATTATGAAAATAAAGGAAAATAAGAAACAACGAAGGTGAAGAGACACAAATTTGCATGAGAGGGAAATTGAAGGAAAATGAAGAAAATAGAGACATCAATAATAAAAAGGAGTCAAAGAACTAGTTCACAACTTTCATCGGTTGAACCTTTTGTCAGTTTTGTTTTGGAGTTAGTGAGAAAGAGAGAAAGAGCACCAAGAGGAGAAAGCAAGCAAGCAAGCAAAGGAAGCAAGGAGAAGGCTTGATCAATAACTTCAACATGAATATTTTGCAGGTAACAGGTTGCATGTGTGATTTACTAGCTAATGTATTTGGTTCATTTGATATCATTGGCATGGGTTTTACTAGGTTTGGCAATGGTTTCAGCGTTGCCTTTCCATTTCGTAGATAACCATGGTGTGATGGGATTCATGTATTGGTTGAGTCTTGGATTGTCAGAAGGTTTTGGAATAGGGTGAGGTGGTCTCAGAAAAATGCCCAAGGGTTGGGGGTGGAAAAGTTTTTCTCCGGGAATCCCTCGACAAGTGGGTGGATACAGGAAAATTCCTCAAGGTATGGTGAAGGAATTATGAGGCATCCAAGATTTGTTTTATTTTGTGATCTCTTGATCAGTTTTGGCGAGATCACGGTAATTTGAGGGTGGAGGTGGTTTAACCTCTGGATTCCCTTCATTGTTTATGTCTTGGTTTATCCCATGAGATCCCACATTCATGCTTGGAATATGGAACAAGGGTGATTGGCTGAAATAAAGATTTGGTTTAACTCAATCTATGGTTGGGTGGTACGTGGAAGTCCCTAACTTGGTTGGATTTTGCATATGTTAATAAGAGATATTTCCTGTTGTGATGCATGAGCACTATACTTGTTAGTATGTGGCTTTGATGGTTGTTTTGTCATGGTTAATATTTTGATTATATGCTGGTAATAAGCCCAATTTTATAATATGTTCTAGCTATGACTCTTGTTTATGCTTTGATACGTTAATGAATGGTTGATGAATGCATGGGATAACAAGTGTGGTTGCAGCTACTTGAGATGGAATTAGACATTCTCGGTGATTCATAGCTAAAGAAAAAATATTTGCACTCAGATATGAATTCATGACTTGTAGCTTACATGTTTACCATGTGCTTGATGAAATTTCTAGTATATAGTTCTGGCCAGTCTAGGTCAAGTTTCTGACTCAAGTTTAAATGTTTAACTTTGTTGACATGTCTATTATGATTATGGAAAGTCTTAGGAAATTCTGGGTAATGGTATGGAGGATGGCATAGAATTGTGGCTTAGATCTTAGGACTGCACCCTCTAAAATGGGCAATTTGGGTCACAATTGCATGGAGGTAGTGTCATGTATGCGGTTGGAGGCTTATAACCATACCCAAGCCTTTTCATGCATGTGATTGGAGGTCTAGGTCAGTGAAACAAAGTTAAAACTCGTGGATTAACCACCTAGGGTGTTTCTTCAGCTCTGAGGTGATCTGTACCCTGTAGGATGTCAATTTGTGGTCAGTAAGTTTTATTTGTATGCCCCACTTCCTTAAATGGAACTACGAGGCTGGGTCATGTCATAGTGGCAATTTGCTTCACATTTACCTGAAGGGTTTGTAAAAGCGGGTAAATGCGGGGTGGGGTGGTGTGTGATGCATTTCCAAATGAAATACCAAGGTTTCCTCCTAATAACGATACAAATTTATTGTTAGAACTAATGCATGGGGCAATGCCTATGCCTAGATTTCCCTACAAAATTAGCATGTTGGAGATAGTGGATTTAAAAATGTAGCTGAAAGGAAATGTCAGACAAGGGTTACAGTAAGCCTAGTGTATCTCTACGGGGAGAACCAAAATTTTTTGTTAAAAAGAAGGACAATACCCTTAGATTATGCATTGACTATAGATAGCTTAACAAGATGACCATCAAAAATATATATCACTTGCCTCGAATCAATGATATTTTTGATTAGCTGAGAAGGTCCATATTGTTTTCGAAGATTGACCTAAGGTTTAGTTACCACCAAGTCCGAATAAGGGATGAGGATATTCACAAGACCAACTTCAAAATTGGGTATGAACATTATGAATTTATTGTGGCTACCTTTGGACTTACCAATGCACTAGCCACATTTATGTGTTTAATGAACAACATTCCCAACAAGTATTAGACAATTTTGTTTTGGTGTTCATAGATGATATTTTGATGTACTCCAAGAGTTAGGAAGAGCTTGAGGAACACCTCAACATGGTGTTACAGATGTGAAGGGAGCATAAATTATATACAAAATTCAACAAATGTGTATTCCTTCATATGCAAGTACATTATTTGGGGGTTGTGACTTTAGAAAAATGGTTTTTATGGACCCTGGAAAGATTAAAGAAATTATGGACTATCCCACACCCTTAAATGTTATTGAAAAGAGGCCACTTACTTGCATGGACAAATATTATAGAATATTCATCCAAGGGTTTTCAAATATTGGACATCCAATTACCTTGTTATAGAAGAAAGGGGTAAATTTCAATTAGAAATCAAAGTGCACAATTTTTTTTGAACAACTGAGGCACCTTGTAACGAATGCCATTATCCTCAAGGTTGCAAATCCAAACAGGTATTTCATTATTTATTTAGATGCCTTAAAGGAAGGAATATGAGGGGTCCTTATGCAAGAATGGAATGCAATCAAATACGAGTCTAAGAAGGTGAATGAACATGAACAATGCTATGTAACCCATGACTTGAAACTTGTAGCAATTATGCATGCCTCAAAGATGCAGAGGCATTACTTGCAAGGGAGAAAATTTGTTTTATTAATAGATCATAGTGGGCTAGGGTATCCATTTGATTAGTATCATGTAAATGCTACACAATCTTGCTAGATGGATCTTACCAATGATTTTAAGTTTGAATTTCGACACATAAATGATAAGGGAAATTGAGTAGTAGCTTCCCTTGGTAGGATCATTCCGAAGATACATTTTGCAATAGTAAGCATTTGCGAGCTTGATATAAAAGAAAAAATTAAAAATTCCTAGTAAGGAGATGAGTACTATAACTATGTAAAATGATGTTTAGAGTAAGAGCCCAAGAGGCCAAAGTGCATTGATTATCAACTAACATAGGACAACCTGTTAATGTGCAGGGGTAGGTTGTACATACCTAACTCAACATACTTCAAAAGACTTTTGATGGATGAGTTCCATAATAGACCTTTACAGGTCATTCGGGTTGTTAAAAGATGATAACAACTACAAAGAAACTGTATTATTGGCCCATAATGAACTAAAGAGTTTGTAGATTAGATCACTAGGTGTTTGGAGTACTAATAAGTTTAAGTGAAGCACAAGGATTCCACTGGGTTATTGCATCCCATACCAATTTCATAATGGAAATGGGAAGATATCCATGGATTTCATTATTCACTTACCTAAATATGCTAGACAACATGATGCAATTATGGTGGTGGTGGACAAGTTAAGCAAGGTAGCTCATTTCGCCCGTGTAAAATCCACCTATAAGGAAATAGATATTGAAAATATTTTTATGAAGGATTTTTTTAGGTTGCATGGCATGCCTAAGGCCATCATATCAAACAATGGCACACCATTTTTTTTTTTTTTTAATTCTAGAGGAATAAAAAATTGTGTCAGGCTCGTACTCATCTGACATGGGATTGATTCCAATTGCTACCACTATAACCGCTAGGTGGGTCCACCCTGCTCCCAACGAGTGGCCACAGGTTAGAACACCAAGGTATTTGATCACGGGACCTTTCACTCACATTTATTTTACATTTCACAGGCTTTACAAGTGAGCTTCCCTGGGGGGACTAGCAAAGATGTTATATTTGCTTCACATTTATGGAAATATTTGTTTGTAGGTTTTGAGACTTAGTTAGCCTTTATCACTACCTATCATCCTCAAAAATTTAGTTAGACAAAAAGGGTAAACATAGTGTTCAAGGAGATGTTAATAATGTATGCAATGCACCAACCCAAGAAATGGGAAGAGTATCTATCCTTGGTAGAAATTTCCTATAATAATTGATACGAAAATAATTTATAGATGAGACCATTTGAGGCATTATATAGAAAAAAAAATCAACATACCAATCAAATGGAGTAATCTAGTAGGCAAGGTTATTCTTGGACCAAATATGCTAAAGGAATTAGAACAAGAAGTAATAAAAAGAAGGCAAAACCTGGAGGCAACCCGATATTAATAGAAAATCTATGCGAACCAAAGCAAAACTCATAAATAGTTTGAGGTGGGAGAGCATGTGTAGCTTAGAATTAGGCCAAAGAGAATTTCACTAAGAATGGGGGCTTGTGCCAAGATGGCCTCAAGATATTGTGGTACCTTTGAAATCCTAGAAAGTGTGGCACCAATGGCTTACATACTTGATTTACCTCCTACGATGAAAGCAGATTGTTTTCCATGTTTCATTGCCTAATAAATATGTACATGATGCTAACCATGTAATTGATTGAGTTGTGATTTAGGTGGAGACTCAAGGTGAATTATAGCAAGAACCTTTGTGCATCCTAGCTAGGAAGACAAATTAGCTTCGAAACTGAACCATCGTGTAGGTAAAGGTGTAATAAACGAACTTTGGAGTGAATGAAGAAACTTGGGAGTTGGAAGATGCCATGAAAAAGGCATATCCATTTTAGTTTACTATAAATAATATTAGGCATGAACAACAAAACAATGAGGATGGTATTCCTTTAGGGGGGGATTGTAACACCCTTTTTTAATCCCTAAATTTTGTAATTTGTAATTAAGATGGATAATGTTGGAATGGCCATCTTGTATATTTTGTTAGAGTTAATTTGTTGTAGATATTCGTTTTTATTTACTATATATCTAAAGTTGAAGAAGAGAGAAACCAACATAGATCTTGATGTTAGAAGGGGAACTATAAGGGGTATTTGGGAAATTTCCTATCTTACCTTAATATAATGTTCTGATTCCTAATTTGGTAGTTGAACCACCCAACTGCTAGTAACTATGAGAAGGAATGGGAATGGTACCGAATTTCTCTAGAGGTATGGCTACATATCCATTCTAGAGATTTTGGATTGACCACATAGTCTAACGAAGGGACCCATATTCTCATGTTGGGTAGAGTGCATGGGGTTGGGGAGTGAATTATATTGTGAGCAGAGTGTATGCGTGTAACAAAAAGTAGTCGAGAATGATAATGTGCATGAGAGAAATAAAAGTGTGTGCCAATGAACCAAATAAACCCATGAGAAGAGAAATAAACCACATGTGGGCTAAGAGTGTGGCTATGAAAAGGGAGTGACAAAGAATCCAATGAGTCACAACATAACTATGTGGAGCATGTAATATTACCTAAATTCGTCAAAGAAATTAGTGAGGAAGCCTTTAGCTTGAGTTAGAGGGCTAGGATAAATTTTTGAATAGTTTTCCTTAAGAAAGCATGTAAGGCACTAAGAAAAGTGGAAGCACTAGGGAACTAATAGATTGGTGAAGGGATCCATTTCATGCTATAAAAGCCCACGACGTCCATACATTGATCTGCACACAAGCCTAGGCTCACTATTTGAAAGGAAAAATCCCAATTTCCAGTATGTGAAGGAGAGTGGTTATCATGTCCTCTACTGTAAACTAAATCTGATGAATCTCGAGTGAATCTTCTTGGTAAGGTATTGAATCTGGCTTGGGGGTGGTGAGTTGCAAGAAACATACAATGTAGCTATGCTTATGGTTGGGTGGAGAGTAGCTCTCCCTTAGTTTCCATCCATCTCTTGTGAATAAGATAAGTGTGCAAAACTATTTGTCAACAAAATTAAATTGTTATTTAGTGTTTCATGGTTTTTCCTAGTTTGGCTACTAAGTATGTTGTAATCATAAGCTAAAAGTTGTGGTAAATGGTGTTTGGTAAATAGATGTAAGCTCATTTATTAATTAATTTAGTATGTGGAAGAAATCCTTAGAATATGTTACTTGTAATGGACATGATATGTATGGTTTTGTGAGTTAAAATGTACAAGTTGATTGTAAAGCTCTTCATGTTTCTATTAGTATGATTGGTCATTGTTAGGATCGTAGTGGAATTGAATATTTGTGTAATATCCTTGAATGGAAGTGAGAAGACTATGAGGCTTCCCTTATTGGAGACTGTTGTAGTGATTTTGGAGCACAAGTGTACCAAAAAACACCCCCTTAGTTGTGGATTATTACCTATAAAGGATCATAGTCAAAATTGGTGTTGTTAGTGGACAAACTTAAATAAACACAGCATTGTACATAATGTATACAATTCATACATAAACATAAACTTAAAAAATGAGGTGCATGAACTTAACAATGCTCAAATGGAGGAAACACATCAATAATATATGGAAAAATCTCCCTTTATTGATTGCTATTGGTAGAGGTTGAATACAATTAGAATACTAAAACACTTGAAGGGAATTCCTTGAGCTAGGGAGCTCAAAAATCCTTAGCAAGGATGTTTCTTTTCCTCAATCTCTTTGCAAGTTTCTCCTATCTCTCAAAGAAGTGTGAAGACTCTCCAAAGGGTGGATTGATCTTCACTCACTAAGATGTTGGGTTGCTTAGATGCAATTTGGCCAACAGTCTAGTGCTCTTCACTTCCTTGGTTTCAACAATGAAATGGTGGTTTGCTTACAAACAATTTGACCAACATAACAATGTCTCTTCTTTTAGCTCCCCCATGGCCTGTTTACATAGAGTTTTTGCAATCCCTCTTCCCTCTCTTGGTACATGTATGATAAAGACACATGAGTAGGACAAGAGGATTCCATTGAGGGTTGCACTTCTCCAAGGCGACTCAAATTCGGTTGTACTAGGCCGATCTCGTATCAAGAAATCGGCTCCAAGTGTGTAGAGTGGTCCCAGACTGCTGAGTCACCTTTTCTGTAACTACACAACTTTTTGAGGTTATGCTGCGCACATGTGCATTTATCGAAGAAATCTACGTGCGACCTTAATTGATTTCCTTTATAAAATTTGGACCTTAGGAGAACCTTTGATTTTTGAATCTTTATAATGTATTCAGTTAATGTCCACCTGTGCATTCTGATGAACACTTTTGATGTCTTATGGATTGTACTAGTAGGTGTACGATATTTCGGTGTTAATAGTTGCCCCTTGATGTATGAGGTTAGGAGCAGATGTATAGCCGAAATACATCATGTTTTCATTTCCTTTGGAGAGTCTGATTAAATTTTTGAGAGAGAGGATAGCTTGTTTTGGAGATGAGTAGAGAAAAATCCTTGACTGAGTATGAATGATACCCATGCTTTGGTGGAAAAACTACAATAATGGTGTGTCTATATGAGGCGAGCATGTCACATGCTCGTTATGATGGCTAATTAGAACTGATTACAATTGGACAATAATTGATTTGTGTCAAGTCAACTTTTTGGTTGTTGACATGTTGATAGATGATGATGAACATTGCTGACGTCCTCAGGGGGGCACTTTATGATCAAATAGGCGAAATATTATTTTCCTATGCATATCTTGATGAAGCATTTTGTTGATGGGTGTTGTGGCATGCACAAATATTTGGCGGAAGGTACCTCCCCCACCTCATAATATAGGCACTGCTGAATGAGGTTCTTAGTGAAGCGGAGGTCTTCGACTATGTGAATGAGCTACAACAGTAACTAAGCATGGCACCACCTTGACATGAATGATTTGAGTCAATGCCAAATGTCAAGGGAACTGATGACATCACTGGGCAATAATGGTTCCCAATGTGTCGCTCGAGGATATCCCTATTAAGGGAGGGAGTATCCAAGGTACTACCTCTTTCCTGGAATACAATTTTTGGAGTCAACAGGAAAGGGGTGTCATCTACCTGACGTGGTGACTTGGGAAATCGATGTGAGATATGAAAAGATTGTAATAACTTTGGTCTGATAGTCACGATAATGAGGGCTATCGATATTTGAGGATACATATAGCTATTTTGAGGTCGGAGCCAGAGCTGCAAACAAAGGCGATCAAAAACATGCTTTCTGATGATCCTGGAGTTGGTAGGATTTCTAGGATGGGTGTAAGTGATTTTTGACGAATGTGAAAAATGGGGGTGATTTTCTAATGAAATGTGACCAAAGGTGATTAGAGAATGTAGGTGGGCAAGGGCCATGAATTGTAAAAACCAAATGTGGATGGGAGATTTTTTTTTGTTTGAAAAAATATTTGTACGCTTGCCAAAATAATAGGGGTTGGTTTGGATGTACAACCATGGAGACGAGTGCCCCATGATGATATAACTTGTACAAAGGTGTAATGTATCTACTGAGGGTGGGGGCCCCATTAGTTGGTCTCTGTGATGATTGGGTGGGTGGAGTGGTAAATTGGGCTATGTGATGTGGATGAACGATAGGCCAAATGTAGGACGCAGAGGTGCATTTGTTAGTATTTGTCAGGGGGCCTGAGAAAACATGGTGAATGCTTAATGAATGTAGCATAATGAGGCTAAAATTTCATATATGTATATGAAATGGTTCCCGAGCCGGAGTGAGTTTTCATGGATCCTTTGTGTGAAGAAGGATCTACAATAATGAAGGGAGCCATGTGGGGGGGGGGGGGGGGGGTGGGTTCTATCGACCGACGTGAATGCTTATCATGTACAAGTGTGAGATGGTGATAAACATGGTCGAGATGTTGGAACTAATGGCATATTTTATAGAAATGATGTGAGGAAATGCAAAGTTTTTTAGGGGGAAGCCTATCATGCTGGGTGGAGAATGATACCTGCTCTCTTTTCGCTTGTCGAGGTGCTAGTTGAAGCTGACCATGTGTGATATTCCTGCAATGGATAAAACCAAAACCCGAAGTGAAAGCATCATTCAAGAAATATATATGTAATGAATGTTATGGACTTAGAGAGATGGAGAAGTACTTGACATATGCGGTAGGTCTAAAAAATGACTTTTCGTGTTTACGGGAACAAAGGGTTCCATGATGAAGATGATGTGGGATTTATCTTCGTGTCTCTTTCGATCTTGTTAATGGAGATCCCAAGCTTCTACAATGTTCCCCAAGAGATGGAAAATAGGGCAATATATAGGGTCGTGGGGCCCAAATATCAATCATTTGCATTATTGAGTTGTGGAGGTTAGAGAGCTTTCTTGGAGCATTTCTTGCTGTTGTGGTCAACCTGTGTACCCAAGATTCATGCCGTCAGAGACAGGTAAGAGATTGAGCCAATACCTTTGTGATTTTCAGTCTGCTAGATTAGGTAGGCCATAAAAGGGTCCCTTGTAAGTATTTTTAGGGTCAATTTTGGGGACCACGCGGGTGACTCTGCTTGAGCGCACAGTCTTTGTGCATAATTGGATTTATGTGAGAAGACCTCGCGTGAAAAGGATACTCAGACGCGCGCTGCACGCGTCTAAGTTATGGGTTTGCACGACGAGCCCTACCGGGGTTCGTCATGACTTTCCCAAGGGTATGCGCACCGAGCACGCACCTGTATGGGATATAAACACGCGCACTATGCACTGTTCTAAAGAATAGGTGCACGGTGGGAGAAATAGGTTTTTTCCCCCATTTTGATTTTTTGAGGACCTAAGGGGTTCTCCTTTCTAACTTGTGGCATCCTTGGTGGTATGATGATCTAGAGAGAGTAAGATTGGACTCCTCTCCAGAATGCTGTGATGTAGGATGCTGGTTTGAGGCAGCAACTATGCAATGGGGGTTGTTGAAGTTTCTTCAGAACCCGTTGATGAGGTCGCAAGACAACTTCCTGCGATATTTGGTTAATTGTTGGGATGCGGATTGCCAGGTGATGGTTATTCGTCATACAAACCTCCCGGTCTTGGCGGAGGTTGACATATACTTTGTTACCAGGTTGATGTCGCGAGGGGAGGTGCTTTATTATCCCCTTCCAGGAGGTTATGCTGGCATGAGGGTTTGGGCTAAGGGGCACTACGGTCTAGATCCTGTTTTAGATAGCTACGTGAGGATCACAACGATGGAGGATCTAGCTGAGTGAGCAACGCTGGCTATGATTTTTAGACTTGTGGGGTCAACGTCCCCCAACTAGTACTCGGGGTCGCATATTTCAGTTTTGCAACGACTTCAGGTGGGGGCATTCTTTGACTGGGCCCGACTAGTGTGGCAGGGGATGGTGTCGCAACTTACCTAGGTTCAATGATTGTTGCTGAAGAGTTTTGATTATGGGAGTATTCTTTGCAACATACTCTATGAGAGGGTGGTTATGCTTCACCCTGTTATTGTAGTATCGATGGGGCCTCCTCGGGAGCCTCCCTTGCACCGTTGGGGACGGGTGATGCCTCAAGAGAGGTGGGTCTGTACTAGATTGATGTGGTATATCATTGGTTCGAGTCCAACCCCTAGCTGATATTTGACTATTTGTATGACTTCGGGGGATATCCGGAGATGGGGCTCCCTCCAGGTGCTACTTGGGGGTGATCAAGTATATGTTTGTTAATTATACATTTGTATTAATATGTGTTTTTTCATGTATTTATGATTTATAGTTATATTGACACTATGCTTTGTTTACTTGCATATGCAAGGTCACAAGGACGTCCACTATCCTTTCTGGTTGGCCTTGATCTGAGACATATGGGAGTTATGAGGGACGTGCTTGTTCCTCAGAGACCCCAGGCACCGAGGCCATCGGCTGCTCCTAGGGATGATTTAGAGTGACCGACACAATGACCTCGACTGGAGATTGGTGGGCCCTCTGGAGAGGGAGCTATGGTTACAAAGAGATTGGTCACACGAGTTGAGGAGGTTGCGGTGCGACGAGACGTTGTAGAGGCAGAGTTGCATCGGTACCGTGACTCTTGGAGATGAGTGGAGACTTTGATTAGTGGTGTGCCCTTTAAGGGATGGGCTCACCTTCCAGAGGTTTTGGTTGAGACGACAATGTCCTAGGAGTCGGAGAATCGGATGACTTTATGCCATATTGCTATGGCGACGGCTACAACTAGTCCCATTATGGCTCCTGGTGCACAGATGGTGCCACCAGAGCCTTAGGGAGACTAGTTATGTACCTTTGTTTTGGGTCGAGATAATGTATGCACCAGGGCAAGCACCCATTTATGAGGATGATCCCCTATATTTTTTTATGAGTTATCCTTCCTGGTCATTGACCAGTGATTTTTGTACTCATATATATATTTTTTGATGTATATACGAGGCATTTTTTGGCGGCTCTCATGATGTGATATATGCATCCGTACTTTTTGGTGTACTTTTGTGTTTATGTTTCTAGATGTATCTTATGTTGATGTTTTTATATATCTTGATGGTTATATATGCGTGATGCATGCTGGCCTAGGACTTGATTAGCGATGCGATCAAATATATGATTTTGATCTTTGGGTACATGTGTAAATGTGATTTGATCAAAATGTCTAGCTAACCATTTTGCATGCATATACTTGCAAAAAAGGCATGGATCACGAAATTGGAATGTCCTATTTAATTGGGATACTACGAGTTGGGAATCAAGGAATACATGTAGGTGACAGATACCTAGATGGGGGGAATCGACCAAGAGGCCTATAACAACATCATATTTTGCTTGACTGTTGGTGGCTGACCCGATACATATCCCATTTGATGAGACGAGGTGCTCGGTTAGGAGAGTATATGGCCCATATTGCGCCAACGAGATTTTGTGACCATCGAGATGTGTCATCATCAAACCCATGGTGATAAGATGGCAGAAGACCCATCTTAGATGAGGGATCCATTTTTAGAATACATCTACAATAAGTCATTATACATATATGCTTACTCTAACATTTTATGGGTGAAATTTTTTGAGGTAGAGATCATTGATGGGGTTTTTTACGCAAGTCTCGTCGGCCTCTAATAGTATGTATGCCCCCTTGTGGAGGCAATATTTGATGATGTATGGGCCCTTCCAAAGGGTTTTGAACTTTCCAGGTCATATTGCTTCTTTGTCATTGTATGATCGGATATCTTGTGGAGGTATCCATCTCTGGGGTGAGGTCTGGTTATTGTGAGATAGGACACCTTGAGGAGGTATCCATCTTTAGGGCGAGGTCTGGTTACGACGAGATAATATATCTAGTGGGGTATCCATCTCTGGGGTGAGGTTTTGTTATGGCATGGCCTGTTTGTGTGGGTTTTTTTTAGTGCTTCTCTTGCTTCAAGAAATCGTGTAAGGTATCGACAATTCCTTGTGTGGTGGAATTGAGAGCATATGCAACAATAACATTGCATATTTTTTTCTTGGTTTGAGAGGTGCTTATATGGGATCTGGGCTACTAAGCAGAAGATATCATTGAGTCTACTCAGTTCATGGAATTTATTGATCAAATGATTGGGTTTGTCGCATAATGCGCATGTAATGGGTGAATTTCTTTGCGAGGTGATTTTTGATTGCTTTTGGCCTGGTCTAGCCCAACGATGGTGATGGGAGGTGAAATCGAGGGGGCCTAGCCATGTTTTCTCCTCAAACACACATAGGACGTCTAGGGGTTCTTCTTCATTGGGTGGGGGGATGGGTTCTGTGGATTCCGTATCTGAGTCTAGTAGATAGGGATTTGCCTTTACAAAGTTACATATGAAATTCATTGTTTTGCATAAGGAAGGTGAGGGCACCTCCTTTTGTGATGGTTCTCCCCGCATATAGTGCATACATGGTATTGATGCCTAGACCTCTTTCTTGGGTCCTCTAGGATGTTGGGTTGGAATTAGTAGTGTGTCCATAATTCTATGCACCAGTCTACTGGGTGGGTAGGGTCATCACATATAGCATATGGTAAAGTGGAGGGGTGAAATATGGCTTATTCTGCCTTCATGTGTTGTAAGCAGGTGTGGAGATGGATGATGCCTCTTCCTGTATGTAGAAGATGTTTTGGAATTTATCATTCTATGGAGGTGGGGTTGGCGCTGTGGGCTCATTGTTGATGGTTTGGATGAGACATTTTAGTGTCTTTTGGGGTTTAGGGATATTCAGGCAATGATGAGTGTAGTGTCCATATTTATCGCATATGGTGCATGCATGGTTGGTGTGTACTTCCTTGTTACGTAAGGGTATGACTTTTGCTCCTTTTGGTGGAGCTAAGGTTACCAATGTATTGGAGGCATTCACGATTGTTTTTAATTAGTCTATTTTGGGACATAAATGAGTTGGGTGCCCAAATTCCTCACATAACACGTAGGGTTGCATGGGTTTGGAGGAGTTGGAAGTTTATCCTTTTTACTATTTTGTTTCGCTTTTTTGGCAACTCCAATTGTGGTATGTGCCAGACAGTTTTGAGTAGGGGTGTTCCTCTGAAATGAAGGTACAAGGAAGCTCCCTTCCTACATGTGTCCTCACTCAAATGACACAGTCATGGGGATTAGGTACCAAACTGGCATTGCGAGAGTCATATTTGGTAATGTGAGGGTTTCCATGGCTTGGTGTGAGACAAATCTGGGTGGGGGGCATAAGAAAGGGGTTCGCATAATTGTGGGAGGTAAATACCTGAATTCTTTAGTTGCAGGTGTTGAGGTGTCTGGAACTGTTTCTGGTGTTTTATGAAGTCATCATTCAACCTGGTGCTCCAGTATTTGGGACAAGCTCTTGTATTACTAGAGGATATCCTAGGAATGTTCCTAAGAGGTTTTATCGCTTAAACTGGCATGGGCTGAGCTCAGTGTAAGTAGTAACCACCTCTTTGGATACTAAGGGGAACACACCATTTGGTGTGGGCGAAGTTTTCTTCTTGTAATATGTGAGTTGATTAATGGTAATGACCTTCCCATCATGGGGGAACATCATGATTTTGAAAAACGATGAGGTGACTGCGATCATTTCGTACATATAGCTTTGGCCTAAGAGGATGTTGTAATCCAATTGGGGATCATGTACTTCAATGTCTATTAAGACAGTTTTTCCAGCCAACTTAACTGGCACGCTAGGGTATAGACTAATGGGATCAGAAGGGCATCCATTGTATGCTCTGAGCGTTATGTCAGAAGGCTTAAGTTCAAGGGATCCTAATTTTTTCTAATCGGATTTTGGAATGATGCATGTGGAAGCCACTTCGTCGACGATGCAATGATGGATATTGATATTCTGGACTGAGACAGGGATTTGGAAAGTGATGGATGAGGGCAGCCAAGGAGTAGCTTTGTCTAATTCAAAGACCATGAGGTAGGAATCATATGGGTCGATTGTGCCTAAAGCGGAAAGTAGGGCTTTCCACTGGGTTGGGCATGTCTGTAGGACTTCAAGCGCTGACATAGCTGACGGTGACTGAGCCAAGTCATCGACTATGCTGTAACTATGAGCCCTGCATGCCGTAAAGGTCCTTTAACCATTTTGGGCATGACATCTATGGGAGGTCGCATAATGGTCAATGGTCTAGTAGGTATGGCCATAACCGAGGTGGATGGATTGGGATCTAGGGGAGCCTCATAAGTTTGATTCCTCGTTTGCAAGAGGATATCCTTTCCTGTCATGAAGATATCATGGTTAGGAGTGTTGTTAAGGTTCCCTCTAGATGGGTGAGGTTGGGAAGTTTGTTGCTGTGTGTTAACAATTCCCTGATGGGGAAAGGGTTCCTGCATGACTGTAGTTAGTTGGCCACTTTTCCCTCTACTGTCTTGTATCCTTTTTAAATCGGGAAGTTGGGGACAATGATGGGTATAATGACTGTACTCCCTGTAGATGGCTCATGCATGATTAGTACGAAGACTAGTGTTCTTTCTCCGTTTCTGCGAGTTTTTATTGGTCATACCCTTGTTTTGGTTCCGGTTGGGGTTGTCCCTTCCCTGTGCCTTGGGGGTTGCTATTGATTGCTGCCTCCCTACTCGGGCTCTCCCTTTGGCTTATGTTTTGATTTTTTCCTAGCACTATTATAAGTATTAACCAAATTCGATTGTTCTTCTGATTGATGTGGTGAAGCGAGAGATGGTTGCACTAGATTTACCCGTGCATTATTTTGCTTTGGCGGGATATTCTGTTGCAGTGTTGGGAAAGGAGAATATTGGTTCTCCTGTCCCTGGTTAACATATTGGTTTAGGATAGCAGACATTTTATTCGTATTCCAGGAGGAGTAGATTTCCTTGTGGGGGGTGATACGATCCTCCTTGCGGGGGATGGTGTTGGTTAACCCTATTGCCTATATTCTGCACAGGTGCGGGTTGACCATTATAATACCCTGTATTTTGTAATGGTGGTGTAGCATTGTAATATGGGCCATTCATTGGATACATAGGGTATTAGCAACTACTGTTGTGATGTCTTTGGAGAGGGCTTCAATTAATTTGTCAGCAGCATTGGTTGCGCCTGCTATTTCTTGATAAGATTGTAGGTGTAGTGCGTCTGGGAGTACATGGTAAATGTACTCTGATTGGTTGTATATCAGCTCCAGTTGTTGGGCTTTACTAATGGCTTCTTCCTAGATTTGTGTGAATGTTTTAGCCATGTCTTTTGATATTTCGGAGGTGAGGGATCTCAATTAAATGTCCAGGAGGAATTTATCTTCAAAATCAGTTTTGCACAAGCTACGATGTTTCCGCCATTCATGGATATGGTCTGAGATGTGCATAGCTTGTGTTTGTTTGAGGTTGGTTAGAAGTTCCAACCCCGAATCATGGTGGACTGGGATTTGGAAGAAAGTAAGGAACACTTTAGCTAATGAGCTAAAGGTTCCGTGAGATGCAGAGGGCTGGTTGATATATCACTTCGCAATGGGCCCTGTTAGGGTGCGTTGAAATAACCTTTTAATATAATAGTATCTTCTATGATACTATTAGATGAACACCACAGGTGAAATATCATGGCCAAGTTCCATGGGTCTTTGCCATGCTTTCCCTCAAAATTTGGAATATCTGAAGGGAGATTTATGGTCATAACTCATCAATTTTGGCCATGTTCGATCGAATCATTTATGAGATTGCTTAAATATGGGGGATTTAATGAAGCTAAAAAAGGGATCTGTGCATTACCTACCATCACAAAGCAATTCTGGACAACTATATGCAAGAGTCCTCTGTGGGGATGTCACGAGACGATTACCTTGATGGATAGCTCGAGGAATGTCTGAAGGAGAAGTATGTACGCTCCTGAAAGGGGTAGCGTGCGGGGATCCTTTAGGAGTGGTGAATGGTGTATCTTGTCGACGAGGAGTTCCAAGCAAAGTTGCACCAATAAAGGAAGATCCAATAATGGTGGCTGAGTGACGTCCTCTCCACCTAAACGTTGGGAGTCCTGGTACACCTCCTGACAATGGGGGGAGGTATAAAAAATGCCTATATCGATGAGGAGCCGTGGGGTCCCCTATGGTGTCGATTTAGATTGTGCGCTACTTTGAGTTTGGTGATGGACGGAGATATATATCAATACAATTGGATCACATACATAAAGCAAAGAGAAAATATCAATGGTTTATTTTCCTTTAATTAAACTATGTGATCAAGCAAACAAAAAAGGGGCTTCTATTTGTTTCATATGATATATAGTCCTATGAAGACCTAATCGTCCTTTCCACTCTCAAAGTAACTGGGCCTTGTGAAGATAACCTCTGATGGGTCCTGGGGAAACGTCTTGAAAGAACTGGCGACACCTTCCAACAATTGAGTAATCAACAAAGGTAATGGTAATGAGGGTCAAGTGTTGCCTGCATCGTCACCTATAGGGAAGGATGCCCTAGATTTGGTCACTAAGTACCTTTGTCCCACGTGAGCATTCAAGTATTTAGCTTCTTGGTAATCGGTTACAGTACTGAGCACTAGATGGGTTAGGTAGCCCCAAAGAGTACTACACGCACTGGGCCTAAGCCAAACCCCCTCTAAATTGGGTCTCTTCCATGCTTAAATCTTATATTCCGTGGGATTGTTGAAGGATTTTTAAGCTCCCTAGAAAGTCAACAACTATGTTTCAATGGTGAAGCATGACCATGGCAGCTTATGGGATGCCTACCCCCAATGGTCCTATCCTAAACTATAAATTTTTTGGTGACCCCTGTGTGGAAACTTAATTTGTTCAAGTTATGGTTGTTTTTTAAAGAGGCTTATTCACTTATGGGGTGACTTGGGAAGCCAAAATATGCTAAGTAACCAAAGGTCGAAAACATGGATGGTCTTTGAGTACAAAGTGTATGCAGGCTTAACGTGTGATGCAAGTGAACATACAAGTGTGATAAGATTTGGATATGTAATGATCCTTTTCAATATCCTTTTAATTACAGTATGTGTTGGTTGTTCCTTGCATGGAAAAAGAAATTTGTTTGTGGATTATAGGCCACTTCCTTTTTTTCTATTAAGCTATGTGGAGTTTAATAAGGGAGATGGAAATTCAAATATCTTCAAGAAGGTTTTCATATGCAACCCCGGGTTCATTTAGGAGACGCAAGGGAAGCATGGATTACTCACTTTCTCTACTAACATTTGCTCCTAGTCCCAAAAGAATAAAAAAATTGCTTTGGTTAGTAGTAAGATTCGTGGATAATGGGCCACTTAATTGCTTTACTAATTAAGCTAATATGATTTGCAAAAAAATAAGCGAAATAATTTGAAAACATATGTGGATTATGGCCACTTACTTTCCTCCCTACTTAAGCTATGTGGGTATTTGTTGCAAAAAAAAAATAAAAAAAAATCTAATTGCTTGATGAATTAGGGTTCATTCAAGCAACCAGGGGTACTGAACAGAAAACACATAATGCAGAGGTGAAGGCAATTCACTAGAGGCTGCCAATCACCTGAGAAAACTAAAAAATACAAGGTTTTTTTTGTTGTTTTTCTATCTATCGCGCGTGGTTTGTAGAAACAGACGCACGCTTCATGGTTTTCACAGACACATATGCGTGCTTTGCGTCTATCAGAGAAAAAAGCACGCCGACGAGAAAATTATGAAAATTCTTCACTTCCACGAGCTCAAAACAGATTCAGGGGGACTGTTAAAAATCCAGGGAGGTGAGGAGTGCCTTAAAGGATGTTTGTGCAGAGAGGAGGTCCTACAAACAATCTCTAGATTAATGAAAATAGATCAATATGGTCACCATTCCTGTTGTAGTGTTTTTGGAGCACAAGTGTACCAAAAAACAACCCCTTAGTAGTGGATTGTTACCTGCAAAGGATCATAGTCAAAATTAGTGGACATACTTAAATAAACACAACATTGTAAATAATGGATACAATGCATACATAAATATAAACTTAAACAAAGAGGTGCATGAACATAACTATGCTAAAATGGAGAAAACACATCAATAATATATGGAAAAATCTCCCTTTATTGATTGCTGGTGGCAGAGGTTGAATACAATCAGAATACTAAAACACTTGAAGAGAATTCCTTGAGCCAGGGAGCTAAAAAATCCTAAGCAAGGATGTTTCTTTTCCTCAATCTCTTTGCAAGTTTCTCCTCTCTCTCATAGAAATGTGAAGACTCTCGAAAGGGTGGATTTCTCTTTACTCACTAAGATGTTGGGTTGCTTAGAAGCAATTTGGCCAACATGCTAGTGCTCTTCACTTCCTTGGTTTCAACAATGAAATGGTGGTTTGCTTACAAGCAATTTGGCCAGCATAACAATGTCTCTTCTTTTGGCTCTCCCATGGCCTATTTATATAGAGTTTTTTTGAATCCCTCTTCCCTCTCTTGGTACATGTATGATAAAGACATATGACTAGGACAAGAGGATTCCATTGAGGGATGCACTTCTCCAAGGTGACTCGAATTCGACTGTACTAGGCTGATCTCGTATCAAGAAATCGACTCCAAGTGTGTAGAGTGGTCCGAGACTGTCGAGTCACCTTTTCTGCAACCGTGCGGCTTTTGAGGATATGCCCCGTGCGTGTGCGTTTATCGAAGAAATCTACGTGCGACCTTAATTGATTTCCTTTATAAGTTTTGGACCTTATGAGAACCTTTGATTTTTGAATCTTTATAATGTATTCGGCTGGAAACATGTCCACCTGTGCATTTTGCTGGACACTTTTAATGTCTTCTGGATTGTACTAGTAGGTGTATGATTTTCCGGTGTTAACAGAGACCTTGGAAATGGGGTTTAAGTATTTTTTTGTGATGTTTATGAGGGATAGGTTGTAGATTTGTTGTTAAGGATATTTGGGGACCCTAATTCCTTAGGTGATAAGCCACATTGTTGGATTTTCTATTTGTAATTTTTTGAATTTGAAGTTGAATTTTGTAGCCCAAAAGGAGTTAGAAGTATCTCATCTTAATTTGGGTCAAGTTGTGGAGTTTCACTTTGGCTATGTTTTATTCCTTCTTGTGAGGATGCCTATTTAAGAGTAGGGTTTGAAGCCTCTAAAGGTTGAATATGAATTTTGTGTCTTAGAAGTTCCTCAGATAGATTAATGCCTTGTTGTATTCTTATTCGTTCCTCGGGATAGGCATATAATTGTATAAAAAATTGTTTGGATTTTAGGTACAACCCTTTGAATTTTGGGGTTTTGTAGTAGAATCTATTTGGGGATTGGAGGTTTATCCCCAACCCATAGTCACATGGATCGTATCAGAAAGATTTTGACTCAGGTCTAGCATGAAATAAGCTTAAGTACAAAATTCCTTGATGGACAAGAGGCTTCATATATCTAGGCATATGAAACAACTCATAAGAAACCTTATTCTACTTATTTAGATGTTGAATGAGAAATAAAAAGATTTGTTAAGTATAGGAGGTGAATATTGGCACCATCTTTTGGTTAAATGTAGGGAAATGAGGAGATTTAGTTATCTGGACATTTGAAGATCCTTGTAGAGGACTCCTATTAAAAAAGTAAGATGCTAAATGTCTCGAATGATGAAACCTTGAACATGGTTGAAATTTGCGTAGTAATAATATGGACATGAAGGTTGCAAGAGATCTAGATATTTAGGCATTTAAAAGAATTTGTAAACGGCCAGTAACAAACACCCAAATTCATGATGCTGGATGCCAACATAACAAGCCATGTTGAAGTTACATGGAGCCCACATGGACGCTCACAAATTCTATGGGTAGGTGTGTGTTGATGTGGCATGATGATGTGTCACACTGACATGGCACAAAGGGAAGGGTTTGGATGACATGACGTGCTGACATATTGTTAATCTGGAATTTCAACATGGTGAGATGATGTGAGGAATTGTGGTCAAAAGGGTCATTGTGTAGTCAATGTGTCACCAATGTGGAACCCGAAAATCAGGAAATTTAGATCTAGCTTGAAGGTAAGAGGGACACTTGGATTATCCCCTCAAATCCAAATGTTTTATATTTCCTAAATGTATCCAAAAGCTTGGGGGCTCAATGGATTAAGGATATATGGGAATTAAACTATCTGCAGTTCTAGCTTTAAGGTAATAGGCACACATACGTTGTCCCAAGATCTAATTGTTTTATATTTCTTGAATATTTTTAGAAGTCAAGAAATCCAAAACTTCTTATAATGGGACTTAAGGAAGATCCTAAATCTAGATGCAAGGAGTGGCTAATGTGCTAGGTTGTGACATGGCCATGTGTGGTAGTGACTCACAGGTATGGATTTCCATGTGCTACCCACACGTTATTTGATGTAGTATCATAAGAAGGAGAAATGGGGAAGTGGCATCGGTATAGATGATGACATCACACTTAGAAGAACAAATCTTCAGAAGGGCATAATTTTTTGTCTAAAGCTTGAATTTTTATGAAATTTATATCATGGGAAAGCATTCGATGAGCATACTCCAATGGTGATATAATGAATTTCAAGGTGGTTGAAGGAAGAAGAGTTTTTGATAACCCCTTCCCCATAAAGTAATCTTGTAGGTTAGATCTAGACATCTGTTTCAGGTAATTTAATTGCTTAAATCATGGAAATTAAATCTATCAATTTGGGGTACATAAGCTTGTGAGAATTAGGCACTATATGTGCATGATTAGAGCATAAGCTAAGGAAGTGATCAAACAAAAATACATCCACCATTGTAATTAACATCTACTAGAACTACAACTTTATGATTGATTATAATTTTTCACTTGTTCATAATGTTCATGTAATTAAAGTTTGTTCAATTCAGTGGATGAAATTGGGGATGGATGCAACTACAAATGAAAAACAAATTAACTACAAGAGTACATATTCATCCAAATTGGAATCTACTAGAATTGCAGAGTGTTGGGATGTCACAATCTTTCACTGTGGATAGGATTAGAGCATTCATGCAACCCTATATTCATTTTTTTAAATAAAAATTTAAGTCAATGATTCTTGCAATACACAATCAAAATCATAATCCTTTAGAGATATTTCATCCACTGGGTGCAGGTCTTAGGGATTCCTTGCGATTACAATATTTCATTTGAGAATGTTCTTGTAGTCTAAAACAAAGTTTGTCTCGTTCTCTCAACCTTGAATGGGATTGACCTTTGTGGAGAAATAACACACAACAATTTTCATAAGGGAAAATTGATTTCAAAATGAAAGTTGTATCAGCTGATGACACTGGCTAGTGAGGCTTTAATGATCGTGCTAATCCAAAAAGCAAACAAATAGTGGAAGCGATGACACTAGCTGGTGAGGCTTCAATGGTTTGGCTTAGCCATGAAATGTAATCAAGTAGTGGAAGCAATGGCATTGGCTAGTTAGGCTTCAATTGTAATATTATCCATGAGAAGCAAGCACATCGCGAGAGTAGTGACATTAGATGGTTAGGCTTCAGTTGTCACGCTTATCCACAAAAATAAAATTGTGTGTGAATAAATTGTATAATCCAATGAATATAGGGTGTATGAAACCATGAAATTAGAGTATAAAGGATAATCAATACAATGTATGTCGAGCTACAAATATGAAGTGCAAAAATTACTAATATATAATATGTGGAAACCATAAATACAAAGTATAGAAGCTAATCAAGCATTGAGTATTTAATATAATCAATATAGGGTTTCTATAACCATGACCTTAGAACATGATAGTCAATTAATGCAGTGTACGTAGCACCATGAATGCATAGTGTAAAATCTAATTGATACAAAGTATATAAATCAAAATACAAAATATGTAAACTAGAGCACATAAATCTAATGAACAAAAATATACTTATCTATGATAAACCTATAGAATGAATGGAAGTGTTGGCCAAGTTAAGGGGCCCTCCCAACTAGCTCATGCTACTAAAACTTACAATATTAAGCACAAACCATACACACGATCTTTGTTTGAAATATCAACGCCATAGCCTTTGGATTAATAAACTCACTAGTCCAATATTACAAATATGAAATTGAGTTCTCCCTCTCGTGGGTTTCACACTAAGAAATTACAATGAGTCTCTACTTTCCAATATTAATTAGCCCCCTCAATTCACATCATAGTTCAAATATTTATATGGAGAAGGGTGCACGTTGATTCTTAACAAATCCATTGCCTCGCAAATCTCACAAAACTAATGATGTTACAATTTTTCATTTTTTTGTTAAGCTTGGTAAAAACAGGGCACACATATTATCCTTGTGATATTCTGATGACATGGAATGCATGAGAATATCTCTTCATTGCTGGTTGGGATCTCATCCACTGCTTTGCCAACCCTATTTTATGAGTGATTTGACCGTTAGTTTGACTAGAGGATGGCACGATCCTTGTCCACCTTGATGCCGATCTAACCAATATGGAACCATCTCGAGGCACCTAGAAGCAAAACCCATGTGGTAGTTTTTACCTTTGAACAATGCCTATATGCAAATTGATGAAGACAATCTGCTAAAAGAATTTTGGTAATAGGTCACCATTATGGTAACACTGAGTTATTACTGAATTTCTAGAAATTATCATGAAATTGTTGAAATTTTGGTAATAGTTAGGAAATCACAAATTCCATTATACATACTCATCAAAATGTAGGGAATCATTGTTTCGAGGCTTCTGCAATTTGTATTATGTGTGGAGTTTTCTTCTGGAATTATCGCATCCATAATTGTTTGAATCGACGCTTTGAGCCATCCACCATGGCTCATCATCAGGATAGATCAATAAGTGAATCATTAGAAATCAATAATTAAATATGTCGTGAAGCTCGTTTGAAGTGAAAACCTCGTAAACTAGATAAATGCAATAATATATGCTATGGAGAAGTGAAGATGTAAGGGTAAAGGAAAAAATGAGCTATCTAGCATTGCAAAACTTGTCAAAATGAGGTTCAATAGTTCATTCCATTAAAAAGGCCTTGAGGGGGTTGGTGGCATTATAGGTACTTTCACAGGGCTTAAATTAATGTCGTACAACCTCTACAACATTTGACGTAGACATCTCTATTCACACTAAGCTTCTAATCCTATGTGTACACCCTCTGAACCTATGCACACACTCATTATGTCATGTGTATACTTCATTTCCATGTTCTAAATTTATGCACACACCAAGAATATCAACCATCACTAATATCCTTATACATGCACACCAACAGTAACACACAATATGACAAAAATATGAATAAATCATCAACAATTACATAATTGAAATACCTTCAACCACTGAATTTTGATATTGTAGCTAAAATTTATTGAACATGTATAACATACATGATAATGCATAAATCAAATAAAAAGATAGCCATGCACTTTTTTTTATGACATTATGTCACATTACAACCTACATAACCTTGTCACAACAATAAAAACATTATTACCTCTCATTTTGTCACAATAATAAAAACATTATTACATCTTATTATCCCCACCGCCTCGACAGGTATAACACATTCAGTGTTCCATTGATCTTGAATTAATTTGCCATTTGACCAAAAATCAAATTACAATGCCTAAAGTTAACATGATATTTTTTTTTTCTTTTTAATATATATATATATATATATATATATATATATATATATATATTTATTTAAATTCTCTTTCGTTAATTTACGTTGGCTCTTATTTTGTAGTCATGGCTAATGTACAATCATTAAATCATTCTTAGCCACCCACCAATACGACCATTAACTCACAATTAGTTTTGCTCCACTGGAATAAGCCACATTAGTCCATTAATGCAATTTAATGTGAAACATGACTCACAATCAGTTTTGCTTCCGCTAGAATAAGCCACATTCCTCCATTAATGCAATTCAATGTGAGACATGACTTGACCTTTTGTTGCAGAGGTAAAAGTAAAAAGGATGGTGAAAATCTACTCGAATTACGCCAATGTTGAGGAAATCTATGGAAGCAAATTGCATAGAAGCAAAGGCATGGGAAAAAGTGCATGTGTGTTCATGTCAATCTATTTAATTGGTTATTTTTACTAATATTTGGTTATTTTTACCAATATCAATAATTTTATATATTTTTCCAAGACTATAATTTTATATATCATACTATATTCTCCTCTCCTATCATTAATAGTTTAATGGAATTCTAAGTCCGAGATGGGAGTGATCATCTAAAGTTCCATTCTTGGGCTTTACTTTATATCTCAATGTGTATTGTGTGGTGATATACTTCATCATAATGTGTAATTTCAAAATTATGTAAATGAAAATATTTTATTTAAATTTTTATTTTTTAAATTGTGATTTATAATAATAAATTACACTTTATTATGTAATTTATTACAATTTATGATGAGCGATTTTTACAATGAAATATTTTAATATTTATAAAATATAAGTAAAAATAAATAAATATATTAGAATCGATATGATAAAATGTACAATATTTCTTACATTTATCAAAATAAATGCACTTTGCTCCAAATTCATCCAGACACATTTGATAAAACAATGTACCGATTAATTACTGGAACATATCAATATGCATCACGTATCATGTTATAATACTACAATAATAAATGCCTTATAGAACAGATATACACTATTGGATTTACAAATATTTGTAAATGTTATATGTTTTTTATTTTTTTAATGTATCTTTTGCTTGATGTTATTTACAACATTATTCAATATCAATAGCCTAATCTAATTGTTCTAAAAGTTCCTCTCCACTCATGCATATTCTTCCATTCACATACATGGATGAGTTTTGTCGAAAAAATATATATTTTCTATCATACAAATAATAATTTTGTCTAGCGTTTTTTACTCTAATTTAACTATATTTAAACTAAGTGAGAGTATCTACAATATAGCCATTATTCAAATGCAACAATTAATTCTCTCTTTTTAAATTTCAACAATTAAATCAAGTGATAAAAAACACTAACTATATAACCTTATTTTATCTAATAGACATCTTATTTTTTATTTATTTTACTTTTCATTAATAACACTAAATTATATTTTAATTATATTAATAAATCATATAATGAAATTCTAATCTTCTTAACTTTCACGTTCAATCCAATATGCAGCTCACTTCAAAACATCACTTAACAACATGTATGAATGAAAAAAAACACCATACACTAAATTATAATCAATATTATATTAACAAAATATATATTACATTCTCTTACAATATATATTAACATTTTTTTATTATAAAAATATTCAGTTTATTACTTTATAGATATATTTCTCGACATCTATTTGTAAAGAAAATCACAACTTTTATTAATCCACTTTTTTCTGTATTTTTAATCAAATATCAAAAATCTATATTCTCAAAGGGAAAAATCATAAATTTTACTGATTAAACACAAAATATTCTTCATATGTGTGATTATTAAAATCTTAAATCCTTACAAAATATTTTTTTTTGTTTGTGTATGATTATTAAGATTTTTTTTAATGTGTGATTATTAAGATTTTAAATTTTGATATCAAAATACTCTGCCATCCTAAGATTTGATATCATAGAGTGATGCCACCTGCACTAACTACTTCATCCACCTTAATTCATGTGTCCTTTTTAGAGTGACAATTCTATCCCACCTGTCTTAATTGATGCGAATATTCGTGCCCTCCGAGAGCCTTCACTTCATTTCAATTAAGATGGCAACATGATTAAGCATTATGAAAATTAATACAATGATCCGATACCTTGTCCCCCGCTTGGCCTCGACAACATAACCAATTCAACTAGACTTGATATTGTTATCGAACAACCTTCGATGTTGTAATCCCATTATCAAACCTTATTTCTTCTTGTGACCACTGCGTGCCCTGAATGACTAGGTTCCTTCTTATATGATAAAATTAAATCGAGCCAAATTTTTCTGCCAACAACTTAATTCGATGTATTAGTGGAAGAAAGAGTTGATCATCATTTTTTGCATTTTAGCACTTGTTGAATGACTATCTTAGAGTTTCCAAAAATTGATAGATGGCGAATACTTCTAGAGAGCCAGATCCAAGTCTTATCACCGAGCAAGATATTCAATCTGGTTGTTTGTAACATATCTTAAGCCCTGGGCAGATTGAGACTCTTTTTTTTCATCGAAGCGAAAGAGAACCCCTCTCGCTCTTGCCTCCCCAGGGAGGCAAGAGAACCCCTCTCGCTCTTGCCTCCCCAGGGAGGCAAGAGCGAGAGGGGTTCTCTTTCGCTTCGATGAAAAAAAGATATAAAGAAGAGTTCTCTTTCGCTTCGATGTGATATACACTTCATTATTTTAAGATATAAAGAGGCGTTCTCTTTCGCTTCAATGTGATATACACTTCATTATTTTAAGTTTCTATTTATATCTTTCTTTAAAAGCCTATAAATCTAGAAATTTAAATCTCAAAACACTTCATTATTATCAGGAAAGAAAGAAATAAATTATTTTGACGTCCACGACACTAAAGATAACATATGGGACATATTGCTTCTTCATCTGCTTGATGTATTCGACCCTTTTTCTGTGAAGCCTCACAATAAATGCTCCCAACGTCTCGACAAACCCATCACTAAATAGATTATCCCAAGAGTTAGCTACCAACATATCTGCATTACTTTCCCTGTTGTCTTTCAAGGCCTCACATTCTAAAATGAAATGCTTTTCTGTTTCCACTTTTCTGGAAGAACAAAAAATGCATACTTTTTCCTCCCACACTTCTTTTGGCCTTTCCCAGCACCCTGTTTCACAACGGAGTTGATGAGAATTAGTCCTTAACTGAGCAATAAGAATTTTGGCTCTCCAAGAGATATTGGCCTCTATGTATGCTTTTGGTTGATGACTATAAGTGAAATTAAACACTTTGATATAGTACTTTTTCTTTCTTCCTAGCTCCTTATCCCAAGTAAGCCTGTGGAACTTATCCATAACAAAAACTTTCATCCCTTTGTTATTTATGGAACAAGTGTTCAAACAAATACTCCATTTACTAAACCATGTGTTATTTTGCTACCCAAAACTTATTTTTAAAAATTAGCATCCAACTCTAAATGCATTTTCACATATTAAGCCTAATAATCAAATGTGGTTTACAGTCGCGTTTAATTTTAGATTAAATTTTATAATAGACAAGTAGTCGAATTTAAACTGAGTCTGGCTCAGAATATCTCAACTAATTCCCCTCGATCCCATGAATGTAAAGAAAAACACATCCATTACTAAATTTCCATCCGACACCGAGACCCTCCTCTCACGTGACTTCAAATTCAATAACCTTCTGCACTCGGTGGAATATGGAAATTGATCAAGCTTCATACCTGAGTCGTGCTCCTCGCCACTCATATGTCGAGCTGCAGCTGATAAACGTACTTGTGTTGCAGCAGGAAACAGATACAACACGCATAAAATAACATAAATTGAGAACAATGAAACTCGCAACTCAACGAGGATTGCAAATCTATGGCTCAATCAATACGTGAGTTATTCAAAGTTAGAATTTCAGTGCTTGTTTTAGTATTGTCAGGCATTGTAAAAATTCAGAGTTTATATTGAATCAGTTACTTCCTTCTATTAAGCTTGCCCAGATTAATGCATATAGTAAAACGCTCACTTCAATTGAATGTTAAATTCCCATGGATACGCAGTCACATGAATCTCTCTGTTGGGTTTCAGAGTAGACATGATACTGAAAGAATATTTAGAGAAAATCGAGCATATCAACATGAAAAAACTGAGAATAGTACTGGATTTCTCCACAGAGAATATGAAAATTTTGGGTATTTGGAAGTAGATATTTGTACAGATCCCAATGCCTATGCTTCTCTCTTGCAGGACTGCATTAAGAACAAATCTCTGGTGGATAGCAAGGGTGTTCATGGTTGTATCATCAAAATTGGATTCCAAGGAGGCACTTTCATATGGAATCGGCTGATGGATACCTATATGAAATGTGGAAGCGTGGAGAATGCACGCCTAGTGTTTGACAAAATGTATACGAAGGATACAATTTCATGGAATACAATGATTGGGGGATATGCGAAATTTGGCAGTATTCAGGAGGCACGCCGACTGTTTGACAGAATGCCTGAGCAAAATGTGGTTTCTTGGAACGCCGTGATTGCGGGATATGCCCGACATGGGCATCCGGAGGAGGCCCTGGAACTTTTTAAACATATGCAAGTGGCAGGCTTCGAGTCGGACCGCATCACATATGCATGTGTTCTCAGTGTGTGTGCCAGTCTACTGTCTCTGCAGCAGGGTAAGCGGGTTCACGCTTATGTGATTAAAGATGGATTGGAGTCTGATATTTTTGTTGTTAGTGGCCTTATTGACATGTATGCCAAATGTGGGATCATAGGTGAAGCAGACCAACTGTTTCAAAGAATGCCCGATCGAGATGAAGCAGTGTGGAATTCTATAATTGCAGGACATGCCCGAGAAGGACATGGTGAAGAGGCCCTAAAACTTTATTGCCGAATGCAAAGGGAAGGCATGAAGCATGACCGCATAAGCTTTGCGAGTGGTCTTGGTGCATGTGCAAGCCTTCCGGATTCAGAGCATGGCAAATTGATACATGCCCATATTATAAAAACTGGATTTGAGCACGAAGGATTTACAGGAAGTGCCCTCGTCGACATGTATGCCAAATGCCAGAACATAGAAGATGCTGTTCGAGTGTTTGATAGAATGCCACATCGTGATTCGGTTTCATGGACTGCAATAATTGGAGGATGTGCACAAAATGGGAGAAGTGAGGAGGCCTTGAATTTGTATTGCCTAATGCAATCAGAGGGATTAATGCCAAACAATTTCACATTTGGTAGTGTTCTCAGTGCATGTGCCAGTTTGGTGGCCCTGGCACAAGGCAAACAGGTCCATGCTCACATTATTAAAAGTGGATTTGAATCAAATGTGTTTGCAGGAAGTGCCATTGTCGATATGTATGCTAAGTGCGGAAGCATAGAAGATGCGCGACAGGTGTTTGACAATGTGGTTGAAAGGGACTTGGTCTCATGGAATGGTATGATTGGAGGATATGCCCAAAACGGCTATGGCAAGGAGGCTCTCAAACTCTTTGAAGAAATGTTGTCCGTGAGCATGAAACCAAATCAGAGTACCTTCGTTGGTGTCCTATCTGCTTGCAGCCGCACAGGCCTGGTCGAGGAAGGCTGTTATTACTTCCATTCAATGAGTCAAGGTCATTCAATCAAAGCAGGACCAGAGCACTATGCTTGCATGGTTGACATTCTTGGCCGTGCAGGACGTCTACATGAGGCAAAAGATCTAATCAAAAGCATGCCATTTGAACCTGATGCTCTCATTTGGGGGGCATTGCTTGGTGCATGCAGAATTCATGGCAACATGGATCTAGGACAGCTTGCAGCAGAACAGCTTTTTGAGTTGGAACCACAAACTTCTTCGACTTACATGTTATTGTCAAATATCTATGCAGCAGCTGGCAGGTGGGAAGATGCAGCTAACATCCGTAAAATGATGAAATCTAGGGGAGTTAGAAAGATGCCAGGATGCACCTGGATTGAGGTTAAGAATCAGATATATCAATTTATAGCAGAGGATAGGTCACACCCTAGAGCAGAGGAGATATACGCAACTCTAGAGGCACTGGCTGCACCAATGAAAGCAGCAGGTTATGTGCCTGACACAGACTTTGTGCTTCATGATGTTGATGAAGAGCTTAAGGAAGACATTCTCTACCATCACAGCGAGAAGCTTGCCATTGCATTTGGACTTATCAGTACACCTAGTGGGATACCCATTCGGATTGTTAAGAATCTTCGAGTGTGTGGTGACTGTCACAATGCTACCAAAATCATCTCAAAGATTGTTGGACGGGAAATTGTTGTAAGAGATGCAAGTCGTTTCCATCATTTCAAACAGGGGTTGTGTTCTTGTGGAGACTACTGGTGATGTTTGGTGTGCTAAGCAATGAACGGAAGATGGATAGTTCTGTTCTTTGTGGTTGATGTTACTTGATGAATATGATGTAGCTCCCAGGATCTACAAACTATTCTGGTACCAAATTCAGGTAGGTTTGAAGCTCTTACTCTTTGACCAGTTATTCCAGGTATTCATGACGGATGCTCATTGATCAATGCATGTTCTCCTTCCAGTTATTAAAAAGTCTTTACATTATGCAAGTTTGTCATACTTTTAGCTTTCTAGACACATGACTGGGTAATCTAAAATGAAATCGATTGGTATGGATGTAAACAAAACAATATAATTGATTCAATGACTAGAATTTGATAAAAATGTAGACTAGAATGCCTAAAATTTCATGTTTCTAGTCCTGATGAAATTAGTTGTTTTTATTTTATTTTTCCAATTTAGACATAAAGCATTGTAATTTGTAACTGATCAAATCTCTGCTGTCTATTCTTTTCAGCCTTGTATACTTAAATCTTGCACAAAAGGCATGCTCCCAGTTCTACTATGGAAGTGTGGGTCACTACGAGCCTCACACAATTGTAACATCATATATTTATAATATAACTGCTTTTTAGTTTTACCATTCCACTATCCGTGGGTTTTATTAGATTACTCCTGTCAATTCGTTCTGCTCTGCCACTCTGAATTGCTTTGTATTCTTCCAGTACTTTATTTCAACAAATAAAAAATTATTCAATAAGAGAAGGGGCAGAACATTGTGGATGCGTGGTTGACATTGCAGCAATGCCGGGCATCTAGATGAGACATAGGATCTAATTAAGAACATCCCAGTTTGAAGGAGGTGCTCTGAGGAGAAATTACTTGGTGCATGCAGAATTGATGGCAACAGGAATCTGTGAAAATGTTCAGCAGAATGCCTTTTTGAGTTTGAACCAAGTAACTCAATCTATATGTGTCAAACATATATTCCACTGGCAGGTGTGATAAATCAGAATTTATTTGAAAAGAGAGTTATGAGAATTGGAAAGGGCTAAGTGCACCTATGGAGTCTAGATAGGATGCATCAATCAGGAGCGGAGGATAGATCACACCCAAAAACAGAGGTGATATACACTACAATACTGAGTAAATGGACCAAAGAAAGGTGTAGTGGAACTTTTATGTCAGAATTACACGCCCGAGATTTTGGATTAAATATTGCATTCTGTATTAATTGCAATTAATGTGGAGTAACCTACCTTAGCTCTTGGTGAAATCAGTGGGGATATTTAATTTTGCAATCTCTTTAGATGCCTGGTGAAGTGCACTTGGCATCATGAGATTGAAGCAAGATGAGATCCAATAGACTATAAATAGTAAATACTCAATCATATACTCATTTGCAATCAGTTTGAGTTTGAGTTTGAAGGCTTCTTAGGGAGATTCCTCCATCAAGGTGCACATGTGAACTTAATTTCTCTGCGATTTATCTATGGCTGGAAATACTCTCTTGAATTTAACTATTACAATATCTTGGTTGTCTTGTGTGTTTCTTGGCATGGGCTTCTATTGTAACAGTAATTACCAATTCTTTATTATTAATAACATTGTAGGTTTTTAACTTGCATGCCTTCGTTCTGATGATACAACCACTCACAGTAGTATGAGAGTTTTGAATCCAAGCCTGCAGAGTGGTGTGTACTGTGAAAGCTTTCTCATGGAGGAATACATCTTTATCGTAGGCTGCTTCATAAAATAGATACACTATTAAGCTATCGTTAGAGGTTTTGTTTTGCAAGCAGGAAATTCTGTGTTCAAGTGAAAGGAGAATATATAGATAATAAACGTTATGGATAATATTAAACTGTTAAAGGTTAATAACGACTACTTATGTTAGAATGTTATTGTTGAAGGTAAGCTATTTTTTAGTTGGCTAGTAGGCAGAAACAGAGTGAAAGATCCTTATTTAAAAGGTTGAGATGTATTCTTAAGATCCTTATTTAAAAGGTTGAGATGTATTCTTTTAGGAAGATGGAGGGATTGCAAGAAGATGCATTTAATGCAACTGTGATTTATGAAAGGGTATGTTTTCTTACATGTTTGAGCAAATTAACTTCTGTCTTTGGATATTGTATGTATAGTAATGTTTAATGTCCTTTGGTTGGTTTATTTGTTAATTTTCTGTTTTTACCTGCATTGAATGATATGAGCGCATGTTCTGATATTGTTGGGCAGAGGTGGGGAGAATATGAAATTGGAGTTTCACAATAATTTTTGTTAAAATCTAGGAAGAATATGCTAAAATAAACATAAGATTCGACGAGTCAACAATTAGGACTAGGATTGATTCTTTGTAACGAATGTTGGATACTATGTTGAATATGATGGCGTTTGTTTTGATAGTACTCCAAGTAATAGGGGAGAAAGTTCTTCAACACTGAGCACATTATTGGGAGGTTTTGGAGAATTGCTAAAACTTGGAAACAAAGTGTGTAAATATGATGGTAATCTTAAGACTGGAACCTCACATCCTTAGATTTTAGTACTAGGAAAATTCTTTAATATTTTTATTGTTACTTCTCTAGAAAAAGAACAAGCTGACGGTATTTCAAAGTTTGAATCAAAACAAGTTGTGCGGTGCAAAATTTACACCACTAGACTGACAAAGCAAAGAATTAATCATCCTGGGATATGGGAAGATTTTGTCAAGGCAATGAAGGATAAATATTGACCTTGGGATTATGAATAATATTTATAGAAGGAATTTCGAAGTATAGAACAGAAGGTAGATAGACCATTCTTAGAGATTGAATGGCAAGTACTAGAAGAAATTGTTTGAGGATTGTCACAAAATGGCTACCAAATTCATGCATGGGTTGAGATTCCCTGTCCAGACGTAGAGGAGTTGTATGAACCTAATAAATACGGAGAAAGCGTTCAAGTTGGTGCTAAAGGGGAGACAAGACTCCAAAAGGACAATAAGAGGAAGGATGCGTGGAACAAACAAAGGGGTCAGGCTAATTCAATTTCCACTATGTAAGCACTAAGCAAGGAGGCCAATTAAGTCTTCAAAATAATCTAGGAGAAAAGAGAATTATGAAAACCAAAATTGCGGATGTGGAGGAAGTAATGAATGGGAGACTAGAAGGAATAAAAATGAATGCTCTACCAATTGAACACAATGATTGGAAAATATGAAGAGAGGTGCATTCACGTAAATAAAGAGTCTTTTTGTTAGAGATCTGGTTGAACTTATGATAGAAAGGATGAGTCATGGCTACTAAAGAATGTATTTTATACAATATGCAAGGTAAGGATAATTACAGACCTTGGTTATTAATTTGGGTAATATTGAGAATTTAATAAGCACATGTATAGCTTCTTGTCCGGGCTAAAAGCCACATCTAAATCCATGTAAGTTGCATTGGAAGCAACATGGATATACTACCTACCTACAGTGTAGGTCCCTTGTAGCTTTTGATGAACCATGCATGGTTCACTGCATATGCCTACATGCTTCAAATATACAACTCACAACAAACCATAGAGCATATGGACATGCATGCCGAAAACAAATATTCAAAACTGCATTTATGTTATAGCACATTTTAAACATAAATTATAAACCTTTTGTTCCCATGGCCAGGCCTTCCGTATCTTAAATTATTATGTAACAATTTTCGTCTTAAGTCTCATAAGAATTCCAAGCCTTGAATGTGCTTCAGGTTATTACTATTGTTATTGTGGATATATCCATGAGACTGCGTTCTAGAAGAACCCTCTAGATTATAAAAGTGGTTCCTTTTCTCCCGAAGTTCACTTTCTAATAATTTCTACCAAATGGTTATTCATTAGTTATAGAATTAATGAGCTTGATAATGGCAAGAATGTACATCTTCCATGGCGAATCAGCTATCCTTTTAAATCGGCTACATGTTACTATCACCAATTCCACTATTTTCCCCACGGGATGTCATATGCATGATGAAGTCATTGAACATCCAACCTATGCTTGCATTCGAGATAACCCTATCATTTTCTATGCAACATTATTGCTGTCTTTATGACGTTTTATTGTTTATATTATTATATATGCATGTGTTGTAATTTGTGTTTTGTGCTATCATAGCAGTTCCTTTCTTTATGTTGTATGTTGATTGTTATGTAAACACATTCATGATTAAAGATCATGCCTCCCCTTTTAAAAGTGATGGAGGACCTCCATCATCTTGCTTATTAAATGGGGGCATTATTTTGGAGCTAATTTTCATTGATCTCCTTATTAATTTGAGAAAGATGTTTTCCAACTTAAATATATCTTGTATCCATTGTTTCATCCAAAATTGGATCATTTAGAAGAGTAGCATTGGAAGTAGGATTGATTGAGGAAGTTTGTTGAATCAAATCTACTGATCGATAAAAAAGATTTAAAAAAAAGGCTGGTGATGAAGTTGACTAGTGTTTTGATGACTGTGGGGTTGACTAGTGTGGATATGTTAACAACTAGATTGAAAGAATACCTCGATCAAAGGAATGACAGATTGAAGGACTAGTAGGGAGCCTTGTTAGTGATAGTATTATGTTTGGTTAGATGGATGCCAGTGAAAAAGGGATGTCTACATGGCATCAGGGATTGAGATGAATCAGATAGTGAATATTTATTACTAAAGGGGAGTCAAACCGTTAGATAATTGAAGGGATGCAAAAGAAGTTGAACCACTCTAACTAAATCTTCAAGATGGTCCGTAAGAAGGTATATTATAAGGAGGAGGGGGTTAGAAAGGTTGGAAGTTCAAAAATCTAATTACGGAGGCTGATTAATGGATCACAAACAACTTAGAGAGTTATTGCAAAGAGAAGAGGAAAGATGTTCCTTGTGGAAATGATAGGCCCTGACTCTTTTATTAGTGGTTTTAGATGTTGTAAAGTGGAAATTTATCAATGTAGAATCCTAGAGGTTATGCAAGCTTGCATTTCGTAAATATTTCGTGGTCAAATGATTTCTCTACGATTAATAATAAATGGAGTTTATTTCCTATGAGGGTTGTCTCTAAAAATATGTGTACTATGTGATGAATGTTTATGAGATTTAATTTTTTCATTTCTTATTTTGTTACATGCTTAAAAAGGAGATTGAATCTAGGCTATAATATTCATTATATAGGTTTGATTTGAATTAACCATATCCATTCGTCTAGATACATTAGGCAATGTCGAATTTGCCAGTGGAAAACATATTTGTTTGGTATTAGAGTAAAGTTCTTGTTTTCTTAAGGAGTGTATAATGAAAACGGGGTTTGGATATTTGCAAGGTGTAGAGCCATTGTTACTTATAATTACCCATAGTATACTACGAGTCAAACTAAGATTGTGAAAGACTAAGAGATTGTCAAAGGTGAACTTAGATTAAAGGATTGGGAGATATGAATAAAAGTTATTATAGATTTATTAGAGGATTTGGTGTAAGCTCTAGCTAACAAGAATAAACATGGGCAAGAAGAACCTTCTAATAGAGAGAAGGGAGAAACCAAATAGCCCCAAGATGGAAAAAGAAAAGATCATGCAACATGGAGATAACCCTCAAACTTTTAGAAACCCTTTTATAATTGGAGCTACAGTCAAGATGAAGACTTGTTGTGGTCAAATAGACCTTGATACACTAAATAATTAATTGTATGATAGCCAGATGGACCTTGATAAACTAAACAATTGGTTGTAGTAGTGTTACACAATATTTTGTCACCAACCCCTCATTCCCTGATCCTGGACACTACCGGTCCGTGTTATTGACATCTGCTTTGTGTCATGTTGCAAAATATGTGTCAGTGTCTTCCTTACCATATCAGGAGGAATACATCAGTTCATTACTCTTGGAGCAGACCCTTTTTAACCTCTTTTTTTGGGTCGTCGCGGGTCATCAGTTATTCCAGCCGCGAAGATGGACAAGATTGAACTAAGCTTAGCGATGTCGTCGCGCTATCTCTGTGTTTCACTCGCGACGAGCTACTTTTGGCGAGTTTGTTTTAACAAATTGTCGAAGCTTCTGAGTGGTGGTCCTAGGGTTGGTTGTTGGATCAAATGAGCTCAGCTCTCTCCTTTGGGATGGTTGTTCCACCCTTTGTGCAACCTCCCAAAGGGATAAGCTCTTTCTCCCATATTTTATGGAGGCTCCTCCTCCTATAAATACCTCCTTCATAGCTGAGATCTGCTAGTAGAGAGTGAGAGAGTTTGAGTAGAGTTTGGAAGTAGCTTCTAATGTAACTTAGCCTGGGATAGTTTTGTGTGGATTTGGCTTGATTGTATGAGTGTTCTAGCATCATAATTTTGCCTTTTGGGTAGGAGAGAGAGTTATTCATCCTCTTGGGAGACAATTCATGAGTGAATGCTTGTAGAGACATGCTGACAGGACCCTTCAAGGAGACCTACAACATCAAGGCATGGTTGTAAGTTTTACTTCAGTTCATATTAATACAAATCAATGATTTATTTCCTATATCTTATGTCAAAATTGCATATTGATAACTTGAAGTTCCTTGAACCTTTAAGTAGATTGTTTTTGTTGTATTCTATTATGTTTGTTGCTGTTCTCTGTATGTTGTTTCAGGTACAAAAGTGATTAGAACGAGAGCTAGAGCAACACAACGAGAACTTCATCAAACGAGGATTTGAAGGTAGGCCTTCATGACATTAACTATCTAAGGGAATTTGCTTTGATATTGTTCTTACTGTGACTAGACCCACTCTAGGGCTAGAGGGGTTGCCTTTGTCCGCAGAGGGAACTTACCTGCTTCACAAGTTGGCAACCATACTGGGGATCTGTGTCTTTTGTCTCTTGATTTGATTTTGCTTTGCTTGTTTATTGTCTCCTTTACTTTTTGGGTAGAATTCTCCATATTTTGGGTTGTTTGACTACTCCTGGTAGTCTTCCCTCTATCATAAGTGATAGGTCTGGCCTTTCCTCAGCTGAATTTTTAAAATTTTCCTTTGATTTGGGGTCGTCGCCTTTTATTTTATGACAGTCACGACGATAGTCGTGTCTGCTCTATTTAATTAGTTGCACTTTCTACTGTTTGGTGCGATTAAATCGCCTCACAGTCGCGACGAGCTTTGAGTTACGCTCGACGTTGTTTCTTGGTGTACTTCTGCAACGACGTCGCAAGTTGCTAGTTAAGGGGGTGTGACTTTTCATTGTTGGCACAGGTTGTCAGTTTGATGCTCGCGAAGATTCCTGTAGGTTTTCATTTTGAAGTTCTATTTGTTGATTGGCCAGTGTGTCCTATCCTTTTGAGCTTGTCTTCTGCCTATTTATTGTGTGTCAAATTGTTGTTTGCTGGAATATTTGATTCTTGGTTTCATTCCTTTTGAATTGTGTGACCTATTCACCTTAGGGTTTCTTGAAACATTAGATTTTTCTTGGGTTTCTTGTTCATTTAGATCTTTGAGTTGTGTTTGAAGCGATCCATTGCTTTGTTTGAGGCTTTTCCCTTCCTTTGGTTAACCATTAGTTTACCTGTTTGGTTATTTTTGACCTTAGTGATCTCGAGTGTCCCAACTCCTACCCCGTCGTCTCCCTCATTCAAATCACGTCACGATGATTCTAAGGTTGACCCCTCGCCTTCTTCCCCTATTTCTTCACCTTCCTCTTCTACTTCGCCTGGTGAAAGTTTCAAATCTAGTAACCAAGAGGCTACAAAGAAGAAGAAGAAGATGAAGAAGAAGAAGTCAGCTAAGCAAGAGGTTGACCGTGCGGTTGTTACTCCAAATGCACCTCTTATAGGCAAACCTTCTGTTCCTCCACGGAAGGTCAGATTCCCTTGCAAGATGTGTAAGGGTGACCATCTCCTCCGAGACTGTCCTGGCATTCCCAGAGTCTTAGAGGTATGGTCTCAAAATCTGGATCGACCATCCCCATCGACCTCTGGAGATCATGTCGATGCTACACTCTTGGCTAGCGATGGTAAGAAGAAAGGGATGATTAGATTCCCCTGTAAGCTTTGTGAAGGACATAATCTTCTTCACCCTTGTCCTCTTATGGATAAAGCTTCCAATGTTTTGGAAAACCTTACAGCTCCTCAACCCCAACTCCCTGTTGGTTATCAGAGGCTTTCTTCTAACCCTCTCCCGGTTGGTAAAGAGATTGACTTGGGTTCATCTCTTGTTCGTCCTGCTCTTCTTGAGCGAGACTCTTTTGTGTCTGTTCCCGACCAACCATTGGTTGAAAAGAGTGTCGACTTGGCTCTGCCACCAGTTGCTCACTCTGTTCTGGAAGAGCATAGTGATATTACTGCTCATATTCTTCTTGTCTCCTTAAATTCTCATGAATCGAAGAGTGACCCTCCTGTCCCAGTTGTTCAGGAGAGTCCTTCTTCTATTCCTGTAGAGCATGGGGGAAATCATATGATACCCCCACCAAGTAGTTTTGTCGTCTCTTTCGATTGGGGTCCATTGACTTCTTTCCACCTCCCATCTTATGTGCCTTTCCAGATCACAATACAAGCCTATAATATGGTAGTACCTGGCACTATATTAGATGAAGGTGTGTCTGTTAGCATCATGTCTTCTACTACTTGGCAAGCTTTGGGCTCCCCACAGCTTGTGCCTGTCACCCAGAATTTGTTGGCTTTCAACGGAGGAACCAATCAACCCTTAGGGATCCTTCCGAAGTTCCCTATTACTTTGGGAGGAAAGACCGTCTATGTAGACGTGATGGTAGTCCAAGGTTCATTAGATTTCAGTCTCCTCCTTGGATGCGACTATGTGTATGTCATGGGAGCTCTTGTTTCTTCACTTTTCCGTGTGGTTTGTTTTCCGCAAAAAGGAAGAATTGTGGCTATTGATCAACTGCCATTCATTGGTCACTAGGTGTCTCCTTTGCAACCATCGTCCCCTATCGGCTCTTGTTTGCAAGCAATACCTTCCCCGCCACAGGTCAATTATGTGGCTACTCGTTTCGTCTCCGCATCTGCTGATGATTACACAAATGAGATTGTACATTATATATTGGGAGAATTGGAACTTGATTTGTCTATGGTACGAAATGACATGTATTCCTCCTAGAGCATGGTTCTTCCATCTAGTGAGGATCTCTTGGGAGCCATGTTCTCGTATGGTCCATGAACAAATGTTATGAGGATAGTTCTTGGTCTTGTGTCAACCTCATTAAAAAATGAAACAAGAGATGAGGAGAGTTCCTGGTCTTGTGTCAACCTCATTAAAAAATGAAACAAGGGGTGATGAGGATAGTTCTTGGTCTTGTGTCAACCTCATTAAAAAATGAAACAAGAGATGATGATAGTTCTTGGTCTTGTGTCAACCTCGTTAAAAAACGAAACAAGGGGTGATGAGGATAGTTCTTGGTCTTGTGTCAACCTCATTAAAAAATGAAACAAGAGATGAGGAGAATTCCTGGTTTTGTGTCAACCTCGTTAAAAAATGAAACAAGGGGTGATGAGGACAATTTTTTTCTTGTGTCAACCTCATTAAAAAATGAAACAATGGTCCGGAGCATAGTTCCTTGTCTTGTGTCAATATCGTTAAAAAATGAAACAAGGAGTCATGAGGATAGTTCTTTGCCTTGTGTCAACCTCGTTAAAAAATGAAACAAGGGTCTTGAGGATAGTTTTTTACTATGTCAACCTCATTAAAAAAATGAAGCAACTCCCTTTTCAAATCGAGTCTTTGATTCAGATCTCGTAAAATCCCAGTCGAGTCTTTCCAAGATCTCGCAAGTGCACCTTCATTCCATTCACCTAGTTGAATGACATGAAGCTTGGGGGGCATGTACCTTGTTTGAGTCATTATGATGGGGGCATGTGAACTTATAGCAAGCATAGTTTTTCGTTTCAAGCTTTTGTAAACATAAAAACAAATCCAAGCAGAGTTCTCTATGGTTCAAGCTTGTGTAAAAATGAACTCATACCTAATTTTAATCCTCGTGATGGCCATTTTTATCAACGAATTTCTGCTAGATGAGCCTTGGTTGTTTCATTCCATCGCCACCATCTCTTTGGCCAATCATATGCTTTCACTTGGTTGTTTTTCTTTCTTGAGGGACCGTGGCGATGAGTGGTTTTATTAGCCAGCCTTTTGACCATTATAGTTTTGAGCAGTTCCATCATTGCCGGAACTAGTTGCTACCCTTTATACCACTTTTTCCTCTAGGACGAGTCATCTTTAAGCTCTTTTCAGACTCGTAAAAGATAAAAAGATTGCTGAGTATTTTTTCCTTTTTGACTCGTTAAAGAGAATAAAAATGGGGGGTCCACTTTCAGCGCTTTTCCGACCCTTTCAAAATGGAAAGATGACAGAGGCCTTGTCATTTTGAACTCGTTAACGGATGCAAAACGTTGTGCGCCCAGTATAAGTTTACCCCTTTTTCGGGCTGGGAGGCACTATTTACAAAAAAGGTACTCCTTGGCTGAAATGGTCAAGCGATTTTCTCAAGTATTGTTTTCTACCTTTTCGAGCTCGAGAGACACCAACATAAGAAAATGGACCATGTGGAGTTTTCTTTTACGTGTCTTTTTCAAACTCTCTAAACATGAAAAAGATACCGAGTTATACATTTGTCGGACTCGTTAAACTATTAAACGACATCAGATTCGTCACCATGACGAACACAAGTTTCTCCTTCCTAGGACTCGTTAAACTTACTAGGTTGGATTTGTCTGAAGGATGAACTTATAGTGCAAGCATATGCTACCTCCTTCAAGCTTGCGATAAAAAATAATTGGGGTACTTGCCAAAAATGGTGGGGGAAAATTTGGAAGTATTCCGTCAGTTGTATTAATTATTACAGCAACTTGTCGCTCTTGAACATCGACATTCTTTCTGCTTCGTGTCGGGTTGGGATATCCTCACTTTATCGTTGGCCTTCCAGGTTTTGGGTTATCCATTTTGCCTCATTCCATCTGATCCTTGCTGCATCATCATGACCTTTGATCCCTTGGTACCAAAATGCTGCCAAACTCCGGAGTCGTGTCACCAATATGTTCAAGAGCTTAATCCTTCTGCAGTTTGTATCTTTACACACCTCAGGTTCTCTGTCTCATCCACAGTCATCTTGTTCCTTTGTCTCGCATCGATGATGTGGGAAACATTATGGCCCTCCTTCGACCGATCGCTTCATGTCAACTTTAGCTCATTATCTAGGAAGTTGATCTAGAGACTCCTTTCTGGTACCTTGGAGCTTGCATGCTTTAATGACAAGTTCTTCGTATTAGATGACAGGCTTTCATTATTGGCCTTTGATCGGGTGATTTCACGGGTGTTCGACTTCAGATCATTCTTCACACTTCGTGGATTGTACTAGCAGTACCTTGAGAACCATTGACATCACTGGTGGTCTCTCTTGCGCTTGTTAACGGTTCACATCATTGACTGGTAATCAAGCGATTTTCTAGTATGCTCGACTTCAACACATCTATTCGCATATTAAAATTTGTACCTTGATTGGGTTGGGATTCAAGATCCTGGGCTTAGATTACATAAGTCCAGGTTGTGTGGATTGGTTCATGATTGTATACATGACTCTTTTGATTGGATGGCTGCGACCATACTTGAGTCTTTTATATGGTCCTTTTGATTGGATAGCTGTGCCCATGCCTTATGCACATGTATTTCCTTTTACTATGTACTTATGTATCAAAGATATCAGTTGTACTTGCGTTTGCAGGTTCTCTGCAATGGTGTTTTATTTCAGTTATGGATTCGTAAAGAATTTCACCCCTCCCACTCTCTCGGCCTTCATGCTTTAGGGGGCATCTGTTACACAGTATTTTGTCACCGACCTCGCATTCCCTAATCCCGGACACTACCGGTCCGTGTTATTGACATCTGCTTTGTGTCATGTTGCAAAATATGTGTCAGTGTCTTCCTTGTCATATCAGGAAGAATACCTCAGTTCATTACTCCTGGAGCAGACCCTTTTTAACCTCTGTTTTTGGGTCGTCGCGGGTCATCAGTTATTCCACCCGCGAAGATGGCCAAGATTGAACTAAGCCTAGCGACGTCGTCGCCCTGTCCCTATGTTTCACTCGCGACGAGCTACTTTTGGCGAGTTTGTTTTAACAAATTGTCAAAGCTTCTGAGTGGCGGTCCTAGGGTTGGTTGTTGGATCAGATGAGCTCGGCTCTCTCCTTTGGGATGGTTGTTCCACCCTTTGTGCAACCTCCCAAAGGGATAAGCTCTTTCTCCCATCTTTTATGGAGGCTCCTCCTCCTATAAATACCTCCTTCATAGCTGAGATCTGCTAGTAGAAAGTGAGAGAGTTTGAGTAGAGTTTGGAAGTAGCTTCTAATGTAACTTAGCCTGGGATAGTTTTGTGTGGATTTGGCTTGATTGTATGAGTGTTCTAGCATCATAATTTTTCCTTTTGGGTAGGAGAGAGAGTTATTCATCCTCTTGGGAGACAATTCATGAGTGAATGCTTGCAGAGACATGCTAACAGGACCCTTCAAGGAGACCTACAACGTCAAGGCATGGTTGTAAGTTTTACTTCAGTTCATATTAATACAAATCAATGGTTTATTTCCTATATCTTATGTCAAAATTGCATATTGATAGCTTGAAGTTCCTTGACCCTTTAAGTAGATCGTTTTTGTTGTATTCTATTATGTTTGTTGTTGTTCTCTGTATGTTGTTTCAGGTACAAAAGTGATTAGAACAAGAGCTGGAGCAACACAACGAGAACTTCATCAAACGAGGATTTGAAGGTAGGCCTTCATGACATTAACTATCTAAGGGAATTTGCTTTGATATTGTTCTTGTTGTGACTAGACCCACTCTAGGGCTAGAGGGGTTGCCTCTGTCCGCAGAGGGAACTTACTTGCTTCACAGTAGTAATGAGTCTCTTTTAGATGCATTACGGTTTATCAAAACAAAATATTTTTTCCTCTCCATTGAAATGGAGGGAAATATTTTGTTATGGTGGTAGAGCCTATTTGAGAAATCTTAGCTAGTTGCATACTAGTAGGACTTTAAGACACTTTTTAAGAACCAATTCTATCCTATGGGTTATGAAGAGGAACATGAGTTCAAATGGTTTCATCTTAGACAAGGACGAGGAAAAATGAGTTCAAGAATATATAACCATGTTTAAAAGGAAATGCATCCAAATATGCCCTATGACTCACCTTGGATATTTCATTGGTTAGCTCACTAAAATAGATCTAAACTTAAAACAACTGCATTGAGCCTATGCTCACTTGTGTAATTATTATTTTGTATTTTTAATGCTATAACATAAATAAAAACAAACCTTTTAGAGCTTTTACTATTGCAACAAATGAAATAGATTACAATGGAAAACCACATTAGAATGCAACCTTGGAAACTCATGTGGGAAAACTAGCATTCCATGAAGGATCATGGCTTCTTTCTTCTTATATTTGTTGAATGGTGTTGTCATTGATGCCAACGTTGGTCTTTGAACGCTCTTAATATTCAGATGTGGATTGCATTAATTGGAAGCTCCAATGGACAAGAAGCCTTCGAAGACTGTAATATTCCTAACGAAGATTTTACAATGATAACAAAGACATGCAAAGATAATAGCATATAAATTTTCAGAAATAAATACACATAAACCATAAATTTCTCCAAATCCACAAATTCGCCAAGATTTTATTAATAATAGTGTTGTGGTACAAATGAGTTGGAGAAACTGCACCCGGGCTTACACAAGGCAAGCTACAAGCACCAGGTGATGAATACAAGAAAGATCAACAACTACAATGGCAAGCTCCTCCAAAAAACTGCGTTGCTGCTCCAAAACTGCAATGCTGCTTGACTTCGCCTCCTGATTTTCCCACTCTAGATTGCCTAGAAAATTCTGTAAAACTAGGAGCATGCTCCCTGCCCAAAACCCAGAAAACCCCAGAAAGGGTTTCCCTTGTTACCTTCAAAATTTGACCCTTCACAGCTTGGCCCTCCTTCAAATTCTAATTTTGTTACTGTAGTTGCTCCTGTCAAACTATGCCCTCCAAACTCCAGCAATCCCCCTCAAATGGCCCTTCCAATGATTTCCCAAGACCCTGGCTCCAAACTCCCTTAGATGATGCTGCCCCAAAGAGTCTCACTCCAATGACTGCACAGTCATGGAGGAGATGACGCAGTCTTGTGTATGATAAAGTGAGAGCTGCGTATGGGTTGGTACCCTTTGCTATTACTGCCCTCTATACTCTTAAAAATGATAAAAGAACACTAATGTAACTTCTTCGATCAATTCCACGACAACCCAGCTCCACAAACAACCAGTGAATCCTCCCTCTACGCAATGGTGACTCCAAGACTGCCTGCTCTGCTCCAAAAATGTGTTGGACCTGTGGTTGATGCCTCTTCTAGTCTCAGTGATGAAGGAAAGCCTTTCTTGGGTGGCACTTGAAGTCCACTGAAGAAAGGTTGAGCTTTTCTCCTTGGGAAGCTCTTGTGCTGAACAACACAATATTGGCTCAGCTGAAAAACTAAGGCAAATTCGATTTTCAAATAGATAGAAGACCCCTATTTCTCCCTCATTCCTTCCTTTTATAATTGTTGGCCATGCATTCCTTGTGGGTCCCTCCACCAATTCGATTTGCCTCAAGGAATTCAAATTCCTTCTTCCCCAAGTGTGTACTTCATGTGGGCCCCATATTCCACTAGAGCCACAATTTTTCCCTTTTCCTCCCAAGTCCCAATGCCGAAATTGCGTCCTCTCCCAAAACTCATCTCTAATGCTGAAAATCAAAATTTGGGATATTACAAAGAAAGAGAAGGAATCTCAACTTTTTTGGTGTGGTCTTGATACCTTGCATTTAATGAGGATTTTGAATGAAAAGATCAATGAAATTGCAAGCGAGACCATCATAGGATGATTAAGTGCTCGTCATGTCATTTTTAACGATAGGTGGCACATCTCATAAATCCTCACGATTGACGAGATATGGTTGATCAAAGTTGAAGCCTCAAGTGTGTGTTTATGGTGCCCAAATGAGATTCGAATGACAACATTATGATTGGTTATTTCTTTGGCATTTATATTTTAAGAAAATCTTGTTTAAATTATGATTGACTAAGCCAGGCCTTAAAAGGAGGAAAATATTCTTTGAAAAGTCGGCTTCAAAGGATGGTTTAAGGTAGACTCCATTTAAAAGGGTGAATTTATCTTCTTGAAGATCATGTTGGTCCTCATAAAATTAAGATTTTTGAGCCTTTTCTTAAGTCAGCTTCATGTTTTTATGGGCATGTCGTGTTGTAAAATGTAACTAGGTTCAATCATCATAATTATCTTTGCACTTGTATAAATATATATTTCATGCAAAAGCAAGAAGAAGAAACTGAAATTTATATTATTATTATTTCATTAGTCAAGCATGTTCTTCATGCTTCTAGGATTTGCTAAGTAAAAGACTTGTAATTGAGTCAAAGTCCTATTTGGAATTCTTGTAAGGAAAAGGAAAAATATTTTTAAAAATGTAATTGGGGTCAATTCACCTCAAGAAGCCAAGTTGGCCCTCTAGGATGACAATTCGACTCACTCAAAAGACACATTTTTTCGCATGTGAGGACAACTATATATTGGCATACATCGTCCACCAAAATGGCAAGCAATTCTGTGCTTTTTAGTGATGAGTTTTGAGGTGAAAATATGCAAAATTCAGAGGCTACATTATTGTGAAGACTTGCAAGTTCCCGAGGTCATATATTTGAAAGAAATGCGAGTTCTTTGTGGCAAATGGTCTGAAAAAAAATGTGAGCACTCTGTGGTAAATGATCTAAAAGAAATGTGAATTCTCTGTGGCAAATGGTGATTTGAGATAGAAGCGAGTTCCCTGTGGCATATGAGTTGAGATTGATGCAATTTACAATGACTGAGATTGATGCTATTTCCTGTGACTAAGATGATGAATTTGGAGGGATTGACTTGGCATCTTGGAGGTTGGATTCTTGTATTAGTCTTGGGTCTTGGATAACTCACTTTGCTATGATTCTATAAGAAGAGGAATTTTCTAGGTTTTCCCATTTGTGGGGTTTTTGCCTTGTCTTGGAAAGCCTACATCTTGTGTTCTTCTGTTTCTTTATGATCTTCATTTACATTTTGGTAATTGTTTGATGAAGAAGAACGTAACAAAATAATAAAAAAGCCAGCAAATACTCACAAGTAATTACCATGAAAGAGAAATCAACCCTAATATGCCTACATCTTGGTTTCTTCACATGGTTTTAGAGCTAAGGTTAAGAGAAGGAAACTTGAAGATCACTTTTGTTGGCTCATTTGAAGACACTTCTACAATAATTTGCAACTACTACTTTTGAGAATACTTTTTATCTCTATCGAAAGAAGAAGATTTGAAGTTCACCATCTTTGCAGCAGTCATCACTTCAGAACATCCTTGGAAACCATATCAATATTCTTGAAAATCTCTCTCTTGACAAGTAAGTTCTCCTCTATGCTCTATATCCTAATTTAATTCTATAATCCGAAGTATCTATACTAGTAGTTTGAAAGGCCGAATCATAAAGGAGTATGAAATGAAGTAAGGAACAAGCATTCATGATATACATGACATCCGAGCCCTCTAAAATTCACAATATTCTCTGTGATTTATGAAGGAAGATGAAGAAATCCCAATGGAGTTTGAATCCTCCCAACCTGTTGACATTCATTTGTATAAAAGAACAAAAATTATGAAGTTTATCTCTGTGGCAAGTACCATGCAAAATTATGTGAAAATTGCACAGTACCTGTGTAATGCAAATTATAGGAATAATACCTTTGTGATGTGAATTAAAGGAAGACACTTAATATCCTTGAGATCCGAGCTCATCTGTACAAAGAGGATCGAAATCCTTAGGGATTTGGAAGGAGACCTAAACTCTCCATTCTGTGATGATATCCAAATTTTATATGGCACTATGGTACACGAAATTATGAGCAGTTCAAGTTCTTAAGAGACAAGTCCAAATTCTGAGGCACTACAGGACAATATGAGTCAATCACTATGAGATTCAAAAACACATTTGCTGATAGGTTGATCCAAGTTTTAGTGACACCAAGAAGAGTTTACAAGCAACATATATAAAAGACAAAAAGAGTTGAGAATTCTAAAACATCTCTAAGGCAATTAATAACTTCAGAAGTATAGTAGTCATATGAAGAAGTCTTACAATGATACAAATATCTTATGATGCAAGCCTTAAGGACGCTACGAAACCATGCAATCATGATACTTGAGCTTTCTACAACAATATACTCTTTTGCTAGGGATTCAAAATGATAAAGAATGCAAATTTTGAGGCATTGAGAAATTCTTATAAAGTGCGTGTATGTGACAATATTTGTGATAAGAATTTGAAGATATGCGAAGCATACTGTGGCATATATCTATGATGAGGTTCTACACCTTAGGAATGAAGGATGAAATGCATTATAAAGTGAAAGAAAGAAAAAACAATACGGAGAAAAGGATTGAACTCTGTGGAATATTTGAAGATCGAAAGACTAAGGTATAAATAAATGGACCAACCTCATCAATAGAAGCTGAGAAATCTATAAAAAATTTGTGACAAGTCATGGTACGATGAGAAGTAGCTATGTTACATCCTTCCCCATACATAATAGAAAAATGAAGGATCTACTATGAAGTCGACAAGACATTGCCAACAACAAAAAGGAATATGACATCTTGAAGATTGAATTCATCTCTATGGTTTGTAGTTGATCCAAGATTTTTTTTCTTATAGATGCATCGGAATTGACCTGAGTTAGAGCGCTTAAAAACCATAAAAACATAAGCATACAAAATGAAGACAAAGAGACATCATAAAAAAAGATAATAACACATAGATTTGATTACAAAGTTCGTCCAATTTGGACTACGTCTCTAGGCCTTGATCAATAGTGGGGACACCTTCTTTTATTAAGTGGCATGAAAAGAGAGAAATACAAGCATATTTCCACATAAACATCCTTATACCTCCAATCTGGAAGATAGCTGACAAAGGGAGAGCCCAACTGTTAATTTGGGTATGTTCTATGTCTAGAGCAATTTACTTAAATTTTTCACATTAACTCAATATCAATTCCAGATTAGCAATCACATTTAGCATGATAGTAAAATGCAGATGGAACATAAACATAAATTGCAGAAGACAAGCCAAGAAAAGAGGACACAAGATGTGGTGCTAGCTAGGGACAAACCCCATTGTGGGGAAACCCTAGATCAATTCTTCTTATGTTCTGTTGTGCTATGCAACAACCCCCCCATTTCAATTTTTAAACTCTTAGTCTTAAAATGCTAAATAAGAAATGGATCCCCTTTTGAATATAGATAAAAGCAATAAACTTTTGAATAAAATAAATTTTCCATTAAAGTCATATGAAAATTGCTTTTCAAATGGTTAGGACTGCTCATCGCAAACCGCATTTCTTTATAACCCGTGAAAATCCATTTGAAGAGCTTGCGATGCGATCATAGTCATAACAAAACCCTCGTTGCAAAGTTTTATCAAGGTAAGCCTTTTATACGCATGATGTAATAAAACTATCGCATCTCGCACAACGTTAATCCCACGAGATGACTTAAAGCGGCATTGAAACTTTGCGATGCGATAAGGCTATCGCAAAATCGCATATTGCTGATTCATAGTGAAGCATCCATAAAACTCCATTGAAATCTTGCGATGCGATAAGGCTATCGCAAATCGCATATCGCTGATTCATAAAGAAGCATCCAATATACTGCATTGAAGAATCGTGATGCGATTTAATTATCGCATAGCGTGCTTTTGATAAAAATAAAGTGATAAATATTATGAATACATGCGGTAAAGGGATAAATCAATAACAAAGAAATAACGTGATTTTCCAAGATTAAAACCCGTTGTCTCCCCATGCCAGCTCAGCACTCATCGCAATCGCAACTATGCAAACAAATCTTTTGAGTATGGCACTTGTAACTCCCGATTTGCGATACGCGATTATTACACAAATATTAAAATAATGCAATTGCTGATCACAAATCGCAAAGTAACGGAACCTATTCTACAAAAGACCGTTACAAGACTTGCGATGTGACATATGGTTTCAGCATTAAAGTTTCACGTTGGAAGTTACGACAAAACATTAAGGAGCAGTTATGGGTACGTCCTTTGAAGATTTCATCCGAGATAGCTAAGTACAACATAACATCTCATGCATCTAGTGCGATTAACTGCGTTTGGTTTGTAATTTCCATTATCTCTGTTCAAGTTTTTCGACTGTTACGATCCTCTTTCTTATTTTGCAGAGTTGATTAAGAATCACACAATTAGGCAAAATGTCTAAGAAATCTTGGAAGGAAAATGCCCCTGTTGTAGTGGAAGAAGCACCAGCGAAATTGGTGGTAATTGCAGATACTACTTGTCTAGGACTCAGTAAAATCTCGTGGGAAGGCATCTATACTTTACTCAAAGTAGAAGATCCAATGGAGATAGAAGAAGAAGCAACAATGGATGGAATTGATAAAACAGAGAGCACGCTCAATGACTTGGCCAACTCCTTCCTCCATAAAATAGCAGCCCGAGCCAAAGTTTTACCATATAATGATCTAGTGAGATGGGTGATTGAAAGTATTAATATAACAGATAGAGCCTTCTTCACAGCCGATGGGAAGATGTTCGGGACATTCAAGCCTGAAGATGTTAAGAAGATGTATCATTTGCCGGATCCCCAGCGGCACTACAACAAGGCATTTCTGGAAGCTTTCGCTAAGGAGAATGACCTAGAGTCAGACCCTATCAAACAGTGGAGACATTTTCCAAACAAGCATAAACACGAATCTTCTGGTATGTACTCTGTGGACTCTTTAGCATCCCTGTATTGTTATGCTGCAATGGTATGTAGGCTCTTTGGAAGCCTAGATTTTGCTAGGTTTTCTATAGAAATGGTCCCATTAATAGAAGCAACAGTCAACTCTTTTATTATGGATTGGGCAACTATTCTATTAGATAAAATGGCCAGTCAAATTTTAGATTATAGAAGAAACAAATTTGTCACCACCAGAGTCATGCCCCCATTTTATATGAGCGCCTACATAATGGACACTATTTGTTTCAATTCTAACTTTCCCATTCTGGGGTGGAAATGGACTGTTCAAGATCCAACCCCCATTCATATTTATCATAAGTATCTATGGAAGTCTGAATATAAGAATCACATATACAGAATTTGTCATGGTTTTGTTTTACCTGTTCATCAAGCCATCTTTAACAAGCCTGCTCCTCGGGTCTCTGACGAAGCCAGCATTGACTTAACTTCAATTGGCAGTTGGTTCGGGGAGGAGAATTTCACCTATATTAGGGTTTTTGGGAGTATAATAGACCCTCATGTCCTTCCACTCTATATCCCAGACAAGCTATTAGCTAGGGAAATAACATACCAAATAGTGGAGAAGGGAATGACTAGAAACCTTAAAGACTCTAAAAAACAAGTGTGGCCTCCATTTCCCCTCCGCTGTGGCACTTACACATTGCATGACTTTAAACATGCTGAGAAAGAGGCAGAGAAAACTAAGGACCTAAGTCTAGCAGTAATTCCTAAGAGATAGTATGATCCAAACAAGGTCGTTTACAATTTCACCAGTCAGGTGAACTTACACATTGCATGACTTTAAACATGCTGAGAAAGAGGCAGAGAAAACTAAGGACCTGAGTCTAGCAGTAATTCCTAAGAGATAGTATGATCCAAACAAGGTCGCTTACAATTTCACCAGTCAGGTGAAAATTGCTAAATTTATACATGAGGAGGATGAGTTTGATGATTTATTCGCTTCTGCAGAGTTATTTTCACAAGTAACTCATCTGGAAAGATTCAAACTAGGAGCCACAAAGATGGATGAATTCATGGAATATAGGACAAGGAGGTTATAGACATTGCCTCTAGATTTATTAAATACTACCCCTACTATTCAGTAAGAAGAACACAACAGGGAGCAGACTATTGAAGAGATTTCTGGGAAAGGGGAAATAGTTGAAAAGACAAGTGAACCCCTTAGCACAGATGTTAATATTGACCCCATCTTGATAAAAGAATGGGAACAATTTGATCAGCAGATCAAAAGCCAGAGCAACCCCCAAAACAATATTGCATCAGCATCGCCCGCAACTCAACAACCCATCGTTACTGAGAGCGCGATTGAAGGGACACCCAGTACAGACATAGCTCAGAAAGAAGTTGAAATAATCCCTGAAAATCCTTCAGGTGAAATTACATTAAATATTGAGGAGATACCACCTTTGGATGTCTTTTATAGTCCTAAGCACAGGGCTGTAGTAAGGAAACAGAGAAAAAAGAGGAAAATTGACCAGATATCATCCATAGCTCTTCAATCAAAATTTATGAATATGATATGGAAGGATTCAGAGGTCAATCCTTCTGAGGATTTGAATAAGCTATCCCAATATGCAGGGGCTTACATAGCTGCCACAATTGATAAGGCCACTGAGGTTAATCTATTAATCAAAGAAAAAGATCAAAGGATTGCTTAGCTTGAAGAGCAAACAATAGCAGAAAAACAGAAGATTAATCGGCTTGAGGAACAGTTGGCCGAAGAAAAACAGAGGAACGAGCAACTCAAAGTTCAATTAAACCTAGAGAAACAAAAGATTGACCAACATGCCATCCAGAAACAACAACAGTTGTCCCAACAGCTCAAACAACTTCAATTGACACATCAACAAGGAATGAAGGCAAAAGAGGAGGAAATCTCACAGCTTCAGGTGTATATAGAACAGTTCAGAGATTATCCTAAGGTTGAGGAATTCAAGAAGGAAGCTCTAGAAGAAAATAAGGCCTTATCGCAACAACTCAATCTCCTTTGCCATAAAATATCGCTTATCAACCCATTATGCATCATAACTGCATCGCTGATCGATCAGGTAGTTAATACCATATTAGAATTTGAGGACGCAGATGACAAGGTCTCAAATTTCCTCAAATGGCAAAGCACAACGGAAGGCAGAGCTGCTAACCTACCAAAAATTCAAGAGTCGCATAAAGAAGTATTGTTTTTAGAATGGGAAACATAGTTAATAAAGGCAGAAAGGGCTACTTCCAGGGCCAGAGCTATAATGAACAATGTGATAGAGCTGGTAAATGATAATTTATATGGAGTCAATTTGATTTTTGACTGTTCCCCTGGAAAGCTCCCGAAAGCAAAAATGTTAGAAAATCAATGGAAGCAGGATTTGGCCACCAAAGAAGAACAACTCAGCAGAGTACAAAGCCTTACTTGGGATGCATTTTGGTCCTTTTTGGTTAAGCTGCACAGTCAACAGATGACCATCAAATTCCTTACTGACATTGTTGATCGCATGGTGCCTGAGCTTTCAGATGCCACGTACATGGGACAACTACACTCAAGGATGAGTCATCCTTTGGAAATTCAAAACATGCTCTCAATTTGTTAGTTGCGGATACATGAGCAGAAATAGATACAATGAATCTTTTCAATGGCAATCACACTACTATTTTTGCAATTCAAATCCCAGATTTTAATGTTTACAGTTCTAACAACTCTAAGCGATTTATGTTGACAGTTTGTTTTAGTTCTATTATATAAACCCTTTCATGTTATTGAGGAAAGGGTCCTCAATTTGTACAAAAACTAGACTTGAGAAGTTGCACTTCTGCGCTTCTAAATTTATTTTTTTATAAGCAGTGGATCAAGGTTTCATATTTTTGTGAAAGAACCTTTTCAAGACTTGCATTTTTGTATCTCCTGGAAGTTTCTGGAATAAAGAGGTGGAACCGGAATGTTATTTACAGATCAAGACTCAAATGCATGCGATATTTCTATCACTGTTCTTTTTGTCTTGATTTAATTGGCATTTCATTTAATTTTTCTATTGTTGATGTATTCATATGCTTCAAATAATTCTATATTGAGTCATTTCTGAACAATTTAGAATTGTTACAATTATTATATATATATATATATATATATATATATATATATATATCAGCGATAAATATTACGATGTCATGCGATATGTTTTCATAATTACTTTGTTTAATTTCTTAAACAAAGTAATCATTATTTAAATGCACCTTTCTATAGATAAGTAAATCATCTATATGATTGTTTGTCTGTTAGGAATTATCAAGAATCACATTGTTATTAGATTACCCGGGTTATGTAGGTATATTTGTATATTTTAAAGTCATAGATTAAACCACCTACCATCTCCAATATACATTTTAAAACATTCATTCATTAAACCACACATTATTGGGAAACTGGTCCCATAACCCCCAGTCAGAGCCACCATCCCAAACGGAAAAGGAGTTGTACTAAGGTCCAGACCGGGTGGTTATCCCCCAATGTTGGTGCTACGATTTTAGAGGCATCAACATTTTTGGCGCTAGAAGGAGGGCCTAACTGTGAATGGCGAGTAAATCTAAATCCATAGGCCATTCTAAGAGTAAAACTCCCTCACCATCTCCTCCAACTTCTCCTTTGCATTCGAAATCTCCTATTCCTAAGCGAGAAGTTGAAAAGAATAATACAACACCCACTGCTGAAATCCTAAACACACCAGATAATTCTTCTCCTGAACCCCCTAAAGTACAGTCTTTGATTCATAAACTACAAGGGTTTTCAATATCCCAAGAACAATCTGAGTTATCCCAAGGCAGTGTAACTTCACAATATATCCCATCGCAACCGCTTACTAGATCGAAAAGTGAAAAACTTGGTATTCCACCAGTCGAATTTCCTCTACCAAGTCGAAAAAGGGCTAGGAAAACACCATCTGAATCTAACAGTGAGACTTTGTCATCATCGCCATCTATTCCATCTGTACCATTACAAGATCATTCATCCCTTTCCCAACTTCAAATCATAGTCCAAACAGGTACAGGAACTTCAACATCCTCTACCCAATCACTTTCTACCCCTTCATCACCCTCTTCTACTGTTAGCTCCACGATGGCACATAATCAACCTCAACCAAGGCCATGGACCAATCTAGGAGTGGTCAGAATGCCTGCACCTTTAAGCCAATTGCCAGCTCATCCTGAAAAATGGTTACCAAAATTTAACCTTGACATTGGCCTGTTAGCAGAAGAACATATAAATAATTTCATGTTATCCATCAACTTGAATGGAGTAACTGAAGAAGATGTTGTTGTTAGACTATTTCCATACACTCTACAAGGAGCAGCAGGATCGTGGTACTTTTCGTTACCACTAGGTTCTATCAATAGCTGGGATGCTTTCCAAGAGAAATTTCTAACTAAGTTTGGAGATGATAGGTCTACAACAACTCTGATCAATGATCTCTCCAATCTTAAATCCGAATCAAAGGAACCCATCAAAGACTTCAACTCACGCTTCAATAAGCTGTTGAATAAAATTCCCGTGACATCTAAGCCTAGTGAGGAAGTTCGAAATGAATGGTATATCTCTGCCTTGCCTTCAAACATAGCCATTTTCATTGATAGAGCTGCTAAACCAACATTAGCAGAAAATATGAAGGAAGCAATCGCTGTTGAAAAACGTATCCTAGCTTTGGAAAAGAAAAACGCTATAGAAGAAAGGAAATCCAAAAAAGTTACCTTTAGAGATGATTCAAAGAAGAAAGCAGTCAAGGATCCATATGACATGGAAGGTTTACAAAAAGTTCTTAAAACTATGTCTAATGAAATGGTTGAAATAAAAAACAGATAGCTGAAACTTCTACCAAAAAACCTTTTAGGAATTTTAAAAGAAATCAACCGACTGATCCTAAACCACCTAATGCGATATCTAATGCCGAATCTGATCTGGAAGATGATGAAGATGAAGATACAGTTTTATCAGCTGAAGAAATAGATGAAGATGAAACAGTTGAATGTCATGGAATGTGGGACTTTATCTTACCCAATTCTGATAATGAAAGTGAACAGGAAGCTCTCCCAGTAAATACCAGAAGCAAAAGTATAGCTGAGCCTAATAAGGTAAATTCTAAAAAGAAAAACTCAAGTCCTGTTACTAAAGACAAAACTCCCATAAAGAAAACTCCAGTTGCACCTCCCCACAATCAACCATCATCTTCCAATCCTCCCTCATCATCTAAAACGCTAGTAGTTTCAGACTCCATGGATTATAACATTGTAGAAGATATGAAGAAGACTCAAGCAAATATTTCTTTGCATGAACTTAGCAAGCTCAAACATCAACAAAAATTGTTGCTCAAAGAATTAAATGTTGTACCTTCTTCTCCTCTTCCAACTAGTGTATTGTCCAAGGCTGCTAAAGGATCAGGTAAGCCACCATCTGATAAGGTAGATGCTACTGATGTTGTTTTAATTGGGGACAGGTCAAATTCTCATACTCATTTTCTTTTAACTTATGAGATCTACAATAGAAATTTGCATAACTGTTTGATTGATTTAGGGGCTTCATCAAATATTATGCTAGCCTTAGTTTGCTCCAAATTAAATATTGAGCCCCAGAAGTCCGCAGTTCACATTGTTCAATTAGATCGAACTAAGGTACAAGTTTTAGGAGAGATAAATTCAGTTACTATCAAATTAGCAGTTGATCCCAGGGTTGTCCAAAGAATTGATATATTAATTGTTGACATCCCTAAGTTTTATGGTTTGATTCTGAGCAGAGATTGGTCTGAAAAACTTCACGGTTATATTTCGACTGATTGGTCTCACATGTGGCTTCCCTATAATGGGAAGCCAAATCAAATCAGAATAGATCGCGAAAAGCATTTGACTCATATAGTAACTGAGTTTGAACAAGAGAATCAACCTGTAGCCTTCAATAATAATATTCTTGGAAACTATTCGGCTGAGTCATTTTTTGGGAATTTTAATGCTCAACAATCTCCTTTTCCTGTTAATAGTGTCATATCACAAATTGAAAATTTCTCTCATGCTGATACCTCAAAGTGTGTTAGTGTTGTAGATGAACTTGTAAATAAGCCTTTATTTTGGTCTTTGTATTTCGATGGATCAAAATCCAATGACAGTGCAGGAGTAGGATGTATTTTAGTTAGTCCAGAGGGGGAAAAAACCATGTTATCATGTAGATTGGAATTTGAGTGTACCAATAACACTACAGAATATGAGGCATTGATTCAAGGGCTCTATAAAGCAATAGGCCTGAATATCCAATATCTGAAAGTATTTGGTGATTCTGAGATTGTTATTAAGCAAGTAAGAAATACTATCCATTGTCTCTCGAGTCATCTCAAACATTATCAATTACTTGTTCAAGATCTCATAACTCATTTTTTGGCATTTGATATATCTCCTATTCCTAGATCACAGAATGCAACAGTCGACCTTTTGGCTAATGTTGCTTCTAAGCTCCTTCCATCTGAGGATTATAGTCCAGATAGATTTTCAATTGAATTAATTTTTCGACCATCTGTCCCAGATAATGTCACCAATTGGCGTGTATTTAATCATGATGAGGATATCTTAAATTTTCTGACTTCTGAAGGATCTTATGACGAGCAGATTATTGATGAAAGCAATCATGATATTCAATTAAAGCAAAGACTCAATGAAAATCCTATTCCTAGATCTGTGGTCAAGCTGGAAGATCTTTATGATATTAAGGATAGATTCAAAAAGGTTACTAATGCAAAAATTCAAAGTTCTACTTTAAAGTTTGAATTAGTAAATCTTGGCACTGAGGCCAAACCCCAGAACGTCAATCTAGGACTTGGACTTTCATTAGAGGAAAGGTTTTCTTTCATCGGATTGTTAAAGAAATACAAAAATGTTTTCGCTTGGAATTACGAAGATCTGAAAACTTATGACACCTCTATCATTCAATACACAATTCCAATGATTTCTGATGAGAAACCTGTACAACATAAACTAAGGAAAATTCACCAAATCTTGAAAGTCAAATTAAAGCAGAGTTGAATAAACTCCTTAAGGCTAAAATAATCTTTCCTGTCAGACATTCTAAATGGGTTTCAAACTTAGTACCTGTAAGGAAAAAGAATGGTGACATTAGAATTTGCATAGATTTTAGAAATCTCAACAAAGCATGTCTGAAAGATAATTTCCCATTTCCAACCATGGAACAGATACTTCAATCAGTTGCTGGCTCAGAGTTAATGTCTTTTCTTGATGGTTTTTCAGGATATAATCAGATACTGGTACATCCAGATGATAGATTAAAGACTACATTCAGAACTAAATGGGGAACATATGCTTATCAGAAAATGCCTATTGGTTTAAAAAAGGCTGGAGCTACTTTCCAATGAGCCATGGATATAGCCTTCAAAGGTTTAATCAATAAAACAATCGTTGTTTACTTAGATGACATAACTGTTTATTCTAAGAAAAGGACCAATCATCTGCATGATTTAAAACAGATCTTTGAACGTTGTAAAAAATATGGGATTTCTTTAAATCCCAAGAAATCATTCTTTGCTCTTAATGAAGGTAAGCTCTTAGGGTTTATTGTATCCAAAGATGGCATATACATTGATCCAGACAGGATAAAAGAGATTTCTGATATTCCTTTGCCACATAACAAGAAATCTATGCAATCATTTTTGGGGCAGATAAATTTTGTGAAAAGATTTGTTCCTGATTTTTCTTAGATAGTTTTACCCTTGCAATCTATGATTAAGAAAAAACAATTTTCAAATGGGGACATAATGAGAAAGAAGCTTTTGATTCAATCAAACAAGCAATCATTAATGCTCCTGCATTGAATACTCCGAATTTTTCTAGTCATTTTATTTTGTATACTCTAGCCACTGAAACATCTTACACTGTTGTTTTAACACAAATCAATGACCAGCAAGTAGAAGCACCCATATCTTTCTTTAGTTCTAATTTGCAAGGTGCTGAGCTCAATTATTCAGAAGTTGAAAAACAAGCTTTTACTGTATTTAAATCTATCAAACACTTTAGACCATTTCTCCTAAAAACACACACTAAAGTAATAGTCCCATTCTTTGCAGTGAGACAATTGCTAGTTCAAAGGGAAGTAGGAGAGAAGAGAGCCAACTGGGTAACAACTTTACAAGAATATGATATTGATATTAAACCAGTGAAAATTGTTAGAGGGCAAGGTTTTTGCAGGTTATTGGCAGGAGCTTCCAATATTCCAGACCATGAAGATTCAGATAATATTGCACAAGTAAATGAGATAAGTATCACTAATTTGGAATCTCAATAGTCTGATTTGATCTTTTACTTGAAAAATGGATATGCTCCCCCTGAACTCAGTTACAAAAACAAACGTGCCTTAAGATTAAAATCCAAACACTTTGAAATCATTGATAATGTGTTATTCAGGAGAAATTATGATTCAATTTTATTAAGATGCCTTGAAAAAGTTGAAGCGCAGACTGTTTTGCAGGAATTACATGATGGCCCAGCAGGTGGACATTTTGGAGGAGACACTATAGCTCACAAAATAATACATGCTGGATATTATTGGCCAACTTTGTTTAAAGATGCCCATGACTACGTAAGGAAATGCAAGATATGCCAAACTGCTAGCGGAAGACAAAGGAGACCAGCCTTTCCTCTACAACCAGTAAACATTGAGCAACCATTTGAACAATGGGGACTTGATATTATAGGAGAAATTGTCCCACATTCTTCCAAGCAACACAAATACATCCTTACAACCACGGACTACTTCACAAAGTGGGTAGAAGCAATTCCTCTAAAGGTAGTCAATTCTGGTGCAATTATTGAATTTATTGATCAGTTCATCATTACAAGGTTTGGTTTGCCTAACACACTTATTTTTGACAATGCATCTTATTTTTCTGGAAATAATATAGTTGAATTTGCTTTTAAGAGAGGTTTTAAGTTAAAATACTTTGCAAATTACTATCCTCAAGGAAATGGCTTAGTAGAGTCAACTAACAAGAATCTCATCAAGATTATCAAAAGAAATGTTGATCAAAACCAAACAAATTGGCATAAATCTTTGATATTTGTATTATGGGCAGATCACATAACTCAGAAGGCCTCAATAGGCACTTCTCCTTTTAACTTAGTATATGGAAAAGACGTTGTAATACCTCCAAATTTAGCACTCCCATCTCGAGCCCTAGTGCAATTTATTGAAGGAATCCCTTCTTCCTCTATTCAATTGAGGTTTGATCAAATCCTTAAATTAGATGAGGAAAGAGAAAAGGTTTACTCATTCTAAATATAAACAAATCATTAAATCTTCTTTTGATGCAATTTCTGTCGGCACAAAATCATTATAGACCAGTGATCTCATTTTGAAATGGGATAAAGCACATGAAGACAAAGGTAAGCATACCAAATTTCAAAAGATGTGGCTTGGACCATTTCAAATCATTGAAAAGATAGGCTCATCAACATTTCTATTGCAAGATTTATCAGGAAAGAGAGATTCTCTTCCTATGAATGGGCTTATCTTAAAGAAATTATTCTCTTAAGAAGGTAACCCATTTTTCCCTGTACATATTCTTTATGCAAGCTAGTTTCTTTTAGGAAATAATATTGCAAATAGTCTCCCATTGGATTTTCACTATTGAAAAATCTCTTTGAAAGAATATTGTGAAAATTTGCTTTCAAAAATAGAACCTTTTAAGGAAATGATTACAGTTTTGGAAATTAGATAAAACATGAAACTCTGAGAACCTCTTTAATTTTGTGAAATCTTCCAAACCTTGAAAATACAGTAAATCATTTTGAAGTTTTATAAAGTTAAGAAAGGTTATTTATAAAAAGGTAAAGACTTTCTCCAGCTAAGCATCCACAACTCTAAAATTGTCATCCACAAACTCTTAAGGAGTAAGTCATTCACCCCATCCACTAGGTTTATGATTTTTCAGAGTGTAATTCTAAAATATATCTGATTTAAAAGATAAGAGGTCTCATGATGAGCCTACTTACCATGATCATAGGGAACTAATTAAACTGACATTACCAATACTGCATATCAAAACAGGGTAATGGCTTATAATCATAAGACAAGGGGTCTCATTATGAGCCAGCTTGTTCAGTTCAATTACAACCAGTGAATGGCATTGTCATCATCTGGCTCCCAAACCAGGACAATGGCTTTTATTCCAAAAAATAAAAAAAGGTAAAAAATAAAAAATACATGTAAACATATCTTTTGGATTTATCTTCAAAAAAGTTATACTCTTAGATGGATGGGACAATGAATGACTGATGGTTAAAAGGTAACCCTGTCGAGACTATAGATGTTTGCTGGCAGCAGAGGCACTACCTGTGACAAAAGAGTAAATTTAAAAAGCTAAGTTGGAGGAGCCCCCTACTTTATCTTTAACAACCAATCAAAGCTTGAAGAAAACAAAAAATGTTGTTATTTTATCATAAGGGTTTGTACAAGAGGTTGCAAAATTCATATATTTTTATTTCAGAGTAAAGTTTTATCTAACCAATTCTTAGATAGTTGTCTTTTCCTCAATTGATTCTACATAAGAAAGTTTTAGAAATTTCATTATTTTTCAGAGATAACTAGTTCTCCCAGTGAATCACCAATTGTTGTGCTATGCAACAACACCCCCATTTCAATTTTTAAACTCTTAGTCTTAAAATACTAAATAAGAAATGGGTCCCCTTTTGAATATAAATAAAAGCAATAAACTTTTGAATAAAATAAATTTTCCATAGAAGTCATATGAAAATTGCTTTTAGAATAGTTAGGACTGCTCATCGCAAACCACATTTCTTTAGAACTCGTGAAAATCCATTTGAAGAGCTTGCGATGTGATCATAGTCATAACAAAACCCTCATTGCAAAGTTTTATCAAGGTAAGCCTTTTATACACATGATGTAATAAAACTATCGCATCTCGCACAACATTAATCCCACGGGATGATTTAAAGCGACATTGAAACTTTGCGATGCGATAAGGCTATCGCAAATCACATATCGCTGATTCATAGTGAAGTGTCCATAAAACTCCATTGAAATCTTGTGATGCGATAAGGCTATCACAAATCGCATATCGTTGATTCATAAAGAAGCATCCAATATACTGCATTGAAGAATCGCGATGTGATTTAATTATCGCATGGCGCGCTCTCGATAAAAATAAAGTGATAAATATTATGAATACATGCGGTAAAGGGATAAATCGATAACAAAGAAATAATGTGATTTGCCAAGATTAAAACCCGCTGTCTCCCCATGCCAGCTCAGCACTCATCGCAATTGCAACTATGCAAACAAATCTTTTGAGTATGGCACTTGTAACTCCCGATTTGCGATACGCGATTATTACACAAATATTAAAATAACGCAATCACTGATCACAAATCGCGGAGTCATGACACCTATTCTACAAAAGACCATTACAAGACTTGCAATGCGACATATGGTTTCAGCATTAAAGTTTCATGTTGGAAGTTACGGCAAAACATTAAGGAGCAGTTATGGGTACGTCCTTTGAAGATTTCATCTGAGATAGCTAAGTACAACATAACATCTCATGCATCAAATGCACGTAATTACGTTTGGTCTGTAATTTCCATCATCTATGTTCAAGTTTTTCGACCGTTATGCTCCTCTTTCTTATTTTGCAGCGCTGACTGAGAATCACACAATCAGGCAAAATCTCTAAGAAATCTTGGAAGGAAAAGGCCCCTGTTGTAGTGGAAGAAGCACCAACGAAATTGGTGGTAATTGCAAATACTACCTGTCTAGGACTTGGTAAAATATCGTGGGAAGGCATCTATACTTTACTCGAAGCAGAAGATCCAATGGAGATAGAAGAAGAAGCAACAACGGATGGAACTGATAAAACAGAGAGCACGCTCAATGACTTGGCCAACTCCTTCCTCCATAAAATAGCAGCCCGAGCCAAAGTTTTACCATATAATGATCTAGTGAGATGGGTGATCGAAAGTATTAATATAACAAATAGAACTTTCTTCACAACCGATGGGAAGATGTTCGGGACATTCAAGCCCGAAGATGTTAAGAAGATGTATCGTTTGCCGGATCCCTAGCGTCACTACAACAAGGCATTTCTGGAAGCTTTCGCTAAGGAGAATGACCTAGAGTCAGACCCTATCAAATAGTGGAGACATTTTCCAAACAAGCATAAATACGAGTCTTCTGGTATGTACTCTGTGGACTCTTTAGCATCCCCATATTGTTATGCTGCTGCAATGGTATGTAGGCTCTTTGGAAGCCTAGATTCTGCTAGGTTTTTTTATAGAAATGGTCCCATTAATAGAAGCAACAATCAACACTTTTACTATGGATTGGGCAACCATTCTATCAGATAAAATGGCCAGTCAAATTTTAGATTATAGAAGAAACAGATTTGTCACCACCAGAGTCGTGCCCCCATTTTATATGAGCGCCTACATAATGAACACTATTTGTTTCAATTCTGACTTTCCCATTCTGGGGCGGAAATGGACTGTTCAAGATCCAACCCCCATTCATATTTATCATAAGTATCTATGGAAGTCTGCATATAAGAATCACATATACAGAATTTGTCATGGTTTTTTTCTCTGTTCATCAAGCCATCTTTAACAAACCTGCTCGGGTCTCTGACGAAGCTAGCATTGACTTAACTTCAATCGACAGTTGGTTCGGGGAGGAGAATTTCACCTATATTAGGGTTTTTGGGAGTATAACAGACCCTCATGTCCTTCCACTCTATATCCTAGACAAGCTATTAGCTAGGGAAATAGCATACCAAATAGTGGAGAAGGGAATGACTAAAAACCTTAAAGACTCTAAAAAACAAGTGTGGCCTCCATTTCCCCTCTGTTGTGGCACTTACACATTGCATGACTTTAAACATGCTGAGAAAGAGGCAGAGAAAACTAAGGACCTGAATCTAGCAGTAATTCCTAAGAGACAGTATGATCCAAACAAGGTCGCTTACAATTTCACCAGTCAGGTGAAAATTGCTAAATTTATACATGAGGAGGATGAGTTTGATGATTTATTCGCTTCTGCAGAGTTATTTTCACAAGTAACTCATCTGGAAAGATTCAAACTAGGAGCTGCAAAGATGGATGAATTCATGGAATACAGGACAAGGAGGTTACAGACATTGCCTCTAGATTTATTAAATACTACGCCTACTATTCAGCGACAAGAACACAACGGGGAGCAGACTATTGAAAAGATTTTCGGGAAAGGGGAAACAGTTGAAAAATCAAGTGAACCCCTTAGCACAGATGTTAATATTGACCCCATCTTGATAAAAGAATGGGAACAATTTGATCAGCAGATCAAAAGCCAGAGCGACCCCCAAAACAGTATTGCATTAGCATCGCCCGCAACTCAACAACCCATCGTTACTGAGAGCGCGATTGAAGGGACACCTAGTACAGACATAGCTCAGAAAGAAGTTGAAATAATCCTTGAAAATCCTTCAGGTGAAATTACATTAAATATTGAGGAGATACCACCTTTGGATGTCTTTTACAGTCCTAAGCACAGGGCTGTAGTCAGGAAACAGAGAAAAAAGAGGAAAATTGACCAGACATCATCCATAGCTCCTCAATCAGAATTTATGAATGTTATATGGAAGGATTTAGAGGTCAATCCTTCTGAGGATTTGACTAAGCTATCCCAATATGCAGGGGCTTACACAGCTGCCACAATTGATAAGGCCACTGAGGTTAATCTATTAATCAAAGAAAAAGATCAAAGGATTGCTCAGCTTGAAGAGAAAACAACAACAGAAAAACAGAAGATTAATCGGCTTGAGGAACAGTTGGCCGAAGAAAAACAGAGGAACGAGTAGCTCAAAGTTCAATTAAACCTAGAGAAACAAAAGATTGACCAGCATGCCATCCAGAAACAACAATAGTTGTCCCAGCAGCTCGAACAACTTCAATTGACACATCAACAAGGAATGAAGGCAAAAGAGGAGGAAATCTCACAGCTTCAACTATATACAGAACAATTCAGAGATTATCCTAAGGTCGAGGAATTCAAGAAGGAAGCTCTAGAAGAAAATAAGGCCTTATCGCAACAACTCAATCTCCTTTGCCATAAAATATCGCTTATCGACCCATTATGCATCATAACTGCATCACTGATCGATCAGGAAGTTAATACCAGATTAGAATTTGAGGACGCAAATGACAAGGTCTCAGATTTCCTCAAATGGCAAGGCACAACAGAAGGCAGAGCTGCTAACCTACCCAAAATTCAAGAGTCGCATAAAGAAGTATTGTTTCGGAATGGGAAACACAGTTAATAAAGGCAGAAAGGGCTACTTCCAGGGCCAGAGCTATAATGAACAATGTGATAGAGTTGGTAAATGATAATTTATATGGAGTCAATTTGATTTCTGACTGTTCCCATGGAAAGCTCCCGAAAGCGAAAATGTTAGAAAATCAATGGAAGCAGGATTTGGCCACCAAAGAAGAACAACTCAGCAGAGTACAAAGCCTTACTTGGGATGCATTTTGGTCCTTTTTGGTCAAGCCGCATAGTCAACAGATGACCATCAAATGCCTTATTGACACTGTTGATCGCATGGTGCCCGAGCTTTCAGATGCCACGTACACGGGACAACTACACTCAAGGATGAGTCATCCTCCGGAAATTCAAAACATGCTCTCAATTTGTTAGTTGCGGATACAAGAGCAGAAATAGATACAATGAATCTTTTCAACGACAATCGCACTACTATTTTTGCAATTCAAATCCCAGATTTTAATGTTTACAGTTCTAACAGCTCTAAGCAATTTTTGTTGACAATTTGTTTTAGTTCTATTATGTAAACCCTTTCATGTTGTTGAGGAAAGGGTCCTCAATTTGTACAAAAACTAGACTTGAGAAGTTGCACTTCTGTGCTTCTAAATTTATTTTTTTATAAGCAGTGGATCAAGGTTTCAGATTTTTGTGAAAGAACTTTTTCAAGACCTGCATTTTTGTATCTCCTAGAAGTTTTTGGAATAAAGAGGTGGAACCAGAATGTTATTTACAGATCAAGACTCAAATGCATGCGGTATTTCTATCACTGTTCTTTTTGTCTTGATTTAATTGGAATTTCATTTAATTTTTCTATTGTTGATGTATTCATACGCTTCAAATAATTCTATATTGAGTCATTTCTGAACGATTTAGAATTGTTACAATTAGAGATATATATCAGCGATAAATATTACGATGTCATGCGATATGTTTTCATAATTACTTTGTTTAATTTCTTAAACAAAGTAATCATTATTTAAATGCACCTTTCTATAGATAAGTAAATCATTTATATGATTGTTTGTCTATTAGCAATTATCAAGGATCACATTGTTTTTAGATTACCCGGGTTATGTAGGTATATTTTTATATTTTAAAGTCATAGATTAAACCACCTACCATCTCCGATATACATTTTAAAACATTCATTCATTAAACCACACATTATTGGGAAACTGGTCCCATAACCCCTAGTTGGAGCCACCATCCCAAACGGAAAAGGAGCTATACTAAGGTCCGAACCAGGTGGTTATCCCCCAATGTTGGTGCTACGATTTTAGAGGCATCAACATGTTCTTAAATAGTTCAGTAGAGAGAGAGATAATACATATACATTAGAATTCAACACTTTGACTTAACAAGATAAGAGCAGAGATCTTCACCATGAAGATAACATAATGAGGTCGCTGACCGGATCTGAGGTGAAGGCATACCGCTTCAACTGATCCTCCAGGGTGACTCAATCACCATGCTGCACCCATCACTACGCTGCATCTCATCATCATGCTGCACCTGACATTGTGCTGCACCCAATCACTGAGTTGCTCTCATCACTATGCTGCTCCCATCACTGAGAAGTACCACATCATTAACAAGTTGCTGCAATGCATTGTGCTGCTACTATACCTACATGCCCATCATCACCATGTTGTACCATCGTGTTGCACTGTACTTCCATTGTGTTGCACCATACTGCACCATGCTGCCCACAACAGTCACTGCATTCATCAATGCATTCATTATCCATGCTGCATCCATCCAAGTATGCTGCATCTAAACATACTGTCCATCATCACTGTGCTGTACACTGCAGTACTATCATGGGACAGACTTAGCTGCTTGCTATGGCTTGTAGCCTAGCAAAGCAGCTAGCTGTAGCAACCCTTCAAATCAAGCTCATCACTAATATGCCTAGACAGTCCTTAACACGCTATCATCTACAACATCATGACAACAATACGAGACTACTAATGGGCCTCTCTTAACATCAGATAAGGGTTGCATGACAGCTTCTAAACAATGGCTTTTCTTCCATGCTGGAAGTTCCACTACCCTTGGTTAAGGGTTCCTTCTTCTTGCTGCGTATTAAAAACAATGATTTTTCTGCTAATGTATAGGAGAATTTGACTGTGTATAAGGGTCAGTAATTATAGCTCTTTAGAACAGTGGATTAGACCTTCACACGTTGCTGGTTAAAGCCTCTCCCTCTGCGCCTTAGCTCATCCTTTAGGACTATAGCTAGGGTAACCTAGGAGAATGTTAGGGTGACTGTGTATTAGGCCAGCGTATAGATCTCATTACAGTGGATATAATCTCCTTACGACAATGGACATTAGGAGCTGCTTGAAGCCTTCTTTAATTATGGAATAAGCCCAATAGTTAGAGCGAATCTTGGACTGCAATTAGGGCTCTCCTTAGAGCTGCGTAATGTCTCCTTTATGCTGTATATAAACCCCTTATTGACTGCGTCCTAGGGTACATAAATAACTCTCTTTGCTGCATTATAGAATCCACTTTTGGACAGCGAAGGAGCCTCCCTAAGTCTCCTTCATGACTGTGGTTAGGGTCTCCCTTTTGGATTGCGACTAAGTTGTGAATAAAGAGCATTCTTCCTCTGTGGATATGACCCAAACAGGACAACATAATAGGCTGTTAGGGCTTCTCCATAGGGTAGCGTATTATACTTATTTGTGGCTGAGATAAGGGTTGTCCTTCATGACAACATAGAGCCTTCTCCATCACAGCTTCTAGGGCATCTCCTATTAGGGAAACGTATCACCTAGGGCACTCCCTCTAGATCTCATCTTCATCAAACCCAAAATAGAATGAAGAGAGATCACAAGAGTGTGTGTGACAAATGATTTAAAGTCCTCTTCTATTTATACTAAAACGTGGAGCACAAGTGGGGGCAATTTGGTTGCTGGCTGACCTTGACGAATTGTCCCATAACATAAATAAATTCATATCTCCATGAATACATGTCGAAATCGGATGATCCTTAGATCAATCCTACAACTCTCGACGAGAGGAATCCAAGAAAAATATCAGCTGACATAAATAAGTAGACCCACATGGAGTTTGGCCCTAGTTTCAAAGTTTAACACCAACTCTAGAAGGCAACACCATTGACTTCCTGGCGAAAAATAGTGCAAAAACACCTATCCGAACACTCCATTTGGATAATCGGGCTTTCTGCAACCTTCTTGGAACCTCCCTGTTGCTCAAGGCAAGGTTCTGGCCTGTTGCCAGGGTCAGGGTCTGCTGTATGCAGTAAATCCATATATTCGACCAGTCCTCCCCTGCCTTTCTCTAACACAACAACCATACATATATAAGATCATGGCGACATCCATCAAAATCGGGGCAGTTCCAACATAATACCCAAGGTTAGCAGGCAGAAGGATTCATGGCAACAACCCTTCTGCAATAGAAAATCCAATGTCTAATAAAACAACTCATTACAATAGCGCATGGGTATCGGCGATGGGTTTATCGACAGTTCTAGCTTATCAGCGGAAAATCCAAGCCTAGACACATGCATCCTATGATATCTATGGATCCGACAGGAGTATTCACCGTATGCCATAATGTCTGGCATCCGGTTCTCCCATCGCAATTGGCGTGAAACCCTTAGCACACTGATCCTATGAGATACTGGCCTAGGGAACACCAAGGCAAAGTTTGATCTCTGAGCAGGTCTTGAGATATCTCACAATCCCACCGTTGAAATTTCTTCAGATTTGGAGGAGACCTTGAGGACACACTGACACAGTAGAGGCTAGGAGATCAAAATTTTTCTATGGCTACTTTTTTGGGAAAATGACGCCTTAGGTGACCCAAACTGGATAGACCTAGAAGAGAAGGGGAAAGGTGAAGAAAACTGTTGTTTGAGTGACCACCTATTGGTATATAAGTTCCTAATCCCTTGGGGAGAATGGAGTATAGGATAATTATGAGAAAGGACTTCATTTCTCAGTCAAGGAGGCCTCAAGGACCACTTTTCTTGGACTTTAGGGCAAAAAGAAGTGACCTTGTTGGGTCAATTTACTAGGTAAATTAACACAAGTATTTAATTATCAATCTGGGCTTGTAAGCTTGGAATCATGTCCAAAATATATAGATTTCAATTGTAGTCAATTTTAGAAGATGAAATATAAAAATTTAAAGAAATGCATATTATAAAATCTAATTAAGTAATTTTTTATTCACTTATGTAATATGTGAGGGATGAGGCTCCTAACTTAGGAGAACCAGGTTGTCCTTCCCTACAATACTACTTTCATGAAGAGAAATCCAAATCACTAATTAACAATAGTTTATGATGTAGAAGATGTAGGAGAAGAGGCTCCTAACTAAGGAGGTCCAATTTGTCCTTCTTCACAATTCTATTCTATCATTGTCACCATTGCTTTAAAACTAGAAATTCAGAAATAAATCAAACAAGGAAAAGAGGATGAATTCAATTAGTATTCATGATCAAATAGAAGGAGAATTTAACTTTAAATTCTTGTTTGTCCCTTCATATGCATATTAGAATTAAACCAATATTCATCCAACAATCATAATAAATCTTTACACATCTAAATACATTTGAAGCAAAAACTAGTTTATGAAAATTTATGCTAAATTAACCAAGAAGTGCACTTAGCTTAGTGTGGGGGCCCTCCACCCTTGCCTTGCACACTTGAATAAATCTCAGCTACAACAACTTCAGTTAATCACCAAGGATGAACATCAAATGAAAATGAAACATGTCCTTCAATTAAATTTTAGTCTTCAAAGAGTCTCAATATCAGATTATACAAATTCTACCCCTCAAGCCTTCAATGGTCTTGGCTTAAATAGAGAAATAATAAACAAAATTGAATAAAATGTCTCTAATCGTCATATCTATCATAATACCATCTATCTTGGTTGAATCCATCCATTCATTTAAACAAAAATTAGAAAATCCTTAAAAATATTAAATTTAACCTATTTCCTAGGGATTTCCTGAAAGACAAGTCATGTTTGACCAGTGTTGACCGGGCCTGTTTTAGCTTGGTTTGACCGAACCAATAGGTACATTTCCATCCTTGGTTCCCAAGCTTTCCATATCTATGCTCAACTCTTTCCCGGGTGCCCTGCAAATAGGACTTCAATGGAGCCATTACGAGAATTTTCAATGTAGTCTAAAATTAATTTTAAAACCCAATTTTTACAAAAAATTCTAAAAATTGAAAAACTTAATTTAATTACCTGAATATGAAAAATAAGGGTAAAATGAAGCATATGTATGTGGGATAGGGTGGAATATGATGGTAAAGAAGTGGGTTTATGATAAACAAAAATGACCAAAATTGAGGGCCAATAGACCTCAAATCTTTATACTTCACTTTTCAAAGAGAGATGGATTATCAAGATAAATTCAATGGTAGAATTATCCTTTGGAGATTTCATTCAACATACATGGCCCATACATTGAGAGATTCTATATAGAAACAATAATTCCACAATTTCAAAATTATGAAATGTAGCAATTAGCCCTAGTATAGTGAAAATCCCATTCCAACACATATGATAAAGTAAAACAAGAATAACATTAAATGTGTGTACTTACATGTAAGAGAACATATCCAACCATTAACAATTTGACAATAAAGAAGCTCTAAAAAAAGATAATCCAATCCAAACATCAAAATTCATCCATGCTCCAATTCATCCTCCAAGAAAGGAGTGCGAAATTCTCAAGGGAGAATAATGATCCAATCCAAAGTGATGATACAAATGAATTCATGTCTCTCCTATTTATAAACTCATTAGGAGTTCTAATTACCTAATTTGAGCCTACATTATCCCATCAACTAAAATAATGTGAAAATAACTATTTATTGGTGACAAGCCCACCAAACTAGCCCATAAATAAAATAATAAGCCTCCCAAGAGGTCGAATAATCAATGATGCATGTCATTGGGCTCTCTGGGAGGCCTGATGAAGTCCATAAGTGCCACAATGATGAATAGGACTTCAAAAAGTAATGGACAAGCAGTTTCCCCCTTGTTCTCCACATGATAAACCTGTGGAGCTCCTAATGGGTGTGGGGGAACACAAGTGACCTCATGGGTCTCCAAGTAAGTCGAAGATACCTGTAGACCATCTGTAAGGGCTTAGATGATTGTTTAAATAATGCCACATCAACATACAAGTCCTGGGTCATCTACCAAGTGTATGGTACCACTGTGGGGCTGGCTAGGCAAAGGTGAACCAGGTGCATCTTCCTCATCAAATAGGTGAATATCGAGTAATATATGAACATCCCTGGGGATCCATGGAGTGCTTTCTACTACTGTGGAGGCCCATGGATCTCAACACACACCCTACATGTGCCAAGGTATCCCTCTGGAGGGTTAGGACCCCGTATAGGGAGACCAAACTGAAAATGGAGACAACCTGCAATCCTACATAAGATCTAATGCGTCCCCTAGATTTAGTACAACAAGTCATCAAGGAAACCGAGTAAAAGAGCTTAAAAACCATGGACAATAGGTGGGGACTTCATAATGGGATGCCTTTCCATAATAGGCCTTAGCATGTGCTAATGTCTCCAAGCTCCAAATGGGGTTAACCAAGTATCCTATGAAGTGGTTTCTACTTCTAAAGGGGATAATATGTCCAAGGTACATCCTTAAAAAGGTGGTGGCATTTGGTAGAGGGATGAATGGAGTAGAGAGTGAAAAGGGGCAACCCTGGGCCACATGTTGGGGTACAAGGGTAGCTAGTAAAGGGGAAGCCCACACTTGGGTATATAATTTATAGGAGGTAGAAATCATGGTACATGAGGTGCCCTAACCTTGATTTTTCCACCCTTCTTTATATTCATTTTTTCCTTTTTATGATTTTTCTTTAATTAACTGCTTGGGGCTGAAGGGGTAAGAGCATGATGTGTGAAATATAGTAGTGGATACCCCCCTCTTAAGGTAGGGTGTTTAATTTCCCACCATGGGTTGGGACAGCCATGGTTTCGTATATGATGGAGGCTCGTAGAGCCTGTAGGAACTAAGGTGATGGCCATGATGACAGGGTAGAGCCCATGTATTGGATTTTTCCCATGTGTTAAATGTGTTTGTCTCGACCATCTTTTTCATTTTTTGGTACAGTTCCTGTTGAATCTGGCCAATTATGCTTTTACTTTTATTTTTAGCTGCATCAACCTTCGGGGCATCATTCCTGCTTGACCTAAGGTGTTCGCAAGGGGTGGGGGAAAGCTAACCCTATGTGGACCCAGTGGAGGAATGTGGACCCAGGTGGGAGAAACGGTGAATGGGGTTATAGTGAGTGGAAAGGGGGGCAATATATGTGGATGAGGGAGCGAGACCACACAACCAAAATCAGGGTTCCCCGTGAAATGCCATCCCTAAAGCCAAATGGTCAGTAAAAGAGATCCCATAAGACTAAAATCCAAGGCTAATATCTAAAAGGGCACTAGGGGACAAGAGCACAAACCTATTCCATTATTTCTGTCGAATCCCCCCATTAATCCATGCCTAGAAATGTCCATGATAAGCAAAATATAATACTCAATTACCGAATGACAAGGAATACCTTTAGGTTTGGGAGGTCCACCTTCAAACCTACGATCATGACAGATGGGTGAGGGACCACATGGATGGCTCAGGCAGCAGAGAAGTGGCACAACAAGCTAGTTGATGATTGCAAGGGGTTGTTGGTTGCCGACCGAGGACCATCTTGGAGATTTTTTTTCTCCTAGGGATATCACCCACAAAATGGTGGGTAACATTTGGCTCCAAATGGGTCGTGATCTCTCGAAGAAGTGGATGAAGCTAATTGAACAGGAGGTCATGACAACACCATAAATCTCTTGGTTATTGTAGACCTGTTACTTGCACATGTCAAACGACTAAAACCATAGGGAAACATGTTTTTCATGGTGTCTTATGATCACCCATTCTTAGTGTTAGGTCATAAAATTAACAAAAATATAAAATATGCAAATTTTAATTTAGATGCATCTAATATACCATGATAAATATCATATGATGTTAGTTCCAATGAAAAATCAACATGCAATGCATCCTACTCTACCATGCAGATGATACAATATCAAGTCTCAAGGAAAGGGGTGATACGACTTAATTTGACTCGCTCGGGCCAAATTTTGTCGTTGAGTTTGACAATGTAATAATAGTCCTCCCTAACTTTTCCATGGATCTTGTCAGGCATTGGATCTCTATCACAAGACAAAGTCCATGACCTTATACTCCTTTTTAGGCTTCCACTTTCTGATTGTTTTAGAAATTGGTGATTTGAGAATATGAACTTCTTGAGCCGGGAGAATAGGAGAAGGCTTCTCAATTTCATGTATTTCATAACATGGTTAGGATTAATCACATGAGATAGGTAGGTGGGCTCCCTATAAAGTATAAAAGGGGTTCCATCAAATTGTGTGATGGTATCATATGATAAGTCCATGTGAACATGAGCCCCAACGGTAGCCCCCCATTTCCTAGATATAACATCCCCCACACATTAGGAATATCAATGACAACACCATCCATGAGAAGGGATTTGTCAGGATTCCTGGCCAAAGAAACCTTATGGTCCTTGATGAGGCCTTCTACTTCCACATGCTTGGAATTGAAACCACACACCTTCTTATATGACCGAGTGATGTTGAGGCCCAATTGTTTCATAACTTTTAAGGGCATGATATTCGCAGAAGCCCTTGAGTCTAACATACAATTGTGTAAGAAGAGGTCATTGATAGCCAAAGTGAGCATAAATGGTTCACACTCTTGGTTTCGGTTAGGAATATGAATGTTTTGTAATTCTTCGGGTAATTCTTCTTCTTGAATTCCTAGGGACTTGATTTGTTGTTGTTGCTCGGGAAATTTTGCAATCTATTTCAAAGGAACGAGTATGGTTATTCTTCCTACGACAACCCTTATGTCAATGTCAAGTTTAGCCTCTTTCCCCTTTTCTTTGTTCTTGGTATTTTCCTTCCTTGAAGGATCCTTTTTTAAATTGACTTTGATTGGGGGATCCTTCTTGGGAGGAATTTCAGGGAGAGACTCTTTGGGAGGGGCTTGTTTGAGCAATGAATCTTCTTTAGATTGTTCCTTAGAGGTTTTAGGGTCTTTGTTACTTTCCTTTCGTGAATATTGGACCCCTTTGAACCTCACCTTGCTATCATAATTAATAATAGATTCTTCCTTTACCTCCTTAAGGGTGACCTCACTAATGGGAGGATATGTATATGATCCTCCTAGAAAAATGTTGAAGGATGTTAAATTCCACAAGGTTAGCCTGCTCATCAATTTTCTCATACTCACTCACTTCCTGTTCACTTCCCTCATCCTCAGATGATGGGTTTGGCTCAACAATATTAGTTGGAGCCAAAGTGTTTGGGAATTGAGACGAGCTTGGCCTATCCTCTTCATTTTGCCTTTGGGAAAGAGTTTTCCTTTTGGAATATAGCTAGATTTTTGGGCCCTTTCCAAGGTGGTAATTTTGTTCATGACAACCCTGTCACGTGCGTTGGATTCTTAAGTAAAATTCTCCATTTTCTTGAGGATGGAAAGGAGGATTTCTTCGTGTTGATCTTTGGACTTCTCCTTCTTGACCTCGACTTTAGCTCTAGGGTGGACAATGACATCTACCTTTGAGATTCGTAGGTTTTCTTCAACTTCCATTGCTAACTCTTTGGCTTCAGCCAATGTGGAAGGTTTCTTGTCCCTTAATACATAGGTTAAGTGACCACCCATCGCTTTTATGAAATTATGAAGAATACTAGCTTTGAATGGTTTCAAATGATTAGGTATATCCTTGACTACCCTATCAAATTTTTGTATGAATTCTCATACATATTCCCTTCCCTTGGTTAATTGGAATATTTTTTCAATGTTAAAGGTTCCTTGGGCATTACATGACCACCTCATCATGAATAGGTCTTCAAATTCATCAGAGTCTTCTATGCATGTTGGGGGAAGGCTAAGGTACCATTCTCTTGCTTTTCCTTCAGGTGATAGAGAAAAACACATCATAAGCCTATCTTCATTGAAGATCATCCTAGGGGACATTTGCTAATAGAATTCCTTAATAAGTCCATTGGTAGTCCAAGCAACATCCCCTTTGAACTTGGGTAACCATCGATTATTTTCTCAAGTAATGGTTTGGGATCATCACTCAATTTCAAAGGGGGAAAGAAACTAATCAAGTGTCTTTCACTTTTGGTCATGTAGGGTTGATATTGTTTTGGGTTAGTGTTAGAACTAGATGGCATCTTCAGGGATGGATCACTGAATTTCTCAAATTTAGGGAGAAGGGGAATTCCAATAGGTGATGGAGTTCACTCTCCCCTTTTTGCAGCAACCCTATTTAAAGGAGGATTGTTGCTGCCTTCAAGTAAACTAGGGGTTTGGACAATGAGTGGAGTCGCTAGAGGAATGCTTATTGATGTCATTAATAAATCAATTCCCTAATGATTCACTAGGGAGGTATACCTTATTCCTCCTTGAAAATGACGCCAAGCTGTTATTGCTCAAACTAGCTGGGGGCCTAAAAGGGACTCCTTAAGGGACAACTACTAGATCAAGGGAAACAATGGAGACTTAGTCCACTGTCACCTCAGCTAAGACTCCCTACTCTTTACGGACTTTCACCGATGGGAGGAGACCCAGTATATGGAAAGTCACTTGTGAAGGATGAATCAACAAATGGATGTGAAGTGACCTTAATGATCCTTTTCCTAGAAAGAGATCAAGAATGGAGCTTGCTTGCTCTTTAAGCAAGGTACAAAGATTTCTAGGAGAAGGAGGTGAGGGTTTAAGTGCTAGGTTGAGGGGACATGACTTGCAAAGGAGTTTCCCAATCCCTAAAATCCTTATTGGACTTGGTATCCCAAGTGGTTCTTGAAGACTTAACTTTTCAAAGGTATGGGACCACACAGGACCAAGTGGACCCAACCTAGGTTAAGGGGAGGGAGTTTAAAAACTGATGATGATCTTAACCCAGGAAAGGAAGGGGAGGGATCAAAACAAGAAGTTCCACTTAAAGGTGTCAAATTTATCCTATGAGGCACTAGCCTAGGGAACACAAGGGAAAAGCTTGATCTTAGAGCTAGGGCTTGGGATATCTCACAATCCCACTGTCAGAATTTCTTCAAATTTGGAGGAGACCTTGAGGACACACCAACGCAGTAGACGCTAGGAGATCAAACTTTTTCTATGGATATGTTTTCAGAAAAATGGTGCCCTAGGTGTCCCAACCTGGCTAGACCTAGAAGAGAAGGGGAAAGGTAAAGAAAAATATTATTTGAGTGACCACCTATTAGGAGATAAGTGCCTAATTTCTTGGTCAAGGAGGCCTGAAGGACCACTTTTCTTGGCCTTTAGGGTAAGAAAAAGTGACCTCAAAGATTTATACTTTACTTTTCAAAAAGAGATGGATTATCAAGATAAATTCAATGGTAGAATTATCCTTCGGAGATTTCATTCAACATACATGGCCCATACATTGAGATATGGTATATAGAAACAACAATTCCTCAATTTCGCAATTATGCAATGCAACAATTAGCCCTAGTATAACGAAAATACCATTCCAATGCATATGAAAAAGTAAAACAAGAATAACATTAAATGGGTGTACTTACATATAAGAGAACATATCCAACCATCAACAATTTGATAATAAAGAAGCTCCAAGATAAGATAATCCAATGCAAACAACAACATTCATCCATGCTCCAATTCATCCTCCATGAAAGAAGTGTGGAATTCTCAAGAAAGAAGAATGATCCAATCCAAAGTGATGATACAAATGAATACATGTATCTCCTATTTATACACTCATCATGAGTTCAAATTACCTAATTTGAGCCTACATTATACCATCAACTTAAATAATGTGCAAATAACTATTTACTGGTGACAAGCCCACCAAACTAGCTCATAAATAAAATAATAAGCCTCCCAAGAGGTCGAATAATCAATGATGCATGTGTTTGGGCTCTCTAATAGGCCTGATGAATTCCATAAGTGCCATAATGATGAATAGGACTTCCAAAAGTAATGAACAAGGGGTTGGCCCCTTGTCCTCCACATGATATACCCATGGTGCTCCCATTTGGTGTGAGGGCACACAAGTGACCTCATGGGTGTCCAAGTAAGTCGAAGATGCATGTAGACCATATGTAAGGGCTCAAATGATGGTGTAAGTGATGCCACATCAACATAAATGTCTTGGGTCATCTGCCAAGTGTATGTTACAACTGTGGGGCTGGCTGGGCAAAGGTGAACTAGGTGCATCTTCCTCGTTGAATAGGTGAATCTCGAGAAATCTCTTAACATCTATGGGGATCCATGGTGTGATGTCTACTACTGTGGAGGCCCATGGATCTCAACACACACCCTACATGTGCCAATGTATCCCTATGGAGGGTTAGGACCCCATACAGGGAGACCAAACTGAAAATGGACACCACCTGCAATCCTGCATAAGATCAAATGCATCCCCTAGCCTTCCTGTACAACAAGTCATCAAGGAAATCGAGTAAAGGAGCTTACAAAACATGGAAAACATGTGGGGAATTAATAATGGCATGCCCTTCTATAGTGGGCTTTGGCATGTACTAATGTCTCCAAGCTCCAAATGGGGTTAACCAAGTATCCTATTAAGCGATTTCTCAATCGACATCAATTTGGTTTCACTTTGAAGAAGGAGCGTTCTTTCCTCTTTGGTCCTATAAGAAGACATACACATTAGAAGTTATCATTAAAGTTTTATGGACCTTATATCATGCTCAAACATATTTCCCATTTTTCTTACAAGTTGTCTTTTCTTTAAGAGCTACCCAATATTTCATGTATCCTACTTGTAGAAGGTGGTCAACCCAAATTTCAATGTTCAACCATCCTCCTTGAATTAAATGATGATGATACTGTTTGGTTGCATCCAAAGGACATTTTAGACAAATGAGAGTGTTTCCTTCAATACTGCATTATCTAGGAAGTCTTAATCCAATTGAAGGATGCATATTTCGTTGTTTAGGAAGTATTTATCCAATTGAAGGATACATATCTTGTAGATGCCATATGGGACCCAACCAATATCCTACAACTTCCTCACCTCTAGCCTTGAGGACAACACTACTTTGTAAGGGGGATGGCATGTTAAGGTCCTACCCTAACTCCCATAGTTAAGTGATAGGTTGTTACTTAATATATTATATTCATCTTTATTAAATAAGGTCTAGTAGTTGGTTAACATGTGTAATCAATAAATGGAAGGTGGCCCCATTAAAGAAGGTCCACTACTTAGTTGTTGTAGTCTCGTTAATGAATGATTAGGGATCTAGAGACTATTCATATTAGTAGAAGTTATGTAATTATGTAAGAAAAGATCTTGATATTATATTGGAGCTCCACTCATTTTTTGGTTTCCACCTTGAAGTGGAAAGTGAACATTGCTTTCAATTTAAAATATCAACAAAGGCTCACATATTATTGTTGTTTAAATAATTTGGTTGCATTTTATTATTTTTTGTAGTTGTATTTCACTCTAAATTTCTCTAAGTATTCTATTTCATCAATAAAGGAACACCATACCTTGGTTACTTGTTTCCATTGTAGCTAAGGTTTTAATTATATGCATTTTAACTCTTGTTGGTCATTTAGTTAAATCATCTAATATAAAAACTACATGCATTGATAGTTTCACTTTTCCCACCTTGCCATTCCATTAGTAATGGTGTATTGGTATTTTTCCTACCGTTCTCTCATAGAAGCAATTAAATATTTTGATGTCTAACACTCATATTATAAGTCTTCTATCTTATTCATTGATTGTTGCTACTTCTCCCTCAATTGATGAATCACTTCCAAAATCTAGTCATTGATGGATTCCAACTCTTCTATCCTTTCCCTTTTCAAATTCTTACCCATGGCTAGGTTTTCTTAGCTTATTTTCTTCTCAAAGCATTGGAAGCTTCTTGAAGGTCACAAATTCAATACTCTAATACCAATATGATTGTAATTGGTCAACTTATAGCTAGGCTAGATTGCCAACAATTTGAATTTTGACTTTCCATTAATAGGTCCTTTTCGCTATATGTGGAATTCTAGGTTTATAGAGAGATATGGCTTCTACTCATGAACATAATAACTTGTAGACATGGAATGTTGTAGCATAGTTGGAATGGAAAGTCATTTTATGTTCATGACAACCCAAACAATTCCTTATTGTGTCAATGCCCTTTTCCTTCTAGGTTGTCCAACCCCCTCTTCCTTTTGTCGTGTTAGTGTCGGTATCTTCATCCCTCCATCAATGATCAAATTTCTCTTTTTGCATGCATATTAGGTGTCCCATCCGATCAGCTGCATTCCATTAGGTCATGGATCAACTGATGGAAGTGGTTCATTGTCAATTTCCCTCATGACATTCACCTGCTGGCCTATTTTCACATGTTTTAGGTCATTTACTGTCATTTTGTTTCATTTCATTTACAAAAGTCAGTTTTAGGGTTTTAGTCTCACTAGGTCTAGGGTTTGCCATCATGGTCATCCAAAACTCAATAAAAGGTCAGCAGACACATGAAGAGGTTTTATAAGTTCATAGAATCATAAATTCACTGATGATATGCTCAATAAATGGTTTTTACCTCAAAACTCTGTTTTGAGGTGAAAAAAGAGTTTTTATTTTATGTACAAATTTTATGTAATTTAAAGTGTTTCTATATGTAATAAGTTCAACAGTTGCTCTTGGTCACCTTGCCAACTCCAGCCACTGCAAAAAAACAAAAGCATCAATGCATCAGTCCATTAATTGATCAAGAAAAGTCACACTTCAAAGGGAAAACAAAGTTTTTAAGCAAAAGTGACTAAAACTTTATAAAAGTGGGTTTGAAATAAGGAAAAATTAAAGGGCATCCATATATAAAGTGAAATTATGCTATTCATCTATTTCATTGTGCAAAACACCCTTGAAGAGCTAAAATCGCGATTTGGAGGCAAATTGAGCAAAAGAAGGTGAAAACCCTGTTTTTCTAGCAAATCTGCCTGGCGCTGCACATCAGCGGGTTTCAGTTAGTGTAAAATTACAAGGGCACTGCGCATCAAGAGAGCGCTGCGCATTGGGCCCAGTGCGCTGCACATCAGCCAAGAAAGTGCCAAAACCATTCCAAATCGCCCAAAACTCTAAAAAATGCTGCATTTCTCTCCTACAAGTAAGTTCTCATTGGTCTTGAGCTGAATTTGGTCTTCTACATGTTTTCTTCATGAGTTTTGCATCTTGAAAATCAAACCCTAGCTTGTCTTCATAAATTTCCATTTCATTGTAAAACTTTCACTCCATAACCAAAACCAACATCTTTTTCCCCTTTTCTATACTTCATTGCCCTAAATTAATCCATTAATTCCATTTTCCCTATCCCACTCCCCTAAGAAAACTCATTCCCTTCATCAAACCCTAAGTCCCTTCATAAAACCCTAATTTCCAAAACTTCTCCCTTCATTTCCCAACTCCATTCCACATTTGTAAAATCTCTTCATACTCATCTTCCTTGTCCTCATCCATTATCATTTTCCACCTCACTTCCCTAAGACAAGCACCATGACAAGAAATAGTGAATCAAGTTATGAAGAAGAAACACTTAGTGACAGCTCAAGGGAAAGAAATGTACAGCCTAGGAGACCTCACAAGGGTGGAAAAATTATTAGAGAGGAACCTATTAGCATGACTGAACTCCTTGCTTGCCCCCTTGCTACCACATGTTTCAGATATTAGTCTTACTTTGAGTTTTGTGAGATGGTTGAGAGGGTTAAATACCATCATGAGTTAGCAAGGTAGTTTGTCATAAACATGGAGAATAATGTGGTGCACCTTGCTGGGATCAATTTCACTCTTTCACCAGCTATTATTGCAGAAGCTACTAGAATGCCAGATGTAGGGGAAAAGTGGAACAAAAGGCAGAATATCAGCAAGCAGCATTATGAACCATATATCAAGGCAAAATATCATGGTAAACTTAGTAGGGTGTTTCCTCTCAAGTTCTTGGAGGACCGATATGTTCCACTCATGAAACTTATCATCAAATACTTCACACGTGAGGGTAGGTTCTCCAGACTTTATGCCTACCATATCAGATTACTTATGCACTTCACCAGGGTCAGAATGATGAGTATTCCTTATTTAATATGTAAAAACATAGAGAGGATTACTGTGATTGCAAAAAGAAAACCATACCCACAGCAACTCAATAGTATTTATCATTTTGCTGTCATCAAAATTGTTGTTTTGCATCAGCTCACTCAGTTGGGAGTGTCATGGGAAACTTTCATTGCCCATGAAAGCTTCAAGGGGTCTAAAATATTTGCAGATCCTCAAGAGGAAGGTGAACCTTCCAGGCAACAAAAAGAGCCTGAAATAAAAACTGAAGAGGCTCATATTCCTATGTTTGTAACTTATGAGAAAGGCACCAAGAGACTTTTTGCTACTGCCAAACAATTATTATCTCCACCAGGGGTGGAAGGGGTCTCGTTTTCTTCACCAGACCACAGGCAAATGCTATCTTCACCGGGGGTGAAAGGGGATTTTCCTTCTTCTTCAGATGAACAAGTACAGGGCAAAGACAAAGGAAAGCAACAAGTGCATGAAGAAGGCCCTACTGAAGGGCAAGACATGGATTTTGTTTTGGTTGACAAAGATGACACTGATTTGGGCTCTCAAAGCTCAAGACTCAAGGATATGATCATCAAAGAGAAGGACACAGCAATCCAAGCCTTATCACTTGACCTTGAGAGGGCCAAATGGATCATTAACTTTCTTGAGTAGGAGAACAAGCAACTGGAGGACAAACAAGCTATTATGGAGCTGCAAACAATTAGAGAAAACATGCAAGTGGCAAAAAGAAGAAAAATCAAGATGACATCCCTTGAGCAAGAAATTGAAGCTGACCGAGAATCATGGTTGGAAATAGTGAATATACACCTTGAGAATATGCTTAATAAAGCTAACAAAGAGAAGAAAATGTTGCACCATATGGCTTATCATTACTTAGCTCGGAATAAAATCTGCAAGACAAGGATAAACAACCTAAAAGCTAAGTTAAAGAGAGCCTTGAGAGCCAAAAAAGAACAAGATAAACTTAAAATTTTGGCTGAAGCTTCATTGGCTTAGCAAAGCAATTAGTAAGCTTGCCTCTTGCCAAATTTGAAGAAATTTTGGGAAAATTTTGTCATTTCACAATTTTGTAATGCAAAACATAGGAAATTTAAGCTAATGCACAACGCCACCGGCGCTGCGCATTGAGTTGGCTAAGAATTTTGCAAAATGTCTTTCATTTTTGGATTCCTCATGGAAAAATAATGAAACCCACAAATTTTCATAAGATTCGGAGGAGATCTGGGTCACCTAAAGGGCAAAAAACACCTAAAAATTGCCCTCTCTGCCACTTTTTGGACCTACATGAACCAGTCTTGGGAGAAATGATATTTGAATGGGAAAATGGACTCAAAATCCAAAAATTCTAGTTGTTCTAGAAAGTAGACAGGCAGATCTTTCCAACAAGCTATCTTGGGCCTGATTTGGTGAAGTGGAAGGCCTCCAAATTAAGCCTTGAAATGGCGCTGCGCATTAGGCAAAATTTTGCCAATTTTGCCAAAAAGTTCAGAATTTCACCTAGTTTACTGACAGTTGAATTTTTCTTCTCTCTTTGGTAAATTAATGATGTAATATGATGTAATGTAATGTATGTATGATGTAAATATGATGAAAAATGACTTGAGAAGGTAGATACATCAGTTAGAATTGGTTTGAGAATGAATGAATCAGTTTCCATAGTTTTAGAGGCAAGCTTTTCCACTGCCTATTTTTCAGTTCCTAGTTTAGATGTTGTTGAAACAGCTTCTTGACTCATGGATTCGACCCCTGATGGATAGCATAGGTGGTTTGATGCATATATCTTGTACTTTCTTAGTCATTTTTCAAGGTTGGACTCTTGTGGATGCATTGAGCTTTATTGTAAATCATTTCTGCAATTTGGCAAGGAAATGAACTAGGATTTTGCAGCATTTTGTGGGATTCTTGTAGTAATGTGTCTTGGCATTGTTTATTCCTTTGTTATTTAGTTTCTCTTATGTGTATATGTTCCAGCATCTATTTCTTTCTTCATAACTAAATGAATCAAGATAAATAGGTGGAATCCATTGATATTTAGTGCTCTGCCTTGAGGATACATTTAGTTTTTAATGTTTTCCACTATTTGAAGAGGACTCATGAACCTTGCATGCCCTCTCCAACTCCTCACTAGTCTTTAGACTGACCATCACATTCATTTTAAAGTGCTAAACCACTTGCCTACCTCTCCCCATAGAAACCTCTGCAAATCTAAGTTGATTTCTCGGACCCGAAGCTGCCTTCCTCATCTGATCCAGCGACCAATCATTAAAATCAATCAAAATCTTCTGAGTAAATATACCTAGTCTAAAATCAGCATTAAATTTCAGTCATCTCAAGCCTTAGTTGCTATATTCCTTTTGAGATTGACAAAGAGAGAGACCTTTTCCGACCTGGTAGGGCTAGCTACCAGGTTAGGCGTGGTTTGATGTTACCCTAAACCTGCCTTCCTTCAGCCTGAGTTAGATTTAGGCACTAACATAGTGGCGACCATACAGGGGAAGAACTGAAAACTATCACCCCAATACTTTAAAATAATTCTATACTTTTGGATGATAGGTTTAGAATTCAGTAGGTTGAAAAGATTGTAATGTCCATTTGAAATTTTGGGAACAATTCAACACACTGGCTTCCAGACGATACACCAGGGCTAATCCTGATCCTGATCCTCCTCCCGTGTATGAGAACCTAAATCTTATTCCAAGAATTCTCAGGCAAGATATTTATTTGAGTCCAGCATCAACTTTTAGATCTCATTCATGCCTAGTCATTTTTCAATACCTCGAAGATCTCCTGTTTGATGAACACTTTGATCTATCTTTGTTTGAAACTAAATCTGAAAGTGCAGTTGGTGATACTGTTTTAAATCCGCAATTTGTCCAATATCTTGAAACTGAAAGAGCAAATAGATCAATTGATGCTTATATTTTGAATCTTCAAACTTCTATTGTGGCTACCAATATTCCCGAGCTCTTAGAATCTGCATCTGCTACTCTTGGATCATCTGCTGTTTTGTCTAGCTCTGAAATTCATACTGAACCTCCTTTTATCCCCACCATTCCCGTGCAGCCCACCATATCTGATCAAAGATTTGTTGTCTCTTCTCCCCCTTCAACACCTCAAACATCTATCATTTCTTCACCGCCTTCCACACCCCATACACCCATTGCATCGACTGCTATTGTTGTTATAAATCCTCCTGCTTCTCCAAGGCCAGTTTCCAATCCACCTCGAGCAATGGCTGCCAGATATGCACCTCTCATTTTGCCACAGAATTTGGATGCTATGCCTGTTGATTACCAAAGTAAAATTCCATTGTTTGATGCTACCCAAGGTATCACAGTGCAGCAACATGTTGATAGGATGAGCGACTTCTTTGATCTTCACGAGGTAGATGAAGAGAATGTGACTATGCGATTATTTGTGTAAAGTTTTGGAGGTGAGGTGCGAAAGTGGTTTAGGGCACTGCCTGCTGGGACTATCAATACATTGGCGGTTCTTTATAGACAATTTTTGGATCGTTGAGAGGTAAAGAAAAATCCAATCCAAATTCTTTCCAAGTATGAAAACATAAAGAGGAATTTTGGTGAAAGTGTCCAGGATTACTGTGTAAGATTCAATACTATCTATAATGCCATTCCAACTGATATCAAGCCACCAATGGGGCTGGCTTTGATAAAATTTCCCGATGGCTTTGATCCCGACATGGCATACCAATTGAGAAAAGGAGATCCTGCTACATTGGAGGGTATGTAGAAAATTGCAGTGACTGTGGAGGCAAATCTGCTAGTTAAGAGAGCTAGGACAAAGACCGAGAAGAAGGTGACCATAAAGGAAGAAGCTTCTTCCTCAGATCATTTTCTTCGTAAAATTGAGAAAATGTTTGATAGATTAACTATTGCAGATAAGCCCAAGACACAGATCAGAAATCCAAATTTCCATGGTCAGCAACAGCCACAGTTCAGGATTAAACAGCGGGAGCAAAGAGTGCAAGATCAATCAGCACAGCAGCAAGTCAAGACTCCTCTACAGCAGAACTATGTGCATGGCCCGGAATCAGAGGATGATGAGAATCCAATAGGAGAGGAGAATCACTTTTTTACAGCAGATGGTTTGCCTATTTATATCACAGAAGATGAGGAATATTCAGAAAGCCCAACTGTATAGAAAGATGAGGATTTTATACTAGCCAATGAAACAATTTTGGAGGAAGAATCAGATGAATATCAGAGAGGATATATGAATGCACTCACAGTGCAGCAAAGACAATATTCACTCAGGGGTAGGGATGTACCAATCAATCCAATTAAAAAGTGGAAGGAAGCAGCACAGCCAAAGAATGATTCTCAAAATGTTCAGAAAAAAGGAAAGGAACCAGCAGATACTACTTCCAGCAAATGAAAAGTCAAACCAGCCAAATGCAGCAAAGGAAAAGTCTAAAAAGAAGGATGCTCCAGTCAAAGAGGTAGATAAAACTACAACCTTTAGCTTAGAGAATGAGATTGCTAAGTTAAAAGTGTCGATACCTCTGATTGAATTAATGAAGAATAGAAATTACAAGAGTCAAGTGTCCAAGATTTTGAATGTAGATCCCATGTCTGATATGGTTAATGTGGAAGATGACCAACCCGAGCTTATTTTTGGTCCAACATTAGAAGGCCAATCTGAGGATAGTGACGTAGCCCCGTTTTACATCAGCCTTAGATTGCATGATTTTGTCTTGCACAATGCCATGTTTGATTCAGGAGCATCTCACAACCTGATGCCAAAGGAAATTATGGAAAAATTGGGTTTGGATATCACTCGCAAATATCATGATCTTTATTCCTTTGATTCCGGTAGGGTCAGATGTATTGGTCTCATTAAGGATTTGGTTGTGACTTTAGATCAGATTCTAGCAAAGAATGTTCTCATGGATGTAGTTGTGGCCGACATTCCCCCTAGATTTGGCATGCTTTTATCTAGGTCGTGGGGTGAAAAACTCAAAGGGATATTGCAGTTAGATTTCTCCTATGCCACTATTCCTATGTTTGGTTAGCTGAGAAAATTATATAGTGAGAAAAAGATGAAGTATATGATCACGAGCAAGGAGAAACCTTTGAATCATCCGATTAATTATGTACATATAGATTTAGAATCTTTTGTTCTTTATTCTGACAATGGTTTTAATGATGTAAATAGTCAACTAGTTGAAGTTGAAGATATTCCAAAGATAACAGAAAATTTTAGGGCAGTACTTGATCAAGAGAGACAAAGGCTTGAAAGTACCGCTGAACAGTCTACATTCCGCCAACAGTAGAAAATTGATGAACAACAACCAAAGGTAGAAGAGCAGGCATAATTCTAGCACTTGGAGGAAGAAGCCGGTTTGTGGAGTATGGATTTTGATGGAGCAGTAGGTAAGGATGGTGTAGGAATTGGTATTTGGATACGCAGCCCTGTTTTCCTACCAAATAAAGTCCCGAGTAATGTAAGAGTTTGTTCATATAAATTGGCTTTTGATTGTTCCAATAACGAAGCCGAATATGAGGCATTGATTGCAGGCTTGAAAATACTCAAGAAGTTGAATGCAAAGAGAATTTCAGTTTATGGCGACTCCGAATTAGTAATCAAACAAGTCAAGGGTGAATACCAAGCCAAACATCCTTGAATGAGGGCTTACCATAATGCGGTTCTAGATATTTTGAGGTTGTTTCCAGATCATACTTTGACATGTGTCCCTCGTACACAAAATGTTATTGCAGATTCTCTTGCTACAACAGCAAGTAACTTAAAGATCCCAATGAATTCAAACAATAAGTTTGAAATTCATGTGAAGCATCGCCCAGCTGTCCCTGATAATCTAAGATATTGGCAGGTGTTTCAGGACGACAAAGAGATTGAAGATTTTCTGCAAAATGAAGGAAAATATAAAGATACTTCTATAGATGGTGAGCAAGATGATGGTGAACCAGAAATAGAGGTAAATCAGATGGAAGTATTACAGTTGAAAGATAATGTCATCCCTAAAGGCCTTATCCCTTTAAAGGAATTATTTGATCAAGATGATGTAGCCCGCAAGCCAAGCTTAGTGCTAACTGAGAAGGGTGTTGAAGATGTAAATATTGGAGCAACAGAAAATCCAAAAATGGTGAAGTTTTCAAAGGCATTACCTCCTCAGGTAAAAGCTAAATACATTAGTTTATTGTCTTCATTTTTTGATGTATTTGCATGGGACTATACAGATTTAAATGAGTACGACAAAAGCATAATTCAACATATCATTCCAATTAAGCCAAATCAGAAGCCATTTCGCCAAAAGCTGAGAAGGATAAATCTGAAGTTGCTGCCATCAATAGAAAAAGAGGTGAATCAATTGTACAAGGCTGGTATAATCGTTCTGATCAGATTTTCAGATTGGATCTCCAATTTGGTCCCCGTGAGGAAGAAGACAGGTGAGATTAGATTATGCATAGATTTTAGAAATTTGAATAAAGTGTCATTGAAAGATAATTACTTGTTACCGAAAATGGACCACATACTCCAAAGAGTAGTTGGAGCATCTCGTATGTCGTTGCTCGATGGGTATTCCGGCTATAATCAAATTTTGGTTCATGAAGATGACATGGACAGAATAACATTCACCACTCTTTGGGGGACATTCCACTATGCTAAGATGTCGTTCGGTTTAAAGAATGTTGGAGCAACGTTTCAGATGGCCATGGACATTGCCTTCGCAAATGAAAAAGATATGTTTTTAGTAGTGTATCTTGATGATTTGACTGTCTTTTCAAATTCAGATGAGGAGCATCTTTACCATCTAAAAATTGTTTTTCAATGTTGCAGAAAATATGGAATATCATTCAATCCCAAGAAGAGCTTGTTTTCCATGGACGAGGGGCAACTTCTAGGTCACATAATATCAAAAGAAGGAATCCGCATCGATCTTGCTAGAGTGGAAGCTATTCAGAAAATTGATTTTCCTCGTAATAAGAAAGAGATCCAAGCATTTAATGGTAAGATGAACTTATTACGTCTTTTTGTGCCTAATCTAGCTGAACACTTGAGGGAAATTACAAATATGTTGAGAAAGGATAGTGTGGTCAAGTGGATCGAAGAAGCCATGAAGTCTTTTAACCTGGTAAAGTTGGCTCTTTCTTCAGCTCCGATTTTGATCAGTCCGGATTATTCATAGGATTTTATATTATTTTCATTTGCTTCTGAACATACTATGGCAGCAGTTCTAATGCAGAAAAGAGATCAACTTGAAAAACCAATTGCCTTTTTCAGTAGGTCAATAAGAGATGCAGCCTTAAAATACAACATTATTGAGAAGAAAGCTCTCGCCTTGGTGAAAGCTTTGAAAGATTTCTGGGTATATATTCTGCGCTCTCATATTCTTGCTTATGTCCTGAACGCAGCAGTCAAATATGTTTTGGTACAAACAGATCCAGAAGGGAGGAGAGGCAAATGGATCGCAGCATTGCTAGAATATGACTTGGAGATAAAGCCAACAAAGCTAATCAAGGGGCAGGGTCTAGCAAAGCTGATGGCAGAGTCTAATTTACATGCATTGGACATAAACCTGATTGCAGCCATGTCTGAAGAAGATCAAGATAGTTCACTGATTCAAGTATCTGAAATTTTCCTTCTTTCTCCTTGGTATTCAGATATTGTATACGTGCTTCAGCACCTTTCACCGCCACCGAGGATGGCTAAAAATAAAGGTAGAACTCTGAAACTAAAGGTTGCTAGATTTTTTATTTTGAACAATGCACTTTATTGGAAAGATCCCGGAGGCATTTTGCTGAATTGTTTGACCGAAGAGGAAGCAAAACAAGTCATGAGTGATTTTCATAAGGGAGACTGTGGAGGTCACTTATTTTGGAAGACGACAGCTAACAAAATTTTGAGAGCAGGGTACTATTGGCCTACCCTCTTTGCTGATGTTTATAAAACTATCACAAGCTGTCATGAATGCCAGATTTTTCAGGGAAGGAGAAAGTTGCAGCCTCTACCTCTTAAGCCGGTTGAAGTTAGTGCACCGTTTTAGCAATGGGGCCTAGATTTTATTGGAGAGATTCATCCCACATCTTCAGCTCAGCACAAGTGGATCTTAACAACGACAGATTATTTCACGAAGTGGATTGAGGCGATCCCCACTTGGCAGGCTACAGACTCGGTAATAATTTAGTTTCTTGAAAATAATATTTTGTCACGTTTTGGCTGTCCTAACAAACTGATTACAGATAACGCAGCCGCTTTCAAGTCCAAAAATATGATTGACTTTTGTAGTAAATACAAGATTACCTTGGGACATTCTACTGCATATTATCCGCAAGGTAATAGATTGGTTGAATCTTCAAACAAATCATTGGTCAACATCATTAAAAAGTTGCTGGAAACCAATAAGAAGAGCTGGCATAAAAAATTGGTTAATGCACTATGGGCGGATAGAGTAAGTCAAAAGAAGTCAATCGGCATGTCTCCGTTCGAGATTGTATATGGTATCGACACAGTGTTCCCAACGTCTCTCACAGTCCTGGTTGTTAAAATTCTGCAGGAAGCTGGCAGCAAGGAAGATCATTTTCAGTGGAGAATAAGCCAAATGATCCATTTACAGCAGACGAGAGAAGAAGTTTTTCAGAATACCTTTAGGCTGCAAGAGAGAATTAAAAGGATTTATGATCAGAAGGTAAAGGTGGACAAATTTCAGATTGAAGACATAGTGCTAAAGTGGGATGGTAGAAATGAGGATAAAGGTAAGCACGGCAAGTTTGAGAACCTATGGAAGGTACCATATAGAATTGTTGCATATCGAGGTCAAAATGCTTTTCTACTCAAAGAAATGAGCGGGGAAGATTGTCTAGGAGGGCCGGTCAATGGTTGGATTCTGAAATGGTATTATCTTTGAGAAGTTTTCTGCTATCACATTTTGTCATTGTACATACCATTTTATTTCTTTCATTGCAAAGTTTGCACTGTCACCATTCATTCAGTTTGGGGCCCGAAGTGAAGGCTATAAAGCTAAATGTTTGGCTTCAGTCTTTGGTTATTTAGTGTCAGTTGTTTGCGTCATAGTTGAGTCAGTTTTGAGTCAAGATATTTGTTTTAGTGTTCAGAAGTTATTAAATCCATGTTGCCCAATGGATGTAGGCACTTATATGCTTTTCCAGAGATCTATGGTTCTTGGCACCTCCCAGGAGCTACCATCCCCATTAGAGCTAATGTTAGTGTCGGTATCTTCATCCCTCTATTAGTGATCAAATTTCTCTTTTTGCATGCATATTAGGTGTCCCACCCGATCAGTTGCATTCCATTAGGCCATGGATCAACTGATGGAAGTGGTTCATTGTCAATTTCCCTCATGACATTCACTTGTTGGCCTGTTTTCACATGTTTTAGGTCATTTACTGTCATTTTGTTTCATTTCATTTACAAAAGTCAGTTTTAGGGTTTTAGTCTCACTAGGTCTAGGGTTTGCCATCGTGGTCATCCAAAACTCAATAAAAGGTCAGCAGGCACATGAAGAGGTTTTATAAGTTCATAGAATCATAAATTCACTGATGATATGCTCAATAAATGGTTTTGAAAACAAAGTTTTTATTTTATGTACAAATTTTATGTAATTTAAAGTGTTTCTATATGTAATAAGTTCAGCAGCTACTCTTGGTCACCTTGCCAACTCTAGCCACTGCAAAAAAACAAAAGCATCAATGCATCAGTCCATCAATTGATCAAGAAAAGTCACACTTCAAAGGAAAAACAGAGTTTTTAAGCAAAAGTGACTAAGACTTTATAAAAGTGGGTTTGAAATAAGGAAAAATTAAAAGGCATCCATATATAAAGTGAAATTATGCTATTCATCTATTTCATTGTGCAAAACACCCTTGAAGAGCTAAAATCACGATTTGGAGGCAAATTGAGCAAAAGAAGGTGAAAACCCTGTTTTTCTAGCAAATCTGCCTGGCACTGCGCATCAGAGGCTTGGCGCTGCGCATCAGACTGGCGCTGCACATCAGCGGGTTTCAGTCAGTGTAAAATTACAAGGGCGTTGCGCATCAGGAGAGCACTGCTCATTGGGCCCAGTGCGTTGCGCATCAGCCAAGAAAGTGCCAAAACCATTCCAAATCACCCAAAACTCTCAAAAATGTTGCGTTGCTCTCCTACAAGTAAGTTCTCATTGGTCTTCAGCTTAATTTGGTCTTCTACATGTTTTCTTCATGAGTTTTGCATCTTGAAAATCAAACCATAGCTTGTCTTCATAAATTTCCATTTCATTGTAAAACTTTCACTCCATAAGCAAAACCAACATCTTTTTCCCCTTTTCTATACTTCATTGCCCTAAATTAATCCATTAATTCCATTTTCCCTATCCCTCTCCCCTAAGAAAACTCATTTCCTTCATCAAACCCTAAGTCCCTTCATAAAACCCTAATTTCCAAAACTTCTCCCTTCATTTCCCAACTCCATTCCACATTTGTAAAATCTCTTCGTACTCATCTTCCTTGTCCTCATCCATTATCATTTTCCATCTCACTTCCCTAAGACAAGCACCATGACAAGAAACAATGAATCAAGTTATGAAGAAGAAAAACTTAGTGATAGCTTAGGGGAAAGAAATGTACAACCTAGGAGACCTCACAAGGGTGGAAAAATTATTAGAGAGGAACCTATTAGCATGATTGAACTCCTTGCTTGCCCCCTTGCTACCACATGTTTCAGATATCAATCTTGCTTTGAGTTTTGTGAGATGGTTGAGAGGGTTAAATACCATCATGAGTTAGCAAGGCAGTTTGTCATAAACATGGAGAATAATGTGGTGCACCTTGCTGGGATCAATTTCACTCTTTCACCAGCTATTATTGCAGAAGCTACTAGAATGCCAAATGTAGGGGAAAAGTGGAACAAAAGGCAGAATATCAGCAAGCAACATTATGAACCATATATCAAGGCCAAATATCATGGTAAACTTAGCAGGGTGTTTCCTTTCAAGTTCTTGGAGGATCGGTATGTTCCACTCATGAAACTTATCATCAAATACTTCACATGTGAGGGTAGGTTCTCCAGACTTTATGCCTACCATATCAGATTACTTATGCACTTCACCAGGGTCAGAATGATGAGTATTCCTTATTTCATATGTAAAAACATAGAGAGGATGACTGTGATTGCAAAAAGAAAACCATACCCACAGCAGCTCAATAGTATTTATCATTTTGCTGTCATCAAAATTGTTGTTTTGCATCAGCTCACTCAGTTGGGAGTGTCATGGGAAACTTTCATTGCCCATGAAAGCTTCAAGGGGCCTCAAATATTTGCAGATCCTCAAGAGGAAGGTGAACCTTCCGGGCAACAAAAAGAGCCTGAAAGCAAAACTGAAGAGGCTCATATTCCTGTGTTTGTAACTTATGAGAAAGGCACCAGGAGAATTTTTGTTGCTGCCAAACGAGTACTATCTCCACCAGGGGTGGAAGGGGTCTCATTTTCTTCACTAGACCACAGGAAAATTCTATCTTCACTGAGGGTGAAAGGGGCTTTGCCTTCTTCTTCAGCTGAACAGGTACAGGGCAAAGACAAAGGAAAACAACAGGTGCATGAAGAAGGCCCTACTGAAGGGAAAGATAGGGATTTTGTTTTGGTTGATGAAGATGACACTGATTTGGGCTCTCAAAGCTCAAGACTCAAGGATATGATCATCAAAGAGAAGGAGGCAGAAATCCAAGCCTTATCACTTGACCTTGAGAGGGCCAAATGGATCATTAACTTTCTTGAGCAAGAGAACAAGAAACTGGAGGAAAAACAAGCTATTATGGAGCTGCAAACAATTAGAGAAAATAGGCAAGTGGCAAAAAGAAGAAAAATCAAGATGACATCCCTTGAGCAAGAAATTGAAGTTGACTGAGAATCATGGTTGGAGAAAGTGAATATCCACCTTGAGAAGCTGCTTAATAAATCTAACAAAGAGAAGAAAATGCTGCGCCATATGGCTTATTATTACTTAGCTCAGAGTAAAATCTGCAAGACAAGGATAAACAACCTAAAAGCTAAGTTAAAGAGAGCCTTGAGAGCCAGAAAGGAACAAGATAAAATTAAAATTTTGGCTGAAGCTTCATTGGCTCAGCGAACCAATTAGTAAGCTTGCCTCTTGCCAAATTTGAAGAAATTTTGGGAAAATTTTGTCATTTCACAATTTTGTAATGCAAAACACAGGAATTTTGAGCTGATGCGCAACGCCGTTGAGTTGGCTAAGAGTTTTGCAAAATGGCTTGCATTTTTGGATTCCTCATGGAAAAATAATGAAACCCAGAAAGTTTCATAAGATTTGGAGGAGATCTGGGTCACCTAAAGGGCAAAAAACACCTAAAAATTGCCCTCTCTGCCACTTTTTGGACCTACAGGAACCAATCTTGGGAGAAATGATTTTTGAATGGGCAAATGGACTCCAAATCCAAAAATTACAGTTGTTCCAGAAAGTAGACAGGCAGAGCTTTCCAACAAGCTATCTTGGGCATGATTTGGTGAAGTGGAAGGCCTCCAAATTCAACCTTCAGGTGGCGCTGCGCATCAGGCAACATTTAGCCCAGTTTGCCTAAGAATTCAATATTTCACCTAGTTTGCTGACAATTGACTTTTTCTTCTCTCTTTGGTAAATTAATGTTGTAATATGATGTAATGTATTGTACTATGATGTAAATATGATGAAAAATGACTTGAGGAGGTAGATACATCAGTTAGAATTGGTTTGAGGATGAATGAATCAGTTTCCATAGTTTTAGAGGCAAGCTGTTCCACTGCCTATTTTTCAGTTCCTAGTTTAGATGTTGTTGAAACAACTCCTTGACTCATGGATTCGACCCCTGATGGCTAGCATAGGTGGTTTAATGCCTATATCTTGTACTTTCTTAGTCATTTGTCAAGGTTGGACTCTTGTGGATGCATTGAGCTTTATTGTAAATCACTTCTGCAGTTTGGCAAGGAAATGAACCAGGGTTTTGCAGCATTTTGTGGGATTCTTGTGGTAATGTGTCTTGGCATTGTTTATTCCTCTGTTATTTAGTTTCTCTTATGTGTATATGTTCCAGCATCTATTTCTTTCTTCATAACTAAATGAATCAAGATAAATAGGTGGAATCCATTGATATTCAGTGCTTTGCCTTGAGGATACATTTAGTTTTTAATGTTTTCTGCTGTTTGAAGAGGACTCATGAACTTTGCATGCCCTCTCCAACTCCTCACCAGTCTTTAGATTGACCATCACATTCATTTTAAAGTGCTAAAACACTTGCCTACCTCACCCCACAGAAATATCTGCAAATCTGAGTTGATTTCCTGGACCCAAAGCTGCCTTCCTCATCTGATCCAGCAACCAATCATTAAAATCAATCAAAATCTTCTGAGTAAATATACCTAGCGTAAAATCAGCATTAACTTTCAGTCATCTCAAGTGTTAGTTGCTATATTCCTTTTGAGATTGACAAGGAGAGAGCCCTCTCCCAACCTGGTAGGGCTAGCTACCAGGTTAAGCGTGGGTTGATGTTACCCTAAACCTGCCTTCCTTCAGCCTGAGGTAGATTTAGGCACTAACATGTCGTTCTTTTTATATCATGTTGCTAAAGGATATCTAGAAGGCCAATAAATAATTGGTTTATAAAGAAGTCATTACAATTCTTTATGTTGAAGAAATGACCTTTTAGGCCTTCTTGTTTATGGCCATGTGGAAACCTTTGCCTAGTCACCTACAACATGTGGCACCACTTGATATGGTCATGTTGCATGATAGTCATGCCATCATCTTGGGGCCACCTTTGTTTTACAAGCCACAACCTTGCTACAACCTATTGTAGAGTGCATGGTGTGGAGGTAGTCTTCCCTTTGACCCCTCTAAATATTTGTATCACCTAGCTTGTTGCTTTCCTTCTTTGGTGTAGAGTATAGGATGGAGAATGTGAGTGTGGAGTGTAGAGCTAGCTAGGCTCCCCTCTAATGACTTATTCATGTCTTGTTCTCTATAATACTTGGAACTCCATCTGCTTTAGTTTATGCAGAGTGTTGAGTGCAGTGATGTGCCCCTCTAATTTCTATCCCATCCTCTACATGCTCATGACTCTATGTGCCTTATTTCTTATGCAGGGCACAAAGTGTGGAGCTAAGGTTCCACTCACCTTGCTCAAACCTCCTCATGGGAATACCTCTACATACACTTTGCCATTTCAAAGCATTTAGGCATGGAAAATCAAGGCTTTATGCATGGGAATCGAAATATTCTATAACATAAAATTCCTAGAACAATAACCTCTACCATGCCATATCCTCAAGGATCCAATTAAAGATCATTTAAGGTCACATTAAAAATGACCTAGAATGAAATAATGACAAATGGAAACTTGCTTAAGGAAGACCTTCCTTCTAAGATGACCTTGGCTACCCAAAATTGACAATGCAAGCTAACCTTTAAAGCCAAGGATGAGCCTTTTCTTGAATGACAAAACAATTTACCCAAACACATTAACGAGTGATTTTGATTGTTTGAAAAGCTTCTAAAAACAACTTTTAAATGCATGTAATGGATGTTACCTAATTTTCTATCTTTTTAATTTAGAGCTGTAAATTTTAATAACATAATATAAACTAGCTTTAACATAATTTATACTATCTTTAGCTAAAAGAGAGTCCAGAGTCTTATATTCCTTCCCAGCAAGAGCACATCCTTTATCACTGTATCCCATGGTAATATCTTTGAGACTAGATTATAATGGGTTAACCATTTTTCTTTTCTCTAGCATAATAAACCAAACTATTGTTAGTGAATTAAAGATTGATGAAACATGTTGTTAACATTGATACATGGAAGTTACAATACAAGTAAAACAACATCATAATATCACTGACAACTAAGTTTTCAACTATGCATGATTATTATTCATCATTATGATGAAAATAAGCATATCCGTGGAACAAGGTAGCTTTCGACTTAATATTATACCAGAAAGTGGTGGAACAAGTAGCTTGATATTTTATGTGGTGGAACAAGTGGCTTGATATTTTATTTTGCCGACATTGGTGAGTGGTGTGATTGTTAGTCTAGGGATTCAAAGTAGATCTGGTGTCACAATTTCAGTGAACGCGGTGTCGGTAGATATGATGTGACCCCTCATCTCATCGTGAAAGCTTTGCCTTTTGCTGCCCCATTATTGTGCCCCGCGGGCTTTATTTAATTTGTGACAAATAGACAAAATGATATGTACGCACTCTAAAGGGACGACCACGTGCTGAACAACTACTAAAAACATTAAAATTTTAATCAAAGTTTGACCAAAAAATCCCAATGATAAAAGAAGTTTGAAAGGTTCAATGTGCTGAATTAGTTTGGTGGATGTTAAATTGTTTTATTATTTTAGTTTAATTAATATTAATTTTATTTAATATTAACATTGAAAATTTTAGCAATTTTATTATTATTTAATAATACTTTATATTTGATAATGATGTCTAATATTTAATAGAATCAAACATAATTTATTGTTTTATATATATATATAAAGCTTAGTTAACTTATTTTATCTTAAATTTAATTATAATTAATATAAATTTATCTCAATTTTATATTTATTAAATTATTAAAATATAAGTAAAATATTTTAAATTAAAATATAATTATCTTGACTTATTTTTATTATAATAATATATTTTAAACTATTTAATAGTAACTTGTTATATATATATATATAAAAGATTTATTATAATAATTATAATTTTTTATTTAAATATTAAAATGATAGGCTTAAAAATATTAATTAATTTAATTTCATTTTAAAAATAAATTTATTGATATTGAAAGTCATCATAAACTTGTATAATTTTATTTCAATTTCATATTGATTAATTATTGAGAGATTAAATTTTTCAAGATGTAAATTTTTTTTTGAGCGTAAAACTTGAGGAAAGGTTTGCACTTCGAGAGATTTCATCTCTCTTCACACTTAGTAGATCCAAAATTGAGATGGATCTATGATGGTTTTATTAAAACCTTGATAATGCGTATAATTACATATATATGCTGCATTTTCTTCATCATGTTTTATGATTTTTTTTTTTTTAAATCAAAATTTTAATGGAATATGCATAACATTGATGTTATATGTAGGTAGATAAATAGATAAATATATAATTAAAAAAAAGTATTTCAAATATTAAATTCTTGTGTGCTTAATTAATTAAATTTAAATATGCTCCCAAGGAGGGTGCTCAGGAACAGGCATCCTCCCCGCACCCTTGATATGATGCTAGGTGTTCCCCACCGCCTTCATATGGAAGGGGGTTGTGATTCCCACTATACTTGGTGCATTGCATGCGCTCTCATTAGATCATGGCACGAAACTGACACAAAGTTAAACTTCATTTGAATATTGCAGGCAACATAAGGAGGTACAAGACAACTCAACAAGAGAATTCTATCAGATTGGTAGAGCTAGAGGAAAAAGATGTCAGTATAGACCGCAAGCTGACCATTTTAACGAAGAGATCAACAAACATCTTCTTCTTCTCGGATGATGGTAGTGACTAGCTAGTGTGGATGCTCGAAGATTCTGCCCAATATTTATTATGAATCATTGGTTTTTTGCTTGCAACACTAGTAGTCTTTTTTGTCTTCTCGCGTCGATGTATGTCAAGGTCTGACACAACCATCCTATTTTTATAAGTTTGCATTTACAAAACGATCTAGTTAGGCGGTGTCTTAACAACCTCAAGACTCTGAACTTATGTCACTGGTTTGGTTTCTTTTTAGGTAGACCAGTGACATACTTTTTTGTCTTTAAGTAATCCCCATTTGAAGTAATGCAAATTGCCGAACTTCATTTTTTTATTTTTATTTTTAATTTAAATATAAACTTCTAAATTATAATGGTTACAAATATAAATTATTATTTTATTTTATATGCTCAAATAGATATGTGTGTGTGTTTATTAATTAAATTTATTAAATTTTTATATGTTTATAATTATATATTTTGAACCTCCAATCAAGGTGAGGAGCGACATGGCAATGGAGGTTGGGGGGTGGGGCGTCTTCCACCATGTCACCTCCCATAACATTTAGGAGGGGGGTGGCATGGACATCCCACCTCATGCATAACACATGCGAACCTTTATTCCTCATTCTCTACAATGGCCAACCTCCTTATGTTAGCTTGTCCTGTTAACTAAGACTTTACTCTTCAGAATTTATGGTATGCCTAGCCTCCTTCCACACTGTTGGTGGGACTATTGCCTCGGTTGTCTGGTAGTGTTGGGCTTGTGCTTAGAGGAATTTTGTAGAACCATGGTGTGACCCTCGACCTTTTCTTGAGACTGGGTTGCTTGCCTTTGGAATTGAAGTGACAATGACTTGGGCTTGCATGCAAACTTATTTGACCTCCGCATCTAGAAGGATTAGCTGCTTGCATGGGATGTTGGATTTGGGACTAGAGTTAGAACTATGGCATGCAGAGACTTCACGCCACGGGACGCTGCAGAACTCACCGGGACTGAAGGTGGATGTTGTTGTTGGTGTTACCTTGCACTTATTGTTTGTGAATTTATTGGCTCCGATATAGAAGGACGTTGTTAGCAATTTTCAAGCTTATCTCTCTATCCTTGTTTTCTATTGTTATGCTTTGAGTTCTTATGGCATAAGTTTGGTTGTTTCCTTTTAAATTTTTTTCATTAGAGAAATTTTGAGGTCTAAAATGGGCTTCCTAAGGAATACTATAAAATAATAGTGTAAATAATAAAATAAGATTAGATTACATCATCAAATTTTAGAGGGAAAAAAGAAAAAAACCATTTTTTCAACTTGTATTTTCAACTTATCTCCTTATGGGTTTACTCAAATTTCGAGTGGGAACACACGTTGGATACATAAGTTAATTACTCATCCAAGGAGTACTCATGTTGCATACTTTCGATGGATCCTGCTACATGAAAAATGAGAAATACATGAATTAACTAAATAATTACATCATGTTTTTTAATGTATTTCTCATTTTTCATGTAGCAAAGTTCATTGAAAGTATGCAACATGGGTACTTCTTGGATGAAGAATTAAATTTTTCATCCAATGAGTGCTCTTGCTCGAAATTTGAATAAAACAATAAGGAGATAAGTTGAAAATATGAGTTGAAAAGGCAATTTTGTTTTTAAATTTATATTTTTACTCAAAAAATGGTGAATCATCCCCCATGGTTGACATCATCATATTGAATCATATTGGTTCTTTTAAAGTTGATTTTGGCTATACATTTTTGTTTTGAGGCCCATTTTAGACCTTAAAATTTCCCTAACGAGGGTTCAATCTGACCTGCTCTTTGGAGTTTCCTAGCATGAGGGTGCCCCTTCTTGGAGGTGTTTGCATATGTCTTTGGTGTTTTTTCCTTCCTATTTTGTTGGTTTGGGTTGTCCCAAACTATCTAAATTTCCTCTCTTTTATTTTGTTTCAACCCGATTAGTTTCATTCTCCTCATTCTAGGTTTATTATGGGACATTTGTCTTGTTTGGTCTTTCCCCTACAGGTGTAAAATGCGTCGAAAATGCATGCATAACCGTAGGGGTGCTAGGAGCAAAGGTCCACAAGGTCGACCACATGTCCAGGCCTAGGCACAGGAAGTTGTAACCATATTTCACTTTGCTACTCCTCTTGAAATTCACAAATAAATTCACTAGCTTGAATCGCTCACCACTAATGACTGCTAGGCATACTTCAACTCTGAAATCCTGGAGGAAGTAACCAATTGGGTTCCTGGCCCTAGGCACACCATTGCAAGACTGAGTCAGTATATGAATTCCATCACCCTCCACTTTGCGCTAAGTCTTGAAAGAGAAGCGTGAAGATTGGAATAACATCATCTCTTCCTTGAACCAGATCAAGTAGGTGCGACAATATCAATGCTCATGTTTGGCTAGCTTCGATGCTTGATTGACTCACTTGGAAATTCATCTTCAATGTGAGCTCAAGCATTCTACTCCTGCTAGTACAAGTTCTAAGGGCTTTGCTCCAGTGACCTATTTAGACTCTTGATCACATAACATGTCATGATTTAGCTATTTTTCTTATCTATTTAACTCAATCTTTGATAGTTCTAGTTATTTTCAGCAGTAAACACTTTATTTTGATACTTACTATTAAATTATTGGTCAACAGATCTGGTTTCCCTCGTGGAAAATTGAGATCGATAGTAGTATGAACTATGTTGATTAGGATGTTGTATTTTGAAATAATATGTTTTTAAATGTCATGGTTACAAAATTACAATATAACAAATTGAATCAAATCGATTTATTATTTTTATTGCTTCTTTAATTGAGCCAACATTATGTTTTATTTGTATTATTATTTTGTTTAATGCTTCATTTTAATGTTATAACATCTTTCTCATATTAAGCCAACATTTAAATGTTTATGCTCATTTGCAAATACTACAACATTTCCTTCCAAGACTAAATGCCTCTCAGCACGATAAAAAAATAAAAATACTAAAATAAACTATAATATAAATTAAATAATTGATATATATATATATATATATATATATATATATATATTTCAATATCATAAATACGATGGTAATTTTTATTCCATTCCATACTTAAAAAAACACATTAAAATGAATTTACAATGGCCATAATTTTTTTTTAACTTATAATAAGAATATGCACATTTATTTTTTAATTTTTTTGGTCACTACATTACATTGAGATAAATGGATACTTTTCCTACTTATGAGTTAGCTTTGAATTTGATGCATTATTTTTTTATGAGTTGATTTAGCTTGTAGAATTGTAAGTTTCCTTGAGTGAGTGTTATGGTGATACTTTGATTATCATGGAAATTCAAGGATAATTTAAGGTTGAATGGTCGAAAATGAAGGGGGTATGAATCCAAGGTATATAATGCAATGGAGTTCACTATAATGATGCATTCGACATCAATATTGTAACTGATCCGGATCTTGGGAGGAGGCCCCCAAGATCTAAAAGATTGAAATGGATCTTGGGAGGAGAGACCCCCAAGATCTGAAAACTTGCAATGGATCTTGGGGGAAAGGACCCTAAGATCTGAAAACTTGAATTGCCAGAAGAAAAATAGGAGAATGCCCAATAAACAAAACCACAAAGAAACTTTTTATTAAAACCCACTGATCTGGATTTAAACAGGAACGCAACAAATTACTGAGATAACCATAAAGACAGATATGCAGCGGAAATAATACTTCATTTCATTACTGTAAAATACTGAAATATGCTTACAAACAGAAATGGAAATAAACCAGCTAGGGCGATGGTAGCTTATCTCTGAGAAGAGATGTGGTGGCTACATGCCTTTGAACTGTGTTACAATGAGGCTCGAAGGCCTATTTATTGTTGAGAAACAATGGAAAACCCTTCACATTCCAAAACCTAACCCTAGAAGATGAAACGCCAAATTGTGGGCCCCGTTTCTGGGTAAGTTGGTACATCAACTTCCCGGGGTCGCGAATTGGTCATATTATCTCCGTTTGACGCGCATGATAGCCCGTTGGAAAGATCTCTCCGAGGACTACGACGGAAAAGACGATTTTTTGACAAAAAATCGCTGGCGGTAGATTTCCCAAAAAACGTCGTTTAGGGCCTCAAAACGGCAACGTCGTTTAGGGCCTCAAAACAGCTTCGGAAGTTTAGGACCTGAAAAATTGCTAAAAATAGTAAACTGTGCTACAATTTAGGAAATTGAAAAGACTGAAAGAGACAGTTGTGGGGGTCCAAATGGGATAGGTGGGTGGCCACCAACATCCACCTGGATCAGTAACTAGCTCAAATATACCTAAGCAAACAAGAAAATAGACGATGATGAAGGTGTGTAGTGTGGGTCTTTTTCATATGTGATGCTCTAATGGATTTCCTAAAATTTCAAGGATTCTTTCACTTCTGCTCTCCTTGTTCACTTTTCCTTGACCAACATGGCAGGTTTTTTCTCCTTGTATCATTTCTCCTCGACTCTTTTAGATTTCCTACTTGAATTAGTGTGGGGTTTACCTTGGTTATTTTTCTTGTTATCTTTGGGCTACTAGTCATCCTCCCCAACCCCTTTTCTTATATATTGTTATAGCTTTTGGGGTGGTGGAACTATAAGGTCTTTTAGTTCAAACAATTGTAGTCATTCTATTCTTCAAACACCAAGGTCCACCATACCTTCTTCTCTAGTTTTCTAGCTTCAAGTGAGAGCCTTGGTTGGTTGTCTTTATGTCTCAATGGGAATCTAGTGGAAGATGCTTGCAAGGGATTTTAGTGGTGGTTTTGGTGCTATTACTTGTGTCTACTAGTGGTTGTATGCTCCTGGTGTGCTAGGGTGTAGTAATTGGGGTTTGCATTAGAAATAGATGGATTTTGTGATGACTACCAAAATAAGAGTTTTCTAAACATAGTTGAAGGGTTGCAGTAAGGTAAGGGAAGGCCACAACCTTTCTACACCTCATTCAACCAACACACAACTAAACACAATCAAAAAATTATTAATAAACTAGTTGATTTAGTTAAGAAAAAATGCCTTTATATGATGAAGCAAAAAATACAAGATGATTTTCAAGACTAGGTATCAAACTCTATATTTTCCAGGTTCAAGAACACCAAAATGTTTCATGCCATGTAGTTTTATTAGATGGCAAAGACTTTGGCAGCCCTCACTTTGGAAAATCAGGGGCATAAGTGTTAGTGTAAAGATTTCAGAGAAGTGTACCTAAAATGCTTCACTTAAGTCGCTGGTGACAAGTGACCTTAACAATAAAATATGGTTGTCTATGCTTCAGATCTGCAATGAAAAAAGAAGAAAAACCCTACAGCAAAAGATCATATGCAACCAGAAACATATAACAACAAAGATAAATGTGTAGATACCCAATGGATCATATGAATATGAAAATTTTATTAATAGAAATGATACACCTGGTGAGGAGAACTTATAAAATTGGGTCTATAGACCCCCCTCCATGGGATGGGTCATTTTGATGCACTTGTACTTCAACAATTTGTTTCTCTCTCTCAACTTCCAATGGGAGGAAATAAAAAATAGCTTGAACTCAAGTGGGAGCTCAAATGTGATGAGACAATAGTGGTGACGATCAGAATGATCAAGGCGAATAATGAATGGAAAACCCTCTTATTTATACCAAAGTATTAAGCTAAATTAGGAATTGGAAAATAGTTAATAATTATTGATCAAATCAAAATCTATTCGTTGGGAATACTTTATTATATTTTTTTGGAGAGGGAATATATATTCAAAATGGTTAAATATCTTTATTTAGAAAGTGGTTGAAGTAATTAACAAATAAAAATGATTTCTTAACTCATTTATGAGAATTAAGAAAAAAAATAGTTATTAAATAGTGGTTTAATAATGATCTCATAAGGAAAATATGGAATAAATAAGGAATAAAAAATAAATAGTGATTTATTTAATTATTCCAAGGTGGTTAAGTCAAAAGTAATTAAGAAATAACTATCAAATAATGATTTAATAATTATTTCTATAGAAAATTAAATAAATAATGATTTATTCAATTATTCTCATGGGGTTTTTGAATTTTAATGAGAAATAATTTAGGAAAGATGATTCACTAAATTAGTTCTTATGGTGAAAGTGGTTTTACCATGGTAAAATTATTCCTGCATGGTCTATTTCGATCCACCTAGTAAGAAATGGCTAGGTGATCATTTTTTGGGTGATAACAGATTGCCCCACAATGTAAGAGCATTAGGAGCAAATCGTATGATCGAAATATGTTGTAGGTTGCACTTTCACGAGACATCGAAGGAGAGAGAGAGAGAGAGAGAGAGAGAGAGAGAGAGCAAGGAAAGGAAGGAATAATAATGGAGGGGGCGAGACCTACTTAGTTGATAGAAGTCTCCTTTTATTGGTAAGTACATAATCTCAAATGAGGCGGGGGAGGCATACCCATACTCGTCGAGATAACTGAGTACAAATAATAATGATGTGCCCAACAATGTGGGTCTAAGAAACAAAGTACATGATACATGATATGATGACATCAATGGGCTAGAAAGTGATACAATGATACAATGAGTCCCATATACATAATGCGTCTGGAAAACAGAGGCCAAGGCTGAATACAATAAAATCTGCTGGTTTGAAGGAGACGTGCATGTTGTGGGCACTAGAAGAGATGGAAATCGAGCTAGTCAAATCTATTGAACTACATATGAGGCTGGATCATGATCTGCTATCATCCAGGAATGTGGAGCTACGTGAAGGGCCACCCTCTCATGAGGTTTGAAACATCTCACACACACCCGAGAAATGCTGGTACAATTTGCTGGATCGCTGAACCATCAAGTGTACAATTTTTGATCGTGTGATAGTGAGCTGGAGTCGAGCACACAAGAAACAACAAAGGAAAAGGGAAATGATGATTCACTTTTATTTATCCGAGGTACCAATCAAGGATGAAGGTTGGAACCAAGGAACACCACCCTATAAACCACTCTCTTGGAAAAAATGTGCTGAAGTCGACAGAAGAGGGCCCATCAATGTTGAGACAATGAGGATTCCTCAACGAAGGCACGAAGATAATAGTAATGTGACTGAGAGACTGCTACCATGGATGATGATGGAAGGATAATATGAGTGGTGGAATTATGACTTCCCTTGTCAAATCATAATATGTTAGGTCTCTATAATACTAGTGATTCCCCCATTATTATTGTCGTTGTATCTCTTATTATTATTGTTGTACCCCTATTGTCCCCATATTTTTATTATTGTGCCCCATAAAATCCCTCTATTGTTATTTTTGTGGCTTTATATTATTATTGTTAGGTCGGCTTGGTTATATTGTGTCCCCTTAGACTCCTATATATAGAAAGGAGGTTTTGTCATTTGTATCATCGAAGAATTGTTCATTTGTGTAATGTAAAGGAGGTTGCCCCTTCAAAGAGGCTGAATTCTGAGGTGTTCAACTATCTTTTCTATATTTTTGTGAGCTAGTTTCATAACATTTGGTATCAGAGATTTGGATTCTAGGGTTTCACTGCTCCAAACAAGTTATCGTGGAATTTGCGCTATAACTTTTTTTCTTCGACGTTTCAGACGCTAAAAAAAAACCCATTTGGGTTGAAACATTCTGAACATTGGGTCTGAATTTCAGAGCTTTTTGCGCTATATTTGTGGAGATATGATCTGAGGAAGTTGGCCTTTTTGCAGCCTCCCGAATTACATTCCAAACAAGTGACTTGGGGAAAATCATCATAACGTTTGTTTTGAGCATCAGATTGAAATTTCGTAAGAAGTTACAGAAAAAGGACACACTGCAGTTTCCTGTATATATTTTTTAGATACTAAGGTCAAAACAGTGACACGTGGCACTTCATACAATTTCGCTCTTTTGAAAAGGTATATAATCAGGTCATCTTGGGAGATTGTGCATAACTCTTTCTTGGAGAATCTAAATTCAATTAGACTAGTGGCATTAGAAAGAGGACACAAAGGGCTACTGCAGGTCGCAATTTCATAACTGGAAGATCCGAAATTACAGAGATACATCAGATGCAATATCGAGCTCCTACAAAGTGAAAAAAGGTGTGTAGATTTTTTTAAATTTTTGCATAAGCTTGGTTTGAAAAATTAGTTTGAAGGAATTCAAAGGGAATAGTGAAGAATTATTAGCATTAATTAATGCCCCGAAGAAAGAAAATGGAAACACCTAGTAAGAAACCTGAAAGCTCTAGCATGACTCGTGAAGAAGAGGAAGAAATGCAACATGATATATCAAAATTACAAGACCAAGTACAACAAATTTCACTCTCACTAAAGGTAAATGAAGCCAAGATGAATGGCGTGGAAGCTAATATGAATGGCATGCAAGTTAAGATGAATGGCGTGGAAGCTAAGATGGATGGCATGGAAGCTAAGATGAATGGCATGGACGATAAGATGGAAGAATTGAAGATAAATTTGAATAAGTTGCTACAAGAAATGGTCACTAATGGTGAAAGGGTAGTAAAGGAAACTCATGATGAGAACAAAAGAAATGTTAATCATGATTTCATAGACTCTAATGTTGGATTGAAGACCCACCATATTCCAAAAATCGATATGATGATGTTTGATGGCAAGGATCCCGCAACATGGATACTACAGATGGAGCGATTTTTCGATCTCCATAATGTGTAAAACACACAAAAGGTACATATTGCAACTTTATATTTGGAACCAAATCAGTTTGTATGGTATCAATGGCTTTGCTCTCGTAAAAAAATTGTCACTTGGGCAATTTTTACGGAAGAAATGACAACACATTATGAGGATACAAAAAGCAACACCTTTTTTAGCTAATTGATAAGTCTCAAACAAAAGGGTTCAATGATGGAGCACATTGAAGACTTCCAAAAATTGAACATAAGGGTAAAATATATTCCAGAGGAGCATAGGATTGATGTGTTCATAGGGACTTTAAAGGATAATATCCAACATGAGGTTCACCTTTGGGAACCTGATTCATTGGAGAAGGCATTCAGGTTAGCAAGAAAAATGGAAAGAAAAATTATGGCAACGAGGAAGCCTACCACTCACAACTATAAAGATGGAAGTGTTGTTGCCCCTAGCCTTCCACAACCTATAAGGTTGACACCACAACGATTGGAAGAAAAAAGAGCAAAAGGGCTTTGTTACAGTTGTGATAGCAAATACACTAAAGGTCATAAGTGTGTTGACAAGAAATTATTCTACATAGATTGTGAAGAGGAGGAAGAAAAGGAACAAGAAATGTCGAAAGAAGAGAATATACTCCAGGAACAAACCCTAGATAAAGAAGAAATGGATCTAACCATATCTTGTAATGCATTGGCTGGAATTACCACTCCTCAAACTATCAAGATAGAGGGACATATCAAGAAGAAAGAGATAATAGTGTTGATTGATTCAAGAAGTACCCACAATTTTATTCATTGTAAGATAGCAAAAGAATTGAGTTGCTTCCTATATCCAGCACCAGAGTGTCAAGTGATGGTTGCAAGTGGAGGAACCATAAATTGCTCTGGAAAGTGCCATAATATCAAGCTATACATGGGAGAATATGTATTGAATAGCCCAATGCTTTCCATTCCAATGGGAGGTGCTGATGTTGTACTAGGAGTCCAATGGCTACAATCCTTGGGTACAATAGCTTTTAATTTTCAAGAACTTTTCATGAAATTTTCTGCGGAAGGAAAGGAAGTTGAATTAAGGGTTATTGCAGGGAAACCGGGAAAGATAATAAGCTCTAACGGTATGACAAAGCTTCTAAAAAAGGAACAACGAGGAGTAATTACACAATTATGTTCGCTAGATGTTTCCACATTGAAATCATCTATTTCTCCAGATCTCAAAAAAGTCTTGGACAATCATTCCAAGGTATTTGAGACTCCCAAAGGTCTCCCACCTATTCGTGATCATGATCATGCTATTCATTTGATTCCAGGAAGTGTTCCTCCAAACATCAAGCCGTACAGATATCCCTATGCCCAAAAGAGTGAAATTGAACGTATGGTTGCAGAAATGCTAGAGGCTGGTATAATTCAACCTAGTCAAAGTTCTTTCTCTACTCCAATAGTATTGGTGCACAAGAAGGATGGATCATGGCGCATGTGTCTGGATTATAGGGAGCTCAACAAGCTCACTATTAAAGATGAATTTCCCATTCCCGTCATTGATGAATTATTGGATGAATTGCATGGATCAATTTACTTCACCAAGTTGGATCTTCATTCAGGATATCATCAAATCAGAATGAAGACTGAAGACATTCCGAAAACAACATTTAGAACTCATGAGGGTCATTATGAATTTTTGGTCATGCCTTTTGGCCTTACCAATGCACCTTCTACATTTCAAGATTTGATGAATTCCATTTTCAAACCCTTCCTTAGAAAACTTGTGTTAGTATTTTTTGATGATATACTAATCTATAACAAGTCTTGGAAGGATCATGTTGAACATGTTGACAGGGTGCTACAACTATTGGAGGAGAAACAATTATATGCAAAAAGCTCCAAATGTTTCTTTGGAGTACAAGAGGTGGAATATCTGGGTCATATTGTATCTCATGAAGGTGTTAAGGTAGACCCTAGCAAAATTAAATCCATTAAGGAATGGAAAATCCCCACATCCATAAAGCATCTGCGAGGGTTTATTGGGTTGACAGGGTATTATTGCAAGTTTGTTAAGAATTATGGGAGAATATCAGCACCTCTAAAAACATTATTGAAGAAAGATGCATTTTCATGGACTCTAGAAGCAACAAAGGCCTTCGAACATCTTAAAGAGGCAATGTGCCAAGCACCGGTCTTAGCTACACTGGACTTCACAAGAACCTTTATTGTGGAATGTGATGCTTCAGGAAATGGAATTGGTGCTATTTTAATGCAAGATGAAAGAACCATTTTTTTCGAAAGTCATACAATCAAGGTAAAGTATTTACATAAAGCTATTTTTGAGAAGGAAATGTTGGCAATACTACATGCATGTGATGTAGGAAATGTTCCCTTTGCAGACAGAGGCAACCCCTCTAGCCCTAGAGTGGGTCTAGTCACAACAAGACAGAATAATAGCTAATTTCCTTAAACAGTCATTGTTGAAAGATCCTACCTCAAACCGGTGTTCAATGGAGCTTTCGTTGTGCCGCTTTAGCTATTGTTTCCTTCTCCTCGATGAGCAATTCACCTGAAACAACATAAGAGAACAACAGAACACATAACAGACCACAACAATGATCTATTTATCTACAGAGTCAAGGAACCATAATCTATCAAGTATATTTCACACAAGACATAGGAAATCACCATTGGTTGTATTAAAATGAATAAAAGCAAAGCTTACAACCAAGCCTTGATGTCGCAAGCTTCCTCGAAGGGTCCAGTGAGTATGTTTCTTCAAGAATTCACTCTCAAAAGGGTCTCCCAAGAGGTTGATAACTCTCTCTCTATCTCACTCAAAATCACTAGTACAAGGCTAAGGAAATCCACAACCAATTTCTAGACTATTAGCAATTCACACTGCAAACTATCAATCTCACACCAAAGCTAGCTAATTTGCTCAATCCCAAAAAAACTCGCTGATCATAGCAATGGGTAAAAGGGTCAATCTTCAGGATTAAAGAGCACTTGTTTAATCTTCTTGAATGATTACGAAGATGTGGACACATGCATTTTATGTATGACACAGCGGAGATGTCGCTCAGAGACTGACTTTATCCAAGATCAGGGGATATGAGGCTAGTGACAAATTACTATGTAACAATGCACTTAAGAAATGGTGACCCTACCTAATGGGAAGACACTTCAAGGTAAAAACGGATCATGATATCCTTAAATACTTTTTAGAACAAATATTATCCTCTTAAGAGCAACAAAAATGGGTCACAAAGATGTTGGGTTATGACTTTGAAATCATCTACAAAAAAGGGAAGCAAAATGTTGTGGCAAATGCACTCTCAAGAAAGGATGAGGATGTGGAAGCATTGTTGTGCGCCATTTCTATTATCCAACCAGATTGGATAAACGAAGCAAGGGAGGAATAGAAGAATGATGAAGAAGTGTGGGCACTTATTTGAAAGTTACAATAATATTCGAGTACATCTGATACATTTAGCTAGAAAAATGATTCGTTATGGGACAAAGACTGCTTATACCTCTATAAGAATTCCCAACTCAAACAAAATATTTTTATGGAATTGCACACTTCTCCCTTAGGAGGTCACTCAGGATTTTTAAAAACTTACCACAGGGTTAAGAAGGAATTTTTTTGGGATGGCCTTAAATCGGATATTCAAAATTTTGTGGCGAAATGTTTGGTTTTCCAACAAAATAAAGTTGAAACAATTAAGACCCCAAATCTATTACAACCTTTATCCATTCCAAGCCAACGTTGGGAGGAGGTTTCAATGGATTTTTATCACAGGTTTACCCAAGTCTGAAGGAAAGAGTGTCATCATGGTGGTAATTGACAAACTTACCAAGTATGCACACTTTTGTGCATTATCACATCCATTTAAAGCCAATATAGTTTCTATTGCATTTATGGAAACAATTCAAAAGCTACATGGAAACTCAAAGATTATTGTAAGTAACAGAGATCCCATTTTCACTAGAAATTTTTGGACATAATTATTTTCTTGTCTTGGTACTCAGTTAGCTCATAGCTCGTCTTATCATCCTCAATTTGATGGGCAAACTGAGATAGTAAACAAATGTTTGGAAGGATATCTTTTTTGCTTTGTATTTGATAAACAGAAACAATGGGTCAAATGGTTTCCTTTGGCTGAATGGTGGTATAACACTTCCTTCCATAATGCAACAAAAAATGACCCCATTTATGGCAATTTATGGATATCAACCACCATCCATCACATCATATTTAAGAGAAAATTCTAAGGTTCAAGCAGTGGAACATGACATCGAGCATCAACAACAAGTTCTCCAACTCTTAAAGGATAACCTCGTGTTGGCACAGAATAGAATGAAACAACAGGCAGATCAACATCGCAGCGAAAGAGGTTTTGATGTAGGTGACTGGGTATTCCTACGGCTACAACCATATAAACAAATGTCCCTCAAGCAAGCCAAGAAGGATAATAAATTATCACAAAAGTATTATGGTCCGTACAAGGTGTTGCAAAAGATTGTTACTATGGCATACAAATTGGAGCTTCCTGCAGCTTCTCGAGTGCACCTAGTTTTCCATGTTTCATGTTTAAATAAGGTTATAGGTGACAAGCTCCCAATTCAACCAATATTGCCAGAACTTGACGAGGAAGGAAAAATTATATTGGAACCGAAAGCAGTCATAGAGACAAGAACTCGACAGCTATGAAATTGATCAATTTCGGAGTATCTCATCAAGTGGAAGAACTTATCTTCTAAAGATTCCACATGGGAGGATGAGAATTTTATGCAGAAGCATCCAGAAATACTCAAGCGTTGAGGACAACACTTTTTTGAAGGAGAGGGGCATGTTAGGTCCCTATAATACTAGTGATTCCCCCATTACTATTGTCGTTGTATCCCTTATTATTATTGTTGTGCCCCTATTGTCCCCACATTGTTATTTTTGTGGCTTTATATTATTATTGTTAGGTCGGCTTGGTTATACTGTGTCCCCTTAGACTCCTATATATAGAAAGGAGGTTTTGTCATTTGTATCATTGAAGAATTGTTCATTTGTGTAATGTAAATGAGGTTTCCCGCTCGAAGAGGCTGAATTCTGAGGCATTCAACTATCTTTTCTATCTTTTTGTGAGCTGGTTTCATAACATAATGTGCATGGTTGACCTGGCAATGACTGACTCAATTCTAGAGGGGATGGTCAATTATACTTAGACAAAGGATTTTCAAAGACATTTTAGAAAAGATAGAGGCCAAATATGAGAAAAATGGGATGAATGCGATGCAAATACATATGATACATTGTAACAGGACTCAATGGGACTTTAAACAGACAACATGGATGCAGAGGTGACTCATCTTTGATGCTTTTATCAAGGGTGACTTGATGATGTTGCCATATGGGAGAGGCTAGAAATGGACCATAAAAACATGAGTAAATAATGGTTACTCATGACGAAAATCGACACATAAGTCAACAAGCGCAAAGGCAAAGTGGTACCATAGTATAAGAGACTCAGATCAAGAGATTTGGCTTTGAGAGGTGGCAAAGTGAGACCTCATGGAAAAAATGGTTTCCTGACGAAGTTTCAAATTACCAGAAACGAAGAGAGACCCATTATAGAGCTAGGTGATAGATTTAGAATAGTGTTTATGGTTTGTCAAACTGGGCTACGATTTTCTTGTAATGGTCAATGAAAAAAATAGGGGTTTTTTTATAAAAGGCTTTGTTCCCCCAAATCCAATTCATTTGCATAGTGAGTTGTTGGAGAATTTGGAGAGGAGGAGAAGGTCCTAAATCTTGGCGAGCTCATAGCGGACAAATCGACCGTCAGAATCTGGAACTGTGACTTTTAGGTAGGTGGCCTTACTTGTCAACAAATGGCCTTAATGCTTCTTGGGAGGATGGTTCCTTGTGAAGAATCAGGGTAAGAAAGGGATACAAGAATAAATAACTAGAGGTGTTCTAAAGTCATCCCCACCCACCATGTCAAACATGGGGACTGGATGGTAAGTATGACATCACATAAAGTAGAATATTTGAAGATATGGTATCAAGTATATGTAATATGCGATGTGAATATGGCTCGTCGGAGAGGCTAGTAGGAAAAATTATCCAAGGAATGAAAGGATAATTGACCATGCCTAGATCATTTGGGTTTAGGCCGGGACATATGTTAATAAAGTGAGAAGGTGGCTAGGGGTGCCATCATGCCCCCAAGCATGAGATATTCCCCCCCAACATATGATGATGGAGGGGACTTATCGGGTATGAAAAGGTGGGAATGATGCCCCTAGCTAGATGAGTTTATTGAGCGCCATTGTGTTCTAAGTGATAAAATAAGGGATTCAAGAATTTGACCCAAATGGAATGAGAGTCTCTACAGGATGATGAGTAGATGTAGGGTCATAGGTTCCCCCGAGTTTTGTATGTATGGTTATAGCATGCTATGGACATGCCAGATGTATTTAGAACATTGGAATCTAAACACATTTTGATGATGTGGTTAACAATTTGTTGTTTACGACTGTCTTCATGTGGGAAGAATGTATGAGGGGTGTAGTATGAGAAAGGAAATGGTGGATTACGAATCTCACTTGGAACTGTAGATATGAATCAAATGGATTGAATTTTTGGGTTCATATACATGGTGTCATCATACCAAAGAGTGGCTTTGAATATAATGAATTGATGCTCACCTAAACAAAACTATGGTTGACCAACAATAATGTCTAATGGACTGGATTATTGATGTAAAATGAAGGAATGATTAAGTGGATCATCCCTAAGGTGATCTAGAGTGATATGTGACTCTAAAAGTTCTTTGTCATGGGGAATAAAGATAGGAATAGAGTCAAAACTACCAAATGCACAAGGAGAGTTTCGGAGAATTACTTCTTTTGGACCTTGAAAAGTGGATGCCCCCTTACCCAAACATTGTGAGGCAATGTAATGGAAACAAGGTGGATGTTTTGAATTCATGGGTTCAAAGTAAGGGATGGTTGAACTAATCATCATCGTGGGAGACATGGTTCAAATTCACATCGTCAAAAGGGTTGGAAGGATGACTAGTAGATGAGACATCTACTGATGTTGAGACTGAAGTGTCCTTTGAAGAAGGTTCAAAATAAGCACAATAGGAAACTCCTAAAGAGTCTGAATATATTGATCCCATGGATGATGACAGTTAGAGAATAGGGCTGAACTATCTGTCATCTCGACATCAGGAGGATGGATCACGATGGTGGGTTGAGAGACCTCTTGTCCTTGTGATGGATTGGGGCCATGACCCTAGGTAGAGGGGAAGTGGAACCACTACAAGCGACATCTAACTCGTGAAGCACTTGAAGTGTATCATGAAAATATTCAAGACGGGGACATCGATGGGAATAAAATCCATAGTTATTACACAAATCATAAGGGTGATTCGTGTATAGGGTTTTGTTTTTCTTAGTAGACTTAGGTAAGGTGGCATGGAACTTAGGAATGTTAGGGTTAGGAAAAGAATCAGAGACCACATTCTTAATATGAGGGAGCTTAGGAAAATTATTGGTGGAATTGCCATCAACATAACATAAAGCACGTGGAGGAGAAGGATTTGGTGGTTTAGGAGTGGAAGTTTCTTGGGGCACCTTGTCTTTGTTTTCATTTTTCTAAGCTTTGACCCCCTCACCAAATGCTTTCAGAATAGGATTGAATTCTTGCTGAGGTTGTTGTGGAACTGAAGTAAAGGAAGGGGGGGGGAACAACGGGTTGAACTAAAGTCAAATATGTATAAGGTTTGATTTGATTGGGAGGAGTGTTTGTGGGAGGATCAATGTATCAGATTGGGATCCCCAAGGTGATGTTAGGGAGACTCAACGTGGCCATTACCAGGATAGAAAATATTCCAGGTGGAAGGAATAATAAGGGTATATGACTAGAAGGGTAATGACCTAGAGGAACAAATCCTGGATGGGAAAGACATGGGGGAACTATTCATGGTTGGAAAGGATTGAGAGAGATACCAGTAGGAGGAAACTAGCCTGGAGGAATTGTACCTGAAGGACAAGTTGAGTCTTGAGAAGGAGGTGCATAGGAGTTAGATGTTGAGAAGGTGTACCAGACTACTTGCCTGCAACCCATGGTGCTTGAAGCCTGCAAACAATTGAAGAGGTAGGGTCAGAAGGAGTAGTTGGTGGGCCATACTAAGCCCCAAACAAAGTGGAATCTTTATAGACTCTAGAAGAAACATTAACAAAGGAGGAAGTGGTTTGATTACCTGTCATTGATGAAATAGTGGTCTGAGGAGAGGTCTGAGATTGAGGGTCATAGTAAGTCAACTGATCGATAGTGATGATATTTACATTGTGAGGAAAAAACATCTTGTGAAAGACAACGAATGAAAAAGTGGACATGGAATAGGTGTAACTACGACCCAACAAGATGTTATAATCTAAAGGGGCATCAATGACTTCAATGTCAGTCAAAACCGTCTTTCTAGCAATAGTGATGGGGAGTTGCGATATAAAATGAGGGGTTGAGAGGGGTGACCATCCCAGTCATGAAGAGTGATAGTGGATGCTGACAACTTAAGGGAACCAAGTTCCTTCCAAACACTAGCTTCTATCACACAGGTGGAGATGCCTTTGTCTATGATACACTGTTGTATAATGGCGTTTTTTACGGATACTGGTATTTGAAAGGAATTAGATGATGGAAGGGGGGTATGTTACACTTTATCAACATAAAATATAGTCATACGATCATTAGAGGGATCCATAATTCACAAAGCAGATACTAAAGCTTTCCGTTCATATGGTCACGTCTAGAGGGTTTCCAAGATTGACATGGTAGCAGGGGGCTGTGCCATGTCATATACTATGCTGTAGGTATGGGTGACTTTAGAAGAAGCAACATTTCAACATAATGGACCTTTGGAAATCTTGGGATGGACCTCTACCTTAGGCTAAGAGATATGTAAGGTACCATTTGGTGATGAAAGGGGCTTAGTGGAACTTTTGGGTTGGGAGTCAATCGCTCAATTCACAAGAATTTTGTCATATTGGTGTGATCGAGTCTGGAGGTTGATTAGTTCGGTGTTGACTTCTTTAGAATTCATCATGAGAATATGGTTATTGTTTTGGCCAAATTGTGAAGGTTGAGTGGTTGTAGTATTTTATGTGGGTTGGGCAGCCACATATCCTTGATGAGTAAAATGATTTGTAAGCATTTCCGGTTGTGATGAAGTAGGAGGGGGAGGAGGTGGAGCAATGGGATGATGTCCTCTAGAAGCAGATACTTGAGCTTCCCATACTCGACACATTTGAGGTAAAAGGGGACATTCGTGAGTATAATGGCCAAAACATTTGAGGTATAGAGCCTTTTCTTGCTTGGGTTCTCTGCTCTGTTGTTGGGTTGCGGGATTAGGTTGGTTGCCCTTAGGGGCAATAGGTTGTTGAGCTTGATTTCCCGGGTTACATTGAGGTTGCTGAATCTGGTTATCTTTCCCATTATTCCTTTTCTTTGGGTTGGGGGTATTGGTAGTACTATGTTGAACATACACTCAGTTCTGTGGAGGTGGTTGTTGTTGTGGCAGAGGAGGCAGAGGAATGGGAGGTTGAGGGGCTGCTGTCGGTGGGGCTAGAGCGCTGGATGGTGCATAAGGATAATAAGGATTCATGAAAACATTTGGATAAGCAGGTTGAGGAACAATTGGACCTAGAATTGAATGATGCAAATGGGTATATGCATATGACGTGATTGTACCATGGTAAGAGTTGACATATGAAGGATCAGGAGTGGGATAGGTGTAAGTGGAACTGGTCCCCCTTTGGGACTGACCATAAATCATGGGAGGTTGAGGATATGGTGATGGTTGAGGGTGGGAAATAGATCCAACCATACCATTAGTGGCATAAGATGCCCCCGACGCATTAGAAGAACTAGGCCAAGGTAGGTTGAGGAGGAAATTATAAACATAACTTGACTGGGCATAGATTAGATCATATTTTAAGGATATTCGGACAGATTATTCTTCACTCTGAGGGAAGTGAGAGGTGAAATCCTTACCTATAGGGGAAAAATGAGTTCTTGAAAACCAATCCATATAGACATGGTCTTAAACTCAGGGGCTCTACACATGCTCCTCCTTCTACGCCATTCTTGAACATGGTTAGAAAGTAAAGTGGCAAAACTTTGACGAAAAGATTCCAAGAGTTCAATACCTGTTTCGTATCAGAGAGGTGATTGGAAATAGGAAAGAACATATTTTGTGAGAGTCATGAAGGTGGAATTTGAGGCATGTAGTTGGTCCACATTCCATTTGGAATCAACTCCAGTTAGGGTGTGTTGGAAGAGATGAAGATGAATGGAGTCTTCGGTAATGGAGTTTGATGAACACCACATGTGAAAAGAGAGAACATGATTTGTGGGGTCTTCTCCAGGATTACCTTCAAACTTTGGAATGTCAGAAGGAAGCTTGGTAGGCATATGAGTCCAATTTGGGTTATGGAGAAGAGGATCGTTGATGAGCTGGATGAAATCAAGGGAGTATTAGTGGCCACACTAGTGGAGGTTCCGCCAATAGGGTTACCTTGGTTTCCACCACCCACATTGGTTATTAACATGGTGAAGGTGCGAGGATGGGAAGATGTGGCATTAGAGGAAGAACCAGAAGAATCAAAATAACTAGAGTCAATATGGGGACTCAATGGAGGACTAGGAGGATGAGTTTAAACTCGACGAGAGGGAGTAATATCTCTTAAAGGAAATTGGGGGTGAAGGCCATGAAGTCTTCATGACAAACGCCTAGGGGGCACAATGGTATCAAGACAAAGATGACTCAATATACTAAAAGGTGATAATAGGAGAAAAGTGTAACAAACACCAAGCAAACACCTAATGGAGTGGTGGAAAGTGTAAACTAACTATAATGATATGCTACTTTAATTCAAGCAAACACGACCTATCAAAGAAAAAACGACCTCTATCCTAAAGGTGCTCTAAATACTCAAACAAGTCCTAGTTCTACTGCTTTAGATGGCCTTCCAAGATACTTCTTACTTGACGAAATCTGATCCTCGTAAGAAGAGCTGTCTAGAGAAATGTGGGGTAGAGGACCAACTGCTTGCCCACAACCAGTCCTATAGGTGTTTTCCTAAGATTTTCCACTAAGGTTACCTTCATCCCACGGGGGTGGTCGAGTCTTGAGATTCTTGGTGATCAATCACAACAAAAAATTTCCTGCCATGAGTTGGGTAGCCTTGAGGAGAAACACTCACACTGTGATATAGCCTAATCCCCTCTGAATCGGGTTTCTGATGCACTCTAGGTTCAAACCATGGGATGGTGAAGGATTTTAAGCTCCCCAATATGTCAACTTGCTATGTCTCAATGTAAACGATCAATGGGTGTTATTGGAAGCCTATCCCACTGATCCTACACCTAACTACAAATATTGTTTTGTCCCTGGTTCCCAAGTGGGCTTAATCTATGTGAGTTAAATTATTAAGGTGTAGTGTTTCAAGTATTGGCTTGGTGGTTTTAACCAAGGTCACGCTCGCGTAGGGTGTGTGTGAGACAAATGTGTCAAGTGGATGAGTTAATTGAGCATTTTTTGATGATGCCAATGTTGTTGAAAATAAAGTGCATAAATTGTAAATAATACTGAAAATGAATAGTGAATAAACAACAAATTGAAGCACACAACCCCCCACCCAAGAAGGAAATCAAGCTGAAAAATAAAAGAGGGAAAAAGAGAAACTAAAGGAAACACAAAATTAAAAAAATATCTAATGTCTAAGGGACTAGGATGTAAAGGCAAAAATCTACTGAAAATGGTGCAAAAAACCAACAAACAACATGGGTGAAAATGAAGGAAAATGGCAAGCAATAGGCTGCAAAAAACTAAGATGCACAAGGGGATACTATAGAGGCAAGTCCATACCAGATTATAAAGGGAATAAAATGGTGTAAAAATATGTCGAAAGGGACTGTAATAACCTTCCAAAAAGGACGGAAAATAGTGGCTGAAACTACTTCACACTAGACTCCTCAACTCAACAATTATGTTCCTAAATAGTGGAGGTGTACTCTAAACCCTAGGGGGATTTTTCCTTCCTAAATGAGAAACTACTAAGTCGATCTAGGCCTAGGGGTGACTCATGAAAGAACGAAAACCCTTTCCAACAAACACACAATCGTGCAAAAACCAACCTGAAAAATGCATTGCACGCAGATTCTGGGAAGAAAAGTGCGTTGGGCACAATTAATGGGCCAAAAAGTGAGCTTTGTTCTCGCTTCTCTCACTCGGCAGATTAGACCCGTATTGTGACATCTCCTACTCGGTTGGTACTTGTGACCCGCGGAAAGATGCGAAACCCCAATAAAAGCGGAAAAATTTCCAGAAAATAAAATAAATCTAAAAATAGAAATTGAGAGGGCTAAAGATAACTGGAAAAATGCTGAAGATAGTTGAAACAAAATTCACCAAGGTTCTGAATTGCTACACCAATGGAGTTGCCATTTGTTGACAACTATGTAGCTAATTCTCTAGTGGAGTCGTCGTTTGTTAGTGAAAAGATTTCAGAGAAGTGTACCAAAAATGCTTCACTTAAGTCACTAGTGACAAGTGACCCTAACAAAAAAATATCACTGTCTATGCTTCATATCTACAATGAAAAAATAACAAAAAAACCATGCAACAAAAGATCATATGCAACCAAAAACATATAACAACAAAGATAAAAGTGTAGCAACCCAATGGATCATAAGAATAAGCAAATTTTATTAATATAAATGATACACCTAGTGAGGAGAACTTATAAACTTGGGTCTATAGATCCGTCTTTTTGATGTACTTATGCTTCAACGATCCATTTCTCTCTCTCAACTTGCAATGGGAAAAGATAAAAATTAGCTTGAACTCAAGTGGGATCTCAAATGCGATGAGACGATAGTGGTGATGATGAGAATGATCAAGGTCAAGAATGAATGAAAAACCTTCATATTTATAATAAAGTGTTAAGCTAAATTAGGATTTGGAAAATAATTAAATATTATTGACCAAATCAAAATCTAGTCGTTGGGAATACTTTATTATATTTTTTGGAGAGGGAAAAGATATTCAAAATGGTCAAATATATTTATTTAGAAAGTAGTTGAAGTAATTAACAAATAAAAATGATTTATTAATCACTTTGTGAGAATTAAGAAATTAATAATTATTAAATAGTGGTTTAATAATTATCTCATAAGGAAAATATGGAATAAATAAGGAATAATAAATAAATAGTAATTTATTTAATTATTCCAAGGTGATTAAGTTAGAATTAATTAAGAAATAATGATCAAATAATCATTTAATAATTATTTCTAAAGAAAATTAAATAAATAACGATTTATCAATTATTCTCATAGGGTTTTTGAATTTTAATGAGAAATACTTTAGGAAATATGGTTTACTAAAATATTTCCTATGGTGAATGCAGTTTTACCATGGTAAAATTATTCCTACATGGTGTATTTTGATCCACCTAGTAAGAAATGGCTAGGTGATCATTTTTTGGGTGATAAAAATAAGTGTAATATCCCAATTTCTTCTCCTCGAATGATTCAAATCTTGGGGGCTAAGATCTGGGAGGATTGAATGCCCATATTCCTCCCATGAAAGTAAGCATCAGAATAGTGATAAAATATTGTGTGAATTGAATACATCGCCACCAAAATATTAAACACCATTGAGAAGAAAGAGAGAGAACAAGGAAATATGATAAAATGCCAATTCTTTATTAACTAGGAAAACAAACCTTTTACCACTACATCGTGATGAAAAATATATCCTTTTGAATGGTGAGGCCTAATATTTATATTTTTTTTCAGTGCTTTCATGAGTTAATTTTTTTACCCCTGTCCACTTGGATAAATCCTCCCCCCTTAGGAAGCAATGGTCCCCATTGCATCAAGTTTCCCCATGGGAAGTTTTTGTTCAATGTGGCTCCTAGTGAGCCAGTTTCCTTGATGAAGAAGATATGAGTCAATGAAGAGAAGGGTGTGGTTAACTCATAACCATGGTTTTTTGGATGATCCATAACCAAGTGTTGTTGAAGACAAAGGTTTTGTGTGGTCAACTCATAACTATGGGTTTGTAAATGACCCATAACCAAATTCCAATGAAGACAATGATTTTGTGTAGTTAACCCATAACCATGAGTTTATGGATGACCCATAACCAAGTGATTACAATGTTGCCAAGTGTTAATGAAGAAAAGGGCTTTGTGTGGTTGATCGATAACCATGGGTTTGTGGGTGACATAAAACTCAGTTGGTGGTGGAAATCTTGGAGAAGGGTTTTGTGTGGTTGACCCATAACTGTGGGTTTATGGGTGACCCATTACCATGATGATTAGAATGCATCAAGTGACGATGAAGATAAGAGTTTTTTGTGTTTCACCCATAAACATGGTGAACATAGATTCGAGGATAAAATCAACTTTTAATGCTTGTGGGCCAACTATGGTACTAATAGTGTATGGTCCAACAAATGGACTTCAATATAGTTTTCTTGTGGGTATACCAAGGTTACATGGGTAGAGCTTGTTGTGATGTCCATATAGAATCAAAATGGCTATTATATCTCTTGTTGGAATGTTTGCTGAATTGATTTCTAGAGTGGTTATGACGAGAGGCAAAACCTTCAATATGCCTTCTAAGTTGTGACAGTGTAGTGTGAAGTAGTTGATATTGTATTATATGAAGAAAATGAAACTTGCGAAAAACCAGTAAGGAGATCCATCCAAAAGAAGCACAAGTAAGATATCAAACCATGATGGGAGGAATTCCAACAAAGAAACGCAACCACATTGACCCCCTCAATGCATACCTTGTGATCATGGAGTTCCATGAAATAACATTTTCGATGTGCATTTCTTGAAATAGTTTGAATGCCTCCTCCACATATTTTTTCCGGGTAAATCTCTCAATCCTTGCACTCCATGAGACTATAATTATTTTTCCCATTCAAGGCATCACCTGCTCACCCATTGTGGGCATATTTAGTGAGAACAGATGTCTTGGAAATAATATTTCATTTGGGCATTTTTTTAAACACTTTGCATGTTTTATCTACATTTTTAATCTTTTTATTTCTCCTTGGTAAATTATTCGATCAACATGTCCAATTTTTAGTTTCCGATCCTATGTTCAAAGCCTAGGAGATTCCAAAGCCACTCATGTTTCATGATGAATGATTCCATCAGATGTTAGGGGTTCGAATCCCTCTTCACCGATCTCTATTCCTTCATCCTGTTGGGGTTTGAATGTTGTGACATGTGAGTTTATGCACAACAGGGATAAGGAAGTTGATCAATAAGGAGAGGAATACAACATTGGAGAAGTGGGAGTAGAGTTGACTTCTTCTTAATATCACAGCTTCAATCCCTCCTTGTGTTGCATGAACATTCGACTCTTATTTCAAGGTTAAAACACTCCCACAAAGTGTTGGGTTGTGTTATATTCTTTCCACGACTAGCCCACGTAGTTAACCGGGGGGTTAAAATGGGGGCAGAGCCCCCCCTTTGTTGCTTCGATTGCATAGCGAGGGGGGGGGGGGGGGTCACAGGGGGTTTGAGGGGTGCAGGTAACTCCACTCTATGGGGTCCGGGGCAGCGCCCCTGAAAATTTTGTTTTTAAACCCTATATAAGGTTGGGCGGACCTACCTATGGTTTTGTGCATGATTTTCGGTCCATGGCTTTGGACGCGATGGTTTTCAGTCCATGATTTTGGATGCGATGGTTTTCGGTCCATGGTATTGGATGCTTCGGCATGTATAAATATGTATTGTAACATTGAAAGGAACATAATGAAAAATCAAGTTGGTAGTCCCAGTTTTGGGATCCAGGGGAAAATATCTGTGTATATGTGTTTTATGTGTTATGCTCTCGCATTGTTTATTTTTTGTGTTTTAGAATTCATATACAGGTAATTTCTGTACGGGGTTAAAACCTACATTTGTTATCAGATCTGTTTTGGCTTCAAGGGGATGCCTTGTGGCTGAGGGGTTTTTCTCGGGCCTGTGGTAGACCTTGTTCAGTGGGGGATCTATGGGATCGATTCTGGTGGTGAAAGAGGATGGCGAGCAGTGGAAAGATAGAGATCGAGAAATTTAATGGTCAGAGTTTTGAGTTATGGAAACTCAAGATGGAGGATCTATTGGTGGATAAAGATCAGTGGGTCGCAGTAGATCTAGGTACTAAACCAACGAGAGTGTTCGATGAAGAATGGAAGAAGTTGGATCGGGAGGCTAGGAGAACAATATGATTGTGTGTCTCAGATTTAGTATTGCTGAATGTATCAGGGGAAGCTATGGCGAAGGCTTTGTGGGAAAAATTAGGGACTTTGTACCAATCTAAGTCTCTAGTGAATAAACTATTCCTACGGAAAAAGCTGTATAACCTGAGGATGAAAGATGGAGACTCGGTGACATAAAATCTGAACACATTTAATACTATGGTAAGTCAGTTATTATCTGTTGATATTAAAATTTCAGATGAAGATAAGTGCATCAGTTTGTTGTGTTCTCTACCAGATTCATGGGATAGTCTAGTTATTGCAATAGGTAGCAATGCAACTGCCTTACAGTTTGATGAAATAGTCTCATCCTTGCTGACGGAGGAGATGAGATGAAAAAATATGGAGAGCTAGAATGGTGATGCCTTGTCTGTATGAGGATGGTCCCAGAACAGAAACAAAAATAAGTCATCGAGTGGGAGATCTAAATCTCTAGGAAAACCTGTAAAGGTGGTGTGCTAGAAATGTGGAAAGGAAGGGCACTACAAAATGGATTGTAAATCTAAAGCTCCTGACAAAGGAAAGGGATTTGATGATGCTCCTTCTGTAGAGGCGAAAACCACCTCAGATGAAGGTGGGGATGTGTACTTGGCTTCGTCAAGTACACATGTAGATCATGAGGCATGGTTGATTGACTCAAGTGCATCCTTTCACTTCACTCCCCATAGAGAGTGGTTCTGCGAGTATGAGAAATATGATGGTGGTAATGTCTTCTTGGGGGATGACAGGAAGGCTATAATCGTTGGTCGCGGAAAAGTAAATTTGAAGTTGCAAGGTGGAAGGGTTAAAACACTTCCGGGCGCTCTGCATATTCTTGCATTAGCCATAAATCTGATTTTTGTAAGAAAGCTGGATGATGCAGGTGTAAAAATAGTGTTCGAGAAGGATACCTACAAAATGGTTCGGGGAGCAATGGTATTGATGTAGGAAGTTCAGATTGGAACTCTGTACAAGCTGCAAGGTAGCACTGTTATTGATGGGTGCAATAGTTCTGTGGTTCCTGAAAGTGAAGTAGAAAATCTAGTGGTCTCTAGAGAGAAGACCATGTTGTGGCATCAAAGGCTTGGACATATTGGAGAGAAGGGCCTTCGAATACTTCATGGTAAAGGTATGGTAGAAGGTATGAGTAATAGCTCTCTGGATTTTGATTTCTATGAAAATTGTGTATATGGGAAGCAGAATCAGGTGAGTTTCCCCTCTGGTGGTAAGAGGGCGAAACATATATTAGAGCTTGTGCATAGTGATTTGTTTGGACCTGTGAAGGTTCCATCACTGGGTAAGTCTATGTACTATGTATAATCTATAGATGACTTCTCAAGGAATACATTGATATATTTCCTTAAGAATAAATCTGAAGTCTTTGACAGGTTTAAAGAATTTAAGGCTCTGGTGGAAAACCAGACAGAGAAGAAGATAAAGGTGTTGAGGACAGATAACGGTGGAGAGTTTTGCAGTAAGGAATTTGAAGAATTCTGTAAGAAGTGTGGTATAGCACGGCATAAGACTACTCCATACACACCTGAGCAAAATGGAGTTGTAGAAAGAATGAACAAGATGTTGATGGAAAGGGAAAGAAGCATGCTCAGTGGTGCCAGGTTAGGATAGGAATTCTGGGCAAAGGCGGTGGAGACAACATGTTACCTGGTCAACAAATCACCTTCATTAGCGTTGGAGGATAAGACTCCACAAGAGGTATGGACTGGTAAGAAACCCTCTCTTTCACATCTGAGGGTATTTGGATGTGATGCATATGTACATGTTCCAAAGGAGAAATGAACCAAGTTGGATATTAAATCTGAAAAGTGCATCTTTATTGGGTATAAGGATGGTTTAAAGGGTTATAAGCTTTGGAACCCAGTAACAAGGAAGGTTGTGTACAATCGAGATGTGGTGTTCAGAGAGGTAAAAGATGTTATTAAACATGAAGTCCAACCAAAGGAACCTGAGACGATAGAGTTTGAGATTAAGGAGGAAGAATCAAACTCTAAAATAGAGGAGGAATCAGAAGATGAAGAGCCACAAACTCCGGGTGTGAGAAGATCAGTTCGAGAAAGAAGGAAACCAGAAAGGTATAGTCCATCTGGTTTCTATTTAAATTTTGCTTTATCTATTACTAACGATGATCCCAGAACTATGAAGGAAGTAGTAGATTCAGAGGATGGAAAACTTTGGAAAGAGGCCATGGTTGATGAAATGACATCTTTGTACAAAAATGAGGCTTGGGATCTGGTGGAGTTGCCAGCTGGAAGGAAACCCATTGGCAGCAAATGGGTGTTCAAGAGGAAGACAAATGCAGAAGGAAAGGTGGAGAAATACAAAGCTTGGTTGGTAGCAAAAGGTTATTCCCAGGTGTCGGGAATTGATTTTGGTGATATTTTTTCTCCTGTTGCCAAGGTAACTTCTATTAGATTACTTTTATTTGTTGCTGCTACTTTTGATTTTGAGGTAGAACAGATGGATGTGAAGACAACATTTCTTCACGCGGATCTGGAAGAGGAAATCTACATGAAGCAACTTGAAGGCTTTGTGGTGAAGGGTAAGACATAACTGGTATGAAAGTTAAAGAAGTCTCTGTATGGGTTAAAATACTCACCAAGGATGTGGTATCAAAAATTTGATACATTTATACGGGGACTTGGCTTCACCAGAAGCAAAGAAGATCACTGTGTGTATTTTAAATTAATTGGTGACCGTGTTATTTATTTGGTCTTGTATGTGGATGATATGTTGCTGGTTGGAAATGACAAAGAAACTATCTAGGATTTGAAGACCCAATTGTCCTCCAAATTCGACATGAAAGATCTTGGTGCTGCAAACTATATTTTGGGCATGGAAATTAAAAGAGATTGGGAAAAGAGAAAGCTCTGGTTAAACCAAAGGAAGTATGTCGAGACAATACTGCAAAGGTTTAATATGCAGGAAAGTAAATCGGTGAAGGTTCCTATTCCTGTAGGTGTTAAGTTATCTACTGAACAGTGTCCTAAGACACAAGAAGAGGAAGAGGACATGTCCTGTGTTCCATATGAAAGTGCAGTCGATAGCCTGATGTATGCAATGGTCTGTACTAGACCAGACATTGCACATGCAGTGGGAGTATTGAGCAGGTTTATGTCAAAACCAGGGAAGGAGCACTGGACAACAATGAAGCGGGTTTTCATGTATTTGCGTGGCACTAGTGATTATGGTTTGTGCTACCAAGGAAGACTAAGATTGGATAGAGTGTTGGATATTCATGGATTTGTTGATGCAGACTGGGCTGGAGATTTGGATCAAAGAAGATCTTCAAGTGGGTATGTGTTTAACCTATTTTGAGGTACAAACAGTTGGATGAGTAAGAAACAATCTGTAGTGGCACTATCAACTACAGAGGAAGAATACATGGCAGCCACTCATGCAAGCAAGGAAGCAGTTTGGTTGCAGAGATTGTGTTCAAGTATGTGGTTAGTATAGTGAGCTATAAGGATAGACCATGACAACCAAAGTGCAATTTTCTTGGCAAAGAACCCTGCATATCATTCAAAGACAAAGCACATTGATGTTCAGTATCACTTTGTGAGGGATATGATAGAAGACAAAAAGGTGTTGCTGGTAAATGTTGACACTTTGAAGAATACTGCAGATGCATTGACACAATTAGTGAGCTCTGAGAAGTTCTCCTGGTGTACAGAAAAAATGGGTGTTGCAGGGCTGGATAAATGACTAAGCTCTCTCGTGGCCCCCTGTGGAAAGAAAGCAACAAGTCGGAGAATGTTGGGTTGTGTTATATTCTTTCCACAACTTGCCCATGCAGTTAACTGGGGGGTTAGAAGGGGGTGGAGCCCCCCCTTTGTTGTGTCGATTGTGTAGCGGGGGGGGGGGGGGGGGTTCATGGGGGGTTTGAGTGGTGTAGGTAACCCCACTTTATGGGGTCTGAGGCAACGCCCCGGAAAATTTTGTTTTTGGACCCTATATTAGGTTGGGTGGACCTACCTATGGTTTTGTGCATGATTTTCTGTCCATGGTTTTGGACGCGATGGTTTTCGGTCCATGGTTTTGGATGCGATGGTTTTCGGTCCATGGTATTGGATGCTTCGACATGTATAAATATGTATTGTAACATTGAAAGGAACATAATGAAAAATCAAGCTGGTAGTCCCAGTTTTGGGATCTAGGGGAAAATCTCTGTGTATATGTGTTATGCTCTCGCATTGTTTATTTTCTGTGTTTTAGAATTCATATGTAGGTAATTTCTGTATGGGGTTAAAACCTACACAAAGATTGGATTAATTGGAAATCATAAGCGAGTAGGAAATATTGTGAGAAACAACCATCATTCAAGCATCTCCATGCATGTAACACAACTGTTTTTTGTTGGGGGAGAGAGGATTCAACCACTGTAGCTGTATACAAATATCACACTGCCAATCCCACCTGCCACCCCTCTCCCCTGATGACTCTTGATATTGATACCATCACTGGTCTTGATGGTTGTGGTGAGGAGAAAAGTATTTAGAATTGTCCCATGGTTGGATTTTCCTAGAGAGTGAAGTGAAGATCTAATAGAATCTCCCATAGAGTGCAACAAAGAGATGAAATAAAATCCCATAGAGTGCAGTGAAGAGCTGGCAGAATCTAGGTAATATTAGGAGGAGTCCATAAGCTCACAAGGACATTAATGAGGCTCACATCACAACTACATATGTAATTTGACACAAAGAAAATAATAAATACTAGAGAGTCATTCTCATAACCTTGTCCTCTTGATCTCCTGTGGCCAATTGAAATATGATGAAGGTGTTGCAAATCATTCAGGAAATGGAGCTAGTGGAGGAGCTGGATGGAAACTTGCATTGCAAGGGCATGATAAGATACTGTGCATTTTACAATTCGTGCAGAGTAAAGAAGAATCAATTTGAGAGGAAAATCTCACTGGAAATTTTGACTTGCCTTTACTCTTACAAAATTTGACATTGGATTTGCTCCATGTCAATCCATTCAACTCACGAGGGATGAGACTTGGATAGATTTAAGGAATGAATATTTTATTTCCTAATTGGTTTCGTTCCCAAGGATGAGTTGAAATAAGATTAGTTTATCAATATTGGAAAACCTTAGTAAAGTAGTACAACAAAAGGTTCGAATTTGAGAATGACTCGGTCTGATACTTCTGATCCAAATCTTGGGGTCTAAGATCCAAGAGCCTTGAAACTCGAAGTGCCTACCATGAAAATAAGCATGAGACTACTGATAAAATATTGTGTGAATTGAATACACCCCCCAACAAAACATTGATAAAGGAGACAGAACAAGGAAATATGATAAAAATCCAATTCTTTATTAAATGGAAAAAACAACTTTTATATATGCTTTTGAAAGTTGAGGCCCAATATTTATAGTGTTTTGGGTGCTTCCTTACCTTACATGTTTTTACCATGGGTGAATACCACATGTGTATACCATGGTTGAGTACCATTTTCCACTCCAATCAAAATAATTATAATTAAACTTGTGAAAAACTTTGATATTTTATTTTTGGTGTACTAATAACCATGAGGTAGAGATTTCATGGCATTTTGGATATTGTATGTATTTTCATATTTGCATATAATAATAAAATAAATGATGATTAATAATTCAAGACCATGAGTAGCTATAAGGGTTATGGTACCACAGTAGGGGAAAGGTGGGGGGTTTATGCCTAAACATATATATCTCAGTTTATCTAGAAACTTGGCTGAAAAATGAATTCAAAGAGGTTATGAGTACTTGAGAAAACAAATCCCTCAATCTAGAACATCACTGCTTAAAACTAACAAGTTGTCTTTCCTACATTCTTTAAACACAAAAGAAATAGTGGGGGGAGAGGGTGAGGAGGGTTTCTTTCTAGAATTCATGCATGGGAAATTTGAATGGGAAGGGAGAGGTTGTTGGGAAAAGAAGGGAAAAAATTTCAGGGATATAGAATGAATAAAAAAGAGATATACTACCTCATAAATTATAACATCTATGGAAATGAGATATTATACGTGTTAAAAGAACCAAGAAATTAAGAAAATCTTCAGAAGTTTGGAGATATCATCCTAAACCTTTCTATGCCCACATCAAATAACATTGGAGGGAGGAATTGGAAATAATACAATGAAGTAAACTGGTCCCAAACTATGTGAACATGTGCATCTTGATTCTTATATTTGTTTCATGTGTTAATATTGGTTTTACTAGAGGAAGAGTTTATGTTTCTACAAGTGAATATCTCATAAATTCTTATAGATAGGTGTCACAATTTCACAGTACTTGCAATATTGGATATAATGATTATTTTTTTTAGTAATTCTCCGTTAATTTTCCTTATTAACTACACATCTCACTTCTTAAGAATAAATTGAGAAGAGTAGGGGATTTAATGAAGCAAATAAGAACATAATCCATAGTTTTTTTTAATATTGCTCTATTGTTATAACTTGGATAATGGTGTCTATTTAATCTAGTCAAAATGTTTTCTCTTATATCAAAAAACTTATATATTCATATGTCTATGTTAGGTATGTATCTCACATTTGTGTGCCACTAATGTAATTGAGTGCACACAAATGCTAATGCTTCTTCTTTATAGAAAAAAATGGAGTCTGCTACTAATTTATGCTATATATATATATATATAGATATATATATGATTTTATTTGAACCATGATAAGTGTTAATAATAATATCCTATTGATAGAGCTAAGACTTGATGAATGTTTAGGTTGTGGTGGCATAAGTTTATAATCTAAAATTTTAACTATTAATTATTAGTTGGTTATATTAGTCTCGTAGTAAAAAATTACAGTTTCTAGACAGGTTGTCACTACTATAATGTAAAGTTGATGAGGTTTCATTGTTGAATATTACATGATATTGACTTATATTCAATTATTGGAAATAAAGTCTACTTGTTGGAGCAAGGGATGCAATAAGCAAAACCTAAATAAGGATGTCAAAAAGAACTGATAACTAATATTTTAAATTATATCCACAATGAATATTTTCAATTTGTAAATGTACAATTGTATAAAATTACATATATAAGTCTATCATTCAATTTTTATTCATATAAATTTGGTACCTTTCTAATTATTCTATGGCCTTGTTTTCCAAACATGTGGGAACTTCGATTTCTTATATGGTATTATCTTGGGTGAATGAGAAGCAAGATTAAATTAGAAACATGAAGTTATAAATTTAGTAAAATTAAATTTGTAATTATGGTAATGTTACAATAAGAAATTTGAAGGCATTAGAAAAATTGAGAAGGTTGGAGTCCAAATTTATAGTTCTCTATATAATGATATTTGCCTAGCTTTAATATATTTTTTTTAAGACAAGGGAACTAGCAACCTCCCTGAATATATGGAACAACCCGCAAGCCACATATATCAGAAACTCATAGTTCAACTGAGGATCGAGACACCCAAAGACCACTAGAACTGGAGCCGAGATCCCAGACTCCAACGAGACGCATATCCTTCCATCCAATTCTATTGGCGAGAAATAATCCCTAAGGTCAAGGTTGAAAACCTCAACATAGAGGAATATATCAATCAACAAATAACACTCAATCCAACATGCCAAACACTTGAATTATTAAAGTTGGACTTATGAATGTACCTAGGGGTCCTATGTTTGAAGATGTTCCTGTAGGGTCCAAACCCTTTGCTTCCTCCAAGACGTGAATACCTGCAAGTCAATCACAAAAGCATAAATATAATATATAATTCAAAGTAGATGCATAAGAATATGCTATATTATCACAAATAACAATTTAAACTATGATTCATAAGATGTCAACATATATAAGGAACAAGATATGAGCTTCTTTATTGATGAATGACAATAACTATAGAATAGTTATAACCTGATCCACACCAAATGCATTAACAAAGCCTTCCTTCAGACCCGTCCACCCAGAGCCACGAAGAAAACCTCTCTAATAGATGCAAGAAGATCCTAGATAAAATCTAAGAATCTCTAAGATAAGTCTGGGAGTGCAGGAGGCACATGAAAAGAAGACTTGTTCAGGGATAAATCAAGTATAATGTAGATACATCTCTTCTTCTATGAATTAGGCCTAACCAAGGGGTGTATATATACCACCTCAAATTGGTAATTTCAGTTAGGCCATGGGATCCTGTAGGTGGCTCTCGGTAAAACTCGTAAACCCCACGTGAAAACTATGATTTTATTTTATTTTTTCAATTTTAAAATTGTATACATGGGTATAGTGTTCTAGGACCCATGTATATATGCATTTTTGTGTGGGCAGAGGCACGTATGGAATTTGAAATAATTTTTTTTAAGATAAAGTCAAGTATGCAAGGGTAAAGGGGCTTCCCAAGGCCATATAAGAGCATCAAGTTTACATGAGTGTTGAATGATGCTATAACAGATGACCATTAATATATGAGGTCAGAAGGGAACATGATGGCTGAAATGTCTGAAGCATAAAGAGAGGAGTCATCTGAAAGCCCAAGAGGAGATCATTATATTCCAGCCCATAAAATACTTATGGAAGGAGTAAAAAATAAAACTCATGCCTGAGGCGGCCATACCCATGCTCAGAAGTAATAAAGCATGTCCGCTGATCAAGTATAATGCAGATCCAAAATGTATACATAAGTGTACAAAATGAGCTGAAGAATACATAGTGGATCATCATATCATAGTCACGAAAGAACACAATGGAGATATGTCTCAATATCACATACGAGGATGTCTGAAGAAAGATAATGTATAACTAATCCTCATAAAAGTACCAAGTCATGTAAGTGGAATAGTGGTACTACATAAAATCAGGTGCCAACATATAAGATGTTGCTAAAAAAGTGTGCAACATATAGAGTGTTAGTTCCAGTCTTCGCAGCCTGTCACCAGGGATCAACATGAGCTCTTACTATGTCTGGTTTTGTTAGATGTTTTGCACATGATGTTCAGCACAAAACATGTCACAAGTGTATCCATCAAAAGAAGCTCAAAAAAATATTTCCAACGGTATATCACACTCCTATAGCTGGCTCCCGGGTTAGAAGATATGATCGAAATGAATGAGTGATTCTTGGTTATGCATGTTTTGAGGTCAGTTGCTGCACACAATGACAAGTTTAGTACAAAATCAGTTTCTGAAATAATGGTAAGGAATTTTTCAAAAGTGAAAGAGGTTTTTGTCCATCACATACCAAATAACAAAAACCTCCTTCCGTTTATGCACAGGTGCTACTATGTGGGAGATATGTAGTGATATTTGGAGCCTACATTAAAACAAAGCAAAATTTTCATTTATTTTACTGTTTTAGTCATTTTAGTGTGGTGCCATTTTACAATAGATGGAAAGTAATTTTGCAAAACCCAAGGAGGTTTTTGTTAACCACGAGCCATATAACAAAAATCTCTTTCATTTTATTCACAGGTGTCATGAATTGGGATATGTGACTAGATCTTTACAACTCATTTTCACAGATTTAAATTTTTAATGATTTTCTGTTTTAGAGATGATTTTGTGGCACAGATTACGAGCAACTGGAAACGAATTTCCAAAATTTGAGAGAGGTTTTTCTCCAACATGACCTTATCTAAAAAATATCTTTCTGTTTTGTAGCAGGTGCTATGGTTTAGGATATGCGAGTTCATATTCAACACCTATTTTCAGAAATTCGGTCCAAGTTTAATGTAACTGATTCTATTTTGAAGAAAATGGTTGAGCTCAATTCCCTTAGTACAAGGATGAGAAAATGTATATATTTTATGAATTTCATAGTGTAGGGGTTGGAATTTGGCAGAAGGTTGGACTCTTGTGGATGCATTGAGCTACTTTGTACATCACTTCTGCAGTTTGGCAAGGAAATAAACCAGGGTTTTGCAGCATTTTGTGGGATTCTTGTGGTAATGTGATTTAGCATTGTTTTCTTCTCAGTCATTCAGTGATCTTATGTTTATGTGTTCCATCATATCTTTTATTCTTCATAGCTAAATGAATCAAGTGCAAAAGGTAGAATTCATTGATGTTTTAATGCTTTGCCTTGGGGTTTATTTAGTTTTACATGTTTTCTACTGTTTGAAGAGGACTCATGACTTTTGCATGCCCTCTCCAGCCCCTCACCAGTCTTTAGACTCACCATTACACTCATTTCAAAGTGCTAAAACACTTTCCTACCTCACCCCATAGAAATCTCTGCAAATCTGTGTTCATTTCCTGGACCCAAAGCTGCCTTCCCTATCTGATCCAGCAACCAACATAAAATTCAATCAAACTCCTTTGAGCATATACCTAGCCTAAAATTAGTCTTTACATCAGTCATCTCAAGTCCTCCTTGATAAATTTTTATTGAGATTGACAAGGAGAGAGCCCTCTCCCGACCTTGTAGGGCTAGCTACCAGGTTAAGCGTGGTTTGATGTTACCCTAGACCTGCCTTTCTCAGCCTGAGGTAGATTTAGGCCCTAACATAGTGGCGACTCTGCTGGGGAATGAAAATTTTGTTTGTTTGTTATTGTTGTTTGCTTTATAAACTACAGATGGAGCCTGAAGTTAGCCAGGTAGCCTTCGAACTGCTCTTGCTCTGCAAGTGCATAGTAGATGAATGCTGCTTCAGTCAATCTCCAGTTTAGTTTATGAACTGAACATCTGACTTGCAAGCGTTCTAAACACCCTTGTGGAAGAGGTGACAGATCTTCTCCGAGAAAGATCATTCAAGTTGCAGATCTAATTGCTGATGGTGGACAACAGTCAGACACATATGAAAGCTGAAACATTCACCTGGCGACTCCAACTCAATCCAAAGATTCCAGTGCTCGCTGATCCGTTCATGCACTAAAATAAAATGGTAGGGTATGTGGAAAACCTTGTGTTTTGTGAAGTTTTAAAGGAAGTTAGAGATCAGTTAGTGGATATTGAAATTGATGAAGTATTTTTCATTACCATGCTTCAATGTTTGAGATCTCCGAAGTTTCCTCCTAAAGCTAAAATTGGTATCTTTGAGTTAGTTGTTGAAAAATTTGAGAAGGAGATTCAGTATTTAAATGATCATATCCAATCATATGAATTCCAAGGTCCCGAAAAGTTCTTGGAAACTCTCCCTCCTTCAAAACAAGAAACAATAGAGCTGCCCGTGGATGTTTGCATTGACAGTTTGCAGTTGGAGGTCTGTGTTGAGGAGTTAGGGCAGCAAACAGAGTCTGGTTTCTTTGATCCTATTGTCGCATATATGGAGTATTTTTTCAGTTTGAATGATAAGTCAAATTGTCTTTCACACAGCCAAATTCAGTTTGTGCATAGATGGTTGTTAGCATTTACATTTGTGTCCTGGTTGAAGCACTTTCAAGCAGCATCTTTGTCACAGTTACTTGAATGGTTGATATGGCATTACAATATCACTTGATCCATTGATTTTGCAGCAAAGTAGGGTAGGTTTTTGTAAATAAATAAGCTGCCAAAGGCAACATTTCAGTTTGGATTGACATGAGTTGTTTTGAGTTTGCAGTTGTTTGACCGTATTTCCCTATGGATAAGGCACTTGGTCTATGGTGTTCTTGACACTTCCAAGGAGATACCATCCCTAATGAAGCCGATGTTAGTTCCAGCCTTCGCAGACTGTCATCAGGGATCAACATGAGCTCTTACTATGTCTGGTTTTGTTAGATGTTTTTCACATGATGTTCAGCACAAAACATGTCACAAGTGTGTCCATCAGAAGAAGATCGTAAATATATTTCCAACAGCATATCACACTCCCATAACCAGCTCCCGGATTAGAAGATATGATCGAAATGAATGAGTGATTCTTGGTTATGCATGTTTTGAGGTCAGTTGGCACACAATGACAAGTTTAGTACAAAATCAACTTTTGAAATAATGGTAAGGAATTTTTTAAAAGTGAAAGAGGTTTTTGTCCACCATATACCAAATAACAAAAACCTCCTTCAGTTTATGCATAGGTGTTACTATGTGGGAGATATGTAGTGATATTTGGAACCTACATTAAAACAAAGCAAAATTTTCATTTATTTTACTGTTGTAGTCATTTTAGTGTGGTTCCATTTTACAACATATGGAAAGTAATTTTGAAACAACCAAGGAGGTTTTTGTTAAAAACAAGCCATGTAACAAAAACCTCTTTCATTTTATTCACAGGTGTCATGAATTGGGATATGTGACTAGATCTTTACAACTCATTTTCACAGATTTAAATTTTTAATGATTTTCTGTTTTAGAGATGATTTCGTGGCACATATTACGAGCAATTGGAAATGAATTTCTAAAATTTGAGAGAGGTTTTTCTCCAACATGACCTTATCTAAAAACATGTCTTTCATTTTTGTAACAGGTGCTATGGTTTAGGAGATACGAGTTCATCTTCAACACCTATTTTCAGAAATTCGGTCCAAGTTTAATATAACTGATTCTATTTTGAAGAAAATGGTTGAGCTCAATTCCCTTAGTACAAGGATGAGAAAATGTATATATTTTATGAATTTCATAGTGTAAGGGTTGGAATTTTTCAGAAGGTTGGACTCTTGTGGATGCATTGAGCTACTTTGTACATCACTTCTGCAGTTTGGCAAGGAAATAAACTAGGGTTTTGCAGCATTTTGTGGGATTCTTGTGGTAATGTGATTTAGCATTGTTTTCTTCTTAGTTATTCAGTGATATTATTTTTATGTGTGCCATCATCTCTTTTATTATTCATAGCTAAATGAATCAAGTGTAAAAGGTAGAATTCATTGATGTTTCAGTGCTCTGCCTTGGGGTTTATTTAGTTTTACATGTTTTCTACTGTTTGAAGAGGACTCATGACTTTTGCATGCCCTCTCTAGCTCCTCACCAGTATTTAGACTCACCATTACACTCATTTCAAAGTGCTAAAACACTTGCCTACCTCACCCCACAGAAACCTCTGCAAATCTGTGTTCATTTCCTGGACCCAAAGCTGCCTTCCCCATATGATCCAGCAACCAACATAAAATTCAATAAAACTCCTCTAAGCATATACCTAGCCTAAAATTAGTCTTTACATCAATCATCTCAAGTCCTCCTTGATAAATTTTCATTGAGACTGACAAGGAGAGAGTCCTCTCCTGACCTTGTTGGGCTAGCTACCAGGTTAAGCGTGGTTTGATGTTACCCTAGACTTGCCTTTCTCAGCCTGAGGTAGATTTAGGCCCTAACATAGTGGCGACTCCACTGGGGAACAAAAATTTTGTTTGTTTTTTATTGTTGTTTACTTTATAAACTACAGACGGAGCCTGAAGTTAGCCAGGTAGCCTTCGAACTGCTCTTGCTCTACAAGTGCATAGTAGATGAATGCTGCTTCAGTCAATCTCCAGTTTAGTTTATGAATTGGACATCTGACTTGCAAGCATTCTAAACACCCTTGTGGAAGAGGGGAAAAACCTTCTCCGGGAAAGATCATTCAAGTTGTAGATCTAATTGCTGATGGTGGACAACAGTCAGACACATATGAAGGCTGAAACATTCACCTGGCGACTCCAACTCAATCCAGAGATTCCAGTGCTCACTGATCTATTCATGCACTAAAATAAAATGGTAGGGTATGTGGCAAACCCTGTGTTTTGTGTAGTTTTAAAGGAAGTTAGAGATCAGTTAGTGGATATTGAAATTGATGAAGTATTTTTCATGACCGTGCTTCAATGTTTGAGACCTCTAAAGTTTCCTCCTAAAGCTAAAACTGGTATCTTTGAGTTAGTTGTTGAAAAATTTGAGAAGGAGATTCAGTATTTAAATGATCATATCCAATCATATGAATTCCGAGATCCCAAAACGTTATTGGAAACTCTCCCTCATTCAAAACAAGAAACAATAGAGTTGCCCGTGGATGTTTGCATTGACAGTTTGCAGTTGGAGGTCTGTGTTGAGGAGTTACGGCAACAAACATAGTCTAGTTTCTTTGATCCTATTGTCGCATATATGGAATATTTTTTCAGTTTGAATGATAAGTCAAATTGTCTTTCACACAGCCAAATTCAGTTTGTGCATAGATGGTTGTTAGCATTCACATTTGTGCCCTGGTTGAAGCACTTTCAAGTAGCATCTTTGTCACAGTGACTTGAATGGTTTTTATGGCATTACAACATCACTTGATCCATTGATTTTGCAGCAAAGTAGGGTAGGTTTGTGTAAATAAATAAGCTGCCAAAGGCAACATTTCAGTTTGGATTGGTATGAGTTGTTTGACCGTATTGCCAAATGGATGAGGCACTTGGTCTATGGTGTTCTTGACACCTCCAAGGAGCTACCATCCCCAATGGAGCCGATGTTAGTTCCAGTCTTCGCAGTCTGTCACTAGGGATCAACATGAGCTCTTACTATGTCTGGTTTTGTTAGATGTTTTGAACATGATGTTCAACACAAAACATGTCACAAGTGTGTCCATTAGAAGAAGCTCAGAAAAATATTTCCAATGGTATATCACAATCTCATAACCGACTCTCGGATTAGAAGATATGATCGAAATGAATGAGTGATTCTTGGTTATGCATGTTTTGAGGTCAGTTGCTGCACACAATGACAAGTTTAGTACAAAATCAGTTTTTGAAATAATGGTAAGGAATTTTTCAAAAGTGAAAGAGGTTTTTGTCCATCACATACCAAATAACAAAAACCTCCTTCAGTTTATGCACAGGTTCTACTATGTGGGAGATATGCAGTGATATTTGGAGCCTGCATTAAAACAAAGCAAAATTTTCATTTATTTTACTGTTTTAGTCATTTTAGTGCGGTGCCATTTTACAACATATGGAAAATAATTTTGCAAAACCCAAGGAGGGTTTTGTTAACCATGAGCCATCTAACGAAAACCTCTTTCAGTGTATTCACAAGTGTCATGAATTGGGATATGTGACTAGATTTTTACAACTCATTTTCACAGATTTAAATTTTTAATGATTTTCTGTTTTAGAGATGATTTTGTGGCAGAGATTACGAGCAACTGGAAACAAACTTATAAAATTTGAGAGAGTTTTTTCTCCAAAATGACATTATCTACAAAAAAATCTTTTAATTTTGCAACAGGTGCTATGGTTTAGGCGATACGAGTTCATCTTCAACACCTATTTTCAAAAATTTGGTCCAAGTTTAATATAACTAATTCTATTTTGAAGAAAATGGTTGAGCTAAATTCCCTTAGTACAAGGATGAGAAAATGTATATATTTTATGAGTTTCATAGTGTAGGGGTTGGAATTTGGCAGAAGGTTGGAATCTTGTGGATGCATTGAGCTACTTTATACATCACTTCTGCAGTTTGGCAAGGAAATAAACCAGGGTTTTGTAGCATTTTGTGGGATTCTTGTGGTAATGTGATTTAGCATTGTTTTCTTCTCAGTTATTCAGTGATGTTATGTTTATGTGTGCCATCATCTCTTTTATTATTCATAGCTAAATGAATCAAGTGTAAAAGATAGAATTCATTGATGTTTCAATGCTCTGCCTTGGGGTTTATTTAGTTTTACATGTTTTCTATTGTTTGAAGAGGACTCATGACTTTTGCATGCCCTCTTCAGCCCCTCACCAGTCTTTAGACTCACCATTACACTCATTTCAAATTTATAAAACACTTGCCTACCTCACCCCACAGAAACCTCTGCAAATCTGTGTTCATTTCCTGGACCCAAAGCTGCCTTCCCCATCTGATCCAACAACCAACATAAAATTCAATCAAACTCCTCTGAGCATATACCTAGCCTAAAATTAGTCTTTACATCAGTCATCTCAAGCCCTCCTTGATAAATTTTCATTGAGATTGGCAAGGAGAGGGCCCTCTCCCGACCTTGTAGGGCTGGCTACCAGGTTAAGCGTGGTTTGATGTTACCCTAGACCTACCTTTCTCAGCCTGAGGTAGATTTAGGCCCTAACATAGAGCTAAGAGAGACGTCATTGGAAGAACGCTGGAAGAATTGTCAAGTGAGACAAGATGCTGATACAAATCAAGGTCTTCACCGACCGCAGAGGGTACATTTCTACTATGGTAATAAATGTGCCGAAGTTGACCATGTGAGAAATCATTTGATTATCGGTCATTGATGTATACCGCTAACAAATGCGAGACAAATCACCAATAATGATAATGAATGTCAAGGTACCCCATTACAATCTAACACGTGTGAACATGTGTGTTGAATTCGAATACTTGAAAGAATATACCAATAAGGACATATTGATGTATTCTCATTGTCAATAGTGAAGGAATCTACCAATGATGACTACAAACCCTAAGGTACTGAAAAAGAACTCTAGACCTTGTTCCCAGAGAAATGAGTTGGAGATGATGGGAAAATATGTGCTGGAAGGAAGGCATTAAGGCATCTTACATCAACTAGAATGAGCGTAACCCACATGCCAATAATTTGGAAGGACTCGGATGAATAAAGATGAAGTAACCACCACGAAGTACATTTCTGACGTGCACAAAATGTGGCTAGTGCATGAAAGAAATGCTCTAAACCAACCAATCTTGAAAGTTGACACAGAGGCGAGGAATCCACCAATAGGGTCAAATGGAAACTTCAAGTGTGTGATAATGTAAGCTAACGTCGAAAACGAGGGAAACCACTCAGTCAAATACCCATGATATTGATCAATGTTGAGCACAAGGTCACCTATCAATGATGTAAATAGGGCCAGGGTGCGACTTTAGCTCTACTCCCACAGAAAATTTTCAAAGTTGATAAGAGTAGACCTACCAACAAGAAGTCAATGGGGACCTTCTTAATTGACATGAGTAAAGGACCAAGTAACTGATGTGATACTAAGAATAATTTGACAGATCGAGTATGGGCAATAGAAATGACTCAAGAGACATTGCAGAATGGTTGACACAATGTTGACTTCCCTTGAAAAAAAGCATGACTTTATGGCAGTATAAAATAACTTTGTGTAAGTTTGTGATTGAGGAGGCATACAAAATCTCACCATATTATTGGAAGAGTTAACAAATCGATGGAGGAATAACTCAAAGACAAGGTTTTGGCTTCCCTAAAGTCAATATAAGTCCCATCCCGATGAAGGAAAGACTTATTTTTAAGTGATTTGTTCAAGGGAAACACGACTGATACTTGATTCCATCAAATGATGAAGAAACTATCCCATTCCTACTCTTTTTCTTGGAATATTTTTTTTTGTTATTGTCTTTTTCACATTATAAAGCCTGAAAACGAATAAAAGAATTCCTATAGTACAATGGGGAGAACGAGTGTAAAGGGAAAGTGTACTAGTTCCTGGGTCTAGAACATTCCTATGCTCAATGCAAGGTGGCGAATATTGGTCTTCGTCACTCGAGGGATGTTCCCTCTATGGAAAAAGGGGTGTCAAGTCACAAATCCTAATGAATGCATGGCTTGATCTTGCAAGAAGGTCATGGTCAAAAGTGGCTTATACATGAGTCCAATAAAGATAGTTTAAGGCCAAATGAGGTGCAAGTGGTCAATATGCAATGAAATAGTACAACTCAACACATGGGAGCCTCTAGGGTATAAAGCTAGAATAAAAGGGGAGAAGAAGAAGAATGAAACTTCAACACAAAGTCATGGTGGGACTAAAAGAGGACTCTTGAGCCTACATAAGATTTACATCATGAGAAACATTATATGCTAGTGAGGTTATAACTAAGAAGCCCATGGAAGGAAAGGCTCTATTGCTATGTTATGATTTTACGAAACGACGAGTGAGAGAGGTTAAATAATCACAACATAGTGGGGTCAAACATGTGGCTAAGTATTGCAGTATGAGGTAAAGATGAAAAATGCAGGGGAAAATGGTGTATCTTAACCTATATGCCAGTTTATAGGACAATACCTCCCACGATAGGTCAGCGATCATGGAATCAAAATAGCGGGAAACATCACTAAGTGATAAGATAAGTCTTTATTACCCTGGAAAAGGCCCTTCCCAACACTTCAAACAAGGTAAAAAATTTCATGAAATTCAAATAATAAAGTTAAAATGAACTTTATAAAAGTGTATTTACATTTTTGAGTTTAAAACACATTTTAGAGCTTACCCAAATTCATTCTTACCATTCAAGTGTTGAGGAGAGAGCTTTGAGAGTAAAATTGGGCAAGCCAATCCAATCAAATTCACCAAATAATTTAGAAACTGCGAACTCCCGGTAATTATTAACCCCATTCTCTTTCATTTGGGTCAAATGTTTAATGATTGAACCAATTTTTCGGATTGATTATATTAAATTTAGAACCGGTTGTATGTATGCGTGGGTTTGGTTATATCGAGCCGTTTAGAGAAATCCCTATACGCGGGTTATCAGAGGGAAAATTTCATGTATACGCGAGTATTTTTACAGAAACTACATTTACGCAGAGCCAAATTCATAAATGAATTTATAATGGTTCAAATTTCCCAATTTTTAGGATGTTGATCATTTGGAGAGAAAGAGAACATAGTGATGTTGATAATGAAGTCTTGGAAGACCAAGAATCATTAGATGGATTAAAAAATTATGGCTTGCTCAAGTTTTTCATGATGCTGAATATGAGAGCCCAAACTCGATTATTGGAGATATTAATCAATTATTGAGACCTAGAGTAGGAGAAATTTTTCATAGATTCAATGCCACTGCAAATTTAGGTGGAATATATTTACTTCATCATAGGTATCTCCAAGGGGGGAGAAGCAATCAATTTGAAAGGAAAGGCTAGCAGGGGCTTGAATATTGATTATTACATTGCTATGTATTGTGCACCAAACACTGATAAGGTTGGGTCACAAATCCCAATCAAGAACATCAAAAACCTGGAAATAAAGATCATTCTTTTCACAATTGCCAAAATATCAGGTTCAACTTCCTTGCATCAGGATTCATGACTGGCTATGTTTCTAGCAATAAAGTGCTTGAAACTAGTGGTATATGATTGATGCACAACACTCTTGGTCAACATGAAGAGGCAAATCATATCCTTCCAACAGGGGAAGACAATTTTTTTTGGTTATGACATTATTCTTTGCTTATTATTCTTTGAGTGAATCCCTACATTGTGACCCTAAGTAACATCTGCCATTAGCAGCCCCAGAGATCCTAGGATGGCTAAATGGGAAGATTTGATGAGGAGACTTGTTGGAGGCGAAGTCACCCAAGCGATATTTGATGACAATTTCTTTCAAAGGTGGGAAGAACATGTCGTAGCCATTGAGGATGATCCGAATGGAAAATGGAATCCACCCATGGTATTCTTCCACCCATGTTATTCATCCACCTATGGAACTTACCCATGGTATTGTAAGTGGAATCCACCCATGGTATTGTAAGTGACATCAACCCATGGTATTCATTCACCCATGGTATTTTCCCATGGTATTGTGACATCCACCCATGGTATTTACCCACCCATGGAATTTACCTGTGGTATTGTAACCAAAAAATGCTATAAGTAACAAGTGACATTTTTTAAAAGGACCGATTATCCACCATAATGTAGCCTTTACATTTATTATCTGTTTTAAAAAAAAAATGTCTTTGTGGTTTTGTTTATTGGGTGTTCTCCTCTTTTCTTTTGGCATTTCAATTTTTCAGATCTAAGATCCATTTCAAATTTTTAGATCTTGGGTGTCTCCCCTCAAGATCCGGATCAATGGTATCGAACTCCGGTTACGACTCCATGGGAATGAGGGTTTGATGCATATTTCAGTTTCAAATTTTTTCAGCAATCTTCAACAAACTTCATGCACATACTATGACCTCCACAAAGCACTTTCTTGGGAAAAGCGAGAAGAAATTTGTTTTTTAATTTTTTTGTAGGAATTGTTTGGGCTTCGAGTTTGCAGATCATATCTAAAACTTTTGGTGCAAAATTTACAAAAAATAATAACAAATCTGGATTCCTTGCGAAAAACTACCCAAATTCAAAATCAAAAATCAACCAAATGAGAGTTTGGATGAGGGAGATATGATTGATTTCACATCAGCGATGTTGCAAAATTTTTTCTAATGACAATTCGTGGACGACGAATTTCCTATCATTTTTTGCAGTGTTTGTGTAGAATTTCAGAAAAATGATTATAGATCTGATCTCTTCTTGAAAAATCACCCAATTAAAAAAAAATTGCTCGAATCAAAGTTTAGATGAGGGAGATATTGATGATTTAAAATCATCTATTGTTTTCAGAATTTTGTGACAGTGGGACAATTGTAACGTGAATATGAGTTTCCAAAGTGTCTAGGTAGAGATTTCAATCACATGGGAAGATGTAGAATGGTCATTCTATTTCCAAAAATAGGATATAATAAAGATTCCAAGTTATATTGATCGATTTATGCCCATTTTAAATCTGGTGCAACATTCGAAGTGGGTTCCCTTCAGAGATGTGCCCTCCCACCCCGCTTTAGTTGGAGCCTACTTCGCATTCATCAGTTTTAGCATAGCAGAATCCAGCTTGGGTTCTTTGGAGACGTGCCCTCCCACCCCAGGCTATGTAGGCACATGCTATTTCATCAATAGTCAACATCACGGTTATGGGTCAACCACACAAATTTCTTGTCATCGAAGTCCATTTTCTAGGCCACACACTATTAGTATCACAATTGGTCACAAGAATTACATGGTATCTCTATCCCTAGATATTGTTTTTCATGGTTATGGGTCATCCACAAACCCACACTTCATCGAAGTCCATTTTCTAGGCCGCACACTGTTAGTATCATAGTTAGTCACAAGCATTACAGGGTATCTCTATCCTCAGATCTTCATTTTTCATGGTTATGGGTCATCCACAAACCCACACTTTATCGAAGTCCATTTTCTAGGCCGTACACTGTCAATATCATAGTTGGTCATAAGCATTACATGATATCTCTATCCTTAGATCTTCGTTCATCATGGTTATGGGTTAACCATACAAAACCCTTCTCTTCAGTGGCTCTTCATATTCAACAAAGGCTTCTCAGGAGGAAACTTCATGCAATGGGGACCATTGCTTCTTAAGGAGGGAGGAATGATCCAAATGGAAAATATAATCCACCCATGGTATTCATCCACCCATGTTATTCATCCACCCATGGTATTGTAAGTGGAACCCATCCATGGTATTCATCCACCCATGGTATTTATCCACCCATGGTATTGTAAGAGGTATCCACCCATGGTATTTTCCCATGGTATTGTAAGTTGCATCCACCCATGGTATTTTCCCATGGTATTGTGACATCCACCCATGTATTTACGTACCCATGGAATTTACCTGTGGTATTGCAACCAAAAAAGGCTATAAGTAATAAGTCATATTTTGTAAAAGAACAGATTGTCCACCATAATGTAGCCTTTACAGTGATTATTTGTTTTAATAAAAAAAGTGTTTTTGTGGTTTTGTTTACTGAGTGTTCTCCTCTTTTCTTCTGGCATTTCAAATTTTCAGATCTTGGGGGTCCCCCCCACAAAAGATCCATTTCAATTTTTTAGATCTTTGGGGTCTCCCCTCAAGATCCAGATTAGAGGACTACCCCTATGTAGGACTAGACTTTTGAGGGGACATGGAGTTATTACTTCCCGAGGGGGATGCATGGGTGACATTGGTAATATTTTTAACACACACACACACACACACACACACACACACACACACACATATATATAATCTCAAGAAATTTAAAGTCTTATTATGTGAAACAAAAATCCTAACAAGATAATAATGATCATGATGCAAATGTGGGACCAGTGAGACTTGAAGGTCTTCCGAGGCATAGACATCACGACAGAGATGTGGAAGGCACAACTGTAGAGTGTGTAGTACAAAGGAACTTGGAGATTTTAAATCATCAGGTTCCCATGGCGACAATAGAGGACCTTCCAGAGGCCATATAGAGATGAGTGGTTAGAGTACCATGAGAGTGGGTGCGACTTTTCTGACGAGTGGGGATGGGCCCTCAGACTTAGATTTTTAAATAGACTAATCTTTTGATAAAAACATGATCACGTATAAGCCCTAATTTTCTATGATATTTTTCCACATTTTGTAATATTTTTTGAAACTTATCTATCTATATATACAAACATTTTGGGATGCCTTTATCATATATACAAGTGTTTTTTGATCCTTTGATTCCATGTGATGAAAGATTGATGTGCCAATGAAATGATTGGTTAGCTATAGAATCAACAAATGAATTATTTGATCATAAAATGTGAATATATGTGATAAAATTAAATGATCTTTGTAATAATATCACTCAGAAATTAGTGATGTAATGAAGGATATCCCACATCATAAATGTTATTTAACTGAGACACCACCAGTTCTGAGTCCAAGTATACCACTAATGATTCAATACCATAATATATTTCCTTAGAAAGAAATTTGATAACGACACTATATTCAACCATATTATTAGAAGCAATACCAATACATATGCCTCTTGAGACCAACAACTGACCAGATGGATAATAAATTACCCATGTAACGGAAGTTAGATTCCTGGTGTACCTACTGGAACTGGCTACGAATCCTAAATACATCGAGTCACCCATCGATACCTACCAAAGTAGATAAAAAACAACATCATCACCATGATACTCATAGACAAAAACTAAAACTATATATAATATTTATAAAACAAAGCAAATTCTTAGGCAAGAGGCTAAGCATAATACTTCTTGAGAGAAAGCCAATTTTTGGGCTCCAACAACACATTCCCTTTAACATCAACTAACTTATAAGATGTTATGAACCAGCTCACAAAAAGATAGAAAAGATAGATCAATGCCTTAGAATTCAGCCTCTTCGAGGGGGCAACCTCCTTTACATTACATAAATGAACAATTCTTGGATGATACAAATGAAAAGACCTCCTTTCTATATATAGGAGCCTAAGGGGTCATAACATAATCATAGCCGACATAACAATAATAATGTAAGGGCACAATAATAACAATAGTGGGCTTCTATGGGGCACAATAGTAACAATATGGGCACTACATGGGTACATCAATATAATAAGTGGGTTGTACTAAGAACAATAAGGGGTTACACTAGTAGTATAGGGGCCTAACATGCCCCTATCCTTCAAAAAGCGTTGTCCTCAATGCTTGAGTAGTTCTTGATGCTTCTGTATAAAATTCTTGTCCTCCCATGTGGAATCTTCAGTGGGTAAGTTATTCCACTTGATGAGATAATCTGAAATTGATCGATTTCGTAGCTGTCGGGTTCTTGTTTCTGTGACTGCTCTAGGTTCCAATATGATTTTTCCTTCCTCTTCAATTTCTGGCATTATTGTTTGAATTGGGATCTTTTGCAACTTTTGAATAAGTGGCCATACTTCGTCCTTCTTCCATTCATCCCTTGCTTCGTTTATCCAATCTGGTTGGATAATAGAAATAGCGCAGAACAATGCTTCCACATCTTCATCCTTTCTTGAGAGTGCATCTGCCACCACATTTTGCTTCCCTTTTTTGTAGATGATTTCAAAGTCATAACCCAACATCTTTGTGACCCACTTTTGTTGCTCTTCAGAGGATAATTTTTGTTCTAAAAAGTATTTAAGGCTATCGTGATCCGTTTTTACCTTGAAGTGTCTTCCCATTAGGTAGGGTCGCCATTTCTTAAGTGCATGGAGTATTGCCAAAATTTCCTTCTCATAAATAGCTTTGTGTAAAAACTTTCCCTTGATTGGACGACTTTCAAAAGAAATGAGTCTTTCGTCTTGCATTAAAACAACACCAATTCCATTTCCTGAAGCATCACATTCCACAATAAAGGTTTTTGTGAAGTCCAGTGTAGCTAAGACCGGTGCTTGGCACATTGCCTCTTTAAGATGCTCGAAGGCCTTTGTTGCTTCTGGAGTCCATGAAAATGCATCTTTCTTCAATAATGTTGTTAGAGGTGATGCTATTCTCCCATAATTCTTAACAAACTTGTGATAATACCCTGTCAACCCAAGAAATCCTCGCAGATGCTTTATGGATGTGGGGATTTTCCATTCCTTAATGGCTTTAATTTTGCTAGGGTCTACCTTAACTCCTTCATGATATACAATATGACCCAGATATTCCACCTCTTGTACTCCAAAGAAACATTTGGATATTTTTGCATATAATTGTTTCTCCTCCAATAGTTGTAGCACCCTGTCAACATGTTCAACATGATCCTTCCAAGACTTGCTGTAGATTAGTATATCATCAAAAAATACTAACACAAATTTTCTAAGGAATGGTTTGAAAACGGAATTCATCAAACCTTGAAATGTTGAAGGTGCATTGGTAAGGCCAAAAGGCATGACCAAAAATTCATAATGACCCTCATGAGTTCTAAATGTTGTTTTCAGAATGTCTTCAGTCTTCATTCTGATTTGATGATATCTTGAATGAAGATCCAACTTGGTGACGTAAATTGATCCATGCAATTCATCGACTAATTCATCAATGACAGGAATTGGAAACTTATCTTTAATAGTGAGCTTGTTGAGCTCCCTATAATTTGGACACATGCGCCATGATCCATCCTTCTTGTGCACCAATACTACTGGAGCATAGAAAGAACTTTGACTCGGTTGAATTATACCAGCCTCTAGCATTTCTGCAACCATACGTTCAATTTCACTCTTTTGGGCATAGGGATATCTGTATGGCCTGATGTTTGGAAGAACACTTCTTGGAATCAGATGAATAGCATGATCATGATCACGAATTGGTGGGAGACCTTTGGGAGTCTCAAATACCTTGGAATGATTGTCCAAGACTTTTTGGAGATCTGGAGAAATAGATGATTCCAATGTGGAAACATCTAGCGAACATAATTGTGCAATTACACCTCTTTGTTCCTTTTTTAGAAGCTTTGTCATACCATTAGAGCTGATTATCTTTCCTGGTTTCCCTGCAATACCCCTTAATTCAACTTCCTTTCCTTCCACAAAAAATTTCATGAAAAGTTCTTGAAATTTAAAAGCTATTGTACCCAAGGATTGTAGCCATTGGACTCCTAGTACAACATCAGCACCTCCAATTGGAATGGAAAGCATTGGGCTAGTCAATACATATTCTCCCATGGATAGCTTGATATTATGGCACTTTCCAGAGAAATTTATTGTTCCTCCATTTGCAACCATCACTTGACACTCTGGTGCTGGATATAAGAAGCAATTCAATTCTTTTGCTACCTTACAATGAATAAAATTGTGGGTACTTCCTGAATCAATCAAGACTATTACCTTTTTCTTCTTGATTTGTCCTTCTATTTTGATGGTTTGAGGAGTGGTAATTCCTGCCAATGCATTACAATATATGGTCGGATTCATTTCTTCTTTATCTAGGCTTTTTTCCAGGAGTATATCCTCTTCTTTTGACCTTTCTTGCTCCTTTTCTTCTTCCTCTTCACAATCTATGTAGAATAATTTATTTTCAACACACTTATGACCTTTAGTGTATTTGCTATTACAACTGTCACAAAGCCATTTTGCTCTTTTTTCTTCCAATTGTTGTGGTGTCAACCTTATAGGTTGTGGAAGACTAGGGGAAACAACACTTCCATCTTTATAGTTGTGAGTGGTATGCTTCCTGGTTGCCAGAATTTTGCTTTCCATTTTTCTTGCTAACCTGAATGCCTTCTCTAATGAATCAAGTTCCCAAAGGCGAACATCATGTTGGATATTATCCTCTAAAGTCCCTATGAACACATCAATCCTATGCTCCTCTGGAATATTTTTTACCCTTATGTTCAATTTTTGGAACTCCTCAATGTGCTCCATTATTGAACCCTTTTGTTTGAGACTTATCAATTGGCTAAAAAAAGTGTTGCATTTTGTATCCTCATAATGTGCTGTCAATTCTTCCGTAAAAATTGCCCAAGTGATAATTTGTTTACGAGAGCAAAGCCATTGATACTATACAAACTGATTTGGTTCCAAATATAAAGTTGCAATATGTACCTTTTGTGTGTTTTGCACATTATTGAGATCGAAAAATTGCTCCATCTGTAATATCCATGTTGCGGGATCCTTGCCATCAAACTTCCTCATATCGATTTTTGGAATATGGTGGGTCTTTGATCCCACATTAGAGTCTATGGAATCATGATTAACATTTCTTTTGTTCTCATCATGAGTTTCCTTTACTACCCTTTCACCATTAGTGACCATTTCTTGTAGCAATTTATTCATATTTATCTTCAATTCTTCCATCTTATCATCCATGCCATCAATTTTAGCGTCCATGCCATTCATCTTAGCTTCCATGCCATCCATCTTAGCTTCTACGTCTCTCTTTAAACAATCCATCTTAGCTTCTACACCTTTCTTTAAACCATCCATCTTAGCTTCTACATCTTTCCTTAAACCATCCATCTTAGATTCTGTTGCTTTTTGTGCAAGTGACACTTGTTGCACTTGGTCTCGTAATTTTGATATATCATGTTGCATTTCTTCCTCTTCTTCATGAGTCATGCTAGAGCTTTCAGGTTTCTTACTAGGTGTTTGCATTTTTTTTCCTCGGGGCATCAATTACCAATTCAAACTAATTTTTCAAACCAAGCTTATGCAAAAAATTTAGAAAAAACTACACACCTTTTTTCTCTTTGTAGAAGCTTGATATTGAATCTGATGTATTTCTGCAATTTCAAATCATTCAGTTATGAAATTGCGACCTATAGTAGCCCTCTGTGTCCTCTTTCCAATGCCACCGGTTTGATCCAAATTGGATTCTCCAAGGAAGAGTTATGCACAATCTCCCAAGATGACCTGATTATAGACTAGTTCAGTAGAGCGAACTTGTACGACATGCCACGAGTCACTGTTTCGACCTTTGGCTCTGAAAAATATATACAAGAAACTAGAGTCCGTCCTCTTTCTGTAGCTTCTTACAAAATTTCAATCCGATGCTCAGAGAGAAAGTTATGACGATTTTCCCCAGGTCACCTGTTTGGAATGTAATTCAGGGTTCTGTAAAAAGACCAACTTCCTCAGATCATATCTCTGCAAATATAGCCCGAAAAGCTCTGAAATTCGGACTTGAGATTCAGCACGATTTCTTCTCAAATGGGTTTTTTTTAGCTTCTGAAACGTTGCAGAAGAAAAGTTATAGCGAAAATGCCACGATGACCTATTTGGAGCAGCGAAACCCTAGAATCCAAAGCTCTGATACCAAATGTTATGAACCAGCTCACAAAAAGATAGAAAAGATAGATCAACGTCTTAGAATTCAGCCTCTTCGAGGGGGAAAACTCCTTTACATTACATAAATGAACAATTCTTGGATGATACAAATGAAAAGACCTCCTTTCTATATATAGGAGTCTAAGGGGTCATAACATAATCATAGCCGACATAACAATAATAATGTAAGGGCACAATAATAACAATAGTGGGCTTCTATGGGGCACAATAGTAACAATATGGGCACTACATGGGTACATCAATATAATAAGTGGGTTGTACTAATAACAATAAGGGGTTACACTAGTAGTATAGGGGCCTAACATAAGCACCTTTCTTCAAGACCCGCTTGACAATGAAAGGACTGTACCACATAGGTTTGAACTTTCTTGCCCCCAAGGTGTCTTTATCTTGGTCACTGTTATCACCTAAAAAATGATCACCTAGCCATTTCTAACTAGGTGGATCGTAATACACCATGTAGGATTAATTTTACCATAGTAAAATCACTTTCACCATAGGAAATGATTTAGTAAACCAATTTTACTAAATTATTGCTAATTAAAAGTAGAAAACCCCATGAGGATAATTGGATAATTTATTATTTATTTAATTTTCTCTGGCAATAGTTATTAAATCATTATTTGATAATTATTCCTTGTCACATTTGGCTAAGTCACCTTGGAATAATTAAATAAATCATTATTTATTTATTATTCCTTAATTCTATTTTTGAATAATTAAATAAATCACTATTTGATAATTATTTCAATTTGACATCTTTCTTAATCTTCACGAAATAATTAGTAAATATTTTTATTTGTTAATTATTTATAAATAAATATATTTGACCATTTTGAATATATTTTCCCTCTCCAAAAAATATAATAAAGTTTTCCTAATGATTAGATATTGATTTGGTAAATAATTATTTTATTATTTTCCATTTTCGAGATCAACCCAATACTTTGTTATAAATAAGAGGGTTTTCCATTCATTCTTCACCATGATCACTATCATCGTCACCACTATTGTCACTTCACATTCGAGCTCCCATTTGAGTTCTACTCTTTTGTTTTGGGTTTTTCACATATTGAGAGAGAGAAACAAATTGCTGAAGCACAAGGACATCAAAGGACCCATCCCATGGAGGGGGATTTGCAAACCCTTATTGTAGATGTCCTTCACCAGATGTTTTCTAATAAAAAGATTATTCATTTAAAAGTATTATTCTATTAAGTTATTGCATAAGTTATTTCTTGTTGTTCTCTATTTTGGATTGCACATGATCTCTTTGCTGTAGGGTTTCTTCTTTTATCAATGTAGATTTTAAGCTTGAACAACCATATTTTGTTGTTAGGGTCACTTGTCACCAGTGACTTAAGTGAAGCATTTTTGGTACACATGCTAAGAATTTTCATACTAATAGTCACATACCAAGGCAAGGTCACCTTTAGATAAAACCCTAGGTTGAACATACTTATCATATTGAGCTTTAAATATTTTCTTATTAACCTCATTCATTGTGGAAGCATCTCGACACTACTCATCAAGATGTTCCAAGTGAACAAAGTGTTCTTCTAAACTTGAGGTGTCTGGAAGAAGTTGGAATGCCAACTTAAGGTATGGAATCTCAAATTATATAGGAAATATTGATTCCAAACCATAGACTAACTGAAAATGAGTGAACCACGTGGCAGTCTTAATAGATATTTGATATGCCCACAAAGCAGGATAAAGCATCATGTGCCAATTGGACTTGGATTATTAATCGTCCTTTGCAGGATGGACTTAAGGGATTTGCTAATGACTTCAATTTGTCCATTAGCTTTATGATAATAAGGATATGAATGCTCCTGCTGAAATACCAGTTTTAAAGCCAACTCAGACATCATTTTATTATGAAAGTGACTTCCATGGTCAGTGACAATCTATTTAGGGATATCAAAACATGAAATAACTTTATTAAAAATTGAAAGTGTCATTGTCTCATCATCATTATTGAAAGTGGGCATAACTTCAACCCACTTTGTAAAGTAGTCTACTGCTATGATAATGTACTTGTGTCCCTTAGTCGAAGACAGGTGACAAGTTGTAAAATCAATTCCCCACTTGGTAAATGGACTGACAATGATGACATGAAAAAGCGTATCTTGATGAGTGCAAATTTTCTGAGTATAAAGTTGGCAAGGGTGGCATTTTTTGACCGCTTCATTACAATCTTTATAAATCGAAGGCCAAAATACCCTGCATGCAAAATATTCTGAGTTGTTGCAAGCCTAGATAAATGAAAACCACAAACCCCACTTTGAAAATCATTTAAACTGACTCAACTTCTTCTAAGGTCAAGAAACGTCTAAGGATTGAATCAACCCCACGATGATATAGCATATCACCAGTGATCAGATAACTCTTAGCAAGATGATGTAATTTTCGACGTTCGTACTTAGAAAAATACTGAGGGAACTTCAAAGTCTGGAGATGTCCCCATACCAAGGGTCTTGCAAGGAGATAAGAAAAATATCTTCATTTGGAAATGATTCTTCATAAATGAAATCTACCTCACAGGACAATTCCAAAATTAATTTTGCAAAAACCAAATAATTCTTTGATTTGGCTGACATGAATTTGAGATTAAACTCTTGTAAAATTACAATCCATTTGTTGTATTTTATCCCAATCACTCGCCTTCTTAGGATAAATTGAAATGGATTGATGTCAAAAATTACAAATTTTTTTCTCAGCAAAATATAATGATGAAGTCACTGAACAACATGTACTACTGCAAAGCCAATTTCTTAACGTGAGAGTATCTGAGTTCAGGATCGGCTAAGCCTCAACTTAGGTAATAAATTTCATGTTCTCTAAGGGCATCGTCCTCCTGAATTAGAACCATACCTATGGTTGATTCTGCCACCACAAGATACAAAAGAAAATCTCTGCTATAATCAGGTGGACTCAAAAGGGGAGCAGAAGTCAATGCTTTTTTCAAAGCATCAAATGAACGTTGGTCAAATTTTTCCTAAATAAATGGAACTCCTTTCTTAAGTAAACACATAAATCCTTTTGTAATCTCAGTGTAGTTCACGATAAACCTCCTTAAAAATTTTTCTTTTCCTTGTAGACTTTGAAGTTGACAAATATTAAATGGGGGAGGCAAATAAAGTATTGCCTCAACCTTGAAGGGATGAACTTGAATCCCTTCATTAGAAATGATGAATCCTAACAATTGACTAGATTTAACAAAGAAAACGCACTTATTAAGGTTCATACAAATTTTATAATGACGGCATCTTTCAAAAACCAAACGAATATTATTTGGATTTTCCATTCTCTTGCGAGAGTGAGCAACTAAATCATCCAAATAAGCCTTGATAATATACTTCATGTCATGGAAAGCATATGACATAGCCCGCTGGAAAGTAGCTCCAACATTTTTAAGGCCAAAAGGCATTTTATTATATGAAAATGTACCCCAGGGACAAATAAACGTCGTTTTATGTTGATCTAAAGGATGAATTGTTATTTTGTTATATCCAGATAATTTGTCCATAAAAGGAAAAAATCTCATTTCTAGCACACTCATTGATAATTTGATCTATAAATGGAGTGGGGAAATTGTCCTTTGGACAAGCTTTATTTAAATCCTTGAAATCAATTCATACATGAATTTTTCCTTGTTTTTTGTCCATAGGGACAAGATTCGAAACCCATTCAAAAAGAGGAACATGGTAGATGAAACCTTCTTTAAGCAATTTCTCTACTTTTGCCTTGATAGCCACAAATTTCCTAGGGTTGAATGGATGAATATTTTAATGCACATGCTTTGTGTTTTCATAAGTCTTGATCTCATGCTGAACTATACTAGGATCAATCCCAGACATTTCCTCATAAGTCCAATTAAATACATCTCTAAATTCCTTGAAAATGTCGGTATAAATTTTAATCTCTTTAGGAAAACAATCGGTTCTGATGAAGATATTTTCAATGACGTTGGGATTCTTGGAAATGTTCATTGTAACAGTTTTTGAAATATTATCCTTATTACTTTTGGAAAAAATATATACTGGAGCCAAAGGGTTTAAAATTTTGTGAACATTTCCAAGAGAAGAAGAACTAGACAAATTTGATTCGACTTTATACAAGTCAGGGAGAAAATAGGACCAATTATGCAAATCATCCCACGACCTTTCTATATCTATCAATTCTTTTAGAATTTCCTCCTCAAATGGTAAAACGATATTAAGGAAATCCATATCCAAAGTAGAGTCAATTATATAATCAGGTGCCACATCACCATCCAGACCTTTTGATGAAACAAGGATTTGATCATGATCTGCAGTATTAAGAATGTCTTGATATACAATTTTTGTTGCAGATATAGGATAAGCCATTCCACTAACTTTACCTTCTTTTATTATGGTAGTAGGAGGGTGAAAGGTACAAGGATATGAGAGATAATGAGTTTTAAAAGAACTTTTTTAGGGGACTACCCTGGAGGATGAAGTGGCATTGATGTATACAATAGGAGATGGAATATCCCAAGTTTCCATTAATGAGGAATACATTCTGAATCCTAGATTTTTAGAAGGATGCTTATAATTATTCACTAAGGGAATAATAGAGTCAACATATGTGTTTGGGTCTTTGGGAGAATAGGCTAATTTATCAACCATAACAATTCTCCGTTAATGAGGAAAACAGAGTATGCGAAACAAAGCTAAACCTACAACATCCATCCCATATACCCAGTTCTAACCCAATAAAAGACTATAGTCAAGATTGGCATCAACTATCTCTACTTCAACATTGAAAACCTTGCCCCCTACACCAATAGGGAAGGTAGGTAGAATCCTATGAGGCCTATGAGAATGATCATCGAATGCAGTTAGAAGAGTAGGAGATGGAACTACTTTAGAGGACCGATAACTTTCCAAAATGACATAGACATGACACATATGGAAGCCCCTTTATCAACTATGGTAAAAAATATGGTCTTCTTACAATATATAGATTTAATTTGAAAATCCATGTGATGAGGGAGTCTCTTTTTGGCATTTTACATATCAAATGTAATCACTAGAGAGTTTTTTGGGTCAACTACTCTGATCACAGTGGAAAAAGCACTCCTTTATGAAGGAAATGATTGGAGTACCTCTAACACCGACATAGCATAGGGGATCTGAGCTAAATATTTGACAATGGAATAGTTCTGAGCATCCCTAAAATTTGGATTATAAGTCGATCATTTTGAGGATCCTTTCGGCATCTGAGGTATAGGTTCAACTATGGGCCTCTCTATATGAAGAGGATCTCGAGTATCAGAATTTTTTTTTTCCTTATAATATATTGGTTCTCCATAATCATGAGCTCTTGTTGAAACGTCAACACGAGACTTTACTACATACACATTTGATGCAGATTCCCCTTCGTGGTTTCCCCCTTTAGGGGTTCTATCATTAACATTCATGCAAAAAAGTAATTGATGAGCTTTGGGAAAAGGGTTAGTAAGCACAACCTGGGAACTAGAAGAACCTTGTTGGGCTAACAAGCATTGTGCATCTTTAATCTTGGGGAAAAGATGAGTAAGATGATCCCCACTGCAAAGCTTGCATGGGAGGGGAATTTTATTTTATTTTGGGACTCCTTCTTTCCCTCACCAGTGTTCTCACTAGGTTTATTTTCATTCCCCTTCCCACCCTTATCATTATTTCCCCATGTCCTTCCTTATTCCCTTCATATTGTTGATTTCCTTTGGAATTCGAGGACTTAACGACATTAACCACTAAATATTGAGAAGGGGGAGACATGGAAGATTTAGTTTGCATCACAAAAGATGATTGTAATGAAAAACATTGTAATTGATTCACTAACAAACTATCCATATTAGTATCTAATGATCCTAAAACTCTGTCAACATGGGGGCCAAGTTTCAGTTTGGCGAGATCAACTTTAGATCTAGGAGCATAAAGTGGTATCTTGTAGAGGAATCTAGACTAGGAATAAATCAATCTAACTATTGGGCTCTAAAAATACCCTATTCTTCTGTGAACACTCCTGAAAGTGACACATCCTTAGATAGTTCAGGCTGTAAGATTTAAAAAACCACTCAAGAAGAAATTCATCAGGGAAATAAGACTTGATCAATCTGTTCCTTCTACACCATTCTTGTATGTGGTAAGAAATATGGGTGGCCTTGTCCTGCTCAAAATTGTCCAGAAGTTTAGTTTCGACATCATAACAAACAGGAAACTAGAAGTGGCTACGAAATATTTTATCCAACTCACCAAATGTAGAAAATGACCCACCCTTTAATTCGATATACCACTTCATTGCATTTCCAGTTAAGGTGCGTTGAAAGAGTCCTAACCTAATTGAATCATCAATCAAGGAGTTTTATGAGCACCATAAATGGAAAGGGTTCACATGGTCTATTGGATCCTCACCAGACATCCCTTCAAACTTTGGTATGTTTGATGGAAGTTTGGTAGGGACTGGTGGCCAAGACGGATTGTAGCCCTATACTAGTTGATGTTTCTATGACAAAAATAAAAAGTCTAGCTCATTTTAATTTAAATGCTCATTTTAGTTGGATGTTATTTAGGACAAAGGGAAATATAAGTGCAACGGATAGTTTTATCACGAAAAATAAATCAATATAAAATCTAGGCTACACGTGAATGCAACTCTTGTTTTTCTTTAATGAAAGAGATTTCTACAAGGGTTCTACGAGAAACTTAATAAAGAAAAGCTCAGTTTTTTTTTTGGCACCCATACATTCAAAATATAACAAAAATAAATAAATGATACCTAAAATGCACCTAACCTAATGCACACTATTATGTAAATGCAAGATTTTAAGAGAAATCTAAAGGTGAGAAAACGTGATAAAAAAGACAAAGGAAAATCAAAACAACAAAAAATGGAAAATCCTAATGCAAAGAACATTTCCCAAAGAAAAAAGAACATTTGACCTGATCACAACAAACTGCACATTTTCCAAAACCCAAAATACTACAAAACCAAGAAACAAAAATAAAAGAAAGCAACAAGAAAATGAATTTTCTTTTTCTTTTAAGAATCTTGAACAAACTAAAAGTCTAAAAATGGAAGGAAATCAAAGATCTCAAAGCCAAAATCATGAAGAACACTCAAGTCCACTTAGTCACAAATATGATCATAAATATTAAAAGACTAATGCAAACTAGAGACTTACAACTTCAAAAAACTTGGCCAAAAAGATGCAAGAGACTTAGAGAATCAAAAAGACTTCAAAGAACTCAAATCTAACTTTCAAAAAAGAATCTAAAATCCTTTTCAAAAAATATGAAAGAGAAGGAAAAAAGAGCCAACTTCTAGTCCATAAAAGAAGCAAATTCAACACTGGGTTATCATCAACTTCAACATCAATAAACATTTGTTGTAGAGCCACAAAACAACCAGATACTTCACAAAGAAGATTTGGAACCCAACTTGAAATGAAACAAGCTTCAAAAACTGAAAACCCTAGATTGACATAAGCATTTTTCCAACAAGAAGAAAGACATTAGCAGAAGCAATTACGAAGATGATTCCAAACCTCAAAAATATCACAAAATATTAAAAAAATTTGGTCAACTATTGAGACATAGTTTTGCATATATATGTGACTATGTATGAATAAACCACTGTATACATGAGTTGATTTGGAAGTCGCTGCATGTGTATGCGACTTGATGGTATTCCCCATTGGAGTCACCAATTCGGTTGGTAGAAAATACTCCCTAAGGCCAGGGTTGAAAGCTTCAACATAGCAACATTTTTCAATCAACAAAGAACACTCGATCTAGCATGCCAAACACTTAGATTATTAAACTTGGACTTAGGAACGTACCCGAGGGTCCTACATTTGAAGATGTTCCCCTAGGGTCCAAAACCTCTGCTTCCTCCCAGATGTGCAGACCTACAAGTTAATCACAGAAGCATAGATAAAATATATAATTCAAAGTACATGCATAAGAATATGTTATATAATCATAAATAACAATTTAAACCATCATTCATAAGATGAAAACATATATCGGGAACACGACATGAGCTTCTTTATTTATGAATAGTAGTAAGTACGAGATAGATATAACTTGATCTAGGCCAAAGGCACTGACGAATCCTTCCTTTAGATTTGTCCAATCTGAGCCAAAAAGAAAACCTCTCTAATAGATTTAAGAAGATGGTAGATAAAGTGACTGAACATATCTACAAAGGAAACCAAGGTTTCCTAGAGATTCAGAGTGCAGGAGGCACGAGAAAAGCAGACTTGATCAAGGGGAAATTGAGTATATTGTTGATATCTCTCTTCTTCTATGAATTAGGCCTACCGAAGGGGTATGTACGTACAACCTCAAATTGGTTATTTTAGTTAGTCCATGGGCTCCTGTAGGTGGGCTCTCGATAAAACTTGTAAATCCCACCTGGAAAATAGAATTTTATTTTATTTTTTCAAATTTAAAATTGTATACGTTGGTATAGTGTTTTGGGACCTGCGTATGCATGCTTTTTTATGTGGGCAGATTCACGTATGGAATTTGAAGCATACTAGTATAAGGTAAATTCAAGTCTACAAGGGTAAAGGGATTGTCCAAGGCCATATAAGAGCATCAGGTTTACATGAGTGCTAAATGATGCCCCATTGTGGCAGTCATTTAAAACTAACTCAAATTTTTCTAAGGTCAAACAATGTCTAAGGATTGAATCAACCCCACGATGATATAGGTCACTAATGATTAGATAACTCTTAGCAAGGTGACATAATTTTCGACGTTCAGCCTTAGAAAAAGGCTAAGGGAACTTCGAAGTCTACAAATATACAATAATGTCCCCATACCAAGGGTATCACAAGGAGGTAAGAAAAATATGTTCATACATAAATGGTTCTTCATAAATGAAATCTCCCTCACAAGGAAATTCTGAAATTAATTATGCGAAAAGCAAAGATTTCTTTGATTTGGATGACATGAACTTGAAATTGAACTCTTGTAAAATTACAATCCATTTGTCATATTTTCCCCCAATAACTCATCTACTTAGGAAAAATTGAAATGGATTGATGTCAACAGTTATAATGGTTTTTATTAGCAAAATATAATGATAGATTCATTGAATGACATGTACTACTGCTAAAGCCAATTTCTCAACATGAGAGTATCGTATTTGAGGACAAGATAAGCCATGACTTAGATAATAAATTTCGTGTTCTCTAAGGGCATCATCCTCTTGAACTAGAACCATACTTATAGTTGATTATTCCACTAGGATATACAAAAGGAAATATCTGCCATAATTAGGTGAACTAAGAAGGGGAGCAAAGGTCAGTGCCTTTTTCAAAGCATTGAGAGAGCATTGGCTGAATTCGTAAAAACATAAATCATTTTGTAATCTAAGCATAGTCATGATAAACCTCCTTAAAAAGTTGGCTTTTCCTTGGTGACTTTGAAGTTGACGAATATTAGATGGGGGAAGCAACTGAAGTATTCCCTCAACCTTGAAGGGATCAAACTGAATACCTTCATTAGAAATGATGAATCCCAACAATAGACTAGATGTAACAACGAAAACACACTTATTAGGGTTCAATAAGATTTTATAATGGCAAAATGTTTGAAAAGCCAAACAAATATTCTTTGGATGTTCCATTCTCTTATGAGAGTGAGTAGCTAAATCATCCTAATAAGCCTCAATAATGTGCTTGATGTCATGGAAATCATATGACATAGCCCGTTGGAAAGTAGCTCCAACATTTTTAAGACCAAAATGCATTTTCTTATATGAAAATGTACCCCAGGGACAAATAAACTCCATTTTTTGTTGATATTCTTATTTGATTATATCCAGATAATCCATCCATGAAGGAAAAAAATCTCATCTCCAACATGCTTATCGATAACTTGATCTATAAAAGGAGTGGAAATTATCCTTTGGACATGATTTATTTAAATCCCTAAAATCAATGCATACACAAATTGTTACTTATTTTTTTTATCTATAGGGACATGATTTGAAACCCATTCAGTAAGAGGAACATGGTATATGAAACCTGCTTTAAGCAGTTTCTCCACTTCTGCCTTAATGGCTGCAACTTTCTTAGGTTTGATCAGCTAATCCTTTTGATGCACAGGTTTTGTGTTTTCATAAGCCTTGATCTCATGTTGAACTATACTAGGATTAATCCCAGACATTTCCTCATAAGACTAAGCAAATACATCTCTAAATTCCTTGAAAAGGTTGGTGTATATATTAATTTGTTTAGGGGAACAATCAACTCCGATGAAGATATTTTCAATGATGTTGGGATTCTTGAAAATGTTCACCAAAATAGTTTCTGAAATAATATTCATATTACCTTTGGAAAATATATGTGTTGGAGCCAAAGGGTTTAAAATTTTTTAAACACTTCCATGAGAAGAAGGGCTAGAAAAACTCGATTCGAATCTATGCAAGTCAGGGAGAAAATATGACCGAAGATGCAAATCATCCCAAGAAATTTCTACACCATTCATTGCTTCTATATTTTCCTCCTCAGATGATAAAATGATATCAAGGAAATCCATAGCCAAAGTGGCATCAATTGTCTAGACAGATGCCACATCATCATCCAAATCCTCTGATGAAACATGGACTAGATCAAAATATGCATTATTAAGAATGGCTTGATATGAAATTTCTACTGCAGATAAACGATAAGACATTCCACCCACTTTCCCTTCTTCTAATGTAGTGGTAGGAGGTGGCAAGGTCCAAGGATCCGAAAAATAATTAGTTCTACAAGAACATTTCTGCGGGACCTCCTTAGAGGATGAGATGGCATTGATGTATACAACATGAGATGGAATATCAAAAGTACCCATCGATGACAAATACATTCCACTCCTAAATTCTAAGTAGGCTATTTACCATTCTTCAATAAGGGTACAATAGAGTCGACAAATGAATTTGGGTCATTGGAAGAATAGGCTAACTGATCAACCGTAACAATTATCCCTTTAGGAAGGAAATATAGTATGCGAAACAAATATGAAACTACGACATCCATAACATATACCCAATTCCGACCCGACAAAAGATTATAATCACGATTGACATCGACTATATCTACTTCCACATTAACAACCTTTTCCCCTTTAACAATAGGGAAGGCAAGCAGAATTCCACGAGGCCTATGAGAATGACCATCGAATGCAACTAGAGGAGTAGGAGAGGGAACTACTTCAGGGGACCTAAAAGATTTCCAACATGACATAGACATGACACATGTAGAAGCCACTTCTTAAACTATATTACGAAATATTTTATTCTTACGATACATAGATTTAATTTGAAAAGCCATGTGATGTAGGAGTCTTGTTTTTACATTTGACATATCAAATGTAATCACTAGAGAGATTTTAAGGTCAACTACTCCGATCATAGTGATAAAAACACTCTTTTGTGAAGGACATGACTGGAATACCTCTAACGCCGATATAGAACAGGGGTTTTGTGCTAAATATTTAACAAGTGAATATTTCTGAGCAACCCAAACATTTGGATTATAAGTTGATTGTTTTGAGGAGCCTTTTGATATCCAAGGTATAGGTTCAACTGCGGGCCTCTCTATATGAATACGTCCGTGAGTGTCAAAAGTAGTTTTTGCATTATAAGATTCTGGTTGTCCATAATCATGAGTTCATTTTGAAATTCCAACATGATATTTTACCATCTACACATTCGATGTGGATTCCTCTTCTTGGTCCACCCCTGTAGAGGTTATAGTATTATCATTAATGCCAATAATTAATTTCTGTCCTTGGGGAAGATGATTAGTAAGAACAACTTGGGAACTAGAAGAACCTTGTTGTTCCAACAAGTGTTGTGCACCTTGAGTCTTTGGGCTAAGATGAGTAAGATGATACCCATTGCAAAGCTTGCATGGAAATTTAACTTTATTTTTGGACTCCTTATTTCCCTCACCACTGTCCTCACTAGATTTATTTGCATTCCCCTTTGCTCCCTTATCCTTATTTTTCACATGTCCTTTCTTCTTTCCTTTGGAATTCGAGGACTGAATGACATTAACCACTAAAGTTTGAGAAGGGGGAGGTGTGGATGGTGTACATTGCAGAAGCAGAAGCAGATTGTAATGAAAACTTCTATAATTGATTCACTAACAAACTAACCTTATTAGTATCTAGTGATCCTACAACTCTGTTGGCATGGGGGTTAGGTTTTGGTTTGGAGAGATCAATTTTAGATCTAGGAGCATCAGGAAATATTTTGTAGAGGACTCCAGACTAAGAATAAACCAGTTCTAACTGTTGGGCTCTAAAGATAGCTTGTTCTTCTATGAACACTCTTGAAAGTGACACATCCTTATATTTTCAGGCTGTAAATATTTCAAAAGCCACTTGAAAATAAATTCATCAGGGATATAAGCCTTGATCAATATATTACTTTTGCGCCACTCTTGGATGTGGTCAGAAATATGGGTGGACTTGTCTTGTTCAAAATTGGCCATAAATTCTGTTTCAACATCATAATGGATAAACAACTGGAAGTGGTTTAGAAACATTGCAGCCAACTCACCATATGTAGAAAATGAACCACCCTTTAATTCAATATACAATTTTTATGCATTTCCAGTTAAGGTGCGTTGAAAGAGTCTCAAACTAATTGAATCTTCAATCAAGGAGTTTGATGAGCACCATAAATGGAAAGTGGTCACATGGTCTGTTAGATCCTTACCAAAATTCCCTTCAAAATTTTGTATGTATGATAAAATTTTGGTAGGGACCAGGGGCCAAGTCGTATTGTAGCAGATCAGGTCATTAATTAATTTTGAAATATTTGGAAAATTATGAGTTGCTAGGAATGTTAAGTGTGGTGACACTGTATAATTCCAAGCTTCAAGAGTGGAATTCCCAAAATTAGAAAAAGAGTATCCTAGATTTTGAGAGGCACCAGGCTACCAAGGATTATTCGTAGAAGGAACTGAACTATAAAGAGAACCTTGTTGTCCATGGGTATACAAAGGGCATCCTCCCCTACTGTAGGATTACTGGCCATAGGAAAATTTCCTCCAAGTGGAACATTGTATGAAGGGGAGAGCCCTTGGTAAGGATTCCAAGAACTAGCCAAAGGAGGAACAACTGGAAAGGTATTGATAGTAGGGAAGGGCATACTCCCCTGCTAACCAGTAAATGAGAAATATTCCCAGACCCAAAACCAATAACAGAAGGATATATCAAGCCCTGGTTCCCTTGAAATTGAGAAGGATTGATATTTCAATCATAGCCGTAGAAAGGAATTGATCCTATATTCAATGATTTATTGGAAGGAGGAAAATTTCCACTTCCAAATGGGAAACCTTGTAATGATGCGGAACCACTAGCCATCAAAGTCACAAATACCAATGCAGTAGAAGTTAAAGTTGATGAAACTAAGGGAATCCCACTATAAGGCATTCCAAAAGGAAGAGTACTAGTGAAAGGAGTAGAAGATTGGATGCCCCCACTCGAACTAGGAATGGAGGTATAACCAATAACTGCCACTCTAGGTGCAACTGGAGGGATAGAAAAAGTACCTCCTCCTATAGTTGAAGGAGTATGCACACAGGCTATATTGGAAACCACACTAGAGCTACTAACATTGGCCATTAAGAAAAAAGGAGGAGAGTGAACAAGGCTAGCAGGTCTATGATTTGGAGTACCCATGTATGATACAATATAAGGAAGGTTAGAAGGAAGAGTTTCTGTAGGAGTCCCAAGGGACTCTTAAACATATTCAATTTCTACTTTCTATTCCTTAAAAATTTGGCTTTTCCATCGAGACTTTGAGTTTGACAAATATTAGACGGGGGAGGAAACTGAAGTATTGCCGCAACCTTGAAGGGATCAACCTAAATCCATTCATTAGAAACGTTCAATCCCAACAACAGACCAAATTTAACATTGAAAACATACTTTTTAGGGTTCATCTGACTTTTAGAATGATGAAATATTTCAAAAACCAAATGAATATGCTTTGGACGTTCCATTCTCTTGCAAGAGTGAGTAACTAAATAATCCAAATAAGCCTCGATAATGTGGTTGATGTCATGGAAAGCATATGACATAGCCTGCTTGAAAGTAGTTCCAAAATTTTAAGGCCAAAAGGAATTTTATTATATGCAAGTTTACCCCAGGGACAAACAAAATCTGTTTTATGTTGATCTTTAGGATGAATTGTTATTTGATTATATCCAGAGAATCTATCCATGAAGGAAAAAATATTGTTTCCAGCACACTCATCGATAATTTGATTTATAAAAGGAGTGGGTAAATTTTCCTTTGGACATGCTTTATTTAAGTCCCTGAAATCAATGCATACATGAATTCTTCCCTTTTTTTTACCTACAGTTACAATATTCGAAACCCATTCTGTAAGAGAAACAAGGTAGATGAAACTCGCTTTAAGGCGTTTCTCCACTTCTGCCTTAATGGTCGCAACTTTCCTAGGGTTGACTGGACAAAGATTTTGATGCACAAGTTTTTCATTTTTGTAAGTATTGATCTCATGTTGAACTATACTAGGATAAATCCCAGGAATTTCCTGATAAGACCAAGAAAATACATCTCTAAACTCCTTTAAAATGTCGGTGCATATCTTAATCTCTTCAAGGGAAAAATCAACTCCGATGAAGATATTTTCAATGACATTAGGATTAGTGGAAATGTTCACTGGAATAGTTTTTGAAACATTAGCCATATTAACTTCAACACAGATATGTGTTGGAGCCAAAGGGTTTACAATTTTTTTAACACTTCCTTCAGAAGAAGGACTAGACAAACTTGATTCGACTTTATGAAAGTCAAGGAGAAAATATGACTGGTGATGCAAATCATCCCACACCCTTTCTATACTAGTCACTGCTTCTAGAATTTCCTACTTAGATGGTAAAATGATATCAAGGAAATCCATAGCCAAAGTAGAACCAATTGTCCAGACAGGCCCCACATCATCATCCATATCCTATAATGAAATAGGGACAAGATCAAAATATGTAGTATTAAGAATGACTTGAAAAGAAATTTTTGCTGCAGATGTAGGATAAGCCATTCAACCCACTTTCCCTTATTCTAATGTGGAAGTAAGAGGGGGAAAGTACCAAGGATACAAAAAATAATGAGTTCTAAAAGAAAATTGTCAAGGGACAACCCTAGAGGATGAGATGGCATTGATGTATACAATAGGAGATGGAAGATAAAAAGTAACCATCAATGAGGAATACATTCTGAATCCTATATTCTCTATAGGCTGCTTAGAATTCTTCACTAAGGGGACAGTAGAGTCAACACATGTGTTTGGGTCATTGCCAGAATAGGCTAACTGATCAACCATAACAATTCTCCCTTCATGAGGGAAACATAGTATGGGAAACAAAGATGAAACTATGGAATCCATCACATATACCCAGTTCCAACCCATTAAAACATTATAATAAAGATTGGCATCGACTATCTCTACTTACAAATTAACAACCTTGCGCCCTACACCAATAGGGAAGGCAGACAGAATCCCATGAGGCATATTAGAATGATTATCGAATGTGGTTAGAAGAATAGGAGAGGGAATTGCTTCAGGGGACCTGATAGCTTTCAAACATGACATAGACATGACACATGTGAAAGCCCCTTCATCAACTACGGTATGAAAGATGGCATTCTTATGATACATAGATTTAATTTGAAAAGACATTTGATGAGGGGGTCTCTTTTTGACATTTGGCATATCAAATGTAATCATTAGAGAGATTTTTGGTTCAAATTCTCCGATTGCAATGAGAAAAGCACTCCTTTGTGAAGGACACGAATGGAGTACCTCTAACATCGACATAAACATGGGCTCTAAGATAAATCTTAAATAATGGAACATTTCTAAGAAACCTTAACATTTGTATTATAAGTCGATCGTTTTGAGTATCGTTTTGGCATCCAAGGTATAGGTTAAAATACGGGCCTCTCTATATGAAGAGGTTCTTGAGTATCAGAAACCATTTTTGCCTTAGAATATTTTGGTTCTCCAAAGTCATGAGCTGTTGTTGAAATGTCAACATGATATTTTACCATATACACATTCAATGTATATTTCCCTTCCTAGTTTCCCCCTATAGGGGTTCTAGTATTAACGTTCGCGCCAATAAGTAATTCCAGCCCTTTGGGAAAAGGATTAGTAAGCACAACCTAGGAACTAGAAGAACCTTGCTAGGCCAACAAGTGTTGAACATCTTGAATCTTGGGGAAAAAATGAGTAACAAATCTTGCATGGGAGTTTAAATTTCTTTTTGGAATTGTTGGGGCAAAGTGATTGCCTATAATTTTCGTAAACTTGTGAAGCATGCGTGCACTGTATGTGCTAGAAATTGTCTTTCAGTTTAGATCAATCTATCTACAAAATAACGAAAACCATTTCATCTAATCTATGAAATCAAGTAACGAAAAGAAAGAAAACAAATTCAAAAGAAAATATAGTGCGCACAATCACACTTGCAGGAATTGAAATTTTAATCTAAGAAAGCATTTCAAAGCATGTAAAAAAAAAACTAATGTATACTTAGTTACTCCAGCATTCAATTATGAAGTGTTACCTTCTTGAGATGATGTGTAAGCAACTATCTATACTTTAACTTCTAATGTCCTAGAAAAGCAAGTAAAGTGTGCAGAAAATAACTCAGTAATTGCATGTATTAAATATTCAACCATTCAATCTTGAAATATGATTAAATCAATTTCTTAGAATGATCTTTAGGAATATCAGTTAATGCAATTAAATGAGGATCTTAAAAGAAAATGTAAAAGCACGAAAAAGTAAAGCTCAATGATTGCATAGGTTGAACATTCAATCACCCAATTTGAAGTCACCTTCTTGGCCTGATCTTTTATTCAATTATACAATGAATTGATAGTTTGATCTAAGAAAGTAAATAACAGAACATGAAAGGAAACTAAATAACTATGAGCTCTTGCCTCAAACTTAATCCAATTGGAAAATAAATAAATCTTTCCTATTGAAATGTTTTTAGAAAAGAAAAGATTACACAGTCATTCTAAAACTAATACTAAGAAAGCAAATGAACTTTAATCTATAAAAGCAATTAAATCTCACACATTTTAGGTAGTTGATCTAAAAGTGTGAGAGATGGTAAATCAAGATGCTCCATATGTAAGAAAAACCAAGTCAAAATGAAGGAACATTCATGAGTAAGGTGCCACAATCTAATTCTGTATTCAAAGCTTGAGCATAACTCCAATTTTACACATAAAAATGATAGGAGAAAACTTCCCCTATTTATACAAAAAGATGAGAAGCTATCTCATTAATGAGAGTCCATGAATCTCTCCCTATATCTATAGAGTTACAATCAAAATAGGAAATGATAAGACACATGTCTTCTTAGAGTTTCAATACAAATAGGAAATGAGACACATATCCTCATGATCCCATGATCTTCTCCATTCAAATTCAAATTTGGCCTTAGGAGGCTGCATAAGGTTTTTTTTAGAAGCTTCCTTTTGAGCTACACATGTCAACAATCTCATCCCACTTGTTAGGTATAAGCATATGCACATTATTTTCTAATTTTTAACCATAAATTCACTTAAAATGCTAAGTTTGGAAAAACATAATTGTGACCCAATAATGATAATGGTAAGGTAAATGTAATGAAATGGAGGTAAATGTAATGAAATAGAGGTGGAGTGAAGGTGGAAATATGGAAATATAAGTGAAAATGTAATGGAAGTGAATGACAATTTCAAGGCCCAACAAGAATCCTTCTTACCCTCATCAATGTCCTCACTAGATTTATTTGCATTCCCCTTCAATCCCTTATCTTTATTTTTCCCGCGTCCTTTCTTCTTTGCTTCATATTGTTGATTTCATTTGGAATTTGAGGATTGACTGACATTAACCGCTAAAGTTTGATAAGGAAGAGACATGGATGATGTAGTCTACATTGCAGAAGCGAATTGTAATGAAAACTATTGTAATTGATTCACTAACAAACTAGCTGTATTAGTATCTAGGTATCCTACAACTTTGTCGACACGAGGGCCAAATTTCAGTTTGGCGAGATCAATTTTAGATCTAAGATCATTAGGCAGGCTCTTATATAGGATTCCAGATTGGGAATAAATTAGTTCTAACTGTTGGCCTTTAAATATAACTTGTTCTTTTGTGAATACTCCTGAAAGTGACACATCCTTAGATATTTTAGGTTGTAAAGATTTCAAAAACCACTTGTGAAGAAATTCATCAGGGATATAAGCTTTGATCAATCTCTTCCTTCTGTACCACTCTTGGACGTGGTCAGAAATATGGGTGGCCTTTTCCTGCTCAAAATTGGCTAGAAGTTCAGTTCCGACATCATAATGGACAGACAACTGGAAGTGGTTAAGAAACATTGTAGCCAACTCACCAAACGTAGAAAATGACCCACCCTTTAATTAAATATACAATTTTTCCACATTTCTAGTTAAGGGGCATTGAAATTGTCTCAACCTAATTAAATCATCAACCAAGGAGTTTGATAAGCACCATAAATGGAAAGTGGTTACATGGTCTGCTGGATCCTCACCAGACTTCCCTTCAAGCTTTGGTATTTCAGATGGAATTTTTGCAGGGACTGGGGGCCAAGATGGATTGTAGCAGATTGGATCATCAATTAATTTTGAAAGATTTGGTATATTGAGAGTTTCTAGGAATGGTAAGTGTAGTGGGACTACTGAATTCCAAGCTTTAGGAGTGGAATTTCCAAAATTAGTAAATATTATCCTAGATTTTGAGAGGCACGAAGCTGCCAAGGATTACTCGTAGAAAGATCTGAAATATAAGGAAAACCTTGTTTTCCAGGGGTATACGTTTGGTATCCTCCTCCTACTATAGGATTACTAGCCATAGGAAAATTTCCTCCAAGTGGAGCATTATATGAAGGGGAGAGCTCTTGGTAAGAATTCCAAGTGTTAGCAAAAGGAGGAAAAACTGACGAGGTAATGGTAGTAGGGAAGGGAATACTCCCTCGCTGACCAAATAAATGAGAAAGATTCCTAGAACCAAAACAACTAACAAAAGGATATACCAAGCCCTGACTCCCTTGAAATTGAGAAGGATTAATATTTTTTGCATAACCAGAGAAAGCCATTGATCCTATATTCAATGATGGATTGGAAGGAGGAACATGTCCACTTCCAAATGTGAAACATTGTAATGATGTGGAACCAATAGCCATCGAAGTAATAGATACTAAAGCATTAGAAGATCAAGTCAATTAAACTAAGGGAATCCCACTAGTAGGCATTCGAAAATATAGAGTACTAGTGAAAGGTGTAGAAGGTTGGGTGCCCCCACTGGGACCGAGAATGGAGGTAGAGCTAACAACTGCCGTGCTAAGTGCAATGAGAGGGATAGTAAAAGTACCTTCTCCTATATCTGAAGGAGGAGTATGCACCTCGATTTTATTAACAACCACACTAGGGCTACTAAAACTAGCCATTAAGAAAAAAGGAGAGTGAACAGGGTTAACTGGTCTATGAGTTGGAGTACCCACATATGATACAACGTAAGGAAAGAGAGAAGGAAGAGGTTCTATATGAGTCTCAGGGGAATCTAAAATGTCTTCAATTTCTGCTTTTTCTTTTGATTGGAAGAGTACTCTAGCAAGAACCAGTGCATTTCCACCTGGATAATAGGCTAGACTAGGTTCTCCTTGTGAAATAAGAGCCTTGGGTGAAGGATTTGTCTCCATTGCATTAGCTTGCACTGGTTCAAAAGAACCAGTAGAATTATTCCTACACCTTCTTGGTGAAGGCTCGACTCTTGCAGGTTAAAGCTCGTGAAGGCTTCTAGACTGATGAATCAGTTGATCAACCACCTTTATATATAAATAAAAATTAAAGACTAAAATCACCTACTTTAATCTAGGAGCACAAATCACTCTCTAAAAAAATGTCCTAATGATAAAAACAAGCAAACAAATTCCAAGTATTTCCACTTCAAGTGATTAGGAACAGACACCAAAATAAAGGAAAGTGAAGAAAAGGACCTCACAAAGGTAGTTTTGGATGATGAGGGCCCAAGCCTACTAGTGAAGGTATCAAAAGTAGTTACGATGAACTCCAAACGATAGCCTTTGTCGGTGCAAGTACCCAGGCTGTGCTAAAGACATTAGCAGAATAAGTTACCGAGATGATTCCAGACATCATAAAGATCTCAAAATATTAAATAAATTTGGTTAATGCCTCAACAAATTCAATAAATGAAATATTTTCATTTTTCAGATATATACACGATTTTTTAGACACAATTATGCATGTATACACAATAGTGTATGAAGAAACCAACGTATATGCCAGTTTCTTTGGAAGAAGCTACGTCTGTACACGACTACTTAAACAAGAAACGTGTATAGAAAGGAAATCAAGGAAAAATAAAAGGAAAACAAGAAACGTGTATAGAAAGGAAATCAAGGAAAAATAAAAGGAAAAGCCAGATATGAAAGATCAATCTAAAGGAACAAATTACTCAAGACTTCAGAAGGCTGAAAAACCAGGAAACATCAGATTAAAATTTCAAAAATGTAACAAGAAAATCCTAATTTAATTTTGTCCTTGAATTAGATTAGGAATAAAATTGTAATTCCACATGTCATGACAACTTTTATTATTTAACTAAGTTAATTTGACTTAGTTGGCTCAGTTAATTTGAGTTTAGGGTCTAACTAGAGTCATGTAGAGTGTCTCCTACATTATAGGAGCCTTGGTTGAGTTTATTTTGAGTTGTAATTAATTAATTAAGTCTAACTGAGTTAAAGTCAGTTAAACTAGTTCCAACTGATAGAGGAACTAGTGGGAGGTCTAGTGTGGTGCTTCCTGAAGTGATCAACTAGTAAAATGATGATTCACTCATAAATAACTCATGCATGTCAGATCTGAGAAAGACCCAGTTGAGATTGGAGTTCAGGGACAATGTACTATCAGTTGTATAATTATATGAATTGTACATATGGTGCATGTAGTCAGAAGAAGAGCCTAAAGGAACTGCACAATCCAATGGAGGAAAATTCCCATTAAATAGGGGCCTAATTCCTCATTGAACAATGAAAGGAAGTATGAGCTTGGAAGGCTAGGAAATTGGCTAAGTGTTGGCCAGAGTAAGCCTAGGAAGTTGTGAGACAGATAGAGATAGTGTAGAGGTTGCTTGGGCGTGAGAAAAGCATTGAAATCTTCTCATATTTTCTGACTAATTAAATATACAGATAGCAGTGGTTTTTAGCTGTGGCTTTCCCCATGAAATCATTGTGTAATATGTGGATTGAATTCTTTATCTTGTATGCTTCATGATTTCCAAATCGTTTAATTGTTTCCGCTGATGAGTAGAGTAGATTCAAGTCTATTTTTTTAGCATATTACAATTAGCAATTTGAATCTACAAGGAATTTCTACATGGTATCAGAGTTAGATTTGTATACATTTCTACATGGTATCGAAGTAAGAATCACTATCAGAGCAGGATTCACATTAGATCAAGAATTTCAAATTGCAGATTGATGGAGCTCTAGTTCAGGGTAGATCCATAATGTTAGAAAATTATATATTACGGAGCAATGGAACACATAAAATATTGCAGAAATATAAACACAGAAAACACATAAAAAAAGAGAGACACAGATATACGTGGTTCACCCAGTTTGGGCTACGTCCATGGAGAAACAACCAGTCCTTCCTTTTATATTATCCAGCAAACTAAAGAGATACAACCTACAGCAGATCCGCTGTAACACCCTCTTCGCTCTCAATCTCCTCTCTCTTTCTCACTCAGGATATAGATCTACATAGACGCAATACAGTTCCCTCATATATAGTGAGGGGTTGCCTTCTAGGGCAAAAAACCCTAAATTAAACATAACTTCTATTATCAGATCTCCGCCTAATGAACGACCCAGATTGACTAGAAATTACTATACTTTTACAAGGACCCCTAGACCCCCCTTGTAGCAAATATTTTATGGGCGACGTTTCGAACTAGGGTCCAATGTGGTGACACCTTTGAATACAGAAGATAATCAGGCTCCACACCTAACACATAAGACCCTATGTCCTATTGGTAAAAGGTCCCTAGGGTCAATTTTGGGTTAATTTAATCAATTTTTTAGTAGAATTTTGTAACGCAAAATGTGGAAGTGGAGCATGTAGCTAAGTAGGAGTCAAAGGGGCTTTAGCCCCTTGTATGGGTAAGTGATAAGATGGTTTTGAGACTCACCCATAGGTCACAGGTCATGGTATTGTATTAGAAAGGCTATAAATAATTGAGTCATAATGAGTCTAGATATCATATATTTTGGGGAAAAACAAGTGTAAGGGCAAGTGCTAAGGCAAGAAAACTCTGTTTTCCTGTACTTAGGCGAAAGGGGAAGGCTCCTACAGCTGAGTGCACAGAGACCTTGGCAAGTCCGCACCTAAGTGCGTGGGTCCATGCAGCTGGGTGCACAGGGTGGAAGAGTTTGTAATTGGAACACTGAATCTAATAAAGACTGATTTTGGACCGAATCTATAACATTCATGCCTTGTTATTAATTCTGTTTAAGTTGATGCATTGTTGCTTAATGATCTGTTTTCTATGAAATAAAGTGTATCTTTTGTGCGACTCTATTGAATCCCAGATATCTATGCATAAAATGGGTAATGAACTATTTTCGTGAAGGTAGTAACTAAATCTGTTATGATCTCTGTTCGAATCGGGTAGGTATAAATGAAGGCAAATCTAGGGTTATTATTTACTAAGCAAAAGTTGTAAGTCTGCTTCTTATAGCTCTGAAAATCCTGATCGTAGACCTTCGTGAAGGTCGTAAAGCCATCTGGATAGAGTTGTAGTAGCAGACCATAGGTGTAGGTTTGAACCCCGTACAGAAATAACCTGCATACGAATTCTAAAACACAGAAAAATAAAGAATGTGAGAGCATAACACATAAAACACATATACACAGAGATTTTCCCTCGGATCCCAAAATCGGGACTACCAGCTTGATTTTTCATTATTATTCCTTTCAATGTTATAATACATATTTATACATGCTGAAACATCCAATACCATGGACCGAAAACCATCACGTCCAAAAACATGTGCGAAAATCATGCACAAAACCATAGGTGGGTCCACCCAACCTAACATAGGTTCCAAAACCAAAATTTTCCAGGGCCCTACCTCGAACCCCATAGAGTGGGGTTACCTGCACCCCTCAAACCCCTTGCGACCCCCGTGCTATGCAATTAGAGGAACGAAGGGGGGGCTCCGCTCCCCTTCTAACCCCCTGGTTAACTACATGGGATAGTCGTGGAAAGAATATAACACAACCCAACATTCTCTCAATTGTTGTTTTCTTTCCATAGGGGGCCACAAGAGAGCTTAGTCATTTATCCAACCCTACAACACCCATTGTTTCTCTACACCAAGAGAATTTCTCAAAGCTCACAGATTTTGTCAATGCATCTGCAGTATTCTTCAAAGTGTCCACCTTTACCAGCAACACCTTTTTGTCTTCTATCATATCCCTCACAAAGTGATACTGAAAATCAATGTGCTTTGTCTTTGAATGATATGCGGGGTTCTTTGCCAAGAAAATTGCACTTTGGCTGTCACAATCTATCCTTATAGCTCCATGTACAAACCCCATACTTGAACATAATCTCTACAACCAAACTGCTTCCTTGCTTGCATGAGTGGTTGCCATGTATTCTGCCTCTGTAGTTGATAGTGCCGCTACAGATTATTTCTTACTCATCCAACTGACTGCACCTCCAAATAGGTTAAACACATACCCACTTGTAGATCTTCTCTGATCCAGATATCCAGCCCAGTATGCATCAAAAAAGTCACGAATATCCAACACTCTGTCCAATCCTGGTCTTCCTTGGTAGCACAAACCATAATCACTAGTGCCATGCAAATACCTGAAAACCTGCTTCACTGTTGTCCAGTGCTCCTTTCCTGGTTCTGACATAAACCTGCTCAATACTCCCACTGTATCTGCAATGTCTGGTCTAATACAGACCATTGCATACATCAGGCTACCGACTACACTTGCATATGGAACACGGGACATGTCCTCTTCCTTTTCTTATGTCTTGGGACACTTTTCAGTAGATAACTTTACACCTATAGGAATAGGAACCTTCACCGGTTTACTATCCTGCATATTAAATCTTTGCAATATTGTCTCGACATACTTCCTCTGGTTTAACCAGAGCTTTCTCTTTGCCCGATCTCTTTTTAATTTCCATGCCCAAAATATAGTTTGCAGCACCAAGATCTTTGTCGAATTTGGAGGACAATTGGGTCTTCAAATCATGGATAATTTCTTTGTTATTTCGAACCAGCAACATATCATCCACATACAAGAGCAAATAAATAACACGGTCACCAATTAATTTAAAATACATACAATGATCTGCTTTGCTTCTGGTGAAGCCAAGTCCCCGTATAAATGTATCAAATTTCTGATACCACATCCTTGGTGACTGTTTTAACCCATATAGAGACATTTTAAACTTGCATACTAGTTATTTCTTACCCTTCACCGCAAAGCCTTCAGGTTGCTTCATGCAGATCTCCTCGTCCAGATCCCCATGAAGAAATGTTGTCTTCAAATCCATCTGTTCTACCTCAAAATCAAAAGCAGCAGCAACAGATAAAAGTAATCTAATAGAAGTTACCTTGGCAATAGGAAAAAAAATATCACCAAAATCAATTCTCGGCACCTGGGAATAACCTTTTGCTACCAACCGAGCTTTGTATTTCTCCACCATTCCTTCTGCATTTGTCTTCTTCTTGAACACCCATTTGTTGCCAATGGGTTTCCTTTCAGCCAGCAACTCCACCAGATCCCAAGCCTCATTTTTGTGCAAAGATGCCATTTCATCAACCATGGCCGCTTTCCATAGTTTTCCATCCTCTAAATCTATTGCTTCCTTCACAATTCTGGGATCATCACCAGTAATAGATAAAGAAAAATTTGAACAGAAAGTAGATGGACTATACCTTTTTGGCTGCCTTCTTTCTTGAATTGATCTTATCACACCCAGAGTTTATGGCTCTTCGTCTTCTGATTCCTCCTTTGCTGTAGAGTCTGATTCTTCCTCCTTTAGATCAAACTCTATCTTCTCAGGTTCCTTTGGTTGGACTTCATGTTTAATAACATCTTTTACCTCTCTGAACACCACATCTCGACTGTAGACAACCTTCCTTGTTACTGGGTTCTAAAGCTTATAACCCTTTAAACCATACTTATACCCAATAAAGATGCACTTTTCAGATTTACTATCCAACTTGGTTCATTTCTCCTTTGGAACATGTACATATGCATCACATCCAAATACCCTTAGATGTGAAAGAGAGGGTTTCTTACTAGTCCATACATCTTGTGGAGTCTTATCCTCCAATGTTGATGAAGGTGATCCATTGACCAGGTAACATGCTGTCTCCACTATGTCCACCCAGAATTCATGTCCTAACCTGGCACCACTGAGCATGCATCTTGCCCTTTCCATCAATGTCTTGTTCATTCTTTCTGCAACTCCATTTTGCTGAGGTGTATATGGAGTAGTCTTTTTTTGTGCTATACCACACTTCTTACAAAATTCTTCAAATTCCTTACTGCAAAACTCTCCACCGTTATCTGTTCTCAGCACCTTTATCTTCTTCTTTGTTTGGTTTTCCACTAGAGCCTTAAATTATTTAAACCTGTCAAAGGCTTCAGATTTCTTCTTAAGGAAATATATCCATGTATTCCTTGAGAAGTCATCTATAAATGATACATAGTACATCGACTTACCCAGTGACGGAACCTTCACAGGTCCAAACACATCACTGTGCACAAGTTCTAATATCTGTTTCGCCCTCTTACCATTAGAGGGGAAACTCACCCGATTCTGCTTCCCATATACACAATTTTCACAGAAATCAAAACCTAGAGAGTTATTACTCATACCTTCTACCATACCTTTACCATGAAGTATTCGAAGGCCCTTCTCTCCAATATGTCCAAGCCTTTGATGCCACAGCATGGTCTTCTCTCCAGAGACCACTAAATTTTCTGCTCCACTTTCAGGAACCACAGAGTTGTTGCACCCATCAACAACAGTGCTACCTTGCAGCTTGTACAGAGTTCCAATCCGAACTCCCCGCATCAATACTAGTGCTCCCCGAACCATCTTGCAGGTATCCTTCTCGAACACTATTTTTACACCTGCATCATCCAGCTTGCTTACAGAAATTAGATTTCTGGCTAATGCAGGAATATGTAGAACACCAGGAAGTGTTCTAACCCTTCCACCTTGCAACTTTAACTTTACTTTTCCACGACCAACGATTCTAGCCTTCTTGTCATCCCCAAGAAGAAATCACCACCATCATATTTCTCATACTTGCAGAACCACTCTATATGGGAAGTGAAGTGAAAGGATGCACCTGACTCAATCAACCATGCCTCATGATCTACATATGTACTTGAAGAAGCCAAGTACACATCCCCACCTTCATCTGAGGTGGTTTTCACCTCTGCAGAAGGAGCATCATCAGATCCCTTTCCTTTATTAGGAGCTTTAGATTTATGGTCCCTTTTGTAGTGCCCTTCCTTTCTGCATTTCCAGCACACCACCTTTACAGGTTTTCCTGGAGATTTAGATATCCCTCTAGCTTTAGATCTCCCACTCGATGACTTATTTTTGTTTCTGTTTTGGGACTGTCCTCATACAAACAAGGCATCACCATTCTGGCTCTCCATATTTTTCCGTCTCATCTCCTCCGTCAGCAAGGATGAGACTATTTCATCAAACTACAAGGCAGTTGCATTGCTACCTATTGCAATAACCAGACTATCCCACGAATTTGGTAGAGAACACAACAAACTGATGCACTTATCTTCATCTGAAATTTTAATATCAACAGATGATAACTGACTTACCACATTATTAAATGCATTCAGATGCTTTGTCACTGAGTCTCCATCTTTCATCCTCAGGTTATATAGCTTTTTCATAGGAATAGTTTATTCACTAGAGACTTAGATTGGTACAAAGTCCCTAACTTGTCCCACAAAGCCTTCGTTGTAGCTTCCCTTGCTACATTCAACAATACTGAATCTGAGACACACAATCGTATTGTGCTTTTTGCCTTCCGATCCAACTTCTTTCATTCTTCATCGGACACTCTTGTTGGTTTAGTACTTGGATCTACTGCGATCCATTGATCTTTATCCACCAACATATCCTCCATCTTGAGTTTCCATAACTCAAAACTCTGACCATTAAATTTCTCAATCTCTATCTTTTCACTGCTCGCCATCTTCTTTCACTACTAGAATCGATCTCGCAGATCTCCCACCGAACAGGGTCTACCACAGGCCCAAGTGAAACCCCTCAGCAACAAAGGCATCCCCTTGAAGCCAAAACAGCTCTGATACCAAATGTAGGTTTGAACCCCGTACAAAAATTACTTGCATATGAATTCTAAAACACAGAAAAATAAAGAATGCGAGAGCATAATACATAAAACACATATACACAGAGATTTTCCCTTGGATCCCAAAACCGGGACTACCAGCTTGATTTTTCATTATTATTCCTTTCAATGTTATAATACATATTTATACATGCCGAAGCATCCAATACCATGGATCGAAAACCATCGCGTCCAAAACCATGGACCGAAAACCATCGTGTCCAAAAACATGTGTGAAAATCATGCACAAAACCATAGGTGGGTCCGCCCAACCTAACATAGGTTCCAAAACCAAAATTTTCAGGGGCGCTACCCTGGACCCCATAGAGTGGGGTTACCTACACCCCTCAAACTTCCTGTGACCCACTCGCTACACAATCGGCGCAACGAAGGGGGGGCTCCACCCCCCCTCTAACCCCCCGGTTAACTACATTGCCTAGTCGTGGAAAGAATATAACACAACCCAAAAATAGGAAGACAAAGATTTACGCGAAGGTAGATCTGAGCTACAAGGGCTTCAGATTACATACCTTACGGTCTCTGGATGTAGAAACCTGGTTCTCTCATACCCCAATACTACTTCGTGTGAGACTGTAGCCTGCACTATGCAGGTTGTTGCCGAAAGGACTAGCAGTTAGGTTTTTGTTGGTTGGAACGATTAACTCTGAACTTGGGTGAGGCACCCTTAAGCCAATAAACGGTTCCTTTGTCAAGACCAGGATCTATCTAAGAGATGTGTGATAAATGGTTTCCTACAAAGAAAGAGATTAAGAAGTGGATTGACAGAAAAGTGCACGTGTTTGCTTCTCAAGAGAATAGGAGCCCTAAATTATCTAAGGAGCAGTGGTTTTAGAGATAGTTATACATAGACGAGAAAGAAGAATTCTTTTGTTTCTTCTCTGACAAACTACCCGAATGGTTGTCTTAATTGGCCAATATTCAAGGGACATGGAGGCTTGACAACCTTATAGTGTGGACTCCAGAACTGGTGTGACATATGGAAGCACTAGGAAGCAATATCGCATGGGTCATGGATCATTGGATTGATCGCACACTTTGAAGTTTCGTGATTGAGTTCGCGATTGATAGAAATATCAGCTATATCGAAGCAGAATGTAGGGTCTTTAAGGGACCACGAAGTAAGCATTTGAAATCATTAAAGACTTGGATTAAAATGTTGTATGTGAAAAGAGGGTTATGAAGTTACCTTGATATTTGGGGCTATGAAAAGTGGGATATTCTTTAGAAGAAACAAAGGATCAAGCTCAGAGTACATTCCGCTCATTGAACCTCCTTCAAGAGACAACGAAGGGACGGTGTTGACTACACTTCGAAGTGCAATTCAATTAATTAAGCAGGGTATCCCAAGGATACCTTATCCATCCACTCCACCTCCACCTCCACCTCATATTCCTACACCTTCACCTCCACCTCCACCTCCACCTCCACTTCCACCATTCAACATGGTGAATGCAATGAAGATGCCAGTTTTTAAAGGGGTAGGGAGTGAAGATCCCAAACAGTTCTGGTTTGTTGCAGGAGCTGTATGGACGACACAACATAGTACAGATGATAGAATCAAGAAAGAATAGCTAGTCACAACCTTACAAGATTGAGAATTGACATGGTACATCAAGTACTGCACTGACAACCCCGCCGCGAAATTGGTAGAGACCCAACAAGCTCTAAACAAGGATTTTAGAAAGCCTAAGTTAGAGGTGCAGTCGGTGACTGAGTTTAAAGAAATTCGACAAAAGGTAGATGAGATACCTTGGGATTTAGATAAAAGGTTAAAATGCCTAATCAAGCAAGCTAATATGGTGATTACAGTTTCCCAGCACCGAGGCTGGTATATGGCATCATTCTTTTCTCACTTAAGAGTGCTTCTGTCACAAAAAAAGATAGCAACACAAGCAGAAGCCTTAGAAATTGTGATGAGGTTGGACGCCTTGCCCGTACATGATACAAACCTTGGAGTGAAACATATTCACTCACAGCTAGAAAGCCTACACTTGGAGTTGCAGAGCCTGAAGAAAGGAAAGGAAACCCAGCCAGAGGTGTGTGCTAAAGTCTGGTGCTTGAAATCAAAGAGCCATGGGCACGATAAGGACCATTATCTGGTTTATAAGAACTATATTATTGGGGGAGGTCATGTTCACATGAAACCAGAGAATAATGTTGGGCCGAGTGTGGGAGCTGCATCATTGTGCACTATTTTTCAGGTTATAGGAAAACATGGGACTAATAATTTCCATTTACTACAAAAGTTTTTAAAGACCCCTAAACATTTGTTTTGCAATTTCTGTAAATTTGTGGGACATGACGAACGTCATTGTAGGAGTTATGAGCTAATAATGGATAGAACCCCTACCTATCAAATGCAGGTAGAAAGCTAGCCTCAGGATTAGGGCGCATGAGCAGTGCATGAAGGATTCCAAGTTTGAGGATGACGAAGAGGGGGCAGAAATGGTCAAGGACGTGGGAAGATAATTTTCTATAACCGTGGCGAAGTAGGGCACTTCACATAAGATTGCACAAACCCCACGCATCCATCATGTCAGTGTTGCCGATAATTTGACCATGTGATAGAGGAATGTCCAATCCTTATGGAAAATATGGAAGAGAAGAAGACATAGCCCCAACAACCTATGCAAAACATCCATATGATGAGGGAAGAGCCCCGTGAAGAATATCACAGCTTAAATATAGTAATAAGGAGTGGTATGGGCACTGGTGCAGATAAGGGCAAGTAGCTCGAGGCTTACGGGTGGGTGCACAAGGATGGTGAGAAATAATTATACTTTGACCTTAATTGCACTAAAGAAACCTTCATGGAAGTAAAGAAGAACTTCGCTGAGGCTTCTTCCTCGGGAAGCTAGGAGAAAATACCAGAAACTAGTCCAACACAAGAAGTAGATCCTTTGGTATTAACTACTTTTCTAAAGACCTGTATGAAGTTACTGCACGATAAGAAAGTAGTAGAAGGGCTGCAGGAGTTAATTGACAAGTGCACAAATAAAGAAAAGACCCCTGTTGAACAACGCACTGTGAGAAAAATTGGTAAGCATAAGAAGTGAACAGGGCGCAAGATGAGGCTGACCGCGCAAATAGGAGAATATGAAATGGACTAGGTAATCTTGGATCTGGGATTTGATGCAAATTTCCTTCCTAAGCAGATGTGGGAAAGGATGGGGAGACTTGCACTACATTTGTACCCTATTTAGCTGTGCATGGAAACTCAACAAAATATTATTCCGATGGGGCGCTTATATGGTGTAATGGTGGACATCGAGGGTGCAAGCGCGATGGCTGACTTTGAGGTCATTGAAATAGTGGATGACAGTAACTCGTACCCCACGCTACTAGAAATTGATTGGGATTTTTATATGGACATGGTAATCAATTTGAAGAAGCAGAAAATGACGTTTGAAAGGAAGTCGCTTAGGGTTGTAGTCCCACTAGACCCTATAGAAGGGGCGCGTTATACCGAACCTGTTCGCGACTTTGTGGAAGAAGATGATGACCTGGATCAGATATACAAGATCACAATGCGAAATGAAGATTAGATCAATCCCACAATTGATGGATGAATTGCGTGGTACAGGGATAACTCTAGCACCTGAGGTTCAGATGAAGAGATTGAACACTAGCATAATCAATTGCATGAAGTATCTACACTCCATTGCAATATGATGACCAAATAATTGCGGTGTGTATCAACTGAGGTGAGGAAGCTTCCACATTATGATGGTTTGACTGATGTGGATATTTTTTCAGATGAATTTGAAAGGGAGGTACTAGAAGAACATCTCTTCAATGCACTAGAGTTGGCACTACGTGCTACGCCTGCTCGCTGGTGGGGCACACATAAGGAGAGCTTCGCTGGATGGAAGGAATACAAAAGAATGATGAAATTAAGGTTTGGGTATGCTAATACTCAGATAACATAAAAGTACAATGGGAAGGATGATCTGCATGATCATTTGGCACGATGGACTAAGGCCTGGGGAGCAGAACCACAAATCGAATGGGTGCACATTTTTTTCATACCTTGGATACAATCCCAATGAACTAGTATTTGGAAACAGAGCTTTGCCATGGGGCAACAGAATGGGACATCTTTGGAGAGAGTTTCTTATTCACTTTTAGCTTCATGGATGGATTTGAATGCATTGATGAAGCCCTCAAAGAGATAAAAGTAGTTATATTCAGAATGCCTAAGGAACCGGTCGAATGGACTCAGCCGGATTGGAGTACACAACTACACCATGTGCTGGAATGTTATAATATGACTACTAAAGAGGAAGAAGAAAACCCACGTAATATTAGCATTCTAGAGACGAAGGGGCAATGCGAAGTCGAAGGACCAAAAGCTAAGAACCCGGATATATCAGAATATTTGAAAACTAGACAAGTAAATATTGGATCTGAAGAAGAGCCTAAGTTCGCGAATATAGGAAACTATTGGTATGAGGATATATTTGATAAGGTGGCTAAACTGCTGTGCGAATGCCAGGATCTATTCCCAATTTTTTTTTTGGATTTGAAGGGGATCATAGGAGATTTAGGTATAATGAAAATCAGTTTGAAACCTGATGCAAAGCCCATCAAGCAGAGACCTTATCGGCTCAATCTGGAGTATAAAGAAAATGTGTGCCAAGAACCTGATAAAATGCTGGATGCTGGTATTATTTAACCAGTAGAGGAATCCAATTGGGTGAGCCCAATCGTTGTCAAGGAGAAGAAACAAAAAGGTGAAATCAAGATATACGTAGACCTTAGAAAGTTGAAGGATGCATGCGTGCATGATCCGTTTCCAACACCATTTACAGATGAAGTATTAAAGAATGTATGAGGACATGAGGCTTATTAGTTTACTGATGGATTTTTGGGATATCATCAAATAAATATAGCGCCAAAATATTGAAGCAAGACAACCTTTTTGACAGAGTGGGGTTTCTTTTAGTATAGAGTAATGCCATTTGGATTATGTGCCCGCAATCTTCTCCTGGGTAGTAATCGCGGCGTTCAAAGAGTTTATCCATAATTTTTTGGAGGTTTATTTCAACGATTGGACTGTGTTTGGGTTGGTAAAGCGCCATGTTGCAAGTCTGCGCCTTATGTTGGATACATGTTGAAGGTATCAGATCGTGCTGAATTTGAAGAAGTGCATATTCTGTGTGCCCTTTGGAATTTTTCTCGGCCATGTAGTATGTAAGAAAGGATTGATGGTGGACCCTGTGAAGATCACTGTGATTGTGAATTTGGAAGCTCCTAGGAATGTAAAACAGCTGCGGCGACATTGGGGCACATTGGGTATTATAGAAAGTTTATCAAGGCATATGCTCAGATAACTGCGCCGATGGAAAAATTATTGAAGAAAGATGTGATGTTTTGTTGGGATGAATAATGTTAGCGCAGTCTAGATGTCTTGAAGGAAAAGATGGTGACTACGCCTATTTTGGTGTTTCCAGACTGGAAGAAAGAATTCCATGTGCATGTAGATGCCTCTTGTATTGCGCTAGGTGCGGTATTAACATAGACATGAGAAGGAGAAATTGATCATCTAATAGCCTTCGCGAGTAGAAAGTTATCAAAGGCTGAGAAGAATTATTCCACTACAAAGCACGAAGGACTAGCGATAGTCTACGCGTTGCAAAAGTTTTGACACTATTTTTTGGGCGCACATTTTAAAATGTATACAGATCACTCCACGCTAAAGTACTTGGTCAATAAGCCTGTGTTGGGGGGGGGAATCTGCCGATGGTTACTGTTGTTTCAAGAATATGACTTTGAAGTGATTGTGAAGCCTGGAAGGTTGAATGCAGGACCAGACCATCTGTCAAGGATTGAAACGAGCGAAGAACCAAATAGTTTGGAGGAAGGACTGCCAGATGCGCAACTCTTTGCGGTGCGCATTGCGGATGACCATTTTGCTGATATCATTCAATTTTTAACCACGAGTACAACTCCAGAAGGATATTCCACTCAGCAGAAGAAGGAATTAGTAGTTCGCTCTGCAGATTTTTTAGTGATTTCGGGTCACTTGTATAAGATGGGAACAAATGAAATACTGCGAAGATATGTTCTAGAATTTGAACGTGCTAGTATCCTCGCTAAAGCACATGGAGGAGTAGCGGGAGGACACTACGCAGGAAAAACAACTGCGCAAAAGATTTTGCACGCTGGGTTATGGTGGCCGACATTACATAAGGATTCTAAGGCGTACTACAAGGCATGTTATGCTTGCTAAAGGATGGGAAAGCCTTTGCGAGGAGACAAATTGTCTTCAAATCCTCATATTTCGTTGCAGGTATTTGATAAATGGGCCATTGATTTCGTAGGTGATCCGAGATCTTTTGATTATAGATGTATTAAAGAGTTACATGAACAAATTGCAGCTTAATCATAGAAAATTAATGTGCACATGAAAGAAGAGAGGAAACACAAAGGCATGAAAGAAAAAAAGAGACTTGATAATGGAGTTCATCCAATTTGGACTACATCTTCGGGCCCTTCTCGATCATGGGGAGGCCTTCATTCATTAAGTGGCATAAAAGAGAAAGAAGTACAATTAACATCTACATAAGGAGTCTTATACCTCCAATTTGGAAAATGGCCAAAACATGGTGAGCTCTGTTGCAGAAATTGACATCGCCGTTGACTTCTAGTCGCTGAGAGGTGCAAAATCGATATAAAACATGCCCAATTCTAACACTAGACCATATTGATCCTCTGAAAAATGTGCTCAGGCAAGGTTTCGCCCCCTGCCACAGGTTGCACAGGGTTCCACCCTTCTTGCAATAAAATATATTATTTCTCAAAATTTGTGCCCACTCCCCCCCGGTCGCACTATTTAGAAAGGTTTATATAATGGGTGGCTGGTGGACCTCCCAACGGAGTCCGTTGGCGCAATGGTAAAAATGACATAGTGGTTGAGGAGGGGTCCAGGGATCAAATCCCACCTCTCCCCATTTTAAAACATAGTGGATGTACTGGTAGCGGGTCCACCGGACTAGTGGCTCATCTCCACATCTTCGCCATTGGCTACGTTATATAAATGGAGTGGAGTGGAGGGGTGACGGGGTTGATAGCGCGCCCCCAACACTTTTATATAAATACATTTGTTTGTTGTGGTAGTTTCGGGGGCGGTGGGGGTCATGGCCACCACTGTTTTTTAAAATTTATAACCCACATTAGAAAATTTTTCAAACCTTAGGGTTATTGGATGAATTAATCTTCCTACAAAATTTCCCGGAAAACTGGCCAGATTCCAGTGCCAGGTTTCTGCCAAATTTCGCCCTCCTTAAGCTTTCCACATGGGTAAGTCAACCCTAAAATTTGACTATTTTCCTCATACGAACTTGGATTGGAGTGTCGTTCGCATCGTTGGGATCAAGGTGATGAGTACTTCGATCTAGTGTCAAGTTCATCAACCTTCTACCACTTTGAATTTTGACCCTTTTTCCATGCCACTAGTATCTGGAGATCCACCTGTATCAATCCTCCCCATTGAGGAGATTTTGGACCGCAAAAAGATTTATTAGTCAATTGGAAAGTGAGGGAATTATTCCCTCACCCTTTCCTTTTCTAGCCATTTCAATTTGCTAGTGTGCATCCCTTTGAAACCAACTCGAAGGTACTTCACATCTCCCCATTGTGAAGTCCTGGTTCTTTTGTCAAGGATGATAACTTCAGTAGACTTGTCAAGATACTCTGGTGCAAAGTCATCAACTGTAGGAACTAATCAAACCTCTTCGGTGTCCATAATCAATGGTGGCTCATAAAGCTTTAAGTTTTCAACATTCACTATGGAGTACATTTGCATATATGCTGACAAATCGAGATGGAAAGCATTGTCTCCAATATTCTCCAAGATGGTGAATGGACCATACCAGATTGGTCGCAATTTCTTCCCTTCTCCCTTCATTCTGTCCTTGCTGATATGGAACCACACTTTATCGCCCACTTGAAATTTATGGTCGACTTGGTGTTTTTCATGTTGATCCTTGTATCGAGCTTGACGTTTTTCCAACTGCTCTTGTACTGCTTGGTGAATCAATTGGATCCACTGAATGAACTGCTATGCTTTGTCCCTATCATCACATCCATTGGAGTCATCTTCCTTTCCAAAGGCCATATCAAAAGGATCTTTGGGCAAGTAGCAAAAACATGTCTCAAATGGTGAACGGTGCGTAGATGAGTGCACTGCTCAATTGTAGGAATGTTGCACATATGGAATATGCTCATCCCACAAATTAGGATGTTTTCCACAATTGCCTCGCAACAAGTGTACCACGATGTGGTTGACAACCTCTATCTGTCCGTCGGTTTGTGGATGAAATGTTGTGCTTCTTTTCAACTTGGTGTCCATCATATTCCACAAGCTAGTCCAAAACTCTCCAAGAAAGCGAGAGTCCCGATCTGACACAATCGATGTGGGCAACCCAAAATGGACCCAAACATGCTGAAAGGAAAGATAAGAAGCCTGCTCTGTAGTGATATTCTTTTTACAAGGCATTAAAATACACATCTTGCTAAAATGGTCAATGACAACATACAAATATTCGTGACCTTTCTAGACAAAGGCAAACCTCGTACAAAATCCATTGACACACTTTCCCATGGATGACTCAGAATAGGGAGTGGTGTGTAGAGACCGAGTTTTATATTAGAGGGCTTTGAAAAAGAACACATCACACATCCCTTTACATAGCAAGTCACAATGTTCTTCATATGAGGCCAAAAGAAAAATCTTTGTAAATGACACAAAGTTTTTTCAACGCCAAAATGACCAGACACAAGGGATGTGTGTGCCTCCCTGATTACATGTACCCTTTCTCTTGTGGGTATGCACAATTTACAAAGGTGATATAACAGTTTCCCCTACAAGTGATAGTTGTCCACATGTGAACCATGGGTTAGTTTTGCATAAATCTCCTTAAAGTCATCATCATTAGCATATTGTTCAACATAAATTTCAAAAGATAACGAAGCATTATAAAAAATAACAAAAGAAGAAATATGAGGGCGAGATAGCATATCGGCCACTTTGTTGCTAGTGCCTTTTGTATACTTTATTACCAGATGAAACTATTGAAGAAAACCGATCCACCTAAAATGACGAGCTTGCTGCAACTTAGTTTGTGACTAAATATATTGCAAGGGCTGATGATTCGTGTGGATGATGGTCTCCTTGCCGATCAGATAGTGTTTCTGCTTTTTCACACTATGGACCAAGGCATATGACTCCTTGTCATAAGTGGGATAGTTCATCACAACCTGAGAGAATTTATCTGAATGGTAACATATCAACTTCTTTTTCTACATCAATACAACACCCGTGGCATATCCGCTGGCATCTGTCTCAATCTCGAATGGCTGCTGGAGATCTAGTAAGGCCAAGAACAGTGCGGTGCTGATCTTTTCTTTCAATTCTTCGAAGGACTTCTGTTTCTTTCCTCCCCATTGAAAGACTTGCTTTACGCTTTTTAGTGTGTGTAGAGGCGATGCAATAATAGAGAAATTGGCAATAAATCTCCTCCAATACTACACTACAACTAGAAAGTTGCAAACCTTGGTTACACTAGTAGGCTTAAGCCAATTTACAATTGCTTCAACTTTAGAAGGTGTTGTAGCGGCTACAACCACCCTCCAAAATTTTGGCCTGCACCAATCTCGGAGCCTCCCTTGAATAGTTTCACTTGATGACTGTACACACTTAGGTTCACATCGTGAGCTTGCGTGAGTCTTTACATCCGCCTTGCTTATTCATTGCATTCAAGTCTCTACATGATGATGTCTAAGTCATGCTTGCAACCATGTTTTGGTTATGCTCAAAGTCGTTGCTTCGTATGTGCTTGTTGTGTTCACTATGAAAGCATCCATCACACTCACATACAGAGTCACATTCACTATCGCGCAAGCGTCGTCTTAATTAATGAACGATCAATCATGATTGTCGCGCTTTTCGCTTACACTATCGGTTAGTCTTGTTGAACATGTGTGTCTGGATGGTTTGGTCATTTCATCGTCAAGCCATGCGAGTGTGTGTTCGTATGATCAACTATGCATATTTCGATTGTTCACAAACTTAGCCATTTTGATGAAAGTTTTGACAACCTGTCTCCCCTTTGACAGTTGGACCATCACCTTGCCATCGACTCATTCGATTTTCAACCAGAACAACACAAAGGCACGAAGCTATTCTTTTCATGCTGCGCTGCCTGCAAGAAATCCAATCAAATATCATGTTGGTCACCCAGACAGTCGGACCCGACAGTCACCCCAGGATTGACTCCCCTCAAAAATTGTGCAGAGGCAACTGATCTCACCCTGTCAACTGACTGAAGAAATTTCGCAGACGGGCAGGACAAACACCAAGTGCCCATCCGTGTCTCCCTCATAAAATTACACAGTTTTCCCAGTCAGTCATCCTGACAATTGAACAATTGTTCATCTAAAAAATTACGCAATGTTCATGAGCAGGCCCTCCGCTACCCATCAGTTAGCTCAGCTCAAAAATTGTGCAGAGGTGAGCAGTAGGCCAGCCTCTTGGCCTTAGTGCAGTTTTCCTTGCCAGCAGCCCATAGCAGGAGATTGCCAGTTCCCTATGGGAATTGCGAGTTTCTGCTGCCAGTCTCCCGGCAAGCCAACTGGCATTTCCCTCTGGGAATTGCATTGTTCTGGTTGCCAGTGACCCCTACAACCAACTGGTAGTTCCCTTTGGGAATTGTGCAGTTTTGGCTACCAGTCTCCCAGGAAGTTCCCCAGAAAAAATGCGCAATCCCTGCCTGTTGACCCTTCACGTAGCCCAACCCATTCCTTTGGAAAATTGCACAAATTAGGTTGTCCAGCCCCGCTGCCCATTCATTCTAAAAAATGCACAGAAAATGCTTGCCTTGCCTTCTAGCAGCCCATACTGTTCCTCCCAAAATTTGCGCAATTTTTCCTCCCAGCCGAGCCAGACCTTGCAGATAGTCACTGTTGACTCATATTGCCCATCTCCATCTCTCAGTGACCCTTGCACAGTTTTCATCAGCAGTTTCCTGGAGCCATCATCCTGCATCACAACCTTGTTGCCTCTCCCAGTCACATGCATCTAAATGATCATGTGTCATGGTAGACTAGGAGGTTTTGGATTTGATGTCGTCTCATCATGAGTGACTGCAAGTACAGCTACACCAACAAACATGATAAGACGACAAATGGGATGAACGAAGGGAGCACATGCAGAAGGACAAGTTCACCAATGGATGAATGAACGAAGCATGCGAAACGGACGAACGCGACGAACATGCACCTTCATGAATAGATGAGCTTGTCAAGCCTTCTAGTGTGTAAGCAAGGAACAACATGCTAAAGCTTCATCAAGCGAACCAATGACCATTGAAGACTCCGTGCACTTCACCATGTGGAGGTGAAGCTATGATACACCATGAAGAAATCCATCACCCAACACCACTATAGCTAGACATGCACTCTAGAAGTAGCACGATTGTACCAGCATTGTCATGTGAAGTCATGTCGAGTCATGCCATGAGTCATGTCGCCCACATCTCCACTATGGGCTTGTTGTCAATCAATGTGATGTAATGTGGAAGTACAAGAGACCCACTTGTTGAACAAAGAGTCATGTAAGTCGAAGAGTCATGGAAGTCAAACGGTCATGAGGGTAGTCGAACAACCACAAGGGTCAATTTCACCCTTGGCTATAAATACCCCCTTATTTGTACATGTAAGAGAATTTTCACCTCAGCTCCTCCCACATAGAAAAGAGAGTTTGTAATATTTTCTTTGAGGAGTAAGAAGTGGCTCCAATGCCTTGCTGATGGGGTTAGTGATGTATGGTGTAACGGTGTGTCTTGGAATTTTCGCTTAATTCAGAAGCCTGCTAACAGGCTAGCACGTTTTCACACATGTATTGTATCTGTTGTAAGACTAATCTTTAACACTTGTAGTGCATGTTGATTTAACTTGTGTTCTACATCTGAACTATTTCATTTGTTGTAATGCATAATCTGTTAATGGAAATGTGTTGTATATGTTGTTAATGTTGTCTTGTCCGTGTCGATTGCTCTGCTAGACATCAGATAGACCTTTCACCTGAACCTTGCTGTAACAACTGTTGCACTTGTTCAGACTATTCCGTGAGTGATGTACGTGTTATCTTACCTTGTATGTTGTGATTACCGCATCTGAGTGGACTGCTCCACCGGAAGCTATGTATGTCCTTTTGTGTTGTATGTTCCTAGCTGAGTTAGGACTGATCCATTTCAACCTGGAACTCACCTTCACCTTCTTCCCCTCATAGTGAAAGAACCATTGACACAAGTACACTTACACTCACTAGGAACACGAATCTCACTTCTCAAAGACAAAGCGAACCACTCTCCTGTGCTTACAAGTAAGAGTTGAGGCAAATCCTTAAGACAATGGCAACTGGGCCATCATACCGGATGGGACTCCCACGCCAAACAGATTGAGGCCTAGTTGGGAATTCATATCGGGGTGATCCCCTGAATGTTGGCGGGTCCAGCACCATCAACATTTCTAGCACTAGAAGGAGGGAATCTAGTTGTACATGGCTAAAATTCCCCTCACACTCACTCATCAATCATCTGGTCAAGGCAGTAATTCACACTCCCTCTCACACGACTCTGTCGTTGGTTACTCCTCACCTCCCAGAATTGAACGTGAGATTTCATATCAACACCTTTGCTCCGTCCGTCCTGTCACTCGCCAGTTTGCGAAAGAAGTCGGACTAATCCTAGGCGTACAACATCTTCCACACACATCAGGGAAGCCAAAAGCCACCCCCATAGGAGTTGTTGTATCATCGGTGGAAGAAGCAGTCCTTGCCACACTTGAAGTTCTAGAGGAAGTTATTGAAGATGGAGAACAACCTCCAATCTTCCTAGAAGACGAACAAATCACTCTTGTGATCCTGGGAACGAACTTCGGTATAGGAGGCGGAGGGGAAGGTCGGGGAGGAGGTGGAGGCAGAGACGAAATGATAGACTCATATCCTGAACCATCAGATTTTGAAGGAGAGGAAGAAGTTGAAGAAGATGAAGAGATGGTTGACCCAAATTTTCAATGGATGACTCAGGGATCATTGACTCTCCTGGGTGTTTTGCACAAGATGTAGAAGCGAGCAGAGAGAATGAACATCAAGTTTAACCTTGAAAATGCGGTGAAGGAAGAAGACCACCTAGACAGCTTCTACCTATAGCTTCAGACCCTTGAGGTACATTATGACGACGTAGCATGTAGGTTGTTCCCATGTACCTTGGATGACTGCACAACTACGTGGTATCACAGCCTTCCACCCAACTCCATACAGAAATGGGGTTATTTCAAACGTATCTTCCTCGAAAAGTTTGATGATGACAAGACCCCAGCCATGCTACTCAAGGAATTGGGAAGCCTCAAGACGGAGGGAAAACAGAAAGTGAAAGGCTTCAATCTGAGGTGTATGCGTATTTTGAACAAATTTGCAGCAAACACTAAATCTCATGACTCCATAACTATTGACTATTACACGTCTACACTGTTGAACACCATTGCGCAGTTCGTCAAATGAGTTGTGAAGCCAACACTTTGTAGAAATTCTCCCTGTAGATTAATCTGATTATGCAATGTACTAAAGAAAAATACTTAATCTACTTCTACTATCAAACTTGTGGAAGCTTAATTGATTTGAGCAAGATCAAACAGAACACATATAATAGAGAAGAAGAAATAATCACATATGAAACATAGAAGAATACTTTGGGGAAAGCCTCAGTTAAAAACCCCGCTATCTGTATTATCATACAAGTGGAAATATCTCAGGATTACACAAAGCTTTAGCTCTCACAACTATCCAGCTCTTAGTACAATCCCTCACTGCTACTCATAGACATAATAGACAACACATATGCCTTCTCCTCTGTCCTCCAAGCCTCCTATTTCCTTGCATAGTTTTCCCTGGTGCTCCAGCTGTTACCTAGTGTGATTATGATCACACACACTGCTCTTGCCTCTGTATAAACTGCGCAATCCTCAAGGAATGAATTCCTTCTACATGCAAGAGATTTCCTCATGGGAATATTCTTACAACTGATAGTACATTGTCCCTACCTCTAATCTCAACTGGGTCTTTGTCTGAACTGACATGCTTGAGTTATTTATGAGAGAATATTCAGTTATCTGGAGAACACTAGTTGCATGCATGCATGAATTAACTGACTGAACTCACAATTAGTTCCTCCAACTGTTTGGAACTAATTTATCTGGACTTAACTCAGTTAACTGAACTAACTAATTACAACTCAAATACAACTCATCCTTATCTCCTTAATTAAGGGATAACTTCCGCAATCAAAGGGATAATTGTTGCATGACTTCACAAAGACTTCATGTTTGAATTTCACCAACTAATTAACTCAAGATGAATTAATTAATTATTTTTCAAATAGCTGGTGAGACTAAATTCGAATTTTAATTCAAGGACAAATTAAAATTGGAATATATCTTGAAATGCTATCTATAGCAATGTTATTTATAACATTTCTATCTTTAACATTTCTTGTTGCTATTTTCAACACTCCCTCTCAACAAGAAAGGGATTATCTGCCACCCCGATCCTGTCCATATGGAACTTGAATTTACACTTTGACAATGCCTTAGTCAAAATGTCAGCATCTTGCTCCTCGGTTGAAATACACTGCAACAACATGATCCTCCTCGCCACACAATCTCTGAGATGATGATACCGAATGTCGATATGCTTGGACCTGTCATGAAATACTGGATTCTTAGAGAGTTTGATACAAATCTGATTATCACAATATATCACAGTTGGATCCATCCTCTGATCAAACAAACCAACTAGAATTTTCCGCATCCAAATGGCCTCACATGCTGCCTGACTTGCAACCATGTATTCAGCCTCTGCTGAGCTGAGTGCAACTGACCTCTGTTTCATGCTGTACCAAGAAACTGCAACTAAACCAAGGTTGAAAATTCCTCCTGATGTGCTCTTCTGATCTGATGGGCTCCCTCTCCAATCTGCATTTGTGAAGCCCTGTAGCTTCACTCCCTCTGACCGTCTGTACCATAATCCAAACTAAGATGTGCCTCTGAGGTATCTCAAAACATGTTTAGCTACCTTCCAAAACAACTTGGTAGGCTGAAACATAGCTTGACTCAACTGGTTCGCCGCATAGCACAGATCTGGTCGTGTGTTCACTAAGTACATCAGTGAACCCACAAGCTGTCGATACACAGTAGCTTCTACTACTTCCCCTAAAGTAGCATCCTCCTTCCTCCAGTTTTCTGCTAGAGGAGTCTGCATGGGCTTACACTTCTCCATGTGGAATCTCCTGAGTATCTCAGTGGCATACTTGCCTTGAGACACAAACACTTACCCATCCTTCTGCCACACTTCCATGCCTAGAAAGTAGTGCATGAGACCCATGTCTTTCATCTTGAACTCTCTTGCAAGGTCCTCCTTGCAAGACATGATCAACTGATCATCACCTGTTAATATCAAATGATCAACATAAAGAACAATGATCAATTGCTTACCTTCCACCATGATGTGGTACAAGTTCACATCCGCTTCACTCTTTTTGAAGCCCAACCCGGTGAAATAGTTGTCGATCCTGGTGTACCAAGCACAAGGTGCTTGCTTCAGCCCGTACAAAGCTCCCTTGAGTCGGCACACATGCAACTCATGATCAAAGGTCTAAAAACCTTCCGACTGCTCCTTGTACACCTCTTCCTCAATATTTCCATTGAGGAATGCAGTCTTCACATCCATCCGATGGATCTTCCAACCCATATGTGCTGATAGTGCCAAGATCAATCTGATAGATGAGTACCTTGCTACAGGAGCAAAAGTCTCATCATAGTCGATCCTCTTGACCTGTGAGAAACCACGGGCAACAAACCTGGCCTTATGTTTCTCCACACTACCATCAGCAGATTGCTTTACCTTGTAAAGTCAACGGGAACTCACAACTGACTTGTTCTCCGGTCTTGGAACCACATCCCAAAACACAGTTCCGAACTATGGAGTCATACTCCTCCACCATAGCATCAACCCAAATCGGCTGCTACACTGCTTCCTCAAAGGAAGATGGCTCGGTCTCAACACATTCACCAATAAGGGCCATGTATCTAGTGTACCTATCAGGTGACCTCCTCTGTCTGCGTTGAGAAGATGGTTCTCCCACATTCTCTCTCACATCCGACAACAATCTGTTAGCTTCTCTTGTGCACTTCTGCCCATCTCTGGAAGACTTTTCTTGAGTGGATGTCTCCACTCATGGAACCTCTGCATGTGGCTGCTCCGCATCAGTCAAAGGCTCCCCCTCCTTAGGAACAAAAAGTTCCTCCACAGCGTATAGTTAGAGCTCCCTCTCAAGGGAAACTTGCATGGCCTTCTTCTCATCAAACTTAAGATCTCTACGAACCACTGTCTTCCGACTGGTAGGAAAATACACCCGATAGTTGTGGGGTGTATCAGTGTACCCCACAAGTATCCCCAACTCAGTTGTTGGCTCAAGTTTTTTCCGGGCATCCTTGATCACATGGAAATATACCGATGAGCCAAAGTTCTTGAAGTGACCCACATCTGGTCTCTTCCCGAAGAAAGCTTCCTCTGGTGTCTTCATCCCAAGAATGCAATGCGGGCTTCTATTCTGCAAATAGACCGCTGTGTTGCATGCCTCAGCCCACAAATGAAGTGGTAGGCCTTGGTCATGCAACATCGCCCGAGATGCCCCCGCAATTGTTCTGTTCTTCCTCTTGGCCACCCCATTCTCCCGTGGGTTATAAGGCGCCGTCAACTCCCGTTTAATTCCTTCCACTGCATAGAAGTCCTTAAACTCTTAAGAGACATACTCTCCACCATTTTTGCTTCTCAATGCCCTGATCTTCTTCCCTGATTCTTTCTCAACCAAAGCTTTGAACTCACAAAACTTTGAGAAGGTTTGATCCTTCTTCTGCATGAAATAGATCTAACATTTACGAGAAAAATCATCAATGAAAATCACATAATACCTTTGTTTCGCGGTGGAGGCTGTCGAGAATGGTCCACACACATCTGTATGAACTCGCTCCAAGATTGCTTCAGCTCGACTGTCTCGATCATGAAAGGAATATTTTGCATACTTACCCAAGGTACAACCTTTGCATGTGTCCACTTGCTCAAGTTTACCTTTGGGAAGTCCAGTAGAAATCTGCTGCATTATCTTCAAGGCCCCATGATGCAAGTGGCCCAACCTTCTATGCCATAACTCGCCAATATCTTGGCTTTTCACCAATTCTGCTTTGGAACTCAATGTAGCACAATCGTCTTGTAGAGATTCTTCACTCGAATCCCAATCCTCTTGGTCTGACCCATGGCTATGTGTCTTAGGAACACCTTTCCTTTACTTAAGACTACATCATAGGCTTTTTCTTCCAACATTGTGACTGATACCAAGTTTTTCTTCAGTCCAGGCACATACTTTACATCAGTCAGGGTGAGAGGAGCTCCATGCTCCCTCTTAAAAACAACCAAACCTTCACCTGAAACACGCTACTTTCCATCATCGCCCATCTCTATGTGCATCTTGAGGTCTTTCTCCTCCAAGGTACTGAATAAAATCTTATTGCCGGTCATGTGGAATGAGGCTCCACTATCCAGGTACCAAACACAACCCACCATCAATGAAACCATGCATGCAATGAGGGTAAAATCCAATTCGAACTGTGAGGCCAGTGCCTTACCTTCTGATCCTTTCGAGGATCCCTTCTTGGATTTCTTCAGTAGACAATTAGTTGCATAATGGCCCACCTCATGAAAATTGAAGCACCTCACTTTATATTTGTCAATCTTCTTCCCACCATGGGAAGAACTCGATTTGGAATGGGAAGCCTTCCCTTTTCCTTTCTTTGACTTACTTGCTAAGGCTAGATTTTCTTCATCATCATGCTTAGATGAAGAACCATCTCTGGTGCTCCTCTTGATCTCCTCCTGCATTAGAGCCAACCATAGTCGTTCCCCATCCAGCAGTTTCTCTCTTCCATTCACTGAGTCCTAGTAGCTATTCCAGCTCTTAGGAAGACTGAGGAGAGCAAGACTCACCATTTCATCATCGGTTGTCGTTATTCCTACACTTCCAAGCTCATCTTTGCAGGTGGTGAGCTTGTTCAGATATGTAGAAATCGTGTCGCCCTTTTCACACTTGATTTTCCGAAGCTTGTCCTTGAGCGCCAGCTTCCTCTGGTCGCTACTATTCTGATATAGGTCCTTCAATGTCTTCCACATTGAAAATAGAGTCTCTTTCCCATGGAGACTCGAGACAATATGGTCTCGAACTCCCTCCAAAAGAATCCTCCTCGCTCTCGCCACACACTTCTTCCATTCCGCCAATTCTTGGGCATTAGCTGCTGCTGGCTTGGGGACTTCTTGATCAATGAAATCCTTCAAACCATTGTCTTATAATACCACTTCCATGCGATCCTTCCATGATATGTAATTTGAGCTGCCATCCAGGGCATACTCGAGTCTCAAGACATTGAACGCCATTGGTGAACTTTGAGATGTGATAAGAAATCGATTTTGTACCTGCAATCAAGAACTTTAAACTTCAAACTTTTCCCTTCTCAATATGTTGTTCACAGCTCTGATCACCTTTGCTTTGATACCATGTAGAAATTCTCACTGTAGATTAATCTGATTATGCAATGTACTAAAGCAAAATACTTAATCTACTTCTACTATCAAACTTGCGGAAGCTTAATTGCTTCAATGGATACTACTGCTAGCTTTAGATCTTCTATAGAAAACATACATACTGGTGCTTGCTCTGCTGCTACCTTTGCTACTTGATCTCCAATCCAATCCATCAAATCATCTGGATAAAAAAATACAATAATACATGATCCTTCTTGTGTCCATGGGGCCAGCTCATCAACCCAGACCAGAAGGTTAGGGCAGAAGGAAGCTGGCTTGCCAAGTGATAGTGATACCACCATTCTTCAGTTTGTGGACTACTGAGATCTAGCATAACATAATGCTAATAAGCCTGCTTGCGGGGAAACGAGGTTAAGAAGAATAAAGAAAGTATAGAAGGGTTGGTAACATAGTAGGAGAATACCCAGAAATTTCCTAAACTAGAATTGAGGGGAATCAAAAGTTGACCCATTGATGGTTATAACTTCCCTCATTTAGAGTTGGAGAGAGTGACCGGGTAGGATAGAGTGACTGAGATTGGGTTCGTAACCTCACCCCCTTCCCCAAAAGAGATTTTCTCATCTTAGTTACTTATTTGATAGGGGCCACACAGAGAACACTCTCGGGAAAGCCTCAACTAAAAACCCCACTATCTGTATTATCATACAAGTGGAAATATCTTAGGATTACACAAAGCTTTAGCTATCACAGCTATCCAGCTCTCAGTACAATCCCTCAATGCTGCTCATAAACAGAATAGACAACACATATGCCTTCTCCTCTATCCTCCAAGCCTCCTATTTTCTTGCGCAGTTTTCCCTGGTGCTCCAACTGTTACCTAGTGTGATTATGATCACACACACTACTCTTGCCTCTAGAAACTGCGCAATCCTCAAGGAATGAATTCCTTCTACATGCAAGATATTTCCTCATGGGAATATTCTTGCAATTAATAGTACACTGTCCTTGCTTTTAATCTCAATTGGGTCTTTGTCTGAACTGACATGCATGAGTTATTTATGAGAGAATATTCAGTTATCTGGAGAACACTAGTTGCATGCATGCATGCATTAACTGACTGAACTCACAATTAGTTCCTCCAACTGTTTGGAACTAATTTAACTGGACTTAACTCAAGTAGCTGAGCTAACTAATTACAACTCAAATACAACTCATACTTATCTCCTTAATTAAATGATAACTTCCTCAATCAAAGGGGTAACTGTTGCATGACTTCACAAAGACTTCATGTTTGAATGTCACCAACTAATTAACTCAAGATGAATTAATTAATTAATTTTCAAATAGTTGGTGAGACAAAATTCGAATTTTAATTCTCAATTTTAATTCAAGGACAAATTAAATTTGGAATATATCCTGAAATGCTATCTATAGCAATGCTATTTATAAAATTTCTATTTTAGCATTTCTTGTTGCTATTTTCAACACACTTTTAGAAAGCTGTGAAGAGGCTATTACTATTGAAAAAGACTTGCATGCAATTGGAGTCATCAAGGATGATGAATCAATGAAAGACTCCAAGGATGTGAGTAGAAAGCCCCAAGAAACAGCTAGCAAGGGTAGAGACAAGGAAGAAACTGATATTAAGACCCTCACTCGCCTTGTCAAGAAATTGGCCACCGAAATGTCTGAACTCAAGCAATGGAAAATGGACACATTCACAAGAAGCCATCCACCCAGATAGAGATAAGCAAGCAGTTCATCAACCGGCTCATCAAGCAACAACTAGTTCACTTCCAAATTTGCACAGGAGCCTGTGTTCCAACTCGAGCATTGCATTGATCCTATTTTTTGTTCGTTCCACGAAGATATTCATCCCGAGAACTCTTGCCCAGATTGGAAGCGAGTCATTACCTTAGTTTGAAGTTATACACTTTATGTGGAAGGCGATATGCAAGAGTAGCTGGAAGACACTGATGATAGCGAAGAGGTTGCACTTGACGAAACACCAATTTCTGGGCATGTGGTGAACACTTATCAGTGCTCGCAAGTAATCTCGAAGACGAACACCGAGAAGCAGCCCCAAAAGCAAAATGATATTTTAAAATCTTAGGAGTAAAGGGCCCCCCCCTACACTTGGCGAAATGCAAGAGAAAGTGAGGTAGTTGATAAAGAAGGTCGATCCACCAGCTTCCTCGAAGCAACATACACAAATAAATTCCAGTAAGAGAGAAATGGATAAGAGTACATCCATGAGCAGCAAGTTGCATAACACTCCACCAGACAACACGAACATATGTTCCACCCCGGACACCTCCGTGATGTTGGGTTGTGTTATATTCTTTCCACGACTAGCCCACGTAGTTAAAAGAGGGGTTAGAAGGGGGGCAGAGCCTCCCATTCGTTGCGCTGATTGCGTAGCGGGGGGAGTCACAGGGGGTTTGAGGGGTGCAGGTAACCCCACTCTATGGGGTTACCTTGGAAAATTTTGGTTTTGGACCCTATATTAGGTTGGGCGGACCTACCTATGGTTTTGTGCATGTTTTTCACACATGGTTTTGGATGCGATGGTTTTTAGTCCATGGTTTTGGACGCGATGGTTTTCGGTCCATGGTATTGGATGCTTAGGCATGTATAAATGTGTATTGTAACATTGAAAGGAACATAATGAAAATTCAAGCTGGTAGTCCCGGTTTTGGGATCTAGGGGAAATCCTTGTGTATATGTGTTTTATGTGTTATTCTCTCACATTCTTTATTTTCTGTATTTTAGAATTCATATGTAGGTAAATTCTGTACGGGGTTAAAACCTACAGGTGATTCTACCACCTCTAGACTACAACATAGTCGATGGCATGAAGAAAACTCAAGCGAACATCAGTTTAGCCAAAGTCCAGAGTCAGCGAGATATCCTGCTGCGTGTGTTGGGACAACCAACAACGGGCATCACAACCTCCACTAGCAAGGGAGAAAGAACACCTCCCAGATCACTATCTACTATGCTCAATACACTTCATATGGAAGAAGCAAACTCAGTTTTCCTCCCATTCTTGCTTTCATTCGAAGTTTTCAACTACAATTTTCACAACTACATGGTTGATTCTGGCATGACAGCCAACGTCATGCCGCTCTCCATTGCTAAGAAGATCAATGCACGATGGAGCGAAACATCCCCGAGAATCATCCAACTTGATAGAACATCAGTACCAGACATTGGTGAACTTCAAGATGTGATCATACGACTATCTCACGATGATCGAGTTCACCAATGCATCAACATAGTTGTTGTGGACGTACCAGAAGCATATGGTCTGCTACTTAGCATAGACTAGTCCAACAAGTTAGATGGATATTTTGCTAGAAACTTGTCTCACATGTGTCTTCTATGCAAGGGGATATGCAACCAAATCTGGGTGTTATCCGAGAGGTATATAAAACAAAATGTCACTCCCCTTAACAGCAAGAATGAGCTGTTGGCCTTCGCAGAACTCATGTTTGGAAACTGCCTCGTGGAAAAGACATTTGAGTGTTATCCTACATGGCCAGCTCCAACCTCATCAAATAAGCAATTGGGACTCCTTCCTTGCCCAACTGATGATAATGAAACTTGTACAATTTGTTTTTCTGATAGTAGTAGTAGCAGCAACAACGGTAGTAACAATAGTACCATCACGCCAAACAGTCCATAGGTTTTCTTATTGATTATTAAGGGCCCTTTCCTTTGCATAGAGGGAAGTAGAAGGGAGAGTTATTTGAATGGATAAATGAAAGACTCCTATCTTCATTTGAAGGAAGTTCTTAGCCCGAATTGGGATAACCTTAGCGGAGCTACCGACAAAAGGCCCCATGTGATGATAATCAAATGTGTATGTCGCTCTAGTCCTCACCTGAATCTGACTAACTAAAAACCCAACCCTCATATATAATAGGGAAGACCCTGTATTAATGCTATGTAGATTGATGAGGATATGTGCGATGGGGAGACCTGAATCGATGCTATGTAGATGGCCCATTATCAATATACCTAATAGCATTGAATTCGCACGAGATAATAAAGAGAAGAATAAAAAATGACGGGCACGCTTACTTACGTGCTGCTTCCTGCCTGCCTTCTACCACTTGACTTACTGCTATAGACAAGCTATCAGTTGTGAGTCTTGACAAATCGGGAACATATTATGGGTCAAGGACCGAGTGTATCTCAGTCATCCAAAATAATGAACAACACACGAATTCGAGCTTTTTGAAGTTTGAAGCCACAAACAATGATACTGAGTATGAAGCACTCATGCTGAACACACGAAGGACCAACACTACGAACGAACAAAGCAACCTGAGGATCTACCATGATCTGAAGATGGCCAATCTCGGTACAAGCTACACACTGCAGTAGTGATCAGTCGTTGACTGCTTAATCGAACAGTACCGGGATGGGTTTGCACAAGTAGATGATGACTTGAGTACTTACTGGATGCGAGCAATCCAACATGAGATTCCAGGTAAAGGAGGAGACAAGCCATTGAAGCAAAGAACATGTAACACATACATGTTGTTTTTACTCTTTTCACCGAAAAGATTGACTAACATTTTAAGTGTTTGGATTACTTGAAAAGTTCATCATCATACTTGGTTTCTAATTTAAATCTCGCATGCAAGAAATCTGTGAAAATCTGCTTACGCATTGAATTCAAAAACTTGAACCCTTCCTAGAATAAAAATAACTACCCCTTGCCATCATCCGAGCCCATGTTGCACACAGTACCTGAAACAATGGTGTTATCTTTATTTGAAGGTCTTCTGGAATGTCACGAGGTTCCGGTAGCAGAGCTCGGTGGACTTGCATTGGTCTACAAGAAGCTTATCCCACACACGTATCATTTGCAATCATTGGGTAGGAGGATTGACAGCCTTCCTGCCAATGATCAAGATCTCAAACATTATTTTCAATAGGTCAGGCCGCACCGTGCCTTGTACATAGTCTGCTTGTTGTTTGTTGTTTTCATCATGTTTTCTTTGCTTATTACCTTTGTTTTTTATTTCTTTTATTATGCTTACTATTTTTGTTCACGTTTGTTTTGTTTGTTTTATATATTACTATTTTTGTTTCCGGAAATAAGTGTTGCCAACTACTACGTCCTGGATTTTGAATAGAGTATGTGGTTGAAATTTGAGGAAACTCGTGACACTACAGCACTTGGCCAATCTTGTGTCCACCTTCTCTGTGCTTGGTTGTAACTTTTGGCCGATGAAGTCCTGATGGAAAATACGAACCATCTGCAAGGGAATTTTTGGTCCAACCATGAACTTGTGTCCACATTGGGAAGCCCCATTCCTGTACTCAACCTTCTGCTTTGTGTGTTCAAGCTCATCAAACTAGTAGAAAGGGAGAAGGGGAAAATCTAAATGATAAAACCTATGTTAGAGGTCTTACATGCTTCTCTTAAGGAACAACCTGTTCTGCTCTCAATAATTCGGGATCCCTCTTCTTTCCAGAAAATAAATAAGTGCCTATGCACATTCCTCTTGAAAAATACAAAGGCGAAAGAAGAGAAAGGCTTCCTGTGTAGAGAGGTGATGCACGAAACTCCACCAGGGTACTAACCAGGCTCGCTGGTAGTGGAGCAATGTGTGTGTTCCTACATGACTCTGCTGGGGTACTATCTAGGCCTACTGGCACTGGAGCGACACCAGAGATGAAATTCAACTCGCGAGAGCTAAACTACCCTTCCTAGACTTGAAACACTGATATCTAAGCTGAACTTTTGATTGTGTTTGACTGAGTTGGCAAAGGGTGAACCATGTATGTCTATGGGGTAAGTGGGGAAACCAAGATAACCACACAATGATTTAATCCTCCTCAAAAGACCAAGTCCTTGTGTTAGCAATGAATTGAAACAGAGAAGCTGGAGTTCTACTAGTGTGTCGCTAAGTGTTGTAGTGGCTACAACCACCCTTCAAAATTTTTTCCTGCACCAATTTTAGAGCCTCCTTTGAAGAGTTTCACTTGATGATTGTACACACTTGGGTTCACTCCATGAGCTCACGTGAGTCTTTACATCTGCCTTGCTTGTTCATTGCATTTAAGTCTCTACATGTTGATTTTTAAGTCATGCTTGAGACCACGGTTTGGTTATGCTCAAAGTATTCACTTGATATGTGTTTGTTGTGTTCGCAATGAAAGCATCTGTCGCACTCACACATGGAGTCACATTCACTATTGCGTAAGCTTCATCTCAATATTTGAATGATGAATCATGAGTGTTACGCTTGTCGCTTACATCGTCGGTCAGTCTTGTTGAACATGTGTTTCTGGATGGTTTGGTCGTTTCGTCGTCAAGCCATGCGAGTGTGTGTTTGTATGATCACCTATGCATCTTTCGATTGTTCACACACTTAGCAATTTTGTTGAAAGTTATGACGACTTGACTCCCCTCTAATAGCTGGACCATCACCCTGCCATCGACTCGATCAACTATCAACTAGAACAGTGCAGAAGCACCAAGCTAGTCTTTTCAAGCTGCGCTGCTCGCAAGCAATCCAATCAACTCTCATGTTGGTCACCTGGATAGTTGGACCTGACAGTCACCTTGGGACTGACTCCCCTAAAAAATCGCGCAGAGGTCACTGACCTCACCCGCTCAACTAACTAAATAAATTTTGTAGACAGGCAGGACAAACACCAAGTTCTCGTCCCTGTCTCCCTCAAAAAATTACACAGTTTTCCCAGTCAGTCATCCCGACAGTCAACCAATTGTTCATATTAGAAATTGCGCAATGTTCATGAGAAGGGCTTCTGCTTCCCATCAGTCATCTCAGCAAAGAAGTTGTGGAGATATGATGAGCAGGTCAGCCTCTCAGTTTTAGTGCATTTTTCCTTTCCAGCAACCCCTAGCAGCAGATTGCCAGTTCCCTTTGGGAATTGCACAATTTCTACTGCCAGTCTCTCGAGAAGCCAATTGGAAGTTCCCTCTTGGAATTGTGTAGTTTTGGCTGCCAGTGACCCCAACATCCAACTAGAAGTTCCCTCTAGGAATTGCGCAGTTTTGGATGCCAGTCTCCAGGCAGTTCCTCAGAAAAATTACACAATCCCTACCTACTGACCCTTCATGCAGCTCGACTCGTTCCTATGGAAAATTGAGAAAATCTGGCTGTCCATCCCTACTGCCCGTTCATTCTGAAAAATGCGTAGAGCATGCCTACCTTTCCTTCCAGCAGTCCGGATTGTTCCTCCCAAAATTTGCGCAATTTTGCCTCCCAGCCGAGCCAGACCTTGCAGATAGTCATTATCGACTCATATTTCCCATCTCCATCTCTTAGTGACCCTTGAACAATTTTCATCAGCAGTTGCCTAGAGCCATCATTCTGCATCACAGTCTTGCTACCTCTCCCAATCACTTGCATCTAAATGATCATGTGTCATGGTAGAGTAGGAGGTTTTGGATTTGATGTTGTCTCGTCATGAGTGACTGTAGGTATAGGTACACCAACAAACATGACAAGACGATGAATGGGATGAACGAAGGGAGCACATGCAGAAGGACAGGTTCACGAATAGAAGAATGAACGAAGCATGCGAAGTGGACGAACGCGATGAACATGCACCTTCGCGAAAAGATGAGCCTATATAGCCTTCCAGCATGCAAGCAAGGAACAACATGCTAAATATTCATCAAGCGAACCAAGGACCATTGAATACTCCACTCACTTCCCCATGCGGAGGTGAAGCTATGATACACCATGAAGACATCCATCACCCAGCAACACTATAGCTTGACATGCACTCCAGCAGCAACACAAATGTGCCAACATTGTCATTTCAAGTCATGTCGAGTCACGTCATGAGTCATGTTGCCCACATCTCCACTATGGGCTTTTTGTCAATCAATGTGATGTAACATGGAAGTCCAAGAGACCCACTTGTTTAACAAAGAGTCATTTAAGTCAAAGAGTCATGGAAGTCAAATGGTCATGAGGTTATTCGAACAGCCACAAGGCTCAGTTTCACCCTTGGCTATAAATACCCCCTCATTTGTACATGTAAGGGACTTTTCACCTTAGCTCCTCCCACATAGCCAAGAGAGTCTGTAATATTTTGTTTGAGGAGTAAGTAGTGGCTCCAACGCCCCACTGACGGGGTTAGTGATGTATGGTGTAACGATGTGTCTTGGAACTTTTGCTTAATTCAGAATCCTGTTAACAGGCCAACACGTTTTCACACATGTATTGTAGCTGTTATAAGACTAGTCTTTAACACTTGTAATGCATGTTTCTTTAACTTGTGTTGTACATCTGAACTATTTCATTTTTTGTAATGCAGAATATATTAATGGAAATGTGTTGTATATGTTGTTAATGTTGTCTCGTCCATGTCGACTGCTCTGCTAGACATCAGACAGACATTTCACCTAAACCTTGTTGTAACAAATGTTGCACTCATTCAAACTATTCCGTGAGTGCTGTACATGCTATATTACCTTGTATGTTGTGACTTCCGCATTCGAGTGGACTGCTCCACCGGAAGCTGTGTATTCCCTTTTGTGTTTTGTGTTTCTAGCCGAGTTGTGACTAATCCCTTTCAACCTGGAACTCACCTTCACCTTCTTCCCCTCACAGTGAAAGAACCATTGACACAATTAGACTTAAACTCACCAGGGATGCAAACCTCACTTCTCGAAGACAAAGTGAACCACTCCACTGTGCTTACAAGCAAGAGTTGAGGCAAATCCTTAAGACAATGGCAACTGGGCTATCATATCAGATGGGACTCCCACACCAAATAGTGTGAGGTCTAGTTGGGACTTCATACTGGGGTGATCCCCTGAATGTTGGTGGGTCCAGCACTGTCAACAGAAGGATCAATTTTTAACTAACCATGACCAACAATATGGCCTAGGTAAACCAAAGAGGTTTTCCCAAACTCACACTTTGACAATTTTACATAGAGTTTTTCTTTTTTTTGTTAGTATATCAAGCACTTGATTTTCATGGCACACATGTTCATTCCAATTTCTACTAAAGAAAAGAATATCATCTAGATATACAAGAAAAAAATTCATCAATGAAAGGCCTAAAAGATCATTCATGACCCTCATGAAAATGGCTCGAGCATTGCAAAGTCCGAATGGCATCACCATCCATTTGAACAAACCTTGTTTAGTCTTGAAGGTGGTTTTCCACACATCCTGCTCTGCAATTCAGACCTAGTGATAACCACTACGCAAATCCAATTTGGTGAAAGATATAACATTCTTTAATTAATATAGAAAATCATTAATGCAAGGGAGAGGGTAGTGATTTTTCTCCGTGATTTTGTTTAGTGCTCGGTGATCTGCGCACATCCTCCATATGCTATCTTTCTTTGGCACTAAGACAATCGGTGAGTCGCACGGAGAAGTGCCCGTTCTGATGACCCCTTGTTTCAATAGTTCCTGCACCTTATTTTTTATCTCCTCCATATCACTAGTCGAAATCCTATACACGCCAATGTTTAGTAAAGGAGTGTCATGCTGCAAATGGATCTCATGTTAGATTTCCCTCTTCGGAGGTAATCCCCTTGTTTCCTGAAACATCTCATCATAGTTAGAAATTGATTCACGCAATTCCTTATTATGAACAGGATCACAACCATGGAAATCATCATATAATTCTTCATCCTTTTTTCTTACAACCATAAGTATACATCCTTTACTGGAATTCACCAACCTCTTCATTTGTCCTGCACTTAAAAGGATGACATTGGTTCTAGTTTGATGAGCCCTTAAAATATGTTCTACCCCATCTTTTGTGATTTGGTATTTGTTTTCATGATGAAAGAAAATTTCTTTTCTATCATATAAATATGGAATCCCTAACACCATGCCACATATATCCAATGGTATAACATCAAGTTCTACCTCATCCACTAACTTAGAAGCAATAAAAAATTTAACCTTGCATTGCTTAGTTACATTCAATTTCTCTTTATCATGTATCCATCCAAGCGGATAAGGTTTCAGATGCGGTTTTGTTTTTAAGCCTAGCTTTTTTACCAAGGACTTTGAAATTAAATTTGCTTGGGATCCGATATCAAATAGAGTTTCCATTTTGTATGATTTATGACAAATCTAATATGAAATAACTCAATTCTCTTTTGTTCATTAGGAAGAGACTAATATGTTGAACTAGTGCTTTCATGTGATTCATAATTAACATGAGGTGTAAGAGTACCTTTTGTTCCTACTACCATGATTAATGCTTCATCTCCTGAATCGGATCCAAGGTCTTGCTGCACAATTTCCACTGTCTTCTGCTTTCTCTTTCCTCGATACTTATTTGGTCTCTTTTCCAGGTACAATATCCAACAATGATCGTCGTCAGGACCTTCCTTTTTGCAGTGAGTGTAATAAGGATTTTCCCCATCATCTTTCTTGGTTGATGTCGTCCTCTTTTCCTTTCCCTTTCCTTTCCCTTTGGATTTTCCATTTGGAGGTTTGAAAGGTGGTTTCTTGGAATGATCATCTCTTTATTTTTTTCCCTTGTTCTCAAGATGAATGGCCTTTACATTGGCCGAGTCAATAGTAGTTGGTTCAAACAATAATAATGAATGCCTAATGTAACTATGTAATGATCCAATATACTTAGTTACCACTTCGGGTGAGTCAAGTGCAATGCCCAAATTAAGTGCTTGTTTTCTAAACTCCTCGGTAAAGCTTAGAACATCTTGACCTCTGCCTTGCCTTAAGTATTTACAGTCCATTAAGGCTTTTTGCTTATAACCCAAGGGATAGAATGGTTCCTTTAATGCAGAAATAAAATTGGACCATGAGGAAAGAAGATTATCCACACTCTTACTACTTCGCAATTTTCTCCCCCACCAAACGAGAGCAGTGCCACTCAGCCGAAGAGTAGCCAACTGGATCTTTCCTCTTCCTCTTTGATCTTTTGAATCCTGCAGTAGATTTCAATCTGCCTAATCCAATTATTAATATTTTCTGCATTACTTTCACCAATATATATGGGAAGATCAAATTTGACATCTAATTTAAAGAAAGGTTTCTTAGATGCATCCCTTGAATTCCTATGATGATGGTGATGAGAGGGTTAATAAATTCACTCGTGGAAGGAGAAGGAGGCATGGAAAATTTTAGGGGCTAATGTTCGCCCAGTGGGCTAATTTTCCATGATTTTTCCACAAAAAAGATTCGCCAATTTCCAATTTTATAAAAGACGATTCGCCCAAATTTTAGAATATAAAATTATTTTACCTTAAAAATCGCCAACATTGTATAGAGGCTATATGTAAAATCATTATAAATTTGAATAATTTTACAAATATATCAATAAACATTTTATAGTTTGCATATTAGGGATTAGTGAGATTCGCCAATGTTTTAAACTTCAAGAAATTTTTCCATCCTTAAAATTTTCCTTGGAAGGAGGGGGTTCTTCTCCACCATTTCCATGTACCGAACCTTGTTCTTCTAGCCTTTTCTCCTATGATTTCTCCAACCTTGAAAACAACGACCTTTTTTGCCATTGTATAGAAGGCTTTGCTTGAATTGCACTCCTCCTCATAACGAGCCTCGTCATCTGCCATGTTCTTCTTTCAATGTGCATGACCCACTTCGGGATCGAAAGACTTTAGTTTCCCTTTGCCTCTTCAGAGCCTGTTTCTTGTTAGCATACAAATATTTAATTCACATCTACAAATACCTACTATGATACCACTTGATCCAAGGTCTTTTGCTTATAGATGTATTAAATAATTACATGAAAAAATTGCAGCTTAACCATAGAAACTTAATGTGCGCATGAAAGAAGAGAGGAAACACATAAAGGCATGAAAGAATACAAGATACTTGATAACAGAGTTCATCCAATTTGGACTACGTCTCCGGGCCTTGCTTGATCAATGGGGAGGCCTTCATTCATTAAGTGGAATAAAAGAGAAAGAAGTGCAGTCAACATTTACATAAGGAGTCTTATACCTACAATTTGGAAAATAGATGAAAATGGAGGTCTCTATTGCAAAAACTAACATCACCGTTGAGTTCCTATCGCTGAGAGGTGCAAAATCGATATAAAACTTGCCCAATTCTGACACTGGACCAAATTGATCCTCTGAAAAATGTGCTCAGGCAAGGTTTTGCCCCCTACCATAGGCCGCTCAGGGTTCTGCCCTTCCTGCAATAAAATATATTAATTCTCGGAATTCGTGCTTGCTCCCCCCCAGTCGCACTATTAAGAAAGGTCTATATAATGGGTGGTTGGCGGACCTCCCAACGGAGTCTGTTGGTGCAATGGTAAAAATTACATAGTGGTTGAGGATGGGTCGGGGGATCAAATCCCGCCCCTCCCCGTTTTAATACATAGTGGTTGTACTGGCAGCGGGCCCGCCGGACCGGTGGCCCGTCTCCACATCTCCATCATTGGTTACGTTATATAATAGAGCGGCAGTAGGGTTGACAGACCACCCACTAACACTTTTATATAAATGCATTTGTTTGTTGTGGCAGTTCCGAGGACGACGGGGTTATGTCCGCTTGCCCCTTTTTTTACATTTAAACTGTTGTGGCAATTACGAGGGTGGAGGGGTCATGGCCTACCGCCCCTTTTTTAATTTTTATAACCCACATTAGAAAATTTCTCAAACCTTAGGGTTATTGGATGAATTAATCGTCCTACAAATTTTCCCAAAAAACTGGATGGATTCCGGTGCTAGGTTTTTGCCAAGTCGCGCCCTCCTTAAGCCTGCCACATGGGTAAGTAAACCCTGCACTTTGACTGCTTCTATCTTCCTCATTAAAACTCGGATTGGAGTGTCGTTCACACCATTGGAATCAGGGCGACGAGTACTTCGATTTGGTATCAAGTCCATCAACTTTCTGCCACTTTCAATTTTGAGCCTTTTACCATGCCACTGGTATCTCGAGATCCACCTGGATCAATAGGTCCAATACAACCACAGGAAAAAAGACGGGCATGTGATATATCATTACTGCAACAAAGTATTTAACTAGATGGGCGGAAGTGCAACTAGTGAAGCATTGTACATCTGCCACCGCTACAAATTTTTTGTTTGAATATGTCTTAATGCAGTTTGGATGCTCTAAGATATTGATGAGTGATAGGGGTACACACTTCTTGAATGAAATGATCAGAGAAATGCTTGAATAATTTCAGGTGTATCATCAAAAGAGTACACCATATCACCCACAGGCGAATGGAACAGTGGAAGTATTTAACAAAATTTTGGAGAATGCGTTGACAAAGGTCTGCAATGTGCAGAGGAATGACTAGGATATGTGTGTACCAGCAGTTCTATGGGAATATAGGATGACTTGCAAGAAGTTAACATGCCAAACACATTTTAGGTTGGTCTATGGGATTTAAGCAGTGATGCCTATGGAGTATATTGTGCCAAGTCTACATATTGCAGCTTTGTTAGAGATGGCGGATCGTGAGATCTTGGAGGAATGGCTCACGGAACTGATGGAGCTAGAAGAGGACCAATTTCTTGTAGGATTTCACCAGAAAGTGCAACAGGAAAGTGAGAAAGCATGGCATGATAGGAATATTAAGCTATGCACTTTCAAGGTGGATGATTTTATGACAGGAAGTTCACAAAATTTCTGGGGAAATTTCAAATGGACTGGTTGGGGCCATATGTTGTTAAGGAGATCACGGATGGTGGCATAGTTCAGCTCGCAAAGTTGAATAGGGAGGCATTCCCTGGAAGAGTGAATGGAAGCAGACTGAAGCTATATATAGGGGATCTTGCCCCTGCGCAATGACTACATGGTAGCAGAATAGTCTTTGTAATCCAGGAAGCTACAAGGGGTTGCAGGACTATAAAATACGCTGCCCAAAGAGGAGCAAAATATAGTAGGCATCTGCGCAATGGAGGTAAGAGTTGCGACAGGTGAAGTTGCGCTAGATGTGTTGCACCATGGAGGATGGTACCGCACAGATGAGTCCAAAAGTAGTCGTTGGAGTTACTATTCACGATTTGATGGCAAAAATTCCATTAAGAGGAGTGGGTAGGTGCCATTTATGGAAAAATTATTTAGATATCTGTCGCCAAAGATGCATTTATGATCAAAAAATGGAGGGAATGGTCGGATTGGAATTTGAAAACCTCAATAAATATGGCATGGCGGCTTGCAGGGAAACACTTTGCATTTTGCGAATTGTCTGTGAGCCTATCACTAGTCTCCCAGAGTATATCCCTCAATGGAAAGGGAAAAAGGAAGTCACCAAAGACCCGGATTCAGGTAAATTCATGGTATTGATGCCATTATTGCTAGAACAGGTCATTTTTCAAGGCGCGATTTTAGCGTGCATCCCGATATTGAGAATGGAGGATTGGAATCTCACTGACAACGATAAATTCTCTCACTTAGCTACTAATAAGTACATGACAAAGATCTATTATGAAGAAACTGGGGTTACACGGCTAGAACCCATGAAATGGGTTAGAGGTGTTGAGCAGGACGGATTGTTGCACATGATTTGCGTACTACACTTCCATCGATCGATTATCAACACTATGTGTGTGCGTCAGCTTCTTACGCTGGTGCATGATGGGTGCTTATGGCTCGGTGAACCCATCCCTATCACTGATATGCTCATCCATAGGATTACAAAGATGCCCTATAAAGGGGTGGACCCTACCAAGGATTTTGGAGGAAAAAGTGGAGAAAAGGAGCTGGGAGATAGGATGAAAACTGAATTTGGGTTGATCAAGAAGTTGTGTAGATATTCTATCCACTGCATTCAAGACCAGGCAATGCAATTTGTTGCCCAAATTCTAGCAAGAACGATTATGAGGAAATGCCGCGGGAACAAAGTTCCGGTGCCAGTAGTGTCGTTGGTTGCCCAGTGTGCGAGGGGAGTAAAGTACAACTAGGTGTAGTATTTATGTAAGGAATTCCTCGTGAACTATCACAAAGCATAGGAGGACAACAAGCCATTTCATTATGCCTGGTTCCTGTTGCTAATTTTACTAGTAGCATGGCACCTATCGGAGGATAGTCAATTTCCTCTGCAGGAAGAAAATTTACCAGAGGCAGCGAAGTTCACTTCGTTGTGGGCGACAAAGGATCTGGAGAGGATTAAGGAATCCAAGATTTTCTGGATATTGGTTGAAATGGACCTCCGCACAGTAATCAATCAGCAACCAAGGTTGTCTCCAACCTTGTTCGAGTAGTTGAGGGCCTTCACGGAGTTTAAGGCCAACTTCCATAATGTCTCGATCAGGGCGAGGTGGGACCCTAAGCATATATGGCACAAGTTGCCATATTTAGTTTCGAAACAGATGTGCAGGAAATTGTGGTAAGTTGGCCAGTAGAGTGGCGACATCCCACAACTGTTGGTGCAAGTACCAGTCAGGGAAGAGAAATCTCTGCTGTGCAGACGACAACTGTGCATAAATGAAAAGAAGCAGCACAAAAAGCGATATGAGCATTGGGTGAGTAGAGAAAGAAAGAAGCTGTTACTAAGGCAGCTGCTGAAAAAGAATGCGTTGCGAAAGAGCATGTTGAGACAGAGCACACCAACATAGTGGAAGTCGAAGCATCGGCTTCCTAACATACTGAGGAGAAGGAACTATCAGCGTAGGGCGAAGATGGTGGAGAGGAGTAGATCACTCCCTTTACATTGAAGAAGCACAATAAGGAGACAACTACCGGGTCAAGGAAGAAGCACAAATCAGATAAGCAAGCGTGCATTGACCCAATGATGGGGAACTTGATGAAATTGGGGACAAAGTCAGAGACACCACAACAGAGCTGTGGCAACAATTTGAATAGCAGTACATGCAGACGCTAGGGAGTATATAGAAGGATTTGTGTGAGTTGTAGATCCAAACAGGCATGCTTTAAGCTAGTGTAGGGAAAGCGAGTGGGGTGCAAGCTAGCCCAGTGCAAGGGAGCGAGGAAGTATTGGAGCTAGAAAGGACTCTGAACCTCAAAGTCATCTCTTTACTAGAAGGATCAGTTTGCATGGAATTAGAGGAATACCACACTCTGTTGAGCACGATCAAAGACATCAGGGTGAACTTAGCCACGCTGCCACTTCAGACTCTCCATGCATTGCATCAGGGGGTCTCGAACGAGCTTAGAATCAGAGAGCAATGCACACTTGCAGTAATCAATGAATTTAAAGTAAACAATGAACATATGTTTGCTGAGAAGACTGAGGCTTTGAAAGAAAAGGAAGAGTTGCAAGTACGAAGTCAGAGCCCAGAAACAATAATAACACATGTGTGAAATTCAGTCCCAAAGTTAAATAGACACCGCGCCTACAACTAAGATTAGGAAATTTGTTTCTGCAGTCCGCGAAACAAAATATGAGGTGGGTAGAGTCACATTTGACTTCTAGATGAAGATAGCATAATTACAACTGAAGCTACAACTGACTACTCCACTAGAGGTTAGGGAACAGTGCAATGCAACCATTAAGGAGCATATAAATACTCTAGAGGTTGCAGTTAAAGGATGTGACTTTATTTTTAACCATGCCATGGAATTATGGGACATTTTGCAAGAGGACCCAAACCTACAGAGGTTAAGCACAAATATCAAAAAGGCCCAACAGAAGTATGATGAGATCAGGGTGACTGCGTGCATATTGGCGCTAGTCTAGCGCTTCGTGCACCTACAAGAAGGGAAGCTAATCTAAGAACAAGTACAGGAATTACAACAAAAATAATTAGTGTTAAAGGCTCGACTTCAACCCTGGATAGAAGAGGCCATCTAGATTTCACAAACCATACAGGAGAAGCTAAAGGCTCTACAACAGACTCATAGGACCATGCAGCTTGTAGTAGAAGGATCAATTATAGAAAAGTTGGTCGAAGAGGTGAAGAAGGCTGCAGTACAAAGTACCACAGAGATGAACACATTGAATCAGCAGTTCAGTGAGCTCCGCCACAAAGTCGAGAAGCCAACTGAGTGACTCAAGGGCGAGTCACCATATTTGTGTTGGGGGCCTATTGGGAAAGGGTCCCTAGGCTCATTTTTTTGTTAGTTTAATCAATTTTTGAGTAGAATTTTGTAAAGAATGTAAAGTCTCTGCGAAATGTGGAAGAGGAGCGCGCAACTAAGTAGGAGCCAAAGGGGATTTAGCCCCTTGTATGGGTAAGTGATAGGATGGTTTTGGGACTCACCCATAGGTCGTAGGCCATGGTATTATATTAGAAAGGCTATAAATAATTGAGTCATATCGAGTCTAGATATCATATCTTTTGGGGAAGAACAAGTGTAAGGGAAAGTGCTTTTTCCTGTACTTAGGCGAAAGGGGAAGGATCTTGAAGCTGAGTGCACAGAGACCTTGGCAAGTTCTCAGCTGAGTGTGCGGGCCCCTGCAGCTAGGTGCACAGGTTGGAAGAGTTTGTAATTGGAACATTGAATCTAATAAAGACTTATTTTGGACTGAATCTATTGCTTATGTGCCTTGTTATTAATTTTGTTTAAGTGATGCATTGTTTCTTAATGATCTGTTTTCTATGAAATAAAGTGTATCTTCTGCGTGACTATATTGAATCCTTGATATCTATGAATAAAATGAGTAATAAACTGTTTTTGCGAAGGTAGTAACTAAATTTGTTATGATCTCTGTTCGAATCGGGTAGATCTATGCGAAGGTAGATCTAGGGTTATTATTTACTAAGCGAAAGTTGTAAGTCTGCTCCTTTTAGGTCTGAAAATCCTGATCGTAGACCTTCGCGAATATTGGAAATCCATCTTGTTAGAGTTGTAATAGTGGACCATAGGAAGACACAGATCTATGTGAAGGAAGATCTGAGCTACAAGGGCTTCAGATTACATATCACATGGTCTTTGGATGCAGAAACCTGGTTCTAGCATCCCCCAATAATGCTTCAAGTGAGACTGCAAACCTGTGCTATGTAGGTTGTTGGCGAAAGGGCCAGCAATTAGGGTTTTGTTTGTTGGCACGATTAACTCCGAACATGGGTCTGGCCCCCTTAAGCCAACATGTCTAGAATTTTTTATGGAGCTACAAGGTTTCTAGTGGGAAGATCAGTGAGCTAATGTTTAGTGATAGAAAAAGGAGTTGTGATCATTGGCATTGGTAGATTAAGGAGAAGAGATATTTCCCACAGGGAGATCGTGACTAAGAGGGAGTCTAGCTTAAGAGAGAGCAACCCTATGGAAGCTAGTACTTTCGAATTTGGGGATATCATACTCATTATTGCAGTAGTTGTAGTAGTAGTGCAGAAGAATCAGCAGAGCAGTAGCAATAGTAGTATGAGTAGATCAAATTTAGCTCATGCATGCAAAGCCTTGAGGAGAAAGGCAAGGATTAGAGATGTTGTAGTTGAGAGGGAGCATGATTTATCTCTCAAGAGGAAGCCTCAACCAATAGGGAGTTAGGTTGACCAGGAGGATGATGATGAAGAGGACCATTTAGAGACCTCTAGCAAGAGGAGAGTTAGATCCAAGTGGGAAAAAGGAGTACATGTAGCCATACCTCTAGGTGACAGCTAGGGCGATGTGAAGCAATAGTCCCAAGAGTGCAGAAATTTGGGCAATATCCAGTGAGGTGTTTTTTTTTCTCATGGATCATTACCTTGCTATGGGGGGCCCACAATATTCAGTAGAAGGAGGATCAGTTTCAGTCAGATACTGAGGAGTGCAGAGCATTGTTGAAAACATATCAGGTGGATCAATAACAAAGTCAACAACAACACAATTTTCCCAATAGATAGTTGTAGACACAGTTGATTCATTTTATTTTTGGTTTGACTCTTTTCAGTTATAGATGTTGCAGTAACAAAAAAATAAGTGACAAGAGTTGAATACAACATATTCCAAAAGTACTGGATTGGGAAAGATGTGAATTCCTTTCTTTTTGAGATGGAGTGTTGAAAATGCCACAAGAAAATCCTAATTTAATTTTGTCCTTGAATTAAATTAGGAATAAAATTGTAATTCCACATCTCATGAAAACTTGTATTAGTTAAATAATTCAATTTAACTTAGTTGGATCAATTAATTCGAGTTGAGGGTCTAACTAGAGTTATGCAGAGTGTCTCCCACATTATAGGATCCCTAGTTGAGTTTATTTTCAGTTGTAATTAATTAATTTAGTCTAACTGAGTTAAAGTTAGTTAAACTAGTTCCAACTGATGGAGGAACTAGTGGGAGGTCTAGTAGTGTGGTGCTTCCTGCAATCGAGTGTGGTGTTGCTTGGAGTGTGGTGTGGTGCTACCTGAAGTGCAGTGTGGTGCTACTTGAAGTGTAGTGTGGTGTTGCCTGAAATGATCAACCAGTAAACTAATGATTCACTCATAAATAACTCATGCATGTTAGATATGAGAAAGATCTAGTTGAGATTGGAGTTCAGGGACAGTGTACTATCAGTTGTATAATTATTTGAATTGTACAGATTGTGCATGTAGTGAGAGGAAGAGCCTAAAGGAACTGCACAATCCAATGGAGGAAAATTCCCATTAAATAAGGCCATAATTCCTCATTGAACAACGCAAGGAAGTAGGATCTTGGAAGGCTAGAAAATTGGCTAAGTGTTGGCCAGACTTAGCCTAGGAAGCTATGAGAGAAATAGAGATAGTGCAGAGGTTTCTTGGAATTGAGAAAAGCATTGTAATCTTCACATATTTTCTGACTAATGCAATATTCAAATAACATGGGTTTTTAGTTGTGGCTTTCCCCAGGAAATCATTGTGTAATGTGTAGATTGAATTCTTTCTCTTGTATGCTTCATGATTTCATGATCATTTACTTTTTTATGATGATGAGTAGAGTAAATTCAAGTATACTGTTTTAGCATATTACAATTATCAATTTGAATCTACAATGAATTTCTACATGGTATCAGAGCTATATTTGAAGAGATTTCTACATAAAAACCCAGATCAAAGAAAACAACCCTTTTAGGAAATACTTGATGGTATTCCCTAGTGGAGTCACCAATTATGTTGGTGGGAAATAATCCCTAAGGCTAGGGTTGAAATCCTCAACAAAGCGAAATAGATCAATCAACAAAGAACACTCGATTCAACATGCCAAACACTTTAATTATTAAAGTTGGACCGAGGAACGTACCTAGGGGTCCTACGTTTGAATATGTTCCCATAGGGTCCAAACCCTCTACTTCCTCTAAGATGTGTAGACTTGCAAGTCAATAACAAAAGCATAAATAGAATATATAATTCAAATTATATGCATAAGAATATACTAGATCATCATAAATATTAATTTAGACTATCATTCATTAGATGAAAACATATATCAGGAACAAGGCACGAGCTTCTTTATTGATGAATAACAGTAAGTATAGGATAGATACGACTAGATCCAGGCCAAAGACATTGACAAATCCTTCCTCTAGATCCATATAGCTCAAGCCAGAGAGACAACCTCTCTAATGGATGCAAGAAGATGCTAGATAAAGGGACTGAGCATCTTTGCAAAGGAAACCAAGGTTTCCTAGAGACTGGGAGTGCAAGAGGCATGGGAAAAATAGACTTGATATGGGGGAAATCAAGTATAATGTTGATATCTCTCTTATTGTATAAATTAGGCCTACCCAAGGGGTGTATATATACCACCTCAAATTGGTTATTTCAGTAAGGCCACAAGCACCTGTAGGTGGGATATTGGTAAAAACTATAAACCCCGCCTGAAAAATAGAATTTTATTTTATTTTTTCAAATTTAAAATTGTATAGGCGGGTATAATGTTTTAGGAACCACATACGTACTCATTTTTTTGTGGACATAGTCGTGTATGGAATTTTAAATATATATTTTTAATATAAATTTAAGTCTACAAGGGTAAACAAACTTCCCAACGCCATATAAGAGCACCAGGTTTACAAGAGTGTTGAATGATGCCCCACTGTGACATTCATTTAAAAATGACTCAGCTTCTTCTAAGGTCAAACAACATCTAATGATTGACTCAATGCCATGATTATATAGGGTATCAACAACGATTAGATAACTCTTAGCAAGGTGACGTAATTTTCGATGTTCATCCTTAGAAAAATACTAAGGGAACTTCAAAATTTGGAGATATACAATGATGTCCCCATATCATGGGTCTTGTGAGGATATAAGAAAAACATGTTCATCCGAAAATGATTCTTCATAAACAAACTCTCCCTCACAAAGCAATTCCAAAATTAATTCGGAAAAAAACAAAGATATCTTTGATTTGGCTGACATGAACTCGATATCAAACTCTTGTAAAATTACAATTCATTTGTTGTATATTCTCCCAATCACTTGCCTGCCTAGGAAAAATTGAAATGGATTGATGTTAGCAATTACAATGGTGTTTCTTAGAAAAATATAATGACAGAGTTGTTGAATAGCATGTACTGCTGCTAAAGTTAATTTATCAACATTAGAATATCATAGTTCAGGACCAACTAAGCCACAACTTAGATAATAAATTACGTGTTCTCTAATGACATTGTCCTTCTAAACCAAAACCATATCTATAGTTTATTATGCTGCTGCAAGATACAAAATGAAATATCTGCTATAATCAGGTGGACTCAGAAGGGGAGCAAAGGTCAATACCTTTTTCAAAGCATCAAATGAGCGTTGGGTGAATTCGTCCCAAATAAATGAATCTCCTTCCTTAAGTAAACGCTTAAATATTTTTGTAATCTCACCAGATTTCACGATAAACCTCCTTAAAAAGTTGGATTTTCCTTGGAGACTTTGAAGTTGACAAATATTAAATAGGGGAGGTAACTGAAATATTTCCTTAACCTTTAAGGGATCAACCTGAATCTCGTCATTAGAAACAATGAATCCCAACAACTAACCAAATGTAACAATGAAAATGAATTTATTAGGGTTCAACCGAATTTTATAATGACGACATATTTCAAAAACCAAACAAAGATGATTTGGATGTTCCATTCTCTTGCGATAGTGAGCAACTAAATCATCAAAGTAAGCCTCATTAATGTGCTTTATGTTGTGGAAATCATATGACAACCCACTAGAAAGTAGCTCCAACTTTTTTAATTCCAAAAGGTATTTTCTTATATGAAAGTGTACCCCAGGGAAAAATAAACATCATTTTATGTTGATCTTTAGGACAAATTATTATTTGATTATATCTAGACAATGCATCCATGAAGGAAAAAATTTCATATCCAACACACATCGATAATTTGATCTATAAAAGGAGTGGGGAAATTGTCCTCTCAACATGATTTATTTAAATCCATGAAATCAATGCATACACAAATTGTTCCTTGTTTTTTTGTCTACAGGGATAGGATTTGAAACCCAATCAGTAAGAGGAACAGGGTAGATGAAACTTCCAAGTATTTCCGACTCCGATGAAGATATTTTCAATGACGTTGGGATTCTTGGAAATGTTCACTAGAATAGTTTTTCGAAATATTTGCCTTATTACCTTTGGAAAAGATATGTGTTAGAGCCAAAGCGTTTAAAATTTTGTGAACACTTTCATGAGAAGAAGGACTAGACAAACTTGATTTGAATTTATGCAATTAAGGGAGAAAATAGGACAGATGATGCAACTCATCCCATGAACTTTCTACACTAGTTATTGCTTCTGGAATTGCCTCCTCAGATGGTAAAATAATTTCAAGGAAATATATAGCCAAATTGGAATCAATTGTCCATACAAGCACCACATCATCATCCAAATCCTCTGATGAAATAGGGATTAGATCAAAATCTGCAGTATTAAGAATGACTTGATATGCAATTTTTGCTGCACATATATGATAGGCCATTCCACCCACTTGCCCTTCTTCTAATGTGGTAGAAGGAGGGGGAAGGGTCCAAGGATCTAAAAAAATAACGAGTTATAATAGAAACGTGTCGATCGACCACCCTCTAAGATGAGATGGAATTGATGTATACAACAGGAGAAGGAAGATCAAAAGTAGCCATCATTGAGGAACTCATTCAAAATCCTAAGTTCTGAGTAGGATGCTTAGCATTATTCACTAAGGAGAAAATAGAGTCAGCATATGCATTTAGGTCATTGGGAAAATAGGCTAACTGATCAATCGTAAAAATTCTCCTTTCATGAGGAAAACATAGTATGTGAAACAAAGATCAACTATAAAATCCATCACATATACCTAGTTTTGACCAAATAAAAAATTATAATCAAGATTGGCATCGACCATCTCTACTTCCACATTGACAAACTTTCCCACTATACCAATAGGGAAGGTAGGCAAAATCCCATTAGGCCTATGAGAATGACCATCGAATGCGGTTATAAGAGTAGGAGAGGGAAATTCTTCATGGGACCCAATAAGTTTCCAACATGACATACACATGACACATATGGAAGCCCCTTCATTAAATACGGTACGAAAGATGGTTTTCTTACGGTATGTAGATTTAATTTGAAAAGCCATGTGATGCGGGAGTCTCTTTTTTGACATTTGACATATTAAATGTAATCACTACATATTTTTTAAGGTCAATGTCTCTGATCATAGTGAGAAAAAACTCCTTCGTGAAGGACACGATTGGAGTACCTCTAACACTGACATAACACATGGGATCTAGGTAAATCTTCAACAATGGAATAGTTTTGAGAAGCCCTAGTGTTTGTATTATAAATCAATCATTTTGGGTAGCCTTTCAACATCCGAGGTATAGGTTAAACTGTAGGTCTCTCTATATGAAAAGGTTCTTGAGTATCATAAGGTTTTTTTTCCTTAGAAGTTTCTGGTTCTCCATAATCATGAGCTCTTGTTGAAATGTCAACATGAGATTTTACCATATACACATTTGATACATATTCCCCTTCCTGGTTGTCCCCTGTAGGGGTTCCAGTATTAACATTTACGCCAACAAGTAATTGCTTCCCTTGGGCAAAATGGTTATTAAGAACAACCTGGGAACTAGAAGAACCTTGCTTGCATGGGAATTTAACTTTCTTTTTGGACCCCTTCTTGCCCTGACCAGTGTCATTGCTAGGTTTATTTTCATTCCCCTTCCCCCATTATCTTTCTTTTTCGCACGTCATATCTTCTTACCTTCAAACTTTTGATTTCATTTGGAATTCAAGGACTGCATGACATTAAATTCTAAAGGTTGAGAAGGGGGAGACATGAACGACGTAGTAGAAGATTGTAATGATAATTGCTCTAATTGATTCACTAAAAATCTAGTTGTATTAGTATATAACGATCCTACAACTCCATTGGCATGCGGGCCATATTTCGGTTTGGCGAGATAAATTTTAGATCTAAGAGGATTAGGAAATATCTTTCATAGGACTTCATACTAGGAATAAATCAATTCTACTGTTGGGATCTAAAGATAGTATGTTCTTCTATGAACGCTCCTGAAAGTGACACATCCTTAGATATTTTAGGCTATAAATATTTCAAAAACCATTCGAGAATAAATTCATTAGGGATATAATCCTTTATCAATCTATTCCTTCTACACAACTCTTGGATGTGGTCAAAAATATGGGTGGCCTTGTCTTGCTCAAAATTGGCCAGAAGCTCGGTTCCAGAATCATAAAAAACAGGAAACTAGAAGTGGTTAAGAAAAATTGTAGCCAACTCACCAAACGTAGAAAACGATCCACCCTTTAATTCAATATACCATTTTACTGCATTTCCAGTTAAAGTGCATTGATAGAGTCTCATCCTAATTGAGTCATCAATCAATGAATTTGATGAGAACCATAAATGAAAAGTGGTTACATGGTTTGTTGGATCCTCACCAGATTTCCTTTAAAATTTGGTATGTCTGATGGAAGTTTGGTAGGGATCAGGGGCCAAGACAGATTGTAGCGGATCAGATCATTAGTTAATTTTGAAATATCTAGAAAATTGAGAGTTTTTAGGAATGGAAAGTGTGGTGAGACTGCTAAATTCCAAGCTCAAGGAGTGGAATTACCAAAATTACTAAGTGAGTAACCAAGATTTTGAGGGGCACCACGCTGCCAAGGATTACTTGTAGTAGGACCTGAATTATAAGGAAAACCTTATTGTTAAGGGGTACATGGAGGGTATCCTATCCCTACTATAGGATTACTAGTCATAGGAAAATTTCCTCAAAAAGGAAAATTATATGAAGGGGAGAGCCCTTGGAAATGATTCCAAGCACTAGCCAAAGGAGGAAAAACTAGTGAGGTACTGATAGTAGGGATTGACATACTCCCCTACTGACCAAATAAATGAGAATTATTCTCAAACCCAAAACCACTATCGAAAGGATATACCAAGACCCAACTCCCTTGAAATTGAGAAGGGTTAATATTTTGAGCATAACTAGAGAAATTCATTGATCCTATATTGAATGATGGATTAGAAGGAGGAGCATGTCCATTTCCAAATGCGAACCCTTGTAACGATGCGTAACCAATTTCCATCAAAGTCACAAATACTGAAGAAATAGATGGTAAAGTTGATGAAACTAAGGGAATCCCATTAGAAGGCATTCCAAAAGGAAGAGTACCAGTGAAAGGAGCAAAAGGTTGGGTGCCCCCACTTAGACCATAAATGAAGGTAGAGCCAATAGCTACCATGCTAGGTGCAACGAGAGGGATAGAAAAAGTACCTCCTTCTACAACTGAAGAAGGAGTGTGCATATATGTTGTATCGACATCTACACTAGCACTGTTAACATTAGCCATTAAAAAAAAGGAGGGTGAACAAGGATAGTCAGTCTATAAGTTGGAGTACCCATATACGATACAACAAGGAAGGTGAGAAGGAAGAGGTTCTGTAGGAGTCACAGGGGGCTATGAAACATCTTCAATTTCTACTTCGTCTTCCAATTGGAAGAGTACTCTAGCAAGAACTAGAGTGTTTCCACCTGGATAATGGGCTAGAATAGGTTCTCCCTGTGAAATAAGAGCCCTGGGTTTAGGATTTGTCTTTGTTCTGTTAACTTTCACTGGTTCAAAAGAAATAGAAGAATTACTTCTACACCTTCTTGGTGAAGGCTCGACTTCTAGACGGATGAGTCAACTAATCATCCAAATTTATATATAAATAAAAATTAAAGACTCAAATCACCTATGGTAGGCTAGGAGCACATAGAACCCTCTAAAAAAATTGTCCTAAAGATACAAAAAAGCAAACAAATTCCAAGTATTTTCACTCTGGGTGATTAGGACTAGACAACAAAATATAGGAAAGTGAAGAAAATGACCTCTCGAAGGTAGTTTGGTATGATGAGGACCCAAACCTACCAGCGAAGGTATCAGAATAAGTTACATTGAACTCCAGACAATACCCTTTTTCAGTGCAAGTACCCAAGCTTCACGAGGGCACCCTGCAAAAGTACTATGAAAGTGGTACAACGTTTGCCTCAGGTACCATGGGAATTTCCCCCTGTAGTCACCTGTTTGGTCCATAGGAAAGGAAACTAAGGTGACCAACTTGTAATTAGAAGTTGGGTGAAACAATCATGGGTGTTTGATGCAACAAGTAGCAGAGGGGGTATCTCTCTTTCCCTATCTTCACACGTCCTCTTGATTGACTCCCGTGTTAGAGGAGCTTTCTTGGACAACTTAATGACACTAGATTTCCACTCATTAATAAACTTCTATACTTTTCAGTTTAAGTGGCCTTGGAGAGTTTACTCTCCACACACCTATTCCAAGGCCCTAAAACTCCCTAGGCTAGGTGATGTTGCTATGATAAAAAGAGAAAGTATATTTCATTTTAATTAAAGAGCTCATTTTAGTTCACTGTTGTTTAGGACAAAGGTAAACATAAGTGCAATTGATGGTGTTATGACACAAAATAAATAAATAGAAAACCTAGACTACATGAGAATGCAAAACTTCCTTTTCTTTGATGAAAGATATTTCTACAAGGATTTTACGAGAACCTTAATAAAGAAATTTTGTTTGTTTGTTTGTTTGTTTTTTAATTTGGCACTCACACATTCAAAATCTAGCAAAAATAGCAAAATGATACATAAAATTCACCTAATCTAATGCACACTATTATGTAAATGCAAGATTCGAACAAAACTCTAAAGGTGAGCAAACGTGATGAGAAAGACAAAGGCAAATCCAAATCGAAAAGAGAAGCAAATCCCAAAGCAAAGAGTGCTTCCCAAAGAAAAAGGACATTTGACCTTATCACAACAAACTACACATTTTCCAAACCCGAAAGACTACAAAACCAAGAAACTAAAAGAAAACAAAGAAACAAGAAAATGTTTTTTCTTTTTCTTTTAAGAATCTTGAATAAACTAAAATTTCAAAAAGCAAAGGAAGTCAAATATCTCAAATAAGAAATCATGAAGAACACTATAGTCCACTTAGTCACAAATATGATGATAAAGATTAAAAGATTAGTGCAAACCACAGACTTACAACTTCAAAAAACTTGGCCAAAAAGATGCAATAGACTTAGCGAATCATAAAGACTTCAAAGAATTGAAATCTCACATTCAACAAAGAATCTCAAACCCTTTTCAAAAAACAAGAAAGAGAAAACAAAAGGAGCAAACTCTTAGGTATTAAAAGAAGCAGATTTAATATTAGGTTATCAATAACTTGAACAACAATAGAGATCTGTTCCATAGCCACAAAACAACTATATACTTCACAAAGAAGATCTAGAACCAAACTTCACATGCAGCAAGCTTTAAAAACTAAAAACCATATGTTGACATAAGCATTTTTCCTATAAGAAGAAAGACATCAGTAGAAGCAGTTACCAAGATGATTCTAGAGCTCACAATTATCACAAAAGCTTAAATAAATTTGGTCAAGGCCACAACAAATTCAAGAAATGAAAGATTTTCATTTTTTCAAATATATACGCAACTGTTTAGACACAATTCTGTGTATATACATGACATTTTATGAATAAACCAGGTATATGTGAGTTTATGTGGAAGCAGCTGCATGTGTATGCGACTGTGTACAACAAAAAGTGCATATAGAAAGGAAACTAAGGAAAAATAAGAAGAAATCCCAGATCTGAAAGATCAAGCTAAAGGAACAAATTACTCAAGAGTTCAGAAGGCTAAAAGAACTAGGAAATGACAGACTAAAAGCCCTGATAAGAAAATAACTCTTCTAGGAAATACTCGATGGTAGTCCCTAGTGGAGTCACCAATTCTGTTGGCAGGAAATAATCCCTAAGGCTGGGTTTAAAAGCCTCAACAGAGAGGAATAGATCAATCAACAAAGAACACTGGATCCAACATGCCAAACACTTGAATTATTAAAGTTGGACTTAGGAACGTACTTCAGGGTCCTACGTTTGAAGATGTTCCTGTAGAGTCGAAACCCTCTACTTCCTCCAAGATGTGCATACCTACAAGGCAATCATAAAAGCATAGATAGAATATATAATTCAAAGTACATGCATAAAAATATGTTATATCATCATAAATATCAATTTAGACTATCATTCATAAGATGAAAACATATATTAGGAACATGACATGAGCTTATTTATTGATGAATAAAAATAGGTACATGATAGATACAACTTAATGTAGGCCAAAGGAAATTATGAAGCCTTCCTCTAGATTTGTCCAATCTGAGCCACGAAGACAACCTCTCTAATAGATGAAAGAAGATGCTAGATAAAGGGATTGATGATCTCTACAAAGGAAACTTTTGTTTCCTAGAGATGAGGAGAGTAGGAGGAATGGGAAAAACATACTTGATCTGGGGGAAATGGAGTATAATGTCGATATCTTGTTGGAATTATGACTAATGTGTTGTCCTTGATGGAAACCTACTTGATCAATATGTCAACATGATGGTTATGTAGTGTGACAGAGAGAATGGACAAAGGAATATCAGTTCAGAGACAGAGGAATGAAGGTAAACTTTGAGAAATTATATGTCGTTCCTACAAAGAAAAGATGCATACACATGCATATATGATGAAGAGAAGTCACCTACAATTTCCACACCATGGTATTTCCAATTCCAGGGGTCTTTTCCATGGTATTGGCCCATAGTATTGAGCACGATAACATATTTGATCCTGTCGAAGAATACCATCAACGTTATTAAGGGATTGGCCTAAGGTATTGGCTAAGGCCTAAGCTATATAAGGAGATGAAGATAAAAGTGTTAGGTTTGAAAGTGTAGGTTTTAACCTCGTACAGAAATTACTTGCATACAAATTCTAAAACATAGAAAATAAACAATGTGAGAGCATAACACATAAAACACATATACACAGAGGTTTTCCCCTGGATCCCAAAACCGAGACTACCAGCTTGATTTTTCATTATATTCCTTTCAATGTTACAATACATATTTATACATGCCGAAGCATCCAATACCATAGACCGAAAACCATCATGTCCAAAAACATGGACCGAAAACCATCGCATCCAAAACCATGGACCAAAAACCATCGCGTCCAAAACCATGTGCGAAAATCATGCACAAAACCATAGGTGGGTCCGCCCAACCTAACATAGGGTCCAAAACCAAAATTTTCTGGGGTGGTGCCCCAGACCCCATAAAGTGGGGTTACAGGTACCCCTCAAACCCCTTGTGACCTCCCCCCCTCTAACCCCCGGTTAACCACGTGGGCTAGTCGTGGAAAGAATATAACACAACCCAACATTCTCCTACTTGTTGTTTTCTTTCCACAAGGGGCCACAAGAGAGCTTAGTCATTTATCTAGCCTTGCAACACCCATTGTTTCTCTACACCAAGAGAACTTCTCAGAGCTCACAGATTTTTTCAATGTATCTGCAGTATTCTTCAAAGTGTGCACCTTTACCAGCAACACCTTTTTGTCTTCTATCATATCCCTCACAAAGTGATACTGAACATCAATGTTCTTTGTCTTTGAATGATATGCGGGGTTCTTTGCCAAGAAAATTGCACTTTAGCTATCACAGTCTATCCTTATAGCTTCCTGTACTAACCCCATACTTGAACATAATCTCTGCAACCAAACTGCTTCCTTGCTTGCATGAGTGGCTGCCATGTATTCTGCCTCTGTAGTTGATAGTGCCACTACATATCGTCCAACTGACTGCACCTATAAATAGGTTAAACACATACCTACTTGTAGATCTTCTCTGATCCAGATCTCCAGCCCAGTCTGCATCAACAAAGCCACGAATATCCAACACTCTGTCCAATCCTGGTCTTCCTTGGTAGCACAAACCATAATCACTATTGCCATGCAAATTCCTGAAAACCCGCTTTATTGTTGTCTAATGCTCCTTTCCTGGTTTTGACATAAACCTGCTCAATACTTCCACTGCATGTGCAATGTCTGGTCTAGTACAGACCATTGCATACATCAGGCTACCAACTGCACTTGCATATGGAACATGGGACATGTCCTCTTCCTCTTCTTGTGTCTTGGGACACTGTTCAGTAGATAACCTCACACCTACAGGAATAGGAACCTTCACCGGTTTACTATCCTACATATTAAACCTCTGCAATATTGTCTCGACATACTTCCTCTGGTTTAACTAGAGCTTCCTCTTTGCCCGATCTCTTTTAATTTCCATGCCCAAAATATAGTTTATAGCACCAAGATCTTTCATGTCGAATTTGAAGCACAATTGGGTCTTCAAATCCTGGATAATTTCTTTGTCATTTCCAACCAGCAACATATCATCCACATACAAGACCAGATAAATAACACAGTCACCAATTAATTTAAAATACACACAATGATTTTATTTGCTTCTAGTGAAGCCAAGTCCCCGTATAAATGTATCAAATTTCTGAAACCACATCCTTGGTGACTATTTTAACCCATACAAAGACTTCTTTAACTTGCATACCAGTTCTTTCTTAACCTTCACCGCAAAGCCTTCAGGTTGCTTCATGTAGATCTCCTCTTCCAAATCCCCGTGAAGAAATGTTGTCTTCACATCCATCTATTCTACCTCAAAATCAAAAGCAACAACAATAGATAAAAGTAATCTAATATAAGTTACCTTGGCAACAGGAGAAAAAATATCACCAAAATCAATTCCCGACACCTGGGAATAACCTTTTGCTACCAACCGAGCTTTGTATTTCTCCACCTTTCCTTTTGCATTTGTCTTCTTCTTGAACACCCATTTGCTGCCAATGGGTTTCCTTCCCGCCGGCAACTCCATCAGATCCCAAGACTCATTTTTGTGCAAAGATGCCATTTCATCAATCATGGCCTCTTTCCAGAGTTTTCCATCCTTTGAATCTACTGCTTCCTTCACAGTTCTCAGATCATCATCGATAATAGATAAAGCAAAATTTGAACAGAAAGTAGATGGACTATACCTTTCTGGCTACCTTCTTTCTTGAACTGATCTTCTCACACCCATAGTTTGTGGCTCTTCATCTTCTGATTCCTCCTCTGCTGTAGAGTCTGATTCTCCCTCCTTAAGCTCAAACTCTATCTTCTCAGGTTCCTTTGGTTGGACTTCATATTTAATAACATATTTTACCTATCTGAACACCACATCTTGGTTGTACACAACCTTCCATGTGACTGGGTTCCACAGCTTATAACCCTTTAAACCATCCTTATACCCAATAAAGATGCACTTTTCAGATTTACTATCCAACTTGGTTCGTTTCTCCTTTGGAACATGTACATATGCATCACATCCAAATACCCTCAGATGTGAAAGAGAGGGTTTCTTACCAGTCCATACCTCTTGTGGAATCTTATCCTCCAACGCTGATGAAGGTGACCTATTGACCAGGTAACATGCAGTATTCACCGCCTCTGCCCAGAATTCCTGTCCTAACCCGACACCACTGAGCATGCTTCTTGCCCTTTCCATCAACATCTTATTCATTATTTCTGCAAATCCATTTTGTTGAGGTGTATATGGACTAGTCTTCTATCGTGCTATACCACACTTCTTACAAAATTATTCAAATTCCTTGCTGCAAATCTCTCCACCATTATCTGTCCTCAGCGCCTTTATCTTCTTCTCTGTCTGATTTTCCACGAGAGCCTTAAATTCTTTAAACCTATCAAAGGCTTCAGATTTCTTCTTAAGGAAATATATCCATGTATTCCTTGAGAAGTCATCTATAAATGATACATAGTACATAGATTTACCCAGTGATGGAACCTTCACAGGTCCAAACACATCACTGTGCACAAGTTCCAATATCTGTTTCACTCTCTTACCACCAGAGGGGAAACTCACCCGATTCTACTTCCCATATACACAATTTTCACAGAAATCAAAGTCCAGAGAGCTATTACTCATACCTTCTACCATACCTTTATCATGAAGTGTTCGAAGGCCCTTCTCCCCAATATGTCCAAGCCTTTGATGCCACAACATGGTCTTCTCTCCAGAGAGCACTAGATTTTCAGCTCCACTTTCAGGAACCACAGAACTGTTGCACCCATCAACAACAGTGCTACCTTGTAGCTTGTATAGAGTTCCAGCCCGAACTCCCCGCATCAATACCAGTACTCCTGGTGAGCCCCAGTATTGTAGCAATAATGCTACAACTCCTGGAGCTTCCTTCTTTAATTTTATCAACCCGGTAGTTCGTAACAAACTTGGAAGCGACGGTGTTGTATGCACAAGTACTAGCTCTTGTCGCAGCTGTCACTTGGTCAGCTGGCACAAGTCCGCTAGGGGCTCAAGCCAACTTCTATGAGCTCTCAGAAGAAGCTATTTAACTGATGGACGAAAGCTAACTCAAAGGAAGCTAATCTATCTGCAAAAAGGAACTGAAAGCCAACAAGAAACGCAAACCCTAGCAAACCCTAATTCTACCAGCTAGTCCTACTGATGCAAAGGTGGGAATGAAAACTACTGAAAGAGATGCCATTACTTCTAGGAAGGTGAGATGCATGTGTCTAGACTACTTTTATCTGAAGAGAGCACTTTTTATATTTTTGTTCCAATTATTAGAATTATCATGCATGTGCTTTTAACTAGCTTTTTACTGTGCAGAGGTGGATCAAGGAGGGAAATGCTTGGAAGAGGTCAGGAAGGCTCAGAGAGGGTCTAAGGAGTCCCTAACATCCTTTCAGAGAGTTTCACAAAGTTTGGATGCCAAGCAACCGTGTTTATGAGCTTCTACAGGAAGTCTGCAGGGGTTCTACAGGATGTTCAGAATTTCTACAGGAAGTTCAGTAATTCCTACAGGATGTTCTATAATCGGATTTTTGGGTGATGGGTGAGTGGAAGAGGCTGCATGGATGGATAGGGAGGTCGGAGGGGAGTTTGTAATGACTCAGCGACAGAGAGATGAGATGAAGAGGGGGTGTGCAACGCTAGGTTGTCTTGAAGAGGGCAGAGGGAATGGAAGGCAGAAGAAGGTAGAATAACGAGGGTAATAGAATAGTTGAGAGACAAGGGGTCTAATTGGGAGATGAATAGTTGGCCTGGGCACGGCTTAGAAGGACAAGAGAGTGAGGGAGTAGCGCTGCACAGTGTAAACGGAACAAATCATCCACGTCCTGCACATAACCGAAATATTATTAACCTATTCTAACTGTTTAATAAAACCAATGAACAACAACGTTATTTCTAAGGAGAAGCATGCATGGTATTGAAACAAAGAAACATTCCAAGAGGTCTGAACGCATGGACACTTCTACAAACAAAAATATTGCATCAAAGATTGCATGTACTCGTAAACCAATGTTTTTGGTGGGTAGCACTGTCTACAATTACAGCCCTTAGAAATAGGTGAAAATGAGTGTGCAAGCAACCCTTTTCTGGAACTTTTATCAACCCCAATCTCTTCAATTTATTCTAAACAGCTAAAGCAACTCTATCTTCTACCAATGTCCTACTTAACCACACCAAGAAATCTAACTCAACAAACTATGTGTGAATGCATGTAAAGGAAAAAAAACATAATGCTGAAAGAAAGATAACAATACAAAAGAAGGAGGCCTTAGGCTCTCAGGTTGGGCCCAACCCCGAGAGCTATGGCTCCTTTAAGAACTCAGAACTGAACTCAAATCTGCCTGCTTTCCATTAAAAGATAATAATCATAAGTCAAATAACATGCCAATAATGGCTACAAAAGAGCAAAACAGAGCTAGAAGCTCCTAATCCAGAATGTGCAACAGGGTTTCCAAAAGTCCTTTTCGAAGGCTAAAGCCCTATCATTTATACATCTCAAGGCCCCAAGCTGGCCTCCTAAATCAGTGGGGCTTGGCTGACCAAACTAAGAGTGAACTGCTGCTTCCTCAAAATCCGTTTGGCTGCCTTCTAGATCCGGCTGTGGTGGCTGTCAGAGCTCGGAGTTGGGGGTGAAAATCCTGAGGAAGGCCATTTAATGCTGTGGACAGCCCTCCTACGAATCCTCAACCCCATCTTGGCTGTCTCCTAGCCCTCATCTGCGTGGTTTTGCTCCATTAAATGTCAAAAAACCTGAAATAAGCACGTGTTAGCCACCTAGGAATAGTGACTACCCTTATTCATACAAATGACATAAATATACTAAAAAATGATGCATAAGTTATGAAAAATGAAGGGTTGAACAACGGTAGTTAGGCCAAATGAGCCCAAAATGTTACCAAATTTGGGGCTCATCATCACCCCCCAGCTAAAATGATTGCTCATCCTTGAGCAACTAATCCAGCTCCTCGTCCTTCATTGCTTTCACTGCCACCCTCACATCCCAGGCTTCTGAAGTGGTCTCTTCCTCACTGGCATGGAACCCAGCCTTCCTTTCCACCTCCTCCCACTGCTTTTTCTCTTCTTTTTCTGTGCTGCCTTCCATCAATCCTAGCAACAAAGGTGGGCTTAGCTTGAGGCCAATCCAGCTGGCTTGAAGGTTCTGTATGGACTTTTTGTAGAGGGGAACCCGTGCTAGAGCTTCCCTCATTCGAGTTGGAGTATGGTATTCTCTGATTTTAAGGCTGTGGGACAATGAGTTCCATCGGCGGGTGCAAGCATGAACACAGTTGTCCCCTAATAGTCGCTCCATATCCTCGAAATGTGCTATGGCCTGTGCCTGCTGATCCATGTATTTCAATAAAGTTTGAGGGTTGGTGGCTAAGTGTTGGTGGGTCGATATCAACGCAGTGGGATCCCCTGGCTCTGCTCTGATCAGCAGTGGCTCATGTAATTCTCGGTCCATGACCTCCTTGACTTCTGCTGCCCTCTTTTCTTCATGGTTCAACCATGAGGCAAATGCCATCAATTGCATATCCCCTACAACTGTGTTGGGATCCCATGTAGTCACGTTAGGAAGGGCCAAATTAGGGAGATAGAACTCCGAGATTTTGGCCTTATCCTCTGATGAGTTGCTATTACATAATGCTGTGAACTGTTGCGGGTCTTGGAGTTGGGAGATACCCCTCTGTGCTAATGCGTTGATTTGAAATTGCAGCCACTGGTCTCGTAGGTACAGGCCATAGGATTTGGCCGGCTGTCTGCATTGTATAGCATCCATGGCCCAACTGGCCATGCAAGCCAGTTGTGCCTCTTTTTGCTGCAACTGCTGTTTGAGGGCTTGTATCTCAATTTGTGCTTGCATTTCCCCTTCCTGTAGATGCAAGGTTGGCTCCCCAAGACTGACTTGCAGTCCTTCTCTGCCTTGATGTTCTATTGTAGTGTCCCCTGAGGATGTGCCCTTTTCCTTCTTCAGCTCCTGTAGCTGCAGTCTAAGTTTCTCGTTTTCTTCCTGTAGGAACACCCGCTGGCAGTTTGCCACGTGTTTAGCCATAGCTAATTCTTTTCGTACTTCCTTGAGTTGTTCCTCCAAGGGGCCTATATCAGCTACTCCTTTTGATTTATCTATTTTCATCCACGTGTGAGTTCTCACTCTTTCTTCCTCCAACGCAAAGAAAAGTGGCACAGTGAATTTCTGTGGTATAATTTTTCCAGCTTCTAAGAAGTTATAATATGAGCTCAGACTTGGCTGAGGACTAGGCTCCGGAATATGCTCTTTCTCTTCTTCTCTTGGCGGCTCTACTCCGTCTTCCCTCGGAGGTGATGAGGGTGCTTCTCCCTCCATTCTCTCTGTCTCCTTAAGCCGGGCTAAGGTTTCCTGTAGAGCAGCCTCAACATCCTGTAGCCGGCCTTGTGAAGCCAACCTGTCCATTCTCTCTTTCCAAGTAGTTGTCTTCGGGCTCCCCCACTCATAAGTGACTGATATTTTTGAGGGGGACCTCTCCCTGGGCGAAGTAGGGGCATCCTCTATAGTAATTGGGCTGCTGGATGGAGGCTGTGGCCTACCTGTTTTGATTCTCACACTTCTCCGGGCTTTAAAATACAGAGGGATCTCCCTCTTTCGCTTTTCCTTCGGCTTAGGAGGTGTACTAAGGGCGGCCAGCACGGCGGCTGCCTCCCTTGCAAGAATTTTGGCTCTCTTTTCCTTTGGTTTTCCTTTCTCAGGGCTTCCTGTAGAAGGCCCTGTATCAGATGATTTCTGGCTTCCTGTAGAAGCCGGTTTTGGTTTTCCTGTAGAAACAGGTGGCACCGTTTTAGCTTGTTTGGCTGAGGGTGTTTTGCTTTTTGACTTTGCTGAGGCTGCTGTCGAGGTGCCTTTACTGACGTGGACGGGTTCAGTCCTGTCCACCCTACTTTGTAACCTTTTCTCCCTGGGTGTCAATGTGGATTTGTCATCCTTCTCTTCGGCAACCTTTTTCTCTTGTTTCCCTTTTTGTTCTTTCTTCGGTGCTTTGGCCGTGGGTTCTTGGCCCTTCCCTTTCTTCTCTGTGCGTACTGACTCCTTTTCCTCGCTGCTGGAGGAGGTGAGCTCCTCGGTCAACATTTTGATATCACCATCCTTAGTCAGATTCTGGAAGGCTTCCCACGAGAGAGGGACTTTGTATGTGTGGAGTGCATCCTCCACGAGGAGCTTAATGAGCCCATGGTGGGCTACCTGGTCTGGCGTGCCTTCTTTTAACTTGGTGGCACATTCAGTCATAGACTGCAGTAGAAAGTAGGGAATACTTAGTTTGTTTTCTACAGGTAGGTCCATCTGATGTCTTAATTCTGTGAGTAGCCGGAAATGGTACCCATATACAATGCTGAACCGTCCTTCGCATGTGATGTATTTCATAATTTGGAGGCTGAACTCACTCCAAAGTCGCTGTAAGCTAGTTCTGCGAACCCCATTCTTATCCTCTGAGAATTGCTCCTCTGGTGGGAAGAACTCCTTTTTAGCCTTTTGGCCTAATTTCCTCTCCTCCTTGTCCCACGGTACCCCCATTGGGAGCTCAGTGACTCTGCTGATGAACTGTGGGGTGAGTCTGAGACTCAAACCCCTGAAATTGACAGTGGCCAGCATTTTTTATTTTGGCTTCAGAGCTCGCAAGAACTCTTCTGCCACCTCATCATCATAACCTTGAAGTTTGTCGCAGAACGACATCCATCGCGCACGAGTGAACAGTTCCACCACCTCAGGGTTCTCCCTTAATTTCTTTGAGTCTGTCGGTTCCTTTCTGATGAATCCACCCGGCATGGTGAAAGCCTGCTATGTTAACCGGAGGTGGCGGGTGCATATCAAAAGATGGCCTTTCAAATTTCTTTGGGACAGAGCGTAGAACTACGCCTCTGTCACGCACACAATTCGTGAAGATTATCTACAGATGAGCCTTGACAGGGGCTCAATTATAAATCACATCCTGTAGAAAACCCCACATACACTTCGACGACAATTCATGCAAACGGAAGACGACGCTTGCAGTTTTATGCTCAGACAGTAGTTTTACATTTTTGAAGACGTCGACTTCGCCACCCTTTAAACCAATTGCATGGGAGGAACAGGTTCAGGCTTACCTTTTCCAATTCGCCACCTTTGACGTGAAGGGACCAATTTTCCTCGTGGCAGTGAGCTTCCTGTAGCGTAGCTTTCCTGTAGGAGTAGCGCACGGGTTCTGGAGAGCACGGCAGTGGTTCTGCGTCTTCTGTGCCGCTACCAGACGTTCGAACAAGCCGAAGACTTGGAGTAACGAGCTTCAGAGAAATTCGGACGCTCACTCGACTTCAAAACGGCTGATGATAAATGAGTGGAGTGGAGATCTAGCCGGTGGATTTGAATCCCTGCGGAATTCATGGCGCGGGGGTGAGCTGTCCCTGCCGGACCGTTGGACGACGTCACCTACTCATTTCACTGCAAATCTCCCTGACTACCGCATCATTCCCCGCAGATCCGCCGCCACCATTTCCGTTAAATCGCCGCTTCTCCCCGACTGGACATTCCTCACGTGTCTATTACCCGTTTTGCTTGCCACGACCACCACTTTCCAAATCCGACTAGACCATCTGACTGGTCGTCGTGGCCAGTTGAATGGCCATTCGACTGCTCAACCCGTTCATTTCCATACTTGCAAACATTCTAGAGTAGTATTCATGTAATTTGACGAAAGAAAGGGCGAGGCACTTACCTGTGTGGCCGCGACATGATTTTCAGGTTTCAGGACGATGGTGATTAGGTTTGCTCGTTGCTGCTTCATGCACAGGCACGGGGGTTCCTCTTCGCAGGCTGCTGATGACGAAGCTTGTGACTCGGCTGCATGTGCCCGCTCTATGTGTTGCAGGCGATTTGATGGTGTACACTCTAGCTGGATGAACTGCTACGGGATTCCTGTAGGATGTCCTGTAGCAGTTTTTCCTCCTCGGGTGCATGCTGAGACAGTGGAGACGGTGGCATCACAGCCATGATCGCAGGGCCCTCAGATGGCTTTGATAAGTATTGCATGGTATCTCTGCATCTTTTTTCTATTTGAGAAGCGCTTCCTTTGATAATTCAATGGTCTGTTTTGACTGTGCAGGTATTTTCATTGCATGGCAACTGGGGTGGTAGAAGGAGGCGACAGCAGTGTGTGATGGAGAAAATAGTAGCTTGCATGCCTCCATGCCAGACCTCGGTCATTAGATCTCCCCACACAATTAGTTCTGGGCCGTCCAAAACTTCTACAGGAAGTTTCCTGTAGAAATACAGAACTTCCTGTAGAAAGTCTGTAGCTTCCTGTAGAAGACTAAACTGTGATCAAATCGTGCCCAGACCTTGGAGAAGATGAGTGTTTTCGGAGGGGCTGCTGGTGAGGTCACTTGGTAGCATAATAAGGACCCTTGTATTTGAGTTGAGGGACCTCTTTTCCTTCATAGAATACCTGCAACCTGCATGCATTGCCACATTGTGAACTTGCTGTCCCTGTTTTTTTTTTTTTTTTGAAAGACAGCAGGGGCGCCTCCACGAGGTTTTCACCCTTACCGTCTGCCTTGAGCGCCTCAAAGAGGTTTTCACTCAAGGGTCTTTTCAAACATTTTCAGAAAGATAGTAGGGACGCCTCAATGAGGTTTTCACCCCTACCATCTGCCTTGGGAGCCTCAGAAAGGTTTTCACCCAAGGATCTTTTTATTTTTTTTTTTGTTTTTATTTTTTTTTTTAAGATCTTTAAGGTATGCCCAAAACAGAGGCAGAACCCTGATCTATGACCAGCACTGATTTTTCCACAGTTTTGATGAATTCTTGTCTTGAGAGAGGCTTTCTGTAGATCTTCAACCGATGCCCATTGACAAGCATAGGGATGGCCTCCTCATCAATGGTCTGAATAAGAACAGATCCATTGTCATTACATTTTTCCACTGCATATGGTCCCAACCATCTGGTTCTCAGCTTCCCCTTGAAATCTTTATGCCTGGAATCATACAACAGTGCCCAATCTCCCGGCTGAAATTGCTTGTCATTGAGGTGTTGGTCATGCCACACCTTCCTCTGAAGTTGAACCACTTCTGAGTGAAGAAGGGCCTGCATTTGGTGCTCGTCCAATCCATTCAGTTGTAATAGCCTTTCTTGTTGGGCGTGGCTGAGATCTAGGTCCAGCTGAGCTGCCATCCTCAAGGTGTTGTATTCAAACTCAATTGACAGCAAAGCTTTCTTCCCATAGACCAGCTCATAAGGTGTGAAGCCGGTTGTGGTCTTCCAGGTGGTGTTGTAAGCCCACGTGGCCTCAACCAGGCGATCTGCCCAATCTTTTCTACTGCTGCTCACCACCTTAGTCAAGATCCCTTCCAATGCTCTATTGGTGACTTCCACCTGCCCATTTGCTTGAGGATGGTAGGGGGTGGAAGTCCTATGCTTGATTTTGTGATGAGCTAGCAGGTCTTCAATTAAGTTGGAGGTGAACTGGCTTCCTTGATCGGTGACTAGCTCTCTTGGGTAGCCAAATTTGTAGAAGATGTTTTCTCTTAAGAACTCGGCCACATTTTCTTCTGTCGCTGCTTTGATTGCCTTGGTTTCTGCCCACTTTGTCAGGTAGTCTGTGCACACAATGATGTAAGACCTCTGCCTCGAAGGAGGATTGATTGGACCCACAAAATCCATACCCCACTTCTCAAATGGCTCAAGAGTCACTTGAGGTTGGAGAGGCATTTCATCCCTTGGAGTCGGTTTCCCCATCCTTTGGCATCGGTCACATTCACTGATATATCTTCTGACATCTTGATGAAGTGTGGGCCAATAGTAGCCTGCCTGCAGGATTTTGAAGGCAGTCCTCTTTGCTGCAAAATGTCCTCCACAAGGCCCGTCATGACAGGTGAGGAGGATATCAAAGACTTCCTCCTCCCTTACACAAAGCCTTAACATCTGATCAGGGCCAAGCTTGAACAGGTTGCCCCCGATCCAAGTGAATGAGGCACTCTTTCTGACGATTCTGCTCTTTTCTCTTGAGGATAAGTGCGGAGGGAACTGTGCTGAAACAAGGTAGTTTGCTATATCAGCAAACCATGGAGAGAGTACTGAAATAGCAAACAGATGTTCATCAGGCATCTGGTCATCCACTGTTCCATCCTCATCTGCAGGTAAATCCAATCTAGACAAAAAGTCAGCAACAACATTCTCTTTACCTGGTTTGTCAACGATAGTCAAATCTAACTGCTTCAACAAAAGTAACCATCTAATAATACGAGCATTCACATCTGGTTTATTCATTAAATATCTAATTGCAGCATGATCAGTATGTACAAATGTTTGATAGCCAGTGATATAATGTCGGAACTTGTTCAGTGCATGGACCACGGCCAAGAACTCTTTCTCGGTTACAGTGTAATTCAGTTCTGCCTTGGATAAGTTTTTGCTGACAAAGTAGATGGCATATGGAAGTTTTTGTTCAACTTGTCCTAAGGCTGCCCCTATGGCTTTGTTTGAGGCATCAGTGTGGATGTGGAAAGGTAGGGCCCAGTTTGGACCTCTCAAGATTGGGGCAGACACCAACTTGTCCTTTAATTCATTTAGAGCCTTCTGACAATTGTCAGTCCATTTAAACTCAACATCTTTTGCCAAGAGGCTAAACAATGGCGAGGCTAGCTTGCTGAAGTCTTTAATGAATCTCCTATAATATCCCGCTAATCCTAAGAAACTTCGAACATCTCTTACCTTCTGAGGAGGTGGAACCTTCTTGATGAGAGCAATTTTGTTGGGATCCACCTGTAATCCTTGGCGAGAAATGGTATGGCCTAGCACAGTCCCTTCAGTCATCAAGAATTCACACTTTTCAGGACTAAGGGACAGGTTCATCTCAATGCACTTGGTTAGGACTTTTCCCAGATTGGACAATGCTTCCTGGAAGTTGGACCCATAAGGAGTGAAGTCATCCATATAGATTTCCACCGAATCATGGACCAGCTTAGAAAAGATGCTCAATACGGCTCTCTGGAAGGTGGCAGGAGCATTGCATAGTCCAAAGGGAAGAACTCGGTAAGCAAAGGTACCCCAAGGACAAGTGAAGGTGGTCTTATCTTGGTCTTCCGAGCTGATTTGGATTTGGTTATACCCGCTAAACCCATCCAGGAAAGAGAAAAACTTCTTCCCTGCCAGTCCATCCAACACTTGATCTATGAAAGGTAGAGGAAAATGGTCTTTCTTGGTAGCTTTGTTCAGTTCTCGGTAGTCCACACAGATTCTCCACTTCCCGTTTTTCTTGGGAACCAACACCAAAGGGGACACCCATTCGCTATCCGAGATGGGGTAAATGAATCCGGCATCCAACAGTTTCTGTAATTCCTCCTTGACGATGTCCTTAAGGGCTGGATTCATTCTCCTTTGGGGTTGCCTAACCGGTTTACAGCCTTCTTTGATGTAGATGTGATGGGTACAGACCGAAGGATGAACTCCTTTCATCTCCTTATAACTCCAAGCAAAAGCATCTAGATGACTGGCCAACAGACTACACAGCTCCTTTTCCTGGGAAGGAGATAGGGAGGAGCTGATCTTTAACGTTCTCTCAGGACCGAACTCCACATTTTTGACTCTGGGAGTGACAGGGTCGGTCACACAAAGGTCCACTAAGGTGCTGGCTTGGGCATCCTCCACCAATTATTCTAAGGACAATGCACTGGGAGGTGGAGTCTGGATCAAGGTCTCAATCAAATCATCTTCGGTTGGGAGGCCTCCCCTAGTGGTGTCTAGGGTGCACAAAGGTGCTGAGTACACCTCATCCTCTTCTCCTTCCTCCAACCAAAGTGGTAAGTCATGCTCTAATAAGGGTTGGGCAGGAGGGTACAGGACTAGCTGCTTGGACATAGGACCATTTTTGATGGTCATGTTTCCTGCACGGCATCTTATGTAAGCATCTGCAGTGGCTAACCAAGGCCTTCCCAAAATGAGAGGGTATCCAGTAAGTTTTGCCTTTGGTTGCAGAACCAAGAAGTCAGCAGGGTACTCCCAAGAGTCAACTGAGACCAAGACGTCCTCTACGATCCCTTCGGGAGTCACGGTGGAGCGATCTGCTAGTTGTAGGACTGTCGAGGTCTTTCTCAGGGAACCCTGAAGGTTGAGTTTGAGCATGGTATCTCTGGTCATCACATTAATGGCAGCCCCCAGATCAATCAATGTGTGAGGTATGATGGTGCCATTGATGTGTACATCCACTACAGGACTCCCAGGATTCAGATACTTTGGGCAGATGGCCTGCCCCAACATAAGATCAGACAGTTGTCCTATGACATTGATGGTTGAAGCATCTCTTTTTCACCTGCCTGGGTGTCTGAAACACTTTTCCTTAACCAGTTTGTTGTATATCGGTACATCTTTGATGGCTTGGAGGAGTGGTATTTTCACACACAACTGTTTGAGCTCTCCCAAAAGCTCATCCTCCTTTGGGTTGGGTTGTGTGGTGGTTGTTAGTCTCTCAAGAAAGGGTGGAATGGCCTTTGGTTCACTTTCCTGTTTATCTTCCTCGTCCTCTGGGGGAGGAGGTTGGCGATCCGGAAGAGTCTTTCCAGATCACAGATTGATCTCCTGGATCTCCACAGCATAGGTAGGGCATGATGTTTCCCCAGTATATACCTGCTGGGCCTGTCTGTTGTTGGGGTTCGGGTTCGGTTGAGCAGGCATTTGGGGCTGCCTTGGAGGAGCAGGAGGTAATGGTTGTGGTTGAGCCGGTGGTGGAGGCAAAATGGCGGGAGGAGTATTGTACTGGGGCCTCCACCCCGGTTGAGGTGCATTCCACTGAGGCTGTGGCTGGGCATGTGAGTGAAACGAAGGAGTAGTGGGCTGAGTATGGTACTGAGGTGGGTAAGACCATGGAGGAGGTATAGACCAGGAAGGATGAACAGGGGGTCCCCAGGAAGGCATAGGAGCTGATTGGTTGGGGCTGTAATAGGTTTGGGGTGTCCCTTGCATCCCCTGTGGGTAAGGTCTAGGTCCATGTGGCCTCCTTTGGTTGAGGAAATAGAGGGGTTCAGTGGGTGCTTCTGTCCCTTGATACATGGCTTTAAGCCCAGGTAAGGTTGGACATTGGTTTGTGGGGTGGTCCTCCTCACAGACAAAACATACCTCAACCGAATGTAATGGGCACTCATTCTTAGGGTGTTTCCTTGTACACCTAGGGTAGAAGATAGCCAAAGCCCTCTCAGCTTCCTCTTTCTTCTGCTGGATTTGGAATGTATCAAGTTGCATGGTGATGGTCTGTCTCACCTCACTCTTGAGATCCTCTAATTGATTTGCAAACTCATGTTTGGAGAAAGGAACACCAGCTGAGAGGGGGTTTCCTCTACCTCATTTCTGGGCTGCCCTAGAGTGGTTTCTAAACACAGTCTTTATGTCCTCATAAGGTAGTTGGTAAATATCTCCTCCAGCTAGCATGTGAAGGGTATCTAAGAGGTCTTCAGGGACTTCTCGGAGCAGGACCAACTTGAGGGATTCAGGGTCAAGTGTGCACCTAGCCCGTTTATAGCTGAGTTGGAACCTTTCCTCGTAATCTTCTAAAGACTCATCATTCCCCATGGTCATCCGAAATATTTCTCCCTTGGTTTCCTTGGACCTACAGTAGTCCCGGTATTTGGTATTGAAAGCTTGCTGCATCTGGGCCCAAGTGGTGATACTGTTCCCAGGTAAGCCCATGAACCAGCGTAGTGCTGCATCCTTAAGGGTAGAGGGGAAGAGTTTCAGTTTTTGCTCATCCTTGGTATAGTCATAGGTTCGACAAAGGACGGCAAACTCAAACAGGAAGGTATCAAGATCTTCAGTAGTCAGTCCATGGAAGTGAGGTAAAGCGGAGGGGCTGATGTTCTTCATTTTCATGTCCCCATTGGTCTCTCGGATGGGGAAGGCACCTTCAATTCTCTCATCTTCTCCCCTATTGTCAGCCATAGCTTCAGATGGAGTGGTCTCTAACTCTTCTTCTGCTATAGGATCTTCGTATATCTCAGGAGGTTCCCCTATAGGTTCTTCTGGATCACTGTCACCAAAGAAGAGAGAAGGGTGACTTAGTGATGTGGTGGGGGTGTTGGGTAAGAATTTGCCTGTTTTATCTCGGTTTCTACGAGGCATGAAATGAAAAGACTTCTGATTGCTTTTGTTTTTTTTGGTACCTGCAAAACTAAAACAGATTGAACTGCAACTAACTAACTTGCTGAAATGGAAATGCGGAATTGAAATGAAAGCATGAAAGAACTAATCTATTTTGCTCAAATGAAATTGCAGGAATGAAATGCTAAGCTATGCTTTGCAGAATTGAAATGCTAATCTACGCTTGCAGGAATGAAATTGCGGAATTGAAATGTTAATCTATGAAAGCAGGAAATGTCTATGCTACTTTTGCAGAAAGGAAATTGCAGAATGGAAATGAAATACTACTTAGCAGAAGGCGAGAGTAGGAAAATAGAAGAAAAGCAACAATTACTAATACTCTAATGCTTCCCCGGCAACGACGCCAAAACGATGGTGAGCCCCAGTATTGTAGCAATAATGCTACAACTCCTGGAGCTTCCTTCTTTAATTTTATCAACCCGGTAGTTCGTAACAAACTTGGAAGCGACGGTGCTGTATGCACAAGTACTAGCTCTTGTTGCAGCTGTCACTTGGTCAGCTGGCACAAGTCCGCTAGGGGCTCAAGCCAACTTCTATGAGCTCTCAGAAGAGGCTGTTTAACTGATGGAAGAAAGCTAACTCAAAGGAAGCTAATCTATCTGCAAAAAGGAACTGAAAGCCAACAAGAAACGCAAACCCTAGCAAACCCTAATTCTACCAGCTGGTCCTACTGATGCAAAGGTGGGAATGCAAACTACTGAAAGAGATGCCATTACTTCTAGGAAGGTGAGATGCATGTGTCTAGACTACTTTTATCTGAAGAGAGCACTTTTTATATTTTTGTTCCAATTATTAGAATTATCATGCATGTGCTTTTAACTAGCTTTTTACTGTGCAGAGGTGGATCAAGGAGGGAAATGCTTGGAAGAGGTCAGGAAGGCTCAGAGAGGGTCTAAGGATTCCCTAACATCCTTTCAGAGAGTTTCACAAAGTTTGGATGCCAAGCAACCGTGTTTATGAGCTTCTACAGGAAGTCTACAGCGGTTCTACAGGATGTTCAGAATTTCTACAGGAAGTTCAGTAATTCCTACAGGATGTTCTATAATCGGATTTTTGGGTGATGGGTGAGTGGAAGAGGCTGCATGGATGGATAGGGAGGTCGGAGGGGAGTTTGTAATGACTCAGCGACAGAGAGATGAGATGAAGAGGGGGTGTGCAACGCTAGGTTGTCTTGAAGAGGGCAGAGGGAATGGAAGGCAGAAGAAGGTAGAATAACGAGGGTAATAGAATAGTTGAGAGACAAGGGGTCTAATTGGGAGATGAATAGTTGGCCTGGGCACGGCTTAGAAGGACAAGAGAGTGAGGGAGTAGCACTTCACAGTGTAAACGGAACAAATCATCCACGTCCTGCACATAACCGAAATATTATTAACCTATTCTAACTGTTTAATAAAACCAATGAACAACAAAATTATTTCTAAGGAGAAGCATGCATGGTACTGAAACAAAGAAACATTCCAAGAGGTCTGAACGCATGGACACTTCTACAAACAAAAATATTGCATCAAAGATTGCATGTACTCGTAAACCAATGTTTTTGGTGGGTAGCACTGTCTACAATTCCAGCCCCTAGAAAGAGGTGAAAATGAGTGTGCAAGCAACCCTTTTCTAGAACTTTTATCAACCCCAATCTCTTCAATTTATTCTAAACAGCTAAAGCAACTCTATCTTCTACCAATGTCCTACTTAACCACACCAAGAAATCTAACTCAACAAACTATGTGTGAATGCATGTAAAGGAAAAAAAACATAATGCTGAAAGAAAGATAACAATACAAAAGAAGGAGGCCTTAGGCTCTCAGGTTGGGCCCAACCCCGAGAGCTATGGCTCCTTTAAGAACTCAGAATTGAACTCAAATCTGCCTGCTTTCCATTAAAAGATAATAATCATAAGTCAAATAACATGCCAATAATGGCTACAAAAGAGAAAAACAGAGCTAGCAGCTCCTAATCCAGAATGTGCAACAGGGTTTCCAAAAGTCCTTTTCGAAGGCTAAAGCCCTATCATTTATACATCTCGAGGCCCCAAGCTGGCCTCCTAAATCAGTGGGGCTTGGCTGACCAAACTAAGAGTGAACTGCTGCTTCCTCAAAATCCGTTTGGCTGCCTTCTAGATCCGGCTGTGGTGGCTGTCAGAGCTCGGAGTTGGGGGTGAAAATCCCGAGGAAGGCCATTTAATGTTGTGGACAACCCTCCTACGAATCCTCAACCCCATCTTGGCTGTCTCCTAGCCCTCATCTGCGTGGTTTTGCTCCATTAAATGTCAAAAAACCTGAAATAAGCACGTGTTAGCCACCTAGGAATAGTGACTGCCCTTATTCGTACAAATGACATAAATATACTAAAAAATGATGCATAAGTTATGAAAAATGAAGGGTTGAGCAAGGGTAGTTAGGCCAAATGATCCCAAAATGTTACCAAATTTGGGGCTCATCACTCCTCGAACCATCTTGCAGGTATCCTTCTTGAACACTGTGTTTACACCTGCATCATCTAGCTTGCTTACATAAATCAGATTTCTGGCCAATTCAAGAATATGCAGAACAACGGAAGTGTTCTAACCCTTCCACCTTGCAACTTCAACTTTACTTTTCCGCGACCAATGATTCTAGCCTTCTTATCATCCCCTAAGAAGACATCACCACCATCGTATTTCTCATACTCGCAGAACCACTCTCTATGGGGAATGAAGTGAAAGGACGCACCTGAGTCAATCAACCATGCCTCATGATCTACATGTGTACTTGAAGAAGCCAAGTACACATCCCCACCTTCATCTAAGGTGGATTTTGCCTCTACAGAAGGAGCATCATCAGATCCCTTTCCTTTATTGGGAGCTTTAGATTTACAATCCCTTTTGAAGTGGCCTTCCTTTCCGCATTTCTAGGACACCACCTTTACAGGTTTTCCTGGAGATTTAGATCTCCCACTCAATGTCTTATTTTTGTTTCTGTTTTGGGACCGTCCTCGTATAGACAAGGCATCACCATTTTGGCTCTCCATATTTTTCTGTCTTATCTCCTCTGTCAGCAAGGCTGAGACTATTTCATCAAACTGCAAGGCAGTTGCATTGCTACCTATTGCAATAACCAGACTATCCCACGAATCTGGTAGAGAACAAAACAAACTGATGCACTTATCTTCATCTGAAATTTTAATATCAACAGATGCTAACTGACTTACCACAGTATTAAATGCATTCAGATGCTCTGTAACCGAGTCTCCATCTTTCATCCTCAGGTTATACCACATTTTCTGCAGGAACAGCTTTTTCACCAGAGACTTAGATTGATACAAATCCCTAACTTGTCCCACAAAGCCTTCGTCGTAGCTTCCCCTGATACATTCAACAATACTTAATCTGAGACACACAATCGTATTGTGCTCTTTGCCTTCTGATCCAACTTCTTGCATTCTACATCGGAAACTCCTGTTGCTTTAGTACCCGGATCTACAGCGATCCACTGATCTTTATCCACCAACAGATCCTCCATCTTGAGTTTCCATAACTCAAAACTCTGACCATTAAATTTCTCGATCTCTATCTTTCCACTACTCACCATCTTCTTTCACCACTAGAATCGATCTCGCAGATCTCCCATTGAACAAGGTTTACCATAGGCCCGAGCAAAACCCCTCAGCAACAAAGGCGTCCCCTTGAGGCCAAAACTGGCTCTGATACCAAATGTAGGTTTTAATCCCGTACAGAAATTACCTGCATACGAATTATAAAACATAGAAAATAAACAATGTGAGAGAATAACACATAAAACACATATACATAGAGATTTCCCCCTGGATCCCAAAACCGGGACTACTAGCTTTATTTTTCATTATATTCCTTTCTATGTTACAATACATATTTATACATGCCGAAGCATCCAATACCATGGACCGAAAACCATCGCGTCCAAAACCATGTGCGAAAATCATGCACAATACCATAGGTGGCTCCGCCCAACCTAACATAGGGTCCAAAACCAAAATTTTGCTGGGCGTTGTCCCGAACCCCATAAAGTGGGGTTACGGGTACCCCTCAAACCCCCTGTGACCTCCCCCCCTATAACCCCCGGTTAACTACATGGGCTAGTCGTGGAAAGAATATAACACAACCCAACAGAAAGTTATGGGTTATTGATGAATGATTTTATCTAAAACAGGTGTGCACCAAGGAGCATGAAGGAGGTTAAGATTTGATAGATCTGAAAGCATTGTAGTGACTAATGAACATGTTTTCTTGATATTTTATGATTATGAATAATAATGATAGATCTGTGATGGTAATGATACTTTGACATGAACATGTGATAGTAAGGGTTGCGAAGTATGTTTTGTGGTTGCAACGAAGGCATGATTAAGTGATTACAGATATGTACACAGGTTTTCTTTAGAGAGGTCTCATATGTACATAGATCTACTTCAAGGGAGTCACATATATATTATGAAAAAGTAAAAATTTCGTACACAAGTGTCAAGTATTAAAAGCGGGTACATACGCAGGTGTTCTTTATAAAAACCGCATACATCTACTAGGATTTTGTAGTATGAATTTTTTATGATGGTTGATCAATTCAGTTATGTTTTCTGCTGTTTTTCAATGATGTCTCTCTCATGATAATATGTGTTTGATAGTACTGGTTGATTTGAATTGATGAAATGTTGATGATACTATTGTATTGTGATATGTTACATTTAGTTCATTAATCTATGATGGGTTCAACATGTGATTCAGTGATTCGTTCAATGTGACAGTGATTCAGATTCATGTATCAGTGTTTGGAAATTTATACATGGGTATTCTTTAGGAGAAGCACGTACATACACAGGTATGATTAAGAATAGTAGCATATACAATATGTTGCATTCTTTATCAAGGTTTGTAGTGGGAGTAGTTGGTTTATGTGAGGGGTAACCATGTTTGGGTTGGTATATTGATGAGTGGCTATGCATTGGTATGATTTGTTTTGATCTAGTTGCATTGGTTGAATTAGTCGATTTTTTGATTCAGTATTTGATTAGTTGATTTCAGAATTGTTGGGAGTGGATCCAGTTTGAAACATTCTGAAAAGTGATCCAAAAGAGCTAAGGATAATAGTCTTCAGAAAGGGGGTTGTAGCTCCATTCCAATATGAGTTGTAAAATGAGATAAGGTTGCATCCTTCTACAGGTAGGAGCCTGCATTGGTTAAAGTATGTGATAGTATAAGATTGTAAGAAGATTATTTGTAATAAAAGAAGAAGACAAAGACGACAACAATGATGGTTTTCTCCCACATTGGGTTTCCACCTAAAAATCCCGGTGTTCACATGGTTGTGTGTGCTAATGTTCTATATGCTTCTTTACTTCTCATATTTATTGTTTAATTGATGAATATTGGAATAATTTGATGATTAATACTATAGATGTGATCAGATAAGTTATTTGTATATACATAGGTTTCTGTAGTAATAGTTGCACACATACACTAATTTCCTTTACAACAACCGCATATAAAAATCAGAATAAGAAATTGAAATTGAAGTGTGTAAAATACTAATTCACCCCCCTAGTATTTTTCCTAACAATTGGTATAAAAGCAGGTCCTTCAGAAGAAGCTTGATTGCTTGAAGGGAGATTCATCAAGATGAGAAATCAAGAGGGAGAAATGTCTATCAGGCCACCATTTTTTAATGGAATGTTGTGGGGAAAAGTATCCAACACGAAATGACCCTATCCCACTCTAAGGGTGATAGTTCCTTAGCAACAGCCGAAGCAAAGCTATCTAAGGTTACTTCTTTATGACATGCAAAAGAGGAAAGGAAGAGATCCACTTACCGATGTCTTGCGCAAATGGTCGATCCAATCTTCTCTCTTTGCTGCTTGCTCCCAGCTCCTTGTCTTCTCACGGGCCCAGCTACACAAGATCCTGCAAACAAGATGAGAAAAGGAAACTACAAGAAGCATGCATTCATAATTGATTCAAGGATTAGCATAAATCAAATACGCAAGTAAGACAATACACCATTGAAACACATGTGAATAGAAGAACCTCAAATGCTTTATTAATGGAAGAAAGTAAGGTTCAGGTGGTGATACAACCATAAGAGGCCCAATCCAGCATCACCTTCCCGACGGAAAGAAATCTCCTCTTCACCTCCCTCAAGCAATCACCCAATACTCTCAACTGTAAACCAACAGCAATTCTTTGCACAAAATTCCGGCCTCCAGATCCCATGGGATGAGATCCTTATATAGAGTTTTGGAGTGAAGATAAGTCAGCTTGATGTGTGACTGTTGTCCTCTTCAACCCCAGTTGTTCTTTAGTTCTTGAGTCCACTCAGAGATTCTACCTTCCACTTGGAGTTTTAGAACCTCTTTACTCATCATTAGGCGAATCTTCTAATCCAAGTGTCAATTTGGAAGCTTCCTGGGCACTGACACATTGAGGAAAGATTCCTCCACATGTCCAAATTCGCTCAGCGCAGGTAGCCTTTGATGAAGTTGACATTCAGCGCAGGTACACCATGGAGCAGTTGACATTTAGCGCAGATGCCCAGTGGAGCAGCTGCTTTGATCCAAAATTGACCTGTTTTTGAGTGTTTTTCAGTGGAGAACTGATCTGAAGTGCTGTGGTTTGCTGACCTTGTTCCTCTAGGGGTAGGAACAACATGTTTAGGGACTTTGGATCCCTCAGATTATTGACATTTCATGCTCTATGCTGTAGGGCACAAAAATGTCTATAACAGTTGCCCCCTAAAGTATGAGGTCGTTTATCGGGTGAAATGCTTTATTAGGAGGATCCGAAGTTCATTCAATTGTCGGGAGGTGACCTGTAACAAAATACAATAGAATACATTATTTTTCATACTGCTTTCATGATCTAGCTGATGCGGGCATTTCCCATGCTCAGCTTTGTAAATACATTTTCTGTACATAAACAGACGATCGTCTGATAGTAGACTGATAATTCTCTGCTTAAATTATCATCCTTTTAGTAGGATGATCATCTGCTGCACATGTCTATGTCTTTATCTCCTGAATATATATCGCAGCCCGGATGGATGAAACTAGATCCGGGGTCTTCAAACTTGTCCGATCTTCACTCTAAGTACAGGTCGATCCATGTGAGAATTTCTTGGAGTCGAACATGGAAAGACATCGCTTGATTACCAGTCAATGATGTAAACTATTAACAAGCGCAAGAGGAATCACCGATAATGATGATGACCCTCAAGGTACTGCAGCACAATTCACGTGGCATGAATATAGGATTTGGCGTCGAACACCACGCAAAGTCTCCCGGTCGAAGGTCATTAATGTATACCTGTCGCCGGAAGTGAGAAACTTGCCATTGAGGCATGCAAGCTTCAAAGTACTGAGGGGGTGTTCCTAGATCAACTTCTTGGATAATGAGCTGATGTCGACAAGAAGCGATCTGTCAAAGGAGGGCCTTAATGAATCCCACATCAGTGACACGGAACGGAGCTAGTAATTGTGATGATGGTGAGAACGATCTGTGAAATATGATTCAGGGTGGCGGTCGTGAAAGGATGAAAGATGATGTATGGCAGTGGATGGGACCCGGTTGACACTCTCTGAATGACATCTCTTGAACATATAACGACACTGATGTGATGGATCGGTAGCATTACCCCAAATGTGGATGGTATGGCAAGACCATGGTGAAGGGACCGGTGAATGAAAACAACCTAACCCGATGTTTTTACGGAGGCAAAAGTGTCATGTTCAAGAGCGACTTGCTACCATTAAGCTTTGAGGTTCTCCCAATTTTTCCCCAGTCATTTCTGACCAGTACCTCTTTATTTTTGTCAAGCTTGAGGAGGATAACATATGCTTGTTCTATAACCTGCCCTTCGGGCAAGCCCATCGCTATGTTTTAACGAGCCTAGCGATAGGGAAACTCGTTCTCGTCTAAAGACAAGTTTGTCGCTATTTAATGTATTTAACGAGTCTAGCGACAAAGACAACTCGGTCCTTTTCATTTTTAGAGAGTATAAAAAGGTACATAAAGTTAACTCCAAAGGTCCTTTTTCGTCATCTAATCCCTTAAGTCCGAAAAAGTATAAAACAATACAGAAGGGATGAATGTTCGATATCTTTATCGAGCCGAACTAGACAAGCGCTCGATCTTTTTGTGCAATAATCCCTCAGGTCCAAAAAGATTAAAATCTAGAGGAGGGATAGCTCTTCCGGTCCTTTTAACGAGCTGGAAGGCCAAAACTCGGCAAACTTTTCATATTTTACGAGTCAGTGAAAAGAGCTCAAAGAAGACTCGTATTTTGAGGAACGAGTGATAAACAGGGATAGCAGCAGATTCCAGGTACAGGTTGGAATTTTCCAATCACGGCAGTGTCACAAGGATGGCTAGGTGAAATCACTCTTCGCAGTTGTTCCTCAAAATAGGTAAACAATCAAGTGGATGTGAATGATCGGCCAAATGAAAAGTGGAGGTGACGGGGCAAACACGACCAAGGCTTTTATGGCTGATGAATTTACGGTCTCAAATGGTTATTTACCGGTTCATTTTTTCTTGATGAGCTTGAACTCTGGGGGAAGCTTGCTCACAGGTGCATTTATTTTTTAACGAGCATGAACTCTTGCTAAAACTGCTCGGTTTTGCGTTTATTTTTTAACGAGCATGAACTTTGCCAAAACTGCTCGTTTTTACCAGTCATAAAGTAGGAAGGTCTCCTGGTAGGTTGCTCGCTATTTTTTAAGGAGCTTCATCTCGCTATGCTTTGCTCCATATACTCTCTTTATGCAAGCTGGGTATCGACTTATCCTACGGGTTAGAGGGGTTAGATCTACCTAAAAAACTAAAAAGTCGCCCGTGCTTGCATTCCAAGAGGTTTGCATGCCCCCAGGTATAAAGTCTAATTTCAAGGTCGCCCCTACTTTTCCGTTAAAAACTCTTGTTTTCAACGGGTGAGGCCTACCTCTTTCAGGTTACCCAAAGATCGTTCTGCTAATCCTTTCAAACAGAAACTTTCTTCGGCGATGCCTACCTAAGATAGACAAGGGTGAGTAACGGGCCCCCGTCCTCCCACATAACTTTAACAAAAGAATCTTTTTCCAGAACAACCCCATTCCTAACTGCCCCTTCTTCCTCATGAGAGCCGGACTTTCTTGCCGGCTCTTACTCTTACGAAGATGAAGGAGGGGACGGGGTACGGACTAGTCATATTCTCCCACGGAAATTATACTTTAAACCCAAGGTTTTTTCTGACCCCAGCAGACCAGGATGCATGCCCCCTGGGTTCCGGCCCTACTTTCCCGAATCACTCGTACTCATCAGGAAGAAGAACCGGAGGTAGAGACCTTTCTTGATTGAAAAGACCATTCAGGATAGGTATGTGACTATTTGCGATGCGTGATCCCGGAAATGAAAGTTGGTCTAAGAGTTTGACCATTCTTCCTTCGTATGGAAAACACATTATTCGAAAGAGTGAGGAGACTATTGCTTCCATGCAATATATGTAGTCTCGTCCAAGGAGTAGGTTATAATCCAAGGGTCCTTGGACGACCATCAAATTCATCTTGACAGCCTTCCCTTTCAATGTAATAGGCACATTAGGTATAATCCCTAATGGTCGACTGGTTCCTTTGTCAAAACCCGAGAGATTCCTTATCTCAGGCAAAAGCGTCGGGCAACCCAGTGCTTTCCAAGCAATAGAGGACAGGATACTCACAGATGCCCCTTCATCAACGATAGTTCCAGCCATCACCATTTTGTATATTTGGACTATAATTCTAAATGGTATACTAGCTGGCAACCGGGGTCTGCCTAGTTGGTTCCAATCAAAGGACACAACCAGGTTGATTGGTGGTGGGACCGAATATACGGCCGGATATGATCCTGACGATGCTCCTTCCTGCGGTAAAGGAGTGGGCGCATTGCCCTGATGCTCATCAGAATCGGTGTTGATGAAAAGAATCTGGATGGTGTCATCCTTACTCTCTTCGGTGAGGGTGTCAGCTGAGGATGAATCTTCAGTGACGGTGTCATTTGAAGACGAAACTTCTGAAGGGAGAACCGGGTCAACTGCCGTTTCGACCTTTGGACTTTCGTCCGGTCCGGATTCAGTAGGTTCATTTTCAGTGACTGACGCTTCAGCTGGCCCCACGAGCGGGGCAGCTGTATTTTCAACCAACGAAGGACTTGGCGCGAGTTTTTGATATCCAGGAGGAAGTAGCAACGGTGCAACCGGTTGATCTTCCAAAACTCTCTTTGCTTCGTCTAAAAAGGGACAACGGCGGAGGGTGTGATTGCCTTCACACAGTTCGCAGGGGAATCTCATTCCCCTTCGTCGTCTAGAACCTTCACTTCCGCTGATCGATGGTAAGCATTCAACCTGGCTGTCAGAGGTTGATGCTTCCGAACTGTGCAAACGAGGGGACCAGTCCCTTAGTATTCGGGGGATACTGGGACAATCACGGTGGAAGTGGTCTCCTTCACATATGACACATGGCGCCTTAGGCCCGGTCTGTGCTGTGTGTGGATTTTGGTTAGATGTCTTTTGCTTGCCCCCAGCCGCCTTTGGCTCCTTCTGCTTCTTTTCCTTCTTCTTCTTCTCCTTTTTCTTCTCTATGGGAGCTCGGCTTTCGGCGGCTCGACCTTTCGAAGAGGAAGGATCGGAATCCTTCTTCTTCTCTATGGGAGCTCGGCTTTCGGCGGCTCGACCCTTCGAAGAGGAAGGATCGGAGGAAGATCTATAAGAAGTGGAAGGCTGGAGGGCAGCTCTAGACTGGTCTAACTGTTGACTCGACTGTTCAGGAACCGTGGTGGTCTGAACTACAGTGGTTGAGAATAGCCAAACTGGCAGGCCAATTTTCAGTCCTGGAAGCGACAACGTGGCCATGTGGGGCGCACCAACTTCTCCCCAAGAGGAGAAAGGGCTAGGGTTCCCATCATGTGGAATCCCTTGGTTGGCGTGTTCCATGTTCTCAACCTCAAGATCAACGCAGGAATAAGGGGTGATTATGTTCCGTTTAGAATGAATTTCATATGACGACGCTTTAGACACAACTTGCTTTTTCACTTTTTAAGAGTCGAGAAAAAGCTAAAGATGACTCTAGTCTCCTTCGATGTATTAACGAGCCCGAAGTGACAAATGCTCGGATGGACTTTTTCAGTTATAGAGTTTGAAAAAGGCCAAAAGAAACTACTCTGGAGTTCTAGGCAGAGGGTGTGCCAAACCTTTCGCAAAACCACAGAATACGTCTTACGGTACGAGTGGTCGATCTTCGTGAATGCTGTGTTCACTGCATCGCGATCAGTAGGGCGGCCGACACGGCTTCCTATGGATAAAGGCTTTGTTCCTATAGGGGTCTCCCAGTATACGCGACGGTACGCGGGAGCACAAGTCCGTATTAGTGCTATCGTCCCTCAGGAGGAATCACCCACCTTCGTAGAGATCGACAGTCGCTATGTTTAACGACGCCGTAACACGTCTCTACCTAGACCTCTACTGTGTTTCGTTATGTTTCAAAGCGTTGTTATGTAAATTCAGTTCGTTTTAGGTTGATCTTGCTTAGCAGTTTGCCTTTATGGATCACCACGTGATGTATGATACAACTCCTAAATGCAGTCTAAGAATGATAAGCAAGCTTTTTCAATTCTTTCAACTTATGAAAATCTTAAATACTGAGGGAAAAGAAAGACATCATCTTTTCGAACAGATCATAGAGCACACACTGATGCACTTTTCCTAAGTCGACATGCAAACTGTCAAAATGCACATGCACAATGCAAGTATTTCTTTTCTTCTTCCTTAATGTTGATGTATTACAAAAAGAAAGCTGTTGTGTGATTTCGAATTCAATTTCAAGCGAAAGCAAACAAGTTTTTTCCAATAATCAAAAGAACACCTTAAGATTCACTCGTTTCGACACAAGAAATACTGAAATTCGAACCATATAACGAAAGCAAATGCTCAAGCAGCTATGAACAACAATAAACTAGCTCTTAGAATCACAACGACACTTTATCACAGGTCTAGATTCAAGAGGCCACAGCAAGACTAGTTCACTTTCGTTATGGGAAACTGTAAATGAATATAAGAAATACAACAAGAACAATCACAGTTTCTTCATACAACTGAGGCAGAATGATGGCAAAGAAAGATAGTTTCAGATGGGTATACAGGTTGACAACAGGCTGCAAAAACAATACTGAAAACTAGGCAACAGAAAGCAGGGAACCCCAGTTGCACAATGCAAAACTGGTTTAGCGCAGGTAGGACACTGTCAGTTTGACATTCAGCGCAGGTAGCCCCTTCGGGACCTGCATTGCAGCGCAGGTAGCCTTCACTGCAGCTGCACTGAAGAGAAAACTCTCGTCTCTCTTTGGTTCCGGGTCACAGATTGCTCAAAAATCAATGGTTTTTTGCCAAATCAGAGGCTATCAGTCAAGTATACACTAGAGGATGATTAAAGGAAGATGAACACTATCACAAAGAGCTAATAAGAGTCCTTGTGGATCAGCTCTTCAAATCATAAACATGCCCAGAACTGAGCTAGAGTAGCTGCCCTCTACTTTGCCTTCGAATGATTCGAATGCAGTTCGATTCGGTACTCCCTTTGTTTAAGAAATGAATAGCACGAAACACAAGCTACCAACAAGACACGATCCCCAGCGGAGTCGCCAATCTGTTGTGGGGAAAAGTATCCAACACGGAATGACCCTATCCCACTCTAAGGGTGATAGTTCCTTAGCAACAGCCGAAGCAAAGCTATCTAAGGTTACTTCTTTATGACATGCAAAAGAGGAAAGGAAGAGATCCACTTACCGATGTCTTGCGCAAATGGTCGATCCAATCTTCTCTCTTTTCTGCTTGCTCCCAGCTCCTTGTCTTCTCATGGGCCCAGCTACACAAGATCCTGCAAACAAGACGAGAAAAGGAAACTACAAGAAGCATGCATTCATAATTGATTCAAGGATTAGCATAAATCAAATACGCAAGTAAGACAATACACCATTGAAACACATGCGAATAGAAGAACCTCAAATGCTTTATTAATGGAAGAAAGTAAGGTTCAGGCGGTGATACAACCATAAGAGGCCCAATCCAGCATCACCTTCCCGACGGAAAGAAATCTCCTCTTCACCTCCCTCAAGCAATCACCCAATACTCTCAACTGTAAACCAACAACAATTCTTTGCACAAAATTCCGGCCTCCAGATCCCATGGGATGAGATCCTTATATAGAGTTTTGGAGTGAAGATAAGTCAGCTTGATGTGTGACTGTTGTCCTCTTCAACCCCAGTTGTTCTTTAGTTCTTGAGTCCACTCAGAGATTCTACCTTCCACTTGGAGTTTTAGAACCTCTTTACTCATCATTAGGCGAATCTTCTGATCCAAGTGTCAATTTGGAAGCTTCCTGGGCACTGACACATTGAGGAAAGATTCCTCCACATGTCCAAATTCGCTCAGCACAGGTAGCCTTTGATGAAGTTGACATTCAGCGCAGGTACACCATGGAGCAGTTGACATTCAGCGCAGATGCCCAGTGGAGCAGCTGCTTTGATCCAAAATTGACCTGTTTTTGAGTGTTTTTCAGTGGAGAACTGATCTGAAGTGCTGTGGTTTGCTGACCTTGTTCCTCTAGGGGTAGGAACAACATGTTTAGGGACTTTGGATCCCTCAGATTATTGACATTTCATGCTCTATGCTGTAGGGCACAAAAATGTCTATAACATGGAACCAACTTGGTTTTCTAGAAAATTAGAATGAGAGATTATCTATCGTCACTTAGAGCTGATCTTTGGGAAATCATTGAAGGATGCTATCGATATCCATTCTCCATTCCCACAGATGAAGCAAAAAAGAAAAAGTAAGGATGTCAACGCTCTATTAGGAAGCTTGGCAAAATCAGAATTTGTGAAGGTCATGCAACTGAATATCGCAAAAGATATATGGGACAATATCATCCAAATTTATCAAGATGACACTTAGGTAAAGAGTGCCAAACTTCAAACATTTAGAATTCAGTATGAAATTCTCAAAATGCATAGTGATGAAAGTATTGAAAGTATTTTTCTTAGGGTAGATGAGATCATTAATTCAATGAGAAATCTTGGTGATGAAGTAAAATATTCGATGCATGTTGAGAAAATCCTAAAATATCTAACCTCAAAATTCAATTCAAAAGTCACTTCCATTGAAGAAATGCATGATTTGAAGAACCTTACTATTGAACAACTTTATGGGATATTAATATCTTATGAAATGAGAAAAGGTTGTCCCTCAGATATCAGAGAAGAAACATTCAAAGATACTTCTAAAGGAAAAGAAAAGGAGGAGATTAAGGAATCAAGTTACATATCATATGAAGAAGAGGAAAACTTCGTAAAGAAACTCCAAGTAGGAATTGACAGATTTAGAGGTAACATTTCTTTCAAAAGTTTTGATTGTCGAAGAGTTAGTCATTATGATGCTAAATGCCCTTATAAAGAAAACCATGAGAAAGGGAAGAATTATACAAAAGTAAATATTAGAGGAAGGCTTGAAAACAAGTAAAGTTTCTACACACACGATGATAGTGATGGTATTTCAAATGGTGAAGAAGGTGAGTCTGATCAAGAATATCAATTACTTATGGAATTTGAAGATAAATGAATTGATGAGTTTAATGATGTTTTTATGGATGCCCTAAAAGAAAAAGATAATCTCATTTAAGAAATAACTCAACATAAAATTCATCTAGAAGAAGCTAAATTAACAGAATAAGCATTGAAGAAACAAATTCTAGAAAAGGAGAGGAATAATGAAAAGTTAGAACTAGAAATAGTAAGTCTAAGAAAGGAACTTGATAAAACAAAATATCTAAACCTTATATTTCCTAAAGGATATGAGACCTTAGAATAAATCATCAAATTAAAATGATCTCGTCTAATAAAAATAGATCACGGATATAATGAAGAATCATCAAAGACTGTAAAATATTCTAAAACAGGCATTGGAAGCTATCTCAATGCAGTAAAGGGAAGCAATCAACAAAATTCTAGTTGTCAGCAAAGGAATGAGGGATAAAATGTCTCTAATGTAAAACATCCTTACCACAATCAAAAGGCAAACTACACAAAAATGTACTATACTCCTAGGAACTTCTACTTGAATGTTCAATGTTTCACTTGTCATAAGTTTGGTATAAGGATTCTCAGTGTGTTGGTTATAAAACTATCATGACTAGAGAAGAAAGAAAATAAAAGAATGAGATTGGGTTAAAGAAATACTCTTACAATAATTTCTCACCTCCCTAAGGTGAAACAAAATGTTCCTTTTTCAATAACGTTGGGCATATAGAGATTGAATGCACAAGCCGAATGAGACCAACTCTTCAGAATAAACAAAAGGCAACAACATCCAAGGTATGGAAAAAGAAAACCATAGAATCTAAAAATTGTGGTTTAGCTTTGTATGCAGGAGATCAAGAAAATTTGTGGTACATTGACAATGGATGCTCAAAGCATATGACAGGTGATAAAGATAAGTTTATGTCCTTTAATGAAATAAAGAAAGAAAATAATGTAACCTTTGGAAATAACTCACCTGCTGCTATCAAAGGGAAATGAACTATTTTGCTAAAGAATAAGGTTAAGGTTGGAAATGTTTTGTTTGTTGATGGATTAAGACATAACTTGTTGAGTTTTAGTCAAATGTGTGACCAAGGGCATGAGGTTGCTTTTAGATCAAAAAATTGTGTGGTACAAAATCCCGATACAGGTAAGATCATAATAAAGGGACAAAAGAACTATAAGTAATGTCTATGTCCTAGAAGGCGACCAAGAGCATTGTTACTTGAGAAAATTAGAATAAAGATGGATTTGGCACAAAATATTGGGACATATAAGCTTCACCCAATTACACAAGTCAAGTAGAATGGGAGCAGTACATGACTTTCCTAACATATCTTTGCCATAAAGCAACATATACAAATCATGTCAATTTGGTAAGCAAAGCAGAGTTTAGTTTAATGCTAAAGAAGGTACTTCAAGTAAGCCACTTTAACTTATTCATATTGATTTGTGTGGTCCTATGAGAAAGAAGTCTCCTCGGGGTGACAATACTTCATATTATTCATTGAAGATTTTACTAGAATGTGTTGGATTGGCTTATTGAAACATAAATATGAAGCATTTTATAAATTGAAAGTATTCAATTCTATAGTATAAAATGAGTTAGATTTGAAATCAAATGTCTTAGATTTAATAAAGGAGGATAGATTATATCAGATGAGTTTTTCAGCTTTTGTGAACAACATGGCATTGAGACACAATTTTATATAGCTAAAACTCCTCAAAAAAAGAGAGTGACATAAACAATGAACAAAACAATCCAAAAAATGGCACGTGCCATGCTTGATGAGTCCAGATCACCTCATACCTTATGGGGGGAAGAAACACATACAACCATGAATATCCTAAAAAAATCTAAATAGGGATAAAAATCCTTATCGAATATGGTTTGGTAAGCCTCCAAAAGTCAAACATTTTAGAGTTTTTGGAAGCAAATGTTACATAAAGAATAATGATGGTAATATTGGAAAGTTTGAATCTAGAGCTGATGAAGGAATTATCCTTTGATACTCCTCCAGAAGCAAAGGATATAAATGCTATAATAAAAGGCTTCAAAATATTGTTGAATGCATTGATGTTGTAATTGTTGAAGCATCCACAGGTACCAAAAAAGAAGGACCAATAGATGACGAACTTGTTCCTACAACAAGCCAAGAGGTTGTAGGAGAGGGAATAAATGAAGCACCAGAAGAAGGAAATGAAAACACAGAAACATAAAAAAATACTCCTTCAAGGTATGTTCATAAAACTCATCTGGAATCTCAAATTCTAGGTGAGAAGGAAGCTGGAGTAAAAGCTAGAAGAACCCTTGTTGGAACTTCCAGTTGCCTAGCCGTATTGTCCACAATTGAACCTAAAAATGTAAATGAAGCAAGCAAAGATGAATACTGGGTTAAGCCAATGGATGAAGAAGTTGATCAAATAGAAAAGAACCATATATGGGAATTAGTATGAAGACCTGTGATAAAAATGTTATTGGGACAAAATGGTTATCCAAAAACAAACTAAGTGAAAATGGAGAGGTAATTAGGAACAAAGCAAGACTCATATGAAAAGGCCATGCTAAAAAAAAAGGAATAGGCTTTGAAGAAACATTTTCACTCATAGCTAGACTAGAATCCATAAGAATGTACCTTGCATTTTCAAGTTTTCATAATGTTAAAGTATATAAAATGGATGTTAAATATGCATTTCTAAATGGGGACCTAGAAGCAGAAGTGTATATTGAACAACTTGAAGGATTCATTCTAGGCAATGGTAAAAATCTTGTTTGCAAACTTAAGAAGGCTACGTATGGGATATAAAAATCTCCGCGTGCATGGTATTATCGTCTTGACAAGTATCTTCAATAACAAGGCTTCACTAAGGGGTATGCAGGTAGCAATATATATATCAAGATGGATAAACATAAACTTTTGAAAGTTGTTTTTTATGTAGATGACATCATATTTGGAAGCAATGAAGAATATATGAGTCAAGGATTTGCTTCAGTTATGAAACAAGAATTTGAAATGTCTTTACTTGGTGAACTAACATACTTTCTTGGTCTTCAAGTTCAACAATTAAAGAAAGGCATCTTTCTCTCACAAACCAAGTACCAAAGTAGAAAATTTTGAAGAAATATGGAATGGAATACTGCAAGCCTATATGCACACCAATGGTAACAAGATGTAATCTTAGTTCACAAGATTATTCTCCTTCAGTGAATAAACCAGAATACATATCTATGGTTGGAAGATTTCCCTACCTTACAGGCACGAGACCTAATATTATGCATGTAGTGAGCATTTTTGGACGATTTCAAGCTAATCCTAAAGAAACTAATCTCCATGCAGTCAAGAGAATATTTAAGTATTTACACAGAACTCAAGATTTTGGTTATGGTATCCAAAAGATTTAGACTTTGCACTTCATGCTTACACAAATGCAGATCGGGAAGGTAATATTGATGATCAAAAGAGTACTAGTGGAGGAGCATTTTATTTGGGACCTCGCTTGGTATCATGGTTGAGAAAAAAAATGAAGCTCCATTCCTTTATCTACTGTTGAGGCAAAATATGTTGTTTTCGCATGTTGTTGTACTCAACTTCTATTGATGATGCAAAAATTGCAAGGCATTAAAATCACTTGTCCTCAACCTATACCTATTATGTGTGATAATACTAGTGCGATAAGTATTTCTAAAAATCCTATCATGCACTAAAAAACCAAGCATATTCCAATCAAATATAATTTTCTGAGAGAATAGGTGCTTGAACAAAAGGTAAAATTGGAATATATTCCTTCAAAGGAACAAGTTGCAGATATATTTACAAAGCCACTTCCACGTGATTCCTTTGAATATCTTAGACATAAACTAGGAGTGGTATTTGCCTCATCACTTTATTAATTATTATGAGAGATATTTCATGGTCAGGGGGAGTTGGGAATGTAACTTATTGAAATTTACTTTCTGTATGCGGATCACATGAAGGACAGTTGTGTATATACGCGAATTTGGTTCTAGAAAGTAGCATATCTTTCTCTATGATGAAGAAACAATGGGACAGTCTTAGGGATATTTTCTTGTATATTTCAGTCAATTTTTCTTTGTTCCTCTAGTTCTGGTATTGAATGGTTACAGTCTGTTGATATTTAGATGCTACTTAGAATTCATATTGGCTTAATATGGTTATGAGTTGTTGCTGCTATTTTAAATTTACTAATTTATGAGTTGGATGTGCTCAGACCTGAAAATGAATAGTTGGCATACGTTCAGGGGGATAATATTTATAGAATTACATTATTAGAATTAAGATTTCTTGAAAATTCCTTGTTACACAATTATGCTTATGATTGGTGATGCTACTGATGACACATTTGTTGCTAAAGTTTTGGATGAAGTACATGATAGATAAAACTTGATCCAGGCCAAAGGAACTTATGAAGCCTTCCTCCATATCCATCCATATTGAGCCATGAATACAACCTCTCTAATAGATGCAAGAAGATGCTAGATAAAGGGAATACACATCTCTACAAAGGAAACAATTGTTTCCTGGAGACTGGTAACGTAGGTGGAATGGGAAAAACATATTTGATCTGGGGGAAATCGAGTATAATTTCGATATCTCTCTTCTTATATGAATTAGGCCTACTGAAGGGGTGTATATATACCAACTCAAATCGTTTATTTCATTTAGGCCACAGGATCCTGCAGGTGGGCTCTCAGTAAAATCAGTAAACCCTGCCCGAAAAATAACATTTTATTTTATTTTTTCAAGTTTAAAATTGTAAACGTGGGTATAGTGTTTTTGTGTGGAGAAAGTCACGTATCGAATTTTAAATATACTTTTTAAAGATAAAATCAAGTTTGCAACGACTCCCCAAGGCCATATAAGAGGATCAGGTTTAGAGGCGTGCTAAATGATGCCCCACTATGACAGCCATTTAAAACTGACTCAACTTCTTCTAAGGTCAAACAACGTCTAAATATTGAATAGACCCCATGATGATATAAGGTATCACCAATGATTATATAACTCTTAGCAAGGTGACATAATTTTCGACATTCGTCCTTAGAAAATACTGAGGGAACTTCGAAGTCTGGAGATATACAATGATGTCCCAATACCAAGGGTCTTGCAAGGAGATAAGAAAAATATGTTCATCTAGAAATGATTCTTCATAAGCGAAATCTCCCTCACAAGGCAATTCTGAAATTAATTCTGCAAAAACCAAAGATTTCTTTGATTTGGCTAACATGAACTCGAGATCAAACTCTTGTAAAATTACAATCCATTTGTTGTATTTCCCCCAATCACTCACCTACTTAGGACAAATTGAAATGGATTGATGTCAACAATTAAAATGGTTTTTCTTAGCAAAATATAATGATGAAGTCACTGAACAACATGTTCTACTACTAAAGCAAATTTCTCAACGTGAGAGTATCCAAGTTCAGGACCAGCTAAGCCACGACTTAGATAATAAAGTACGTGTTCTATAAAGGCATTGTCCTCCTAAACAAGAACCATACCTATAGTTGATTATGTCGTTATGCGATACAAAAGGAAATCTCTGCTATAATTAGATGGACTTAGAAGGGGAGTAGGCATCAATGCCCTTTTCAAAGTGTTGAATTAGCATTGGGAAAATTCATCCCAAATAAATGGAACTCATTTCTTAAGTAAATGCATAAATCCTTTTGTAATCTAAGTGTAGTTCACGATAAATCTCCTTAAAAAGTTGGATTTTCCGTGGAGACTTTGAAGTTGATGAATATTAGATAAGGGAGGCAAATATATTATTGCCTCAACCTTCAAGGAATCGACCATAATCCTTTCATTAGAAACGATGAATCCCAACAACCGACTAGATGTAACAACAAAAACACACTTATTAGGGTTCAACCAGATTTTATAGTGACAACATCTTTAAAAAAACAAACAAAGATTCTTTGTATGTTCCATTCTCTTGCAAGAGTGAGCAACGAAATCATCAAAATAAGCTCGATGATGTGCTTGATGTCATGGAAAGAAAATGACATAGCCTGATGGAAAGTAGCTCCAACATTTTTAAGGCCAAAAGGAATTTTCTTATACGCAAATATACCCCAGGGACAAATAAACACAGTTTTGTGTTGATCTTCAGGACGAATTGTTATTTGATTATATCTAGAGAATCTGTCCATGAAGGAAAAAATCTCATTTCCAACACACTCATTGCTAATTTGATCTATACAAGGAGTGGGGAAATTGTCCCTTGGACAGGCTTTATTTAAATCCCTGAAATCAATTCATACACGAATTTTTCCTTGTTTTTTTCTATAGGGACAAGATTCGAAACCCATTGAGTAAGAGGAACATGGTAGATGAATCTTGCTTTAAGCAGTTTCTCCACTTTTGCCTTAATGGATGCACAAATTTTGTGTTTTTCGTAAGTCTTGATCTCATGCTGAAGTATACTAGAATCAATCCCAGGTATTTCCTCACAAGACCAAGCAAATACATCTCTAAACTCCCTAGAAAGGTCGGTGTATATCGTAATCTCTTAAGGGGAACAATCGACTCCGATGAAGATATTTTAAATGAAATTGGGATTCTTGGAAATGTTCACTGGAATATTTTCTGAAATATTAACCATATTACCTTCGGAAAAGATATGTGATGGAGCCAAAGGGTTCAAAATTTTGTGAACACTTCCATGAGAAGAAGGACTAGACAAACTTGATTTGACTTTATTCAAGTTAGGTAGAAAATAGGACAGATGATGCAAATCACCCCACAACCTTTCTACACCAGTGATTTCTTATATAATTTTCTCCTCAGATGGTAAAATGATATCAAGGAAACCCATAACCAAAGAGGAATAAATTGTCTATATGGGTGCCACATCATCATCCAAATACTTTGATAAAATAGGGACTGGATAACAATCTAGATTATTAAGAATGGTTTGATATGCAGATTTTAATGCAGATATAGGATAATCCATTCCACCCAATTTCCATTCTTATAATGTGGAAGTAGGAGGGGGAAAGGTTCAAGTATCCGAAAAATAATGAGTTCTAAAATAAAATTGTTGAGGGACCGCCCTAGAGGATGAGATGGCATTGATGTATAAAATAGGAGATGGAAGATAAAAAGTACCCATTAATGAGGAATAAATTCAAAATCCTAAATTCTCAGTAGGTTGCTTAGAATTATTCACTAAGGGGACAATAGATTCAATAAATGTGTAGATGCACAAAACCATAGGTAGGTCCACCCAACCTAATATAGGGTCCAAAAACAAAAATTTTCGGGGTGCTGCCCCGGACCCCATAGAGTGGGGTTACCTGCACCCCTCAAACCCCCTGTGACACCCCCACTACACAATCGGTGCAACGAAGGGGGGGCTTTTCCCCCCTTCTAACCCCCTAGTTAACTACATGGGCTAGTCGTGCAAAGAATATAAGACAACCCAACATTCTCCCACTTGTTGTTTTCTTTCCATAGGGGGCCACAAGAGAGCTTAGTCATTTATCCAACCTTGCAATGCCCACTTTTTCTCTACACCAAGAGAACTTCTCAGAGCTCACAGATTTTGTCAATGCATCTGTAGTATGCTTCAAAGTGTCCACCTTTACTAGCAACACCTTTTTGTCTTCTATCATATCCCTCACAAAGTGATACTAAACATCAATGTGCTTTGTCTTTTGAATGATATGCAGGGTTCTTTGCCAAGAAAATTTCACTTTGGTTGTCACAATCTATCCTTATAGCTCCATGTACTAACCCCATACTTGAACACAATCTTTGCAACCAAACTACTTCCTTGCTTGCATGAGTGGCTGCCATGTATTCTGCCTCTATAGTTGATAGTGTCGCTGCAGATTATTTCTTACTCATCCAACTGGCTGCACCTCCAAATAGGTTAAACACATACCCACTTGTAGATATTCTCTGATCCAGATCTCCAACCCAGTTTGCATCAACAAAGCCGCAAATATCCAACACTCTGTCCAATCCTAGTCTTCCTTGGTAGCATAAAACATAATCACTAGTGCCATGCAAATACCTGAAAACCCGCTTCAATGTTGTCCAGTGCTCCTTCCCTAGTTTTGACATAAACATGCTCAATACTCCCACTACATGTGCAATGTCTGGTCTAGTATAGACCATTCCATACATCAGGCTATCGACTGCACTTGCATATGGAACATGGGACATGTCCTCTTCCTCTTTTTGTGTCTTGGGACACTGTTCAGTAGATAACCTCACACCTACAGGAATAGGAACCTTCACCGGTTTACTATCTAGCATATTAAACCTCTACAGTATTGTCTCGACATACTTCCTCTGGTTTAACCAGAGCTTCCTCTTTTCCTGGTCTCTTTTAATTTCCATGCCCAAAATATAGTTTGCAGCACCAAGATCTTTCATGTTGAATTTTGAGGACAATTAGGTCTTCAAATTCTGGATAATTTCTTTGTCATTTCCAACCATCAACTTATCATCCACATACAAGACCAGATAAATAACACGGTCACCAATTAATTTAAAATACACACAATGATCTGCTTTTCTTCTGGTGAAGCCAAGTCCCTGTATAAATGTATCAAATTTCTGATACCACATCCTTGGTGATTGTTTTAACCCATACAGAGACTTCTTTAACTTGCATACTAGTTCTTTCTTACCCTTCACCGCAAAGCCTTCAGGTTGCTTCATGTAGATTTCCTCTTCTAGATCCCCGTGAAGAAATGTTGTCTTCACATCCATCTATTCTACCTCAAAATCAAAAGCAACAACAATAGATAAAAGTAATCTAATAGAAGTTACCTTGGCAATAAGAGAAAAAATATCACCAAAATCAATTCCTGGCCCCTGGGAATAACCTTTTGCTACCAACCGAGCTTTGTATTTCTCCACCTTTCCTTTTGCATTTGTCTTCTTCTTGAACACCCATTTGCTTCCAATGGGTTTCCTTCCAGTCGACAACTCCACCATATCCCAAACCTCATTTTTGTGCAAAGATGCCATTTCATCAACCATGGCCTCTTTCTAGAGTTTTCCATCCTCTGAATCTACTGCTTCCTTCACAGTTCTGGGATAATCGTCAGTAATAGATAAAGCAAAATTTGAATAGAAAGCAGATGGACTATACCTTTTTGGCTGCCTTCTTTCTTGAACTGATCTTCTCACACACGGAGTTTGTGGATCTTCATCTTCTGATTCCTCCTCTATTGTAGAGTCTGATTCTTCCTCCTTAAGCTCAAACTCTATCTTCTCAAGTTCCTTTGATTTGGATTCATGTTTAATAACATATTTTACCTCTCTGAATACCACATCTCGGCTATACACAACCTTCGTTGTTACTGGGTTCCAAGCTTATAACCCTTTAGACCATCCTTATACCCAATAAAGATGCACTTTTCAGATTTACTATCCAACTTGGTTCGTTTCTCCTTTGGAACATGTACATATGAATCACATCCAAATACCCTCAAATGTGAAAGAGAGGGTTTTTTACCAGTCCATACCTCTTGTGGAGTCTTATCCTCCAACGCTGATGAAGGTGATCTGTTGACTAGGTAACATGCTTTCTCCACTGCCTCTCCCCAAAATTCTTGTCCTAACCTGGCACCACTGAGCATGCTTTTTTCCCTTTCCATCAACGTCTTGTTCATTCTTTCTGCAACTCCATTTTTCTTAGGTGTGTATGGAGTAGTCTTCTGTCATGCTATACCATACTTCTTACAAAATTCTTCAAATTCCTTACTACAAAAGTCTCCACCGTTATCTGTCCTTAACACCTTTATCTTCTTCTCTGTCTGGTTTTCCACCAGAGCCTTAAATTCTTTAAATCTGTCGAAGACTTTAGATTTCTTCTTAAGGAAATATATCCATGTATTCCTTGAGAAGTTGTCTATAAATGATACATAGTACACAGACTTACCCAGTGATGGAACCTTCATAAGTCCAAACACATCACTGTGCATAAGTTCTAATATATGTTTCACCCTCTTACCACTAGAGGGGAAACTCACTCGATTATGCTTCCCATATACACAATTTTCACAGAAATAAAAATCTAGAGAGCTATTACTCATACCTTCTACCATACCTTTACCATGAAGTATTCCAAGGCCCTTCTCTCCAATATGTCCAAGCCTTTGATGCCACAACATTGTCTTCTCTCCAAAGACCACTAGATTTTTTGCTCCACTTTTAGGAACCACATAATTTTTGCACCCATCAACAACAGTGCTACCTTACAGCTTGTACAGAGTTCCAATTCGAACTCCCCGCATCAATACCAGTGCCCTCTGAACCATCTTGCAAGTATCCTTCTTGAAAACTATTTTTACATTTGCATCATCCAGCTTGCTTATAGAAATTAGATTTCTGGCTAATTCAGGAATATGCAGAACACCCGGAAGTGTTCTAACCCTTCCACCTTGCAACTTCAACTTTACTTTTCTACGACCAACGATTCTACCCTTCCTGTCGTCCCCCAAGAAGACTTCACCATCATCATATTTCTCATACTCACAAAACCACTCTCTATGGGGAGTGAAGTGAAAGGATGCACCTGAGTCAATCAACCATGCCTCATGATCTACATGTGTACTTGAAGAAGCCAAGTACACATCCCCACCTTCATCTGAGGTGGTTTTCACGTCTGCAGAAGGAGCATCATCAGATTCCTTTCCTTTATCAGGAGCTTTAGATTTACGGTCCCTTTTGTAGTGCCCTTCCTTTTCGCATTTCCAGCACACCACCTTTACAGGTTTTCCTGGAGATTTAGATCTCCCTCTAGATTTAGACCTCCCACTCGATGACTTATTTTTGCTTCTATTCTGGGATTGGCCTCGTACAGATAAGGCATCACCATTCTGGCTCTCCATGTTTTTCTGTCTCATTTCCTCCATCAACAAGGATGAGACTAATTCATCAAATTGCAAGGCAGTTGCATTGCTACCTATTGCAATAACCAAACTATCCCACGAATCTGGTAGAGAACACAACAAACTGATGCAATTATCTTGATTTGAAATTTTAATATCAATAGATGATAACTGACTTGCCATAGTATTAAATGCATTCAGATGCTCTATCACCGAGTCTCCATCTTTCATCCTTAGGTTATACAACTTTTTCCATAAGAACAGTTTATTGACCAGAGACTTTTATTGGTACAAAGTCCCTAACTTTTCCCACAAAGCCTTCGTCGTAGCTTCGCCCGCTACATTCAACAATATTGATTCTGAGACACACAATTGTATTATGCTCTTTGCCTTCCGATCCAACTTCTTCCATTCTTCATCGGGCACTCTCGTTGGTTAAGTACCCAGATCTACCGCGATCCACTAATATTTATCCACCAATAGATCCTCCATCTTGAGTTTCCACAACTCAAAACTCTGACCATTAAATTTCTCGATCTTTATCTTTCCACTACTCGCCATCTTCTTTCACCACCAGAATCGATCTCGCGATCTCCCACTGAACAAGGTCTACCATAGGCCCGAGTGAAACCCCTCAGCAACAAAGGCGTCCCGTTGAAGCCAAAACAACTTTGATACCAAATGTAGGTTTTAACCCTATACAGAAATTACCTGCATACAAATTATAAAACACAGAAAATAAACAATGCGAGAGCATAACACATAAAACACATATACACAGAGATTTTCCCGTGGATCCCAAAACCAGGACTACCAGCTTGATTTTTCATTATGTTCCTTTCAATGTTACAATACATATTTATACATGTCGAAGCATCCAATACCATGGACCAAAAACCATTGCATCCAAAACCATGTGCGAAAATCATGCACAAAATCATAAGTAGGTCCGCCCAACCTAATATAGTGTCCAAAAACAAAATTTTTGAGGGCGTTGCCTCGAACCCCATAGAGTGGGGCTATTTGCACCCCTCAAACCCCTGTGACCTCCCCCGCTACGCAATCGGCGCAATGAAGGGGGGGCTCTGCCCCCCTTCTAAACTCCGCTATAACCCCCCGATTAACTACGTGGGCTAGTCGTGGAAATAATATAACACAACCCAACAATAATTTGATCGTGTCGAGGCACCTTTCAGCATCCAAGATATAGGTTCAACTACAAAACTCTCTGTATGAAGAGGTTCTTGAGTATAGGAAGCAGTTTTTGCCTTAGAATGTTTTGGTTGTCCATAATCATGAGCTCTTGTTGAAATGTCAACATGCGATTTTACCATATACACATTCAATGTAGATTCCCCTTCTAGGTTTCCCCCTATAGGGGTTTCAGTATTATCATTTGCACCAACAAGTAATTGCTTCCCTTGGGGAAAAGGGTTAGTAAGCATAGTCCAAGAACTAGAAGAACCTTGATGGGCCAAAAAGCACTGAGCGTCTTGAATCTTGGGGAAAATATGAGTAAGATGATCCCCACTGCAAAGGTTGCATGGGAATTCAACTTTCTTTTTGGACTCCTTGTTTTCATCACCAGTGTCCTCACTAGATTTATTTGCATTCCCTTCCCTCCATTATATTTATTTTTCCAATGTTCTTTATTCTTCCCTTCATATTGTTGATTTCATTTATAATTCGAGGGAAAAATGGAATTAACCACTAAAGGTTGAGAAGGGGGAGAGACATACAACGTAGTATGTGTCGCAGAAGTAGATTGTAATGACAACTATTGTAACTAATTCACTAATAAAATAGTTGTAAAAGTATCTAGTGATCCTATAAATCCATTGGCATGGGGGCTAGCTTTTAGTTTGGCAAGATCAATTTTAGAACTAGGAGCATGAGGAAGTATCTTATAGAGGACTCAAAACTGGGAATAAATCACTTCTAATTGATGGGATCTAAAGATAGTCTGTTCTTCTGTGAACACTCCTAAAAGTGACACATCCTTATATATTTCAAGATGTAAATATTTCAAAAACCACTTGATAAGAAATTCATCGGGGATATAAGCCTTGATCAATCTCTTCCTTCCACGCCACTCTTGGATGTGGTCAGAAATATGGGTAGACTTCTCCTGCTCAAAATTGGCCAGAATTTCAGTTTTGGGATCATAACAAATAGGAAACTAGAAGTGGTTATGAAACATTGTAGCCAACTCACCAAATGTAGAAACGCACCCACCCTTTAAATCAATATACCATTTCTATGGATTTATCGTTAAGGCGTATTGAAAGAGTCTCAACCTAATTGAATCATGAATCAAGGAGTTTGATGAGCACCTTAAATAGAAAGTGGTTACATGGTCTGTTGGATCCTCTCCAGAGTTCTTTCAAAATTTGGTATGGTATGGTCTGTTAGATCTAATAGAAGTTTGGTATGGACTAGGGGCCAAGCCAGATTGTAGTGGATCAAATCATTAGTTAAATTTTAAAGATCTGGAAAATTGAGAGTTTCTAGGAATGGTAAGCGTGGTGATACTGTTAAAGTCTAGGCTCCACGAGTGGCCCAAAATTAGGAAAAGAGTATCCTAGATTTTGAGAGGCACCGAGATGCCAAGGACTAATCGTAGAAGGAATTGAAATATAAGGAAAAAATTATTGTCCAGGGGTATATGGAGGGTATCCTCCCCGTACTATAGGATTACTAGCCATAGTAAAATTTCCTCCAAGTGGAACATTATAAGAAGGGGAGAGCCCTTGGTAAGGATTTCAAGCACTAGTTGAAGGAGGAAAAATTAGCAAGGTACTGACAATAGGGAAGGGTATACTCCCCTACTAACAAAATAAATGAGAAATATTACCAAAACTGAAACCACTAACGAAAGGGTATACCAAGCCCCGGGTCTCTTGAAATTGAGAAGGATTAATATTTTGAGCATAACCAGAGAAAGGCATTGATCCTATATTCAATGGTGGATTAGAAGGAGGAACATGTCCACTTACAAATGAAAAACCTTGTAACGATGTGGAACCACTAGATATAAAAGTCACATATACTGAAGAAGTAGAAGGTAAATTTGATGAAACTGAGGGAATCCCACTAGAAGATATTCGAAAAGGAAGAGTACCAGTGAAAGGAGAAAAAGGTTGGGGTCCCCCACTCGGACCAAGAATGGAGGTAGAGCCAACAACTACCATTATAGGTTCAATGGGAGGGATTGAAAAAGAACCACATCCTATAGATGAAGAAGGAGTATGCACACCAGCTATATCGACAACCACACTAACGCTACTCACATTGGCCATTAAGAAAAACAAGGAGAGGGAACATGGTTAGCTGGTCTATGAGTTTGAGTGCCCATGTATGATACAACATAATGAAGGTGAGAGGGAATAGGTTCTATAAGAGTCCCAGGGAACTCTGAAATGTCTTCAATTTCTACTTTCGGATGGATGCGCCCATATCATGGATTCATTTCTTGATCTCAGATATGTATATGTATATGTGTCCTTGATTTGTAGGTCTCCTGATAGTGATTGTCCTCGTCCTTGCAAAAGATCATAAAGCATCTCAGCCATCACTCCTTGTTCTGCCTTCATGCTTTAGGGGGCATCTATTACACATTATTTTTTCACACCCCCTGCACTTCCCTATGACATATGCCAATGTTCTCGAAACGTGACCATTATGCAGTGTATTCATTCATATATGCAGCTCAGATCCTTCCTAAGACATTGATTGGAAAATGCCTTGAGCTTCCCCTAAAGAAAATAGCTCTAAAACCCTCATTTGAGGATCATCATTCTTATGAGGCCAAAAGCAATGAAGATCGCCTATTGCATTGTACTTGACCCATGATGGCATCTCTCTATTCATTTGTATACCACGATGATCCCAAAAAGGCAATTTTCCTAAAGAGGATGAGAAGGTTCGTGATCTATAAGCTTCCAGAGCGGAAAGCTGGAGGTTGTTTGGCATAGATGAGGTCGAATTCTCTCAACTTTTCCTCTTGGTATTATCCCTATGAGATACCTCCTTGAGATAAGGGCCTAATCCTATCTTTGGAGAGGTCCTAACTCCCTTTCCCAACCTATATATTCATCCTCTCCCATTCCCAAATGGTTGGTCTATGTCTATTTGCACCCTTATGCTAAGATTGTGCCTATATGCTACTCATTTGGCTTGGAGAAGGAGTGATTGGAGAGCTTAGCTTGGACTTGGATATTCATTCAAGGAGAGCCTATCAACATCAAGGCTTGGTTGTATGCTTCCCTTTATTTTCTATTAATATACAACTTCTGGTTCATTTTCCCTAAATGTGTATGCTCATATATCATTTAGCTTAACATTCATTGATCAATTAAGTAGGTTGCTTTTGAATATGATGTTTGTGTTTTCATGCCTTTTTGTGTCTTGATCTATTTTTCAGGTGCATAAATGCTAAGAGCAGTAGGAACGAGACTGTGACGCAAGTGATTCAAGGTCTTCAACAAAGGAGATTGAGATAGCATTAGAGCGAGGTAGGGAATCTTCTTCGTCTCTCTTTTCAATTGAAACTTAGGAAAGCATCTAATAGATTGTCACTTTGGTTCCTAGACCCAACCATTGGGCTAGAGGGATCGTCTCTGTCCGCAGAGAGGATATACCTGGACAACATAATGGTGACTCCGTTGGGGAGTTCCTTTTTTGTTTATTTTTAATGAGTCTGAAAAAGAGATAAAACAAAAACTTGTGAGAATCAGTCAAAAATAATCATTGTCCACTGAAAGCACTTGTAACTACACAAAGAAACGCACCCATCGCTGATATTGAGAAATAATAATAAAATATGATTAAAATATTGACAAAAAATGACGTCAAAACTTGTAAATAACCAAAAGTAACATTAATTTTTACCATTTCACCATAGTAAGTTCTGAAAGTGCATTTGTGCCCTAATTTGCTTGATTTTCAAGTGACCATTGCAGAAGATTCAAGATGCCATTTCACGAACTGTTTGCAACAGGTAAGAGGTTTGTCCTTGCTCTTGAAGTTCATCAAATTTTCATGCATTTTTAATGGAATATTGTGTTCTAAAAGGGAGGATTTGCAAATTTTTGCGCGTCGACGATCATCGCGGGTTTTGTCATCGGACCTGCGATAATCGCTTTCAACCCAAAATACGCCCATGATGACATCACTCTGTTTATAAAAACAGGTGCGATGGTGCTGAGGTGGAATTTTTTGAAGAAAAACTCTTCTTTTAAGAAAAAATTCTTCATTTCAATCCATGAAAAAGGTTTTAGTTGGTTTAAATGATATTTTGCAGGAGATCATGGGTCTGGAATAGAAAGAAAGAGGCCATGAGGCTGAATATCACCAAGAAACCCAAAATCTAGAATGCATCAATGCCTTGAGAGATTGTGGGTTACTGAAGTTCTTTAGGACCACAGGACTAAGGGCTCAGATGGAATTTCCACCCTATTTAATCAGTCTTTGGGATGTGGATCGAGAGATATTCATAATTAAAGTTCAGGAACTGGAAATAGAAGAATCAAACATCTAGTTCATCACGAGATTGTCCTGAAGAGGAGAGAGAGTTCAACTCTTTGGATCTTGCCCAGGTGGTGAGAGTACTAGTGCTCCAATTAATAGGCATTTCCCAGGTGCAGAGATGACGAGGGGTGGGAAAGTGAAGATCGCCACGATCACCAAAAACCTTCCTTTACGAACCATCCTATTCACCATAGTTTGCGTATCTGGAACACAAGCCCTACATGAGAGTTCAAAATACCAATTTTAGTATGGAGTTGAGTGTCTGACCCCCACCATATTCAACTGGTGTGGAGGCCTTATGGCGAATATGAAAAAACAGCTTACCAAAGGGAAGCAGGGAAACCTGAGACAATTTGGGTTTGATTCGATACTGGTGACTTTCTTCTTAGAGAGGGTGACCCTATTCTGGTATCAGTGGGTAGAGATACCAGATCCTGCCCCCCAAGACCCGAGGCTAGTGAGGTGGAGTCAAGTCATGCCTCAAGGGTGGAAGGGTCAGCAGATGCACTACCCTCCACAATTTTTTACTTGGCTACAATACCAATTACTCATGGTGGATGACTATGCATATGCTGGCACAAATTTCCAATGGGATCCAGATCTACCTCTGCCACCGAGAGAACAATGGACTGATGCAGGTAAATACTTCTTTTTTGGATTTTTTCAAGTATTATGATTTGTTTTTTGTAAAAATGTAAACTAAGACTCGACTCATGATAAATGTGCAGATGTGGGACCCGAAAGACCACTTGGCATGTCGCCAATAGCACGATGGGTTTCTCATCAGATAGTGGGTGCTAACTATGAGGAAGGGGAAGACCCCAAAATTGAGATGGAGCGCAACCTAGAAGCGATTAGTCGGGGAGTTTCGAGTATGCTACTATAGATGAGGTGCCACTGTGCTGGCAGAGACACATAGTGGGAGTATCTGCAAGACTATGTCGGCTGTTAGGCCGAGTGATCAGAGCAGTCTCATGCTACAATGAGCACCATGCAAGCTGATAGCCTTTCTAGCTATTTTATACATTTCGTAGGCTTTGAAAGCCAAGTGTCCCAGAACACTTTATTTTTTGAGAATTTGATGTAAAAAATTCGACAGACTCGATATATATATATATATATATATACATGTTTTATTTTCTACTTATGTGTCGAGAATATGATCAGTTTTATAAATGATGCAAATGTCTATCAAGAATGTTGGGCCATGAATACGACCACTTTGTAACACTTATTTCATCCATTTTTACTCTTCTCTATTATATCATCTATTATAATTTATCATTTAAATCCATTTTATAAATGATTTATGCTCTCATGGATGAATATTATTTATTCTCCTTTATTTCTAATAAATTGATTATTATGCATTATTTTTTCAATGATAGTTCTAATAAGTTGGTTATAACATTATTCACCATTTTTAGCCTCCAAGGTAACTTCCAGATTGAAGATTTGATTTTTAAATCTGCCAACTCAGAAATTCGCTGGTTTAAGGAGTGACAGTTTTGCGGTTGAGATTCTGAGCAAATGAAGACGAATTTGAGAAATCCGGAACATGGGTTTTGTCCAGAACGGGCCCAATTAACTTTGTTCAAAGAATGGTTTGCCCAAATTCGGCTTGTACAGAGAGAAACGCAGGGTTCTTTGAGCACGATTTTCTGAGATTTATGGTTGCGGCCGTCCTCCAAATCTTAGCTGCAAAGCCAAATTCGCCTTGTTCTTGTTGATCAATTGGTTAGAAGCAAACCAATTTTGTAAAAGAGATCATGTTGTACTTATCTTTATTGCAACTACTCTCTGATCTCTCTTTATTTAAATCAGAACATAGATCAGAGAGGGGGAATTCGAATGGTGGAAGAATGATAAAAAAATGATGAAGAATGATGGTGGATTATCCATGATAGGATAGGGATTGTTGCATGCTGTAATTATCAAGCTTTTGCTGTTGTAATGATTCCACAATTGGTTGATTAATAAATGATTGGAAGTTGCTGTTCATTCTTCTCATTCTGAAGTAACCCCGCAGCATCCGCTGGCGGCTAAGGGCCCAGCCTCTGGTGGAGTACGCTGCTGCTGTTGTGTATCATATCTTTACACTTGCTTTTGCATTATTATAATTTGATTTCTGTGTGGATTGTTTATATAGTTTGGTAATCTGATGTGTTTGTCATATGCCGTTCTATGCTCTGTTACTACTAATTCATTAATGGTTTCATTCAAAAGATTTATGTAAGTAACTCTGTATCGTGTAAATGAATCTCTTCAGAGTTGATTGTCGGTTCACTATTTAAGCCAACCGTTTCTGTTACAGAGCCTTCATATTAAATATTGCTATTGGATTCATCTGAACTCTGATTCGTGGGAACCCGAAAGTAATATTATTCTACTTGGAAGCAGAGTCATATTCTCTTGAATCATCAGATTACAATAATAAGTGTGTTGTGTAAATATGATAAATGTTGTTCCATAATTCATTTGTAAATATCTTCTCGTAAAGTAAAGATCATTGGAATTGCTTTTGCCGATTGTTATTTGATTGCGGAATGAGAGTTCAGTTCTAACTCGCGAGATTTAGTTCTTTTAATTGCTGTTTCATTTACTGCTGTCCATTTCGTTTCATTCTGCTTTTTGCCATTCCTTTTACTTGCATTTATTGCTTTGGAGTGAGAGAAGGTCCAAGGCTGTCGTGAGCCTCAGCAGACGCTACCACGCTCCCAGATCCATGGTCCATACTCTATTCCATCAATTTCTAGAGGAATGAGTTATTGCTACTATACCCTCGATTGATGGTTGTTTGAATGAATGATTTAGTTTAGAACATTTCAGTTTCTTGTTGTTCCAATTAGATTTTGTTTCAAGCATTCATTTACTTTTGGGTTTTAAGCACTATACTGCAAAACATTACTCTTAAGTAAATAGCCGCCTCAGACTGAGTACACTCTTGAAATAAAAAGTCGTCCCTGGGTTGACAATTAATGTGAGGTAATTAGGAGTTCAAAAGACACCTTTTTATCGCTCCACATTTTGGCGCCGTTGCCGGGGAGAGTGTAGCCATTTCTAAAGAGTAGTGTGAATCTGATGAGTGCCTGCTAGGGAAGAGTTGGATCTTAAAAACGGAAGGTAAGAACCTGCGTACGGAGCATGTAAAAGCCCTGCTCCCCCGTCCGCTTTCCAGCAGGACTGTTAAAGAACCTAGGGTAGAAATAGATGTTTGAATTTTTGTGTGAATTATTAGGAAAAAGATAGAAATTTAAAAAAAAAATGAATCACATGATCTCACGCAAGTGGTGATGTAAGCACCACCCATTTCACTAACTAATTGACAGGAACATTTGAAGAAGGAGCCTTGAAGAAACACATGAAGAACATCTTCTATTATGGTAAGAAATGGCTCACGTTTCTACTTTTGAATTTCCTATCAAAGATCTAGGAGTGACACAAATGCACATAATTCCCCCATCTTTACCGAATTTTCATGGTTTAGCAAATGAAGATCCACATACATTTTTGTTTGAGTTTGAAATACTTTGTAGAGGATATGATTATTGTACTAATGATCAAAGATTGAAAGTGTTTCCTCTTACTCTAAAAGGAGCAGCTCTCCGATGGTTCATGAGCCTAGGTGGGAATTGCATCCAATCATGGGAGGACATGAAGAACATATTCTTGAAGAAGTACCAAGACTATTGCAAAGCCAATGAAGATATTTTCGATATGATACAAGGGGAAGATGAAAGTTTGGAGGACTATGTAGATCGATTTCATTACAACCTTCAAAAATCAAAATATAAGCATTTGGAAAATGAGATCTTAAAAACACTCCTTCTTAAAGGAATCAAAGATGAATTTTTAGAACTTTTAAATCTGATAGGAAAAGGCGATGTTTTTCAGTTATCACATGATGATGTTTGTGAGTTGTGCATAAGGTATTCAAGAGGAATCTCCAAGGCTAGTAAGAATCCTAGAGATGTTTTTTCTTTGTTTTCCAAATCTGCTACAAGAACAGGAGACATAAGAGCTGAAATCAATGTGTTATTTGAAAATTTTAAAGTTGATTTTATTAGCTCTCTAAATGAAAAATTGGATGTTTTGCAAGTTCATAAAAATGAAGAATTTGATGAAATGTTTTGTTCTCATGACCTAAAGGAGCATCTCATAGATATTCACTCTTCTTTATCTAGGATGGAAGTAGCATATCAAAGAGGTAAGAAAGCTGCAACAAAGCCTACAGGTATGGTTCAAAACACTTTTTCTCCATTGTCATACTTGCATAATCCATTATGGAATGCTAATGTGTTAGGGCAGCCATGTCAATTTCAATATAACCACCTATCTTGTTTACAAGTTGGGCATGGTTCATCTTATGATGGCATGACTACTCTCCCTCATCTTGTAGCACAAGCACATTCTCCATATTCTCCACCAGCTCTTTCACAACACCTTGCTTGCCCATCAAAACCATTCACACAACCCAATCAGCCACATCATCAAAATGCTCCATTCCATACACATTTTCCTGCTCAACTAATTCCACACCCTCACCATAATAAACCAATACAACATGCTTACAATGTTGAACTGGAAAATTTACCCACCCTTCCCACCCATTCTATCTCGCATGTGTTATTAGAGAAAACCTACAATGAGATTCAGAATGTTTCAAATGCAAAAATTGTAGAAGCTATGGAAGAAGATGAGGTTTCTTTTACTATGCATCAACAAGCTATTTTAAAAGCTCAAGAACTTCATGATATGATGGCTATGCGAAATCAAGAAAATAAAGGATACATTGAAGATTGGTTTCACTCCATCATTTGTTTGCAACATCACTCTATGCTTCAACAATTTTTTATACCATTTTTTCAAGGGAAGTTGGCTTCTCATACCCTAATATCCATTAACATGCATTTTTCAAATTTGGGTATGTGCATACGTGAAGCCGTATTTCGAAAATGGCTTCACTGGAAGTACTCATATACGTAGTCATATTCATCATTCAATCAAAGTAGGTTAGTGAAAAAAAATAAAATAAAATAAAATAAGGACATAAATAAGTACATTTTGTTGTTTTGTAAAACTAGTTGTTTTTGTTGCAACATGCTATCGAAATCAACATCGGTGATAATTTTTCTTAATAATTTGTGTATGTAGATGATTTACAATGGAAATAATAAGTTCTACAAACACTCATTTTCATTTTTATCACGAATTTGAAAAAATGCTTGAATATCATTTTTTTGGCTTGCGGGCTTAATAAGATTTCTGGAAAAACAGTCGGGACAGTCATGTTTTGAGGGACCAAAAGTGAATATTTCTAAAACATGTTTCTACCCCAAGTAGCCCTTGATGTCTACTTTCTAACCCAATTTGAATCACTCAATTTGGATTTGAAACGAAAAAGTTAGAACCAAAACATTGACAGGGTGTCTAGCGGGCAGCTCAGGAACAGAGTTGGGACAGTCAGTTTTTGGAGGCCTAAATGACCATATTTTTAAAACCTGTTTCTACCCTAAGTAGCCCTTGATGTATACTTTCTAACCCAATTTGAATCACTCAATTTGGATTTGAAACGAAAAAGTTAGAGCCAAAACATTGACCGGATGTCTAGCGGGCAGCTCAGGAACAGAGTTGGGACAGTCAGTTTTTGGAGGCCTAAATGAATGAATTTTTAAAACCTGTTTCTATGGTAGATTCCCCTATGAATCTAGTTTACAATACAATTGGAATCACTCATTTTCGATATCGTATGGGGAAGTTATGATCAAAATACTGACTGTCTATCGTAAATCAGCACCCTTAAAACTATGTCTTTCCGGTTGTTCCTTACAGTATTTGACCCATCAATTCTTCTTCTCTTCAAAACCTGTTTCTATTGGAGATAAATAAATGAATCTACTTTCATTTCCAATTTGAATCATTCGAATCCGACATCAAACGAAAAAGTTATGCTTGAAATATCAACTGTTGGTCTAAGCCGGGTAATCGACAATGACTCTATTATGCAGGTTGTTCTAACTGAAATTGACATATCATATCATTGAATTTCTAAAACCTGTTTCTACTGGAGATAAACCTTTGATTTAGCTCTCATTTGGCTTTGGAATCACTCGATTTCGACGAAAAACAAAGAAGTTGTGATTAAAACACTGCGGGCTAGCATGATTGGCCACTGCTCTCCCGCAAGTGACAGATAAATTTTACTTTGTTATTTTCTCAATGGATTTGTTATACAGAGTAACTACTTGTTGTTTTTTTGCATAATTCTTGGATTAGGGGAGCCCGATCACCTCTCTTTCTCCATGATTGAATGTTTTATTGCAGGTAGACACTCGTTTTTTGCAGGTCCTGGGAAAATAAAGAAGGTCAATTTATGGACGAGTGATTTTTCAAAGAAATTTTTATAAAACAAAGGAATTTTATCCAAATCATTACCCAACGGATTCATAATAGAACAAATGAAGAATTGATTTCCATTTGAAGATTCATGTCATGTCTTTGCTGCCAAAACATTTTTCGAATAGATCATTTTTTGACATAACATCATAGCTGTTGCAACTCAATATATTTATTTACATACTGCTTTTTGTTGTTTCTTTTCTAATTTCTCTTATATTTTGTGTTTCAGGTGTTGTTTCATTCAAAGTGCAACTCATCCTCAGCATCAATGCAGTGAACAACTAATTCATTCTTTGCGTGTTTGCATTTTATGGTTGTGTATTTTGTTGTTCCTTTTCTGAAGGGACAGCATTTGTGTGCATTTTTTTCGTTCCTGTTGTTCCTTTTTCAAAGGGACATCATTTTCGTTTTGCTATTTATTTTCTAAAGGAATAACACTTTTTGGTTCAGCCATTCATTTTGCTGTTCCTTTTTCACAGTTCATTCTGCTGTTCCTTTTCGAAATGGAACAACACTTTTTCACTTTCACATTTTGTTGTTCCTTTTCGAAATGGAACAGCTGCTGTTCCTTTTCGAAATGGAACAGCACTTCTGCACTTTCACTTTTTGCTGTTCCTTTTCGAAATGGAACAGCTGCTGTTCCTTTTCGAAATGGAACAGCACTTTTGCACTTTCACGTTTTGCTGTTTCTTTTCGAAATGGAACAGCACTTCTGCACTTTCACTTTTTACTGTTCCTTTTCGAAATGGAACAGCTGTTGTTCCTTTTCGAAATGGAACAACACTTTTGCACTTTCACGTTTTGCTGTTCCTTTTCGAAATGGAACAACACTTTTGCACTTTCACGTTTTGCTGTTCCTTTTCGAAATGGAACAACACTTTTGCACTTTCACGTTTTGCTGTTCCTTTTCGAAATGGAACAGCACTTTTTCACTTTCACATTTTGTTGTTCCTTTTCGAAATGGAACCGCTGCTGTTCCTTTTCGAAATGGAACAGCACTTCCTCACTTTCACGTTTTGTTGTTCCTTTTCGAAATGGAACAGCACTTTTTCACTTTCACATTTTGCTGTTCCTTTTCGAAATGGAACAGCTGCTGTTCCTTTTCGAAATGGAACAACACTTTTGCACTTTCACGTTTTGTTGTTCCTTTTCGAAATGGAACAACACTTTTTCACTTTCACATTTTGTTGTTCCTTTTCGAAATGGAACAGCTGCTGTTCCTTTTCGAAATGGAACAACACTTTTGCACTTTCACGTTTTGCTGTTCCTTTTCGAAATGGAACAACACTTTTTCACTTTCACGTTTTGCTGTTCCTTTTCGAAATGGAACAACACTTTTGCACTTTCACGTTTTGTTGTTCCTTTTCGAAATGGAACAACACTTTTTCACTTTCACATTTTGTTGTTCCTTTTCGAAATGAAACAGTTGCTGTTCCTTTTCGAAATGGAACAACACTTCTGCACTTTCACTTTTTGTTGTTCCTTTTCGAAATGGAACAGCACTTCCTCACTTTCACGTTTTGCTGTTCCTTTTTTAAATGGAACAGCACTTCTGCACTTTCATGTTTTGCTGTTCCTTTTCGAATGGAACAACACTTCTGTACTTTCACGTTTTGCTGTTCCTTTTCGAAAGGGACAGCACTTCGACACTTTTCATTTTTGATGTTCCTTTTTCAAAGGAACGGTACTTTTGATTTCTGCTGTTCCTTTTTCCAAAGGAACGGCATTCGCATTCTCACATTTTTTTTGTGTATTTTTGCTTTTTGGTGTGCATTTCCTTTGTTGTTCCCTACAAGGAATAACACTTTTTTTTAGTGTTTTTGCTGTTCATTCAAAAAAGCAACACTTTGGGAGTATTTTTTAGACCCTTTTCTTCCTCTTCTGGAATTATTCCTAGTTCATCTCAACCACATTTTCCTGATTCTCTTTCATGGCATGAAGTACACTATTTTTATCAGGACAAGAATTATGGGTTCTATTGAAGCGAGTTAATATCATTCACGTTATGATATTTAACAGGACAGCTCCTTGATGATAGATTTTTTTTTCAAAAGGGACACAATTATTTATATACTACTTTACTGCATTGTTTTCTGTTGAACATGATATTGATTGATCATCTTAATACCATGCTGGTTCCATCATCCCTGGTTATAATATTTGTCTGTAATAAATGAGATTATGGGTATATTTTTTCTATTGACATCTTCAACTTCTTCCGCCATCCCTGCTCTTAAGGAGTACTGAGCCTCCCTCTTTTTATCATAAAAATGTGTAATAATAACAAAATTTTGTTCGCAGATCGAGGATAGGGGGTCTCATTACGAGCCAGCCTACCATGTTCATAAGGTTGTAACAAAGTGACATTCCCATTATGGCCACCACACCAGGGTTATGATCCATTGGATAGCCAAATTATCCTTGGAACAGGAGGTCTCATCATGAGCCGGCCTGATCACTCTTGCTACATCCTAGTGAATGGCAGTGTGGTTATCTGGTTACCAGGCCAACACATTGATCTCTTCTGTAGAACAACACTGAAACTCTCTAGTTATAAATTGAGGATTCTGGCTCATATGGGTTAAAAAGCAACCTTGCCGGGGCTATGGACGCCTGCTGGCAGCAACGGCTCTGCTTATGGTATTGAAGTTATATCTTATCATCAATTATCATTATAATACCCTTTTTTTATTTTTCTTTTTATCAGAGAAGTTATTTCCTTAATCTTTTCCCTGTTTTGAACCTTTATGCATGAGAAATTGTTTTATGATCAATCACATCATTTTCAGCTAGAATACCATCAGCAAGCATCTTTTTAGCATATTGTTGTCCTTTTTCGCTTTGTATAAACTATCATCAATCCAAAGCGTCCTATCTCTTATTCATAACTATCTTTACACACTTTGCTCTCAACATAACCATAATTTTCACCGTCCTATCATTGATAAGTGTACTCTGCTTCATTTACTATTGTATTGTTCACTCACTTGCCTTGTCATCAACTCCACCCCTTTCATATGCTTTATGGTTATGGAACCCATTTTCCAATTGGAGGGGGGAATGTATGCATAATGGGGTTGCATGTGATATGATTACTGCACTTCGTCATACCTTGTTGATTTGACAACATATTAGTATTGCATGTATACATAAGTTTTTCTCATTGAAATTTTGCATGCATTTTATCTGTTGCTATTCAAAGCTAACACTATGGATTCAAGAACATTGTATGCAAAATAGTGCTTTGTTTACAGGAGAACAACAAGTATGGGCAGAATTCTATTCGTAGCATGACCACACTATTGCACTTCACAGTAGAGGCTCGCGAACGTGAACAATTCTTCAGACATGATGTGCTTCTCTGGATTCCACCTTTTGCATCACTTTCAGTACCAACTCTGCCTACATCAGCTTCAACAACTGCAAGTATTTATATGTCATTCCACATTTTTGGAGGTAAAACTTGAGGTAAAATTGCATAGTTTTCTAATTTATTATAAATTTAGGAGAATCTAATGAAAATCCATTTTGAGCATTATTTGTCATCCTTCATTCCACATCTTTACCACTTCCCCTTTTTCAGCAGCATGTCATTTTCGAGTATGGGGGAGTGTTCCTTTCATTCATTTCTTTCTTATGACCATGTCATTCATATTCTTTATCATCCATTGCTATTCTTATTCACTCTCAACACCTCCTTTATTCCATGTTGTTTTACACCAAGCATAGAATTCAACAGCTGGTAGCAAGCACCTCTATTTGTTTTCTAGCATCGCATGAGGACATGCTAATTTTTCAGAGAGGGGGAGGAATTGTTATGCATGATGGATGTCTTCTACTTTCTTCCTTATTTAAGGCATACAATTTCATTTTTACACAGTGCAGAAATTGATTTCCACATATTTTTAAAACTATGAACTCAATTCTTGTAATTTTTGGAAAACACATTAATACAAAACCACACAATTTCAAGAAATATTAGTTCATAAAATTTCGGAAATCATGCACTCTCACATACAGCCATTTTGTTTATATCTTATGATCCATGCATCAAAACGATCTGATTTTTGGATCATAGAAGCCTTCATATATTACAAATCTACTTGCAACATTTCAACAAAATTTGGTTTGTAGTTTTTGGGAAAATGATTAATGAAGTTTGTTGTTATCTATGTCATATTTTGCTGCAACTTCATACATATAGTTGAATTTCAATGTAAAAATTGTTATGCCTTTATCGAGATTGCTAAAATTGAATATTCATTAATTAAGGAAGCAATCATTTGTTCTCAAATTCTTATTGCTTGGTTAACACATGGGTTTTTGTCTTTGGGTTGCATGAAGACATGCAATATATTCAGTTTTCGTTGCATGAGGACATGCAACATATTGAGTGTGGGGGTATGTTGGGCCATGAATACGACCACTTTGTAACACTTATTTCATCCATTTTTACTCTTCTCTATTATATCATCTATTATAATTTATCATTTAAATCCATTTTATAAATGATTTATGCTCTCATGGATGAATATTATTTATTCTCCTTTATTTCTAATAAATTGATTATTATGCATTATTTTATCAATGATAGTTCTAATAAGTTGGTTATAACATTATTCACCATTTTTAGCCTCCAAGGTAACTTCCAGATTGAAGATTTGATTTTTAAATCTGCCAACTCAGAAATTCGCTGGTTTAAGGAGTGATAGTTTTGCGGTTGAGATTCTGAGCAAATGAAGACGAATTTGAGAAATCCGGAACATGGGTTTTGTCCAGAACGGGCCCAATTAACTTTGTTCAAAGAACGGTTTGCCCAAATTCGGCTTGTACAGAGAGAAACGCAGGGTTCTTTGAGCACGATTTTCTGAGATTTATGGTTGCGGCCGTCCTCCAAATCTTAGCTGCAAAGCCAAATTCGCCTTGTTCTTGTTGATCAATTGGTTAGAAGCAAACCAATTTTGTAAAAGAGATCATGTTGTACTTATCTTTATTGCAACTACTCTCTGATCTCTCTTTATTTAAATCAGAACATAGATCAGAGAGGGGGAATTCGAATGGTGGAAGAATGATAAAATAATGATGAAGAATGATGGTGGATTATCCATGATAGGATAGGGATTGTTGCATGCTGTAATTCTCAAGCTTTTGCCGTTGTAATGATTCCACGATTGGCTGATTAATAAATGATTGGAAGTTGCTGTTCATTCTTCTCATTCTGAAGTAACCCCGCAGCGTCCGCTGGCGGCTAAGGGCCCAGCCTCTGGTGGAGTACGTTGCTGCTGTTGTGTATCATATCTTTACACTTGCTTTTGCATTATTATAATTTGATTTCTGTGTGGATTGTTTATATAGTTTGGTAATTTGATGTGTTTGTCATATGCCGTTCTATGCTCTGTTACTACTAATTCATTAATGGTTTCATTCAAAAGATTTATGTAAGTAACTCTGTATCGTGTAAATGAATCTCTTCAGAGTTGATTGCCGGTTCAATATTTAAGCCAACTGTTTCTGTTATAGAGTCTTCATATTAAATATTGCTATTGGATTCATCTGAACTCTGATTCGTGGGAACCCGAAAGTAATATTATTCTACCTGGAAGCAGAGTCATATTCTCTTGAATCATCAGATTACAATAATAAGTGTGTTGTGTAAATATGATAAATGATGTTCCATAATTCATTTGTAAATATCTTCTCGTAAAGTAAAGATCATTGGAATTGCTTTTGCCGATTGTTATTTGATTGCGGAATGAGAGTTCAGTTCTAACTCGCGAGATTTAGTTCTTTTAATTGCTGTTTCATTTACTGCTGTCCATTTCGTTTCATTCTGCTTTTTGCCATTCCTTTTACTTGCATTTATTGCTTTGGAGTGAGAGAAGGTCCAAGGTTGTCGTGAGCCTCAGTAGACGCTACCACGCTCCCAGATCCATGGTCCATACTCTATTCCATCAATTTCTAGAGGAATGAGTTATTGCTACTATACCCTCGATTGATGGTTGTTTGAATGAATGATTTAGTTTAGAACATTTCAGTTTCTTGCTGTTCCAATTAGATTTTGTTTCAAGCATTCATTTACTTTTGGGTTTTAAGCACTATACTGTAAAACATTACTCTTAAGTAAATAGCCGCCTCAGACTGAGTACACTCTTGAAATAAAAAGTCGTCCCTGGGTTGACAATTAATGTGAGGTAATTAGGAGTTCAAAAGACACCTTTTTATCGCTCCACAAAGAATATAATTTGATAATGCATCTGTTAATTTATTCAAATTGCGTGGAATATGTTGATATGTGATAAAATCAAATTTTCTTTCCAGTAATTGAACACGTATATACATACCCAATATTTGTGGATTTCTCACTGAATAATGATTGTTTAAATGTGACACAACGAGCTGTGAGTCTAACTTGACAACTAAATCTCTAATGCCAAGAGAAACTGCTTCTGGCAATAGTTTAATGACTGCACTATATTCAACAATATTATTAGTTGTTCGACCGAGGCATATACCTTGTAAGTCAATCAACTCACCATCAGGTGCAAAGAGTGCCCAAGCTTGGGAAGACATATTCTATGTGCTACGACAAGCACCATCAGTCAAATTGACATAATGACTCGACGACATCTGCAAACCGAGTGGAACAGAAGGTAAGCAGAAAAACACATGTCTGCAATGAAAACAAACACACGTTTGCAAAGAAAATAAACACACCAAAAAATCAAAAAGCACACACTAATGAATTCACACATTAATGTACAAAAAGTAATGACCTTGTGTAAAAAAGTTCAGATGGAGCCCATTTGCGGACTCAGGTAATCGAACAACAGAGAATAAAATTGGAGTTTCACCATTGACATGGCGTGTAAGCATTAACTCGGCCAAATAACAGAGTAAAACTCATAAAATGCTATGCCCCCATGCCCCCCAAGCGAGTGAGGGTTACGAGTCATAAGATGAAAACCCCATTGCGATAATGGGAAAACGATGGAGACTCAGGGAAAAAATATCGTGAGAGGAGGCAGAAAAAACTTAATCTCATGATGAGGAAAAGGTGCCCCCAGTTGAAATATTTGATGATTTTAGAAAATAGGGTGAACCGAAATGTCAATAAGCAAGGTTGCAGTAATGTTTCCCATCTTACCCTTAGACAGGACTTTGTGCACCGGGAGAGGTGTTTGAAGTGGATGTGTTGGGCAATGAGAAACAAATGCTTCAAGACACGAAGGCATCTCACCGAGGCTGGGAAGAAACAAATAACGATGATGGAGATAGTTCCAAGGAGTTTCATCTAAAGACATAACCTCAATGATACTATTGTTGGTGGGGAATGTCTCGTTCAAAGGATCCAAAGAATCCCAAGAACCAAGCCAAGGAGATGGCACATAAGTATCCAGGTTCATACTGAAAACATCATGACTTTCTGAAGCAACCATTGAAGCCAAGACAATTTCTTGATAATCTTTCTCTAATGGACTTAATGGCATAGAATCGCCAAATGAATCAATTTTATCTGGAGTAGGAATAATCCAAGGATCCATAGAAACCGAGATCATATTGATCGAAGTGACATTTGGAGGTGGGAGAGTAAAAGTACCCATTAAAGAAGAGTCTTTGAAAATACCTATCCCCACACTCTCATAAGGAATCTTGGTATTTCCCACATATGGGACATTGCTGCTTGATGAGCCAGAAAAGAAAAAACACATTTGGTCAATGGTGACAATCTTTCCTTTGTGAGGAAAACAAAGCACCCGGAACAAAGAAGAAACCACAAAAAACATAGCGTGGGTCCAACTTCGCCTGAGAAGAAGGTTGTAATTGAGATTCACATCTAGCTCAATGGTCTTTCCTTCCAATGTGATCGACAAGTTTGTGAGAATACCATATGGATGGGAGCCTTTGCCATCAAAGGAATCCAAAGTGTTCAGGGACTGATTAAGAGAAGGAGAGCCTATAGCCTTCCAGCACGAAACAGACATGATGCAGGTGGAAGCACCTTCATCAATAGCAGTTTGATGGATCGTCTTTCCTTTAATGAGAACCTGAATCAGAAAAGCAATCTGATGAGGAAGACGAGGAACATGGTTTTCAAGATCAAAGGTAATTAAACTTGAATCGACAAGATCAATAGCGCCTATAGCAAACAACAATGATTTCCACTGCGTTGGACATGTTTGGAGAACTTCCAAAGCAGACATCATCAAAGGTGCTTGAGCTAAATCCTCAACAATATTATAATGTTGTGCAACTCTAGCATTCGTATTATAAGATGATTTCCAAAGTACACCCTTGGGAGGTGGTCGGATTACGGACTCATTGTTAGGACGCTCAATATGGAGTGGACCAGAACTAGATGGAATAGAAGTAGAAGGCATATCAGTGACTTCTTTCTCCACCGTTTGCTTTTGTGGGGTTTGATAGTCCTTTGTTCGAGTAGCAATCAAAATAGGCAATGAACCTTGCATCATGAAAACTTGGGAACCAGAGGAGGCAGAGGATTGTGGTTAGCTTAGCAATTGTGTTTGCTGAGACAGAAATGGTTCTTTCAAAACAGTTGGAGTCCCTTTTAATAAGCAGTTAACTTCAGGATGTTGGGGACAATCCTTGGTGTAATGATATTCCTCACAGATGAGGCAAGGATATTTCAGCTTTATCTTGGAAGCATCATCAACAAAATATTTGGGTGGATCCTGTCTCGAGGTATCGGATTTGGATTTACCTTTACTCTTTTCCTTACCTTTTGAGGCCTTATCTACTACGGTAGACTGAACAACATGTACCTCAGAGGTTTTATTAGGATTTGACGATTTTTTTGAAGGATTATTGGAACCAGTGTTGGAAACAGATTTCTACTTTGAAGAAGCCTTAGAGGTTTTATTAGGATTTGACGATTTTTTTGAAGGATTATTGGAACCAGTGTTGGAAACAGATTTCTACTTTGAAGAAGCCTTAGTGGAAGTCTGAGACACTAAACCAATTACACCATAAAAAGTTGGTACATTGAGAGACTTTGAGGCTGCCAGATCTGAAGATGGTCTTGGAGCATCAGGAAATATCTCATATAATGTGCTAGATTGTGAATAGACTACGTTTAGATATTGATCATGGGCAATAGCTTGTTATTTAGTAACACATCCACCCATAGATATATCCTTGTAAATATTGTTAACGAATGATTTTGTGAACCATTCAGTCAAAAACTCATCAACAATCTCGAATTTTATGAGGCGACGTCGACGTCTCTAGTCATGGATATGATCGGAAACATGGGTCGTGGTATCTTTCTTAAAGGATGTGAGAAAATGAGTGTGAATTTCATACCGAACCAATAATTGGAAGTGGGCGAGGAAGGCCAAAGATAAAGAGTTAAAGTCAGCATAGGTAGCTCAAGGCAAATCGATAAAGTCAGCATAGGTAGCTCAAGGCAAATCGATATACCATTTTTCGGCAGCACCTGTTAAGGTTCTCTGAAAGAGGCGAAGACGGATAGAATTGCCAAAATAAGAATTTGAAGAGCACCATAAGTGATATGTCATCACATGGGCTTGTGGTTTCTCTTTAGAATTTCCTTCGAATTTAGGGAAATTGCTTGGAATTTTAGTTGGAACTGGAGGCCAATAAGGTGAATGAAAAATATCATCGTTTGTGAGCCTCGAGACATCAGGCAGTTCCAATGTAGCAAAAAAAGGAAATTGCGGATTGAACGACATCTAGGGCCTTGGAGGAGACCCACTGTGGATTTCAACCTTGTTGGTAAGGATTTTCTCCATACGAGATTTGATGTTGCCCCCACTGAGGGTTACCTTGACCATAAGGTGGATTTTTTCTAGGGTAGGTTTGATATTGACCTACCATAGGTCGTTGATAAGCCTTATACGTGAAATATAGATCGTAAGGTTGTTGAACCTGTTGACCTTGGACCTGAAAAGATTGGCCCTGCTGCTGCAGGAGTTGAACTTGTGTTTACAAGGGTTGCCCTTGTTGATATGCATGTGAAAGTTGCTGCTGCAGAGGTTGACCTTGCTGCTGCAAAGGCTGACTTTGCTGTTGTAGAGGTTGACCTTGCTGTTGCAAAGGCTGACTTTGCTATTGTAAAGGTTGACCTTGCTGCTGCAAAGGTTGGCCTTGCGAGTAAAAAGGTTTAGTAGGCTGCTAAACAAATTGAGTCTACTACTACAAAGGCTATTGGGACTACTGCAAAGGTTGGCCCTGCTTTTGTAATAGTTTCCCTTGCTGCTGCAACATTTTCCCTTGCTGCTGTAATGGTTTCCCTTGCCACTGTAATGGTTTCCCTAGTCGCTGCAAGGGTTGTTGGATAGTTCCTTGGGATATACCCTATGGGTATTGGTAATCTCTAAATTGAATCTAACCATATCTGCCAGGAATAGCGGATTGACCAGGTTGGACATAAGCTCTTGCTTGTGGAGTGTAAGACAAATTGACCAAGGCTTGCGAACCATATGGTACATAAGCCTGTTGGAGTGGAATCTAAGCCGTATAAGGCTGCTGGTACAGGATGTTACCTGACCCGAATGGACCAATAGGTAACATCTACGATGAGTGGTCTTATTAGCCAACCTCTTGACCATTACATGTTTTGAGCAGTTCCATCATGACCAGAACTAGTTGCTATCCTTTTATACCACTCCTTCCTCCAGGAGGAGTCATCTTTAAGCTCTTTTCTGACTCTTGAAATATGAAAAGATTGTCGAGTACTTGTCATTTCAAACTCGTTAAATTAAATGAATTGACATCATCTCAGTATGCGTTTACCCCTTTTTCGGGCTGACATTGACTATTTATGAAAAAGGAAAACCTTGATCAATATGGTCAAGAGGTTATCTCAAATATCGTTTTCTACCTTTTCAGATTCGAGAGACAAATTACGAAAAGGGATCTGATGGAGTTTTTTTTTGTCTCTTTTTCAAACTCTCTAAATATGAAAAAGATACTGATTTATTCTTTCATTAGACTCGTTATTTTTTTTTTACAACGAAAGACTCGTCACCATGACAAGCTCAAGTTTCTCCTTCCTAGGACTCGTAAAACTTACTAGGATGGATTCATCCAAAGGGTGAACTTATATGACAAGCATATGGTATCCTCTTCAAGCTCATGTAAAAATAAAGAGGTACTCACTAGAAATAGTGGGGGGGGAATTGAAATTGAAACATCTCTTGCCTCTCATTCCACTTCATCATTATGACCCTTGGTCCTATGTTGAGTCAAATGCTGCCAAAGTTCGGAGTCATGTCGCCGATATGTTCAAGAGAAGTCCTATCTGCAGTCTATTACCTATACATTGTATGACTCTTAGCTACAGTCTTGGATCCTTCTCACTTCATTCCATTTGATTCCTTGTTTCGTTTTGATAATGGGGGACTCATTATGACCCTCGTTCGATGGGTCACTTCCTGTCAACTTCAGCTCATTATTCGGGAAGATGACCTAGAGACTCCCTTTCAATACCTTAGAGCTTGCATGCCTTAATGGAAATTTCTTCACATCCAACAATAGGTTTCCATCATTTGCCTTCGATCGGATGATTCCACAAATGTTTGACTTCAACTTCATTATCACATTCATAGATTGTACTGTTGTACATTGAGATCCATTGTCATTATTGGTGGTTTCTCTCGTACCTATTAATGGTCCACATCATTGGCCAATAATCAGGTGGTTTTCTAGCATGTTCAACTTCAACTAATTCATTCGCATGTTAGAATCCATACTTTGATTGGGTCAGGATGGAGCACAAGACCCTGAGTCTTATCTGATATTACTCAGGCTACGTGGAGTTATATGTTATTCATGATTGTACACATGTTTCTGCTATACGGATGGCTATGACCATACCGTGGGACTTTACATTTATGATGACCCTTCTATATCGGATGACTACAACCATACCTTGGATCTTAGATTCATAGATGATCCTTCTCATTTGGATGGCCATGGATCCTTTCATATATTCCTTATCATTTGGATGGTTGCACCCATACCGTGGATTCATGTCTTGATCATAGATATGTATATGTATATGCATCCTTGATTTGTATTTCTCCTGATAGTGATTGTCCTCGTCCTTGCAAAATCTCATAAAACATCTCAACCATCACTCCTCGTACTGCCTTCATGCTTTAGGGGGCATCTATTACACAGTATTTTTTCATAGCTCCTGCAATTCCGTGTGACATACCTCAAAGTGCCCAAAACATGACCATTATGCAGTGTATTCATTCATATATGTAGCTAGATCCTTCCTAAGACATTGATTGGAAAATGCCTTGAGCTTCCCCTGAAGAAAATAGCTCTAAAACCCTAATTTGAGGATTATCGCTCTTATGAGGCCAAAAACAACGATGATCGCTTGTTGCACTATACTTTACCTATGATGGCATCACTCTGTTCACTTGTATACCTGTGATGATACCAAAAAGGCAATTCCCCCAAAGAGGATGAGAAGCTTCGTGATCTAGAATCTTCCAGAGCAGCGAGCTGGAGGTTGTTTGTCATAGATGAGGTCGAATTATCCCAACTTGGCTTCTTTTTATTATCCCTATGAGCTACCTCCTTGAGATAAGGGCCTAATCCTATCTTTGGAGAGGTCCTAAATCCCTTTCCTAGCCTATATATTCATCCTCTCCCATTCCCAAATTGATGGTCTATGTCTATTTGCACCCTTATGCTAAGATTGTGCATATATGCTACTCATTTGGCTTGGAGAAGGAGTGCTTGGAGAGCTTAGCTTGGACTTGGATATTCATTCAAGGAGAGCCTATCAACATCAAGGCTTGGTTGTATGCTTCCCTTTATTTTCTATTAATATATAACTGCTGGTTCATTTTCCCTAAATGTGTATGCTCATGTATCATTTAGCTTAACATTCCTTGATTAGTTAAGTAGGTTGCTTTTGAATATGCTATTTGTATTTTCATGCCTTGTTGTGTCTTGATCTCTTGTGTAGGTGCATAAACGCTGAGAGCAACAAGAATGAGCCCATGATGCAAGTGATTCAAGGTCTTCAGCAAAGGAGATCGAGATAGCATCAGAACGAGGTAGGTCATATTATTCATCTCTCTTTTCAATTGCAACTTAGGAAAGTGTCTAGTAGATTGTCACTTCGGTTGCTAGACCCACTAATTGGGATAGAGGGATCGTCTCTATCCACAGAGAGGATTTACCTCGACAACACTTGATGGGAATTTTCTAAAATGATCTTTGCATGTAACCTCCAGTTGCTAAAAATAGATCCCTAAAATCTAGGGATGATTTTTTTCTTCTTTTCTTTTTGCTTTTTGGGAAAAAGCAGCCCATGCGTGCAAATCAAGATTGCTCAGTTTTGGGGGGAACCGGTCAACTTGAAAGCACATGCAACAGTCTGCAAGCCTGGGGATGAAATTTTCACAGTTTCTGGGCTGAGCAGGACTGGTTGTCCCTCATGCAATGCACAATTTCTAGATTGAAGCCCTGGCTTTCAGTCAGAATTGTGCAATTTCTGAGTTGAAGCCTAGTGTTGGGCTGAATTTCAAATTTTCCATAGGGAAGGCTGCTTGGATGGATTGCACATTTCTGGAGCCCAACAAGAAGCCCAGCTAGATTGCACAATTTCTGGAGGGAAGGCTAGTTCCCTCCAAAATTGCACAATTTTCTAGCTGAGCACCTTGGCCAGGAAATTGACAAAGTCTAGAATGATATCCTATGGGTGGGAGGCAAAAAAGTTGACCAACATAGGTTGGTAAGCCATTAAACTCAGCTAAAGCCTATGTACTTGGACAATGCAAGACATGCTGCTAAGGATGGTTGGTAGGGAGGCTCCAAAACGAAGCTAAGGCAAAATTTTGGAGGGTGGTTGTAGCTGCTACAACACTTGGTGACACACTAGTAGAACTCCAGCTCTCTGAATGGACCTTGTTTCGTTAAAAGAAAGTCTAACTCCTTCGGAAGTATTGTTTAGTTCTTAGATCATTTCGGTTTCCACACTAGCTTGATTGAAATATGTAGCACCTACCATGCTCTTGGTTGGTCAGCACACATTCCAAACCAAATCAACACAATTGTTTTGAATGGTAATAAGGGGTATATTGGTACACAAGCATTATGATAGTCAGAGTTTAAGTTTCATATTTGGTGTTGCTCCGCTGCCAGCAGGCCTAGACAATACCCCAGTAGAGTCATGCAGGAACACAAGCATCGATCTACTGCCAACGAGCTTGGTTAGTACCCTGGCAGAGTGACTTGCATCACCTCTCTGTGAAGGAAGCCTTTCTCTTATTTCGCCTTATTCATTTTTCAAAATTTTCACATTTTCATTTTTTCAAGAACTATGCATAGCACTTATTTATTTCATAGGCAGAAGAGGGATCTCGACTTATTGAGAGCAGAAGAGGTTGTTCCTTCGGAGAAGTATTTTGTGTATACCTCTGACGTACTTGTTAAGGTTTCCCCCTCACCTTACTCTACTTGACTGAGCTGACAAGGGTTAACCCAAAAAAACCAACTAGAGTAGGTGATACTAGTTAGCGCGCAAGCGTTGTGTTTTCACCAAGGTTAACCTCAAACATAAGATGTTTTCCATTGGCATATCATTGAATGAAGACAAAAATTTATTCATACAGAGATAGGACAATAGATAACCAAGTATTGGTAGCTATACAAGTCCTCTTGTACTTTACCATTTCTTTTTTCAAGAGTTTCACATGATCTCATGTGAAACTAACTTATGGAAGTAAACAAGCAAACAAGCAAACAAAACAAAGATCAAAATAAAGTGTGAAAGAAAAGTAAGTAATCAAAGCAAGTAGGCAATGAAACAAACAACAAAGCAAGGAAGCAAACACACATGCAAGCAAACAATACAAAAGCAAACACTACTCCTACTCCTAAGCTAACGGTGTATGGGCCTGCTCACGTAAAGTGATGCTTCCAATGCAGCCACCTTTGCATTGGTCGAACCATGTTGGTGATGGCATGGTTCGCGAACAACACAGTTTGGCAAACAAACAAGCATGAAAGATATAACAATGAAGACAAACACACTTCCAGTTTAAATGTGTCCACAGAAAAGAAAAAAGTGAAAGCACAAGACATGCACTCTGTGGACTTACCATGGTGTTGTGCTACACTACGTGCAGATGTTAAGCATATGCATTCTCTTGACTATGACATGAAAGAAAACGCAAGAAACATAGACAACTTGCATCGCGTGAGTGTGCTTGTTGTGTGAGATTCCTCCATTGCATGAGCGATGGGATCATGTAGTTCAAATGGAGGAAGAGAAATCTGTGTGTCAGATTGATATTCAATGCATACATATGAGTGATGAGGAGCCTTGGGTGTTTCAACAATTTCTTGATCAGAAGTGAAACCAACCTCAGGACAACGACAGCCTGACATAACCATCATCTCAGGCTAAATGCCTCGAAAGTCTGCGGGGTTTCGAATTCATCGATAGATAGATAATCATAAACAGGTGGCTTTGAAAAATCAACAGTGATAGAATCAACATCGTGATCAAATACAAGAGTAAATGGATCATGAAAACTACGATTAGAAAATCAATGATTTCATCGACATCCTCATGATCAGATAAATCAAACAGAGGGGTAAATGAGAATAAAGAATGTTCGCCCTCTGCATTTCCAAAAAAAGCATATTAAAAATAAAGTGGATTTTTAATGAGTAATTTGTCCTCTGCGTTATCGAATTATGGATTGACATCAGGTGTGTTGTATGAATGATCAACAATGGATGCATCCGTGGATGGATTTACACAAGGGAAATTAGAGATAGAAGAATCACCAAAGATGTCAGGAAAGAGTGAAGGAGGTGCAGACAAAAGGAGATCATCCTTCACCGCAGGTTGATTTTCAGGTTCCCAGTCATACTCATCATGAATGAAAACATAGGTTGGTTGTGCAACACCAACTTTGTTGGTGGCTTGATCCTCATTCACAACAGGTGTAGATTCTGGAATGAAAGAACACAAGTGAGTGCAATTCGGAGGATCAAAAAAATGCAAAGACAAAGGCTAAGTTAACAAATGCATGTGACAACCCATGGGCTTTGCAACCAAATTTTTGCAAAAATTGAGAGAAGTGATGCTAGGAGGATATGAAACTTGAATAGATGTGTGTGCATGTTCTCCCACATCACCATGCAGTGGTGGAGATGTTTTATGAAGGTAAGGCAGACAATCACTTGTGACAACGACTGTGTCTACTCATGATTGCACAACTCCATCACCGAAGTATGCTGAGCGGGGTTTGAACTTCAACTTCATCTTAGGATATAATGATTTGTGAAGGAAATACTTGAATCTGTCCCAAAGATACTGGAATTTCATATGGTTTTTTGTGGCTTCAAACTGAAGTACACAGAAGCACTAGCAAAAATCCATAGGCGATTCATGCAGAGTCTTCCATTGTTTTAATAGTTTTTGGTCAAGAGATTCAGGATCAAAATGATGGAAAGTAGATTCAATTAGATCACATAACTGGTTAAGTGAGTGCACACAACCATGAGGCAGGTTGTGCCACCATCATTATGGGGATTCACGAGGTGTGTGTGAAAGAAACAAGTTGACCTCGACTTCATTGAATTCATCTGCATCCTTTAGGAATGCAAGGAAGTCATGTAAGTACTCAGGCCAGGCCACTTCGCCTTCACCATTGTATGTTAATTTTGACAAGAGATCCTAAAACTCCCTCATGATGTTGATAGGTTTAGCATGGGACAGACATCGCGGAGGGAGGAGTCTAATGATATCTATGACAGATGTGCAAAGATTCAAAACAGGATGTGAGGACTCATCTTGTCATCTAGCCCTCCTGCTAGACTTGCCAACATGTCAAGGATATCTCCCCAGTAAGAAGTCCCAACTAGACCTCAAACCGTTTGGTGTAGGAGTCCTAGCAGTGGGTATTAGAGTATCACCTTAACACTGGTTGCACACAAAGGTGAGTTAAGGTGTCCTTGTTGGTAGGAAGGGTGTGACATATGCGGCAAGTCAAGGAAGGTGCATGAATGGATCTAACACATGGAATGTGGAAATGAGTGCGCCCCTTGGAAACCTATGACAACACGCAGCTTGGAAGGGAACACACAAGCATAGATACATCACAAGCTGGAAAGAAGGTTAGCCAACGATCCAAAGTGATGGTTAAACCAACAACACATCTCGATAAGATTCATACAAACATATATAGAAAATTCCATACATACATGCATAAACAACAACTACATATATCATTAGAGTAACTAAGCTAGCTAAAATACAATAACAACATATGCATGAAATGTGTTGGCTCTGTTATATTAAGAAAGTGAAAGATCCAATCATACATACAACTATGACCAACCACTAGTCTCAACAATGGAATGTTACAGTCACTGCCGCCTGCTCCTCCAAAGAGATATACTAGCTCTGCACTATGGAGAAGCCAAGGCTCATTACAATAAACTCCAAGCTTTCTCGAAGATACACCTATAGGATACTTGGCTTCCAAAAGCATGTACAATGAGTTATGAGGTTCTATAAATAGAAAAGGGTGGGGTGAGCCTTGACATTCCCCTTTGTGACTCTTCACCTACCCTCATGACTCTTCAACTACTATATGACTTTTACATTCTACTATCGACACTTGGTCTTTCACTTTCACAAGATGTTACATTACAATATGCACATGTACCCATGTGAGACAAAATAGGCTTGAGCAAGCAATGCAAGATATCACTAAGACTTAGACAGCTGTGGGAAGACTAACTCTTTTACATCCTCCCAATGATCGATAGTGGCGAACTGATGCCAAGCTTGGTAGTCCATTATGGTGCCTGCGTGCTCAATGGTGACATCCTGATGAAAGTGCACTCTTGCCTATGTTGTATTTCGGTACACTACTTTGGCACCTCTATCCAACTCAGCTGATAACATGCACATCATAGTCTTGAGTGTAGCCAGACTAGCAACATACTGATGCATAGTGTTTGCACTGATCTTCAAGTATGCATTGGTGGCTATGCGCATCAACTCATCAAAGTACATGTCCATCTCCAGTCGGACTTGGTTCTTTGACTTCGCCTCAGTGAATGTGCCAATAGATGGGATTGCGTGCACGTGCACAATGACATCCATGCTTTTGAACACTCGTGCATGTGAAGCCTACGAACTGGTTATGAGCTGCGGGAGTTCCTCCTAGTTACGGATCTGACTCTAGATGTGTGCCTTCAACTCTAACGCCTTTGGCTTCATCATCTTTGTAAAATTCAATGGGGCTCCCTTGTACCTCATTTTCCATGTTTGCATGTGATAGACAACACTATGCATATTTGACAAGATGTGTTCTCTCCTAGAACAGCGCTGCTGACAACTGTTGAGATGGACAACTAATTTATGCACGACGACAAATCTGGAATACAACGTCTTCATGATTGCTTTGAGAGATGATACTACATCTAGTATTTCTCTCCTCAACTGTACTTTGACGGATGTTGTAACCTGTTCTCCTCCCCACTTGGCCATTTCTAAGTCCTTAGCCATGCGCTCGTTCTCTTCTATCAATAATAGAACACTCAAGCTGGTGGCTTCAGCATATGCTCTGGTAGCATTGGCAAATGTTGTTGGATGCTTGCACACATTGGTTATGATCACTCATTCCTCAAACTCTGTAGGATATATGTGGACATCCATCGTAGGCACTCTGCATGATTGTACAACTTTGTGTTGTGAATTGTCAAAAGATATGTTGTGCATCTCTGCTTCCGGATTGTCTTCAAGGATCTCTGTGTCTCCTTGATCGCTTGGGACTTGCTTTGCTTTCGAATCTAGTGAAGCCGGTGGGGTGACCTCTTGGTTCTAAGGCATGAGGTTAATATTTTGATCTGAATCTGGCTGGACCATATCCATGTCCATCTATTCAATCTCTTGAGTTAAGTCCTATTCCTATGACTGCTCACCTTGTCTTCTTTGTGTCAGCTGCTCAGATGAGTCTATAACCTTTATGGGTGCAGTTTCATCAATCTGTGCATGCTCCGCCTCTTGCTGTACCTGTTCCTTATACGCTTCCTTCTCTCTTATGCACAACTCCTGTTCTTCCCTAAGTTTCCACTTCAACTCCTGTAACTCCTTCTTTGTTTCCTCCATCCTCTATTTCTCTCTTAGCCTTTGCGTGATTCTCTTGTTGCGTTGCCACCTCTTAGCCTCAATCTCCAAAGCTACTTTCAATACAAGTGGATATGCTTTGAAATTACAACTTTGTTCTACCTCTGCGCTGTTAACAACCTTTCTCATGCCTTTGTCACATGCATGTATGCTACCCTATGTGGCTGTTGATGATGCTGCTCTCAGAGATTTTGCTTCCCTTTACTTTGCTAACCAATCTACAACTATGCCGACCGATTCATTGAGCCAAGAGGAGTGATAAAAATATATCCATGGGTCTTCCTCGGGCTACTGACACACCACGTGGATCCAAGGAATTTGCACTCTCACACAATGGTCCTTCACCAAGCAATGCGGGTCATATGGATTAAAAATTCTGGTGTCGAAGGTGAACCTTTTGAACTCCTCCATCTTGGCCTCAACAAGCTTGAGATTCCATATCTCATACAACCTGATCCACAAAGTAAGAGCAGGCCAAAGTGCCTTCTTCTTCCTGTGTAGTCTTGCTGACGACTGTGTCAAGATGTGATATGACACCTCTTGCATGAGGAGCTTATCCATGGAAAAATTCAGTAAAACATGCAGAGCCTTCTACATGTTGTACATCTGTATGAAGGTTCCAAGGGGTGAGGCATACCAATCTGCTATGTCGATCAATGCCTCCATTGTTGCTTGTGACATGAAAGGTCGATCCTGCTCAAATATCATTTTGTACACCGAGGTGACAAAGTGGTCTGAAAACTGTATGATAACTCCACGGAAGCTGCATTCATAGAACAATCTGCAATAAGTACGCACAAGGGTTTCCAAAGGTGTCCATGCCCAACCAAAACCTCGGAACTGTTGACGGGCACAGACTGCATCCAATATGTAAGCGGGCATGTATATCTCCACTTGTTGACCCTTGGGCAGATGTCGAGCTTCTGTCACCTGTTACTTTAACCTGAGATCCAACATATCGGACTAGTTGCAAGGTCTTCCTTCACTAGCCAGTTGGTCCAACGCAATCACCCAAATTTGCGGGAAGGTCTTTGTGCTCTCTTGGCCGTATAAGTGGCATGCAAAGATGACCAAGTACTGATATGCCTTCTATAGTATCTTCATATTGTAAACCTGGATGGGTTTTGTCTTGAACTTGCCTATCTCTTTCGTCCAGCTCTTTAAGATATCTTTTGAGTTTGCACTGCTGCTAGTTCTACTGAAGGGTTTCTCCATTGTGATCACTGACTGTGGAAAGCGATACATTTCTTGAAAGTCCCTTGCCCTGAAGGTAGCAAGATTTGTTCTGCTAGCACTGCTCAACACCATTTTCTCGAGATCAGTATGCGAGACAATCCAGTGGATCATGTCTGCACATGGAAATGCGGGATACCTACATGCAATCCAATACAAGCCAGACTTGTGGATGTTGACATAGACCTTGCGGTCTTCCATATTTTCCTCAAATGTGCCTAAGAATGTATCATTGATGTCCTTCCATTTCATCTTGATATCTTTGTCTATGAAAAACTTGGTGTCTTCGTAGATAGGCAAGCTCATAGACACTTGTTCAACTACATCTCTAGTTGCGCTCTCGACGGTGTCCTTTGACCCTGCTCTCTTGGAGGCCATTGTACCTGTAGTGCTGAGAGATAGATGAACACCTGTGATACCTGGAGACATAGAAACACTCATGGCAAGAAATATGTCAGTTGAAAACCAAAAGCAACTTAAGGACTAACATGCAACATACCCGGGTGACTGACTGGGAAGATTGCTCAATTTTCACTGGGAGGCTTGGGAGACTTATTACCAAAACTATGCAAGGCACAGCTCGGGTTGTTAAGATTCTGATTGACTGCTGGAATTGAGCAATGCATAGTACATCTGGCCTGTTGAGGATAGAAACTTCGTAATGCACAGTTTCAGTCAACAATGACATGTAAACCTAACAAACTACATTTGCATAGTTTCTGGGCCCAGCAAGGCACTACCTCGCATAATTGTGTAAAGAAAGCCTGGAGGCCAATGCTAGGCCAACTTTGCATAGTTTGTGGAGGGAAGGTAGAGCCTTCACTCTTAGAAATGTGCATTGCTAGCCAAGCAAGGTAAGGTTCGGGCCAAGGTAGCCTAGACCCGCCAACGGGCGATTGAAAACATGAAAAGTTCTAAATGCATGGCAAAGCTAAGTGTAAACAAGAGTGAATGATCATGCATGCAAAGAGTGAGTGAAAGATTTATAAAATGGGAAGACAAGCATGATTGTAAAGCGAGTCGCTGCAACGACGACCCTTAGGGCAGAAACAATGTCATGCATGCGACAACAGTGAGATGTAATGAAAAACTTGAAACAATGCTTCTACAAGCTAACATGCATTAAAATGATGGAAAACGTTCAACAAAACCAAGAAAGAAACATTCACACAAAGAGAAATACAAATAGTGATAGAAAAGCATCAAAAGACATGAAAAACAGACTTACCGAGAAAAAATGAGCTGAATGTGCCGAAGACTCCTAGATGCGATGTGGGATGTTAAAGCTCCAAGATCGATGTGAGGAATGAGCTCTGCAGTGTTGAATAAATAAGTTTGATAAGGATGAGGCTTATGATGTGCATGCCACAAATCTAGGAAAAAGCGACACTTGGTGGGAAGTTTCTAAAACGATCTTTGCATGTAACCTCCAACTTCTAAAAATAGATCCCTAAAATCTAGGGATGATTTTTTGCTTTTTTTCTTTTTCGGGGACAGAAGCCCATGCATGAAAATTAGGATTGCTCAGTTTTGGGGGGAACCGGTCAACCTGAAACCACATGTAACAGTCTGCAAGCCTGGGGATTAAATTTGTGCAGTTTCTAGGCTGAGAAAGACTGGTTTTCCCTCATGCATTGCCCAATTTCTGGACTGAAGCCCTAGATGTCAGCCAGAATTACACAATTTCTAAGTCGAAGCTTAGTGTTGGGTTGAATTACGCATTTTCCAGAGGGAAGGCTGTATGGCTGGATTGCGCATTTTTGGAGCCCAGTAGGCAACCCAAATGAATTGTACAATTTATGGAGGGAAGGTTGGTTCCCCTCTAGAATTGTGCAATTTTCCAAGTGAGCACCTCATTCAGGAAATTTACTATGTCTGGAATGATAGCCTATGGGTGGGAGGCCAACAAGTTGACCAACACAGGCTGGCAAGCCATTAAAACTCAGTTGAAGCCTATGTACTTGGATAGTGCAAAACATGCTGCTAAGGATAGTTGGTAGGGAGGCTCCAAAATGAAACTAAGGAAAAATTTTGGAGGGTGGTTGTAGCTGCTATAATACTTTCCTAGAAATTGGGAGAGTAGGAGGCACGGGAAAAGCAAACTTGATCCGGGGGAAATAGAGTATAATGTCAATATCTCTATTCTTCTATGAGTTAGGCCTACCCAAGGGGTATATGTATACCACCTCAAATTGGTTATTTCAATTAGGCCATGGGCTCCTGTAGGTGGACTCTCAGTAAAAGTTGTAAAGCCCACGCGAAAAATTGCATTTTATTTTATTTTTTCAAATTTAAAATTGTATACATGGGTATAGTTTTATGGGACCCACCTATGTACACATTTTTGTGTGGGTAGAATCGTGTATGGAATTTGAAATATGCTTTTTAAAATAAAGTCAAGTCTATAAGGGTAAAGGGACTGCCAAGGCCATATAAGAGCATTGATTTTACAAGAGTGCTGAATGATGCCCCACTATGATAGTCATTTCAAACTTAATTAACTTATTCTAAGGTCAAACAATGTCTAAGGATTGAATCAACTCCATGACGATATAGGGTATCACCAATGATCAGATAAATCTTAGCAAGGTGATGTAATTTTTGACGTCTTTCCTTAGAAAAAGACTGAGGGAACTTTGAAATATGGAGACGTACAATGATTTCCCCATACCAAGGGTCTTGCGAGGAGATAAGAAAAATTTATTCATCCTGAAATGGTTCTTCATAAATGAAATCTCCCTCACAAGGAAATTCTGAAATTAATTATGCAAAAACCAAAGATTCCTTTGATTTGGATGACGAACGCGAGATCAAATCTTGTAAAATTACAATAAACTTGTTTTATTTGCCCCCAATGACTTTCCTTCTTAGGAAAAATTGAAATGGATTGATGTCAACAATTAAAAAGGTTTTTCTCAGCAAAATATAATGACAGAGTCGTTGAACAACATGTACTATTTCTAAAGTCAATTTCTCAAAGAGAGAGTATCAGAGTTCAGGACCGGCGAAGCCATGACTTAGATAATAAATTACATGTTCTCTAAGGCCATTGTCCTCCTGAACCAGAACCATACATATAGTTGACTCTACCATTGTGAGATACAAAAATAAATCCCTACTATAATTAGGTGGATTCAGAAGGGGAGCAGAGGTCAATGACTTTTTCAAAGCATCGAATGAGCGTTAGGCGAATTCATCCCAAATAAATGGAACTCATTTCTAAAGTAAACACATAAATACTTTTGTAATCTTAGCGTAGTTCACGATAAACCTCCTTAAAAATCTTTCTTTTCCTTGGAGACTTTTAATTTGACGAATATTGGATGGGGTAGGCAACTGAATTATTGCCTCAACCTTGAAGGGATCATCCCAAATCCCTTCATTAGAAATGATGAATCCCAACAACCAACCATATGTAACAAAGAAAATGCACTTATTAGGGTTGCCCAATATTTTATAATGATGACATATTTCAAAAACCAAATGATGATGCTTTGGATGTTCCATTCTCTTGCAAGAGCGGGCAACTAAATCATCCAAATAAGCCTCAAATAATGTGCTTGATGTTGTGGAAAGCATATGACATAGCCCACTGGAAAGTAGCTCTAGCATTTTTAAGGCCAAAAGGAATTTTATTATATGAAAATGTACCCCGGGGACAAATAAACAACATTTTATGTTGATCTTAAGGATGGATTATTATTTTCTTATATGCATAGAATCCGTCCATGAAGGAAAAAATATTATTTCTAGCACACTCATCAATAATTTGATTTATAGGAGTGGGGAAATTGTCATTTGGACATGCTTTATTTAAATCCTTGAAATCAATGCATACATGAATTGTTCCTTTTTTTTCTAGAGGGACACGATTTAGGACCCATTCAGTAAGAGGAACAGGGTAGATGAAACCTGCTTTAAGCAGTTTCTCCACTTTTGCCTTAATGGCCACAACTTTCCTAGGGTTTACTGACTAAAGCTTTTGATGCATAGGTTTTTCATTTTCGTAAGTCTTGAACTCATGTTAAAATATACTAGGATCAATCCTAGGAATTTCCTCATAAGACCAAGCAAATACATCTCTAAATTCCTTGAAAAGGTCGGTGTCTATCAAAAACTATTCAAGGGAACAATTGGTGATGATGAAGATATTTTCAATGAAATTGGGGTTCTTGGAAATGTTCACCAGAATAGTTTCCTAAATATTAGCCATATTACCTTCGACAAAGATATGTGACGGAGCCAAAGGGCTTAAAATTTTTTGAACACTTCCATGAGAAGAAGGACTATACAAATTAGATTCAACTTTACGCAAGTTAGGGAGAAAACATGACCGATGATGAAAATCATCCCACGACATTTCTACACAAGTCATTACTTCTAGAATTTCCTCCAGACGGGTGCCACATCATTATCCAAATCCTCGGATGAAACAAGCACTGGATCAAAATCTGCAGTATTAAGAATGTCTTCAAATGCAATTTTTGTTGTAGATATAGGATAAGTCATTCCACTCACTTTCTCTTCTTCTAATGTGGCAGTAGGAGTGGGCAAGGTCCAAGGATGCGAAAAATAATGAGTTCTAAAATATCATTGTTGAGGGAACACCCTAGAGGATGAGATGGCATTGATGTATACAACAGGAGATGGAAGATCAAAAGTACCCATGAATGAGGAATTTATTCCAACTCCTAAATTCTTAGTAGGATGCTTAGGATTCTTCACTAAGGGGACAATAGAGTTAGCAGATGCATTTGGTTCAGTGGAAGAATAATATAACTGATCAACCGTAACTATTCTCCCTTCATGAGGAAAACATAGTATGTGAAACAAAGATGAAAGTACGACATCCATTGCATATACCCAATTCTGACCCAATAAAATATTATAATCAAGATTGGCATCAAGTATCTCTACTTTCAAATTAACAACCTTTCCCCCTACACCAATAAGGAAGGAAAACAACATCCCATGAGGCCTATGAGAATGACGATCAAATGCGGTTAGAAGTGTAGGAGAGTGAACTGCTTCAGGCGACCCGATATCTTTCCAACATGACATAGATATGACACATGTGGAAGCCCCTTCATCAACTATGGTATAAAATATGGTCTTCTTATGATATTTATATTTAATTTGAAAAGCCATGTGATGAGGGAGTCTCTTTTTGAAATTTGACATATCAAATGTAATCACTAGAGATTTTTTCGGGTCAACTGATCTAATTGGAGTGAGAAAAGCACTCCTTTATGAAGGACACTACTAGAGTACCTCCAATGCCAACATAGCATAGGAGCTTTGAGATAAATATTATGGAATAGTTCTAAGCAACCCTAGTGTTTAGATTATAAGTCTATCATTTTGAGGAGCCTTTTGGCATTCGAGGTATAGGTTCCATTGCAGGCCTCTCAATATGAAGAGGTTTTATAGTATCATAAGTAGTTTTTTCCTTAGAATATTTTGTTTATCCATGATCATGAACTCTTACTGAAATATCAACATGAGATTTTACCATATAAACATTCGATGCAAATTCCCATTTTTGGTTGCCCCCTGTAGGGATTCCAGTATTAGCATTCTTGCCAACAAGTAATCATTTCCCTTGGGGGAAAGGGTTAGTAAGCACAACCTGAGAACTAGAAAAACCTTGCTAGGCCAACAAGTGTTGATCATCTTGAATCATGGGGCAAAGATGAGTAAGATGATCCCCACTGCAAACCTTGCATGGGAATTTAACTTTCTTTTTGGAATCCTTCTTTTTCTCACCAATGTCCTCACTAGGTTTATTTTCATTCCCATTCCCTCCCTTATTTTTATTTTTCCCACATCCTCTCTTCTTCACTTCAAATTGTTGATTTCCTTTGGAATTCGAGGACTAAATGACATTATCCACCAAAATTTGAGAAGAGGGAGACATGGGTGATGTAGTCTACATCGCAGAAGAAAATTGTAATGACAACCTCTGTAATTGATTCACTAAAAAACTCGCCATATTAGTATCTAGTGATCCTGCAACTCCATCGACATGGGGGCTAGGTTTCAGTTTGGAGAGATCAATTTTATAGCTAGGAGCATCGAGCAATATCTTGTAGAGGAATTCAAACTAGAAATAAATCAGTTCTAACTATTAGGATCTAAAGATAGCTTGTTCTTCTGTGAACAGTCCTGAAAGTGACAAATCCTTGGATATTCCAGGCTATAAATATTTCAAAATCCATTCGAGAAGAAATTCATCAGGGATATAAGCCTTGATAAGTCTCTTCCTTATATGCCACTCTTAGATATGGTCAGAAATATGAGTGGCCTTTTCTTGCTCAAAATTGGACAGAAGTTTAGTTCTGACATCATAATGGATAGGAAACTAGAAGTGGTTAAGAAATATTGTAGCCAACTCACCAAATGTAGAAAATGACCCAACCTTTAATTTAATATACCATTTTTATGCATTTCCAATTAAGGTGCATTGAAACAGTCTCAACATAATTGAATCATAAAACAAGTAGTTTGATGAGCACCATAAATGGAAAATTGTTACATGTTTTGTTGGATCTTCTCCAGACTTCCCTTAAAATTTGTTATGTCTGATGGAAGTTTGGTAGGGACCTGGGTCTAAGCTAGATTGTAGTGGATCAAATCATTAGTTAATTTTGAAACATATGGAAAATTAAGAGTTTCCAAGGATGGTAAGGGCGATGAGATTGATGATTCCAAGCTCCATGAGTAGAATTCCAAAAATTAGGAAAAGGGTATCCTATATTTTGAGAGGCACTAGGCTACCAAGGATGACTCATTAAAGAACCTAAACTATAAGGAAAACCTTGCTGTCAAGGGGTATATAGACGGTATCCTTCCCCTACTGTAGGATTATTATCCATAGGAAAATTTACTCAAAGTGGAACATTATATGAAGGGGATAGCCCTTGGTAAGGATTCCAGGCACTAGCCAAAGGAGGAAAAACCAACAAGGTGCTGACAGTGGGAAAGGGCATGCTCCCCTACTGACCAAATAATTGAGAAATATTCCCAGACCCAAAACCACTAACAAAAAGACATACCAAGCTCTAACTCCCTTGAAATTGAGAAGGATTAATATTTTGAGCATAGCCAGAGAAAGGCATCGATCCTATATTCAATAATGGATTGGAAGGAGGAACATGTCCACTTCCAAATGTGAACCCTTGTAACGATGTGAAACCACTAGCCATCAAAGTCACAAATACCGAAGCAGTAGAAGGTAAAGTTGATGAAACTGGGGGAATCCCACTAGAAGGCATTCCAAAAGGAAGAGTACCAGTGAAAATAATAGAAGGTTGGGTGCCCCCACTCAAACCAGGAGTGGAGGTAGAGCCAACGATTGTCATTCTAGGTGCAATGGGAGGGATAGAAAAAGTAACTCCTCCTATAGCTGAAGAATGATTATGCAGACCGACTATATCGACAACCACAGAAGCATTACTAACATTGGCCATTGAGAAGAAAGAGGGAGAGTGAATAGGGTTAGCCGATCTATGATTTAGAGTACCCAAGTATGAGACAACATAAGGAAGGTGAGAAGGAATAGGTTCTTTATGATTCCCAGGGGAGTCTGAAACATCTTCAATTTCTACTTCGTCTTTCAACTGGAGGAGTATTATAGTAAGAACCAGAGCATTTCTGCATGTATAATGGGATAGAATAGGTACTCCCTATGAAATAAGAGCCCTGGGTGAAGGATTTGTCTCCATTGCATTATCTTTCACTGGTTCAAAATAAACAACAGAATTACTCCTATACCTTCTTGGTGAAGGCTCGACACTCATAGGTGAAATCCCGCGAAGCCTTCTAGATCGATGATTTGGTCGATCAACCACCTTTATATATAAAGAAAAATTAAAGACTCAAATCACCGAGGACATGCTAGGATCACAGAGCACTCTCTAAAAAAAAATCTCGTAAAGATACAAACAATAAAACAACTTCCAAGTATTTCCACTTTGGGTGATTAGGACTAGACACCAAAATATAGGAAAGTGAATAAAATGACATCCTGAAGGTAGTTTGGGATGATGAGGTCCCAAGCCTACAAGAAAATGTATCAAAAGAAGTTACACTGACCTCTAGAGAATAGCCTTTTTCGGTGCAAGTACCCAGTATTGGTAAGGGAACCCTCCAGAAGTACTATGAAAGTGATACAACATCTACTTTAGGTAGCACAATAATTCCGCCCATGTAGTCACTTGTGTGGTCCCTATGAAAAGAAACTAAGGTCACCATATCGTATAGAAGCTAGGCGGAATAGTTGTGGGCACATGATCCAACAAGTAGGAGAGGGGGTATCTCTATTTCCCTACCTTCACATGTCTTTGTGCTTGACTTTTTTGTTAGAGGAGATTTCCTAGAAAACTTAACGATACTAGATTTACACTTTATTAAACTTCTATAATTTTCAGTTTAAGTGGCTTTGGAGAGTTTACTCTCCACACACCGATTCCAAGGTCCTAAAATGCCCTAGACTAGTTGACGTTGGTATGAAAAAAAGAAAAAGTCTAGTTCATTTTAATTTAAGGGCTCATTTTAGTTGGTTGTTGTTTAGGACAAAGGGAAATGGACGTGAAATTGATGGTGTTATGATGCAAAATAAATCAATATAAAACCTAGGCTACATGAGAATTCAACTCTTCTTTTTCTTCGACGAAAGAGATTTCTACAAGGGTTCTACGAGAAACTTAATAAAGAATTTTCTTTTTTTGATTTGTCACTCACACATTCAAAATATAACAAAATGAACTACATTATATCTAAAATGCACCTAACCTAATGCACACTATTATGTAAATGCAAGAATCGAAGAGAACTTAAAATGTGAGAAACCATTATAAAAAAGACAAAGGAAAATCCAAACAACAAAGAGAAGAAAATCCCAAAGAAAAGAGCACTTCCCAAATAAAAAAGGACATTTGACCTTTTTACAACAAACTGCACATTTTCACAGCACGATTAGTATTTTTGATATCTTAGATGGATTAGTATCCAGTCAAGCACAGCACGATTCTCTTTACAGCTATGCATAGTATGTTTTTAGGTAGAATAGGGGGTTTTTCAATCAGGTTTGATAAACTGAACATATACTTCTTTTGGATGGGGGTTATATACTTTCGAAGGCCACCCGGTTTCCCTTCTGGGCGGGTGGCGCCATGTATATGTACATAGTTTTTTTCTTTTTATAGTAATAGAATCATGCCTCAGCTTACAAAAAAAAAAACAAATTGCACATTTTCCAAAACCCAAAAGACTACAAAACCAAGAAACAAAAAGAAAAAAAAGCAATAAGAAAATGGTTTTTCTTTTTCTTTTAAGAATATTGAACAAAATAAAAGTTCAAAAAGGGAAGGAAATCAAATATCTCAAAGCCAAAATCATGAAGAACACTCAAGTCCACTTGGTCACAAATATGATCATAAAGATTAAAATACTAGTGAAAACTAGATACTTACAACTTTAAAAAACTTGGCCAAAAAGATGCAAGAGACTCAGAGAATTAGAAAGACCTTAGAGAACTGAAATCTCACATTCACCAAAGAATCTCAAACCTTTTCGAAAAACAAGAAAGAGAAAGAAAAAAGAGCCAACTTCTAGGTTATAAAAGAAGCAAATTCAAGATTGGGTTATCAACAACTTCAACAACAATATATATATATATATATATATATATATATATATATATATATATATATATATATATATATATATATATATATATATATATGTTCCAAAGCCACGGAACAACTAGATACTTCACAAAGAAGATCTAGAACCCAACTTCAAATGCAAAAAGCTTCAAAAATTGAAAACCCTAGGTTGACATAAGCATTTCTCCAACAAGAAGAAAGACATCAGCAAAAGTAGTTACCAAGATGATTCCAGACCTCACAAATATTACAAAATCTTAATGAAATTTGATTAAGGCCTCAACAAATTCAAGAAATGAAATATTTTCATTTTTTTAGATATAGACATGAATGTTCAGACACAATTTTGTGTATATACGTGAATTTTTATGAAGAAACTAGCATATATGCTAGTTTCTTTGGAAGAAGATGTGTTTGTATATAATTGTCTACAGCAAAAAACGTGTATAAAAATGAAACTGAGGAAAAATAAAAATAAAGCCTAGATCTGAAAGATCAGGCTAAAGGACCAAATTACTCCAGACTTTAGAAGGTCGAAAAAACTAGGAAAAAACAAACTGAAAACCCAAATCAAATAAAACAACCCTTCTAGGAAATACTTAATGGTATTCCCTAGTGGAGTCACAAATTCTATTGGTGGGAAATAATACCTAAGGCCAGGGTTGAAAGCCTCAATAGAGAAAAATATATTAATCAAGAAAAAACACTCAATCTAGCATGTCAAACATTCGAATTATTAAGGTTGGACTTAGTAAATTACCATAGGGTCCTACATTCGAAGATGTTTCCATAGGGTCCAAACCCTATGCTTTGTCCAAGATGTGCATACCTACAAGTCAATCGCATAAGAATAGATAGAATATGTAATTAAAAGTACATCATAAGAATATGTTAGATCGTCATAAATAAAAATTTAGACTATCATTCATAAGATGACAACATATATCGAGAACAAGACATGAGCTTCTTTATTGATGAATAACAATAAGTATAGGATAGATACAACCTGATCAAGGACAAAGGAACTGATGAAGTATTCCTCCAGATTCGTCCAGCCTAAGCCATGAAGACAACCTCTCTAATAGATTCAAGAAGATGCTAGATAAAGGGACTAATAACCTTTACAAAGGAAACCAGGGTTTCCTAGAGATTGGGATGGCAGGAGGCATGAGAAAATCATACTTGATCTAGGGGAATCAAGTATAATGTCAATATCTCTCTCCTTATATCAATTAGGCCTACCCAAGGGGTGTATATATACCACCTCAAATTGGTTATTTCAGTTAGGCCACGAGCTCCTGTAGGTGGGGTCTCGGTAAAACCTATAAACCCCACCTGAAAAATAGAATTTTATTTTATTTTTCAAATTTAAAATTGTGTACAGGAGTATAATGTTCTGAGACTCACGTATGTATGCATTGTTTTGTGGGAATTATTTCGTATGGAATTTGAAATATACTTTTTTAAGATAAAGTCAAGTCTTCAAGGGTGAAGGGATTGCCTAAGGCCATATAAGAGCATTAGTTTTACAAGAGTGTTGAATGATGCTATGACACTTACTATGATGAGCCATGTCTCTATGGAGTTGAAACTGGGTGAATCAGATGGAAAACCACCATCCCTACCACTCAATCTAAGCATCCATTGACTTACCGAGCTTTAATATTACTAAGTGGGAACTAGACAAGGTAGAGGGAACTCTAGATATCATTGGAACACTTGAGTCACATGGAACCAACTCCAATTTCATTATCAATAATATGACTCATGGAAACAACTTGAATTTGGTTATCAATAAGATGGCTCATGGAATTAACGATTTAGAAAAGTTAAAGGGTCAAATATGTCTCCTTAGCTCACTCTTCCATAGTGCTACTTATTGTCAATATTGATATATTTCTAAATGCCTATTTAGCATACTTCTTGTTTTATTTCACTGTACAAATTCTACTATAATCCAGATAAATTTTAGTATATTTTTTTTTTCTTTATATATATATATCCTAGAGGAACCCAACAACCTTCTTGACATGTAGCTACTAGTGAACCTCTGGGTCTACATCCTATCCTCTTCTCTGTAAACCAGGTCACAGGGGGGATTTGAATCTTGAATCTCTCGGTTTTCACATTTTTCACATTATTCTATCACCAATTGAGCTTCCTCCTAGGACAATTTGAACAAATTTTATATGCCTAATCTAAACCATCTAAATAATCCTTTGCAAAATTAACGGAGGCATGGTTTCCTTTTTATCACACAAACTCATTTTAACCATAAATCTATCCACACTCCAATAAAGATAAATGAAGAATTAGTAATGAAAATTTTAAATAAGTAAAATATCTGTAATTAAAATGGAATTATAATATTTTATTTTATTATTAGTTGTGACTTAATTAATGTAAGTATCTCCATGTGAATAACCCACATTCAAACTCTTGCTAATATAAAAACCTTATATGTGTGAAGGAAGAAGGAAGATGTTAAGGGAGGTAGAAGGAAGAGTGGTTATTCAATGCCTCGATGAAACTATAGAATTAAAATTCTCATGGGGTTTGGAATATTGAAAAAATAATCATGTTGAATAATATGTGCTTCTTCAAGGTCTATTGCTAGCTCAGGAAAGCCATATCTCAAATATATCAATCACTGGAGATTTGTAATTGATCATTCAAAGTTTAATCAAGGGGATTTCCCCCCAAGTTTTTTCACTAAGAGAAATTATTAAGAATATTTGGAGATCACTTAAAATATTTGACTTTTATTAACTCTATAATGTTTTGAGAGAAGACAATGCTCTAGGAGATAAATTGGCAAAACCAAGTTCAACTCTAGCACAAGCAACCTTAAGAATTAATGGAAATGAAAAATTTTAATTACTTACTTACCTTATGGAGGGATTGATAATGATTGGGCAAGGACAAGTGGAAATATGTCAAAAAGAGGAGCATGCAATTGGAATCATAGGCTCAAGGAGGATGATGACGTTAGGTATACATGAGGAGTGATGTGGGCACATATTGCAAGGTAGTCAAGTGAGGGGAAGGATGGATTCAATTATCTTTTTTCTTTGACAAATACATTAATATACTTTTGTGGTACAAAATGAGGTGGATTCATAACAATTTGAAGGAAAATGGAAGATCTTAGTCTTAAAATTCTATGTGGAGGGATGTAATCCTAGCATCATGCATGTTTATAGTTCATGTGATTATAAATGTCAACGAGTATCCTTGCAAAAATGGAAGGTTTGGATTTTATTTTGGTTGAAGATGGACAATGGAACATATAGCTAGCTTGTCCAGTAGTCAAGGGAGGAAGAAAATGAGCTTCCCTATGTCAAACTGCTAAGTTCATAATTTGTAGCCCTGTGTATCTAGAAATTGCTAGATTTTTCCCTCCTTCAAGTTTTGCAAGTAGCAATTTGTGCCATTTGTTGACAAAATTTTCTCCTAGTGGTGCACATAATACTAGGAAGAGGATTGGTAAATTTAACTTGGTGGAGACGTGTTTTTTTTTCAATTCTTTCTCTTTTGGACAATAAATCTTTGGGTTCCTATTTATCCATTCAGTTTACTTGATTCGAGGATTAATATGGTTTTTAAATTGGTTGAAATTACCAAGAGTTTTGTGCTTCTTTCGAAATAAATGATGTAATTGGGGGGATCCATGTCTCAAGGAAACCAAGAATTTTTGTCGAAGCCCATAAGGAATTGAGACTTAGGAAGTTATCAAAGGAGTTGGAGTACTCTCTAGTTATATTAATAAGTCATCAACAAAGTGTATTAAGATGTTTTGAGGTTCAATGTTTAAATTATCAAATGGGTCACTGTGATTTCTTAATACATTTTATTGATTTATAAAATATTGGGCACATTATAATAATTCAACTCAAAATATTCAATGTTTATAATGGAATTTTAAAGGGATTTAAAATCCAAAACCTGCTTTGTTCACTGGATACAAGTTGTAATTTGGAAACTTTGTGCCTAGGTAAATATTTGTGGGCTTGACTGTTATCAACTCCTTCAGTGGGGGAATTGCACCTTATTGGGATACAACAATGATTTTGGGAGGATATCAGGGCTAGAAAGAACATAGTTTGGGGTTCTCTCTAGGAGGTCCAATTATTATTTAGGTAGACACTCCCTCTATGTTACTAAAAACATGCCTTAACCCTCAAACATGGGCATGAAGTAGTTATTAGAGACTATCACACAACTCCAAGAAGAAATTTGCACTCTTCAATTAAGATGAAACTAGTTGTTATCCAACTTAACCACCATCATGGAATGAAATGAGCTATCAAATATTCACCAACAAATTTAGGGCATTCATTCAACTATGAATATCCAACATCTTGACTCATCTTCCTCCAGCAATGATTTAATTATAGTTGCTTAACTAATCCATGATCTCAATGCAATAGTCATGCCTCCAATTGAGAGCTCAGGGGGGGGGGGGGAGGGGCGGGGGGCCGGGTGGGGCGGGTGGGTGGTGGGGGTTGGGGGGGGGGGGGGTTCGAAGAACGGGGGGAAAGGAATATTGTTGACACCCTGAATTAGTTTCTCTTTTTTATCGAAATGATTTATCTATGAGTAGGTGATCATATAGTTCGTTTCATTTCATTTTTAAAGAAATTTAATACATAAAGTTATTATTATATTTTTATATTACATTGACTTATAATTTTCCCTCTTAAATTTTAAATTAAAAATAATATAATAATAATAATAATAATGATGTAAACTTAAATTGCAACCTAATTTAATGCTAATTAAATCTAATTTATTCATAATTGTTACTTAATGGTTAGAATAGTCATTTCCATGTAAACAATCCATGTTAAAACGAAAATAATTGTAATTTACTTATATATGTGTAGAAACATGTTCTTATGCTCTCAATCAGTTAAGTATTCAAGAATGGATGAGTTAACAGGGCCTGGAAGGGAGCTTGGTGCCCATGGATGAACAAGGGATTTTTGAATTGAGTTTCTATGCGGCGGAACTTGGCGCCCATGGATGAGGCTCGGGAGCTGGATGCTGCGGGTCAGAAGCCTCTGGGGTGTGTAGTTTCTTTTTTCTGCTATCATAACGCCGTGAATGGATTCTGGTCGGTGTGAAGAGCGGGAGAGGCTTCACGAAAGCGAGTCGGTGGATATAGAACCAACGTTTGAAGACCTTCTCGCCTGCTGGGGACATGATGTGTCCGAGGAAAACCTGCTCTATTTCTTTCCGAATAGTGCAGTGAAGTCAGGTTTCCTTGACAAGGCGGTGGAAGAAGGAGTATTGATAAAAGGCGCCCAGGAAAGGATACCTGTAAAAAATATGATGTTGAAAGGAATGCTTCCCAGCCTGACAAGGTCCATGTCCAATGAAGAGGCAGGAGGGGAGCCGAACGGATCCGGAGAAGAGGGACAAAAGCGAAGTCTGGTCTCAGTCTCGGCTGTTGGGGCAAATAGGATGGTCGTGGAGTCAGATGAAGACAACATTTTTCCTGCTGGAAGGCGATCTAAGCTGTTTGAGGCAGCAGAGGGAGAAGCCAAGATGGAGGTAGTGGGTGGGAAGAGGAAGAAGTCCAAACTCTTCAGAAAAAAGGAGGAGAGGCCTAGCTGCGTTTTTGGAGTGGATATCCATATAGACCAGGCGTTGGAAGCCTCGGAAACCTTCTTAGTTGGCAGAGTCCGTGGAAGAAAGTTCTCGGCTGCCTTCATCAAGGATTGGACTCAGTCAGAATGGAAAGATGCTCCGGGTCAGCCAGAAGAGATCAAGATTCTTGACAGAGGTTGGTTTTGCATTCGGTTTGGGCAAAAGGAGCATGTCGAATGGGTGTTGGAAAAGCACTGGAGTTTAGGGAAGAGGCCCATCTTATTCAGGAAATGGACACCCCTTTTCGATGCCCAGAAAGAAAAAACGGCGGAGTCTCCAGTCTGGGTCAAATTACCAGGTCTCCCTATTCAATTCTGGACCGACTCGGCCTTCTCTTCAATTGGAAACACGCTGGGTAAGTTTCTCGACACGGACAGAACTTATTTACGCACTCATGACTGGAGCGCTGCCCGCCTTCTGGTAAGTTTAAATCCCAGAGAAGGTTTGGCGGATGCTATGCTCCTGAAGTATCGTGGTCTAGAGTTTATTCAGACCCTGGACTATGAAAACCTCCCTTTCAGATGTCATCGCTGCCATAATTATGGACATCTGGCCCGGGAGTGTCCTCTTGGACATCGTCGTCGTCGAAGGCAAAGGAAAAATGGGAAAAATCTGGAGGAAAAGAAAAATCAGAAGGTATTCACTCAGAAAGAAGGGGCTCAGATCAATGAGATGTTGGCATTATGATTCTGGTATGGCTCTATGTTACAGATGTTGTACTTGATGGCAACACCCTCAAGTGGCAATGCTCTGATCAGGCTCTCAAAATGTTGAAAATTAAGAGGTACGCAGGAGAATAGTTCAAAAGGTGCGTACACGCAGGTACACCATGAAGGGACTGCGACCAAACACGCAGGTCACCCATTCAGAAGGTGCGTACCCCCAGTTCACTTACTTCAAGGCAGAGAAGCGCGTTCACGTGGGGTTTCCTATGTTTGGCCCATGGTATTTAGCCCGCCGTTCTTGATTCTATGGTTTTGGCCCATGGTATTATTTTATATTATTATTATTTTTGAGCCCCATGTTTTAGGGCCCCTTGTATTGGTGATCTATGGTTTTGATCCATGATTTTAGGAAGAGCTTGCCTATATAAAGCAAAGGAGATCACTTGGCTAAGTATCTTTTTGAAAATTGAATATCTTAAGATCTGAAATATTGGGTTATTGTCTTAAAAGCTTGATCTATATAAAAGTGAAGTTGAAAGCGAATCTGTGAAGGGTGATCTCTCGAGCGCATGAACAGATCTGGGCATCTAACGATCTGTAGCACACTGGTGGACTGCCAATTTCGGCCCTAACCAGAGGTACGCAGGTGATTAACAGTGCAAGTGCATGGGTACGCAGAGCAGAAGAAGGCGCACTGCGTGGGTACGCAGAGCAGAAGAAGGCGCAGTGCGTGGGTACGCAGCGCGACAGAGGATCAGGTGCGTAGGCACAGGGAAAGTACGCGGCGCTTCAGAAGCCGCAGGTGCGTAGGTACGCGGCGCGATAGCATCTGTGGGTGCGTGGCTACAGTAGCAGTACGCGGCGCGATAGTATCTGTGGGTGCGTGCCTACAGTAACAGTACGCAGAGCGATTGAAGAAACAGTGCGTGGGTACGCGGTGCAGCAGAAGGGTCTCTGCGTGTATACGCAGGGGAGCAGAAGGTGAAGTGCGGAGCCACGCAGACCAGAGAAAGAAAAACTGCGTATCTGTCTTAAGATCTTTTGTTGGCTGACTTTTCTCTGTTGATAAGGTGTTCTGGGTTCTGTTTACTGTTATTGTTGATCTGGTTACTGCAGTTGACTGGGTGATTTACTTGTACTTGATGATCTCTTGATGTTTATGGATCCAGTTTGAAAATTTATGAAAAGTGGTCCTTGAAAGAAAAGAAGTAGGGAGTTGTAGCTCCCTTCCAGGAGAGACTGGAAAACGAGAGAGAGTTGTAGATCTCTGCAGGTTGCAGCCTGCGTACTGGTAAAGGACTGCACCAGTACAAAACCATTGTAAAAAGAGTTTCTAATTTGAAAGAAGATAGAGACATATTGCAGCAGGTGGTTTTCACCCACATTGGGTTTCCACCTTACATCTGGTGTTCTTTGGTGTGACTATCTGTTTTCTTTGTTCATGCTCATTTTTTTATGATACTGACATGCAAAAATAATTCAAAGTATAAATAAGGAATATTTATTAAAAGAACTAGATAATACTGATTCACCCCCCCTCTCAGTATTATTTCCAACAATTGGTATCAGAGCAGGTCCTTCAGAGAAGCTTGATCGCTTGGAGGAAGATCATTCATCATGAGCAACTACGAGAGGGAAGCATCAATTAGGCCACCAATCTTTGATGGGACAAACTTCAATTATTGGAAGGTAAGAGTTACTGCCTATCTTCAATCTCTTGGTACAGAAGTTTGGGATATCATAGATACAGGCTACACTTTTCCTTCAGCTACTCCTACAGATTCGGCCGAGAAGAAGAAATATGAAACAAATGCTAAAGCAGTCAATACTCTGCTAGGATGCTTATCTCAAACAGAATTCGTAAAGGTTATGCAATATAAATCCGCAAAGGAAATATGGGACAAGATTGTCTTGAGCTATGAAGGTGATGAACAGGTAAAGCGTGCTAAACTTCAAACCCTCAGGATTCAGTATGAGAATCTTAGAATGTATAATGATGAAAGTGTGGCTAACTATTTTCTTCGGGTAGATGAGATTGTTAATTGCATGAAAAACTTGGGTGAAGAAATAAAAGAGGCTATTGTGGTTGAAAAAGTTCTAAGATCATTGTCCCCAAAGTTTGAATCTAAAGTGTCTGCAATAGAAGAAAAGGAAAATCTACGAATTCTTACTATGTCTCAGCTACACGGAATTCTAACTGCTTATGAAATGAGAAAGGGAGGTCCATCAGACAGAAGAGAAGCTGCTTTCAAGGCTTCAGGCAAAGGAGACTATTATGAAGCAAGTCACGTGCCAGAAGAAGAAGAAGAAGAATCAAATTTTGTCAGAAATCTTCAAAGGGGTTCTGGAAGGTTCAGAGGTATGTTACCTTTTAAATGCTTTGCTTGTGGAAGAGTAGGTCATTATGCTGCGAAATGTCCTTACAAGGATAAAGGAAAGGAACCTACTAGATGGAACAAGAAACAGATTGCCAATAAGAAAAGCTACTACACTCATGAAGATAGTGATGGTCTATCAAATAGTGATGAAGATGAATGAGGTAATGACTATAAACTTTTAATGGCATTTGAAGATGATGATTACATGGATGCTATAGATGTGGATAGCTTTCATGAAGAAATTTCTAGACTCAAGACATGTATAGAAGAAAAGAATATGATCATTGATACTCTACAATTTCAGATTGATGAAAAAGAAAAATATCTTGAAAAGTTAGAAGGTGAAATTGTTGGTCTTAGAAAAGAGATTGAGAAAACAAAGGCTATTAATCTTAAGTTTGTCAAAGGATCTGAAACTCTGGATGAGATCATCAATGTACAACGTTCTCCTCTAAACAAGACAGGTCTGGGCTATATTGGAGAAACTTCTCAAGCATCCACCTCAAAGAGTTATCTTGATGCAGCAAGAAGGAATGAGCAAAAGCACAGTGGAGATCACCAGGTAAAGCAGGGACCAATTACAAGCAAAGACTATCAGGGAAACCATGGGCAATCCGTCTTAAGGATGAACAAAAGCTACAACCAGCCACAGGTAAAATCCTCTCAATTTTCTTCAAGAATGAATGACAATAGAAATTACAATCCTTTGGCCGGAAGATTTGATAACCGTAGGAGTTTCTTCAATGGGCAATGCTTTTCTTGCCATAACTTTGGTCACAAAGCAGCTCAATGTGTTGCATATAAAACGATCATGACTAGAGAAGCTCAAAAACAAAGAAGTATGACAGGGATTACAAAAAGGACCTATAACAACTTTTCGGTTCTTGAAAATGAAGTTGAATGTTCTATTTGCAATAACTTTGGTCATGAAGATTCTGAATGCAGGAGCAGGTTTCAGTAGACAAAGGAACAAGCCTCAAGCACCAAAACATGGAGAATAAAGGAACCACAAGCAGAAAGATGTGGGATAGCATTTTATGCAGAGGGACAGGAAAATCTATGGTACATTGACAGTGGATGTTCGAAGCATATGACAGGTGATAAAGAAAAACTTGAATCATATTCTGCTTTAGAAAAGGGAAAGAAAGTTTCTTTTGGAAATGATACTCCTGCAACTATAAAAGGAAAAGGCACTGCTCAGTTAAAAGAAAAGGTCAAAGCTGGAAATGTTTTGTATGTTGATGGATTGAAGCATAATCTTCTGAGTGTCAGCCAGATGTGTGATCAAGGAACCGAAGTAATATTTAGATCAAATGGATGTCTTGTTCGTGATCTTGATACAGGTAAAACGGTGATCAAAGGTAAAAGAACTCCAAATAATCTATTCATATATGAATAAGGACAACAACAATGCTATCTAAGCAAGGATGATGAACACTGGTTATGGCACCAGAGGTTGGGGCATCTAAGCTTTTCACAAATAAGGAAAGCATTCAAATATCAGGCAGTTCGCGGTCTTCCAGATATCAAAATTCCAGACAACACCATATGCAAATCATGTCAGTTTGGAAAGAAAACCAAAACTAACTTTCCAGAGAAGGAAGGATCAGCTAGCATGCCTCTTGAGCTTGTACATACAGATGTATGTGGACCATTCAGGAAAAGGACACCCCGAGGAGAAGAATACTTGATATTATTCATTGACGATTTCTCCAGATTTGTCTGGTTAGGACTTATGAAGCACAAAGATGAAGCATTCGAAAAATTCAAGTCCTTTAAAGCCTTGGTTGAAAATGAATCAGGATACAAAATTAAGTGCCTCAGATCCGACAGAGGTGGGGAGTTTACCTGAAATGAATTTTTCGATTTCTGTGAAGAACATGGGATAAGAAGAGAATTCTCTACAGCTAGAACTCCTCAGCAAAATGGAGTAGTGGAAAGAATGAACAGAACAGTCCAACAAATGGCTCGTGCTATGCTTGATGAGTCTGGAACTCCCGCAACTTTCTGGGGTGAAGCTGCATATGCTGCGGTGGTTATTCTCAACAAAACAAATGTCCGGGTGAACAGCACTCAAACTCCTCATGAGCTCTAGTATGGTGAGACTCCTTCGGTAAAGCACTTCAAAATCTTTGGGAGCAAATTCTATATTAAGAATACCGATGAGCAACTTGGCAAACTTGAACCTAGAGCAGATGAAGGCATTCTTCTTGGTTATTCTCCACACAGCAAAGCATACAAGTGCTACAATAAAAGACTTGGAAGAATTTTTGACAGCATTGATGTAGTGGTTGATGAGAAGGGATACATTCCTAGGCAAGTAAATCATGAACATATCGAAGAAGATGAAGACTACCCTCAAAGACGGAATGATGAAGAAGAAGAACCAGAAGAGCAGATAAGGATAGAAGAGAAGACTCCATCCAGATATGTTCAGAAGAATCATCCAGAATCTCAGATTTTGGGGCAGAAAGAAGCAGGTGTACAAACAAGAAGAACAGTTGCAGAAGCTTCAAGCTATTTGGCATTACTCTCTTCCACTGAACCACAAAATGTGAAAGAGGCATGCAAAGATGAATGTTGGGTGAAAGCAATGGATGAAGAACTTGAGCATATCGAAAAGAACAACACTTGGGAGCTGGTTCCTAGACCAAAGGATAAAAACGTTATAGGGACAAAATGGGTCTTCAAAAATAAATTGAATGAAAATGGAGAAGTAATTAGAAACAAGGCCAGACTTGTTTGTAAAGGGTATGCGCAGCAAGAAGGAATAGATTTTGAAGAAACCTTTGCTCCTGTTGCAAGACTTGAGGCCATCTGAATGTTCCTTGCTCTCTCAAGCTTTCAAAACTTCAAAGTATTTCAAATGGACGTGAAATCAGCCTTTCTGAATGGAGACTTGGAAGAAGAAGTATACATTGAGCAGCCAGATGGTTTTATTCTTGGAAATGATCCAAATCTTGTATGCAGATTGAAGAAGGCTCTCTATGTTCTCAAACAAGCTCCAAGGGCTTGGTACTATCGCTTGGACAAATATCTTCATCAACAAGGTTTTTCAAAAGGATCAGCAGACAGCAATCTTTATATAAAAGTTGAAAATGAAAAATTGCTAATACTTGTTGTGTATGTAGATGACATTATCTTTGGCAGCAATGAAGAAGCTATGAGTCAAAGCTTTGCCTTGGTGATGCAGAAAGAATTCGAAATGTCCTTGTTGGGAGAACTGACATATTTTCTTGGTTTGCAAATCCAACAAAAAGAAGGAGGGATCTTTTTGTCTCAAACCAAGTATCTCAAGCAGATTTTGAAGAAATATGGCATGGAAGATGCAAAACCAGTATGTACACCCATGGTCACAGGATGTAGCCTCAGTGAAAATGATGAATCAGCAGCAGTGCATCAACCAACCTACAAATCTATGATTGGAAGTCTACTTTATTTGACAGGTACCCGACCAGACATCATGCATGCAGTGGGAATAGTTGGAGGATTTCAAGCAAATCCGAAGGAAACTCATCTTCAGGCAGTGAAGAGAATCTTTAAATATCTTCAAGGGACTCAAAATTATGGCTTATGGTATCCTAGAGATACAGATCTCACACTTCATGCTTATACAGATGCAGATTGGGCAGGAAGCGTGGATGACAGGAAGAGCACAAGTGGTGGTGCGTTCTTTATGGGTTCCAGATTAGTATCTTGGTTCAGCAAGAAACAGAGTTTGATTGCCTTGTCTACAACTGAAGCAGAATATGTTGCTGCTGCATCTTGCTGCACTCAACTCCTTTGGATGATGCAGACCTTGCAGGACTTTCAAATCACTTGTACACCACCTATCTCCATCTTATGTGATAACACAAGTGCAATCAACATTTCAAATAACCCAGTCATGCATTCAAAGACCAAGCACATACCGATCAAGTATCATTTTCTCCGGGAACAAGTACTTGAACAAAATGTCAAGTTGGAGTATGTTCCTTCTAAGGAACAAGTTGTTGATATACTCACCAAACCATTGCCCAGGGAGACCTTTGAATACCTCAGGAAAAAGCTGGGGGTTGTTGATGCATCATCTTGTTGAATCTCTTCTGATGGTTGGTTGTATGCAAGGCTCAGTTAGGGCATATGCGTACATGTGCTAGGTTGCGGATTGGTTGAAGATCGAATGGCACAGGTTCAGGGGGAGCATATAATGCATTGTTGGCATTATGGAGGACGTACAGAAGAAGATCATGGATGCTGGTCTGAATATTGCTGCAATATGTCTCTATCTCTTTCATGGTCATTTATGGTGTTTGGTGGATTATGGTTCTTCTTTGCAGATCTGGTTCATATTCAGGGGGAGCATGTTCTTAGGGGGAGCATAACCCTTTTCCCTTGATGTCAAAGGGGGAGAATGACGTTGAAGTTTTTGAGGTTGCCATCAAGTCCAAAGGGGGAGATTGTTGGCATTATGATTCTGGTATGGCTCTATGTTACAGATGTTGTACTTGATGGCAACACCCTCAAGTGGCAATGCTCTGATCAGGCTCTCAAAATGTTGAAAATTAAGAGGTACGCAGGAGAATAGTTCAAAAGGTGCGTACACGCAGGTACGCCGTGAAGGGACTGCGACCAGACACGCAGGTCACCCGTTCAGAAGGTGCGTACCCCCAGTTCACTTACTTCAAGGCAGAGAAGCGCGTTCACGTGGGGTTTCCTATGTTTGGCCCGTGGTATTTAGCCCGCCGTTCTTGATTCTATGGTTTTGGCCCGTGGTATTGTTTTATATTATTATTATTATTGAGCCCCATGTTTTAGGGCCCCTTGTATTGGTGATCTATGGTTTTGATCCATGATTTTAGGAAGAGCTTGCCTATATAAAGCAAAGGAGATCACTTGGCTAAGTATCTTTTTGAAAATTGAATATCTTAAGATCTGAAATATTGGGTTATTGTCTTAAAAGCTTGATCTATATAAAAGTGAAGTTGAAAGCGAATCTGTGAAGGGTGATCTCTCGAGCGCATGAACAGATCTGGGCATCTGACGATCTGTAGCACACTGGTGGACTGCCAATTTCGGCCCTAACCAGAGGTACGCAGGTGATTAACAATGCAAGTGTGTGGGTACGTAGAGAAGAAGAAGGCGCATTGCGTGGGTACGCAGAGCAGAAGAAGGCGCGGTGTGTGGGTACGCATCACGACAGAGGATCAGGTGCGTAGGCACAGGGAAAGTACGCGGCGCTTCAGAAGCCGCAGGTGCGTAGGTATGCGACGCGATAGCATTTGTGGGTGCATGGCTACAATAGCAGTACGCGGCGCGATAGTATCTGTGGGTGCGTGCCTACAGTAACAGTATGCAGAGCGATTGAAGAAACAGTGCGTGGGTACGCGGTGCAGCAGAAGGGTCTCTGCATGTATACGCAGGGGAGCAGAAGGTGAAGTGTGGAGCCACGCAGACCAGAGAAATAAAAACTGTGTATCTGTCTTAAGACCTTTTGTTGGCTGACTTTTCTCTGTTGATAAGGTGTTCTGGGTTCTGTTTACTGTTATTGTTGATCTGGTTACTGCAGTTGACTAGGTGATTTACTTGTACTTGAAGATCTCTTGATGTTTATGGATCCAGTTTGAAAATTTATGAAAAGTGGTCCTTGAAAGAAAAGAAGTAGGGGGTTGTAGCTCCCTTCCAGGAGAGACTGGAAAACGAGAGAGAGTTGTAGCTCTCTGCAGGTTGCAGCCTGCGTACTGGTAAAGGACGGCACTAGTACAAAACCATTGTAAAAAGAGTTTCTAATTTGAAAGAAGATAGAGACATATTGCAGCAAGTGGTTTTCACCCACATTGGGTTTCCACCTTACATCTGGTGTTCTTTGGTGTGACTATCTGTTTTCTTTGTTCATGCTCATTGTTTTATGATACTAACATGCAAAAATAATTCAAAGTATAAATAAGGAAGATTTATTAAAAGAACTAGATAATACTGATTCACCCCCCCTCTCAGTATTATTTCCAACATGAGACCGATTTTCAGGCAAACGCTCACGAGTTGGGTCCGGAGCATGCGGAGGAAGTTGAAAATGAACAGCCTGGGGTTGCAGCAAGTGAATCTATATCAAACCCGCTATCTTCCCTTGGTATCTCAGCAGTCTCTGTAATGGATGGAACGAACCAGGCTAGTTCACTTCTTCCCCCCTCCTCCTCCTTTCGCTCTTCTAATGCTTTTCCTCATTCTTGTTGTGATGAGACGGGTCCTGTCAGGCAACTATCGAATGATCTGCCAGATCTGAAGAAGGGTCTAGCCCCATTAGACAGTGTTATAATGACCATCCCATCTTCTCCTATTCAGTCCTCTGTTCCCATGGATTCTGCCTCTTCTCTTCCTCCTGGAGTTGGGGGCCCTGAACCCCACTACAATCTTAGACCTTTAGCCATCAGGAAAGGGAAAGGGCCGGTTGTAGGAGGTCTGGAGCTGGATGTGGGGTCAGTAGGTCCGAGAAAGCTAAGAGGAAGGAAAACAAATCTGTCGAAGGCACAGTTGAAGGCTGTCATTGATATTGCTGGAGGGAAACAGATGTCTCTGCCAGGGGTGCTTAGAGCAAAGCAGTCACCCCCTGAGAGTTCTAGATGATCATTTTATCCTACAACTGTAGGGGTCTAGCTAGTCTACCCAAAAAACTAGCTCTGAAGGATCTGGTCAGGACCAACAAACCTGATATTATTCTTCTCCAAGAAACTCTGGGGAAGGGGGAAGAAATTTCAGGTTGTCTCTTCAAGCTTCTTCCGGGTTGGAGATTCCATGCAATCGATGCGAATGGACATTCGGGAGGGGTGGTTCTGGGTTTTAACGTGAAGGTGTTACGAGAGATCTCCTCTTGGGGATCAGAAAATGTTTTGGCTGTGGAACTTTTTTCCAACGAACTATGCATCCCTTTACTTTTTCTTAATGTCTATGGTCCTGTCTTGGACCGGGAGAGGTTCTGGAACTCCTTCTTCGCAAAGTCTTTCCTGTCGCACCCAAACCTTATTATCGGCGGAGACCTTAATTTTTCTTTGGGGTTGACAGAATCTTGGGGGGTCAGAGCCAGAGCAGATCCCCTTTCTGAGTTCTTTCAAAATAAACTGGCCTCTTCTCTCCTGGTGGATGTATCCCCAATAAAGTTGCGCCCTTCGTGGAGGAATCGAAGATTAGGAGAAGATTGGATCGGGAAGAAACTTGATCGATTCCTGATCTGTGAATCGCTGGCAGAAAATTTACAGGCGTTTAGACATTGGGTTGGGGATGGTGGTCTTTTGGATCATTTCCCTGTCTTCCTGGAAGTGAAGGGAGACTTCACTAAACCGGGTACTCCCTTTAAATTTAATTCTTCTTGGCTTTCGGATGCTTCCTATACTAGCCTCTTCCATAACACTTGGAAGAAAGATGTTCTTAATGAAGGTGAGAGTCGAAGTCAGGTTTTTATGGACAATTTAATAAGGATGAAGGCCGCCTCAAAACATTGGGCCCTCCAAAAGAAGCTGAAGGAAGAAGAAACCCTGAAACTTGTTAACTCTGAACTTGCCCTCCTTGAAGACCCAGACGGAAATGGCTATGGTACAGTAGAGTCTCGGGCTAGAATTCAAGAGTTGGAGATGGAAAGAAGGAGAATTCTTCAGCTCAGAGAGCAAAGCTGGCGCTTAAAAAGTAGAGCGATCTGGTTGCAGGCAGGGGACGAAAACACCAAGTTTTTTCAGAATTATGCCAAAGGGAGAAAAAACTCTAATACAATCTGGGAAATGAAGAAAGACAACGGTGAAATGGCTCGTTCTTTTGAAGATTTGGCCTCATTGGGGGTCAATTATTTCAAGAATCTTTTCAAAGCTCCAGAGGAAGTTTCTATTGCAGAAGTTATTAGAGTTGCCCAGATCTTTCCAAGATTCATAGAGGAGGAAGGTAATGATTCCCTCATGGCACCTGTTTCCAAGGAGGAGGTTGAAAGCGTCCTCAAATCTATGCAAAGGGACAAAAGCCCCGGCCCGGATGGCTGGACTGCCGAATTCTTCCAGCATTTCTTTGAATTCATTGGAGATGAGTTAGTGGCTGTTGTGGAAGATTCCAGGCGTTCAGGTTCTATCTATCATCCTTTCAATGCCACTTTTCTAGCACTCATACCCAAATCTGATCTTCCAGTTTCTTTCGGCGATTTCAGGCCCATTTCTCTGTGTACTTGTGTTTACAAAATTATTGCTAAAATTATTGCCGTCAGGCTAAAACCCTTCCTCTCTAGAAACATTTCCCCTAAGCAATTTGGCTTTCTAGACGACAGACAAATTCATGAAGTTGTTGGAGTTGCTCAAGAAACGCTTCACAGTCTAAAAATTGGGAAAAAAAAAGGAGTCGTTGTGAAAATTGATTTGTCTAAGGCTTATGACAGAATCAGCTGGTTGTACCTTAGGCTTCTGTTAACTCATCTGGGGTTCAGATATGATTTTGTAAGATGGATTATGAGCTGTGTTTCTTCTTCATCCATAGCTGTCCTGATCAACGGTGCAGCCTCCAGTTTTTTTAGCCCTGATCGTGGCCTTCGCCAAGGCTGCCCACTCTCTCCCCTTTTGTTTTTGCTGGCAGCAGATGGTATCAGTCTCTTGATCCATGAAGCAAAAAGACAGGGGACTCTCAAAGGAATTGAAGTAGCACAAAATTTTTGGGTCACTCATCTCCTCTTCGTGGATGACATAATCCTTTTCAGCAATGGTAGTCTCGAGGACTGTAGGACGCTCAAGAGGATCTTGGACCTTTTCCTGAAGGCTACTGGTCTCTGCATAAATGAGAGAAAATCTACACTAACATGCATAGGTCTGTCTAGAGAGCTGATGCACAGAGTGGAATCGGTCCTGAACTTTGAAGTCAAAACACTGGAGGATTCTTTTAAATATCTGGGGTTCTTTCTGAAGCCCGACAATTACAGGATAAAAGATTGGAATTGGATCCTTGCAAAACTGGAATCCAAACTGAAACATTGGAGTTACAAGTGGCTTTCCAGGGCTGGCAGGCTCGTTTTAATTAAATCTGTTCTGATGGAAGTCCCAGTCTACTGGGCTAGTCTGACATGGGTTCCCAAAGGAATTTTATACTCAATTGATAAATTATGCAGCAGATTTCTGTGGGCAGGGTCCAAGTCTGAGAAAGTTACCCCGTGGATTGCGTGGGATAAAATCGCTCGTCCTAAAGAGTGGGGAGGCTGGGGTATTAAAAACCTTGCTTGCTTCTCCCAATCTTTAGCAGCAAAGCTAGCCTGGAGGCTCATTTCCACTGAGAACCTGTGGACCTCTGTGTCTAAAAGGAAATATATTGATCCTCTATCAACGCTTGATTGGATCAGATTGCCGCAAAAGTCTTCCAAAAACTCCTCGGTGGTCTGGAAAGCTGTGGTTGCATCTGTCAAAGTCATAGAGAAGGGATTGGCTTGGAGTGTGGGGGACGGAACTCAGATCAGGTTGGGTAGAGACCCCTGGATAGGTTGTTCAGAGAGATTTTCTCTATCTCAGGGGTTGGTTTCGGCCTTAAAAGATAGGGGTCTATACACATTAAATCAGGTGGCTGATCCTCGGGCTTCCACCATCTAGAGTCAAGGGTGGTTTCAGGGAAGAGATTTAAATTTGAATGATGAATGGCTGGAGGAATGGGACTTGTATAAAAGGGACCTTCTCAATTCCTCAGTCAGGCTCTCTGATTCTCCGGATGAGCTTAAATGGGTCTTTGCCCAGAATGGTTTTTATTCTCCAAAGTCGGGGTACAAATGGATGATGTCTCAAAATGGATGGGAGAATCCGGCTTGGTGGGCTAAATCACTATGGAAGTTAAAAGGGCCAGCTAAATCAAGACTGTTCTTCTAGTGTGTCCTGCTTCAGAAAGTTCCTACCTGGGATTTTCTTCAAAGAAGAGGAAGGATTGGTCCCGGTAGGTGCCCCCTTTGTAAAGACAACGTCGAAACAGTTCAGCACCTGTTTCTTTTTTGCCCCTTTAATTCCAGCCTATGGGCTGAAATGTTAAGATTGATAAAAGTTCCTTTTAGGTGGGAAGGGCAGGGGCTCTTAGATGCTTGGCAGAGGTGGTGGAATGAAACTTCAAATGACAGAGAAAGAACCATTCCGTTACTCATTACCTGGGGGACATGGCTAGCTAGGAATCAAGTTATCTTTAAGGATTCTGTCTTCCCTATTGGAAGACTTGCTGTAGAAGGAGTTGCTATTTATGAAAGTATTCCTGTTCCTCAAGCTCTTTCTACTTCCAAAGCTGTTCGTCAAGAATCTATCAGATATTCTATGCCGTGGGCTTACTTTAACGGGACCTCGGACATCATTGGTCGATGCGGGGCAGGCTTGATTATTCACTTATCAAAGGAAATGGTTGTTAAAGCTTCAATTGGTCTGGGACAGGGCTTCGGGGATTCAATGAATGTTGTGAATTGGTTTAATGGGGCTCAACGCTGCAGCAATCTCATTTTGATTCCCCTGCTTAAAGAAGCTTCTCGCCTAAGTAGTCAGTTCATGGAGATCTCTCTCAGTCATATCTTCCGGGAAAGAAATTTGGACGCGGACCGCCTTTCCAAAGTAGGTGTTGAGCTTGATATGGGGTCGTGGACTGTCTTGGAGGATGAAAATGGGGTGGTTCGATCTGTCGAATAGCCCATTTTCGATTAAATTTTGTTACATCAAAAATCGTTTCTTTGTTTTTGTACATAATTTGTTTTGGTTCATCTTGTTTTTCATTTCCATTCCTTTCTGTAGAACTACTTCAGGGTTCCTAGGCTGTTTTCCTTAATTTTGGAGGCCCGGGAAGCTGAGTTTTTCTCTTCGCTTCTTTTCTGACGATCGAGAATCCTTCTAGTGATCACTGTGGATTCTTGAGGTCTTTGTTTAGCCTCTTGTTTATATTGATCTCTCTGCGCTTTTTTCCCTGTGTGATTCTGATCCCGGGAGGCGCGCGTGTTCTGGAGGAGCCGCCATTCTTGGTTTGGCTTGCTGAGCGTTTTTACACAGCGAGCAGGTTTTGACAGTCGGCTGAGATTTTTTCCCCTTTTATGGTGGATTTGAGTCTCTTCGTAATGCTTGCATTTACTATGTAACCCTATTTTTAATAGATGGTTTGCTTTTTCTGTGGAAAAAAAAAATTCTCTTAATCAATTTTCCTAGCTAAAAGGTTTAGTTTTTGAGTAGGTGAATTTAGAGTTGGTTTCACTTTAGTTTTTTTTTTTTTTTGTTAATTTGCTAGCTTTCATTGATTCATAATTCAATAATACATAATCAAAAGTATTACTATTGTGGTTTTTTGCAAGGGAAACTATACTAATGACAATAAAGATATTGTAGAGTTCTCTTACCTAGCAAAATTAACTATAGAAAACCTACTTTAGAGTTATATCTAGGCGATGATATGTTGAAAATTGGGGCAACTATGGTACGAATTCCCCCATAGAAACCCTAATACCCCAAGAGGATCCCATCTTGCCCCAAAAATAAGAATTCAAATTGTGTAAAGGAAATTATTATTAATATGTGGGCAAGCAATTATTAAAAGAGAAAAGTATTGTTAATTCATGTGTCATAAAACATAGGGAAGAAAATTAAAGAAAATGTATTTAAATTTTAATTAGTGTATTTCCCTCCAACTATGCCTATGTAAGCTTGAATCCTTTGACTCCCGTTCAAATTTAGAATGTATATAAATACAATTCAAAACATCATCCCTAAGTGTATTCATATCACACACAATGAAAATATCTGAGGCCAATTCTATGAAAATGGCGTGAATGTCTGTGGGTTGTGTCATATGTGGGATCATTTTTCTTTAGGATCACATATATTTATTTTATTCTTGTGTTATAGTGGCTCATGGATCTCTCATTTCACTTGGGATTCACACATTTCTATGGTGCTTCATCTTATCTATGTGACTCACATATCGCAATGGTTCTCTGTGGCTCGCAATAATTAATGAGACCTATCATGTTTTAGATGGCATCTCTCCTATGTTATGTTTCTATACTCTAGTTTGTGGCTTGTGATACGATCATATTTGGATCTGTGTGGTTCACATTTGAATTGTATTTACACTGGTATTTCTCTACGACTTGACATCACATCGTTGTGGTTTGGCATTCACACTTGAGAAAAGAGCATCACAAGTTGATAACAAGAGCATCACATTTGAGAACAATAATTGAGGTATAGCATATGCTAACAAGAGGCATCCCATATTATATATCATAGGAAGGCATCACAAAACAAAGACATCACATTTATAACTAAGGCATCACACTGTGGTAAGTCTTGGTTATATTTAGAGGCATCATTACTTATATTCAATGGCATCAACATTGTTCATAACACATTTCCATTATTTATATACAATTCCTTCGACATTGTTCATAACACATTGACATTATTTATATGCAATAGCATTGGAATGTTCATAACATAGTGACATTATTTATATATAGTTTAAATGGAATTATTCATATTACAGTGACATTAATTATGTATAGTAGCATTGTATTATTGTAACTTGCTTTCACTGTTTCTGTGTGGTTTACTGGGGCCTACATCTTTAGTTAATCTTATACTCTGTTACATGATATCATGTGGCTTGCTTGGGTAGTTTATCATGACAGTAACCCTAATAACGAAAGTTATCTTATGATGTAACTCAATGATCCATATGATAATTCCTTATGATGACAGTGACCTTGCATGACTATTACATTGAATTTGATGAAGGACAATGTCTGATAGAGGTAATGATAGTGTCATGATGTGTAAGGCAGAACAATGATCTTACAATATCCATGACAGTAGTGATTACATGATGGATGAAATATGTGACATTGTCTCTTTGGTAGATGTGATATTGTATATGTCAGTGTTATGATTGTAGCTCTCTTGGACTTGTTTCATTCAGTTCACAAACAAATTTGTGAATTGCCATGGATTGGCCCCTAGGAGGTATGATGTGATTATTGTATCTCATTCTCATTGTACTTTGTATCTCAGTTGACCAATTGATGAATACCTAATAGTAGAAGAATTTGGTTTTGTTTTCCCCCTTGTGGGGTTTTTCCTGGGTCTCTTACCTAAACCATGGTGTCTTTATTTGTGCATGTTTTTCTTTTGTTGTTCTTTATTATTCCATTGCATTTTTTATTGTTCTCTCTACATAATTTCTAATGATGTCATAATTTTATGGGGTGAATGTAATATGTAAATGATGACAAGTCTATAAATTCAATTATCTTCAACAAATAACAATATAGCTCTCTAAATTATCATGTTATCGGAGTTGGGATGAACAAAAATCATCGAGATCACCCATGTGAAGACACCAATAGATAAGAGAATATTTAAAGAGATTAAGATGGAGTAGACCTAAAGGTCTGAAGTAAATCTTAGGAACTATTTTTTCTTACAACAGAGGTTAGGGTTTGAAAGAAAAACCATCGGAGTAGCTTTCAAACCTGGGTTCTATCACATTGGAACCCTATTATGAAACTTCATGAAACAATCAGTAAGAAGCCTTTGTCAAATTTAGGGAAACCCTAGGATTAGGCCTGAGATATGGTAAATTCTTGGTTTCTACAATTTTGAAACCCTAGTATGATTATAATCATTGATAAGACATTTAATTATTCGAGAAACCGTAGTTGAACTTGACTCCTATCTTATATGAGATGATATGTTGCAGATTCAGAGGTTACTGTTGGTTGGATACACGTGGTACTCAAAAGGAAGCATTTCTTCTGAAGACAATATTGACATAGGTTGATGGAAAATGGTGACTCTTGGAGGCATGATCAAGAGGGAGCTGATATCTTCGTACAAATCCTTGTAAAATATAAGTACCTTCAAATCTTATGTTATTTCTTTATGACATTGCCCTTGTTTAGAATTATTGTTTTATATTATTGTTCATATTGTTCATACTTTCTGGATGAATATTTTAATGATTCTCTCACAACTTGGATAAGGATGTGGTCAAGGAAAACAAATCCTGAGGATCATCTGATTTCAAAATAGTGCAGGAAGAGAAAACTTCAAGAGGGAGCTAGAGCGAGATAATGAAGGAGCCACTCTCATATCTAGAAAAGAATAATGTATTGCCTCATCACCAAGTACACCTTCATTGTGATTATTTATTTTGATTATTATTTCTCTTTCTCTAGTCCTGGGGTCATCAAGTACAAAGGATGGATGTAAGGACATGATCCTCAACTTCAATATTGATAAGGATGCAGATCCATGCCATGAATAAAGTAGACACTTGGAGGTTGGACAAAGAGTGCAACACTTTGAAAGAAGGATCCCAGGATGATATCTATGTTTGAAGAAGCTTATTATTCAAAGGGAGTAAACTATCAGGTTGAATGAAATAATATGATGAGATATATGTGCTTCATGCAAGGACCATTATAGATGACAAGATATAATAGTATCATTTGTTACACAATATTAAATTCATTAGTGATAAGGAATATACACATAGAGGGAGAGGATTGTAGCTCCTATTTCCAAATTATTTATTATTAGATGTTCGTGAAGTTGGATTCATCCATGATGTTCTTAATGAAGAAGTGTATGTGGAGCTACCTCAGGTATTTAAAGCACATGAGACGAGATTCATGGTTATATATTGAAGAAAGTCCCACATGGACTCAAGCAAGCCCTCTGGTCTTGGCATACATGGATTGATAGTCATCTAACACGAACACCAACCTATCTTCAAGGTTGTAGGTATGTCTCTGATAATTGGTTATATATGCTGAAAATTTATTTAGGATAGGATCATATCATCTTCGTGTTCAGTCCCAAAGGGAGATGACCCCTAAATCTATATGTTCAACATCTTGAGATCAAAAGAGATGATGAGGACTCCGTTGTTAAAAGAAGTATGTTGACATATATTTGGCATGTTGTTTTACATTGAAGCAGTTGAGAGATACTCCTCTTCATGTTTATATTTTGATGAATTCCACAATGAGATGACAATAAGATGAGTTCTTGCTTTGTAGCATGAGCCATATAGAGCATGGATATGTATGTTGGGTTCTTGTTGAATATGTTCTATGATATCTTGGACTAAGACACATTGTCGAAAACTTGATGGATACATCAACATTGACTGAATCTGAAATTATTATTGACAAGAATAACACATCTAGGTTTTGATTTAGTTTGGGGTTTTTCGTGATTCACTAAATGAGCCAAAAACTGAAGTCTATTGATTTGAGTACAATTGAAGCAGAGAAAATTGTTGTTAGCATGGCTAGCTATGACGAAGTGTGATTGAGAAGGCTCTTTGGAGAACTACTTGAGCTTGTGCTAGACATGACTATGATATGTTGTGATATTAAGAGTGGGATCTGAATTTATAAGAATCATGTGTTTCATGATTGGTCCAAGCATTCCCGTTGAGAATTGATATCACTATATCCAAGACATGGTGCAAAGGGAGTAGTGAGGCTATGACATATATTTGTTGCATAAATGAGCAATGAGACTCCGTCTCATTTTGATTGATGAGATAATAGAAAATTCAATCCTTATGTTACAATATGTAAGCTTGTGGTTGACCCAATATTCTCTAGGTGGCATGCACTATGGCCAAGAATAACAACCATAAGCCTAGTGAAGGAAGTGATGAGAGGAAGGGGTCACAGATGATCAAGAATACAAAGCTATGATCGTCCCCCTTATTGGAGCTCCTAGGGAGAGGAATTGAGTTGGAGAGCTCCTGGAGTTCAGGGAACTCTTGATAATAGGATAAGGTGTGATCCTTACCCTTATGCTAAGTATATCTTTCATATTGTCACGATAGGGAGTGTGTGTGATCCTTGTCATTTATGTCAAGTAGGTATCTCCCCCTACCATCAATTCTGGGACTTGGAAGAGTATACCCTAGTTGGAATCCTACCCACAAGTTGGGCTTGTTGGGATTATTCCTCCCCATATGGCCAATGGGTTGAGGTGACTTTAGATAGGTGTGATCCTTACCATTTATGGTAAGTAGTATCTCTCTCAAGTGATGGGATGTAGGTGTTCTACCACTTGAATCTTGAGGGTCTAGGTGGGAAGATAAATATACAATAGGGCAGAGTGTGATCCTTACCGTTCATGTGAAGTGGATCTCACCTATCTTCACAGGTTAATATATAGAGTGTGATCCTTACCCTTGTGTGTTAGGTCCCTATAATACTAGTGATTCCCCCATTACTATTGTCATAGTAGCGCTTATTTTAATTGTTGTGCCCCTATTGTCCCCATATAAGCCCACTATTGTTATTATTGTGCCCTTATATTATTATTGTTATGTCGGCTTTGATTATATTGTGATCCCTTAGACTCCTATATATAGAAAGGAGGTTTTTTCATTTGTATCATCCAATAATTGTTCATTTGTGTAATGTAAAGGAGGTTGCGCCCTCGAAGAGGTTGATTCTGAAGACGTTGATCTATCTTTTCTATCTTTTTGTGAGCTGGTTTCTTAACATTTGGTATCAAAGCTTTGGATTCTAGGGTTTCGCTGCTCCAAATAGACCATCGTGGAATTTTCGCTATAACATTTTCTCTACATAGTCTCAGAAGCTAAAACAAACAACTATTTGAGCCGAAATTGTTCTGAAACTTGAGTTTGAATTTCAGATCTTGGCTCGCTATATTTTCGAATATATGATCTGAGGAAGTTAGTGTTTTGGTAGACTCCCGAATTACATTCCAAACAGGTGAACTTGGGAAAATCGTCATAAATTTCTCTCTGAGAATCAGATTGAAATTCCGTAAGAACTTATAGAAAGAGGAAGGACTTTAGTTTTCTATATATATTTTCATATCCAAAGGTCAAAACAGTGACACGTGGCACGTCGTACAAGTTCTCGTTACTGAAAAATTATATAATCAGGTCATCGTGGGAGATTGGGCATAACTATTTCTTGGAGAATCCAATTTTGATCAGACTGGTGGCATTGGAAAGAGGACTCATAGGACTACCACAAGAAGAAATTTCAGGCCTTGGAGATCTGCAATTTTAGAGATACAACAAATTCAATATCGAGCTTCTACAAAGTGAAAAAAGGTGTGTAGGCTTTTTAAAATTTTGCATAAGTTTGGGTTGAAAAATTAGTTTGAAGTTCAAAGGTCAGAGTGAAGCATAATTATCATTAATTGATAACCTGAAGAAATAAAATGGAAACACCTAGTAAGCAACTTGAAATCTCTATTATGACTCATGAAGAAGGGGAATAAATGCAACATGATATATCAAAATTACGAGACCAAGTGCAACAAATTTCACTGTCACAGAAGGTAACAGAAGCTAAGATTGATGGCTTAAAGAAAGGCTAGAAGCTTAGACGAATGGTGTGGAAGTTAATATGGATGGTGTGGAAGCTAAGATGGATGGCATGGAAGCTAAGATGAATGGCATGGACGCTAAGATGGATGGTATAGAAGAAAAAATGAAAGGCAACATGGAAGATTTGAAGATATATTTGACTAAGTTGCTACAAGAAATGCTTGCTACTGGTGAAAGGGTAGTAAAGGAAACTCATGATGAGAACAAAAGAAATGTTAATCATGATTTCATAGACTCTAATGTTGGATTGAAGACCCACCATGTTCCAAAGATTGATATGAGGAATTTTGATGGCAACGATCTCGTAACATGGATACTACAGATGGAGCAATATTTTGATCTCCATAATGTGAAAAATACACAAAAGGTACACATTGCAACTTTATATTTGGAACCAAATTAGTTTGTATGGTATCGATGGCTTTGCTCTCATAAACAAATTATTACTTGGGAAATTTTTACGGAAGAAATGATAACACATTATGAGGATACAAAAAACAACACTTTTTTTAGCCAATCGATTAACCTCAAACAAAAGGGTTCAATGATGGATCACATTGAGGAATTCCAAAAATTGAATATAAGGGTAAAATATATTCTAGAGGAGCATAAAATTTATGTGCTCATAGGGACTTTAAAGGATAACATCCAACATGAGTTTCGCCTTTGGGAACCTGACTCATTAGAGAAGGCATTCAGGTTGGAAAGAAAAATGGAAAGAAAAATTATGGCAACAAGGAATCCTACCACTCACAACTATAAGGATGGAAGTGTTGTTTCCCCTAGCCTTCCACAACCTACAAGGTTGACACCCCAACAATTGGAAGAAAAAAAAAAAGCAAAAGGGCTTTGTTACAGTTGTGATAACAAATACACTAAAGGTCATAAGTGTGCTAAGAAGAAATTATTTTACATAGATTGTGAAGAGGAGGAAGAAAAGGAATAAGAAACATCAAAAGAAGATGATATACACCAGGAACAAGCCCTAGAGAAAGAAGAAATGAATCCAACCATATCTTGTAATGCATTGGTTGAGATTACCACTCCTAAAACTATCAAGATAGAAGGACATATCAAGAAGAAAAAGGTAATAGTGTTGATTGATTCGGGCAGTACCCATAATTTTATTTAGTGTAAGATAGCCAAGGAATTGAATTGCTTCCTATATTCAACACTAGAGTGTGAAGTGATGGTTGCAAGTGGAGGAAAGATAAATTGCTATGGAAAGTGCCATAATATCAATCTATCCATGGGAGAATATGTATTAAATAGCCCAATGATTTCCATTCCAATGGGTGGTGTTGATGTTGTACTAGGATTCAAATGGCTACAATCCTTAGGTATAATAGATTTTAATTTTCAATAACTTTTCATGAAATTTTCTTCAAAAGGAAAGGAAGTTGAATTAAGAGGCATCACAGGGAAACAAGGAAAGATAATAAGCTCTAATGGAATGACAAAGCTTCTAAATAAAGAACAACGAGGTGTAATTGCACAATTATGTTCACTAGAGGTTCCCACTTTGAAATCCTCTATTTCTCCAGATCTCCAAAAAGTCTTGGATAATCATTCCAAGGTATTTGAGACTCCCAAATGTCTCCCACCTATTCATGACCATGATCATGCTATTCATTTGATTCCAGGAAGTGTTCCTCCAAACATTAGGCCTTATAGATATCCCTATGCCCAAAAGAGTGAAATTGAACGTTTGGTTGAAGAAATGCTAGAGGCTGGTATAATTCAACCTAGTCAAAGTTCTTTCTCTACTCCAGTAGTATTGGTGCACAAGACAGATGGATCACGGTGCATGTGTCTGGATTATAGGGAGCTCAACAAGCTCACTATTAAAGATAAATTTCCCATTCCTGTTATTGATGAACTATTGCATGAATTGCATGGATAAATTTACTTCACGAAGTTGGATCTTCGTTCAAGATATCATCAAATCATAATGAAGACTGAAGACATTTTGAAAACAACATTTAGAACTCATGAGGGTCATTATGAAATTTTGGTCATGCCTTTTGGCCTTACCAATGCACCTTCTACATTTCAAGGTTTGATGAATTCCATTTTCAAACCCTTCCTTAGAAAATTTGTGTTAGTATTTTTTTGATGATATACTAATATATAGCAAGTCTTGGAAGGATCATGTTCAACATGTTGACAGGGTGCTCAAACTATTGGAGGAGAAACAATTATATGCAAAAGGCTCCAAATGTTTCTTTGGAGCACAAGAGGTGGAATATCTAGGTCATATTGTATCTCATGAAGGTGTTAAGGTAGACCCTAGAAAAAATAAAGCCATTAAGGAATGGAAAATCCCCACATCCATAAAGCATCTGCGAGGATTTCTTGGGTAGACAGGGTGTTATCGCAAGTTTGTTAAGAATTATGGGAGAATAGTAGCACCTCTAACAACATTATTGAAGAAAGATGCATTTTTATGGACTCCAGAAGCAAGGAAGGCCTTTTAACATCTTAAAGAGGCAATGTGCCAAGCACTAGTCTTAGCTATGCCAGACTTCACAAAAAACTTTATTGTGGAATGTGATGCCTCAGGAAATGGAAATGGTGTTGTTTTAATGCAAGAAGAAAGAGCCATTGCTTTCGAAAGTCATCTAATCAAAGGAAAGTATTTACACAAAGCTATTTATGAGAAGGAAATGTTGGAAATACTACATGCACTTAAGAAATGGCGACCCTACCTAATGGGAAGACACTTCAAGGTAAAAACGGATCATGATAGTCTTAAATACTTTTTATAACAAAGATTATCTTTAGAAGAGCAACAAAAATGGTCACAAATATGTTGGGTTATGACTTTGAAATCATCTACAAAAAAGGGAAGAAAATTGTTGTGGTAGATGCACTCTCAAGAAACGATGAGGATGTGGAAGCATTTCTTTGTGCCATTTCTATTATCCAACCAGATTGGATAAACAAAGCAAGGAATGAGTGGAAGAATGACAAAGAAGTGTGGGCACTCATTCAAAAGTTACAACAAGATCCCAGCACATCTAATACATTTAGCTGGAAAAATGACTCATTATGGTACAAAGATCACTTATACCTATGTCAAAATTCCCAACTCAAACAAAAGATTCTTATGGAATTGCACACCTCTTCCTTAGGATGGCACTTGGGATTTTTAAAAACTTACCACAGGGTTAAGAAGGAATTTTTTTGGGACAGCCTTAAATCCGATATTCAAAAGTTTGCGACGGAATGTTTGGTTTGCCAAAAAAATAAAGTTGAAACAATTAAGATCTCAAGTCTATTACAACTTTTATCCATTCCAATTCAACGTTGGGAGGAGGTTTCAATGGATTTTATCACAGGTTTACCCATGTCTGAAGGAAAGAGTATCATCATGGTGGTAGTTGACAAACTTACCAAGTATGCACACTTTTGTGCATTATCTCGTCCATCTAAAGCCGGTACAATTTCTATTGCATTTATGGAAACAATTCAAAAGCTACATGGAAACCCAAAGATTATTGTAAGTGACAGAGATCCCATTTTCACTGGAAATTTTCAGACAAAATTATTTTCTTGTCTTGGTACTCAATTAGCTCATAGTTCATCTTATCATCCTCAATCTGATGGGAAAACTGAGATAGTAAACAAATGTTTGGAAGGATATATTTGTTGCTTTGTATATGATAAACAGACACGATGGGTCAAATGGTTGCCTCTGGTTGAATGCTAGTATAACACTTCCTTCCATACTACAGTAAAAATGACCCCATTTATGGCACTTTATGGATATCACCCACCGTCCATCAAATCATATTTAAGAGAAAATTCTAAGGTTCAAGTAGTGGAAGATCACATCAAGCATCAACAACAAGTTCTCCAACTCTTAAAGGATAACCTAACTTTGGCACATAATAGAATGAAACAACAAGCAGATCAACATCGCAATGAAAGAAATTTTTATGTAGGTGGTTGGGTATTTCTATGGCTACAACCATATAAACAAATGTCCCTCAAGCAAGATAAGAAGGATAAAAAAATTATCACCAAATTATTAGGGTTTGTACAAGGTGTTGTAAAAGATTGGTACTATGGAATACAAATTGGAGGTTCTTGTAGCTTCCCGAGTGCACCTAGTTTTCCATGTTTCATGCTTAAAGAAGGTTATTGGTGACAAGCTCCCAGTTCAAACAATATTTCCAGAACTTGAAGAGGAATGAAAAACCATATTGGAACCTGAAGCAGTCACAGAAACAAGAACTCGACAGCTATGAAATCGATCAATTTCAGAGTATCTCGTCAAGTGGAAGAACTTATCTACTGAAGATTCCACATGGGAGGATGAGAATTTTATACAAAATCATCCAGAACTACTCAAGCATTGAGGACAACACTTTTTTGAAGGAGAGGGGCATGTTACGTCACTATAATACTAGTGATTCCCCCATTATTATTGTCATTGTAGCCATTATTGTTATTATTGTGCCCCTATTGTCCCCATATTGTTATTATTGTGCCCCATAGAAGCCCACTATTGTTATTTTCGTGCCCTTGTATTATTATTGTTATGTTGGCTTTGATTCTATTGTGACCCCTTAGACTCCTATATATAGAAAGGAGGTTTTGTCATTTGTATCATCCAAGAATTGTTGATTTGTGTAATGTAAAGGAGGTTTCCCCCTCGAAGAGGCTGATTCTGAAGTCATTGATCTATTTTTTCTATATTTTTGTGAGCTGGTTTCTTAAAATTGTGGTAAGTGGATCTTGCCTATTTTCCTTGGATATACGATGGAAGCCAAATTTCCCCTATGATGATTCTTGTTCTTTAGATCAACATATAATTATTCAATTGATGATCAAGGGAATCAAATTATGATAAGAAGTGATGAGATGGATATCTTGTTGATGTAGCTAAGATGAAGGTCATGGAACTTGACTGGTAACGAGTAGGGTTTGGAGGATATAATCGATCTCCCCTACCATCGATTGTGGATTCTTCTTCTTCTATGAGATGAGATGAGATATGATGTAGCGATGATGAGACATCCAATATGAGATTTATGATTAGATCAAAATTCCTCCCTAGCTAAGAGGGAGTGATTAAAATTGAGTCAGCTATGGGAAGGATTTCCCCATATAAACCCTAAGACCCTATTGTAGCTGCTACAACCACCCTCCAAAATTTTTCCTATGCCTTGATGTTGGAGTCTCCCTTATGTTCACATGAGCTTACCTCTTGTTGTCGTCAAGATTTGATGATTTAATTAAGAGTTATTCTTTTCATATGTGCTTGAGTTTTCTTGATTTCATACTTAGTTTATCCTTTCAGTCACAAGCTGACCTCTTAAATTGACCTTGCAACAGTTTTGGGCTTGCCTCCAGAAACTGCACAATCCATCTCTTGAGCTCCAAAACTACGCAATGCACTAAGCTGGAAAGTTGCCTAATTCCTCAGAACTACACAATCCTCCCTCACACTGTGCATGGAAATTTTCTCGAAAATGAAAGAAAAGAATAAATAAAAAAAGAATCCCTAGAAAATAGGGAATCATTATTAGTTTCCTAAAGGTGGTACAGTGCTATTTTTAGAAATTTCGGCCAAGTGTCGCTTTTTTCTTGATTTTAGGCATGCACGTCATAAACCCAATTTATCCATATTTATATAAGATACGCTTCTAGAGATCATTTTACACATTCAATATTGGATCTCTAGCATTCCTAAGGAGATCAAGGAGCCTTCGGTGGAGTTTGCGTCACTTTTCCGAGTGATTTTTTCTTTTGTCTTCTTTTGCCACTTTTTATGTCGCTTTTTGTCATTTCATTTATGTGAGTGTTGTTTTGCTTATTTATCTTCATGTTTTCTGGTGTTTTAATTCATATTGCATGGTACAAGTGTTATTTTTTTCCATCATTCGCCTTTTACAAGTGTCACATCAATTTTCTTGTTTTTTCCCTTTAGAAAGTCGTAGTTTCAGCGACCCTCCCTACATGTTTGTTTTTCCTTTTGCATTTTGGTTTTCTACACTTAATTCATACTAATCTATCCATGCTTAGTCATATATGTACTTTAACTTGCACCTTCACTTAGATTTTCTTGTTTCCCACATCCTTACCGAGCATATCTGATCATTAAGTGGTCATGCACTACCTTGCCCAACTGGGCACTATGCAAGTCTAGAGCTCAATTTGAGGCTTAGCCTATAAGACTACATAGTGTGTAGTCCAGGCTGGCCCAAATTCAAATTGCATGGTTCCAGTGCTTAGTCATATCCCTTGGCCACTGATACAGCACAATGCATAGTCTCTCCTAGTCAGTGCTTAAGCTGAATTGTGCATTGTGTAGTATAAAGCCTCAGGATGCACCCATGACTGCTAGGATTACACAATGCGAAGTTCCCACAACCAGTCTCCCTCACTTGATCATGAGAATTGCGCAATATTTCTCATCATTTCACCGACTTGCTACTTGATCTTGCTTTGAAGGTTGATTTGATAAAGCTAATTTAATATTTCCATGGGTTCCTTTTCCTCCCACAGGTATTGCAGGTGTTGAGCACTTCTCTTCAGTAGTCACTGCTACCATGGCACCCAAGGGAGATGCTTCAAAGGATACCACAAAGAGAAGTGGCAGGGAGGTAGCAGAGAGCACATCAATTTACTTGCCAGTTTATTTAGACACTCACTTTTTATGGAGAAGGAATCATATCTTACATGGAAAAATGTCAATGAGATCCTTTCAACAAGGACTTTCAAGGATGATATTGAAGATAGGAAGGTTTATGTCAACATCCAAACATCAGGGCTTCACGGGGTTGCATGCAAGTACCCAGCGTTTACAACTGTAGATGTCATCAACTGTATACTGTCTCGCATAATGTCTCTTTTGTCTTGGTTCGCACAGGTTCGAAAGAAGGAGTTAAAACAAGGGTTTGAAATCACAAGTGTGATGTTTTCTCTGTGTGATGGTTTTCTGGGTTCTTGACACTAGAATAGAACATGACATTTTAGTCCCTGCACACTGGCACAGAGTGGACAAGGAAACATCCAAATATCCCTAAAAGCTGGTAGACAGGCTTATGAGAGCATCCAGGGGTTCAGAGTTAGATCAGGTTGCATTATTCCCCAGATGCTCACTCAGAGTCTTCTTGAGAGCATCCAGGCCATCCCAAACACCTAAAAAACAATTGTAAGGGAGTTTCCAAGGGTTTTTGGTATGTTTTACCTCAAATTCACGCACAAAGTATTCTTGAGAGCATCAAGCAATCACTGACACCCTCACATAGTGCCTGAGAGAGCGTTTAAGGAGTTTCAAATGCATGCAAACAATTTTTATGAGAGAGTCTAAGGTTCAGATGTAGGGCTTGACATCTTGGCTTCAATTGGCTTCAGTGATCTGGTGGATCTGGGTTTCCCTCTACTTTTGTATAGATCTGTAGATCCGATTAATTGATATCCACTGTAAACATTTGTATTGAGCTCATTGTACTCTCTGCTGGAATCGTTTTATAATGATCTATTGAAGAAGAAGATTTGAAAGGGTTCCCCCTTGTGGGGTTTTTCCTTGGTCTTGGACCAATCTACTGTCTCTTATGGTTGTGTTTTTGTCTTCTTTATCATTGCATATAGTTTTCTTTCTTTAGTTACGTTTATGATTGATTATACTGCTAATAATTGAATTCATAGTTAATTAACAAGTAAATTGGGCTAAAGTAAATGATACAACATACAAAAATCAAAAAATTTAACATGGTATCATAGATGAGGTGAAGTACAAGCCCAAAAGAAGACAAGCATTGAAGCCCTCTCTTTCAGAAAGAAGATTTCCTAGTCAAGGTCAAGATGTCGTCCTCTACCTTCAAGGAGCATGAAAAGTTGGGGGATGCATCAAAATTTGCTACATGGAAAGTCAGATTGGAAATCATAGATGAAAACAATGAAGTGTTGGAATACATCCAAGGAAGGATGCCCGAGGCTCCAGAAAATGCTTCCGGTTCCATCAAGAACATGTACAAGAAAGGTGAGCCCAAAGCCAAGCAAATTATAGCTGATGGTTTACAATATCATTTACTTGCATATGTTGGGAATATAAGAAAGTATAAAGATATGTATGACAAGATATTTGACATGTATGAAATCAAAAACTTGAATGGGATCATCATCTTGAAATATCAATTCAAGGAAACTAAGATGAACAAAGGAGAAGTTGTTCAATCCTACATTATGAGGACCTATCGCCTTAGAGAAAAATTGCAGAGAGTTGGAGAAAATATGTCTGACAAGGAGCTAGTAGTTGTGACTCTTAGAGGTCTCCCTCAAGAAGAGTAAAGGATGATAGCAAGAGAAAGGATTCAAAAACATGAAGAGGGAGAACCCACTACCTATATCACTCATGACAAAAGGAAGAATGAAAAAGGAGGTCCATCAAGGAAGCCTCCTTCTCAAAATCCAAAAGGAAGGAATGACAAATCGTTATCTCATATTGAATGCCTCAATTTCCACAAGATGGGTCTTTATGCTCGTGACTATCCCAAGAGGAGAAAAAGACCATATTACAACATTAGAGGAAACTAGAATAACAAAAGAAGAAAATACTATCAAAGAAAGAACTATGATATAAGATATGAAAGAAGAAGAAGAGACTCCTCAAGTGACCATGATGAAAATAATCCTCCTCAAAAGAATTCAAGGGCTCCCAGGTATGAAAGTAATATTGTAACACTACAAAAAAACCCTGTGATTAGCGTCCCTTTTTTATTCATTTTTTGCATCTAGAACCCATTTTTGGTGTTATTTGTGTCCATTTATCAAATATGGTGCAAAAATTGATGCAAAGTTTGCACCGAGTATTTCACCAAGTATTACACCAAGTTTAGCACCACGTATTGTAATAGGTTTTGCATCAGGTTTTACGCCAGGTTTTATGCCAAGTTTTGTGCCATCATTTGCACCATGTTTTGCATCAAGTTTGGCACCTAATTTTGTTTCACCAACTTTTGTATCATTTATTGCATCCACTTTTTGCGCCGACACTTGCATCAACTTTTTCATCATCTCTTGCACCCTCTTTTGCATCATTTTTTAAATCATTTTTTGCATCCATTTTTACATCATTTTTTGCATCCCCTTTGCGTCAATATTTGCATTAGGTTTTGTGTCTCATATTGCATCTACTTTTGCATATAATTTTGTTGCATCAACTTTTGCATCATATTTTTCATTCATTGTTGCACCCATGTTTACATCCACTTTTGCATCCCTTTTTGCATCTTACTTTTCATCTTTATTTGCTTATTTTTTTGCATCTATCATTACATCCACTTTTGTTGTGACACTATTTGTACCATGTTTTGTACTTACTATTGTACCCATGTTTGCTTCCAATTTTGCATCCACTTTTGCATCAAAATATTGCATCCACTTTTGTGTTGGGTTTTGCATCTCATTTTGTATATTCTTTTGAATCTACTTCCATTGCATCCATATTTTTCATCCAATTTTGTTTCTACTGTTGCACCCATGTTTGCATCCACTTTTGCATCCCTTATTGCATCTTATCTTGCATCCAAGTTTGCATCTTTTTTTGTGTTTTTTATTACATCCACTTTCTCATCCACTTTTGTTGTGCCATATCTTGTGCCTATCATTGAAACCCACATTTTCTTCCAATTTTGCATCCACATTTGCATCCTCTTTTGTGTCCAAGTTTGCATAAAATAATTTTTATGTTTTTTGCATCCCATTTTGCATCTACTTTTACATCCACTCCTGATGCGTCCAATTTTGAATCTAGTTTTGTGTCCACTATTGCACCCATGTTTGGTCCATGTTTACATCTATTTTTAATCCAATTTTTCCTCCTTTTTGCATCCAAGTTTTTGTCTTTTTTTTTGTTCATTGTTGTATCCCCATTTATTTCACAACAATTCATGCTAATTTTTATGCCTACTATTACACCCATGTTTTATTCCACTTTTTCATCCATGTTTGCATCCTATTTTCAAGTTTGCATCAACTATTGCACCTACTTTTTCATCCACTTTTGTGTCAACTTTTCTGTCTTGTTTTGCATCTACTTATGTTGTGTCCACTCTTCATCCAATTTTACATCTATTGTTGCCCCCATTTTTTTTTGACTTTTGCATCCATTTTCCAACACATTTTTTTTTGCGTTGATGATATTTCTTATGACATTAACAATTATGAACAACTGATGACAATGCCAATAATTATGACGACGATGATAATGAAGATGATGATGATGACATGAATTGTGATTATTATGATAATCAAAATGATGATAAAGATGATGGGGGTTATAATGACAATGATGATGATGACAATGATGATGGCGATGCTAATGACCTTGAACAATCTTCCCAATTTTTAAATGTTGTCATGGTCATAATCATAATCATTATCTTTAGACTCATCTTCCAAGTCATCATCATTTGATCATCATTATCATTATTTTCATCTTGGTCATCATCAACAACAATAATGGCATGAATGATGATTATTATGTTCATGACGAAGTTGACAACAATGACGATAGAAATTACATTAATTATGATGATGGGGATGATGAAAATTATAATGACGATGATAATGGTAGTGATGATGATGATCATTGATCATCTATAAAAAATAAAGTTGTCATTTCTCTTGCATATATAATGTGTCCTAACAACCTTTTTTGAGCACTCGTAATATTTTTTGGGTTGATGATATTTCTTACAACACCTATAATTATGAAAAATTGATGACAATGTCCATAATCATGATGATGATGATGATGACGACGACATGAATGGTGATTATGATGATAATGAAATGATGAGATTGATGGTGGTGATGATGATGATAATGAAGATGATGACACTCCCTCTAAACTAGGGAGATATTCATAATGAGACAAAAAAGTACTCTCAAGTTGAAATATTCATATAAGAAGGGATATGGATTGATAAGCATCAACGATGATTTACATCATCATAGCCAACATTGTCAAAATAGAAAGGCCTTGACTAACAGGATATATCTCTCCATTAGATCATAGCATAATGTTGGGAGGCATAAATTTGGATACCACTGCCTCTTTAGGCACTTACCGCACTAGGATGTTCATTAGACATGTCCTCGCATGATCATATCCTAATCCACTGTCATAATATTTGACACCAAGAAATGTTGATCCTCATGACTATTCTTATCTTGGATTAATGTACTTAACTTATGGCAGTTAGTCCTAGTCAAAGCACAAATTCTCATAGAATATTGGTCCCAGATGTTTATCTAATCCACCATTCTCCCTACTGGTGTATTTAGTAGGCTTACGATTGTTAGTCTCTGCCATAGTACATGACAAATGGATAATATGGTGCCAATGCTCACTCCCTCTCAACCAGGGAGGAGACATCCACAAGCATAAGAGTTTCTCAAGAATACCCATCATTTTCATAGTGAATAACATCATTAATTTGTTTTCATCGCATGATTCCTTTATGATTAATCATTCATAGATTTGTGGCAAAAATATTTCCCCTTTCGTCATTTGTGATGAAAGAAAATAAAAAAGTGAAAGCCAAAATCATTAAAGATACACTATAATGATTTATCTAAGTCTAAACTCTAAGGTTAAAGTGAAAATTTATGTAAATATTATATCTGTGAGTTGTTTAAAACTTATGAAAACCTTATTCCTTTAGTCCTATATATAAGAAAAATCAAAAGAAATAAAAATAAGGCCCAATGAATGGTAACTCATGTATTCGCACCCTATTTGGAAAACATAGGAATATACACACTCCTAGTCACACTTGATCACATGTTTGTGATGGTTAAATCATGAAGTCCTCTTTTCCCCTTTCATTTTCACTTCATCATTTAAGAACCTAATTGAGGATCTAGGGAATTTTTCTTTCCTAAGGGTTTCATGTCTACTCTTAGTTTACTTATGTCACACTATGGTCAATCATGTGACAGAATGAAATACTTAAGTTTGTGGAGTTATTAGAACAATGTATTAAGTTAGTCACCACACACACATGTATTACATGTCATTTATCCACATGTGTGGGTTGGAGACTCATTTCTTGAGAAATTTAATGGATAGTACTTTAGGGCCTTGATGGTGTACCTTACAAAATCTCTCGGTAAACATTGTGATTCATCCTTTCTTTTCCTCGAGACACTTGATAATATTGAAGTCACTCCCAATAATCCATGGAGATGGGGATTATAAATTACTTGTGCTAGAAATAGAATTGAGAAATAGGGGTTTTCCATTTGTGATATTGGAGTCAAAGACATTAGATACATGGTAGTAGTCCTAGATGTCAAATAACTAAAATTATATTGTCATGATGTGAAAAGAGGTAAACGTATTGGTAACCTTGATGTCCTGATCATTCCAAATAATAGTCGTTCCACCCAAGTATATCTAATCATCGATCACTACTACTTGGAAATTCCTTCCCCATTTTCTAATTATATGAGGTAGAACCTCACTTAATATTTTTATTTCTTATATCAACATTATTGATGGGTGCTTTGTGTACCATTTTTCTTTTAGGAGTATTTGTTTTCCTTTACTATTGAGGTCCCTCATGTTCCAGGAGACTATTTTCATGGAGAATTTACACAGAAAGGAAGTGTAATGTGACTAAAAAAAACATGTTCCAAGATTTAAGTTATTGGACAATGCCACTTCATGACTCCTATATTTCCTTAACCTGGGACTGAATGGTGAATTTGATAGCCTTAAGGGAAATTAACCAACGAAAATATCAAAAACAGATGACTTTTGACTTTATCACATACAATTTAATATACTAAAAAAATTATCCATAAAAATTTCATCAATCAATGAATCTTTCAAAAAAATATCCAAAACAATTTCATCAAGCAATAAAGCATTACATTATAAATTACAATCTATAAACCTTTTGGGAATTTTTTGCTAAACGAAGTTCAAAACCAACATATTTAATATTAATATTTAACAATAATATGGAAAATAACACATTTTCATAAATTAAATAACATGTTATCAATCCTAAGAAATGTCACTAACATAAAACTAAAAAGCATGCAACTAATGGGAGTGACCACTCAAGGCCACCATAAGACAATTAATCTATTAAGACAAGGATTAATGGGGAAAGAAATCTACAAAGGACAAAGGCAAACCTATTTTAACTTTATTGTTTTATTAGGTGCAAGTTGAACATCTCAAGATATAATGAAGAGTAGAATTAATTTTCTTGCATTAAGAAAACCCAAGCACATTCTATAACTTAGCAAGGAAGAGACGTATAATACCCATCTCAGCGACACAACGCATGGCATTAAGTTACTTTGTATATATAATTTAAACTTATATCATAAAATCACAAATTTAGCATGAATGGATGTTTAAAATCCATTTTTATAACAAAGAAAATACAATTTTTGTTATAAAAAAACAGAAACTAAATATATTTTTTTAGAAAACAAAAAAATACTAAACTGAATATATATTAAAAAAAAAAACTAAACTTAAGCAATTTTTTTTTTTTTAATTTAAAATATTTTTTCGAATTTTTTATACACTTCCTTCCATTCTAAGATGCAAAAATAATAGTAGAAATAAAGACGGACCAAAAATATTCCTTTCCTTGGTAAGTGTTTCCCACCATTCATTCCACTCACTCGAGTTATTTCTTAAAACAGAGATAAGTGTTATTTCACACTCTTTTGGCAAAGCCTATTGAGCTTCTCTTATGATATATCTATTCCTTGATGGAGTCCTTGACATATTCATCAAGTTTTGATTCCTTGGAGATTAATCAGAGCAAACAAAACATGAGTACTCTTAATTCCAAGTTCAATGCCTCTAATGATGGACACAAGGCAAGAGAGAGGTTGTTATCGTGGTCATAACTTCAAGTTCATTGTCTTTGATGGTGGACGAGGCAAGGGAGGGGGTTGCGGTCATGGTCGTGGTCATGGAGTTTTCTCTTTTACATTATATTTAGGGAGTTCAAAGCAATTTGAATGGAATCATTGTCGTCACTAGGTGTAATGGATTAAGTGTGATAATGGAATGGAGTAATTATTTGTGAGCATTTGTTCTTGAATGAACATTAGGATCCATCTTATTATATAGAAAAGTACATGCATTAAAAACAACTCAATATTTCATGTGACATTCATATTGTATGCGACTTATTTTTCATTAAAAACAATTTACTTTTTCATGTGACATTCTTTTTTTGTTAAAATTTCTTCTATTTCTAATCTGAATTACAATTATAATTTGAAATAAAGCTTCCAGTAAATATTAATTTACCAATTCTGCATGGAAATCATAAGAAACATTCACAATATAATATGAAGAACAAATAGGTACCTACTTCATATGGATTAAAAAAATGCTTCTACTACTTAATGTGAATTACAAGTGTAATATTAGTTGGATCTCAAATATATCTTAATCCATATTTTCATTTTATTTTTAGTACTATTAAATTTATTATGTCCTACCTCATTTTATTGTTAGTATTGTAATAAAAATATGCATTTTTCTATAGAATTAGTACTAACATGTAATATTGATTTTTTTTCCAGAACGTTATAGGTAATGACCATGAAGATGATGATATAGAATATGTTTAGATCACATCATATATCAGAGATGATGAGGATGAGGATGGTGATGGCATTGGTGATGATTATGTGGATGATATTATCAGGATGGTCAGGATGATGATGATGGAAATGATCATGAAGATGAGATTGACTATAATTTTAGTGGTGTTAGCTAGCCATCCATTATTTTTTATATTCAGTTGGATGTCTTAATAAGGTAATCATACATTTGAATTTTAGTTTATTTGAATAATGATGATGATACTATCGGTACTATCTTGTTACCTTATGAATATTTTGAAAATTGTTTACAATTTTTTTATGAAGAATTATTGTGTATGATGAGATTCCTATTTTTTTATGCATGTTGTGAATTTACCTTAGCATAATGATATCTATGAAACATTTTTATTTGGTAATCTTACATTGAATTTTAGTTGATTTGATTAAATATGATAATGATATTATCATTTTTATCTTGTTATTTTATGTATATATTGAAAATTATCAACATTATTTTGATGGAGAATTATTATGTATGATGATATTACTATCTTTTGATGGATGTTGTGAATTTACCTTAGAATAATGGTGTTCATGAAATATTTTGATATGATAATCACACATTTGAATCTTAGTTGATTTTATTAAAGATGATGAGGATATTATTAGTATTACCTTGTTACTTTATATATGCGTTGAAACATGTCAATGCTTTTTTATGGAGAATGATTATGTATGATGATATCACTATTTTTGGATGTAATGTTGTGAATTTACCTTGGAATAATGATATTTGTGATAAATGTTGATTTAGTAGTAATATATGTATATTGAAAATTGTCAATCATTTTGTGATGGAGAATTGTTATTTATGAGGATATTGTTATATTTTTTATGAATGTTGTCAATTACACTTAAATTTGTTTACAAATAGTAAGTTCTGAATTTGAATTGTAATATATTCTTAAATGTGTTATACATGAAAATACCTCTTGATCATCTTGGAGGAGAATGCTATGTTGTCGGTTGAAATACCCCTTTGTCCTAAACTATATAAGCCTATAATACAAGTTATGTACTATGAGGACCACGGTATCCTAGTCTATAACAAGTTGTCCCCTTCATTTAACTTTTGTTACCAAAATTCTCACATTAGAGGAATTTTCAACTCAAAAAATAACCACCTAAGAAAAAAATTAAAAAGCTAATAAAATAATGCCATGTAGACAATTTTTTAATATATAATTTTTATTATTCTTTTACCAAAATTACCCAAATAAATGTCACATTTATCAAAATAACTGTATATGTATTTTATATTTAAATTAATATATTAGCATAAGATTTAATAAAATTTAATTAAAAAAGTAAATTTATATTAAAAAAAGCAAATTCAAAATTTAAAGGAAATTTAAATTTAAATTACCCAAATAAACGTCACTTTTATAAAAAATAACTGTCTACATGTATTTTATATTGAAATTAATTTATTAAATAAATGCACTTTTATTAAAATAACCATATATTTATATTTTATAGTTAAATTAATTTATCAATACAAGATTTAACAAAATTTAAATTAAGAAAGTAAATTTAAAATTTAAATTAAATTTAGGATTTAGGATTTTAATATTAAAATTTATTTATTTAACACGCCATGATTTACCCTTCATTAAAAAAATTCTCGATATTCTAGCTTTTATAGATTAAGATATTAATTTTATTTTTAATATTTAATAAATTTTTGGATCACTTGGGCACCATTCATAGTTAAATTAGGTAAGTTATATTATTAAAAAAAAATCCACTACCTAGTCACACCTGTATGTCTTTTATATGTTAAAGGATTTTGATTGGCTTACACATTATGACATGGAAATTCAATGTTAACATTTTAAAATGAAAATTCCTCTAATGCGTGGAAAAGAACTTGAGTTAACTAGAATTTGACACTCTTGTTCACTTTGGGAAACTCATATGGTGGAATGTGATCTCTTTAACTTCACCTTTAGATTTTACATAAAAAATAAAAGCATACAAAAGTGGGAAGAGCCATAAAGCATGGGGAAGCTTTTTCCTAAGCACAAAAGCATCTAGAAAGTGGAAAATGCCATTTTTATATGAGGAAACATTATTCACCCAAAAGCTTTTGCCAAAATTGAACTAATGAAGAATTTGGGAAATCTTCATAGCTTTCACTTTCCTATATATTGGAGGCTTGGCCATTGAGGAAATGATGGGAATTCGTGTATTGTCACGTTGTTGAGATCTATCTTGAGAGGGATGGTTTTGGAGCTAGGAGTTGGGGGAGGTGTTGTTGCAACTGCATTTGATGGTTGTAACTTTCCTCCAACTCCTTTATTAATATAGATTAGTTGTTCTTCCTTCCATATGCTACTATTCATTCTGTACTTATCCTATTTAACTAATGAATGTATGGGATTTTGGTTTATATTTATTTATTCAATAATATTTATATGTTTATGATAGTTTCAATTATCAAGATATTTTGTGAAGTTTTCTTTGTTCTCTATCTTGTGTGTAGGACCAAGATTTGGAGCTATCTAGGAGCGCTTCCCAGCTACACTAAAAACTCCAACAAGACCTGCATGCAAGGACTCACATGAATTCATTTTTCTTTTCTTAATCTATACTCTACATCTTGATCTACTAAGAATCCTGAGCCTTAGAACAAACTTTCTCTTAATCAGTCTATCTTCGGTTTCTAGGATAAACTGAGAGGGTTTTATGTTCATCTAATTGTGCATTAAATCCTACAAAAAAATGATATTTAGAAACTGTAATATATTTCACTATGTAATAAAATTAGTAAAATGGAATTAAAAGTAAAACTCTAAACAAGACGCCAAAAGTGGATGTAACCATCGATGCAAAATTGGGAGTAGAATTGGATGTTAAACTAGCCATCAAAACAAGATGCAAACAATGAGACAAAAAGGGTTTTAAAGTAGAATTAAAAAAGGGTGCAAAACTAGACACAAAGAAGGGAACAAAACAGGGCATACAAAAAGATACCAAGTTGGGCGCAAACAAGGATGCAAAAATGGACACCAAAATGAGGATGCAAAGAATGGTGTAAAATTAGGATGCAAAATTGGGTGCACAAAGGATGTAAGAAAAGACACAAAACAAGAAGCAAAATGGGATTAAAAAAGGGTGAAACTAAGGATGCCAAAAATGATGCATAACTAGATGAAAATTCAAACTAAAATCTAGGTGCAAAATGAGATGCAAATGTGAACACAAAATGTGGCAGAAAAAAGGATGCAAATTTGGATGCCAAAAAAGATGAAAAACTAGACACCAAAAAGAATTCAAAACTTGACATAAAAAATGGTGAGAAACTGGACACAAAAGTAGAAAAAATGGTGCAAAAATGGGCATAAAAATAGATCAAATTTGGATGCAACATTGGATGCAAAATGAGGTGCAACAAATGATTCAAAACTTGGTGCAAAAACAAATTCAAAAGTAGACGAAAAAATGGCTCAAAATTGAACGTAACATTAGACACAAAATGGAATTCAAAGGTGGATGCAACACATGGTTCAACATAGGGTGGAAATTTAGATGTTCAAAAGGATGCAAAATTGGATGCAAGAAATGTTGTTAAAAATGATGCTAAATTGGATACAACAAATGATGCAAAATTAGGTGCAAAATAGGATGCAAAAAAGGGAGACAAATGAAACGAAAAAAGTGGATGAAAAAAATGGTGCAAAAATGGAAGAAAATTTTGGCACTAAATCGGATTTAACATATGGTGCAAAATTAGATGCAAAAAATGGTGTAAAAAAAGGCAAATTGACACAAAAATAGATGTAAAAATAAGTACAAAATTAGAAGCAAAAAATGGCATAAGACTAGATGCAAAAACTGGCACAAACTCGATGCAAAAAAAGGCACTAAATTAGATGAAAAAGATGGTGTAAAACTCGATGCAAATTATGACACAAAAATAGAAGCAAAGAATGGCACAATATAGGAAGCAAAAAATGATGCAAAAATAGATGCAAAAAATGGCACAAAACTAGAAGCAAAACCTGTTGTAAAACCAAATGCAAATCTTAGTGCAAAATATGATGCAAAAAATGATGCACAATTTGGCGTAAAAAAACGATGCAAAATTTGGCACAAAAAATGACGCTTTAAAAATTGTACAATAGAGCCAGATTTAGCGCCAGGCTGCTCATCCCAATGGAGAGAAAAATACACGAAAATTTGGTGCTAAATCTGGCGTAAATTGCCTGTTTTGTTGTAGTGTAAATAAATATGATAACATTCTTATTTCTGCTCTTACTAGTTATTCTCCACTAGATTCATGGGATAGTTGGTTGGTTGATAGTGAGGCCACTCATCATTTCTCTGGATACAAGGAATTCATCTCTAATCTGATAGAGAGGGAGACTAAGCTAAAGATCATTCTTGGAGACAATTCCACTCATCCCGTGAAATGCTTTGGGTCCGTCAAATTTCAGTTGAGTTATGGAAAATTAGTTCTACTCCATGATGTTATATATGTACCTGGATTATTGAAGAATTTGGTATCTATATCTGCATTGGATGATAAAGGGATTAGGGTTGCTTGAGGCCTTCATCAAAGATAAAGTTTCGACTTACCCTGTTGATTCACCTATGAGAGATGCATTCACATTAGGATTGAGATTTGAAGGACTCTATAGAGTCACTGGAAGACCTCTTCTGGCATTGGTTCATAATACCAATCATATGAGTGAGTTATGACACCATAGACTGGCTCATCTACACTATGATGTACTTCCAAAGTTGAATAAATCGGTCTAAGTTTTCCCTGACGTTCAGGCTCATCATGATGGAGTCTGTTTAGGTTGTGCGAGTGGAAAGAAAAAAAGGGGGCCATTTCCCTCTATTAAGAACAAGACAAATGCCATCCTCCATCTCATTCATTCTAATATATGTTGTCTGGTGCTTGTACATTTTGTTGGTGGTCATCTCTATTACAACACCTTTATTGATGACTTCTCAAGAAATACATGGATATACTATCTTAAGCACAAGGATGAATCCTTTGAAATATTCAAGGAATTCAAAGCCTTGATCGAAAATCAATCAGGAAAGAGAATCAATGTCTTCAGGTCCGAGAATGGAAGGGAATACATATCAAAAAAATTCATAGCGTTTTGCAAGAAAGACGGGATTAAGAAAGAAACAATTGTGTCATATACTCCTAAACATAATGGTTTAACTAAAAGGAAGAACAAGTCTATATTAGAAGCTACTCGTGCTATGCTCCATGATCAAAAGGTGCCAAAGTTCCTTTAGGCTGAAGCTACATCTATTGTTGTGTATGTTCAAAATAGGTTGCCTCATCAAGCATTAGAAAACAAGACCCCTGAAGAAATATTCACAAGTATCAAGCCTAATATCAACCATATTCGTGTATTTGGATGCCCCATATATTTTCATGTGCCAAATGATAAAAGGAACAATTTGAAAGTTACAAGAAGAAAAGGTATGTTTGTGGGTTATTGTGAAAATTATAAAGCACATAGAATATATATTCCTGGTCAGATGAAGGTCAAAATTAATAGGGATGTAACATTCGATGAAGATGCAACTCTTGGAAAATCAAGAGATCTTCCTCCACCTCCTCCTCCCAAGGAAGATAATGATGACTGGGATATTCTAGATTGTTCATCCGTGCATGTGTTCGATATGGCTGATGATCCCATGGAGCCTATGGATCCATTAGATCCTCCTCCAATTAATCCTCCTACTAGGAAAATACCACTTTAGCTTCGTGTTGAAGCCCCGAAAATCGGGTCGACAACAAGGGGGATACCCGCCCGGTCCGGACCTTGGTTGGCAGCTCCTTATCCGTTTGGTATAGCGGGTCCGACTGGGGATAATGGGACCAGTTTCCCAATCTATGGGTGTGTGTGTGTAGAATTGGATGTTGTTGATCTAACAGTTCCTATCTAAGCTATTCTAATTCAAACTTTAATCTAATTCTATGCTATTGTAATCTAATAAAAACAGCACATCTAATCTATGCTAACCCGGGATGTAATTCTTTTATTATGCGATCTAAAGAGATTTCAAATAACAACTGGTAATAAAGATCATTCAGCGATTATAAGAAAGGAAATCAATTAAGATGAACTATTTCGCATAAAAAGTTAGGTAAAACAGTTGTGAACAACATATCGCATAATAAGCTATTCATACATTAAACATAAATAAATAGCTACCACCGTACAAAAGTGCCAAATGGTAACTCAAGCATTCATGCAATAACATATAAACAACTAAAAACTTTATATCACTTTAACATATAAGCAGAAATGGTCAAGAGATAAAAGTACCATTTATGACTGGTCCTACTCATAAGCTTCAAGTAATAATGATTTATCTCTCCTTACTCTAACATCTACTAAGAGTACAAAAGTGCAACATCAGTAGCAGATATCAAATGCAAACATCAACAAATCTTGATCCATTCATTCACCAAAACCTCCTCTAAGGGTGCAAAAGTGCATGTTCTGAGGACAAGTTTTTGATAAATTTCTGGACCCCTCTCTAAATGCATGAGAAGGGTTAAAATACTACTTCCTAAATCTAATAATAGTTTATTTACAAAAATTCAGGATGCGGTTTTAAAATGACCGCCCTTTTTCTAAGCAAAATTTAAAGCGAAAATTAAATTCAGAACTAAACTACTTATGTATCTGGTCTTTAAAACTGCATGTATTCAACATTGGTTTAAGGAGAGTCGGCTGGCTGACTTCTGCTTTGAGCTGGGCTGAGAAAACGGAATCGATGAGTGCTAGTACCACCTTTTCGGCCGCATTTTTGATACACTTCACAGTCATCCACTGACTATGCGGCTTCACCAAGTATGTCCAGTAACATTCCCAATTTAACCTGTTTAGTGCTTGGATTGCCTTTCCCTTTTCTTGCGCTCTCTGCTTCCATTCCACCTCTAGTTGTAGTTTGTTTGGTAAATACCCCGGGGTGATTTCTACGATTAAATTTTCTCTGTGAAAATTCTCATTTACACAGTGAATAAGAATGCTTGCTGTCGTGGCTGCTGTTTCTGCCGCTTGTTCTGCCTCCCTGATTTGATCGTCCCACTTGTTAAAAAGCAGTTCTTTATGATTCTCATTTATCCTAGGTGCGCCTACTCTTTTTCCCTCGTCCTCATCCTGCCAAGCCAAGTACTCAGTCACTCGTTTGTCAATCAGATCATAATCACTTCATAAGTCGACCACTTGATTAGTGATCTTATCACTCATTTCGCAATAATAATTCCACTGTGACATCTTTTGGCCCAACACTTCTTGATGTTGCAGTAGTTGTTCATTCAAGGAAATAGATTCTGAAATAAACTCTGTAAGCTTAGGGTCCTCCCTGTGCATTTCCTGTACATCCTATAACTGTTTTCCTTTCTCGTCCAAACTTCTCTGATAACTTATCTGCATTTGCTGGAAGTCTTCCTGCAACTTTTCAAGTTGTTTGTGTGCCTCATTATTAGTATTGGCTTGTTGCAATTGTAGTTGCAGTACCTGTATTTGATCTTCTCGCTCTTTCAACAATTGCTGTACTTCTGATGCTTTGTCAATAGTCGCAGAGGCATACGCTCCTGCGATCTGAGATAGTTTGGTGAGATTTTCAGTCGGATTACTGGTGGGATCTTTCCATAAGACGTCTAATTGCTCAGCATCCTGAGAGAGTGTATTTTCTAACTTCCTTTTCTTTCTTTGTCTTCTTACCACTGCTTTATGTTGGGGACTATAAAATATGTCCAGAGGGGGAATTTCTTCTACATTAAGTAGAAGCTCAGAAGACGGAGCGATAGGAATATGCTCTATTTCTGAGACATCGCTGACTATGGTTGGGACCACTTCCTGTGCTACCTATGTATTGCTCACAGGTGTTTTTGGGGCTTGTCCTTCAAGATTGATCAGTTCGTTGAAGGTTTCCCATTCCTTATCTAATTCTGTCATGACGGGTGGTGCTTCAATGACGAGAGGGGGAGGATCTCTTTGTGGGGAGGTAATAACCTGCTGTTGTGGAAGTTCCATTGACTGAGCGGTGTCCTTAGCTGACTCTTCGCTCCTATCTTGGTCGTTTCCAGATCTTTTAGAATGTTCAGGCATTTCTTGTACAGACTTAGATTTAGATCCGTTAGTGCTTGAATTCCCACTGAGACTAACGCTTGGAGTTGGTTCTCTTGCAGACAGTCGCAGCTTTTCTAGAGGAACACTGGCTAGTCTTCTTTCCCTGTATACCATGAACTTTTGAAAGTCTTCTGGAGACAATTGCAATTGGGCTTCACGCAAAATTTCTTGAAGTGAGCTTTTATTTTGGAATATATCATCAAATAAATCCTTTTTCCCAAAGAACACTTTTATCTTGACTGTAGTTGTGAAATTCTGGGCAACCTCATTTGGGTCAAATGGTCTTCCCAGGAATTTAAATAGTTGTAGACACGTCATATTCTATACTTCAGTGAACGCGTGACCTACATCAAACAACGAAAATGCTCCACAAGCCACAGGAAACTGTGGCCAGCCTTCTTTTTGTCCTTTAAGTCTTTAGTTAGGCCGCCTTCTGAACAAGTTTGATATGCAATTTCTCGAGCTAGGAGCTTATCAGGGATATACAAAGGTAGAACATGAGGGGGTACAGTACTTCCAAAAACTCTAACATAAGTAAACAATTCTTCTCCGAACCATCTTGCGATGGGGAGGATATCTATCTGTGCTTCAGGTGAGCACCTCGGGGGTTCTTTATCATACAACATTCTATACAAGGGCAACATGAGTCCGTGACAAATCTGGTAGAAATATGGAGTGAACTGGGAGTCCCACAATATCTTATGATAGACATGGATGGGTAAGGGATCTTGAGTTTTCCACTTCCAACCCATAACAGGGAATTTAGACACATAACATATTGAATCCATAACATATGCGGCTAGGTAAAAAGGAGGATAAATCCTTTGAGACGTAGATCTTTTGGACCAGTAACTGACAATAGCCGTGATTAGGTTATCAGATAAAATCTTGGCCCAATCTACAATAGTGGCATTTGTGGCAGCATCTAGTAATGGTAACCATTCGGATGAAAATTTGTTGATATCTGGCATTCCAAATAATCTACAGAGCATGGTAGTAGCAAAGCAATATGGGGAGGTAAGGGAACCAGTACTGTACATACCGTGTTTATCTTTCTTGAGCGGTTCATCTTTTCTGGACCAATCTTTGGTGGTCTCCGACAGGTTCGGGTTCTCCGCCACAAATTTTTCTATGAATTGTGTATTATAAGTTTCCTGCGGCTCAGGCAGATGATACATAAGCTTTAAATCCTGCGCAGTGAATGACCCGATGAGCCCTTGACCATGAATCTTGAACTGTCTATTTTTCATTTCTGCGCTATCAAGTATCCACTTGATCATGTCTGTGTATGGGAGAATTTTGGGCCTCGCTGCTATCCGATGTAGGAATGAGCATGCTAGCTCTTCTAGGGATGCTTCGGAAGAGCCCTATGAGCCCGCAACAGCAGTAACCTTCATTACTCTGGGATTCTCTTCTTCGAGCAGTCTGTACATGCCTTCCCACGTTGATATTCTTGTGTCTCTGTTACAAGCTGTGTTTGTATATCAAGGTGCCATTTCCTTCTCTTCGAAGCTCTGAGCCTTGTTTTTCTTCCCCATTTCAACCTGCGTATTGCCTTGTATCGTCCTTCGTTCTCCATTCCTGCAATTCACAAGTGAAATGGAAATGAATTGTTAGGATATTCCGACACATAGGATATAGTTAAGTTCAACTTGGTCTAGTATAGAGTTAGGTTAGAGTTAGGTAAAGTGTGTTTCTTTACCATTGTACATTTTGTAACTTACAATCCGACGGTCACGATATGTAGTGATCCGACGGTTCACTCTCACCTCGGTATTACCGACACTTGATCCGTGGCTTGACACCCGATTGGTCCATGAGTTCTATTTAAAGCGCATGGAGGGTCATTGTTCGGGTAATCCGTGCATGAGAGAAGCTTATGTAAATTTTCATTCTTTGATTAATAAATTGCCTGTAGTACCCACGTTGGGACAGGCCGTGGACTGTTTCCCTCCTTGCACTCTGAGGGTTTTAACCACGTCAAAAATACTGGTGTATTGATTTGAGATCTGGTTGTGAGCGGTGTCCTTTTGGTATTCTTTCTGTGGAACTTACCCTGTAAATTCCTACATGGTATCAGAGCTATTTGAGGGCCGCGTCCGTTGGTGATCCAAATCTGAAGCCGGTAGAACTGCATGCGGCTGTCGTTTCCTAGATCTGCTGTTTCTGACTGCTTTCGGGCTGAGAGGACTGCTCTGTTGCGTTCGGATCATCTGTTCCAGTGAGGAACCCCTTTCGTTTCACGCGAAAAGGTTTCCGGTAGCCCTAGCTGCGTCATTTTTCAGATCGGGAGGTATACAGTGTTTTTTTTTGCAGTTTACTGTTATTTTCTCTCTGCTTATTTCGGTCTCAGTTTATTTAGCTTTTTTTTAACCGGATCTATACCTTTCATTTCTACGTATGCTGTTTGCCCTGCGACTCTGTGCGATCTGGGCAAATCAGAAACAGAAAGGAAGGATTTTTCTCATGCGTATGCTCTTTTCCCTGCACCTTAGTGTGATCTCGGAAAATCAGAAACATTGAGAAAAATATTTAGTTTTTCGGCTAAAGCTAACTTTGAGATTTTTTTAAAATTTCTAGTTTTTTTACTAAAGCTAACTTTGAGCCGCAAGGTTCGTTTTTCTTTGCATATTCGTGTTGGGTTTTGTGTTTTGTGTTTTGTAGGGAAAAAGAGCTTTCTCAAGGAAAGCACGCAAACCGAGGCCCCCCCCCTCTCTCTATCTCTCTCTCTATCTCTCTCTCTCTCTCTCTCTCTCTCAAATTTTTTGTATAGATCAATTGGTTCAAAGCTATTTTAAGAGAGTAGAGGTCTTGGGTTCAAGTCTCCATTTTGTGGGGGCGGATTTTTTCATTCCCGCACATTCGCGCACTTTGCCGGCTACTTCAACAATTATTTTTCAAAAAGCCATAACTTCTTCATCCGGAAGCCTTTTTCAGAGCCGTTTTTTTTAAAACCGCCTATTTTTTCGAGATCTATCCATTGAAACACCTACTTTCAGCATCTTCAGCTTCAGTTTTTTTTTTAAATGGAAAGCCCATGCCAAGTCATTCTTGACAGCACTAACTACTTCCAATGGGTAGCCTACATCGAAGATTTACTTAGAAGTAAAGGTCTCTTCAGAATAGCCACAGACCAAGAGAAGAAACCAAAAGATGAAGACAAGGCGGCAAAATGGGAAAATAGACAAGATCAAGCACGTGGTTTGATAGGAATGTCTATTTCTCCTGATCTTAGATTCCACATTGCGGAACTTGAGACTCCTCATGAAGCATTAGAAAAACTTGCTAAAGTTTTTGGGATTAAAAATGAAATTAGAGCCCATCAACTTGAAAATGAGCTGCTTACTTTGGATCCTAATAATTTTTCTTGCATTGAAGATTTCTTGTCCAAATTCAAGAACCTTAGATATCTCTGGAAGGTGTTAAAGTTAAGAAAGACGATGGTAACCTTATTTATTCCATCCTTACTAAGTTGGGACCAGCCTACTCTGTATTTGTTTCCACTTTCCATTCTACAAGAGAAGCTTTCATTTGTCAAGGACAAGACTACAAGCCCCTTCCTTTGACTCCTTTTGTGATTCCTTAATAAGAGAACAAGAAAAACTCTTACACCTTGGTCTTCTTAATCTTGGAAACTCTTCCACGAAAGCGTTAGCCACCCAGCAGCAACCAAATTCAAAGAATCCTAAGAAGTCATATCCTCAAAAGAATGGTCCTAAACCATTTCAGCCTCAAAATGAAAGATCATTTCAGCAAAATGATAAGACCAATAAAAACAAATGGAAGAAGACTGATAGACATTGTAACTTTTGTAATCGAGATGGCCACTTAGAATCTAAATGCTTTAAGAAGATGGAAGCCTTGGAAGCCGCAATGAAGAAACATAACATCCATGTGGAGCCTACTTCAACTTCAACTTCCGGAATGGCACTTTCTGCATGTCATTGTCAATCATCTCAGTCTGGTTATGCATTAAATGTATCTTCTTCTTCTTCTCATTCTCATGAGTGGCTCATTGACTCTGGAGCCTCTTGTCACATGGCCAAAAATCAAGCCATGTTTTCTTCTTTAAATGATTGTAACACCAAAAATATATATATTGGTGATGATAGATCTCTTAATGTTGTAGGGACTGGAACTGTTCATCTAGACAATGGTCAGTTTAATGATGTATTATGTGTTCCAACCTTATCCTGCAACCTTCTATCTGTCTATCAGATAACTCATTCAGGTGAAGGTAAAATTGTTGAATTTTCACCTCATGATGTTGTAATCAAGGATCTAAAAGATCCTAAACAGATTCTAGCTACTGGTCTTGCTGATGATTCCAAAAGGTTGTATAAGTTTCACAACTTTGGGTCATCCAATCTTCCCTCAGTATTTGTTGCTCATAATGATGAAGTGAGCAAACTTTGGCATGAGCAATTTGGTCACTTAAACTATCGCTCCCTTCAACATCTATGTAAAGAAAATATGGTGACAGGTCTTCCTATGGTATCTTGCAGAGATGGTGTTTGTTCCGGATGTGTACTCGGAAAACATCATCGGGACAGTTTTGACAAACGTGCCTCTTGGCACGCCTCAGCCCCTTTACAGCTTGTGCACAGTGATTTATGTGGTCCTCTTCCTGTTGCTTCATTCTCTGGCTGCAAGTACTTCTTAACTTTCATTGATGATTTCTCCAGACGCACTTGGGTATACTTCTTAAAACTCAAGAGCGAAGTATTTACCACTTTTTTGGCCTTCAAAGCATTTGTTGAAAAACAATCTGGACATCAAATTCTTAAGCTAAGAACTGATAATGGTGGAGAATATGTTAAAAACACATTCATCAACTTTTGCACCGAAAATGGAATTCAAATGCAACATACTGTTCCATACACTCCACAACAAAATGGTGTAGCTGAAAGGAAAAATCGCACCTTAAAGGAAATGGCTAATTGTATGCTGCAATCTAAAGGACTCAGTCTTAGTTTTTGGGCCGAAGCAATTAATTGTGCAAATTATATAATCAATCGCACTCCTACTAAGGTTCTAGAGAATATCACTCCAGAAGAAGCTTGGAGTTCCATTAAACCAGATGTAAGTCACTTTCGTGTGTTTGGAAGTGAAGCATGGGCCCATATTCCAGATGAAAAGCATAAAGCTTTAGAACCTAAAAGTGAGAAATGTACTTTTGTTGGATATTCTGAAGATGTAAAAGGTTATAGACTTATTCCATTTAAGTCCAAAAATGTTATCATTAGAAGAGATGTAAAATTTGATGAAAATAAATCGGCCTGCGAGCCTAGTCCGACGGATGTGCCACCTCTTCCTATCTCTTCTATCTTTGAAAACATTTCTTCTTCAGATGATGAAAGCGAGGATGATAATCCTCCCCCACCTTCTCAGGATCCTCAACTTCCAAGATGGGTCCGTGCCACTCGGGATGCAACAGGTGATCTTGCCGGTGATCCTACAGATCAGCGACGTACACGTTCTCAGTTTGAAAGAGCCTCTTCTTTACTGGCTCAAGCTCCAGTAAATCATGATCCTGACACTTTTGCAGAAGCTTCAGGCCATCCACATTGGGAAGCAGCTATGAATGAAGAATATCATTCATTGATGACAAATGATACATGGGATCTTGTTCCTCTACCAAAGGGACGCAAACTTGTTAGATGTAAATGGGTTTACAGAACCAAGTATGGACCAGATGGGAAAGTTGATAAACATAAAGCTCGTCTCGTTGCTAAGGGCTTTTCACAGGTTGAAGGCATTGACTACACTGAAACCTTTTCTCCTGTTGCCAAAATGAACTCCATCCGCCTTGTTCTTTCCCTTGCTGCCTCTTTAAAATGGGAAGTCCATCAGATGGATGTTAAATCTGCCTTCTTGCATGGGGACTTGCAGGAAGAAATCTATATGGAACAACCCATTGGCTTCATACAAACAGACTCCAGCCTTGTTTGTCAACTTAAGAAATCCCTTTATGGCCTCAAGCAAGCTCCTCGGGCTTGGTATGCCAAAATGGATAGCTTTCTTTTAGAATCTGGCTTTTCTAGGTGTCATTTTGACAATACTGTCTACACCAAGAAAGAGGGCAACTCTCTTATCATCCTTGTTCTTTATGTTGATGATTTTATTCTTACTGGTAGTGATCCCAACCTTATAAACCATGTGAAGTCCAGCCTTAAAAAGAAATTTGAAATGACAGACTTAGGACATTTACACTATTTTCTCGGTCTTCAAGTCTTGCAATCCCAAGAGGGTATTTTCCTTTCCCAGTCCAAGTATGCTTGTGATATTCTTCGTCATTTTCACATGGAAGACTGTAAGCCAGCCCCTTCTCCCTTTCAGTCTGGAGTCAAACTTTCAGTCTCTTGTACCTCTCCTGAAGTTGATGCTACCTTATACCGTCAACTTGTCGGAAAACTCCTGTATTTAACCCATACTCGTCCTGATCTTTCCTTTGTTGTTGGCCTTGTTGCGCGTTTTATGAAAAACCCCCGTGAAAGTCATTGGAAAGCAGCTAAAAGAATACTTCGTTATGTTCGAGGTACAGTACAGTTTGGGATTCATTACAGTGCCAAAGCAGCTCCTCTGTTAGTTGGTTTCACTGATTCTGATTGGGCTGGTGACCCTGGTGATCGGAAGTCTACTGCCGGTTATGTCTTCACTCTTGGTTCAGGACCTATTACATGGGCTTGTAAGAAACAGGCTACCATTTCTCTTTCGTCAGCAGAAGCAGAGTATCGTGGTGCCGTGGAAGCTAGTAAGGAAGCCTTGTGGCTTCGTCAGATCCTATCAGAGTTTGGCTTTGAGCAGCAGCATTCAACCACACTTTGGTGTGATAATCAAAGTGCCATTCAGCTATGCAAAGATCCAGTCCAGCATCAGCGCAGCAAACACATTGAACTACACATGCACTTCATCAGAAAGCTCATTCATGACCATGTTCTTGAAGTGCAATATTGTCCAACAGATGATCAGGTTGCAGACATCTTCACAAAGGCTCTCACAGAGGCGAAGTTCACTAAACTTCGATATATGCTTGGAGTTCAGGAAGTTGTCACTAAGGGGGGATAGGCTCTAGTGCCTCCTTCCTTCTCCTATTGTGTCATATTTGTAAATCCTTCAATCCTATCCCAAGTTGTTCTTAAGGGGGGATGTTAGGATATTCCGACACATAGGATATAGTTAAGTTCAACTTGGTCTAGTATAGAGTTAGGTAAAGTGTGTTTCTTTACCATTGTACATTTTGTAACTGACAATCCGACGGTCACGATATGTAGTGATCCGACGGTTCACTCTCACCTCGGTATTACCGACACTTGATCCGTGGCTTGACACCCGATTGGTCCATGAGTTCTATTTAAAGCGCATGGAGGGTCATTGTTCGGGTAATCCGTGCATGAGAGAAGCTTATGTAAATTTTCATTCTTTGATTAATAAATTGCCTGTAGTACCCACGTTGGGACAGGCCGTGGACTGTTTCCCTCCTTGCACTTTGAGGGTTTTAACCACGTCAAAAATACTGGTGTATTGATTTGAGATCTGGTTGTGAGCGGTGTCCTTTTGGTATTGTTTCTGTGGAACTTACCCTGTAAATTCCTACATGAATGACCCGGACGGGTGATGGGAGAGTTTTTAATGCCGCAGACATACCAAATACACCACATTACGTGAAGTGATTCTTTGAAAAGCACGCATCGATATTTTATTAATAACTAGCAACTAACTCCTGTATTAGCATTTAAAGCGCGTAATTATGTGTCAGCTTATGGCAAGTAGCTTTTCTTGAATATTGTGCCCGAACGATCTACGATGGAGCGATTTTGCGATTTGCTTCACAACATCGCAGATCGCAACACATCGCAATAACGCACCATCGCAGATCGCACAAATATAACATCGCAGCGTCGGTCTGGCTTAACATCGCAACCATTGCTATATCGCGATATCGCAATATCGCAGATCACAGAAGTTTATGTATGGCAAATTTTGTTAACCTGTTTCCTGCGATATGCGATCTTGCGATCGGCGTCATCGCAAATCGGTAAATCTTGAAGTTTTTCTTATAGGTTTTACTTGCGACGCGATAGTTGTTTAATACCACAATCTCGTACATGCTGGGATTGTACTTGAATGGTGGCGTTCTACTACAATTTTACGATGCGCTTTTAAAGATTTCTTCCTTATCATAAACTTTGGTTTTAAGTGTTCGAAGGAGTTTCCTAAGCTTAAGATGGTAACTTTATTTTGAGGAAAAGAAAGCTAAGCCCTACTCTTGCTTTTCCTAAATTTTAACTAAGGGTCCCCACACATTTAGTATTTTGGATAACACTTAAATGAGAAGGGGGGGGTTGTTGCTGGTCACAACAATTGGCGATTCACTTGGGAGAACCAGTTATCTCTGTTTTTCTATTGAATTTTTCAAACTTCCAAAACAGGAAATTTTTCAGAAAATTAAACTTCATTATGGAAAGATAAAGCACATTATGCTCTAAACTGTCAATGATATTTTGTTTCAAGCTTCCTCTACTTCGACTATTAGCTTCCTCAGGCTAGTCCTTGTATTTATATCAGCCATTACTTGGTTTTGTAAAGATAAAACAAAGTCTCCTCTGTATACCAGTTTTAAATATGCTCATTTGTCGTAGGTAGAGCCTCTGCTGCCAGCAGGCGTTTATATCCTTGACAGGGTTACCTGTTACCCAGCAATGATCCTGTATCCTACTCAAGGTGACCTACAACTTTCAAAGAAAAATCCATATCCACACTTATTGCTTTGATTTTCTTTTTATTCTTAAAGAACAATGTCTTGGTTTGGTAGCCAAATTATGACACAGTCACTCACTTGATTCATAACTTTGCTGAACAAGCTGGCTCGTGATGAGACCCCTTGTCTTTTGATTGCAACAATCTTGAGTTATTGCCCTGTTGTGGTAGACAGTATTGGCAAAGTCAGCGAGTTATAATATCTGTGATCATGATACACTGGCTCGTGATGAGACCTCTTATTCTTCAAGACATAGTGTATCCTTGGATTATTCCTCTGAAGGCTGTGATTTCCTTAGCAGGGAGGAAGTCATTGTTTCCTTAAGATAGCTCTGGACGACAATAATAGAGTTTTTTTTTTGGAAACAGTGGTTCTACAGAGAATCTTTATTTTGTTATTGATACCTTTCATTGTACTGAGATAAAACAATTTCTTCACTAAAGGTTGCTATATTCAAACTTTATGAAGTCGAAACTAGTATTATATCTAGGTTAGAGTCTTTAACTAAATCTATCAATAATAACGATCAGTTTTCCAAAAGATTTGCTATTTATACAAGCGAAGAGTTCAAAATCTGAGAGAGAGTTGGCCTCTTTTAGTAAATGTCAAATGCTGCCAACGATAGCAGATTTTATTAGGGAAAAACATGTTAAAGGAAATGAGGGGTAACTATTCCCTTGGATTATGTACATGATAGGGATAATTACTTCTCTTATTTTGCCTGCCAACTGTTAAAAATAAACTATCCACCTAACAACCTAGCTAAATTAATTCTACTCCTATTTTAACTATACACAAAAAATTGGCTAGGTATAATGATATTTCCAGTGTAACCATCTTTCCATTTTTATTCCTACATGTGTATACCTTTCAAACATCAGTATTAAGACTAAATTTTTTCTTGGACTGAAAATGTTGAATGTGGAATTAGAAAGTGTAACTGTGGTCAGAACTCTGCCTGAAATCTCTTTCTTATGAAATCTTCTTTCCAATTGGATATCTATTGGATCATAAAAATCAGGATGAGTTTCCATTATGGGTTGGTAATCGTGCAATAGGAAAGATGACAGGCTGGGTTGTAAATATGAGTTTTTGGTTTTAATAGCCTGTATTTTATTATGTGTGAAAGTTAGGCCTTCGACTTTTTCTAATGAAAGGAAAGTTTCCAAATATATTTCACTGAATGAATCAATGAAGAATGGATGGAAATTTCTCAAAAGACAATTATCAATTAACCTGAATTGTCGGCAATTTTCCAAAAATACCTTCTTTTGTTGATGATGTTTTGGATAAGATAGAAGTTTTTCAAGAAAAGTTGATATTGATTGGACTTGGAATCGAAAAAGTTCTATATTTCCTTGACACAATTCAATCTTCCAAAATGGTAAAACATCACTCAAATGTTTGTCAGTAAGGTGCTCAGTATGCCATAGTAATCTATCAAGAGTCTGAAAATTAAAATTTAAAGCAAAATCCGATTTTATACAAAATGAGTGCAAGCGAAAAAGAATGCAATGACTATCTGTACAACTAGTGTTATAGCACAACTGGGATTGTTTTGAAATATCTTCTCTTTCACAAGGATTGGCCAGAATTATGGGATTCGAGTAATTTTGAATTCCATCTTGTGAATTAGAAAACAAATTATGATTGGGAACAGGTGTGAAGGTTTGTTCATGATATGAATCATAAATTGGAATATTCTCTTGGGTAGTGAAATCATGTAAATGATCTGCCACTCTGGAATGAGGATTGGCTGAAATAATTCTTGAATTAGAGTATCCCTCATTCTCATATTTCTGTTGATTTACTCGAGATAAATAAACATCTTCATCATCAAAGTAGCTATCATAAATGACTTTACAGGATTCCCTAGATTTCTCTTTTTCGTCCAGTATATTCAAAAAAGGGGGGTCAAGTCGTTCATGTTTGTAAATGACAAAAGGGTGTTCTATAGCTGCCTCTTTATCTTGAAAACCTAATGGTGATTCATTTGGATAATCCTCGGTATTTGCTGAGATATCATTAATATTGGGGGGGGAAATTATCATCACTAAAAACATCAGGATAAAGAGAAAATTGAGACTCTGAAATAATGCATTTGAAAGTATCATCATGAAAAAACGCTTGTTCATCACATTCATCGTAGATTTCGGACTTTAGATCATACCTTTGTGTGCTTATGTTTTTTGAAAGAGGATTACTTTGCTGTTCTAACCTTGGCATCTGCATTTGTCGACTTGCGATCCTATTATCTGACTTTGTCTCAAAGTTTCTTTCTGGTTCCAAGGCAGGCTTTCTTCCAACATTCCCACTTTCGTCTTCTTGTATTGGATCAGGCATGTACCCTAAGCTCTGGAAAGTTTCTTCCTCATGACTTATTCGTACATCCAAAGTGGAATTCTCATTCACATTAGAAGAAAACGGAACAAAACTGGGACTAATTTCTACTGGATCGGGGATAGGAGGCGGGGAATAGTTATGCTCAACACAATCTAATGATTCTTCATTCATGAGTTCATTCTCAACATCATATTTCAAACAATTAAGATGAAATCGAATATTAAAATCTCTAACAGACTCATCTTATTTGCGTAGATATTCAATTTCATCATATACCTGATCATAATCATAGCAATCAAATTTACAAATGAAAGTCGTGACAAATTGGTCCCAGCTGTGAATTGAGGCAACTGGGAGGGTTCTACACCAGTTTCTAGCTTCCGCTATGAATGTGAGAGTAAAAATTTTGCATAAGATGCCTTCATCAATTCCTTGAAAATTCGAACTTGAAACATTTTGAATAAATTGAAGGGCATGATTAAAAGCAGAAGAATTACTCTTACCATTGAATTTTACCTGAGACAAGAGTCTTACCACTTCGGGTGGAGTTTTGGAAGAGGCACGAACATGGATACAACTCCAAATGGGAAGTTTGAGAGAAGCCATCCTAATTCAAATGTCACAATTGCAAACAAACTCCAACAGACAACATGTTCAGGCCCTCCTTCTAGCGCCAAATATGTTGAAGCCCCGAAAATTGGGTCGACAACAAGGGGGATACCCGCCCGGTCCAAACCTTGGTTGGCAGCTCCTTATCCATTTGGTATAGCGGGTTCGACTAGGGATAATGGGACCAGTTCCCAATCTATGGGTGTGTATGTGTAGAATTGGATGTTGCTGATCTAACAGTTCCTATCTAAGCTATTCTAATTCAAACTTTAATCTAATTCTATGCTATTGTAATCTAATAAAAACAGCACATCTAATCTATGCTAACCCGGGATGTAATTCTTTTATTATGCGATCTAAAGAGATTTCAAATAACAATTGGTAATAAAGATCATTCAGCGATTATAAGAAAGGAAATCAATTAATATGAACTATTTCGCATAAAAAGTTAGGCAAAACAGTTGTGAACAGCATATCGCATAATAAGCTATTCATACATTAAACATAAATAAATAGCTACCACCATACAAAAGTGCCAAATGGTAACTCAAGCATTCATGCAATAACATATAAACAACTAAAAACTGTATATCACTTTAACATATAAGCAGAAATGGTCAAGAGATAAAAGTACCATTTATGACTGGTCCTACTCATAAGCTTCAAGTAATAATGATTTATCTCTCCTTGCTCTAACATCTACTAAGAGTACAGAAGTGCAACATCAGTAGCAGATATCAAATGCAAACATCAACAAATCTTGATCCATTCATTCACCAAAACCTCCTCTGAGGGTGCAAAAGTGCATGTTCTGAGGACAAGTTTTTGATAAATTTCTGGACCCCTCTCTAAATGCATGAGAAGGGTTAAAATACTACTTCCTAAATCTAATAATAGTTTATTTACAAAAATTCAGGATGCGGTTTTAAAATGACCGCCCTTTTTCTAAGCAAAATTTAAAGCGAAAATTAAATTCAGAACTAAACTACTTTTGTATCTGGTCTTTAAAACTGCATGTATTCAGCATTGGTTTAAGGAGAGTCGGTTGGCTGACTTCTGCTTTGAGCTGGGCTGAGAAAACGGAATCGATGAGAGCTGGTACCACCTTTTCGGCCGCATTTATGATACACTTCACAGTCATCCACTGACTATGCGGCTTCACCAAGTATGTCCAGTAACATTCCCAATTTAACCTGTTTAGTGCTTGGATTGCCTTTCCCTTTTCTTGTGCTCTCTGCTTCCATTCCGCCTCTAGTTGTAGTTTGTTTGGTAAATACCCCGGGGTGGTTTCTGCGATTAAATTTGCTCTGTGCAAATTCTTGTTTACACAGTCAATAAGAATGCTTGCTGTCGTCGCTGCTGTTTCTGCCACTTGTTCTGCCTCCCTGATTTGATCGTCCCACTTGTTAAAGAGAAGTTCTTTATGATTCTCATTTATCCTGGGTGCACCTAATCTTTTTCCCTCGTCCTCATCCTTCCAAGCCAAGTACTCAGTCACTCGTTTGTCAATCAGATCATAATCACTTCGTAAGTCGACCACTTGATTAGTGATCTTATCACTCATTTCGCAATAATAATTCCACTGTGACATCTTTTGGCCCAACACTTCTTGCTGCTGCAGTAGTTGTTCATTCAAGGAAATAGATTCTGAAATAAACTCTATAAGCTTAGGGTTGTCCCTGTGCATTTCCTGTACATCCTGTAACTGTTTTCCCTTCTCGTCCAAACTTCTCTGATAACTTATCTGCATCTGCTGGAAGTCTTCCTGCAACTTTTCAAGCTGTTTATGTGCCTCATTATTAGTATTGGCTTGTTGCAATTGTAGTTGCAATACCTGTATTTGATCTTCTCGCTCTTTCAACAATTGTTGTACTTTTGATGCTTTGTCAATAGTCGCAAAGGCATACGCTCCTACAATCTAAGATAGTTTGGTGAGATTTTCAGTCGGATTACTGGTGGGATCTTTCCATAAGACGTCTAATTGCTCAGCATCCTGAGAGAGTGTATTTTCTAACTTCCTTTTCTTTCTCTGTCTTCTTACCACTGCTTTATGTTGGGGACTATAAAATATGTCCAGAGGGGGAATTTCTTCTACATTAAGTAGAAGCTCAGAAGACGGAGCGATAGGAATATGCTCTGTTTCTGAGACATCGCTGACTATGGTTGGGACCACTTCCTGTGCTACCTGTGTATTGCTCACAGGTGTTTTTGGGGCTTGTCCTTCAAGATTGATCAGTTCGTTGAAGGTTTCCCATTCCTTATCTAATTCTGTCATGACGGGTGGTGCTTCAATGACGAGAGGGGGAGGATCTCTTTGCGGGGAGGTAATAACCTGCTGTTGTGGAAGTTCCATTGACTGAGCGGTGTCCTTAGCTGACTCTTCACTCCTATCTTGGTCGTTTCCGGATCTTTTAGAATGTTCAGGCATTTCTTGTACAGACTTAGATTTAGATCCATTAGTGCTTGAATTCCCACTGAGACTAACGCTTGGAGTTGGTTCTCTTGCAGACAGTCGCAACTTTTCTAGAGGAACACTGGCTAGTCTTCTTTCCCTGTATACCATGAACTTTTGAAAGTCTTCTGGAGACAATTGCAATTGGGCTTCACGCAAAATTTCTTGAAGTGAGCTTTTATTTTGGAATATATCATCAAATAAATCCTTTTTCCCAAAGAACACTTTTATCTTGACTGTAGTTGTGAAATTCTGGGCAACCTCATTTGGGTCAAATGGTCTTCCTGGGAATTTAAATAGTTGTAGACACGTCATATTCTGTACTTCAGTGAACGCGTGACCTACATCAAACAGTGAAAAGGCCCCACAAGCCACAGGAAACTGTGGCCATATAGCCTTCTTTTTGTCCTTTAAGTCTTTAGTTAGGCCGCCTTCTGAACAGGTTTGATATGCAATTTCTCGAGCTAGGAGCTTATCAGGGATATACAAAGGTAGAACATGAGGGGGTACAGTACTTCCAAAAACTCTAACATAAGTAAAAAATTCTTCTCCGAACCATCTTGCGATGGGGAGGATATCTATCTGTGCTTCAGGTGAGCACCTCGAGGGTTCTTTATCATACAACATTCTATACAAGGGCAGCATGAGTCCGTGACAAATCTGGTAGAAATATGGAGTAAACTGAGAGTCCCACAATATCTTATGATAGACATGGATGGGTGAGGGATCTTGAGTTGTCCACTTCCAACCCATAAAAGGGAATTTAGACACATAACATATTGAATCCATAACATATGCGGCTAGGTAAAAAGGAGGATAAATCCTTTGAGACGTAGATCTTTTGGACCGGTAACTGACAATAGCCGTGATTAGGTTATCAGATAAAATCTTGGCCCAATCTACAATAGTGGCATTTGTGGCAGCATCTAGTAATGGTAACCATTCGGATGAAATTTTTTTGATATCTGGCATTCCAAATAATCTACAGAGCATGGCAGCAGCAAAGCAATATGGGGAGGTAACGGAACCAGTACTGTACATACTGTGTTTATCTTTCTTAAGCGGTTCATCTTTTCTGGACCAATCTTTGGTGGTCTCCGACAGGTTCGGGTTCTCCGCCACAAATTTTTCTATGAATTGCGTATTATAAGTTGCCTGTGGCTCAGGCAGATGATACATAAGCTTTAAATCCTGCACAGCGAATGACCTGATGAGCCCTTGACCATGAATCTTGAACTGTCTATTTTTCATTTCTGCGCTATCAAGTATCCACTTGATCATGTCTGTGTATGGGAGAATTTTGGGCCTCGCTGCTATCCGATGTAGGAATGAGCATGCTAGCTCTTCTAGGGATGCTTCGGAAGAGCCCTGTGAGCCCGCAACAGCAGTAACCTTCATTACTCTGGGATTCTCTTCTTCGAGCAGTCTGTACATGCCTTCCCACATTGATATTCCTGCATCTCTGTTACAAGCTGTGTCTGTATATAAAGGTGCCATTTCCTTCTCTTCGGAGCTCTGAGCCTTGTTTTTCTTCCCCATTTCAACCTGCGTATTGCCTTGTATCGTCCTTCGTTCTCCGTTCCTGCAATTCACAAGTGAAATGGAAATGAATGACCCGGACGGGTGATGGGAGAGTTTTTAATGCCGCAGACATACCAAATACACCACCTTACGTGAAGTGATTCTTTGAAAAGCACGCGTCCATATTTTATTAATAACTGGCAACTAACTCCTGTATTAGCATTTAAAGCGCGTAATTATGTGTCAGCTTATGGCAAGTAGCTTTTCTTGAATATTGTGCCCGAACGATCTGCGATGGAGCGATTTTGCGATTTGCTTCGCAACATTGCAGATCGCAACATCGCAAATCGCAACACATCGCAATAACGCACCATCACAGATCGCACAAATATAACATCGCAGCTTCGGTCTGGCTTAACATAACATCGCAACCATTGCTATATCGCGATATCGCAATATCGCAGATCACAGAAGTTTATGTATGGCAAATTTTGTTAACCTGTTTCTTGCGATATGCGATCTTGCGATCGGCGTCATCGCAAAACGGTAAATCTTGAAGTTTTTCTTATAGGTTTTACTTATTGCGACGTGATAGTTGTTTAATACCACAATCTCGTACATGCCGGGATTGTACTTGAATGGTGGCATTCTACTACCGTTTTACGATGCGTTTTTAAAGATTTCTTCCTTATCATAAACTTTGGTTTTAAGTGTTCGAAGGAGTTTCCTAAGCTTAAGATGGTAACTTTATTTTGAGGAAAAGAAAACTAATCCCTACTCTTGCTTTTCCTAAATTTTAACTAAGGGTCCCCCCACATTTAGTATTTTGGATAACACTTAAATGAGAAGGGGGGATTGTTGCTGGTCACAACACTTCGAAAGACTTTATAGGATACTGAAAGAAATGTCCCCATCTGTAGATCATTAAGAGAAAGGAAGAAACCATGCAGCTGTCAAGGATATGTTGCAGCTATGAGCACTATAATTCAAACCCGACCATCCTCATTCAAAGAAGCAGTAAAAGAACAAGTTTGGAAGGATGTTATGGCTGAGGAATATGAATCGATTGTGAAAAATGATGTATGGGATGTTGTACCTAGACCAAAAGGGAAGTCTATTGTGACTTCAAAGTGGCTATTCAAGATCAAGCATGGAATTGATGGCATCATTGAGAAATATAAAGCAAGGTTCATAGCTCGAATATTCTCTCATAAAGAGGGAGAAGATTATGACAATATATTTTCTCCCATGGCTCTACATACAACCATTTGTTCTATAGTTTCCCTTGTTGCGAGTGAAGGATGGACTCTTCACTAGATGGATGTAAACACTACATTCCTTCATGGCATGTTACAGGAAGAAGTATATTGTGAACAACCAGAGGGACTTGAAGTGGAAGATAGAAGAACACATGTTTGTAAGTTGAAGAAGGCCTTGCATAGTTTGGAGCAAGCTCCCCGAGCTTGGTATGCATGCATTGACATCTATTTAGTAAAGTTGGGATTCACTGGAATCGATGTCGATCCCAACCTCTAGTTCAAGGTAGTCCAAAGTATTCCATTGATTTTAGTTTTATATGTTGACGATCTATTCTTGACAGGTAGTGAGCCTCTGATGATTGAGTGTAAGAGGAAGCTAGCGTATGAATTTGAGATGAAATACCTTGGTCTCATGCACTACTTTTTAGGCCTTGAGGTGTGGAAAAGGCCTAGGGATATTTTCCTCTCACAAGGAAAATATGTTGTGAAGCTGTTGGAAAGATTTGAAATGACTGAATGCAAATCCATGGTTACACCAATGGAAATCAACTTCAAGAAGTTATGTGGAGGCGCTCTAGCACTAGCCTTGGAAAATACATCCAAGTATATAGAAATCATTGGGGCTCTGATGTTAGTTGTGAACATTCATTCAGGGATATGATATGCAGTAAGCACATTGAGTCAGTTCATTACTGAGCCCCGCCATGCACACTGGATAGCTTCAAAACACATACTAAGATATTTGCATGGGTTTGTCACACTTGGCCTAAGATATTCTGCTAGATATGTTCAACTTCATGGATACACTATTTTTTACTGGGGCAGAAATGTTATCGACAGGAAGAGTACATCTGGATGTTGTTTTAGCCTTGGATCTACCATGATATCCTGGATGAGTACAAAACAAAATTCTTTAGCATTGAGCACCACTGAAGCAAAATACATTGTCGCTAGCATGGCTAGCTGCAAAGTAGTCTGGTTGAGAAATCTCTTTGGAGAGCTACTTGAGAAGGTCCTAGATACTATAGTGATATACTGTGTCAACAAGAGTGGAATCCGTTTGGAAGAAAATATTGTGTTTCATGACAAGTCCAAGCATATTTAGATTCAATATCACTTCATTCGAGACATGGTGCAGAGAGGATCTGTTAGGCTCCATCACATATCGATAGATTAATTTATTGTCGATATTCTCACCAAGGAATTTCCAAAAGGAAATTTATTTGTATTCACAGAGCAGCTTGGACTGAGTGATGTGGCTCCTTTGGATAAGGGGAAACACTGATCGAGGACACTGAGCCAACTCTTCATACCCTGTTTGAGCTCCAAGGGTGAGGAATCAAGATCGAGGGCTCTTGGGGTTATGGGATCTATGGAAAATAGGGTACTCCCCTATCTATTACCCATAGGGATGAGGGTTTTACTCCCCTATCTGGTTTTCGTAGAGTATAACCCAATTGGAATCATACCCACAAGCAGGGCTTGTTGGGAATATCGCTCCTCGTTTTCACAACGAGTTGAGAGTACTTGGGGGTGTACAACCCAAGGAAATTATGAAGTATTTGTTCTACCACATGAATACCAAGAGTCATTGTTGGGAAGATCGGTAGGCAATAGGATTCTGGGTTGAGGGTAAGCTCCCCGATGAGATTACAGGGTTAAAGGTGTACTCCCTTGTATGATGTGTTATCTTATTTCTTGTTATGGGTGGAAGCTATTTCTCCTCTGTTCTTGTTCTTCTAGATCTGAGAAAGTTTCAATAGATAGATTTTAGCAGAGACATTCAAAGTATTACAACAACATGACAAAATATTGGCAGGTGGAATTCTTCCTAGTTGAGAGGGAGTGTTAATTTTTGAAAATAGGGTCAAATTCCACATTGAATAGTTTAGATGACTGAGATGACATTTGCATTAAAATCCTATTTTCGAGAGGACCAACATCAACATAAAGATCACCCAATTTGGTTAAGCGAAAGTTAAGTTTTGAATTATTTTATTCATATATACATTGTGGAATGGGTCAGCCCTAACCACACGTGTAACTACTTTGGTGAACCTTAACCCCAAGTGAACCCTCAGGAAAGCCTATAAATAGAAGTGAAATCAAGTTCATTTCATCACATTGATCAAGCAATTTTTCTATTCTTCTTTTTTGTCTTGGTTCACACAGGTTCGACGGAAGGAGTTGGCACAAGGGTTTGAAATCACAGGCGTGAGGTTCACTTTGAGTTAGATTTTTCTAGGTTATGGACACTGGCACAGAATAGGACATTTTCATCCTTGGACACTAGCGTAAAGTGGAAACGACAGCGTCCAGAGAACCTTAGGCACTATCAGAAAAGCTTATGAGAGCGTGTAGGGTTCAGAGTTAGATTGGGTTGCATTAGTCCCCAGACGCTCACTCAGAGTCTTCCTAAGAGCGTCCATGCTATCCCAGACACCCGCAAAACAAATGTAAGGGAGAGTCCAAGGGTTTTTAGTATGTTTTACCTTGGATGCACGCAGAGAGTCTTCCTTAGAGTGTCTGTGCAGTCACAGACACCATCACATAGTGTCCGAGAGAGTTTCCAGGGAGTTTTAGATGCACACAAACAATTTTGATGAGAGCGTCCAGAGTTCAGATATAGGGATTGAAATCTTGGCTTTAGTTGGCTTCAGATGGATTTAGTGATTTGGTGGATCTAGGTTTCCCTCAGCTGTTGTACAGATTTGTAGATCTGTATATTTGATTTGTTGGTATCCATTGTAAACATATATATTGAGCTCATTGTACTCTCTGCTAAAATATTTTTATGATGATCTATTAAAGAAGAATATTTGAAAGGGTTCCCCCCTTATGGGGTTTTTCCCTGGTCTTGGACCAATATGCTATATCTTATGGTTGTGATGTTGTCTTCTTTGCCACTGCATATATTTTTCTTTCTTCAGTTACATTTATGATTGATTATATTGCTAATAATTGGATGCATAGTTAATGAAAAAGTAAATTGGGATAAAGTAACTTATATAGCATAGAAAAATTAACAAAACAAAGGTTGTAGGAAGAAAAACAAAAGCAAAGGGAAGAGCAGGAGCAGAGGAGGAAGGAAGAAGAAGAGAAGAATAAGCAAGAAGAAGAACAGAGGCGAAGAGCAGAAGCAATAATAAAAGAAACAACATCAAAGGGACAGACCAAAGAACACAAATAAAACCGATAGTTAGAGGAGGAGAGCAAACAAATGCAGGATAAAGAGCTTACTCAACAGATTGAAGAGTTGATAAAAGACTGATGACATGGAGGCGGAACTAGAGCTGTAGAATGAAGATGTTTACCTGAAGCCAAGCGCACCATAAGTCATCGTTCAGTCTCCACCACCTCTAACATTAGAGTTATCTCCAAGCGCAGAAGGGGAAATTATTCCTCTTGATGATGATCCAGTAATGGACTTGTACAATCTATCGTATTAGGAACTCCAGAAGAAGATTGTACGAGCACGAAGAAAAAAATTTCTGTATGACCTTGCATCTCCTTATTTTATGAGAGAAAGGGTGATTGTGGTTAACACCAACAGGAATCCCAATGCGATTTTTCCACAACCAAATAGGCCTTCACTAGTGCAGAAAAGTCAAACACTAGGTATTTGACGGTCGAGAATAAGAAATTTTCAAAGAACTTGCATACTGCTAGGTAAGAGGTTGAACAGCTCTGTGCATAATTTAAGAACATAGATTCCGCACAGGTATATCTATAAGAAATTAAGGCAACGATACTTGCCAAAGTATCGACTTTGGGAGAGACAATGTGAGATCTCTATGACAAGCTCATTATCCTGCATAAAGGAGTTATCCACTTGCATGGCCTACAGTAGAAATGTAAAGACTGTTCAAAATATCAGGAATATACAATCTACCATTGCTACCATGTATGAATGGTCAATGTGATAGAAAGAAGCAAAAATTAAGTTGGGAAATAATACAAAGCAATAGACAAAGCTGGAGAAAGTAAGGGTGTGGAGGCTTAGTCAGAATAACAAATAACTCACCTCATTCATCTGTAAAATTCAAGACTCATATGCACGGTTATGTAACAATATGGATTCCTTGGTGATGTCCCATAGGATCCCATCTATTGGCTCACCCACTGAAGCCAAATGTAGGAACCAGGTCAGGAAGGATGTTGAAGAATACATGGAGCAACTTAGACAAATTTCCACCAAGGAGGATTTGGAGTTGAATAGACAGAACATGAAGAACTACATTGGTGGCCTTGTCCTAGTGCGAACCATGTTTCTTTTGCTCTAGAAGGAAGTTCAAACTGGTTCCAAATCATTGCACCTAGATGCCATGGAGGCTAGAGTCCACTTCTAGCTAGACACCATCGCACAATTTGGGAATGTCAACGCATAGTACCAAGCTTGGCATCGCTACATGTCCAAGAGGCATCAAGTGGAAGTTGTTGAGCTAGAGTTTCCCCAGACTCAAGCATGGTAGTGTTTTGTCTTATTAGGTTGTCTAGTTGGCTCTACCCAATTTTGTCTTATATGGGTATGAGTGTAAATTTTAATATTATTTATAATTAATTTGTAAGTGGAATTACAAGTGCCAATATTGGAATGTGAAGAGCCATGATGTAATGTAATTAGTTATTCTTTAAAGAAGTTGAAGAGTCATGAGGGAAGTCCAAGAGTCACGAAGGGGAGTTGAGGAGTCACCCCCTCTTGTTATAAATATAACCTCATAACACATGTAAAGGGATTTTGGGAACCAAGCTTTTGGCTAGGCGTAGGCTTAAAAAGGAGCTTGGGAGTTTTGTGGGAGCCTTGGATTCTTCGTAGCGAAGAGGGTGTATCTTTCTTTGGAGGAGCAGGTGATGTTGACTTCAAGTTCCACTATTGGGGCTAGTGGCCCGCCAATGGTATATGTATGATTGGAACTTTCACTTTTAATAAAAACTCAAAGCCGACATTTTCATGGATACGTTATGGATATAGTAGGAGTATTCTTGTTATGTTTGCAATGTATGTTATTTAACTTACGCTTATGCTTATGAACTATTTCTTTTGCATTGGTATGAATCATATTGAACGTGTGTCATCGTCATAATTCATCACTATTAACTTGTGAACTATTTTACATATTATCTTGTGATGTCAGTATGCTTGTGTGTTCCTTTCAAGATGTGTACTATTACAAGATTTTAAGGGGATCATTTATTTTCCCTTCGGGTGTTGGAACCTTCATGCATCACACTTGACTCTCCACAGGGTCACACACTTGTTCTCACAAAAGTCACCATACATCACTCTACGTGTAATGGCAGCCAAGGCATATCATTAGCACCCATTACATCAGCTATCGAGCCGTATTCCATATGGGACTCGTACACCAAACAGTGTGAGGTCTAATTGGGACTTCATATTGGGAAGATCCCTTGAATGTTGGTGGGTCTAACATTGTAAAAAGACCCTAAGAGGATCCCATATCACCCCAAAAGGAACAATTCAAATTGTTCAAAGGAAATTATTATTAACATGCAGGAAAGAAATTATTAAAAGAGAAAAATATTTTAATTCATGTGACATAAAACTTGGGGAAGAAAATTAAAGAGAATGTATTTAAATTTGAATTAATGTATCTCCATCCAAATATGCTTATGTTTGATTGACTCTTTTGAATCCCATTCTAATTTTAGAATGGCTATAAATAAAAGTCCAATCATCATCCCTAAGTGTATTCATATCACACACATTGAAAATATCTAAGGTCAATTCTATGAAAAGGGTACGGATGTTTACAGGTCATTTCATATGTGGGATCAGTTTTCTACAGGATCACATATTTTTCTTTTATGCTTGAACTATAGTTACCTATGGATCTTATGACTCGCATTGTACTTGGGACTCACACATTTCTTTGGTTCTTTGTCTTATCTATGTGATTCACAAACCACAATGGTTCTCTATGGCTCACAATAAATTTTGAGACTTGTCATGTTTTGAATGACATTACTCTTATGCTCTGTTGCTACACTCTAGTCTATGGCTTGTTGATGAGCACCAGTATTGCAGCAAGGATGATGAAAATCCCGGGGCTACTGATTTTACTTCATCAACCTGGGGTTCGTACAAATTTGGAGGTGACAATGTTGTATACACAAATAGATGTAATTGGTCTACTCTTTGTCACTGTTGAGTTGGGTTGATAGACTGTTAGGGTTTCTCAAACCATCCTTCTATTGACTAGAAGAAGTCTGATTACCAACTAGAGAGGGGAAATTTACCCCAATTGCGAGAAAAGAAATGTTTCCTATTGCAAGAATGAAATATTGAAAAATGATTGCAAAATAACATGACATCCTCTATCTACTTGCTATCATACCTTTCTTGAAAAATAACCCTAATTTAACACATGTGAGGCTTTAACTAATCTAAGCATGAAATCTGATCTAGAGAGTACTAACTGTTGTGTGCATGAATAAATACAAAGAACTCTTTTTCTTTTATCTTTTTGCTTGAAAAATGTAAATGCTAATATTTCCTTGTTCTTTGGAAGGGGAGGCAAGTGTGGAGGAATAGGAGTATAATGATTCTGATGGCTTGGACGTCAAGTAGGGGCATAATCCTGGCTTTAGTGATGATTTTTCTCAATTCGGGCTCAAAACAGGCTGCTACAGGTTTTCCTACAGGATGTACTAGTTCACCTACAGGATCCCCTGTTTTACTACAGGAATAGAACGAAAGCTTTGGGAGTGGCCTAGAAGGTGGGATGGAGCTTGGAAAAGGTTAATAAGGAGGGAATACGGCATGGGAGTGGTAGGAACTAACTCAGAACTAGAGCCAAATCTTTAAGATGGCTGGATTTTCTCAATGGAAATGTCAAGTTTTCCTCATAAAACAAGAATTCGGATTGAGACCTTAGTGACTTTTGGAAATCATGGGTGGATATGGCTTGGATGAGGCTAATGAGATGAGGCTTCCCTATAATGTAGAAAATCTTGCAACAACACACATGATTTTTGGCAGTTATACATAAATTCATCTAAAAATAAGAAGGGTTTATAAAAAATGGTTAGCTATTAGAACAGTAAAAGAAGTGTACAGTCCGGGAATGAAATATTTTCATTTGAGAGAGAAAAACAACATGATTTTACTAACCTAATAAAGTTAAAAAACTCTAATCAAGATATTGTGTCTTCAAAAAATGCATTGAGTTACAATAGTGAATGCGAATTAGGATTGGAGGAATATGTTGTCGTTGATAAATCCTCTCAGAAAGGCTATGTGGGAATTCATATCTCAAGTTTAAGGGACTTCCTACTAAAACGAGATAACCTTCAAGATATTGTGGACTATGGATTTGAACATACCTTAGAAGTCTAACACGAATACATTCCTTAGGCAATCCTGGGAATGGACGTACTATTCCAGGCCAAATCTAGAATGGAGAAAATTGTTGTTTTCATTCTTTCAACTCTACAACAAATCAATCCCATAGAAGGGGAAGTATCTACCATATTCCTGTGCCATAATAGATAATCCCCATTGGCATACGAGATATGCCATGAGTTTGAGAGGTTTATGACTTATCTCAAGGAATTTAAGGTTGTTGTATTCTATGGCTATCATTAAAAAACTACAAGGAAATATTAAATAATGAATGTCCCCACATAGTTGTTGTGACCCCTGAAAGGATCCTAGTGTTGGAAAAAGAAAAGGATCTTGGTATGAAAAATATCAACCATTTTATTCTTGATGAATGTGACAAAATGATAGAATCTTTAGACATGAGGAAAGATGTATAGGACATTTTCAAGATGACTCCACATGACAAGTAGGTTACAAATTTTTCAGCCATTCGAACACTTAAGGAAATTATCGGTGATAAGAAGAAGTGATACAAAAAATTATGGTTGAAGAGGGAGTTTTTTATGTTATAATTTAGCATCTTAAAAAATCTTATGCTTCAAAAACCATTCTAGAGGATGTCGATATTATGGATACATGTGCACTACGTCTCTTGCGAAACACAACAAGTCAGCATGCAAAAGAATCATACACAAAGAAGTGATCATCCGTTTGCTTCTCCCAATAAGATGACAAAGAGATGAAGTGTTTTTGTCATATATTGAATTGTGTGCAGTGGATGGATATGATTTTCCATACACTTATTCCTATCAAAATTAAAACAATCAATTTTTGGACTGGCCATGACGCTAAGCACAAATTCCTCTTCCAAATCTTGTCCGACCTTGAAATTGAAGATCCAATTACATATGGAGTTGTCAAACAACACTGAATGCATCTATCACAACCATACTATACACATCACCCAACTATCAGGACATACACGACTGTATGAATCTATGGTGACTATTAGTAAATATAAATAAAAGTTTTTCAAATGATAAAGTCACTTTATAAAAATTATTAAATTTACTTTATAAAATTATAGTTATTGCATAATATTTTTATAAAGTTACTTAAAAAAATAATTAATCAATTATATTAATATTAAAAGATAAATGAATATTAAAAAAATCAAAGGGAAAATGGATAAACCCTAATATTACTACTAACGAATTACACATGTCAAAATGATGTGTGCAACATGAAGAAAATTGCAAGCAATAGGCTTTGAGGACAAAGATTTTTGAAGAGGAAAGCAATATTATAAATATAATTTATATAAAATAATATAAATATAAATTATTAAATAATATTCATAAAAATAGTTAATTAAAAAATAATTAGTTAGTGAAGAGGCATGTCTCTAAGGACATGCCCATTCATGAAGAGACACCTGTGTAGGTATATAAACGGGTCTTCATTGCAACATTCAATCATCCTTGTTCTATCATCTATTCAATACAAACATTTTACAATACATTGTGTACAATTACATTTAACGTACAAATAGATTACAATATTTGTTTATAATAGTATCCATGACAGTGGTGATGACATAATGGATGAAAGATGTGACAATGTCTCTATGGAAGATGTGATATTGTATATGTCAGTGGTATGATTGTAGCTCTCTTGGATTTGTTTCGTTTAGTTCACCAAACAAAGTTTTTAATTGCCTTGGATTGGCCCCTAGGAGGGTCGATGTGATTATTGTATCTTATTCTCATTGTACTTTGTATCTCAACTAAACAATTGATGAATATTTAATAGAAGAAGAATCTTGTTGTGGTTCCCCCCTTGTGGGGTTTTCCCCTAGTCTCTATCCTAAATTATGGTGTCTATATTTGTGCTTGATTTTCTTTTTTTGTTCTTTATTGTTCCTCTGGATTGTTGATTTTTCTCTCTACATAATTGCTAATGATGTCATTGTGTTAAGGGGTGAATATAATATGTAAATGATGAAAAATATAAAATGAAATTATCTTTAACATAGAAAATTCTAGCTCTCTAAAATTATCATGGCAGATATTTGATAATGTCATAATAGATTTTACAAAATAATAGTTGAGTATAAATAATAGGCCACAACTATAAAACATAGAAAATATCAAAAAATGAATTTAGAAAACATAAACATAAAACCAAAGTGCACCTGGGCTAGCATCCTTTTTGAGAAGATGTTCTAGGGATAAGATCTTGTTTGTTCAGACCTAGTGTAGGTTTCTCCTCGCGACCTGAATTCATCTCTATATGGGCCATTTGATCATCCAAGATGACTAAACAAGAGCACATTTTATTTTCAACCCATTAGTTGTTGTTGAGGGGAACGATGATTTTTTTGTAGTCTTCCTGCTTCTCTTGAATGACACAATACAACATGGACTTAATTTTCTAGTACAAGGTTATGTAGTGCAAGTATTGATGTCTGTGAACCCTATTGTGTACAAGATTTGTGTAGAAATTCTATGTAGATTCAAAACTACTCATGTAATTTACTAAAACATAAAACTTGAATCTACTTTACTCAACTGTAGAAAGCAATTCACGATCGAGAAAGGAAATCATAAACATGCGACATGAATCAATACACAAACACGAAGAATTATCTAGGGGAAAGCAACTACTCAAAACCCCTTCCTATCTGTATTGGATTATTGAGAAAGTAGAGAAGAAAAACAATGCTTTCTCAAGCCTACGTAACCTTTGCACTAGTATGGTCTATCTCAATGCTTCATAGACTGACCCTGGCCAACACTTAAACAATTTTCCTTCCAACTAAGATCCTATTTCCTTACACTATTCAATGAGGAATTAGGCCCCTATTTCATAGGAATTTTATTCTAAGGAATTGCACAACTCATTAAGGATCTTCCTCTGACTGCATGCACTACATGTACACTTCAAAATAGTCTACAACTGATAGTACACTTCCCTTGAATGCAAATCTCAACTGGGTAACTCGTATTATCCGCATGCATGAGTTAATTTAGGTTAATTTATTAGTTAACTAGTTGATAACTAAGTTGTGACTGACTACACACCTCATTACAAGACCCTCCACTAATTCCTCCAACAGTTGGAACTAGTTTAACTGACCATAACCCAATTTAACTGATTTAAATTGTTACAACCGAAATTAACTCAAACTGTGCTCCTAAAATTCAGGAATCACTTCACATAATTGAAGTTGATGCCCCTAACTCGAATTAACTAAGCTAACTATGTGATAAAAACCATGTCACCTCAGTTAACTCATTTGAAGCTATTTGTTGTTGTGGAATTTTGAATTTTTTCAATTTAAGTATGGAAAAATCGAATTAAGAATTTCTTGCTGCATTTTTCAACACTCTCTCTCAGCAAGAAAGGGATTATTAGATACCCATATCCTACCTCTATGGAACTCGAATTTCCCCTTTAACAAATCCTTTGTCATAATATCTGCATCTTGTTCCTCTATAGGAATGTACTCCAACAACATGATTCGCCTATGCACACAATCTTGTAGATGGTGATACTAGATGTCAACATGCTTAGATCGATCATGAAATACAAGATTCTCAAAGATTTTGATACAACTCTGATTATCACAGTAAATCAGAGTAGGATCCATCATCTGACCAAATAACCCAACAAGATTTTTTCTCATCCATATTTCCTCACATGTTTCTTGCCTTGCAGCCATGTACTCTTCTTCTGCTAAGCTAAGTGCAACAAATATTTGCTTCCTTTTGTACCCAAAAACTGTTGTTGACCCAACACTAAAAATTCCTCCTGATGTGTTCTTCTTGTCTGATGGACTCCCCACCCAATATGCATCTGTGAAGCCTTTCAAATTCACTACCTTTGTCCATTTGTACCAAAGACCAAACTAAGTGGTGCCTCTGAGGTATCTCAACACATGATTTGTTGCCTTCCAATACAATTTGTTTGGTCTAAACATTTTTTGACTAAGTTGGTTAACTGCATAACACATGTTTGGTCGTGTGTTCATCAAATACATAAGTGAACCCACAAGTTCCCTATAAATGGTAGCCTCCACTTCCTCACCTATGGATGTAGCCTCTTTCTTCAAACTTCCTGCTATAGGAGTGTCCATGGGTTTGCTACTCTCCAAGCAAAACTTCTTCAGTATCCCGTTGGCATACTTTCCCAGAGAGAGAAAAAATTCCACATCTCCTTGCCATACTTCCAAACTGAGGAAATAATGTATGAGTCCCATGTCCTTCATCTCAAATTCTCTTGCAAGATCCTCTTTGCAAGAGCTGATTAAATTCTCATCATCGTTTAAAATTTTATCATCGACATATAATACTATAATCAATCATTTACCTTCAACAACAATATTGTAAAGGTTTGCATCTGCTTCAATTTTGGTGAAGCCCAACCCAATAAGATAGTTTTTGATCCTGGTGTACCAAGCACGGGGTGCTTGTTTCAATCCATACAACTCCCACTTGAGTCTGTACACATGCGGGTCTTTGTCAAAGGTATATAAACCCTTAGGTTTTTCAATGTACACCTCTTCCTTAATAACTCCATTGAGGAATGTTGTCTTCACATCCATCTAGTGGATCTTCCATCCCATCTGTGTTGTAAGTGCTAGAATTGATCTGATCAAAGAATACCTTGCTAGTGGGGAAAAGGTCTCCTCATAGTCAATTTCCTTGACCTGAGAGAACCCCTTGGCCACAAATTTTGCCTTGTGTTTCCTGATGCTTCCATCTAATGCTTGCTTCACTTTGTAGGTCCATCTTGAACCCATCACTAATTTTTCCTTTGGTCTTGGGATCACTTCCCAAACAATGTTTCTCACAATGGAATCATATTGCTCTAGCATAGCATCAACCCATATTGGTTGCTCTACAACCTCCTCAAATAAGGATGGCTCAGTCACTACAATCTTACTCATCATAGCCATGTAGTCAATGTACCAATCAGGTGACCTCCTCTACTTGCGATGTGATGTGGGTGCTCCCACATTCTCTCTAGCATCATGCAATAATCTGTAAACTTCCTTTGTTCGTTTCCTTCCATCTCTAGATGTCTCTGCATGAGTGGATGTCTCCACTCTTTTCTCGTATGCTTATGGTTGCTCCAAAACTTCCTAAGGTTCTTCTTTTGGAGCTAAAATCTCCTCAACTGAATGCAACTAAATCTCCCTCTCAAGAGAACACCTCATTTCCTTCTCCTCATCAAACTTCACATCTCTACGAACAACTGTCATCCTGAGGGATGGAAAGTACACACGATAGTTATGAGGTGTTTCTATGTACCCCACAAATATGCCCAACTCTACTGTTGGCTCTAGATTTTTCCTTGATTCCTTGGAAACATGACAGTAAATTGATGATCCAAATATCTTGAAGTGTGACACATCTAGTTTCTTCCCTAAAAAATATTCCTTTGGTGTACTCATGCCAAGAATCTGATGAGGACTCTTGTTCTGCAAATAGACCGTTGTGTTGCATGCTTCATCCCATAAGTGTAGAGGTAGGCCTTGGTCATGTAACATCTCCCTTGCTACTCCCAAAATACTTTTAGTCTTCCTCTCAAGCACCCCATTCTATTGTGGGTTGTGGGTTCTATCAACTCTCATCAAATGTCTTCCTTTGCACATAAATTTTTAAACTCATTCGACACATAATCACCTCCATTATCACTCCTGAGAGCCTTCACTTTCTTGCTAGTATCTTTCTCAACAAGTGATTTAAATTTAACAAACTTGGAGGGTGTCTTGTATTTCTTCTGCATGAAGAAGATCCAACACTTCCATGAGAAATCATCTGCAAATATAACATAATACATGTGCTTGGTAGTGGAGGCTGTCGAGAAATTTCCACACACATAAGAGTGAACTCTTTCTAGGAATGCTTGCACTTTATTTTCCCGATCATTGAAGGTCTCTTTTGTGTACTTCCCCAAAGTACACCCTTTGCATGTCTCTTGCTTCTCTAGTGCTCCTTTGGGAAATCCTATACACATCTAATGCATGATCTTCAAAGTGCCATGATGCAAATAGCCAAGTATTTTATGCCACAATTCACCCATATCTTAGCTCTGCACCTTCTCTACTTTTTTCTCAACACTGCACAATCTTCCACGTCTAATTTTTAGAGGTTCTTCACATGAACCCCGATCAACTTCACTTGTCTTGTGGTGATGTGTCTCTGGAAAGCCTTTCCTTTTCTAAATATCACATCATAGCCATAGTCTTCCAACATAGAAACTGAAACAAGATTCTTCTCCAAACCTAGAACATACATGACATCCTTGAGTTTGAGAGTGGAAATAGATTCCTTCTTAAAATTAACTGTAGAAATACTAGTCGCGTTATACCTTCCATCATCTCCCATCTCGATGTGCATATAGAGGTATTTATCCTCCAAGTCACTAAAAAATTCTTGGTTGCTCGTGATAAGGAATGAGGCTCCAGTATCTAGATGCCACACACTACCCATCATTGTGCTCACCATACATTAGATGAGGGTGAAATCAAGCTTGAACTGTGAATCCAAATCTTCACCTGCCACTCCTCCTAAGAGCTTCTTGCTATCCTTCTTGTGTGTACACTTTGTGGCATAGTGTCCCAGTTCATGATAGTGAAATCACTTGATTTTGGATATGTCTTTCTTATTGAACCCTTTACCAAATTCTCCTTTGGATTGGGATTTATTCCCTTTCCCTTTCTTTTCCTTTCCAGCCAAGGCACGGTTCTCCTCATCCGCAACCTTGGATGAGGTCCCATCTCTCATATTCTTCCTAATCTCCTCTTGTACCAAATCTGACCAAAGGTGTTACCAATTTGGTAAATTCTCCCTCCCGTTTATGGAATTCGGGTAGTTGTGCCAACTCTTGGGAACGCATAGAAGGGCTAGGCTTATGAGATCATCCTCCATAACAGTGACCCAAACTCCTCCAATTTCATCACAAAATTGTGTTAACTAGCTCAAGTATTATTGAATAGATTTAATCTTCTGCATCTTGATATTCCAAAGCTTATCCTTGAGTGTCATCTTCCTATGGTTGCTACTATTCTTGAACAAATCTGTTAGTGCTTGCCACATTGCATACATGGCTTCTTTCCCATGAATATTGGAGACTATATGATCCTTCACGCCTTCCAATATGATTCTCCTCACCTTAGATACACACTTCTTCCATTCTGCTAGATCTTGAACATCAACTTCTTGTTGTTTTGGGATCTCAGTATCTATGAATTCCTTCAACCCATTATCCTCCAATACCACCTCCATCCTTTCCTTCCAAGAAACATAATTCGAGCTACCCTCAAGGGTATACTCGAGTCATGGTCCATAGAAATACATCTTGCTAGCTCTGAAGGATTGATCCTGCAAATTTGATCCTCCTGCAAAGACAACTTCGAATTCTCTTCTCTATTGTGAATCCTGATTTGATACCATGTATAAATTCTATGTAGATTCAAAACTACTCATGTAATTTATTAAAACATAAAACTTGAATCTACTCTACTCATCCGCGGAAATAAATTCTCGATTCAGAAAGGAAATCATAAACATGTGACATGAATCAATCCACAAACATGGATAATTATCTAGGGGAAAGAAATTGCTCAAAACCACTTCCTATCTGTAGTACATTAATAAAAAAATAGAGAATAAGTGCAATGTGTGATCAAGCCTGAGTGACCTCTGCACTAGTATAGTCTATCTCACTGCTTCACACACTGACCTTAACCAAACCTTCACCAATTTTCCTTCCTATTAAGCTCCTATTTTATTTCGTTGTTCAATGAGGAATTATGCCCCTATTTCATACGAATTTTCCTCCAAGGAATTGCACAGTTCATTAAGGCTCTTCCTCTGACTACATGCACCACCTATACACTTCAAAATAGTCTAAAACTGATAGTACACTATCCTTAAACTCCAATCTCAACTAGGTAACTCGTATTCTTTGCATGCATGAGTTAATTTAGGTTGATTGATCGATTAACTAGTTGATCACTGAGTTGTGATTGATTACACACCCCACTACTAGACCCTCCACTAGTTCCTCTCACAGTTGGAACTAGTTTAACTGACCATAACTCAATTTAAATGATTTAAATTGTTACAATTGAAATTAACTCGACCTAGGCTCCTAAAAGTTAGGAATCACTGCACACAACTGAATTTCATGCCCCTAACTTGAATTAACTAACCTAACTAAGTGATAACGACCATGTCACCTCAGTTAATCATCCAAGTTGTTTGTTGATGTGGAATTTCGAATTTTCTCAATTCAATCAAGGCAAAATCAAATTAAGAATTTCTTATTGCATTTTTCAACAGTTCGGAAGCTAGTCTATAATAGAAACCTTAATTTTTAAATCATAGTGAGAATTCATGCCACAAATCACTCGAGTCTCAAGTATACACATTTCATCTTAAACTTCTAAGGAGGTGGATGAGTGAAAGCAATACGCCATAAAATGAGCCTTGGCTAGAGACTTTATAACAAGGCCACAACCACCATAACAAAAATGCGATTACATAGATTGATGTTGCACGGTGGTGGGGAGAATAAGGGCTACAACAATAGTAGACACATGAGACAAGAGAAGGAAATGAGACTAGAGGATGCGGAAGCCAACACATAGTGAACATTGTTAAGAACTTTAGAGAAAGGGGTGGAAAATAAATCAAAAGCCAAGTGAAGCACAAAGAGGCATAGGAACCGAAACCATAAAATATGTAACCCTCCTTAAGAGGGACAGGGACCAGGAACCCTCCACACAAGGTGTAACATGCACCAGAGGATCCAAACTAGCCATCTGACCAGGATAATGAGAAGTACAACACTAGTATTGATAAACCATGGTATTGTAACAAATGCTATTTACAGATTAAAATTTTTCATGGGAATGACATGGTTAAGAATCTTGTTCAATGTTTTTTTAAATGTATATATGTTTGGAATTATCTAACTATTATACATTTTGTAGTATTTGGCTAGAATTTGATGAAATGTTTTTTAGTCAAATCTTGAACTTTTGTTGTTTGAAATTCATTTTGAACTGCATATATGGATTCAACACCCTAAAAAGACCCAGGGCACTTGAATTGTGCAAAGTTGAGAACGCAAATTCAGCCAGAAAATATACTTAGAAATCTCCAAAACATATAACGTATAGACTCTGCTATATGACTAAATTATATAATAATTATTATTATAATTAATAATGATGCTTATTGTATATTGTTGCACCTATAGATGTTTACCAACCATTTAATTTATATGGCTGTGTTAGTATAGGTAAAATGAATTCTAATGGAAATTTTTTCATTACTGCAAAAGTTTTTTTTTTTTTTTTTTTGGTTTTTAGTCAAATCTTGAACTTTTGTTGTTTGAAATGCATTTTTAATTGCATATATGGATTCAACACCTTGAAAATACCCAGGGCACTTGGATTGTGCGAAGTTGAGAACTCAAATTCGGCCAGAAAATATGCCTAGAAATCTCCAAAACATATAACATATAGACTACGCTATATGACTAAATTATATAATAATTATTTTTATAATTAATAATGATGCTTATTATAGATTGTTGACCCTATCAATGTTTACCAACCATTTAATTTATATGGTTGTGCTAGTATAGGTAAAATGAATTTTAATGGAAATTTTTTCATTACTGCGAAAGTAAATATATGTTTTTGGTATGACCCAAAGGGGATTTACACCTTGAATCTCATGGTTTACATAATACTTTATAACACAACTATCACCAATTAAATTCCACCCATGAGCTATTGTCAAAGTAAATTTAATGTATAAAACAACACATATTATTAGTTTTTTGTCGATCAAATGATTCTATTAATTCATCAAAAGATTACAGGATGCTTGACCAAAATTTATTGTTCTTTTGACTTCACTCCTACCAGATTTTATGGCCAGAAGAACAAAAAAAATTCGATTACAAAATGCGAAGAGCTTCTTAGAAACAAGAAACAAAAAGACCAATATGCCCAAAAGACCCCTAAGGTAAAGCCACAACCTACAAACATCAATGAACAAAAGGATTATCTAGGTCAATACCAAAAGGATTGGAAATGATCAGTAAACTATTGCAGATATTCCATTGGACAGTTTGTCACAACACATATGATAATATTATATTAAAAATATGAAACTCTACCCTATTACAGTTCTATTAAATTTCTAGATCTGTATATTTTATTGTAATTAGTGCATGCATGTGAAAAGAAATTATGCATAAAATAGAGAACAAAAAAATAAAATCTCTCTCACACACACACATAAGACACAAGATGTTATCTGGAAAACCATTTTTGGAGAAAATCTAGCTAGAAGGTGAGGTCGCTTCTCTCTCTTTCTCTATCTGGAAATATGGCTGCAAGTACAAAGAAGTATGGACTATGGCCCGTGGGTTGATATAGTGCAAAAATCCTCTCTATGTGCTCTACCTCCTATCCCTCTTGGCTATTTTTTCTCATCTATGGAACAAATGCACTCGAAAGAATGGATTGCCTCTTCCTTCTAATGGCCCGGTTATAACACAAGCAGATAACCTACAAGTGGTTAAGTTTGACTACATCAACTCTTAACCAGAGTTACAATATAGAATCTTCTAAATTCTTTTACATCATAGTCACGTGGATATCCCCTTTTCCATGAATAATGAAAGCTTACGTGACATCCTCTCAAACCATGGTGGTGAAAACGGGAAGGTCAACTTATGAGTGGCATAACTTTTGCATAAATACTATAATTGACGTGCTTCTTACGTCGTTTGAAATATTTTTGTGTGTAGAATAGCATGAAAATATGAAACGCTAAAGCGACAAAGTTTTATCCCCAAAAAAACGTCATTTGATGCCTCAAAACATTCCCAAAAGGTTTCAAACCTTGTTTTTCCAAACTGGGTCTCGCCGGTAAAAATAGTCCCGTGAGCTGATTCCTCCACTTTTTCCACTCCAATTGCATCGAGATGGATGAAAAACAATATAATGATGCAATCCAGATCAGGAAATCTGAGTTCCCCATGAACATGAAATTCTACACATGTCAAACTCCCCTCTAGTTGTTCCATACATTTAGCTAGGCGTCTTTGGCCTCGTCCGAGTGATGCTAGATGATCCTGCATATTCCATTGATTATGTTGCAAATTGTTCATGAAATTTATAATTTCATTATGATCATCACGAATATTCTGGCCCAATTATTCTAGGAGACAGGTGAATTTCCACAATTGTTCTTCCAAGTTATCAAAGGAGGCAGGGAGAAATACACGACCAAGGGATTGATCAAGGTTGTTTACCACTTCCTCATCAAGCTCTTCTTCTTGGAAACCTTCTCCCTCCACTATCACTAATTTTTCTTCTATGTTCTTCCCCCTTTCCTCAAGGTAATATCCCTCTCCTAACTCTTCCTCTATGTCTAAACATCTTCACCACCCCTCCAACCCAATTTTCTAAACTTCAAGCCTTCTTTGATGCACCACGAACTGATGAATCCAACAACCCCCAACACCCAATTGCAAAATCCAGTGTTATGAGAGACATATCTCTTTTAGGGGTGACCACCTCTAGCAAGAGCTATCTCCAAACCTTTATGAGTTTCTATCATCGAGGGGCAATAGATGCTCTCCTCCAACAATTTTACCACCAAACCCAACAAATTGGCTCTAAAAACAGAGTTGAGGTTCCCCGAACTCTAAATACACCTCAATGGCCCTAATTTTTCAAGACCAGAGAGGGATACCTCGTTCGTTAGCCTCATTTGGTGTGGACCGTCTCACTACAACACACCTTCAACATAAATGAACCACTAGGAATAAATTGAAAACAATGCACTAACTATCATGTCACCCTTTATCATTGTTCTCAACTAAATGGCCTTGAAGTCTAAGGCTAACATCCCACTCCAATGTCTCTAACCTCGAAATACAATAAGAAAGACTAACCCACATACGCCACTACAATATTCCTGGAATTCTCTTGAGCCAAGACTACCCTTAGTAGGGGATTATAATGCTAAAAGACCAACACTACTAATAGACACCTCCCCCTAGTTACGAGGAAAAATAACACTATAATGCTAAGATAAGCATTATGTGAACTTACTAGGGTGATGCAGCTGAGTACAAGAGAAATACATCCACTCATGTAAACTAGTTTTACGAGCACCTCTCTTGCATCTTGCTAACCCCTCTTCAACATAGTCTCTAGATAATTTCTGCTCCAAGATCCCAGACCTGATGCTTATGGCCTTTAACAATGCACCAAGGAAAACCATTCTTATAGACAATAATCATAATCACTGAGAGACAAAAACAAAGAATTTTTCACAGGTTGGTGACATGCATAGACGCTTCATTCTCCCCACATCCTTCAGGATCGCCCATCCCCAAACTCACTAACAATAATAATTCTCCTACCCTTGCACATATGAACTTACTAGATCCCATCTTGAAACATCCATGTTGTGATTGCATGCGTAACACATGCCACTTGTATCATGGTTCAAATTTTGAGGGGGAACTAAGGCATGCCACCAATCACCTCATAAATTTGTTCATCCATACCCATCAAGGCCTCTTTGTCCCTCTCCATTGTTAGTGTCAGTCAGTTCAGCCTATAACCAGTGATCAAATATACTCTTACAAGGTTTGTTAGGGTCTCGAGGTCAAATTTTATCATTTCATTAGGTTTCAAAATAAAATTTGGTCACTAGCTGTTGTGTCTAGGTCATTGTTGCTCCCTTAACTATTCATGGTATTCATCACTCATCATGGTCATTTTTTTCTTCGAGGTATCATATCTTCATTTAAGTGTCTTGGGTCATGAAATGGTTAAATTCCTCATTTTAGGTCATGGTCTAGTGTTTCACTCCATGTGTCATCATGATACCATATGTCAAAACAAAAACATGTCCATCATGTAATTCAGTGGGTGAAGGGAGTTAGCAGCTTAGGGAAAGAAAAATAAAGGTAAAGGTAATGTTTTATTTCAAATAAGACAATGTTGCAGTACACTACCTTGTCTCATCATTTCTCATAGGGACAATTTTTCTTTAAAATATGTTTTTGACCAAATGGAGAAGCATTTTACAAAAGTGAAAGAGGTTTTTGTCAACGATGGGCCAAGGAACAAAAACCTTCTTCATTTTATTCACAAGTGTTATGATTTGAAATAAATTCCCAAAATAAACTTGCTACAAGAGAGTTTCTACACTTCTGGAAAGCTTAAATTCAAGACAATGTTTCTGGTTTGGAGCAGGTGTTAGCAGTGATTAAGGACTCTATTGTGTAGCATACATCATAATATTTCCAACCATACCACTTTCAACCCAAAAATCCTCCACGAAGGCAGCCAAAATTTCTTTGCAAGTTGGCGCTGCGCTTTTATTAGAGACACCCAGTGTTTTTTAAGCGACCTTAGGAAAATCATTTTTTCTCCCTGCTAGAGTGTCCAAATTACATTCTTGAGGTGTCCATCTTGTAGCAGACATCCAGAGATTTCCAACAAGCTATTAAGTTTGCAAATTGGAGTAGTTTAAGGTCTCCAAAAGCAGGTTACAATTTGGCGCTTTGTTTCTCAAGGTGGCGCTTCGCATAGAGACACTGCGCTGCGTTTTGGCGCTGCGCACCGATGAAATGCGTTGCGTACGAGACAGATTGTCCCAAAAAATCATCAAAAATCACTCAAATATTCTAGGGTTTTCTATGAGTTTCATGCTTTGAGCTTGCAAATGATCAGTTGGAGGTTTGAAACCCTAAAATCACTATCCATATACCACTATTTGCATGCAACTCATCATTCCCATTCACCAACAAACCATTTCCCTTCATTCCACTTCACCTCCCTACAAACCCTAGCTCTAATCTATCAAATTGGGCAGTTTCCCTAGCTAGGAATATGTTTAAATTTCCTAGCTTATATCCCTGATTCATTTCCCTTCATTTAAATTTCTAAGGATTCCTAAAACCCCTGTCCATCTCCCAAAATTTCCCTGCTCCCATCTCCCTTCCCTAACTTCCTCATTTCACTACAATCACCTTTCACTGTTTTTTCCATTTTCCTATCATCTAGGATTTTAAAAATGGAAGGAGACTCTTCACCATTAGAGAAAAGAAAACATCATAAAGGGTGGAATATTCTAAGGTATGATCCCACAAATTGCAATGAGATCAATTCTGCACCATTCATAATACAATGCTTTGAAGATGTCAACTGCCTAGGGTTTTGTCAAAGAGTGGGAGAGGTAAGTTTTCATGAGCAGCTCACTGATTTGATTGCCACCAATCTGAAAGGAGAAAAGGCCACCATTGTAGGGATTTATTTCACATTATCAGTTGATTCCATCTCTCTTGCCACAAGGATAACCGGATGATGAGGCACATGGCCCACCACTACCAAACCAGAAACAAGATTTGCAACATCAAGGTCAAACAAATGCAAAACAAGATGAAGGAAACCCTAAAAGGAAAAGATGATAAGGAAAACCTCGATATGTTTTTTGAGGCATTCATGATAGCATAGTACACCTCATTTTTCACTTCTAGACCAATTTTGGGAGATTTTTGAGCATTTTTGGTTTTTGGTGAAATTTGGTGCAAATTCAGGGAAATACACTAGTCTCAAAAACATAGCGCCTCAGCGTTGTGCTTTTTCCTCAGGGCTCTAAATGACAAATGGTTTGCATTTTTAGAAATCTGATGGCCTCCTCTCAAAACCCATTTCCTCATATTTTTCAAACAGGGCTCAAATTTTGAGAAAAATGAGAAAAAGGGGTAAAAAATCAACATTCTGCCCCTCTTTTTGACAGGTGTTGCGCTTCTGGAGACACCTTGGGAGAATGAGTTTTTGGAGGCCTTCCCATGGGTCATTTTAAAAAATTCAAGATGTTATGGAAACTAGACAGACAAGGATAGTTTACCGTTCTTTCATATTTCAATTTTGACTTCAGGAAGGCACCTAAAAGTGGCCTCAAACGTGGCGCTGTGCTTCTGCAATTTTCTGAGATTTTAATTAAAAATTTCACTGTGTAATTTCTTAGATTTTCTAGTTTGACTTGGGTAAAGGTAAATTGATGATGTAACTTCAGTAGTTCGAAGTATTGATGATGTAATCATAAATAAATTAGCATGATAGGTTGTTTTTATGTTTAATTAGGCCTCATAAATGAATAAAAACTCAAATCAAAGTCTAAGAGAAGAGTTTGTTTTTTACCTTCTCACTCTCACTTGTTGGTTGAGATATTATTGGAAATTGTTCCACCACTCATGGATTCAACTCCTGAAGGTGGGGAAGTTGTTTATATTAGTCTATATGTATCATTTTCTCAGTCAGAGAGAAGGGTTGGACATTTGAGGAGAGAACTCTTGTAACTTGTGTTTCAGCATTTTCAGGAAATCAAAGAATAGTTGCAGCTATTATCTAGGAATTCATGTGCAGTGAGTTTGTGGTATTGTTTCTTCTTTTTTATAGTTTCATATGATAGATATTCATCTCTTCTTTCTGTTCATGAGTTTCTTCAGTGATTTTCATAAGTTTATAAGCAGAATTCTTTCCTTAAAGCTATGTTTTGATGGAAGTATCACTATATGTTATTTTCTTTCTAGCTTAATGAATTCATGACATATATGCTCATTAAGTCTTCTTATTTCTTCTGAAACACTACACTACATTGAAAAACCCTAATCTATCACAAAACTATTGTTACCTTGCTCCTTTATATTTCCATTACTGCTACACTTTGATATTTTGACCTAGTTGTCTGGTTTTCATCCCTTTTTCAGCATCAAAACCCTAAATTTTAAAACCTATCTAAGCCTAACATACCTAGCCTAAAATCCTTTTATATTCCAGTAAAATCTTTGGCTATGATCTCATAGAGAGATCCCTCTCTGGTCTGGTAGGGCTAGCTACCAAACTGAAAGCTTGGTATGTGGTTACCTCCATTGATTCCTCTCAGCCTAGGACATTGTGGGGGATAACATCCATGATGCTACTTAACTGCTCAATCCAGTTATTGGGATTTTGTAGTCAACAGTTCTACATAATTTCCAAGCTAGGATCCTGACTACAACATATTTGCAACTTCGTTCCCTGATCGTCTAGAGTGTGTCGTGATGATGTATGAAATGGAGAGCACTAAGGATTGGATTAATTTCACCAGTTGATCAAGGGATCAACTCTTAATTACTTTTTAAACTGAGGATCCATTTTTCAATTTCTTGACCGCATTGATAGCCAACTGCGAATCACCATCCACTTGCAACCTAGTGTCACCCACTTCATGAGCCAGGGATAAAATTATTTCTAGGGCCTTGAATTCAGCCACATTATTACTATTATGTCCACAATATCCAACAAAGAATCAAAGAGGATTACCATAGTCATCTCGGAAAATACTCCCATACCCGAATGGTCCAGGGTTTCCTTTGGAATCCCCTTTTTGAATTCTTGAAGAAATTCTCGTTTGACAACATCCATAGTAGCATTGGGGTTTGCATCAATCCACTTAATAAACCATCGGAGTCTTTCAAGCCCTCCAAACAGCTTCACGCAGGTACCAATGCTTCTCAACATCTTCATCGCCTTGTCCCAAAAATTTTGGACATCGAGTAAGTGATCTAACCATATTTCCTGCCATGACTATGTGCCCCGACTAAACAATTATAAATCTATTGGAACCCAGCTAAAAGTTATTAACTAAACTGGACTAAACACCACTATTGGTACTACTTCCTCCACTAGAGCTACCAACACTATATCTAGAATATATCTGCTAAAACTTTATAGTCTTAGCTAACTTAGAAAAGAATTGATCAGGATTTTGATACAGTACCAGGGGAAGGTTAGGGAGAGGAAGAGTTGTATTGGTATGTTGCGGATTGTTGCTAATGGGGATCGACTCATTTTCAAATAATAGTCACCTCATCACAAAGTGCATGTTGTCATCCACTAGAGTATGCTCCCCCGGCATTGTAATCGGCTGCACATGTGGTTCAGGTGTACGAAATCCTTCTGAGTTTGGGGGGGCCTACCAGTCCCAACTAAACTTCCCACAAAATTGTCATCGATGTCTCCTACTTTGCCAAGCTAAGATCCTTCATACTCTCTTCTTCTCCGCAACTCAGGACTATCATTTTATACCTCCATGATGTTGAGCTTATCACCACTTCTCCTATCTTCTACAAGTCTATCATTCCACACCTAATCTCTCGCAACATCCTTTCTCTCCACTCGCCAGCTATTCTCACTTGTTGCAATGCTCTAAAACCCTATGCCTTACATAACTCTTCTTGGTCCATCGCAACAACCCCTCATTTTCCTTAATTGGAAAACATTCCTCCCCGTATATCCAACCCCCAACACTAAGGGTTTTAACCATCCATTTGATCTCCTTGGAACGGTAGCATATTTTCTTCAACAATTAATACCTTGATCCATAGGGGAATCTCTTTCAACAATCTTCCCCACAACCCAAACTTGAAAATTACTTCTGCTCTAAAAAATGACTGATGATATTTGGCCGCAAATTCAATAATACAAATTTCTATTGTCGAATTCACGCAAAAACCAACAGCCCTTGTTATGTATCCAACTAGTGGAGTTCATCTAGATCAGTTGTCGACCAATCCCTATGAATCGCAGGTCGAATTCCAACCCCTTCCTTGATTCACAGTCGTTTTAACCAATATTATAGCTTCTCATGGAACTCACACCAAAACATTTCGTATTGGTCACAAGTAGGTTCAGCACATAGAACTTCTAATTTAACCCAATCTAGGTTCTTCTGCCTCAGTTGAGCCTATTGCAGGATAAAATGATCGATTTTCTCATACCACCAATTAATGAATACCTTCACTAAAAATTGTAGATACCATGATCTAGATCCATTTTAATCTTAGGATCTCAACAACAGAACCATTTTTTGGTGAAAATTTTCAAAGTGGTAATGACCCAGGGTTTGACCTGAGTTGCCAACAAAAGATACCACCATAGTCTAGCTTTTTGCCAACATTTTCACTCCCTTTTGACAAAGGAGCATCTCACCTGATGCACACCAAAACTGTTAAAATGAGTAAGTGATCTAGATTAGTAACCAAAAATTATGTGCGCCATTAACCTTTCATTATTTGCACAACTATATCATAATTAAAACATGCATTCATCGCAGAATAAGCAGAGTCGACATTCATATAAAGAAACATTTTTTTTTAAAGGGTTATGCATACATTAAATCAATAACACATAAGTTCCCAAAACTTCCGTTGTAATAAGATTGGCCAGTCATTACATCATTGATCAAATAGATATCTAGGACTCTCTCTCAATCAAAACACTACATTAGACTTTACAACACATGGATTAGAACTTATGTGCAAATACAGAGTTCTACGGCACCCAATATCAATAAACTTAAACCAGAAGCTCAGTGTATAGAAAAATTTGTCTGGTTCATCTCTCCATGCCTTCCTTTATAGCCTCTCTCACTTGATCTAGTCTTCTCAAAGTTTGCTTGATCATGCCTTGATTTGGTTCTCTTTGACGAAATCTTGGATTTGTTTCCCTTTTTCTTGTTGATTCCTTCAAAATTGACTCCACTATCTTGTTTCCGTGGGTGTGCTTCCCTATTTTCTGGCTACATAGATACCAATGTTTAAATCCTCTACCACTTTTAAACTTTCAGTGACCTGCTTCCGATAGCTTTAGCCATTTATCTTCTGCAAGTTCTATTGACCATTATTTTCAAAAAAATGAAAGACCTAAAATCTTTTTTGAACTTCAGCGAGTGAATGGACCACTAAGTGTTATTTATTGAGTTGGTGAAGCACTTGTATAGTGGATTCCATCTCTTGAAAATTTTGTTCAACCCATTGGTGTGAACCTTATCCCTATGTAAGCATTTTCTTCGTACCCTGGATCAGTTTCAAGGATGGTTAGCTGCAAGAAAGGTTGCATTGTAATTGGGCTATGGTTGGGTGGAGAGTGGAATTCCCTCCTTCAATTTCCAGCTAAATTAATATACACAGATAACTATTCTTGGTTATGTATGTTAAATTAGATGCTATAATATGCCTTATTATGCTTATGATCAATTATTAATCCAGTTTCATTTATGTAAGAATGATTGAATTCACTATTTAATCACGGTTGACAAACTAACTTGTATATATATGGTGATTATGAGTTGTTTGAGTTATGTGGATGCAACCTTCTTAATCATTTGTAGGTTGTCTGATATGTCCCTGATTGGTGATTTGATATCACTTAAGACTAACTATGATTTCATAAGTTTCAATTATCTATATATATTTATAAGCTTGGGCAACTCACTGCCATAACCATGATGGTAAGTTATCTTATTAGGAGTTTAATTTATGTGTTGTGCGTGTGAAATAGATCTACCTTAGGAATTTCATTGAGACCTATGTATGTTCATGGTGAATGCTTTGCTTAGATGCTTGCATGATCAATGTGAGATCGTTTACAGGAATATGTTTAATATGTTTCAAATAACTTGTTATGCATTTTTATTAGAGGAATGCGGTATTCCTTTTGTTTACAAAGAAATGTTGTGCCTGACTATATTCATGGTTATGAGGGCTTGGAGGCCTCTGTTTTTACTTATATGATCTTAAAATGCAGAGCTATATTCATAGTCATGTATGGATACTTGATGTGCTTAACTAGACTGTTGTAGTGTGTGGTTTTCATTATTAGATATGTTGTGAATATCATGGATCTCTAATTGTTTAAGACTTCTTATTGTCTTTCCTAGTAAAGGTCAATGTTTAATGCAATGTGTGATATATCAATGGTTTTGATAGTGTTGCTTGAGATCCATTATGTGGTTTAATATGGTATTGTTATATTTGGGTTCACAGAATGGATATATTTATGGAATATATGATGGTTAAGTATAAGGAGTAGAACATTATGTGGTTAAATAATATTTTAACTCTATAAAATGGGTGTTCTGGGTAGTGCCTTGCTTGAAGGTAAACATTGGCAAAATCCCTTGAAATTCTCACTCTCTAAATCTGAGTATAGTAGGAAATTAGAAGTTGTATCTAGGGTTGGATATCTTTTCAATTGGGAGAAGTATCCACTAGGGGAATTTTGAGGTCTAAAATGGGCCGCTTGAGGAAAATATTAAAATAATAGTTAAAATAATAAAATAAGAGCTATGAATTTTTAAGGAGAAAGAAAGGAAACTACTTTTTTATTGTATTTTTGGTTTATATTCTTGTAACTTTACTCAAATTTAAAGTGTATATAATGATTGGATGCGGAATTAAATTCCACATTAAACAAATACCCACTCTACATAGTTCTAAGAAGACCCACATCGAAAAAATGAAAATACATGAAAAAAAACAACACATTTTTTAATGTATTTTCATTTTTTTTTCGATGTGAATCTACTCAGAAGTATGTAGAACCTAGTACTCATTAGATGTGGAATTTAATTCTACATCCAACGAGTGTCTGCACTTGACGTTTGAGTAAACATGCAATGAGATAAGCTAAAAATACAACTAAATATAAAAGTAATTTTTGTCTTTTCCCTCCAAAATATTATCCCCTGGGGATGACATCATCATCTTAAATCCTATTGATTCTTTTAAAGTTAATTTTTTTAGTATTTTTTTTTAGGCCCATTTTTTACCTCAAAATTCCCCTAATGCGGGGTAAAGGAGCCAGATACAATGTTGTCAAGTGAATGTATATGGACATATGGGCTATTGTCACATATACTCAAATGAGAAATGTTTGAAAAGTGTTTGAACCAGATATTATATTGCTCGGTAAGTAAATCTAGGATCTGGGTGCTCCAGGAGTTTTCCCACATTGGAAAAGTGTAGTGGAGTTGGATATTTGTTCAAGTGGTGGGTGTATCTAGAGTGGGGCATGCTAAGAGGTTTATGGGTGCAAGGCCCAAATGCAAATGAATCCATATTTTGGTAAAGAGGTTAGTGTATCAGAGGTGGGTCTGACGTGATTGGATATCTCTGCAAACTCTAGATCGACTTAGGTGGAGGATGTATTTGGCATTTAGGACATCTAGGGGAGGAGGAAAGGTGAAAATTCAAGGAACCTTGGATGTGGGCCAAGGACAGATATTTTTGAATGCACTAGAGGGAGTTCAATGATCTGAGGGTCTAGGAGGTATGTCAAGGTGAAAAATCTAGTGCACTCATACTTTTCCCAAAACTAGATACAACGTGAAATTGATGATTTGCACAAAGGGATCAGACATTGTGGGACCCGCAAATTAGGATGATGTGGAAATTGCAACAAAGTCCTGGAAAGACTATGTTGACACCACATAAGGATCCCATGAAGAAGTGGCTTGGATGATGTGGCAGAACTTTTGACATGGCACACTATTATCAAAACATGTGGGAGAGTCTTTAGAACATGGAGTCATGTCATGATGACATGGTAGTTCCATGTTGTTTTGACGTGGTCATTATGGGACCCGCGAGGAGAGATGAGTTGGAGGAGGCCACACTAATTGTTGCAGTTTATATGTGGAGGCATAGTGGACTCCATGTGTTATAAAATCAGAAAGGTGGAAATATTTTCTTCTCTTGATAATTACTTGTGATTTATTTTAGTTCTCATTAACTTCTTTTATGTCTTCTTTTATATTCTTATCATCAAGAAACTACCAAACCATAAATACATGAAGATCAAAATAACAAGGACACAGGATACAGGCTCTCAGCTTGGGAAAAACCTCTCTCTTAGGGGAAAACCAAACCAAAATCTCTTCTCTTCTTCAAGAACCAAATCGAATGAAACAACAAAAACCCTTGACCCAATAATAAGACCTCCTCCAACCTACCAATTCAGACTCCCAAGAAAACAAGTCAATCCTTCAAAATCAAGTCAAGTCAAACACCTCAAATCAAGTCAACTAGGGTCTCAGCCCTCTCTTCTATTTCTGCAATTTTTGGCCTGCTATCTCAGTCATGCACCTTTGGCCCTACAGTACTTCATTCTTCTTGCACATGTGACAGAAAATGAAAAAGTTGCATACTTTTTCTTCTTCGCGTGTCTTCTAGTCTTCTTCGTTGGGCTTCCTTCTTTTCTTGCAATGAGATAGGCTCCTTTTCATGTATTTCACACTTCCTTTTCTCTTCTATAATTGCAAATCAAAATATTCTTGGTGAGTGAACAAATGAGGTTGATTTACTTCTTATTTATAATGGTTGGATCACCCCCTTCGAGGTTGACATGAAGGAAGGGTAGATCGACTTGATGGAGGAGGTTTACATAACCATTTTACATAAAATATATTTTTCTTTATTTGACATGATAAACCTAAGAAGGGTCTAGAACATAATGACAAGGACAATGACTCATAACTCAACCCTATCAAAATGACCAAAAGAGAATGAAACCCATACTTATAAAAATAGATTTCTTTTATCTTTTCAATGATTCTTCTTTCTTATTTTTACAAGTACATACGAATTACACATGATCCATACAACAATTATGAAAACTGGTACTAGTTACATTTTCAACACCATGGTAGGCCTCTCTTTGGCCTCTCTTTGGAGGATGTATCCCATAATTTGGGGGACCAGGGGTTGTGCCATTATGACTTATACTGAGCACCCATCTTTTCCCTTGGATCGAATATATTGAGGAATTATGGAAATACGTGGCAGGGTAGGCATAGTGGGTCCCGCTAGTGTGAATTGAGGTGGTAGGTGCCATGGTCACTTGATGTGTCCATGTGGGTGCCACGCTGGAATACATGTGATGTATAAAATCCATGTGGGTTAGGCACAAGTGCCATGTGGCGACGCCCTACTGATGTGGAAAGGTTTAATGGGTTAAACTTCAAGTGGGCATAAATTTCAATCTGGAAGTCAAATTGAGATAAAATTTATATTCTCAGAAAGCTCTTGATGAGTTGAATGTGATGTTGACCTTTTTTTTGGTTTCAATGAAGTTGGGAAAAGAGGATTTTTGTAACCCCATCTTCACCATAAACCATGAGGGTCTTGTTAATTATAAAGTAACACCTTCCACAACCTGTGGGAGTACAAGGGGGTAGAAGGGAGTGTTACACATTTCTAGTCACCTTTTTATTATTTATATCTCTCTCGAATATGCTCTTATTGGATATACACCTTCCTTCTGGTCAAATCGAGACTCTTAAGGTTTGTAAGGTGATTTGTATTATGTTAAAAGGGGTTACCAATCTTTTCTCTTTCTTGATATTAGACCTCCCTCTTATAAGATTTAGGCCTTTATTTGGAGCTTGGAATGCCTCCCAAAAATTAATATTTTTGGTTGTACATTAGATCATAGGAAGATCCTAACAACTAATAATTTATTGAAAATGGGAATATTTGGACCTTCCTGGTGTGCCTTGTGTAAACACGTTACTGAAAATATAGATCATCTCTTCTTGGAATGCCCTTTCATTCTTGAAGTTTGGGGAGTGATATTTATCTCAATTAAAATAAATGGTAATTTGGCCTTATTTGGTACAGTACTCGTTGGGAAAATGGGGAAAATGCTATCATTTCTCTTTTGTAGGGAAATAATTAATAAAGAAATCTGGGAAGTACTACCTAAATATGTATGTTGGAAAATTTGATTGGCTAGAAATCTTGTCGTTTCTCAAGATGAAAGGGTGGATGTCATAAGGATGGTGAGATCAACAATAGGGCTTATTGGGGAATCTTTCTAGGCTAATAAAATAAATGAATATGATCATAAGTTGGATGGGGAGGAATGATAATGGAATAAATTTTTTTATCTACAGTAGGCCATCAGGGAGAAAACACATCTCAGTGAGAGCTAGAAATTAAGATTATCTAAGAAGGAATTCAATTAGTGGCTCTCGGAGGAGAAACATTTCTTCTTAATCTTTGATGGAGTAGCAAAAGGAAACCTATGGGTGGTAGGAGTGGGGGAAGAGGGTAATATTTTTCCCTAGGAATCAAGAAGAACATAGGTATGCTTCAGGTTTAGGTCACACTTCTAATGACATTGCTGAAGCATATGCCTTATATTAGGCTTTGAGGAAAATTGTGAATTTGGTAATTCAAGAGGTGATTTTTTGGTGATTCCTTGAATATAATCCACCATTTATATTCAGGGTCTCTCCCCTCAGATACAAATTTAAGTTAGATTTTCAAGCAGATTTATTAGTTGTATTAGTCTATCCCCAAGAAGAAATGTCTCCATGTTCTCATATCAAACAACTCCAAGGTTGATCACATGGATACTTTGGAGTCAATACTAAATCAAGGTGAATTTTGGTGGTGGGGGAAAAAGGAGTATGTCCCCCTTCCTTAATAGTTAATCAGGAGACTTAGAAATAAAAGTGGAGGAATAATTCCTCGTGGTTTAATGTAACATCTTGATGCTTTATAAATTTTGGTTTTTGTTAGTTAAGTATTAGCGAATGTTCAAGTGGAATATTGTAGAATTTTGTTCAAAAGCTTCAAGATCACAATTTTGTAAATGTTCGTTGATACATACTCCATTACGACCATGTCCACTAGTTTCAAATTTCTTATGTAAATCGTGTATCTAAACTGAGCTTTATCTCAATGTATTTTAATACAATAGTTATTCTTGGTTCTTGTTAAAAAAAAAGATATTTATCTATTGTAAGTTAAAACTATTAAAGGCAAATTGTTCTCCTCTCCTAACCTAGGACGTGAGCTTTGGGAATATTCCCTCCATATATAGTTTGCAAATCAAGTAACTAATTGAATCATAATCCTCATTTTTTATATATGGATCTCTATTGTACATTACTTTAAATTTTTATTAAAGTGTATAACTCTTTGATACAATGACAACAATTGTTTTTATTTTTATTGGTGTACAACTTAAAATATTTAGCAAGGCATGTGATTAAGTGACATACATGCACATATATAAATGAAAAGTTGTCTATTACTATTGTAATTTCATATTTGAAATTTATGAAATTAATACTTATGATTTTGAAATAAAAAATTACAATTTTGGATTTGAAATTGACAGATTCCAAATCAAAATTCACATATTTTTGGCTATTTTTAGAGTACATTTTTTCATTCTTGGAGGTCTAATACTTGCACTTCAATCCAATATTAACACTTTTTGAATCCAATATTAACACTTTGGGAGGTTGATATTCACACTTTTGAAATTGATATACTCGCTTTCTTAGTCTAGAGTCTAAGTGATAAACCCAGATTTAATGGAATGGATGCTTTTTTAAAACAGAAATGAGTAATTATATTAGAATTTCTGCACTCGGTCGTGAAATGTACACTGCGAGTACAACTTCCAAATCCACAGAGACCAACTGACTATCATATTGACTCCAAACTTGACACCATCTATCAACTCGTTAACGTATAACGCCTAACTGGATAAAGAGAAGACTCTATGTTGCACCTCTGGCATCAGTGGCCAAGCATTACAAGACTAGACTACATTGTTTGTTACAAATTACAGACACAAAAGGAAAAATTCAAAACTGAAACACTACACAAAAAATGAAGTTCAATTTGAGTCTGGACCTAGCTTGTTGAGGTCGATATCAAGTTTGACAGAGACGTCCATAGCGTGGTCTGAGAGTTTTGTCTTGTTGAGCGTGAGGTCATAAATAATTTCTCAGAGAGCATCCACTTCATCTTCCATCCTAGCCAGTTGTTTCTTGAGAGATAAAGTGCGCTCTTCTTGATCTACTTGTGAATGATGCATCTTCCATAATTTCACCCGTAGGTCATATAATTCATGTTGGAGAGCTTCAATTTCAGAGATGCAATTAGGACATTGTTGGAAACTCAGAGGAGCATCAGATTTCGAGCAAGTATCCATGTGAAAAATGCATAACTGGAGTGGAAGAGAGCAGGCCCTGTAGACCCAGAGGGAAAAATATTGGCAGTTAATCGTCCAACAACCAACCCAGACCCCTCTCTTGAGCGCAGATATGGAGAGATCCTAAACAAAATACCCCGTAGGTAGACCATAAACGTAGGTAGCAGAGGGAATTATCGTTGAATATACCAAAGCCTAGACAGGCCTTTCCACATGAATACTAATAAGTTTCTAAATTCAACTGGGTAGATACATAGTTACCTTTGAGCTTAATTGCATGAAGAAGCCTCATGTCTGAGGTGTCGAGGTAAGCAGAATAGCCTGTGAGCCCGAAAGACCTTTTCGCCATATGACCCACGAAAAGAAGTGGCAAGCCCTGGAATCCTGTGTCACCAAATAAAGAGACAAGATCACTCCCCAAGGCTCAACACAGAGGAGGCCATAGGTGGCTTTTATGGACGCCACAAAAAATCTAAGGCCATAGGTGGCTTTTATGGACGCCACAAAAAATCTAAGGCCATAGGTGGCTTTTATGGACGCCACAAAAAATCTAATTCATAGGACTTGAGGGAATAGGGATAAGATTAAGGGTACCATTTATGTCGAGGGTGGTTTTGTCTAAATAACATGCTTTATTTGCTTCCAAATCTGCTTTAGTGTTGTTTCCTTTAGAGAGAAAGGAGTTAGCTAGAATTTTAATTCGGGATAAGATTTAAGAGAGGGAGTTGTTCTTTGGATTGCGAGGTTTAGTGAGATACATGATAGTGATCAATGAGTCCCCCAAGATGATGATGTCATTAATACCTTTATCTTTGGAAATACTAAGGCCTTGATAGAGTCCGTATAGTTCACCTTGGTTGTTAGTTTTCCTTCCAAAACCCCAAGCATATCTGACTTCAACTATTCCATTGGGATTGTATAAGATCCCTCCCCCTCCTACCACCCCTTTAATGGAATGAATGTTAACACTTCACATTATTTTTTGTTTCACTTGAACTAGAATATTTGTCGTTGCTATTATTATTTCCCTCTTGGGGGATTCTCTTTGTCCTTAATCTTTGTTGGAAAGAATGTCTTAGATTCTCCATTTCTTCTTTCAAATTTTCTCTTACATTCATACTTCTATAATAATTAACAACACAACTTCTCAAAATTTACATTGCTAGTTGACTCAAGACATGAAAGATTTCAACAAATTTCTTAACAGAGGAAAGTCAAATCTTGAAAAAAGTTATAGAAAGATCTTCCTTCATCTACTTTTATCCCTATTACATTGTAATCACTAATCTATCTTGTCTTATAATCAAACTATGTTGTTTTTCAATTTCAACCAAAAAAACACCCTCCTCTATTTTCATCCAAAGCAATAATCATTTTAAGTGAAAAAGATCACCCTTATCAAAAGTCTCATGCATCTCATATAATTTCAACCAAAGTATGAATACATCCTTTATATCTTAGCCTTATGAGAGTATGTCATCTATCATGAATAACTTTATCAACCTAACATTTTTTCTATTCTTAAAATCAAATTCTTCATATTGATCTTCAATATCTCTTTTCCATTTTAATAATTGTTCATAAGAATCAACCATACTTGATGACAGTGATAATGTATTACTTTTATACATTAAAGTTTGATTGGAGGAGATTTTGTCAGGTAACATTATATTTAAATTTAACAAAGTATCATTTACTTTAAAAATTAAAAAATTGTAATAACAAAAAAGTCTTCCAAAGTGAGCCATAAAATAAAATTCTTCAATTTTCGTCTTACTTTTATATCAACATTATAAAGAGAGGTAAAGTAATCGAAACTAGAAAAAAATCCAATTTCCTCTATGTTATTTTTTAGTATGAGGGAGATGTGTAATTTCTTCATTACTTAATATGGAATTTATATGTGTCATCTAAATATAATATTGATATTATCCCTATGTAATTCATTTTATGTTATTTTGTGTTCACTTAACATGTTACATTTAAAAAAATAGATTGATAATAAAAAATTTCAATCCCCATAACTGGTAACAAAAATTTATATCAACTTTATATGTTAAGATATAAAGTACTAGAAATTAATTTTATGTGTAATTTATTGAATTTTTAATATCGAATTGATATATTTATAAAGAGAGATATCTTCTTCCATTTTAAAAAAATATTAATGACAAAAAAGATTCTGGGTAAATAGAGATAGAATATGTAAACTAAATGAAAATATTGATGGTTAAAACATGTGTAATTTCTTCTATTAGTAGGTGGTTTTTAATGAATTGACATGTAATATTGTAAATAAATATTAATAACATAAAATATATCTTGTAAATATGTATTTATTTATAGAGAGAGATTATGTCTATATTGAATAACACAAATGAAAAGAAAAATTGTACTTAATCATTTTATTAGTTAGCATGAAGTTGACACATGACATATATATAAATAACCAATGTAGATCCATAATAACCGAATATCGATCAACTACCAATAAGATTAATTCTCTGCATATGAGAAACTTTTTTGAAATTTTCACTTTAAAAAATATTTATACCTCAAGAAATTTGATCTCTCAACACTTTATAAAACTAAAATTAATATAAATCTATATTAATCTAATAATATATTTAAAATATTCACATTTTATTTCAATTACCAAATAGTAAAAAATCTAACTGCTATGAGAAAGTTCCCATTCTTCTTTTGATAAAACACTATTATATTACAAAAATATTTTTTAATTTGTGTCACATTCGTTGGCTTGAAATTCACATGTTTGTCCGCGCATAATTGGTGGTTAAAAATCACATCCAAATTTCGTTTTGTGGAATTTATTGCAATGTGTCCAAACTATACTTTGAGGAATCCAAATGTTATGAATTTTTCTCATTTGGAAGAGTGTCAATATTTTATTGTAGATTTTTTTCCTAACTTGGGTTGCTTTCCTTAGAAAATTTATTTATTGCATCAAAATTGTTGCTTGAGACAGCATTTCCAAATTATATTATGGTGTTTGTTGCCTTAGGAAGAGTGCCCAAATTTTGTTGGGCCAAATTCTGCTTAGGAAGTGTGTCCATATTTTTTATGTGCACAAAATATGCATAAAGAAGCATGGCTCTTTGAATCCAATGCTTTTCACTTTGAAATTATCTCTTCAAAAATTGTGCTCTTTGAATTATGTGGCGCGTGCTTTTATTTTATCATGTAATTTTTTTTATTCGTTAATATCAATGTTAATGTTTGGGGCTCATTTCCTGTCATGTAACTTCGTCATATTTCAATATTTTGTTATTATTTTCAAATACAATATATGATTTTAGTTATATTATTTTTATAAATATAATAAAAGGTGACTATTACTAAGGTTATTTGATTAATATTATGAATTAAAAAATATTTAATTTAATTATTTTGTATTATATTTTTAAAAATATGTATATAAATTGTTTTGGGTAGTTCAAGTGGTAGTGGCCATAGAAATGAAGTCTCATTTTGGATTCAAATGTTGAGCTACTTTCCGCTAGTAAAATAAATAATAAAATGTAAACTCAAAAATGAAAAAATCCTATCAAATTTATTATATATAAATTTAATAAAAAAATTATATTAATATAAAAAAAAATTAATTTAAAAACTACTTTTACATTACAAAAATCTCCTATATTATTTAGGCCTTGTAAAAATTTCAACTAACTTTAAGACCAACCCCTTCCTCATATTATAAAACCCCTATATTATAAATTATAATTATCCTTGTAAAAATTTCAACTAACTTTAAGACCAACCCCTTCCTCATATTATAAAACCCCTATATTATAAATTATAATTATTAATTAATATGCAATTTAATAGAAGGAAAAAGAAATTTGAACCTCCCATTTATTCTCACGCCTACCAAAGAATATAAACATTATTTTTAATTGAATTGATATATTAATGAATAAGTAAGGAATTTTTTATTTTCCTTAAATAAGAATTTAATTTTTATTTTTAAAATTTAAAATTTTAAAATAAATAAATTACAATGGTTGGTATGTGTTATTATTTTTTCACAATTACATTTATATGTTGTATTTGTATTGGGTGTAGTGAGAGGTCACATCGATTTGTAAGGGGTTTTTCTTGATTGTTTAAGGGTTTAAGAGAGTAATGTCTTTGAAAACAATGTTTAAGTTGTTTTTTGTGTTTGATTTTAGCAGTTTTTAATAGACGGTTTTCACTTTTAGCAGTTTCGTGGTACATGGTGGTTTAGCCTATAGTTTTATAGATTCGGCTAATAAATTATGGTTATATTTTAAAACAAAGTAAATGGATTAGTAGCTTATATATATATATATATATATATATATATATAGCTTATATCTATATATATATATATATATATAAAATCTTGTTATGAATGAATTGCAGATGCAGGTACTCTATCATGCTATGATAAGATGATGAAGAGGGATATGGAGAAAGCAATCATGCTAGAAGACACCTTTGTAGCTGAAGTTACAAATTGATCAATCACAAGAAAGAAAAGGGACATCAGTTTGCGACCACAACTCAAGACCTAATAACACTGAAAACCCCTCATCTCTAAGCCATATGGAGGTGGAAAATAGATCATTCTCAAGAATAAACAAAGAAAGCATAAAAAAGTATGGCTTGATATTCTCATGTCATCATGCAGTCCATGGCATCAGTGGCATGTCATGTCAGGTGTCATCATACACCACATCATTTTGTGGATTATTGTAAGTTCTTATTCAAAATGTATTGTAAAGTGAAATTCCAAAGGACATGTACAAATGTAAAGAGTCATGTGAAATTTGGAAAGTCATAGGAAGTTAAACAGTCATTAGGGTAGTCCAAGAATCACAATGGAGGTGGAGGATCACCCCATTTGTTATATAAACACCCTCATTGTACAAGTAAAGGACTTTTCACCTTGGCTTCTCCCACAAGGCATCAGAGAGACAAGATAGTTCTTTTGGGGAGCAAGTAGTGGCTCCATCGCTCCACTATTGGAGCTAGTGGTGTTTGATGTATACATGTGTCCTGGAACTTTTACTTAATATATGAAGCTTGATGGTCGGCACGTTCTTCATGCATGGATTATGAATATTTGTAAGATTGTTCTACGAATGTTTATGATTCATGTTTATTTTCTCCAGTACTAAAGTAGTTGAACTATTTCGGTTATTTTAGTTCTTATCATATTGAGAATGTGTTGTAATGGTTGCAATGGCCATCACATCTTTGTGGATTATTCTGTTGGATGTTAGAAGAATATTTCTTGTTTATGTGTGTCTCTACTAGGGTGGTACTATGATCTCTCTCTTAGAGGCTCGCTCTCTTTTCCCTCTGCAATAGAAGAACCTTGACATTGTAGAAATTATGTGTAGATTTGAAACTACTCATGAAATTTACTAGATCACAAGACTCAAATCTACTCTACTGCTCTATGGAATTCAATTCACAATCAAATAATATGGATGAATACACATGCTTTCTCAATCCTGAGCACAACCTTCAAGTGTATAGTATATCCCTTTTCCTAACTGACTGACTCTGGCCAACACTTAGCCAATTTTCAATCCCTCCAAGCTCTTATTTCCTTATGTTGTTTCTTGAGGAATTAGGCCCCTATTAATTAGGAAATTCCTCAATTTGGATTGCACAATATCTTTAGGTTGATCTATGATTGCATGCACCACTTGTACACATTGGAATAGTATACAACTAATAGTACATTGCCTTGGAACTTCCACCTCAACTAGGTAACTCAAATTCTCTGCATGCAACAATTATTTTGGGTTGATTGATCAGTTAGCTAGTTTATCACTGAATATGACTGAAGTCACACTTCATAACTTGACCTTCCACTAGTTCCTTTAACAATTAGAACTAGTTTAACTGACAATAACTCAATTTAACTAGTTTAGATTGCTACAAATTAGTAATCACTCATGCTTAACTGAACTCAAGTATTCCAACTTGAATTATCTAAGCTAACAGGTGACACTAGCCATGTCACTCAAGTTAACTCATCCAAGTTGTCTACTAAAATGGAAATTAGATTTTTCTCTATTTTGACCAAGGCAAATCAAACTGAGATTTTTCTTATTGCATTTTCAACACTCCCTCTCAGTAGGAAAGGGGTTATCATCTACCCCAATCTTTCCTCTATGGAACTCGAATTTAACCTTTGAAAAATCCTTTGACAAAATATTTACATCTTGTTCCTCTGTTGGAATGTAATCTAGAAACATTATCGCTCTTTGCACACAATCTCATAGATGGTGATCTAAGATATCTAGATGCTTGGATAGATTGTGAAAGAATTTATTTTTATAGAGTTTGATGCAACTATGATTATCACAGTAGATCATAGTAGGATCCATCATCTGATGAAACAGTTCCACAAGAATCTTTCTCATCCAAATCGCCTCACATGTTGCTTGAATTACAGCCATGTATTATGATTCTGTTGAGCTAAGTGCCACTAATCTTTTCTTCCTACTATACCAAGAAACCGCTATGGACCCAACACTGAAAATTCATCCTGATGTACTCTTATAGTCTGATGGGCTCCTCGCCCAATCTACATCCTTGAATCCCCACAAATTGACTCCCTCTATCTGCATGTACCATAGTACACACTGGGTGGTGCCTCTGAGGAACCTTACAACATGCTTAATTACCCTCCAAAATAATTTGGTTCGCCTAACCATAGATTGACTAAGTTGGTTGACTTCATAGCACATATATGGTCAAGTGTTCACAAGATACATTAGTGAACCCACTAGTTGTCGATAAATGGTAGCCTCCACTACTTCACCTGAAGTGGCATCCTCTTTCCTCCAACTAGTTGTTAGAGGTGTATCCATGGGTTTGCTACTCTCCATGTGGAACTTCTTTAGTATCTCATTTGCATACTTTCCTTGAGAGACAAACAATTCCCCATCTCCTTGCCATACTTCCAATCCAAGGAAGTAGTGCATGAGTCCCATGTCCTTCATTTCAAATTCTCTTGCAAGGTCCTCCTTGCAAGATCTGATCAACTTATCATCACCCGTTAAAATAAAATCATCAACATATAAGATAATAATCAACAATTTACCTTCTACCAAGATATGATAAAGGTTTGCATCTGCTTCACTTTTGGTGAAGCCCAAACTGATGAGATAGATGTTGATCATGGTGTACCAAGCACGGGGTGCTTGCTTGAGACCATACAATGCTCGCTTGATTCTGCACACATGAAACTCTTGAAAAAAGGTATCAAAACCTTCTGATTGTTCAATGTACACCTCCTCATCAATAACTCCATTGAGGAATGTTGTCTTTACATCCATCTGGTGTATCTTCCACCCTGTCTATGCAGATAAAGCAAGTATACATATAATGGATGAATACCTTGCTACATGAGAAAAGTTTTCCTCATAGTCAATTCCCTCAACTTGAGAGTATCCCTTGGCCACAAATTTTCCCTTATACTTCTCTATGTTCTCTCTGCCGCATGCTTTACCTTAAAGATCCATCTCAAACCCACCATTGATTTATCTGTTGGTCTTGATACCACATCCCAAACACTATCCTTTACAATGGAATCATATTCCTCTACCATTACATCAATGGATACATGTTTCTCTACTACTTCCTCAAAGTAGGATGGCTTAGTATCTACTAGCTCATTTATTAGAGCTATGTAGCTAGTGTACTGTTTTGGTGACCTTCTCTACCTGCGCTGAGAAGTGGGTGCTCCCACAGTCTCTCTAGAATCATGCAATAGCCTCTCAACTTCTCTAGTTCATTTTCTTCCTTCTTTGGATGTTTTTGCTTGAGTGGTTGTCTCCACTCTTTGTTCCTCAACTTGTGGTTGCTCAAAAAATTCTTGAGGTTCCTCCTTTGGAGCTAAAAGCTCCTGATCTAGTTGCAACTGAAGCTACCTCTCAAGAGAACATCTCATTGCTTTGTCCTAATCAAACTTTACATACCTTCGCACAACTATCATTATAAAGGATTGTAAGTACACACAGTAGTTGTGAGGATTTTCTGTGTAACCCACAAATACCCCTAACTCAGTTGTTGGCTCAAGCTTCTTCCTATAATCTTTGGAGACATGGCAGTAAACATATGCGCCAAAAATCCTGAAGTGAGACACATCCATATTTATCCCCGATAAATCCTCGTCTAGCGTAATCATTCCTAGAATACGATGAGGACTCCAGTTTGCAAGAGTATTTCTATGTTGGATGCCTCTTCCTACAAATGCAGTGGTAGGCCTTGGTCATGCAAAATCACCCCCACTGCTCCCATAATACTACAGTTCTTTCTCTCAACCACCCCATTCTACTGTGGGTTGTGGGGTGTTTTCAACTCCTATCAAATTCCTTCTTTTGCACAGAAAGTTTTAAACTCATTTGACATGTACTCACCTCCATTATCGCTTCTAAGACCCTTACCTTCTTTCCATTTTCTTTCTCTACCAGTGCTTTGAATTCTACGAACTTGGAGAATGTCTCATCTTTCTTCCGCATGAAGAATATCTAGCACTTCCATGAGAATTCATCTACAAAGATAACATAATATTTGTGCCTAGCAGTGGAGGTTGTCAAGAAACATCTATAGACATCAAAGTAGATCCTTTCAAGGGCTACATGTGCGTTGTTGTCCCAATCATGAAATGAGGCTTTGTGTACTTCCCCAAGGTACACCATTTTCATGTATCTTGTTGCTCAAGTGATCCTTTGGGAGGCATGTGGTTATCTGATGCATAATATTCAGGGTTCCATGATGTAAATGGCCAAGTATTTTATGTCATACTTCACTAACATCACGGCTCTGCACCTTCTTAGCCTTCGTGCTTCATGCAGCACAGTCTTCCACATCTAGTTTATATAGGTTTTTCACGTGAACCCCAATCCACTTCACATGTCTCGTGGCTATTTGTCTCATTAACTCTTTCCCTTTGTTGAATATCACATCGTAACCACGGTCTTCCAACATTGCAACTGAGATGAGATTTTTCTTTAGGCCTAGAACAAACATGACATCCTTGAGTTTGAGAGGGGATCCTGACTCCCTCTGAAAGGTGATTGTACCAATCTTGGTCATGATATACCTTCCATCATCTCCCATCTCAATGTGCATCTGGATATCTTTCTCCTTCGGGTCACCGAAAAAATCTCTATTCCTCGTCATGTGGAATGAGGCACCACTATGCAAGTACCACATGCTCCCCATCACTGTGCTCACCATGCATGCAATGAGAGTAAAGTCAAGCTCTAACTGTGAAGCCAAATCTTCACATGTCACTCCTCCTAAGGTCTTATTGCTTGTCTTTTTCTATAGACACTTCGTGGCATAGTTCCCGAATTCATGAAAATTGAATAATTTAACTTAGGAAAAGTCTTTATTCTTTCCCCCTTGATTGGACTCTGGTTTGGATTGGGATTTCTTCCCTTTCCCCTTCTTTTCCTTTCCATCCAAATCATTGTTTTCTTCATCCTCACCCTTAGATGAAGTTTCATCTCTGGTATTTTGCCTTATTTCCTCCTATACCAAATCTAACCATAAGTGTTCCCAGTTTGGTAGTTTCTCCCTCTTGTTCACCGAATCTTTGTAGTTATGCCAACTCTTGGGAAGGCCTAGAAGGGCTAGGATTAGCAAATCATCTTCTACAACATTAACACCAACTCCACCAAGTTCATCATGACATTGTGTGAATATACTCAGGTACTGCTGAATAGAGTTGTTCTTCTGCATTTTGATATTTTGAAGTTTATCCTTGATCACTAGCTTCCTGTGGTCACTACTATTCTGGAACAAATATGTAAATGCTTGCCACATTGCATACGAAATTTCTTTCCCGTGGAGATTTGATACAATGTGGTCCTTTACTCCTTCCAATATTATTCTCCTCTCTTTGGCTACACAATTCCTCCATTTTATTAGATCCTTGACATCAGCTGATCCTAGTTTTGGAATGTCATGCTCAACAAATTCCTTTGAACCATTGTCTTCCAGCATTGCCTCCATGCAGTCCTTCCAAGCAACAAATTTTGAGTTTCCCTCAAGGTCATACTCAATTCATAGTCCATAGAAATCCATCCTTCTAGCTCTAAAGAATTGATCCTGCAAATTCGATCCTCCTACAACAACAACTTCAAAATTTCTTCTCTACTGTGAATATTGCTCTTATACCATATAGAAATTATGTATACATCTGAAACTACTCATGAAATTTACTAAATCACGAGCTCAAATCTACTCTACTTCTTTACGGAATTCAATTCACAATTTAGAACACATCAAGAAATAACACACATACACAATGATTTATCTAGGGGAAAGTAATTGCTCAAAACCCCTTCCTATATGTATTACATTAATCAAATAATATGGATGAATACATATGTTTTCTCAAGCCTTAGCACAACCTGCAAGTGTATAGTTTATCCCTCTGCCTGACTGACTGACTTTGGCCAACACTTAGCCAATTTTCAAGCCCTCCAAGCTCCTATTTCCTTGTGTTGTTCCTTGAGGAAATATGCCCCTATTAATTAGGAAATTCCTCAATTTGGATTGTGAAATTCCTTTAGGATGATCTTTGATTTCATGCACCACATGTACACATTGGAATAGTCTAAAACTAATCGTACGCTAACTTGGAACCTCAACCTCAACTGGGTAACTCGAATTATCTGCATTCAACAATTATTTTGGGTTGATTGATCAGTTAACTAGTTGGTCATTATAGTTCCTCTAACAATTAGAACTAGTTTAACTGACAATAACTCAATTTTATTTATTTAGATTGTTACAAATTATCAATCACTCATGCTTAACTAAACTAAATTCTTCCAACTCGAATTATCTAAGCTTACTGGGTGACACCAGCCATGTCACTCAAGTTAACTCATCCAAGTTGTCGATTGAATTGGAAATTCAAATTTTCTCTAATTTGACCAATGAAAATAAAACTTATATTTGTATTGCTGCATTTTCAACATAAATGCCTACAACCAAACACTCACTAGGCACACCTACTTTATTTTTGAAGGCACATATGTGATCCTCTCTCTTGTTGAGAACTAAAGCCAGGGAAAATCTTTAAAATGGTAATTGGGTTGTATTCTGAATGGGGCTGATAACCCAAACAATTTGAGGACTAATTTGGACCATATATCAGGGAGAACCCTTTGAATGTTGGCAAGTCCAGCACTGTCTACATTTCTAGCACTAGAAGGATTGAAACCATATTTTTATTTCTGATAACTCCACCCACCCTCATCATACTTCTTTCGGTCAAGGTGACAACATTTCCAGCACCTCCCCAAGTCATATTCCTGAAGTTGGTGGATATTCTCAACCAGTCCTAAATAAACTTGTTAAATCTCTTATGAGAATATTTGAGCCATCCATCCTATAACCTGTTTCTTTTTAAAGGCTATTTGATTGATCCCTGGAGTACATAATCTTCCTTATTTTCCAAACAAGAAAAAAATCGCTCCTAATGGGATAGTGATCTCTACAGTCGAATATTTGGTTCTCTCCACCCTTGAAGAGTTACAAGAGAATGCAGAAAACACAGAAAACCCAAAGCAACCTCCAACTTTTAACGGGGGTGATGGGGAAAACTTTGTGCTCTCATACGACACTTTCTTTGGGTTAGGCGGTGACGAAGAGGAGGAGGAAGATCCCTAAGATTCTGAAGAGGAGGAGGAGCACAAAGATGAAGACATGGTGGACCAAGATGTGGATTGGATGTCTCAAGGGCCACTTTCTCTACCAGGTACTTTACACAAGATGTCAAGACACGCGAAAAATTTTCTAACAAAGTACGACCCTAAAAAAGTAATCAAAGAGGAAGACTATTTGGATAACTTCTACCTACACTTGCATATGATCGCGGTACGTTACGCTAATGTTGCATGTATACTTTTTTCTTATAACTTAGATGGTATAGCACTTGTATGATACCACAGTCTTCCTTCAAATTCAATTCAGAATTGGAAAGGGTTTAAAAAGTTTTTCCTCGAAAAAAATTTCAATGACAAGATCCTAGCCATGTTATTAAAAGGGTTGGGAAATATAAAGATGGAGAAGAAAGAAAAAGTTAAATATTTTAATCAAAGGTTGAAAAAATTTCCTACGAATAAAAAACCTCATGACTCCATCACAATTGATTACTACACTTCTTCCTTTCTGACAAGCATCATGCAGTTTGTCAAGAGAACTGTGAAAGAAACTTTGGCTGAAAATTATGAAGAATCCGTTGCAGTTGAAAAGGACTTGTGCGCAATTCAAGTCATTGTCGACAATGAACCATCAAAAGACTTCAAGAACACTGGTAAAAGGTCCCAAGCCTCTTCTAGCAAGGCCAAGGATAAAGAAGTCACTAAGCTTGAAAGCTTGACCTGGACCATCAAGTCTCTATCCAATGAGATGGCAAAGTTAAAATAGACTTCAAGCGAGACAGCCGTCAGCAGCAAGCCCCCAAAGTTCAACTTCTTGAGAATGGCTATCCGTAGAAATTAAGGTGTAGATTTGAAATTGCTCATGAAATTTACTAAATCACAAGACTCAAACCTATTATGTTGCTCTGTGAAATTCAATTCACAATCTAGAACATAAATCATAAATATGCAATAATAAATAACACACATGAACATGAAAACACAAATATATCTAAGGGGAAAGAAACTGCTAAAAACACCTTCATCCTTTTGTTTATTAATCAAGTGATTAATAGAATTTATTGCAATTGTCAACTCAATGTCAGAGCTCAACCTACAAAAGAAATTATATTCTCTCCTACTGAATGAATAATGTGGCTATTACTTAACCAATTCAACCCACTATGCCCTTATTTCCTTACACAATTCCTAACTAATTGGGCCCCCATTATTTAGGGAATTCCACTAATTTATTGCATAATTCCCAAGGATGATCCACCTAACCTCATGCAACACCTGTACACTTAACTAGTTTACAATTCCTAGTCAATTTCCTTGGAAACTCCACCACAACTGGGAAACTCAAATTCTTTGCATGAATGAGCTAATTATTAGTTTATTTATCAGTTCACTAGATGATCTCTGAGTTATACTGATTTCCCACTACTTAATTGACCACCCACTAGTTATATTAATAGTTAGAACTAGTCTAACTGATTAAAATTGAAATTAACTCAACCTAGGCTCCTAAAATTTAGGAATCACTACATAAAACTGAAATTCATGCCCCTAACTTGAATTAAGTAAGATACCTAAAAACTGAAATTCATGCCCCTAACTTGAATTAAGTAAGATACCTAAAAACTGAAATTCATGCCCCTAACTTGAATTAAGTAAGATACCTAAGTGACAATAACCATGTCACCTCACTTAACTCGTCCAATTTGTCTGTTGATGTGGAATTTCAAATATTCCCAATTTAATTAAGGCAAAATCAAATTGAGAATTTTTGCTACATTTTCAACACTCCCTCTTAGCAAGAAAGGGATTATCAACCACCCCTATCATGCACCTGTGGAATGTACTGAATGAAATGCCTCTCACTATTTCTTCTTCTACTGTAACATCTACAATTGAGAAGAAAAATAAAAAATAAAAAAAATAGCATTGAATCAATTTGCAACTGTCTACTAGGAAAATTGTGTTGCTATTGACTCTGCTACTGAGCCTCCTTCTCTGTTTTCAACACCCCTCTACACTCAATATCTAATTGAAATATATCCTCCTGCTAATGAATATTTTGGGCCCCTATAGCAAGGTAATGATCCATGAGGATAACACCTCAATGGACCGTGCCCAAAATTTTTCACTCTTGGGACTAGGGCTTCACATCACTCCACCTCACACCTGGAGGTATAGTTGCATGCAAAGCAAACTTTGATCTACTCATACTAATGTTTCTACTTCTCTATTGTTGATTCCACATTGATTCTACAACTACTAAAATAATGAGTCTGATCTCCTCAGATCCTAAAGTATTGGCTTCCATACAGATGCTCCCTCTGAAACTAGACTCCCTCTGAGTCTCGATCTCCCTGTGGGAAATTGCTCTGCTCCTCAATCTACCAATATCAATGATCACAAATCCTTTTCGTGTCACTAAAAATTGAATCATTTATCTTCTCGCTAGCAACCTTCTAGCCCCATTAAGAAGTTTGCACATAGGGTCTTCTGGATCTACCCTGAACTAGGCCTCCATAACTATGCCTCTTAAAAACTCATTAGTTCTTCAAAGTTCGTTGTACATGAGGATTTCAAGGACCAGTTATAATAGGAATCCTACTCTAAAAACATGTAGAAATTATGGTTTATATTTGAAACTTCTCATGAAATTTACTAAATCACAAGACTCAAACCTACTCTATTGCTCTACAGAATTCAATTAACAATCTAGAACACAAATCATAAACATGCAATAATAAATAACACACATGCACATGAAAACACAGATATATCTAAGGGTAAAGAAACTTCTAAAATCCCCTTCATCCTTGTGTTCATTAATAAAGTGAGTAAGAGAAGCTATTACAATTATCAACTTAATGTCAGAGCTCAACCTACGAAAGCAATTTTATTCTTTTCTATTGAATGATTGATTTGGCTAGTACTTAATGTTGGGCATGGAATCCCCCCACAACATGTTTTGGGGCTCAAAGCCCAAGTTTTGAGTAATATTGTTGTAAAGACTCCGCGAATTACGGGCATAGAGCGCGAATTGTATGTTAGAGTCATAGGGTTGTCCGCCCTAAGTTTTGAATGTAATGTCGGCCTACCCATGGTCTGCAAACCATGGGATTGTATAAATAGAGCGAGGCTCTAGGTTGTAAAGATATTAGATAGAGATAAAACAGAATGGATGGAATGGAATAGAAAAGCCTAAAAGAAGTGCAAAGTGTGTCTTGGGTCATAGAGTAGGAAGAGGCTTTGCAGCTAAGTGCGCAGAGGCCTAGTAGAGTCCGTAGTTGAGTGCGCAGACCCCTGCAGCTGAGTGCGTAGGGTAGAGTCGAGCATGTAACCAGAGAAGAAGATAATAAAGAGAAGTTTGATTCCCAATCTTGTGTATCTGTTTTGAATTATTATATGTGTTATATCCTCTGCAATTATACTATTTTATTTATTGTGCGCACTTGTATGAATCGTGAATATTGTTAAGTATAACAAAACACGTACAAATAAGCTAAGTTAATTAAATAATAATGGGTTACTGGTAAGGAATTGGGTAATAACATTGTCCGGCCCCCGAGTAGGGCTGCGCGAAGGTAGCATCTCAGACTGCGAGGTACAGGTAAGAGCATGTAGTGACGTGCGTGCAAGTCCAAACCATGGATGACTTGAAAACCATCAAGACATCCCCAAGGTGCGAAAACCTAGTTCTAGTACCCTTCCATACTACTTCGTGTGAGACCTTACTCTGCGCTCCGCTGACTGTTGCCGAAAGGTCCAGTAGTACAAGGATTTGTTTGGCTAACTCAACTCCGAACTTGGGTCAGGCCCCAGTAAGCCAACAAATGGTTATGTTTCCAGGGCCAAGATCTGCATAAGGGATGTCTGATGTCGTGTCACTCAAATCTGACAAAGAAAGAAATTGAAATTTGGCTGGACATAAAGATTCACGAGTTCACGACGTAGGAAAAACAAGAATTCGCGAGTATCAAAGGAACACTGGTTAGAGCGCTACTTATATACGAAAATCCACAAAAAAAAAAATTGCATCCTTCCCCTTTGAGTTGTACGTGTGGATCGCGAATCTAGCAGACAGCCAAGGAAGGTGTAGGCTTGACAAACCGATTGTGTGGACTCCAGAATTGGTGCGCAGACTAGAAGCATCGGAAGATAAGATCGCACATGCTGTGGACCATTGGCTCGATAGAATTATAGGAGGGTTTATCACTGAGTTCGCGGTAGATACGACAGTCAGTCACAGTGATTCAGAACGACGCTTCCTCAAAGGACCACGAGGTAAATACATTAAATCTTTGAATGCTTGGATTAAAATGCTACTGTGTGAAAAGTGGGTTATGTGAATAAATTGATGTTTGGGGAAACGCAAAGTGGGAGGATCTATAGAAACGAAAATAGTGAAGAATTAGAGACTAGTCCCTTGATTACACCTTCGTGGGAGAGCGAGGAGGAGCTCGCGAAATTTTCTCCGAGAAGCGCGATCAGTCCGATAAGGCAACGAATTTCGCGCATACCACCCCCGCCTACACCACCACCGGTTTCACCATCTTCACCTCCAACTTTTCCCACACCACCTCCACCACCACCATAGTTTAATATGGTGAGTGCAATAAAACTGTCGGTATTTAGAGGAGTAGGAAATGAAGATCTGGACCAATTTTGGTTCGTGGTAAAGGTTGTATGGGAAGAAAAAGGAGTCACGGATGACAATATTAAGAATGCAACACTGGTAAGTGTGTTACAATATCATGCACTAACATGGTACATTAAGCATTCTGATGACCATCCGAACGTGGGGATTGCAGATATCCAAGCCGCGCTGAACAGGGAATTTAGCAGGCCAAAATCAGAGACATAGTCGATTATCGGGTTTAAAGAAATTGCGATGCTTCTGAGCAAGACCCCCTAGGATCTAGATCAGAGACTCAAGAGTATGATCCGCAAAGCCAACATGACTTTGATAGATGGACAAAACTGCACATGGTTTGTAGCAGCACTAACACCGCATTTAAGGATGGCACTGTCACAACAAAAGCTATCCACTCAAGCCGAAGCCTTGGAAATAGCAATGAGGTTGCACGAGACCCCAATACAAGATCCTAGCTTGGGAGTATAACACATACATGCACAAATGAAAAATTTATGTCTGGAAATACAGAGTTTAAATCAGGACAGGACAACTCGCCCAGATGTGCGCGAGGAAATATGGTGCATAAAATGCAAAAACCAGGGGCATGATAAGGACCATTGTCCAGTCTTCACAAACTACTTGGTGGGAGGAGGATTGATGCCATTAAGACCTGAGGCACAAGAAAGACCAAGCATGGCGCCTGCATTATGGTGCGTGATTTGTTAGATAGGATGAAAGCATGCTATGGATAATTGTCACCTATTACAGAAGTATACGCAGATGTCCCAGCAGTTGTTTTGTAATTTTTGCATGTTGGTAGGCCTTGATGAGCGTACTTGTAGAAGTTACGAGTTGATGATGGACCAGACTCCTGCCTATAGGGTGCAGACCGAAACGCAAGCCCTCGATCCAAATGCAGGGATGGCGCATGCTGGATTTCGGGGGCGCAGCCGAGGTCGAGGTGGAATAGGACCGAGAAGGGGTCGCGGGCAACTAATTTGTTACAATTGCGGAGGTCCAGGGCATTATTCCTGCGATTATAGAAATCTGACGAGAATATCATGTTTATATTGTGCCCAATTTGATCATGAGACAGAGGACTGCCCTACACTGATAACAAGATTGTGAGATAAAGGAGTACTCCAACCCACCCCGACTCAGAACCTACAAATGATGAGGTCTGAACCATGCGAAAAGGACCCAAATATAAACATAGTGCTTCGAAGTGGTATCATGACCGAGGATGACAAAGGTAACCAGCCTGAAGAAAGTGCGCGGGTTTGCAAGGCTCCTACAAAGGAACTTGAATTTGATTTGGAGCACAAGAAGGACACATTCATGGAAGCTAAGAAGAGCTTCATGGAGGCCTCCACTTCAGGTAGTAAGGATCAACTAGAACCAGAGATGGATCCTTCAATGCTCACTACCTTTCTAAAGACATGTATGAAATTGTCGCGCAACGGCAACACTGTGAACGGAAACATACATCGCGAAAAAGAAGGGAAATGAGATTGACTGCGCAAATTGGGGAATATGAAATGGATCAAGTAATTTTGGATCTAGGATCAGATGTGAAAGTTCTACCAAAGCAGACTAGGAGCGCATGGGTAAGCCCACTTTGCAATGGTCCCCTATACAATTTAGAATGGCGAACCAGCAAAAGATCCTACCAATGGGGAGATAAAAGGAGTAACGGTGGATATTGAAGGCGCGAGCGCGCTAGCCGATTTCGAAGTGATAGAGATTGTCGATGACATTAATCCCTATCATGCGCTACTGGGAATAGATTGGGCCACTAATATGAACGGAGTAATAAATCTGAAAAAGTACAAGATGATTTTTGAAAAAAAGTCACTGCGCGTAGTTGTACCTTTAGACCCTGCGGAAGGAGCGCGCTACACAGAACCGGTGCGCGACGATGATAGTGATGATGATCTCGACTATATCTACAAAATAACCATGCAAGAACAGGATTGGGTGAACCCAATAGCAGATGGTAGAATTTTTTGCGAGCGCGACAGCTCCTGCACTTCGGATTCAGACAAAGAAGTAGAACGATGGAAAAACCGGTTACACGAAGTAACCACGCTCAATTGCAACCTACTGATAAGGTCACTATGTTGTGTAGCAACAGAGGCAAAGGATCTGCCTATGTATGACGAGTTGACACTGGTGGATGAATTCCTGAACAAATTTGAAAGCAAAGTGCCAGAACAACAACAGTTTGATGCTATGAAATGGGCACTGCGCGCTATGCCCTCAGGGTGGTGGGGTACGCGTCAAAAAGATTTCAGGAACTAGCACGAATGCAGAAGGATGATGCTTATGCGATTTGTAAAACCTCCGCTGTAGATGAGAACTGGTTTTGAGGAGCGAAATAGCTTGCACGACCACCTTTCTAGATGGATACAGATGTATGGTACACAGCCAGCACAAATGCACATTGTTCTCACGATAGAAAATAGGAATGACACGCAAAAGCAGGAACGTCGAAGCGCACCAAAGATTATCCGCGAAAAATCCTTTGACAATATGTGTGAGGTACTGAACAGGGTCCACCATGTGAAATGCATTGACTGGGACATGCGCTTACCAGCGGTTCGGTGGGCCTATAATACTATGTGTGAAACTCTGACTGCGAGAGAAATTCCGAAGCTGAAGTATGAGGCAAGGGCTGTCATCTCTAAGGAGCATGCGAAGCCGAGTCCACGTGTAATAGCACCCGTAGATACAACGATCCACGTAGACTAGAACGAGGAAATCACACAACTACGTGAAGCAGAGCATATAAGGCTTCACGAAGAAATTCGACGGGGAAACTTTAGACTTTGCGAACTTGAAAAAGACCAAGTGTGGCTAAAGAAGAAAGGCGCTTTAATGGATGCAGAAGTCAAAAGGCTAGAAAACGAAATAAAGGAATCATTTCTCGTTGATAAACCAAGGATGGCAAGGCAAGGTGCAGCCGATCATACTGACGAATTGGAGGACTATTGCTGAGAATTGGTTCATCTGTTGTCGTGGCTGGGACCACATATCGCCAAACATAGTGAACACGGTAGCGCATTGCCAATAGTAGAACGCGCGATGCCGATCACCACAATGACAGATGAGGATTCTCTGCAAACCATGAAAAAGGACGGGATGGAGCCCCGCATGGGTGGTGCGACCACCTGACTAGCCATAGGGAGAATAGTCTTAGCACTCCAGGCAATTGAAAGGGAGCGCGGGACTATAAATTATCCTGCTTGGGAGTTGCGCGCTCTAAGAGGTGCGCGCAGGCGCAGAATGTCACATGGTTTGCAACCATGCATGGAGGGTTGCGATGCCGCGTTGGTTAGATGGGAAGTGATCATTGGTGTTGGAGAGGTAAATCCCCTCTGCGGACAGAGGCGATCCCACTAGCCCAAAATGGGTCTAGCAACAATCAAATCACGCTACTATGCAAGTTCCTAGTTGCATACTGAGAGTGGATTACGATAACCAACCTGGAGTCCAACGCTAATGTCGAAGAAGAGTTGATACCCCCGTTCCCTTGCTCCGGCAGGTCACAATCCTTGCGATCCCCGCGTACGGATACCTGCACAAGCAAAGAACGAAACGAGAACAAGCGTAAAATCCACTAACATACAACTATATTTCAGTCAGAAAGGAAATAAATCAAACATTATCATGATGAACAGTGAGATTGGAACCATAACAGTAGTCGTTTATTAATGAATAATAAGCAGAGAAAGATACAACCAAGGTTCTGACGTTGAACCTATCCTCTGGCTAGGTGAGCAGCTATGTATGTCTTGCAATAGACCTTCTCTCTCTCAGACTTCCGGCAGCATAACCTCCCTATGCTTCAAGACTCTTACTATCACTCAGGACAAGCATAATCACAACTAGCATTACTCAAAAACTAGCTTGTCTAATGCATGAGGACAGGCTTTTATAGATGGAGAAGGGAGGAAGATACAATGCACCAGGACACCCATTGTGGATTGGCATTATCTCCGAAAAGCCACTGTGGATAGATGTCAAGGATAGATGATGACTCTCGACCTCTATCAGATGGATTTTATCCTCAAAAGAATTCGTGATCTGAAGAGAAAAAACATATGGGTGCGTGTTTGTCAAAAATCATTACCAAACTTGGTTGGCGCGGGTGTTGTTCTAAGACAGAGCGCCAATGGTCGCACCCCCTTTTGAGGATCTCAGTGATTGGCGCGGGTAAGACACTGTGGACCCGCGCTAATGGAAAAAGGGCACTTTTCAGGGATAATTTGTAGAAGGTGTCTTCAGGGAACATGAAGTACATACTCAGGGGAACATAATGCAAGTGTTTTTAGGCTATGTCACTGCTCACAGGTCCCGGAATGCGTCCTCCAACGTACGGAAACAGGGGTAACAGGGACGGTGACCAATGGTGACAAATTACTATGTAACAGATGCCCCCTAAAGCATGAGGCCCGAGAGAGAGAGAGGGGTGAAATGCTTTACAAGAACACATGTAGCTGCCGCCGAGAATCTGCATTGAGAGATACAACTGATAGCTGAAATACATGATGTATGTGGTATGGTCGCAGCCATCCATAAGAGAGTACATAATAATCTAGATCCATAGTATGGACGCAGCCATCTGGTTAGGATCAATTAATTGACTCAGGTATGATCGCAGCCATCCAGTGAATGAGTCAAGAATCACGCCTGGATTACAACAGACACAATCCAGGGTCTTGCGCTCCACCTCAACCCGAACAAAAGTACAAGTTCAAGCATGCGAATATATGAGCTGAAGTCGAACATGCATGAACATTGTCTGATTACCAGTCAATATTGAAAACTGTTAACAGACGCGAGAGGTACCACCAATAATGACAATGGCCCTCAAGGTACTACAGGTACAATCTATGGCGTGTGAATTAGTGATCTGACGTCGAACACCCGTAGAATCATTCGATCGGAGGCCAATGATGAAAACCTCACGTCGAACGCGAAGAACCTGCCATTGAGGCATGCAGGCTCCAAGGCACCGTAAGGGAGTCTCTAGATCAGCTTCCTGGATAATGAGCTGAAGTCGAAAGGAAGTGACCTTGATCGAAGGTGGGCCATAATGTTTCCCACATCATCGACACGAGACAGAGAGATAAGATTGTGTGAACTATCAGAGGGAGGTTGTTTCTTTGCAGAGGTCAACTTCTCTTGAACATATCGGCGGCACGACAGTGGAATTGGCAGTATTTGACATCAATGTATCAGAGGTCATGATGACGAGGCAATGAGCAGATGGGAGGTCAAATAGGATTACCCAAATCCACGGAGGCAAGTGAAAAAATGAGATGAGATATCCCCACCCAGACACGAAAGCAGAGAAGTGCCATGTTCAAGAGCGACATACTGCCGAGACGACGGTAATTATGGTTCCTCTTTTTTTTTTCCCCCCGCCATTTCTGGCGAGTACCCCAATTATTTTTAGCAAGCTTGATGGGGATAGCATATGCTTGTGGTGTGTCATTTCGACAAAATCTGATGTCATCAGGTTTTAACGAGTCTGATTCGGCATCTTTTCATGTTTAGAGAGTTTGAAAAGACAGCAGAAAAGGAAACTCCAGGGGTGTCCTTTTTCGTAAAGTTGTGTCTCTCGAGCCCGAAAAAGTATAAAACAATGCTCGAAAGAACCACCCGACCATTACGATCGAGGAGTACTTTTCATAAATAGTGATTTCGACCTGAAAAAGTAAAAAAGCGATCAAAACCACGTCGTTTCGTAACCATTAACGAGTTTGAAACGACAAAAACCCGGTAATCTTTTTATGCTTTAACGGTCGACAAAAAGAACTTAAAACGACCGCCCCTTATTAACGTTTTACGAGTCAAGAGGAGTAACTCGGCAATCTTTTCCTCTTTAAACGGTCAGAAAAGCGCTGAAATCGGACCTTAAAGTAACCTTTTCTCATGTTTTATCGAGCTTGAAAAAGTCGAAAAGGAGCTTGTTTCGTTGCTTGAGTTGCACCGACCCCTGTCATCATACAAAAAACAGCGTAAAACCCACTTCGACATAAATATATTCTAAAAATACTCAAAAATACCATTTTTAATGTATTTTTAGGTCAAAAAAATGCTATAAATAGTGAAATGGTAAAAAATAAATTTACTTTTCACTTTTTACCTTGTGAGTTTACCATTGGAGGGTTTTGGGTGCAAATTTCAACTGTTGATTGCGATCAATCCAGGAGAGCATTCGAGCCGCCGTCTGAAGAAGGTAAGAGGCCTCATCCTTAGCTTCATTTTCATTCCATTTTTTCAGTTTTTCATCCATAGATTAGTCCCCTACCAGAGGATTTGCAAATTCATAGGGTTGCGCCATTGGCGCGAGTTTCCCGCTCGGGATCGCGCCAATGGGATTTTTTGCCCAAAGGGGGCGCGACCTTGGCGCGACTGTTTTGAAAACAGTCGCGCCAACCGCGCGACCTAAATTTGCCACAAATTTGACCGTTGAAATTGCAAATTTTTCTCAATTTTGATTTCACCAATGATCTAATGATGAAAATTTCGACTTTATGGTTGCAGGGATTCGTCAGAATGGCTATAGAATGGAGAGAAAGAGAGCATGATGCCATAGATGCCATGGCAATGGAGGATGATGCATGCATGGATGCTTTGAGAGACTGTGGCTTGAAGAAATTCTTCCTCACCTCTTATTTACGTGCGCAACCTGAGTTGTTACTATTTATCGTGGATGCTTGGGATACGGAGGATTAGGTATTTCGCCTGAAAGACCAGACATTGGAGTTAGATGTTTACGATGTCTACTTTATCACTGGACTATCGCGGCGAGGTGCACGGCCCATCTTGACTAGTAGTAGACCTTCCGGGGAGAAGATGGGGGAGGTGATGGAACGAGTTTGTCCTGGGGCACAGTTTGGATCAAACAGTGCCAAAGTAGATATTATCACGGTTCCCGACTTGGTGCTACGAGTGATATTGTTCACTATCACACGGACGGCTGGGGTACAGGCGCCCCACGAGGCCAGCAAAAATCATTTGTTGTTGGCAACTGAGTGTCTCCAACCTACACTGTTTGATTGGGCCACGACAGTGACGACAAATATCAAGAGGCAGCTTACCAAGTGTAAGCGTGATGGCAACAAACAGTTCAGATACGGATCTATTGTGGTATCTTTCTTCCTGGAGCGCTTGCCGATATTCCGGATACAGGGAGGTATAGTGGCAGATCCAGTGCCACGGGAGCCGAGATTGACTCGATGGGCAGAACTCATGCCCAGAGGAGGAGGGGGCCAGCAGATGGCCTGGAGGCCCGAGTTCTTTATCTGGCTCCGTCACCAGATGATCATCATAGAGGACTGGCCCTATGCGGGCACGGATTTTACTGGAGATCCAGATCTCCCATTGCCTGCGGGAGAAGACTGGGACGAGGAGCTAGGTAAGAACTCTTTGTGTTTTTGATGTTTTTATGTATTTAAGTTTTTTTTTTGCAATACATGCCTGTCTCTGACAACAGCTATATATATGTATGCAGATGTTGGTGCAGAGCGACCAGCTGACTTGCCTCATAACGCACGGAGGGCACAACCTGCAGCCGACCCTCAGGTAGAGGGTGATGCGGGTGACGATCTAGTACAGAACCTTGAGGCACTTACTCGAGGGATTCCAGATTATGCCAGATTGGCAGACGTGCCCAGAGCGTACCAGAGGCACACGGTGGGAGTATCTACTTGCGTCCATCATCTGTTGAGACGTTTGGTGCGAGCGGTGACATGCTATCATGAGCATCACCGTGATTAGACGCCTAGGTTTCATTTTTGCACGTTTTTTAGAGACATGTTGTCAGCGGCTGTATGAGTTTTGGACATGTATTATTTTTTGGATTATGTAATGCGCGTGGCGCAAACATTATGACACACACGTATATATATACATATGCCTGTGGTTTATTATTGTGTTTTCATGTGCTTGCTTGTATACTGTTTTGGTTACAAATTACGCAAATGTCTATCTAATACATGATTGGCCAATGCATCAGATAATGTGTTTAATTGTCGTGGAATATGTTGATATGTGATAAAATCAAAGTTCATTTCTAACAATCTCACACGTAAATACAACCTTAGAATGCGATGGTCTCTGACGGAATATTGCCCGTTGAGCTGGTGGACTACAAGTTGAGAGTCCAGGTTCACTACCAATGCACGAATGCCGAGATTAATTGCTTCAGCAAGTAGCTCGATTACAGCACAGTATTCGGCGACATTATTAGTGGTACGACCCAAACACACACCCTGAAAATCTATCAGCTCGCCATGAGGATCATAGATCACCCATGCCGCAGAGGACAAGTTGCGAGTGCTGCGGCAGGCACCATCAGTGAAACCAACATAAGGTGTATTCAACATCTGCACAAGAAGCAGAAAACACAATAAGTGGCAGTTATGCCTTTAAAACTGACACACACACACACATCACACTAGCTAGAGTACATGTATGTACAAAATAAAATGTACTAGCATCACGCATAGTACTTTTTCAAATAAAGCCCATTTCGGGGCTTCCCAAGAGGGTTTCCTTCATAATCAATTAGCTCGTAGGCCCCTTTCTGCAAAACTTTCTTGACAATATAAGGGCCTAGCCACATAGACTCGAGCTTTCCTACTCCTAACTTATCTTTTTCCTGATCATAGAGCAGGACTAAGTCTCCCTCAACAAAAGAACGTGGACGTACGGTCTGATCGAAGTGAGTCTTGACTCGCTTCTTTTGTGTTTCGATGGCCAAGGAGGCCAGGCGACGAGTTTCATCTAGCCGTTCCAAGTAAAGAAGGTGTTCTTCTAACGGAGTGGTGTTGGGAAGTAGCTCGACAGCTAATTTTAATGAAGGGATTTCACATTCAATCGGAAGGGTAGCCTCTAGTCCATAAACTAGCTGAAATGGAGTGAAACCAGTGGCATCCTTCACAGAGGTTCGGTAGGCCCACAAGGCAGGGAACAACATCAAATTCCAGTTAGACTTATGCATGCCAACGGTACGTTGAAGCATCGTAACCAAAATATTATTGATAGCTTCAACTTGGCCATTGGATTGAGGGTAGTACGGAGTTGAACTATCGTGCTGCAAGCCTAGCTAGGTTGTTAATTCCGACATCATATGATTACGGAAATGCTTCCCGTGATCAGTGATGATGGCTTGAGGGACGCCGAATCGCGAAATAACATGATTAAATAAAAATTGCGCTGCTGTGTGACCGTCTTCAGTTAATGTAGGCATCGCCTCGGCCCATTTAGTAAAGTAATCGACGACAACAATAATAAACCCATGCCCCCCGGCCGAGCGAGGGTTACAGGTCATATAATCAATGCCCCATTTTGCAAAAGGGCCAACAGTGACAACAGGGTGCAACGGAGCAGGAGGCGCTCGCATTTTCCGCCGGTATATCTGGCACTCATGACAAGAGCGAACCGCAAGGATGCAATCCTTGAAGGTGGGAGCGGAAAAACACCCATAAGGGCGGGGTCTTTGAAAATTCCGGCTCCCAGACTCTCAGATAACTTCGAGGTATGCTCCACAAAAGGGATGTTACCTTCAGAAGAGGAAGCGAAGAAAGATAGCTGGTCTACGGTAACAATCTTCCCTTGATGAGGGAAACGGATGATACGAAACAGAGATGAAGCAACAGCTTTCATCGCGTAGATCCAGCTACGTCCGAGAAGGAGGTTGTAGGTAAGAGTAGCGTCAACGACTTCAACTTCCATTTCGACCGTCTTCCCTTCCAAAGTGATGGGCAAACGTTGGAGTATACCATAAGGACGAGAGGCTCTTCCATCAAAAGCTTCCAAGGTTGTGGGAGACTGACTCAGCGTAGGAGATCCAATAGCTTTCCAACAGGCGACAAACATAATGCAAGTTGAAGCACCTTCATCGATGACTGTACGATGAATCGTTTTGGAATCAATAATGACCTGTATAAGGAATGCAATTTGGGGAGGCAGTCTCTGCGTATGGCGTTCTAAGTCAAAAGTAATTAAATCCGAGTCGGCCGGGTCTATGCCACCAATAGCGGATAGCAAGGACTTCCTCTGAGAAGGGCAGCTCTGGAGAACTTCTAAAGTGGACATAGCCGACGGAGTCTGCGCTAAGTCCTCAACGATATTGTAGTACTGTGCAGCACGAGCATTTGGGTTGTAAGAAGATTTCCAGAGTACTCCTTTTGGAGGGGGTCGAAGAGGCGTCTCAGTAGTAGGTCTCTCAATGTGGAGCGGACCTGAACTGAACGGAGGAGCACTAGAGGGTATCTCAGGCTCCTTCCCGGCAGATGGCGGATAATCTTTTGTTCGAGTACTGATATTGACAGGTATCGTTCCAGCCATAAACACTTGAGAACTGAAGGAAGAGGGAGGTTGAGATGGGTCAGCCACCATTTGAGTTTTTTGAGTTTGTTGTGAGGGAAAGGGTTCTTTAAGCACCGCAGGAGTCATGGGAGCGCCTTTCAACAAACGACTAACTTCGGACCACCTCGGGCAGTCCTTGGTATAGTGATCCTCATCACAGATAAGACAAGGATACTTGAGTTTGCGCTTGGCACCGTCCTCAGGCGGAGGTTTAGGGGCTTCCTGCTTAGGTTGATCTGGCTTATTCTTCGCTTTCCCTTTCTTCTTTCCTTTCGAGGCTTTGTCTGCCATGGTGGATTGGACGGCATTGACCTCGGAAGTAACATTCAAAGTGGGTACTACCTGAGAAGTGAGTTCATTCGAAACGGGTGGTTTTTGCTTCCCAGGGTTCGCGGAATTTTTCTTTGAGGATGAACTAACAGTACCAATAATACCGTCAATAGTTGGTGTTGGCGGGGCTTTGGATGTTCCTGGTCTAGGGGCATCAGGCAGATAATCATACAATGTACCTGACTGAGAATAAACCAAGTCAAGGTACTGAGCTCGCGCGATAGCTTGCTCTTCAGTGACACACGCTCCCATGGCGATGTCCCGAGCTATTGGAGGAACGAACGAAGTCGTAAACCAATCAGTAAGAAGCTGGTCGGGAATCCAAAATTTGATCATACGTCTACGCCGTCTCCATTCATGGATATGATCAGAGATATGCGTAGCCGTCGTTTGTCTTAAAGATGTGAGGAGGTGTGTACCCGTTTCATATCGAACGGGCAACTGAAAATGAGTGAGGAATGCCATAGCCAAGGAGTTAAAATCCTGAAAGGATCCGCGATTGAGCTCAATATACCACTTAGCGGCAGAGCCGGTGAGAGTCCTTTGAAAAAGGCGAAGCCGAATTGAATCATCAAGCCATGAATTGGATGAACACCATAGGTGATATGTCATGACATGAGCTTGTGGATCCTCATTAGGTTTACCGTCGAATTTTGGACAGTCACCGAGAATTTTCGTTGGAACCGGAGGCCAATATGGGTTATGTAGAATAGGATCATTGGTCAATTTAGACACATCCGGTAATTCTAAAGTTGCTAAGAAAGGTAATTGAGGATTAAAGGACATCTGGGGCTGCTGTTGGGATGGAGCACCAGGGTTCCAACCAACTGGCGGTTTCCCCCAAGGGTTTGGTCCGGACGGATTTGGCCCCATAGGGTTTTGTCTGTAAGGATTTGGGTTTTGCCCCCCAGCGCTCCATGGATTACCAATCGGTCCTGCAGGAGCACCATATGGTTGCGGATAATAAGGATTCGTCTGTAGTTGTTGATAATTTTGGTACGGGGCAAACAAAGGTTGCCCTTGAGATTGCTGGTAACCATAGGGTGGCTGGACTCCAAACTGAGTTTGAGGAGTAGGCGGAGGTTGATAAGGTGGTTGGGATTGAACCCCAGATTGCATTTGAAAACCAGGTTGAGCAGTACCAGAAGGATGTCCTGTAGGTTGGGCTATCTGGCCGGAAGGATAACCTTGTTGATATTGGGGTTGACCTCCCTGCCTAGAAGGTTGTACCTGCTGGGAATGGAGTTGTTGTTGTTGCACAACAGAAGGTTGTCCTAACGGACCAGATGGCTGAGTGGGCTGGGAAGTTGGTTGGCCTGATTGGATTTGAGGCTAACCGACTTGCCCAGAAGGTTGACTATACTGGACGGTAGGCTGACCATGTGGTTGAACAGCTTGTCCAGATATTGGACCATACTGGACATTGGGTTGGTTTGGGTTAACAGTTGATTGACCAATTTGTCCAATAGGATAACCTTGCTGGATACCAGGTTGGGCTTGTTGAACAGAAGACTGACCTGAGTTACCAGAAGGTTGAACATAAGAAGAGAAAAATGGACCACCAGAAGCGAAAGGGTTTCCATGGAAGGATTGCCCTTGTTGGTCTTGAGGAGGTTGTCTTGGAGATTGCGCAGATGAAACTTGACCACCATGAAAAGAGGTGGAGCCCCAATCAATTGACAACGGAACTGATACCTCAACAAACGATTGAGATGGAAAATATGGATCGTATGGTCCCTGTGTTGGGACATTTGACGTAGGATCAAAGACTCCGAATAAGGAAGCCGAAGGATGACTAAAAATAGGAGTCGAAGAGGCTGCACAGACCGTTGGAGCGGTTGTGATTGAGGTAACAGATGTACTGCGACTTTGCGGAGTAGAAGGCTCCGTGGTAGGAAAAGTCAGTGGTGACCAAATAGAACCCATAAAAGGAGTTCCAGAGGGCATAGTATCCCTTACTGCTTTATAGCCTGGTGGTAGGTTTACAGTAGTGGGAGTGCTACTGATAGGTGTAGGCTCCGTTGCGGTGGGAATTTCACCGCTCGTCGCAATGGACTCGTCAGTCGTTGTAGGGGAAAAGTCTTCCATGTCAGAGGAAGAAGGTGGGATTGAAACACGAGGAGAAGTATAGTCCCAAAAAGGGACACTGTCCTCAGAAGGTTCCCAAGTAGGGTTCCAATGAAATTGGTAAGTCTCGTCACCTGGGGCATGAGAACTAAGTGGTTGTATACTCGAAACCACATGAAGACTCACAACCAGTATCTCGGAAGAAGACGAAATTGGTAATTCCGCCCGGATGAAACTTCACAAAACCTAAGGAATCTACCGAGACAAAACCCCTACTCAAACTAACGCAAACAAAATCTAACCGGGTAAATGTTATCGTGGCCGAATAAATTTTAGGACGCAAAGACACAACTTAACCTTTTCATGTTTTAAGAGTCGAGAAAAGGACAAAAGATGACTCTAGTCTCCTTCGAATGTTTAATGAGCACGAAGTGACAAGACGCTCACTGGCACCTTTTCTTTTAAGGAGTCCGAAAAGGATCAAAAGTGACTACTCTGGAGACTCTAGGCACAAGGTTTACCAAACAATCCGTAAAACCGCTTATACACCTTGGCAATCAGATGAAAACCAAGGACTTCCCGTACTGCAGTCAATCTTCCCAAATGCTGTGTTCAATGCATTACGGCTTGTAAGGCGGCAGACTCGGCTTCCTATGGATAAAGGATGATAACATAGTGGGGTCTCCCGTATATACGCAACGGTACGTGGGAGCTCAGTCTGTACTGGTACTTATTGTCTCTCAGGAGGAATCACCCAACCATCAGTGAGGCAATAGTTACCAGGTTTTACGACGCCGGAACACGTCTCTAGCCTAGACCTCTAGAATAGGTGCGTTAGGTTCCAATGCATTGTTAGGTTCATTCGGTTTATTTTACAGTTGATCTTCAATTAAGTTTCAGTTTTTTTGGTCCTACCGTATGTGATCTCTCAAAACTTCCTAAATGCAAACTATATGCCAAAATTATATCATTTCGTTCAATGAATTCTAACTACAGGAGAGTTGAGATTTTCAAAAAAACAAAATGAACAATAAACAAACAACAAGGATCCTAATGCAGCTAATAACAAGAAATGAAACTTTTTCTTTTCTTTTCTTTTTAAAAGCAACAAATAACAATAAATGCTAACTAATATAATGCAAAAAGTTCTTTTGTTTTTCCTCTTTTTAAGATGGCATAATGCATTTAAACAAATCTCAAGAGATATTAACAAGCATGAACAAACAAAATTCACTCAATGCAAAGAGAACCAAATCTGAAACACCAAGATGAACTGTCAAAACAAGGAAAAGTGCACAGACCTTCAATGAACCACATGATCTAAGTCCAAATGAAGTCAAGCAAAATCCAAACAAGCTAGAGGTGAATTGCTCGAAGCACAGAATAACAAGCTTTAACAACTACTAGACAGGTGCGGAAAACAACCAAAAAGTTGACTGGACAATTAAAAACCAAAACTTCCCACAGAAGGCTCGACATGCAAAGCCACTAGATGCTCTAGGGCTGGGATACAAAATCGATAGAAATAAGCAAACAACTGAAGGATAAAGGTAACAACCAGTCAAACAGAGGTCCAACACACTTCCCGAAGCTGCAAAAGATATACAAAGACAAAAATCTGAGTTTAAAGAGCTTCCAACAAACACACTGGAAAAATTCACAGGGCTGGCGCGACTGTCAGCCTGCGACTTGCGCTATTTAGGAATTGGCGTGAGTTGCTGTGGTGCAACATGCGCCAACTGGCGCGACTGTCAGAGATAAAAACGCGCCAACACAGTTTGCTGGCCCAAAAAATAAATACAACAGCCCAGGGTCTGGTCAACAGTATTGAGACAGATCGAACAGCAGAAAACAACTTCAAAGCTGACCCAGAAAGCTCATTTATGCAAGCAGGCAAGAGAAAACTATCATGCAAGACAAACTCAAAGTCGTTCGGTTCATAAACCAAACCGGAGATCGACTGAAGTGGCGTTGATCTACTCCGCTAATGCAAAACAATAGCGTTTCAAAGGCTGCCTGGCTGTGCTTCAGACTCCGTCCAAGGTTTATGAATCAAACAACAAAGAGCTCCTCCCCAGTGGAGTCGCCAAATTGTTGGAGAGGTAAATCCCCTCTGCGGACAGAGGCGATCCCACTAGCCCAAAATGGGTCTAGCAACAATCAAATCACGCTACTATGCAAGTTCCTAGTTGCATACTGAGAGTGGATTACGATAACCAACCTAGAGTCCAACGCTAATGTCGAAGAAGAGTTGATACCCCCGTTCCCTTGCTCCGGCAGGTCACAATCCTTGCGATCCCCGCGTACGGATACCTGCACAAGCAAAGAACGAAACGAGAACAAGCGTAAAATCCACTAACATATAACTATATTTCAGTCAGAAAGGAAATAAATCAAACATTATCATGATGAACAGTGAGATTGGAACCATAACAGTAGTCGTTTATTAATGAATAATAAGCAGAGAAAGATACAACCAAGGTTCTGACGTTGAACCTATCCTCTGGCTGGGCGAGCAGCTATGTATGTCTTGCAATAGACCTTCTCTCTCTCAGACTTCCGGCAGCATAACCTCCCTATGCTTCAAGACTCTTACTATCACTCAGGAGAAGCATAATCACAACTAGTATTACTCAAAAACTAGCTTGTCTAATGCATGAGGACAGACTTTTATAGATGGAGAAGGGAGGAAGATACAATGCACCAGGACACCCATTGTGGATTGGCATTATCTCCGAAAAGCCGTTGTGGATAGATGTCAAGTATAGATGATGACTCTCGACCTCTATCAGATGGATTTTATCCTCAAAAGACTTCGTGATCTGAAGGGAAAAAACATATGGGTGTGCGTTTGTCAAAAATCATTACCAAACTTGGTTGGCGCGGGTGTTGTTCTAAGACAGAGCGCCAATGGTCGCACCCCCTTTTGAGGATCTCAGTGATTGGCACGGGTAAGACACTGTGGACCCGCGCTAATGGAAAAAGGGCACTTTTCAGGGATAATTTGCAGAAGGTGTCTTCAGGGAACATGAAGTACATACTCAGGGGAACATAATGCAAGTGTTTTTAGGCTATGTCACTGCTCATAGGTCCTGGAATGCGTCCTCCAACGTACGGAAACAGGGGTAACAGGGACGGTGACCAATGGTGACAAATTACTGTGTAACAATTGGTGTCATTATTCATGACAAGATGTCTGAGTTGAGTCCAAATGGAGCGGGCGACAGGCATTTAAGACAAGAGTTATGGGTAAGATTTGGGAAAATCTGCTGCCAAAGAAGCATTGATGGCCCAGAATTGGGGGAATGGTCGAATTTGAATTCAAAAGGCACTATAAGACTCAAAGGGATGGCCATAAAACAACACTTAGTCATTTGAGAATTGAGCCCTTAAGCAAAGCACAGAGTGTTGAGAGCCAAGCAATAATTAAGCTACTAAGTACGCGAGAGACAAAATATTGTGTAGAGATGATGACGGCCATTAAGGATGGGTTGGGAATTGAAGAAGGAACTGCTAGCAAGGCCGCGTATATGCCCATGGTACAGGATGTTCCTGATGGTGCTGGGGTTGTGATAGAAATCCCCAAATCACCGCGGACGCCAAGGCCAAAGAAGGATAAGCAGGCAATGGGACTAGTACGCATGTCCCTGAGGAATTCGTGGCACAACAAGTTATCAATGGAAGAAAAAGGGAAGGCAGTCATGATTGAAATAGATGAGGAGGAAGAAGATTTGCAGGCCCTGATTATCGCCGCAGAAGAAGAAGAAGACGTGGAGGAGGACATCCAACCATTGCGCTCTATAGTGAAACTGCCTGCGTATGTCCCTCCGCGGAAAGGGAAAGCTAAAGTACCAAAGGATCTGGATGCAACAAAGAGTTCACTCTAGACCCCGCTCCTCCTCGATGGCATTGTATTTGAGGGCTCACACCTAGGCCACATGCCCACCATGAAATTTGAAGACTGGGACCTCACGAACAGTGAGAAGTTCCCGCACTTAGAGATGAAAAATATAATCAAGTAGAATACGGAGGGGGTGATGATAACGTTAGAGCCGTAAAAATGGTTGTGCGGTGTGTAAAAGGCCAGGTTGTTTTACTTGTTATGGATACCACATTTCCATCGTGCGCCCATCACCATTTTTGTCATTAGGCAGCTGCTTTGCCTGGTGCATGATGGGTATCTATGGCTGGAGGAGCCTATTCACATCACAGTAGACCTCATCCACCGAATTCTCGGCTTCCCTGTACGGGAAAGGACCCCGCGATGATAACCGGGAAAATTAGCGATTTTTCTCTCGCAGAGGCCATGAAGGCAAAGTATAAGTTGGAGAAGAAAAAGAGGGGCTACGCTATCACCAGCATCAAGGAAAAAGGGGTGCGCATAGCCACCCAACTCCTGGCCGGTAAAGTGATGAGAAAATGTCGTGCCGATGAGGTACCAGCGCCAGTGGTCGCGTTGGCTGAATAGTGCATGGAGGGGGTCCAGTTCAACTGGGCCGAGTTCCTCTGCGAGGAGTTTTTGTTAAACTGTCGCGAGGCCCAGGAGCAGGGTAAGACCTTCCACTACACGTGGTTGCTCTTATCCATATTGCTGGTAGCGGGAGAACTGTCAGAGGATAGTTAGTTCCCGAACATTGACCGAGACTTACTAGAGGCCGCGAAGTACGCTTCGCTCTGGGCCACCAAGGACACGAAATGGATTCGCGATAAATAAAAATTGGGTGCTCATAGAGGCGAACATCCAAATGTGGATCAATAGGAGGCCGCGCCTGTCACCTACGGTGCACAATAGCCTGCAGAGTTTTGCAGACTTCAAGGTGGATATGCACAACATATACATCAGGGCGCGAAAGGATCCGGCACAGCAATGGACAAAGCTACCATTTATAGCCACTAATGACGCAATCTTTACTGTATTGGAGGCATGGCCTCCCGAGTGGTGCGCCCCTGATTTGGCAGAACTGGAGAAAGCAGCAGCACAGTAAAAGAAAGATGATGCTAAGCTGCGTGTCACCCAGTTGGCAGAGAAAAGGCGCAACAAAAAAGCAGCAGGTAAGGTAAGGGCAGTGCACGAAGCGGCACATAAGGCCGTGAAATAGAAGAAGGCCACAGAAGCAGCAGCAGCAGTGCAGACAATAGAGGCCGCAACAGTACAGGCAGAGGAGGGCCAAGCAACGTCCTCAGGACAGGAGGCATAGGACACAGAAATAGCATAAGGAAGCATAGACCCAGGGACCACGTCCACACAGCTCAAATGGTCGTGCATCACAGAAAGATCGGGTCCAAGAAAGAAGGTCAAGGCCTCGAAGCTAGCCATTGACCCGATCACCTTAACTGAAGGTGATCTCCATGACATCGGCGAGACGGTTCACAATGTCACCAGTGAAGCGCTCCAAGAGTTTATGACGGAGCACCAGAGTGTGTTGGGGGCCCTCAGGGTGCAGCTGCAGGAGTTAAAGGTGCAGCCCCTCAGGAAGGTATCCTGTCTACCCACATCGCAGCAGGCACTTCAACAGCAGAGCAGATGCTGCATGTGAGGATGGCCAACACAATAGTGTTTCCAGAGGGAGCATTAGTATCATCATATGCGATGGACCGAATGACAGTTAGCATGATGAAAATCCTTGGCCTTAATCTAGCTGCCCTTCCCCAGGAAACGCTCTATCAACTACAGGATGGAATAACAATAGAGTTGTGCACTAGGGAGAACCATGTGATCCAAGTTCTTAGTGAACAGAAGATCAATATGGAGTAGCTCAGCTTGTAGCATGACGAGTTAGTGTCGCAGAACCAAAGGTTGGTGCAGACGGTAGATGATGCTTGCCAATGCGTCCCAGAGTTGGCTATCACAGTAGATCTACCGGTAGAAGTGCAGATTCACAGTTTGGCAAGTGGAGTCCGCGATGCGAGAGAAGAGACAACAAAGGTTCAGTTGGAGTTGAACCTTCAGATTGTCGAGTTGTGGTTGAAGGCACAACCTTCCACTCCCCCAGAGATCAGAGAACAGTGCGCCAGCACTATTACAGCAGGGTTGGAAGAGATTGGAGGTGTAGTGCGCAACTGTACCAATATGTTGGAACAGGCACTGGAGGTCCTCACGACTTTGCAGGAGGATCCCAATATCCAATGGTTGGAGACAGACGCACGCAAACTCTAGCAGCAGTCCGATAGCGTCAGGGGGACTGCGCAGACAATAGTCCTTACTCAACGGCTTGCGAGGATGTAGCAAGCCAAGGCGCTAAAGGAGCAGGTAGACATAGCGCGCCACAAGGAAGCAGTTCTCAAAGCACGTGTCCAACCATGGATTGATGAAGCCTTCACAATCACAACAGATATTGAAGGAAATCTCATGTAGATTCAAGGGATGCATGCACAGATGTAGGACAACATGTTGGAAATAGAGGTCTCAGAAGAGAGAATGCAGCAAGTTCAGCAAACAACAGCTCAGTGCGCTACAGACATCAAGACCACTCGGGACCAGCTGGAGGGACTCTGCGCCAATGGAGTGACTCGATGATGAGTCACAATGTTTTTGTTGGGGGCCTGTTGGGCATGGAATCCCCCCACAGCATGTTTTGGGGCTCAAAGCCCAAGTTTTAAGTAATATTGTTGTAAAGACCTTGCAAATTACGGGCGCGGAGTGCGAATTGTATGTTAGAGTCATAGGGTTGTCTGCCCTAAGTTTTGAATATAATGTCGGCCTACCCATGGTCCGCAGACCATGGGATTGTATAAATAGAGCGAGGCTCTAAGTTGTAAAGATATCAGATAGAGATAGAACAGAATGGATGGAATGGAATAAAAAAGCCTAAAAGAAGTGCGAAGTGTGTCTTGTGTCATAGAGTAGGAAGAGGCTCTGCAGCTAAGTGTGCAGAGGCCTAGTAGAGTCTGCAGCTGAGTGCGTAGGGTAGAGTCGAGTTTGTAACCAGAGAAGAAGATAATAAAGAGAAGTTTGATTCCCAATCTTGTGTATATGTTTTGAATTATTATATGTTTGATATCCTCTACAATTATATTGTTTTATTTATTACACGCACTTGTATGAATGGTGAATATTGTTAAGTATAACTAAACATGTACAAATAAGCTAAGTTAATTAACTAATAAAGCGTTACTAGTAAGGACTTGGGTAATAACACTATCCGGCCCCCGAGTAGGGTTGCGCGAAGGCAGCATCTCAAGCTGCAACGTACGGGTAAGAGCGCGTAGCGACATGCATGCAGGGCCGAACCGCGGACCACTTGAAAACCATTCAGACATCCCCAGGGTGCGAAAACCTAGTTCTAGCACCCCCCCATACTACTTCGGGTGAGACCTTAGTCTGCCCTCCACGGACTGTTGTCGAAAGGGCCAGTAGTACCAGGATTTGTTTGGCTAACTCAACTCCAAACCTGGGTCAAGCCCCACTAAGCCAACACTTAACCAATTCATCCCACCATGCCCCTATTTCCTCGCACAATTCCTGAGTAATTAGGCCCCTATTATTTAGGGAATTCCTTTAATTTATTGCGTAATTTCCAAGGATGGTCCACTTGACCTCATGCAACACCTGCACACTCAACTAATTTACAACTGTTGATTAACTGCCTTGGAAACTCCACCACAACTAGGAAACTCGAATTCTTTGCATGCATGAGCTAATTATTAGTTGATTGATCAGTTAACTAGATGATCTCTGAGTTAGACTGATGTCCCACTACTTAACTGACCACCCACTAGTTCTATTAATAGTTAGAACTAGTTTAACTTATTACAACTGAAATTAACTCAATCTGGTGTCCTAAAATTTAGGAATCACTACATACAATAGAACTTCATGCTCCTAAATCAAATTAACTAAGCTAATTGAGTGAAAACAGCCTTGTCACCTCAATTAACTCATCCAATTTGTTTGTTGATGTGGAATTTGAATTTTCCCAATTTAATTAAGGGAAAAACAAATTGAGAATTTCTTGTTGCATTTCTGAACACTCCTTCTCAGTAAGAAAGGGATTATCAACCATGCCTATCATGTACCTATGGAATGCATTGCATGAAACACCTCCGGCTGTTGCTACTACTATTGCGACATCTACAACTTAGAAGCAAAATAAAAAATATAAAAAATAACATTCAATCAATTTTCAACTATCTATTGGGAAAATTGTGCTACTGCTGACTCTACTATTGAGCCTCCTGCTCTATGTTCAACACTCCTATGCACTTCTTGATAATTGATTGAAATTGATCCTCCTACTACTGAATAATGTGGGCCCATATAGAAAGGTAATTATCTATGTGGAGAACACCTCAATGGACCCTACCCAAATTTTTTCACTCTTGGAACTAGGGCTTCACATTGCCCCACCTCACACTTGTAGGTATAGCTACATGCAAAAAAAATCTGATATACTCATACTATTGTTGCTACTACTCTATTTTTTCTTCCACATGGTTGTTGCAACTAGTATAATAATGATTCTGATCTTCTCAAATCCTAAAGTACTAGCTTCCATAGGGATGATCCCTTTGAAACTAGACTCCCTCTATGTCTCGATATTCCTGTGGGAAATCTCTTTGTTCCTCAATATGCCAATATCATTGATCACAACTCCTTTTTTGGTCACTAAACATTGACTCGCCAATCTTCCCACTGGAACCTTCTAGCTCCATTAAGAGTTTTGCACATAAGTTCTTTTGGATCTGCCCTGAACTAGGGCTCCATAACTATGCCTCCTAACATCTCATTAGTTATTCAATGATCATTATACACGAGGAATTAAAGGACTAGTTCTAATGTGAATCTCACTATGATACCATGTAGAATTTATGGTGTAGATTTGAAAATGCTCATGAAATTTACTAAATCACGAGACTCAAACCTGCTCTACTGCTCTACGAAATTTAATTCACAATCTATAACACAAATCATAAATATGAAATAAGAAATAACGCATGTGCACATGAAAACAAAAGTATATCTAAGAGGTAAGAAACTGCTAAAAACCCCTTCATCCTTGAGTTCATTGATCAAGTGAGTAAGAGAAGCTATTACAATTGTCAGCTCAATGCCAAAGCTTAACCTACAAAATAAATTAGATTCTCTCCTATTCAGTGACTGATCTAGCTAGTATCTAACCAATTGAACCCACCATGCCCCTATTTACTTTCATAATTCCTGTCTAATTGGTCCCCTATTATTTAGGGAATTCCTCTAATTGATTGCTTAATTCCGAAGGATGGTCCACCTGACCCCATGCAACACCTGTACACTCAACTAGTTTACAATTGTTGATTAACTGCATTGGAAACTCCATCACAACTGGGAACCTTGAATTCTTTGCATGCATGAGCTAATTATTAGTTGATTGATCAGTTAACTAGATGATCTCTGAGTGAGACTGATGTCCCTCTACTTAACTGACCACCCACTAGTTCTATTAACAGATAAAACTAGTTTAACTAATTACAACTGAAATTAACTTACTACTAGGCTCCTAAAATTTAGGAATCACTTCATGCAACTGAACTTCATGCCCCTAAATCGAATTAACTAAGCTAACTGAGTGACAATAGCCACGTCACCTCAATTAACTTATCCAAGTTGTTTGTTGATGTGGAATTTTGAATTTTTCAAAATTTAATTAAGGCAAAATGAAAATGATAATTTCTTGCTACATTTTTCAACACTCCCTCTCATCAAGAAAGGGATTATCAACCACCTATAATGCACCTGTGGAGTGTCCTACATGAAACACCTCTCAAAGTTGGTGTTTCCACTGTAACATCTGCAACTTAGAAGCAAAATATAAAAAAAAATAACATTGAATAATTCTACAACTGTCTACTGGGAAAATGATCTAGGTGGATATTGGTGGACACCCTCCTATTCCACTTGGATCCCCAACACTATCTCTTTCATTTTTTCAGTATCCTTAATTGTAGCACAGTTTACTATTTTTGGCAGTTTTTCAGGTCCTGAACTTCTGGAGCCTTTTTGAGGCCCTAAATGATGTTTTTAGGGAAAGCAAAGAGATTAAACACTACCCAAATGGGTTTCCCAAATTTCTTTCAGAAAACTCTTCCAGATCTTTGAAACGAGGTATTATGATAGCCAAACAGAGATCGTATGCCAAAGTCACAACCCCGGGAAATTGATTTACCAATTTACCCAAATCGGGCCCACAATTTTGGCACTTCATCTCCTAGGGTTAGATTCCTAGATGTTTAGGGTTTTCCATTGTTTCTCAATAATAAATAGGCCTTGGAGCCTCATTGTAACACAGTTCAGAGGCATGTAGCTACCACATCTCTTCTCAGAGATAAGCTACCATCGCTTGAGCTAGTTTATTTCCATTTTGTTTATAAGAATATTTCAGTGTTCTGATATTAATAAAATGAAGTGTTATTTCTGATGCATTTCTGTATTTATGGTTATATTTGTAATTTGTTGCATTCCTGTTTAAGATTAGATCAGTGGTATCAGAGCGGTTTTCTCTTTCTCTGTTTTTATTTGCATATCCCCAATGAGGTCATAGTATAAGGATTTAGGGCTTGATCTAGTTGAACCTTCACAAGACTAGCATCACAAACCGTGACGACCTCCCATGGAGAAAGAAAAGAAAGACGAGTGGGCAGGAGGTCCTTTCCAAATATTGCTCGAGGAAGCCCTCAAGCAACAGAGGAATGAGATAATGGATAACATTGCCTAGATCCTTTGACAGCTACCCACAGGGGATGCATCTTCATCTATATTCCCATATTTGAGGGCCAAATAGGTGCAAACATTGTAGATCATTGAATCTGTTGGAAGGATATTTTTTAGTTCATGACTTTTCCAATCGAGAAAAGATTACTTTTGCACTTATAAAAGCCGCCCCACATGTGAAGGACTGATGGGAAACCTACTGTGACCAAAAGGATGAGAGGGAATCCTTAATGTTTTCATCCCCACCCACTTGGGATTCTTTCTGAGATGCCATCAAGGAACAATATTAACCTTTCGGGATCTATGAAGATAAATACATAAAGTGGACCATGCTATGAAAGGGAAGGGACCAAGATGTGTCGGAGTTCACAAATAATTTCAACATTCTGCACTAAGTTGGGTATCAAGGATTCTAAGTGGAATTTGGTACTCAAGTACCACGGTTGTCTACAAAAGTACATCCAGGACAAGATGGAGTTACTAGACATCTCCTTGCTTGACACGACATACCGATACGGTGTCAATATTGAGAATAAGTTTAAACAGAAGAAGTGATAATTTGGATCTTCAAATCCGAAGAAAGGAAAAGGCACCCCCAAACCACAGAGCAAAAACCAAATCCAAGGCGGGGCGACCCAGGACAACCCTCCAAAGTTGCAAGCAAAGAACAACACCATGAATAAAAATAAGGACATGGGAAAATGGTGTGAGTTCCATAAGAGCTCCACTCACAACAGAAGTGAATTTCAAGACAAGTAGTCATTGGTGATTTAGCTGAAGGCTTTTGAATCAGATGCATATTCTGAATCTAAGTCAGAACCTGACAAGGGGAATGACAAAGGGAAGCAAATCATTGACGTAGATCCCAGTGCCATCATGGCCACCACCAAAATATAGAAGAATGGGCCTGAAGATCCAGATGAGGGGGAACACCTCTTCCACTCACAGATGTGGGTGAAGGGTTCTCCGCTACAGTTCATTATTGACAGCGGAAGCCAAAAGAACCTCATTTCAGCAAAGGTCGTGAATTGGTTGGGCCTACCAATGACAACAAATTTGCAGCCATACACCATTGGGTGGCTTCACCAAGGACGAGATATCCACGTCAACCAGCAGTGTCACCTTCCCTACAACATCAAGCCCTTCACGAATGAGGTACTATGTGATTTTTCTCCTCTTGAAGTTTGTGATGTATTATTAGGAAAACCATACCTGTGGAAGCGACATGTTGTATATGAGTCTAGACCTTGCTCTGTGATTATTATATTGGGAAATAAATTGTATAGGATACCGGAGGTAACCCCACCTACTTCCATCTCTTTGATCACTGCAAAGAAATGCAGTAAGATCATTTCTCGGACCAGAAAATTTTCTTTCCTTATGATTCTCCCTCAGGGAAAGAATAAGGTTGTGGCCATGACTTCCATACAGGGCTTGTTGAGAGTTTTAATTAGTGATTAAATCTCCTGATATTTAATTGTCAACCAGGACTCGTAAGCACGAGTTGTACTGTATTTTTGGTTCAAGATTAAATTTAGAGTATGTAATTTTCCTTTGATCGTTAAGTACAGAATGATGGAAAAGAAACAATACTAATTAAGCAAACTAGCACTCATCTCATTCTTAGAAAACATAAGCAATCTGAAAGAAATCTACTTAACTCAATCCACTATGTTCCTTATTCTAATTCTCTGCAATCGAAAGACAATCTTACTGAAACCAAAGGCTCAATGAAATTCACTCCAACTACAAATCTTAAGCGAGGATTTAAACTTCTAACTATTAAAGAAACCAAGCATCTATTCACTTGTAACGAAATATGATAAGGAGGCTAAACTATAATTCTAAGATCAAATCCTAATCTGTTATCTTCAATCCATTCAAACCAAACTACCTTTACTTGGAAATGAAACACCTTCCAAACTTCACTTTGAATTACTACAGAGACTAACTCTATGAAAATGAAATCTTTGACAGAGTTATCTAAACTTGCTGCTATAAAATCAAATCCTATGCTACTGTATTTAAAATGGAAATCTAATATATCCTAGAAGTAACTATCTTCAAACAACTCGAAGCAATGCGAAGAATCAAATCATACTAGGAATATAAACCACACAGTTCAATGCTTGAAACCAATCTTTATACTACAGTACTGAAAATGAAAATCAATCTTATTCTATTATGTGAGAATGGATCTAAATTATCCTATGATAATTTAATAACTCAAATCAATTCTCTTGAAGGAAATGCTTTAAAATAAACCACACTGTGAAAACTAAATCATAATGCCTGAAACGAATCAAACAATTCAAATTGTGGAAATGGAAAACACAATACCTATTGCTACTAAACTTGAATTCATTTGAAAACAAAATCCAAACCTCATACCATAAATCAATCTCTCAATTATACACAAGAAAATCCACGTTGTGCTCATACCATTCATTAAATAGATCATAAGTTAACTATTCGATGCATTCAAGAATAAATTCATTCAAAATCTTCTGCATGTCCTATTAAATAGTGCATGCAATTGTTATAATTCAAGCCACGTTTTGATCAAAGAATAGTTTGATGGTAATTAAAATGAACTCAACTTTTTATGAGGAACAAAGCATACCTCTGTGTTGAATATTTATGCATAGTCTATATGAAAAATGGCAGTCTATGCACTCAGAATTCTTGATCGTGTTATCTATCAATGAATGTGAGGTTGTAACAATTATGATCAATCCAAAATCAAATGGAATATCTCACACATTTGCACAAGAAACCTTAGCGAATTCACACAATAGCTGGATAGAAAGCAAATGTAATGAACTATCACACAACGGTACACCTATGAACTAACAATGAAGCTTGTTCCTAGATGATGGTGGGCCCTGCCACAACTGGGTAAGCTTTAAATGAATTGCAGTAACATTAATGTATTCTGTTTATGTGGGTTGTGGGGTGGCAGGGTCATGGTTGCCCACCCATGATGGTGGGCCCTGCCACAATTGGGTAAGCTTTAAATGAATTGCAGTAAAATTAATGTATTTTGTTTATGTGGGTTGTGGGGTGGCAGGGTCATGGTTGCCCACCCATAGCTGGATAGAAAGCAAATGTAATGAACTATCACACAACGGTACACCTATGAACTAACAATGAAGCTTGTTCCTAGATGATGGTGGACCCTGCCACAACTGGGTAAGCTTTAAATGAATTGCAGTAACATTAATGTATTCTGTTTATGTGGGTTGTGGGGTGGCAGGGTCATGGTAACATTAATGTATTCTATTTATGTGGGTTGTGGGGTGGCAGGGTCATGGTCGCCCACCCCGCTTTTCTTTTTTCTTGTTGGTTCCGTGGGAGGGGTCGGGGGTCGTGGCCCGCCCCTCCACCACATATGCTTTTTTTTATATGCGGTTATGAGTTGGGGTAGCGAGGTTGGTGGCCCACCACCCCCTTTTTTTATATTTTTTTTGTTAATAAAAACAAGCTATGCATTTTTGGAAATTCGATTTTGGACCGAAGGAGTCTTTTTAACAAGGCCATGATTTTTCTCGGAATCTAGCTGGAGTTGGCTCGATTCCGTCCGCCAGAAAATTTCAAATTATGCCTTCACTAATCCTGCCCAGTGATCAAAAGTCTACCCAACTTTGACTGCCTCTATCTCCTTCATCGAGACTCAGATTGCAGTGTCGTTTGTACTGTTGGAATCAGGGCGACAAGCACTTCGATCTGATGTCAAGGTTGTCGCCTTTCCACCACTTTGAATTTTGAGCCTTTTCCATGCCACTGGTATCTGGAGATCCTCCTGGATCATTTGCACTATCTCAATCTATATCACTACTTCAAAAACAAGATCAAGCCAATACTTAGCTAAATACGTTGCCTTCCAAGCTCCTATTTCTTTGCGCAGTTTCCTAGGGAATGAGCTCATATTTAATTGGGAAATTCTACAAATATGAATTTGCGCAATCCTCATAGGCCTTCCTTTGATTGAATGCACCACCTGTACAATTCAGATGATTATACAACTAATAGTACACTGTCCTTGAACTCCAATCTCAACTCGGTATTTCTCTGATCTGACATGCATGAGTTAATTATGAGTGAATCTTCATATTAGTGTTGGTTACACCCTAGTACTGCAGCTTACACCCCACTATTGGATCTCCCACTAATTCCCCCATCAGTTAGAACTAGTTTAACTAAATTTAACTCAGTTAAACTTAATTAAATAATTACAACTAAAAATAAACTCAACCAGGGCTCCTAAAAAGTAGGAGACACTCTACATGGCTCTAGTTAGACCCTCAACTCTAATTAACTGAGCCAACTAAGTCAAATTAACCTAGTTAACTATTACAAGTTGTAATGAGATGTGGAATTACAATTTAATTCAAGGACAAAATTAAATTAGGATTTTCTTGTTGCGTTTTCAACAAAGGTTGTGTTTAGGTACTAGGTTAGTACAACAAGTTATGAGGATATATAGCGATAATCAGAGTGCAAGGTTTCTAGTGAAGAACACAACTTATCATTCTAAGAAAAAACTGATGATTAGTATCACTTTGTGATGGATATGATTGAAGACATTAAGATGCTACTAGAAAAGGCGGACACTTTGTAGAATGTTGGAGATTCATTAATAAAATATGTGAGAATTGAGGGGTTCTTTTGGTGTAGATAAATAATGAGAATTATTGCCCTGGATTATTGATAATGTACCCTTGCGACCCCCTGTGTGTAAAGAAAACACTTGGGAGAATGTTGAGTATGTGTTATATTCTTTGCACAACTACATCCATGCATTGTATGTTGCACTGGATGTAATGGGGGGGTTACAAGGGCGGGAAATCCCACCTACATAGGGGTTTGGGGGCAATGCCCTTAGAAAAAAAGAAAAATTTGCATCCATTTTTGGAAATTTTTGCACATAATTTTTGGTTTTAGTGGTTCTGTGATGCGTGGTGGTTTAGCCCATGATTTTTTAGTTCCAATTAAGTGTTGAAAATAGCAATAAGAAATGATAAAAATAGAATCCAGAAATTCCAGTTTAATTTGTTCTTGAATTAAACTGAGAGTTAAAATCGAATTTTATTCTCATAGCAACTTGTAATAGTTAACTAGAGTGAGTTGACTTAGTTAACTTAGGAATTTCGAGTTGGAAGTCTTTCTGAAGTCATATATATGTTTTCCATGTATTATAGGGGTCCAAAATGAGTTAAGTATGAGTGGTAATTAGTTAACTCAAATTACTAAGTTAAGTCCAGTTAAGTTAGTTCCAAATTGTTTGAGGAACTAATAGTGAGTTAACAGTGAGTTGATGCATTAGTGCACTCAACTAGTGCTACTCCAGTTAACTGAAGATTCCCTCATCAGAAACTCATGCATGTCAATTCTGAGAAAGACCCAGTTGAGACTAGAGTGCAAGGACAATGTACTATTTGTTGTATAATTTTCTGAGTTATACAAATGATGCATGCAATCAGGAACTGAACCTTGAAGGGATTGCACAATTATGGATGAGGAATTTCCCTTTAAATACATGCTAATTCTCTCAGGAATTGTGCAAAGAATTAGAAGCTCGGAGGCTTGGAAATTTGGCTAAGTATTGGCCAAAGGAAGTCATCAAGCGGAGAATAGGAAATGCTTGTGTAGGTTGAGCTCAAGGTTGAGCAGAGCATATTGTATTTATCCAAATTCTTTAACCAAGGGCGCAAGGAAATAGGGAGATTGGAGAGCAGAGAAGAGGCTTGGATTTGGCTTGAGCTTGTTGGTGAGCTGGGAGATTGATTTTACTAAGTGTTGGGATTGTTCTTGTGAGAACAAGCATTGTATTATCATCTTGGATTTTTTATTAATACAATGGGGTTTTGAGTTGTGGCTTTCCCTAGATACTTATTTTGTTATGTGCCATTGATGTTCTTCCTCTTGTCGATTATTGTTTTGCTTGATCTTTATGGGCTTTCGTTGTAAAGAGTAGAAGTAGATTCTTATCTCTTATTTTAGTAGATTACATGATCTGGTGAATCAGATTTTCTACATGGTATCAGAGCCAGATTTGAAGAAATTTTCGACATGGTATCAGAGCTGAGAACAATATACTAGAGGAGGTTTCAAAGTTTTGAGTTTTGGGCCACGAGTTTGCAAAGCATATATGAATTTTTTTGTGCAAAATTTTCATTAAAAAATAGTATATTAGGATTCTTTGCGAAAAAATACCCAAATTCAAAATAAAATCGGTCGAATCAGAGTTCGGATGAGGGAGATATCGTTGATTTAAAATCATCTCTTTTTCCAGAAAATTTTGTGACTGTGGGACAGATGAAACAGATGGTGTGCTAGCCAAGACCCTGTATGCTCTTGAGTTTCAAGATGCATGCAAAGCCTTGAGGAGCAAGGCAAAGGTTAGATACTTTGTGGTATAGAGGAAGAGTAAATTACCTCTCAACATGCAGCCCTAGAAGAAGCCTCAGAAGCAGCTTTAGGAAATTGTGGAGCAGCCATAATTAGAGAAGCAGAGAGGAGACTGAGTGGAGAGATCCACTCAAGCAGAGAAAAAGTAGTCTCAAATAATTGTGGAGCAGCCGCAATTGGAGAATCTGAGAGGAGACCGAGTGGAGGCATCCAGTCATGCAAAGACCTCCAGTAGGGGGGAATTTCGAGCCAAGTGGGCAGAGGGATCACATGCAGCCATACCTCCAGGTGTGAGGTGGGGTGATTTGAAGTGATAGTTCCAAGAGGGATGAAATTGGGCAGGGTCCATTGAGTGGTTTTATCCCATGGATCGTACCTTTCTACGGGAGCGCAAAGTACATAGTAGCAGGAGGAATCATTGGGATTGATGCAGTCAGAGATTAGAGTGACAGAGGCTAGAGCAGTCAGATACTGAAGAGCGTAGAGAGGGTTGACAATAGTGCAGAAAGGCAGAGTCAACAGAAGCACAGAGTTTTCAGTCGACAGAGGTAATAGTAGTCAGAAACTTTGATGACAGAGGCATCATTTTGATTCAGGTTGGATGTTTTTTTGTTTCTAGAGTTGTTGGAGCAACAACGCTAGAGAGAAGTGTTGCACGCAGAACATTCCAAAGGTTTAGGATTGGGATCGAGTTGAATTCCTTTCTCGTTGAGAGGGAGTGTTGAAAATAGAAACAAGAAATGATAAAAATAGAATCCATAAATTCCAGTTTAATTTGTCCTTGAATTAAACTGAGAATTAAAATCGAATTTTATTCTAATAGCAACTTGTAATAGTTAACTAGAGTGAGTTGACTTAGTTAACTTAGGAATTTCGAGTTGCAAGTCTTTCTGAAGTCATGTATATGTTCTCCCTATATAGGGGTCCAGGATGAGTTAAGTATGAGTGGTAACTAGTTAACTCGGTTTACTGAGTTAAGTCTAGTTAAATTAGTTCCAAACTGTTTGAGGAACTAATAGTGAGTTAACAGTCAGTTGATGCATTAGTGCACTCAACTAGTGCTACTCCAGTTAACTAAAGATTCCCTCATCAGAAATGCATGCATGTCAATTCTGAGAAAGACCCACTTGAGACTAGAGTGCAGGGACATTGTACTATTTGTTGTATAATTTTCTAAGTTGTACAGATGGTGCACGCAATCAAGAACTGAACCTTGAAGGGATTGTGTAGTTATGGATGAGGAATTTTCCTTTAAATACGAACTAATTCTCTCAGGAATTGTGAAAATAATTAGAATCTTGGAGGCTTGGAAATTTGGCTAAGTATTTTCCAAAGGAAGTCATCAGGGGGAGGATAGGAAATACTTGTGCAGGTTGAGCTCAAGGTTGAGCAGATCATATTGTATTTATCCAAATTATTTGACCAAGGGCACAAGGAAATATGGAGATTGGAGAGAAGAGAAGAGGCTTGGATTTGGCTTGATCTTGCTGGTGAGCTGGGAGATTGATTTTACTAAGTGTTGGGATTGTTCTTGTGAGAACAAGCATTGTATTATCATCTTGGATTTCTGATTAATGCAATACAGATAGTGGGGTTTTGAGTTATGGCTTTCCTCGGATACTTATTGTGTTATGTGCCATTGATGTTTTCCTTTTGTCGATTATTATTTTTCTCGATCTTTATGGGCTTTCGTTGTAAAGAGTAGAAGTAGATTCATGTCTCTTGTTTTAGTAGATTACATGAGCTTGTGAATCTACAAGATTTTCTACATTAAGGAATAACATTTGTATTATAATCCAAGGTAAATGGATTGGCATTTTATGGATGTCACGGGATATGTGTGTGTGTGCGCATGTGTGTGTTACATATATGTATACAAACACACACACATAGGGGGAGAGAGAGAGAGAGAGAGAGAGAGAGAGAGAGAGAGAGAGAGTATTGTAATACTGTCAAGATGCATATACTAAAAAAGCTTTTTGATTCTCCCAATATAAATTTCCAAAGTAAATATTTGTGTGATGTGTGCATTTACCATTGCATCTTTTATGTTTTATTAAGAAACTTTTTATAGCAACCAACGCAGGTTTGAGACTTCTAAAATATCCTTCTTTATGGAAATAAGCAGTCCACAGAAAGTATATTTTTTCTTTGACTATATAGGAGTGGTTAAGGAAGTCAAATAAACAACAACCAAATGTTTCAATAATATGGAAAGTTGTAATTTCCTCTTTCTCCTTAATTAAATCAGGGCTAGCTTGGAAAGTAGGGGATGAACCACATCTAAAGGTAGGTCTTGATCCATGGACTAGAAATCAAAATTAACATAAACTACCTCAAGAGATGATCGAAATCCTACATCCCTCAACCATGTTGTTGATCCGATGCAAGTAAATATTTGGGAACAAGGTTGGTTGTTAGTTGAACAATTAGGTCTACCAAATCCATTTCATGAACATTGGAGAAGGTATACTACAAGTTTAAGAGCAGCACATATTAAATTTCTATAGGAACCTAATGAGTTGGTTTGGTCACTTGATCCTAATGGCATATATACTCCAAGAACAGCGTATCTTATTTTAACTGCAAACATATTAATGGATATTCAAGAGGATTGGTGGAAGCAAACCAGGAAACTAAAATGTCCCCCTAAATATAAGCTCTTTATATGGTGTGCTCTGGCAAATAAAACTCCCACCCTAGATAATTTGAGGAAACGAAATCTGCATGGGCCAAACAGGTGTGCCTTATGCAACGAGGAGGAAGAATAAATTAATCATTTAACTATTCATTATTCATATTCAAAAGCAACGTGAGGACTAGATTTGGTCCCACTTGTTTTTTGCAAGGTGAGGACTAGATTTGGTCCCACTTGTTTTTTGCAAGGTGAGGACTAGATTTGGTCCCACTTGTTTTTTGCAAGGTGAGGACTTACTGGAGGTTTGGTTTCAGTGGCTTTCTACTAGAGGGGTAAAATATTTCAAAGTGATAACTCTCTTAACATGTTGGGGTATTTGGCTGGCAAGAAATAGAGTTATATTCAATCAGTGATAGACACCTACAAAAATTATAGGTACACATATTTTGACGATATTTGATCTATTGCCTAAATAGTCAGGGGCGAACAATCCTAGAGAATTAAATCCTCTAATTATAGATAAATCTCATCCTTGGGCTTTTTTCAATTTGGCTTCACAAGGTGATCCAAAACTATGTGGAGGAGGATCATTTCTTCATTTTTCTGACACTAAGTTTTTCTTCATCAAAATGGGTCTTAGAGAAGGCTCAAATAATTATGCAAAGTTGATGGCTTTAAACCTTCTGTTGAAATTTATAGTGGAGAAAATTTAGATTTTTGGTGACTCATTACTGGTCATTAACTAGACAAATGGGGTTTATATATGTCACAACTTGAGATTACTTCATTTGGTAGATGAGATTATTAGATTTAAAGCTACTTTTAACAAATTTTGTCTTTCGGATATGCATAAGGAGCTCAATATCCAAGCGAACAATCTTTCTAAAGAAGGCATTTGACAGAGTATCGGGAGTCGAATGATTTCAAAACACCAAAATAAACAATTTTTTTAATATTATCACATGCCCTTTAAAGATGAAATTGTTGAATGATGATCTTCATTTCAAATAGTTTCTATGCTACTCTTCATTGACATTCAAATGTTATCAAGTTTTTTTTTACATAGTTTATGAGACACTATATATGTTATTATGTAGTTAAGGATGGGAAAACATCAATATATATTGTTCTTTTACCAATTCTTTTTTAACTATTATACTTTATATATCAATTTTTTTAAATTAACTAAAAACCATTTTTTAAACCAATCTAAAGCAGATCCATTATATAAATACATATATATATATATATAATTGGGAAAATCAAAATATTAAATTCAACACAATGCGACAAAAACTTCAAACTAAACTCATTGACTCTCATTAAAGTAGAGTAAGTTCATCATGGAAAAGAACAAATTCAAAATGAAATGTCAATTTAAAATTAGAATGAATTTTATAAACATGCTTTGAACCATAATGGGCAAGTCACTTTTTAAAAAAATAGTGTTTAGTGAATGAGTTTATGCTCCTAATTTGTTTAGGAAAATTAATGTTTGTGATTAGTTTAAAAATTTGATATTTAATTTTATAATAATAAATTGAGTTTTTTAGTGTGATTTTTTGGAAGTTAATTTTATAAACATGCTTTGATTCAGAATGGGCAAGCTATTTTTAAAAAAAGTAGTGTTTAATGAATGAGTTTATGCTTATAATTTGTTTAGGAAAATTAATGATTGTGATTTGTTTAAAAAATTGATATTTAATTTTATAATAATAAATGGAGTGTTTTAGTGTGATTTTTTTTGAAGTTTTTATGGTGGGTTTTTTGGTCAAATTTCTCTAAAATTTGGCAGGGATTTATTGAAATCACAAGCTTGATGGGTAATCCGCAATAGAAGTGCCCTAGAGGTTTTCCAAAGTGTTGAATCCATATATACAGTGAAAAAACTAGTTTAAATAATACAAATCAAGATTTCACCTCAAATTTTTTCACTAGATTCTAGCACACAAAAGTCTAAAGAATCACACTAAAAACAACTCCATAATAAATATTTTCAAAATAATAAAATTTTGAATAAATATTTTATTAATATATTAATAAATGTAAAATTTTATCTTTAAAAAATATATAAATAATTTTTAAAACTAGTAATAAAAATAAATTAATTTATAATTTTATTAATAAAATTAATAAATATAAAAATACTAATTATGAATTGGGAAAAAAACAAAAATATAAATCCAACAAAAATCACTTATGTTTTGATTATTATGTATGTGTATAATCTTAAATGAGCATTCAACTGCAGAGGGAGAAACATATCTCTAAACTAATGAAATTTAGTTCATTTCTTCGAAATGTATTATTCTCCGTAAACAAGTTCCCTGATCACGATACATACATGCGCGTGTGTGGGTCACGGTAACATTTAGTATTTCTAATTCAAGGTGTTCAAGATCTCTATTTAACCAAACCATTTATGATCAATTGGACTTATTTTCATTTCTACTCATAATGTTTAATGTTTAGGCTTTAAAAAATAGAGTGTGTAAAGTGATAGCATTAATACAAGGTTATTAATTTTTATTAATTTTTGTGAAAGATATATTTTATAATTTGTTTTTTTAAGGTAAGTATCTATGGAGATTTGAACCAGTGACGCAAAAAGTGTCTTAACAAATGCACTTATTATATTTCTATAATTCCTTAGAGAATAAAGACAAATTCTATTTTTTATATACTAAAGACAAAAGAATACAAAAACCAAAGAGCATTTTGAAAATTTATTTTTTTATAAATTTCTTGAATAATTTTTTTTTATTTTTATTTAATTATTTAATTATTTTAATTTAAAATAATTAATATTATTATATTTAACGAAATGATAATTGAACATTTTGTAATATATAAAACTTAGAGTTTTATTTATAACCTTTTTCCATGGTTTATTTATTTCTTTGATAATCTTCTAATATCATGAGAGTGACTTAAGAACCAAATGATGACTTTCTTCTAAAGTTATTTTGACAATGACCATAAATCCACTAATACTAAAGTTATTTTCACAATGACCATACACCCACTAATAATAAATGGTAGGAAGGATGACCTTAACTTTACTTATAAACCATTAATGATAAATAAAAACTAGTTTTCATGTTAGAACCAATTTTATTTTAATTGATTTTATATATATATTAGATATTCACAAGTATATTTATTTAAAAGTTTAAAAGACAGGAAATTAGTTTTGATCATATTTATAAGTAAAAATTTATTATAGCAATGTTTATTATGTTATTAGCAGGGATTTAAATCTGGGTAGGGAAAATAACAACCATTCCACTTAATCATTCAAGATAATCTCAATTAACACTCTCTTAGCAAATATATTAATATTATTGATTTTTTATTCATAATTGGAATTGTAATAAACTTAAATAATTATACTATTTTATTAAACTATTTGAGTTTTTTAAATATTTTTTTAGAGTAATTTAATTAATTTATTTCAACACAGTTCCTCGGGATAAGTTATGGAAGAGCCTTGAAGAGATAATGGTTCCTCTTCAGTTGAGCGTTGTTGTGATTTGTCTATACGAGAACATTGTCGCCAAGCTTAAGACCACCAAGGTTTGATCTAAAGAAATTAAATGCAATATCGGTGTTAAGCAAGGGTGTTACATATCCCCTACCCCCTTTTTGGTATTTACATTGATAAGCTAGAAGCATATATGGAAGCTGCAGGATGTGTTGGCCCCAAGCTTGTTGGTTTGGTCATTACTCTTCTCCTCTATGTTGACGATATTGTTTTGCTAGCCATAAACCATGAGGATCTTGGCAAATAGATTAAAATCCTCCACGATTTCTACTCCAAGTTGGGTATGATTGTTAATACTAACAAGACTAAAGTCATGATAATTAAATCCAAATGGATCAACCATGACAATTTCATCTATGATAACAGTTACTTGGAGACGATTACTTCATAAAAATATTTAGGTATTAGCATTCATCGTCAACTCAATTGGAACAATAACAATGAGAAAATGATTATTGGTGGTTGGAAAGCTTATTATGAGCTTGAAAATAATTGCAAGACAATTGGTCTCTAGATTTGGAGTAAAAGAAAGTTCATCTTTGAGACTCTCATCGCCATTGTTATTTTGCATGGATGTAAGATTTGGGGTTGTAGTATATCTAGAGAATCGTGGAGGAAGATCAAGTTGATCCAAAAGCAATTTATAACCTACAACCTCATGATTAAAGATAATACTCCATATCCTATCTTTTGACTAAAAGTATTCCTTCCCCCATTGAAAGCATGGCTATGTTTCACTATATGATGTATAAGAAGAAGCATTTTGCTTCTAACTCTAGCAAAAGCCCCGACCTCCGACTCAAGTGTGGTTGGCACAAGGATGCTCAGTCTTGGCTTGACTATTGGGGATTAAAGGAGGAGACCATCTTGAAGAATAAAGATAATATAAAAAGTACTATTACTTCCAAATTTAAAGCCGAATTGTGGGATGATAAGGAGCTAGAGGGGAAAAGGAAGGTAAGGTATTATAAGGAGGTGTTCAACCCCACTCTTGCTAACTAAAATTATCTCTCCACCTTGACTAGCGCTAAGAAGAAGATGGACATTGCTAAGATAAGAACTAATTCCCATGAGCTCCGAAGTGAAACCAGGCGTTGGTCTATCCCAAAACACCCTATGATGAAACACAATTTTAATTGTGTGATTCTAAGAGGGTTGAAGATGAAAAACATTTTCTCTTGCATTGCCCAACTCTTACTCATATTCGTTCCCATTTCCAAAACATTTTCCACACTAGCAACCTTCTTGACTTGTTCAATCAACAAAATTATAGTGATCTAGAAACAATTTTTTCCATCCTCTTCAATCATAAAAATAAAATATTAAAAAATCTTTTTTTCTTAAAGTCTGATAAATCTCATTATTCTAATATCATCTTTAATATTTTTGAAACTAAATTATAAATTATATTTTTTTCCTTAATATAATAAATTAAATTATTATTTATCAATTACATTCCATTTTAACAATTACTAAATAAAATATTATATAATCTTTACTAATACCATTTTAAAAAAACATCCATATCATTCATTATTAAAACAAAAAAAACAACGAATTATTATTAATCAATCAAATCTAACCCTTTAGAATAGCCCAATAAATTATCAAGCAATGCTGGCATTTTCAATTTCCCATATCCTCTAAATAAGGTCGCAAGTCTACAAGGTTGATGAGCCCCACCAGCCTCAATCTACATAGTCACAGATTTCAAAAAAGAATCATGCTAAAAATGGTAACTCATAACTATAGTGGAATGCACGCCTTTACATGATTGACTTTCGCAATATAACAATAACGCAAATAAATTATAGTTTTTAAACCATGTACTACTTAAAATAATTATATCTTTAACCATACATAGGATTTATTATAGAAAAAAGTGGTGTAACAACTAGCTTGGTAATGCATTTTTCCAACCATGGTATAGTGGTCTGGTTGTTCTCCTAGGGATCCTAAGTAGATGTGCTGTCGCGAATTCCGTGGCATGTTGTCGGTCGAAATGATGGGACCACTTTGGCATATGCTCTGCTCCCATTATTTATTGGCACTTTAATCGTGGGAAACTATTTAGGTACACGTTATAGAGATAGCCAAGCCCTATTTCCAACCTTATTGCATAGTAAATGCGCCTTGACATGGGTTGATATAATACGTTATAACACGCCGCGGGGTGATGAGAGAGGAAAAAAACACGGCGTGTTATAATGTGTTATATCGGCCCATGTCAGGTCGTATTTACTATGCAATAGGGTTGGAAATAGGGCTTTCCATAGAGATAGCAACGCGCTGAAAATTTTCAAAAAAAGGTACAATTTTAAGCTGGGAAAAAAACACAATAATAAAAATTCCGAAAAGGTTACATTGCTAACTTAATTTGGTGGGAGAGTATATCACTTTAGGTTACTCGTACATTTTTAAATTATTAAAAATAAATTAACAATCATAAATTTAAATATTATTGAATTAAGATTTTTGTGATCTATATCAAGCTTTTGAGATATGTTTTTGGCGATAATCATGTTAAAAGTTATCTGTGGATGTGTTTTGAATTAGCAAATGTGATTTATCATCACGGCAAAATAAAAAATAAATCATAATAAGAAGTTAAATAGAAAAACCAATCATTCAAAATTCAATATTATTATCAATTTTATATAACCTTATTTTCACCTAGGATTTTGTACTAGTTTAAAATGATTTAAAATACTTGACTTTTATTTATAGAATAAGAAACTCTTCCAATTCTAAAAGTGTGGGTTACATTAAACTTCCCTTACATTATAACTTTATCTCAATTTTAATAAATTGAAATTTAATTTAATTTGTTTTTTATTAATTATTTAAAAAATAAATAAATAAACAATTTTCCCATATATTTAGAAAGCACATTAAATCAAGTAAATTTATATATTTTAAAAAGTAGTATATATATTTTTAAAAAAGTATTTTATATATTTTTATATAATAAATTATGTTATTTTTATTTTTTATAATTTAGTTATTTATATTAATTAAAAGGAATTGGAAAGTACATAGATATGGTTGTTGGTCTATCGCAATGGAAACTAGATTAGTAATAAAAAGTAGCGATTCATTTTAAGATGTTTGAGAGACATTATGATTCCAAAATTCAACATGAGAACAAAAAAACTAGAGATATCAATTTGTGAACCTAGATAATATATAGACCTATAGCTAACAAATGGGTAACCATTGCTTCTTATTAAATAAAAACTAATAAAAATGCCATGTAACTAAAACATGATAGAAATTAAATAGGAGTAGCATCCTCCAAATAAATAATGTAGACATATTAAGTCATAGTGGATGTCAAGGGCTCCATATCCATAGCTTTAGATCCTTATACAATGACTATATGGTCCACCTCTTTAATTTGCAGGTGAAACATTCTAGAGACTAGTTGAGTAGAGGTAAACCATGATAACTACAACCATAATGAACATGTGAAAGGTGTCCTTGTCTATTACCATTGGGCTCTTAAAGCCTAGAGGGCAAGGGGAAAAGATTGTGCTCTCCCCAAGGGATTGTACATCCTTGTCACCTTACCTACAACATGGATTTTTAATTTTTAAGATCATTTATATTCATTACACATTATTTTGATAATGTGTGTGTATATATATATGTGTGTGTGTGTGTGTGTGTGTTTGTGTTTTTAACATTTTAAGTTTTTTTCGTAATTCAAAATTGGTAAACCTTTAAGTACTTCTGAATGAATCATGGAAGGTAAACAAGGCAAGGTTAAATCGTTAGCCCTAATTACATAACCTCACCTTCAGGGGATCGAGAGACCATGACCTCCCCAACTTTGAGGGGGAGAAGAAAGTTCTTTATGTTTAGATCATGATCATTTAGCTAACTAAAGAGAGATCTTTATGTTTTGATCATGATCAATTGAGCTAACCATTTGGGGTTATTTTTTATGTTATAAAAATCCATAGTTTAATGTATATTTTAATATTCCACGATACTTAATAAATGAGAATTAGATCTATGCTAGTTAATTTTATTATTAGAGAATGCATGCCCAGACTAGGTGGCTTAGGGTGTGATTAAATAAGGCATGAGGGATCATAATGGTTCTACTCTTCTAGAGGATGTGTGACGTCCTCTACCCAACCCTCATGCAAACATGGATATGGTTTTCGTAGTAACATCGCCCGAGATGGTTTCTTGGCTATGCAGGTTCCAGTTCACTCATTGATTAATTATGATCCATAGGCATTAATTCAAAGGAGAGGGTGTAGTGTGTGGCATGTCTAGCCCCCTGATGTCAAATAATGGCTTCAAATTTTCCTCGGCTTATGTTGCTTCAGGTGTAACCCACCCCTCCCACATTTACCCACTTTCACCTAGATGTTAGGGTAAATATGAAAGGAAGAGATACTATGACATGACATGACCTCCAGGTCCCATTAAGGAAGTGGGGCCAAATACTGATGAAAAAATGACCTTTCACAACATCCTATAAGGGATACAAGGCACTCAGGGGCTGAGAAACCATCCAAGGTAAACATGAGTTGAGGACTACTAAGACATGACTCAACCTCCTAAGTACAGTTAAAAAGGTGGAGTCGACAAACTGAATTTTACTGACCTTCCTTAGGAGCTACAAGACACCCAGGAGCTGAACAACCACTCACAGTGTCTAAACCCTTAGTTGGAATGCTTTTTTAGTGACCTGGGCTCCCAACCGCATGAATGAAAATGCCTCCATGTGTTTGAGGGCCTCCAAATGCATGAATAAGCCTACCAAATAGTGGTTGTGACCTAAATTCCTCAATTTAGAGGGTGCAGTCCTAGATTCTAAGCCTAAATTCCCGGTCAACCTCCAGACAACTGCCCGAAACTCAATGAGACTCTCCAGAATGATAAATAACACCGGGATAAAGCCATTCTACAAACCTTGATCAAAGACTTGACTTATCCAAGCCTAACCATGGAAGTCATTTCGTCAAACATATTGAGAACATGTAATCTACAGGTCATGAATGCATATATGAAGATAGGAGTCTGATACTTATCTGAGAATCATCAAGAAGGTCTAATGCCCTTTCATAATATTTGAAATAACTTTTGTTAGCTCATGCATTCATTAACCATTCATCAAATAATCAAAACATATCAAGAGCCATATCTAGAACTTGTTATAAAACCATGTGTATAACTAGCATATAACTAGAATAATAACCATGATGGAACAACCATCAAATCCACATAATAACAAGTACAAGGAATCATGAAATACAAGAGGAAAGGAGCTCTTATTAACATATGCAAAATCCAACCAAGTTAGAGACTTCCATGTACCACCTGACCATAGATTGAGTTGAACCAAATATTTCTTTCAGCCAATCACCCTCATGCCATATTCCAAGAATGAATGTGGGACTCAAGGCAAAACAACCAGGCTTCCCGGAGATGAAACCACCTCCACCCTTAGGATTTACAACAATCCTTCCAAAATCGGTCAAGGGATTCTTAGGCCCAAAACAAGCACATAAGCAACCAGGATTTACCGCAATCCCGCCAAAACTGGTCAAGGGATCACTGGGCCAAAACAAGCTTGGATGCCTTAGAATTTATTCGCCAATACCTTGAGGAATTTTCCCATCACCACCCTCAGGATTTACTGCAATCCCGCCAAAGTTAGTAAATGGATTCCTAGGCCCTCGGGAATTTTCCTGAGACGACCTCACCCAGTTCCAAAACCATTTGGAAATCCAAAGCTCAACTAAATAAAAGAACCTCATCACAACATGGTTATCTGGAAATGGAAAGGCAAGGCTCAAAACCACTGTCACCCCTAGAAAAACCCATTCCAATGATAGCAAGAGAACCAAATACACACATGCATTTACAAACCATCTAGGAAATCACATATGAAACTTGTTACCTACAAATATTCCTATTGAATCTGCTTGATCCAACTTTTCATTGCTTGTCACTTATTTTCATTTGCTTCTTGCATTTTCCTTCCTTTCTCTAATGCTAGAGTGCTCCAAGAATGCTCTAAGTGTGCAATATTATGAGAGAATAGAGAGAATAGAAAGAGAGATCCAAAATTGAACTGATGGAGTCTTGTGAATTGATCCTCAAAAGATTTTTTATTATTGAGGCCTCTATTTTCTTCATTTTCCTTTAATTTTCCTTCAATTTTCCTCCTCATACAAACCTGTGATCTTTCATCTCTCCTATTTTCCTTTATTTTCATAAATAAAATGCCAATTAATGCCTCTTTGCCTTTACTAATTCTTTTTCCAATTTCCTTAGCCATAATAAACCGAAATGAACACCCACTAGGATCTTCTTCCCAACATTTAACTTGGAATACGTGTCCCATGACCTTGGTCTTATTTTTCCTTTATTAACTTTTATTGCATGAAATTTTAACCCAGGGTTGTTACATCATGTCATAAATGTCTCATTCCTTCACTACTCTAACAATCTCATTCTATTGCATGCCTTACTCTACAACTATTGGTGTCCATTGGTTTTAATGACTCCACACTATGTCTGTCATGACTACCTTCCCAATTGCTACACTCGCACCAAAGTTGTTCCAAGAGAGGCTACTCAACTCTTCCACAAAGTAGCCTCCCTAGTGGTGAAGACGAAATTAAAGCTTGTCAAGGCCAAGTTCTAAAATGAATGTGGTTCTCAGGTAGTTAAGGAATTTAGGGTCGAGGTGATAAAGTTCCTTCTAAACGTTGGAATGAGCAGTGCCCATGATACTAAATATTTAGAAATATTGATCTCTACTGGCACATGAAGCTAATGGTGACCCATGCTTTCGCTAGTAAGGGGGTAGAAAGGGAAAATAGGACAAATTGATTTGTTAGGGTGGAGAAGCAAGGTTACATTATTCTATCTCTCTACAATTGATGGAAAAAATGCATGGTGGAATCCTGGCAGTCAAGGTTGGGCCTAGGACATGAGACATACTCCAAGTTACTCGACTCCTCCACAAGTTTAGTGCTCCAATTGCATGACTAGTTTGTTTTGGGTCTCATCTTTTATATTTCTAATTTATGCCAATATATTAGGTTTAAGGCTACAAGAGGTCTTGGTTTCCCCTTTAGGTAAGACCACCCTTCAAATAAATGTATATGTCTTACAATTGAACCAACAATGTTTTGGACTACTTGGTTTCCTAATGGGAAAAATTCATGGAATTTATTTGCTTATCTAGAGAGTAGTATCTCTCAAGACAACTCAACTATCAAATTAGTATGCTCAATAAATGTTTAAACTTTTGAATTTTTTATTTTCTTATCTAGAGAGTAGTATCTCTCAAGACAACTCGACTATTAAATTAGTATGCTCTATACATGCTTAAACTTTTGAATTTTTTTATAATAGAATAGCTTACTGATTGACCCAAAAAAAACTCATTAAAGTTGGTTATTATTGTATAATTATTGTAATGGAAACTTAAGTTCAAATCATTATGTGCACGCTACTCTCTTGTATGAAATTTACTTACCAACATAGGTCCATTTGAAGCACGAATCTAACATGAGCTCAGAGAGATCAAATTTCTTCAGGTGCAAACTTATTCTAGAGTGAAAAATACAATGCGTAACTTTTCATTATTTAAATTGTATTTTTGAACACTATATAAAATACATAAATTAAACTTGTAAGTCCAAAAAAAATTCGTTGGATTTGGACCAAAAAACATGTACCTAAAAAATGGTCAAACTATATCGAAACCACTTCAAACTTTTTAACCATAAAAACATATTTTTTCAATAACTTTAGATATATATATATATAAAGTTATTGAAAAAATATGTTTTTATGGTTAAAAAGTATATATATATATATATAGATATATATATATATAAATAAAGTTATTGAAAAAATATGTTTTTATGTTTAAAAAGTTTGAAGTGGTTTCGATATAGTTTGACCATTTTTTAGGTACATGTTTTTTGGTGTTCTAGAGTGAAAAATACAATGTATAACTTTTCATTATTTAAATTGTATTTTTGAACGCTATATAAAGTACATAAATTAAACTTGTAAGTCCAAAAAAATTTCGTTGGATTTGGACCAAAAAACATGTACCTAAGAAATGGTCAAACTATATCGAAACCACTTCAAACTTTTTAACCATAAAAACATATTTTTTCAATAACTTTATATATATATATATCTGTGTGTGTGTGTGTGTGTATACATGAAATTATAATATATCATAAGGAAAACTAACTCGACATGCATAGCGTATTCATTTTTGTTTTTTATTATAGCCTACATTGTTTTTCTATTTAGAGAATATTTTATTTTTATTTTAAGAGGACTTCACTTTGAGCACAAATGAAATTACACATCTCCCTCATACTCAGTTGTAGAATAAGCCTATCAGCTCAATAAATTTTACTTTAACCAATAATAATTATTGTCTACTAAATTATAACTTTACTTGGTTAAACCTTCGTAATTTCAAAATGTCAATTAACATTTATTCTTGTTTTTCCTAAAAGTTACACCAATACTAATAGTCATATCAAAAAAACTACATAAATGGAACTACTTCATCTCATGGCTTGAAGATGAAATTTTGTGTGCCTTCTTTTGCTAATTTGAAGGCAACTCACCATCCATTGGAGTATCCTTTTACCAATTCAATTTACCCGTAAACAAGTAAAAAACTAATTTATAAAATTCATAATACAAAGGAGGAGGTCCAACAAGATTATTTGTAAAACTTTTAATAAATTAAAATATATAATTTTATAATTTAATTATTTATTTTAAAATTATAAGCTATGATAATTTTAATAATTTTATTTATATCATATTTAAGTATAAATAGAAAGAAAGAAAGAAATTTTTAACGTCTACGAGGCTAAAGATAGCCTATGGGACAAATTGCTTTGTCATCTGATGTATTTAACTTTTTTCCTGTGAAGCCTCACAATAAACGCTCTAAGCTTCTCGACATACCCCTGCTGAATAAATTATCCCAAGAGCTAGCTACCAAAATATCTGCATCACTTTCCCTGATGTCTTTGAAGGCCACACATTCTAAAATGAAATGTTTTTTAGTTTTCACTTTTCCATAAGAGCAAAAAATACATACTCTTTCTTCCCACACTTCTTTTGGCCTTTTCCAGTGCCCTATTTCACAATGGAGTTGATAAAAATTAGTCATTAATTGAGCAATAAGAATTTTGGTTCTCCAAGAAATATTGGCCCCTATGTACGTTTTTCGTTGATGAGTGTGAGTGGGATCAAACTCTTCTATATAGTACTTTTTCTTTCGCCCTAGCTCCTTCTCCCAATTATTCTTGTGTAACTTATCCATAACAAAAGATTTTATCTCTTTACTACTTGTGAGACACATGTTCAAGAAAACACCCCATTTGTTAAATCATTTGTTATTTTTTCACATCCAAGTCTTCTCCCTTTTGCACAATATTCCATTAAATACAACCTTAGGCTATATGTCCTCTTCCATTTGCTCATTATTTTTTAAATATCTTATAACTTGCACCATAGTGATTGCTTCAATAGGAGCAACCCCCATTTCACTTAACAAGATATCATAAGGAACTGCACTTTTAATTTTGAACTTGTTTGTAATCAAGCACTTCTGAATTTTCTCAATTTGTTTCCACTACATGTTGGATGTATTGTTGGCCCACAGTTCATAACCATAGAGAATCACCAAAATCACTAAAAAGCCAAAAGTGTTTGAGTGATATTCCAGTCTCATTACTTTGCTTCTCCACAACTTTTTTGAAAAACATAAAATGTTTTTCAACCCCCCAAAGTTCTTTTCTTTCTACAACCATCCCAACTTAGATTTATGTTGAAGTCAATTCTGAGGTACTTGTAATCTGCAACTTCTTCAAGAGTGTTGCCTTCAAAGTAGAACTTATGTTGGTTATGTTTTCTTTTGTTAGAGAAAACCACTACTTTTGTTTTGTTAATATTGACTTGCATCCCCACCCTTCTACGAAAAATTCTCAAGGGAAAGTAAGTGCTCTTGCGAACCAAGAACAGATTTAGCAATCAAAATAAGGTCATATATACAAAAGAATCCTTATAACAAACTTGCCCAGATGGACACAGTCACTCCCTTTCTAGTTTAGCCACTATTCAAGTTTGTTAATATAATCCAAAAAGGATAGTAGACACTGGGAAACCTTGCTTGACCATGATATCACTTTTGAAACTTTTAGAGATACCTGTTGAAGTTCTAATTTTGGCTTTCACCTTTTCATACAGCCTATGCACAACTATTCTAGAATGCCTAGGAACCCCCAGTTCCTCTATTCTATGCCAAATTTTATCCCTAGGGACAATGTCAAAGGTTTTTCTGAAATCAACAAAGCAACAAAAGGCTTCTTCCTTTTTCTCCCAAACTTTTTCAATGATGTGCCTTAAAGTTATACCATAATCAATTGTGGAATGTTTAGGTCTAAAACTTACTCACCCTTTAGCATGTTTATCTCCTTCTTCCACCCATTTGTTGATTTTATTTTATAGCATGCTTCCAAATAACTTTGCAAATAAGGGGTTTATCGTTATGGTCCTATAATTGGAGAGATTATTGATGTCACCACTCTTGAAAAGGAGTATTTCCAAACTAGTTGATCTGTAAACTACCGTGGATATTCCATTGGACAGTTCGTCACACCATATCTGATAATACTATATTAAGAATCTGAGATTCTACACTATTACAATTTCATTTAATTTCTAGATCTGTAAAATTATCTGTAATTAGTGCATGCATGTAAAAGTAAATCAAGCAGAAAAGTAGAGAACGACAAAATAAGCTCACACACACATAATGCACATTATATTCTCTCTGGGAAACCCTTTCGGGATAAAACCCAGCTAGAAGGTGAGGTCACTTCACTCTCTTTCTCTGTCTAAAAATATGGTTGCAGATACAAAGAAGTAATGTATGTGGCCCGTGGGCTGCTACAGTGCATAGATCCTCTCTATGTGCTCTACCTCCTATCTCTCCTGGCTATATTTTCTCAACTATGGAACAAAATTCTCTCGGAAGAATGGAATGCCTCTTCCTCCTAGTGGCTCGGTTATAACACAACCCAATAGCCTACTAGTGGTTAAGCTTGACTACATCAAATCTTCACTAGAGTTACAAAATAGACTCTTCTAGAGTCTTTTACATCACAAACACGTGGCTAACCCCCTTTTCATGAATAATGGGGCTGACACGGTATTCTCCTGAACTATAGGTGTGAAAACATGAAGGTCAAATTATGAGTGGCATAACTTTTGCATACACACTCTGATTGACGTGATTATTGCGTCGTTGGAAATCTCTCTGTGATTACAATAGCATGAAAAGATGTTGAGCTTAAGCAACAAATTTTTACCTGCAAAAAACATCATTTGATGCCTCAAAACGCTCCCGAAAGGTTTCAAACCCTGTTCTTCCAAACTAGGTCTTGCCGTTAAAAACGGTCCTGTGAACTAATTCCTCCACTTATTCCACTCTGAATGCATCAAGATGGATGAAAAACAATATAATGATCCAATTTGGATCACAGTTATCCAATCTGTGGGGAACCCTTGTTGTATAATGTTGTTGAAAATTTTTGTAATTTGAGGTGCCAAAATTTTTAAGCCCCACTTTAGATACTCTGCTTGGAGTTTAGCTAAGTATTTTGCTTTTACAACAATCAACTTCTTGATACCCATCTCTACCTCTTGCACTGTGAAGAGCTCAATAGTAGTGTTGACCAAGGGAGGAGAGTAAACCTTGGGATGCTGCTCAAAAAGTTGTCTTGCATAGTCAAACCATTTCGAAGCTGTAATACTATTTTCAATTTGTGTCTTTCTCAATTGGAGTTCCTTCCAAAATAATTTGGGGTTATTTCTCCCAAGGAAGATTAGTTCTTCCCTCCTTGCAACCATGAAATCAACCTTTTTATTTCTTAATATCTATTTGTAATATTTGAGATTTATTTTATCCTTATTTGACTCTTTCAACATTCTCCTTGCCTTTTTGAATTCCTCATTAGACCGAGCTTTAACCAGAAAGCAATTTGTTTCAAACTTCTTCTTTTTTTCTCATTTGCACTCTGCAAGTTCGCTTTGAATGAAATGTGTTAATTCATGACTATGAAGACCATGGATCAAAATTTTCTCCTTCTCGAGGAGCCTCTCTAGTGATATTTTAAAGGTATTACAATTTTCTGGAGTCAAAAGAATTCCACCCTTTGGGAGATTTTGTTGAACACACTAACTTTATGACCCTAACTGTTTCTTTCCAGTCCAAGAGAAAATTAAATGAATTGGCTTGTGATCTGATTTTAAATCCCAAATTTTTTCTCTAGTCAAAACTTCCTCCATTTTCTCACACAAAATATGCGAGAAAATTACATAGTCTACAACACTTGCTCCATTATAAGTAGTGCAAGTGAAATTAATAGACTTTTCGAATCTAGTCAAACCATTACAAATGACTAAATCGAAAGCTCCATATAGAGTAAGGAATTTTTCACCAAAGATATTGCATCCATTGTCCTCTGAAATTATTTCCCACTGATGATTATTCTCTTCTATAAACTAGATAGGGTCGCAATCTTCTTTACAACAAAGAATGTTAGCTTGAGCACTTACAGTCCTAACATTGAAATCACCCACTATAAGGACTTCACCTAACTGAGAATATGTTGTAATATTTGCTTTGAAGGTTGCAAAGGGGTATTTGTGGTCAAGCCCTCTACTTTGATAAGTTATTGAAACTTGCAACACAAAATAACATGTTGCAATTCTAATGTGATTTCCTTTTCTAATATTTTAAACCAAATGAATTGTTTTTTTGATGTTTTTTTGTGTCTTTTTTCTAACTGAATGAAACAACCTTATTTTTCCCTCACTAATACCATGATACCCCCATGTCCTTTTCCATTTCCTATTGCCTTATTCCACACTGCCATCTTCCAATACCCTTCAAACAAAGGTGTCTTGCACCCTTCATGCTCATGTGTTTCTATGAGACAAATTATGTCTTTGTCTTCTAGATCCATTATGTCTCTGTCAAACTATGTCTTTATCTTCATGCTCATATCTCTGTGTTTCTATAACATTGTAAGCCAATCTAGATCCATGTTAATTCTAGATCTATATAAAAGGATCAAATTTCTTGAGATGCAAATTTCTTTCAGAGTGAAAAAATAGTTGATCCCTCTTAGCACTTGGTAGATTTGGATTTAAATAGATCTAGGTTGGTTTAACTTCCCCTTTAAATAGGCTATATTCCACATGAATATCATAGGTCAATACTATGGTTTCTAATAAACCTAGAGATCAACAACCACCAATAATTTGACCAAGTCAAGTTTACCTTAACTACGCAACAAAATTAATAACAATAATACTAATAACGTAGAATTTTCTTTTTATTATTTTAGTTCAAAATTATTTTTATTTTAACATAGGTTTTTTAATTTTAATTTTATTTTATTTTCATTGAGTCAAAATTATTATAGGACATTACATTACAACATGTCTACCATACTGGACTAGAGAGGGACATGTCTTTAAGTGAGACTTTTTGGAGTTTTTGTTGAAAATAGCAACAAGAAATTCTAAAAATAGAAGTTCTAAAAATAGCATTTCAGGATACATTCCAATTTTAGTTAGTCCCTAAACTAAATTGAGAATTAAAATCTGAATTTGATCTTAGTAGTTGTTTGTAAAATAATTAATTAATTCATCTTGAGTTAATTAGTTGTAGGAAATCAAACATGAAGTCTATGTGAAGACATGCAACAGTTTCTCCATTTATTGAGGAAGTTATCCCTTGATTAAAGGAGATCAGGATGAGTTGTACTTTGAGTTGTAATTAGTTAGTTTAGTTATCTGAGTTAAGTCCAGTTAGATTAGTTCCAACAGTTTGTGGAACTGATTGTGAGTTCAGTTAGTTAAGGCATTATGCATGTAACTATTGCACTTCAGATAACTCAACATTCTCTCATAAATAACTCATGCATGTCAATTCAGTCAGAGACCTAGTTGAGATCAGATGATGGGACAATGTACTATCAGTTGCAGGAATATTTTGTGGAGGATATCTCTTGCATGCAAAAGGAATTCGTTCCTTGGAGATCGCGCAGTTACTTTTGAGTTTGATGAGTGTGTGATGAGGCCAATTCACACAGGTGGCAGCATTGGACCCCAAGAGAAAGTGCGCAAGGAAACAGGAGGCTTGGAGGGCTGAGGGAAGGCATATCTTGTGTCTATTCAGTTTATGAGTTGTATTGCAGGATTGTACTTAGAGTAGGATAGCTTGTGAGCTAATGCTTTGTGTAATCCAGACATATTTCCACTTGTATGATAATACAAAGATCGGGGTTTTTAGCTGAGGCTTTCCCCAGAGTATTCTTATGTGTTCATGCGTGATTGCTTTCTCATTCTCAGTTATATGTGTTCTATTTGATCTTGCTCAAAATCGATTAAGCTTCCACAAGTTTGTTTGTAGAAGTATATCTTGTATTTTGCTTTAGTATATTGCATAATCTATTGATCTACAGTGGGAAATTCTACAGTTTTTGATGGATTTCTAGCCGAAATCTGGTGAATTTTTTTTGGTCATATCTTGATTTGTGTTGTTTAAACTGGGGTTTTAACTACATATATGGATTCAACACCTTGAAAAACCCTTGGGGAACTTAAATTGAGTAGAGTTCACACATCAAACTTGTGATTTCAATGAATTCCTATCGGATTCTAAACAAATTAGATCTGAAAGTAAACCAGAAATATTTTCAAAAAGTCGCACTTAAAGACAACTCAGACTGGAGAGAGCCACTTGTAGCAAAAATATTAAATATATTTCATTTTATTTGGTTTTATAAATTTTATTTATATTTTATTGAAAGTTATAATATAAACAAAGAAAAATAAAGAACATGGTATTCCTAATAGTATAAAATATATAATATTAAAAAAACTTAACATAGATAATGCTAGTCTATATTTTTCCCAAGGAGGGTGTCTAGGAGCAATTTTTTTCTCCCTACCTTGAAATGATAAAAACACAATTGAAAGGGTGTTACGACTCCCATCCTACTTGACAAAATGCATGTTCGCCAATCATGTCACCGGTGATGGTACAAAGTTGGTTTCAAGGGAGATGTCATTCAAGCCTTGCAGAAAGTAGAGGAGAGGATAAGAGGTATCAATTGGCGATCAAAGCGACTTCTCTCCACACTCAAACCATAATCAGGATTGAATTTTCTTTGCATTCATGATATCATTGTGCACATAGGAAGCCCACCATGGGAACTTCCACCAGAAAATTAAATTTCTCTTAGGGTTCATGAAAAGTTCAACTCTCCTGGAATTTTAGCTCCAATTCTCATTTTAGTGCCTCTCTAATAAGTGTAATTATTGCTTTTGGTCTCCAAATTATTGGCTTGTCAATGTTTAGTTTCTTGGCATTAGCAATAATCTGTAGTCCAAAGTATGCATTTCTCTCAAATTTGAACATGTTGTGAATTTCTAGAGCTATGCTTATATATACAAGCTTCTCTTTGTCAACCTCCATTACAACACTCATACTCGACTTCTTCACGGATGTGTCTCTACTTTTGGTAACCATTCTCTTGTTTTTTTGGATTTATTTCATCTCAATTTCTTTTCATAGAGGTCTATTCAATTATGGGATCATTGGATTTTGGGTTCATATCTCTTTCCTGGATATTATAGCAAGGCTCCATTTTTTGTATCCTACATTCTTCTGTTGAATCTTACCTTCACTCAATCTATACTCTACATTCATGCCCTCTTTTCTTTATTTTGTATTATCTACCTCTACCTTTCCACCTTAGGTTTCCTCTTTCTCGAGCTTACCTGGACCTCTATTAGGGCCTTCCCTTGCCACTCTAGACAAGCCTCCAACCATTCTCCCCTTTTAGGATATCTACGTCACTGTCCTCCAGTCTTTATAGTTGCTCCCTTTAGGATGTACCCATCTCATTTTAGCTCGTCTTCCACCTAGTCATCCCCCACGAATCATATGATTTATGTTTTATGTTCCCATATCTTTTAATCTTTACCTACTTACAACAACACCTCATGAAAAACCGATAACTGGACACATAGGGGGTAAGTGGGGGATTTCCTCTGTCTTTTCCCAGATAGATCACCATGTTGCCTCCACCTCCCAACTCTATGCTCAAGCCCAACCTCGTGAATCCATGCCTTAATACCAAGAAATTAATCCATAACTGGTTCAACAAGGAACATAATGAATGGAAGTTGAAGTACACCATGATTGGTGCTTTATTCTAGAACCCCATGTTGATGCAGCTACTCGTGACTAGATCCCAAATACATGGACCTCCACTTGGTCGAGATTTTCTTGGCACATACAAGTGGTCAATGTTTACTGGCATACCAAAATTCTTATGGTGTGTGCACTCATTGATTAAGCAAACAATCAACAAGAGAATGAAATCATATTAACAGAGCTGGAGGAAAGAATCTTCTGTAATGATCACAAATTGACTATTTTGGCTAGGAGATCAAGTTACATCTCCTTTTCCTCGGATGAGGATGGTGACTAGCAGCCACAGATGCTTCGAGGCTCTAACCACTAGTTGTTATGATTTACTGATCTTTTTTTTACATCTCCGACAATCATTTCTGTTTAGCCATGTTGCAACATGTAAAGGTATGGCACAACCAAATTAGTTATGTACAAGATGCTCTAGTTAGACGAGGTCTTAATAATCTCAAACCGATGAACCTATGCTACTAGTATAGTTTCCGTTCAGACAAACCATAGTAGATAATATTGGTCTATGATATATTTTAATAGAGAAGTGCAAATAAATTGGGAGAAGCGGAAGGCAGGAGAGTAGCAAAGGCGATTAGGGTTTTAGGTTTTTGAAGAGTCTTTTCCCCATGGATAGGCGTAGAGGAGGGAGCTCCACTCCCTCCTACAAAGAGGCAGTGGCCGACAATGGTAAGAAATTTCCAAAAAAAGGCAAAGGTAATGCGAAGGAAGGAAGAAAAAACAAGTAGGAGGAAACAGAAAGCACCAAATCGAAGGAGAATGAGGACGCAAAAGACAAGGAGGAAAATGACAAAAAACAGGAAATAAAAGACAAAAATCAGAAGGGTCTGTGTAAACCCAAAGCTGAAATCACTCCTAGAGTAGTTTTAAATGATCCAGCACTGCAGGCGCACAGGGATCACATGCGGACTTATGCAATAATATGCAAATTCATGGGGCTATGGCCCACTGAAAAAGCTTTACAAACTTGGATCAGATACCACTGGAAACCTAAAGGTAGCATTGATCTTCATCTGGGGTCAAAGGGATTCTTTACTGTGGTGTTCGCGAATATTGAAGACAAAGACAAAGTATTTGAAGGCGGGCCCTACTTCTATGCAGCAGCAGGGCTATATATGCGGCCATGGATGATGAACTTCGTACCAGAGCGGGAAACTTTCACTTCAGTCCCAGTCTGGGTTAGACTCTATTCTCTACCTCTGGACTATTGGCAAACAGAATCACTAGCTGCCATAGGAAATAAACTAGGACGGTTTGTCAAAGCTTCTGAAGCCACAAGGAGGGGAAAATATACCTCCTTTGCTAGGATCTGTGTGGAGATGGATCTATCCGAAGCCCTTCCGGATGAAGTCATCTTGGAGGTTTTGGATGAGGAATGGGTGCAGATAGTCGACTATGAACATATTCCGTTTAGATGTCGTAAATGTCATGAACATGGACATCTTCTTAGAGACTGCCCCCTCAGTAAAGCAGAGAACAAAAGCAAAACTAACACAATGAAAGATGTAGATAGCTTTCATAAAGTTGTTCATAAAGGAAAGAGTGGCAGAAAAGGGACAAAGAAACACCAAAATGAAGGACAAAAGGTTAGTCAGAACCAGTTCCAAGTTCTTGAAGAGGAGGAAGCTATATCAATAGAAGATCAAGTAATGAACGAAAGTTACGAAAAGAAGGAGAAGGAAGAAGAAAAAGATCGAACACAAGGAAACGAAAAAAAAAAGGGGATCATGCTGAGTGAATCAGAGCTGGAAATGGATCAGGAAATGACCCAGAGTGAGATGGAAATGGAGGATATTGAGCTACAGGAGATTCTTGACAGAGAAAACCTGGATTTAGAAGGGTTCTTGATTCAGGGAGCAACTGGTGGGGTAGAATCACTACCACAAGAAGAGTTCAATCAAATACAACAGTTATTCTTATGGAAAACTCAGGCAAAGGGTATGGAGGGAGGAAACAACATTGAAAGGCAGAGTATTGAAGGGGTGAAAGTCGTAAAGACGACTCTCGGGGTTAGCACCGAGAAATCCAGGGAAAAAAAGAGGCAGGAAGAAGCAGAACGAGCTACTGATGGAATGTGGAAAGCTTATGGTAGACTCAAGTAAGATGAAAGATCTAACCAGTTACTCCTTTACTAATCTTTAATTATGAAGTTCACAACTTGGAATATTAGAGGTCTAGGAAGCAAGAGAAAACAAAGAATGTTGAGTAATAGAATGAAACAGGCAGCTCCGGATATAATTTTTGTCCAAGAAACAAAATTCTCCATTCAAAAAATAAGGCAAATACATAGTAAATGGCAAGTAGATTTGAGTTTCTAGAAGTTAAAGCAGAAAATACAGCAGGGGGTATCCTAACTCTCTGGAATCCCCAAAAAATTGGAATAATTGATGCGGAGGCATCAAGAAATTATTTATTAGTGGTTATACAGCCAGTAGGAGATAGGGACACTTATCTAATTACAAATGTTTATGGCCCTCAAAGGTTAGATGACAAAATCAAGTTCATAGAATCCTTGGTGGATCTCCGAGTCAGACATGCAGGAATACCTTGGGTCTTAGGAGGGGATTTCAATATGATAAGATCTCTCTCGGAGAAAAAGGGGGGTACAAGAGCTTTAAATAAAGATTCCTTTGCCTTTCAAATCTTTTCAGAAGACATGAAGCTTGTTTATGTTGAGACAAACAATGGCCTCTGCACATGGAACAACAAAAGAGGAGGGGATTCACAGGTAGCCTCCAAGTTAGATAGATTTATGATCTCTGAGGATCTCATGCTTCTTAACAAGGATTTAATAGCAGGAATTCTTCCCTTTGGAGGCTTAGATCACTGGGCGGTTCAAATGGAGATAAAGGGCGTTGGTACCCCAAGGAATAGACCGTTCAGATTTGAAAATATTTTTTCTTTCTCACCCAGAATTCATTAACAACATTGAAAAATGGTGGGCGGAGGATTTGCAGACTTAGGGATCATCAATGTTCCTGCTAGAAAAGAGATTAAAGCACATCAAGTTGAAGTTGAAAGCCTAGAACAAGAATGAATTTGGTAACATTTTTGCAGGAAAGAAAGCGGTGGAAAATAAAATTTTGGAGCTTAACCAAGCCTTGATCAAGGAAGGCTTTGATAAGAACAGAAATGATCAAGTAGAAAAACATCAACAAGAATGGGAAAAGTTGTGTAATCAAGAGGAAATTTTTTGGAAACAAAAATCAAGAGTTCAATGGCTAAAAGAAGGAGAGCGTAACACTAAATTTTTTCATAGATCAACCATAGCAAATAGGACTCACAACAGGATCTCTTCGATCAAGGACGAGGATGGGTAGATACATCAATCCCATGAAAAGATAGAAGCAGTGTTAGTTAAGCACTTCTGAGGTATTGCTCAGGAAAACACTTCAGTAAGGGAACCTTTCATCAAGGACCTCATTAAACATATCCCTAGGTTGGTATCCAAAGAGGATAACTGTAATCTCAATAGACCTATAACTGAAAAGGAAGTCAGTGAGGTCCTCAAGGAAATGCAAAATGGCAAGGCTCCGGGTCCGGATGGATTCAATGTGGATTTCTTCAAAGCTTGTTGGAATATTGTCAAAGAGGATATTGTTAGGGTAGTGGAAGATTCCAGGCTGAACAGAACTGTTTTGAAAGCTCTCAATACCTCCTTCATCTCCCTAATTCCAAAACAGGATAATGCTCAAACGCCAGAGAGGTATAGGCCCATCGCTTTATGCAATGTAGTTTACAAGATAATTTCCAAGGTTGTAGCCAATAGACTCAAACCTTTGCTGCCTACACTTGTTTCGGGGAACAATCGGGTTATGTGGAAGGTAGACAAATTATAGATAACATCATTCAAGCTCATGAGGTGGTCCACTCTTAACCATTAAAAGGAAAGCGGGTATGATCATGCAACTGGACATAACCAAAGCCTATGATAAAGTGAATTGGACATACATCAAGAAAGTGCTTACAACGTTTGGTTTTGATTATAATTGGGTCAGATGGGTCATGGCCCTGGTGACTTCCTCCAGCTTTTCTATTTTAGTTACTCGCTCTCCCTCAGAAATTTTTCTTCCTCCTAGAGGGCTCAGACAAGGAGATCCACTCTCTCCTTTTCTCTTCATCCTCATGATGGAAGGGCTGGGACGGTCCATTAAGCATGCTAGAGTAGCGGGAAAAATTCAAGGACTCCAACTTTCAGAGAATGGTCAAGTTCTGACTCATCAACAATTTGTGGATGATACCATGTTACAGGGAATTCCCACAGTCAAGGAAGCACTAGCCTACAAACAAATTTTGAAGGACTTTGCTTTGGCATCAGGTATGGAAGTTAATCTTTCCAAATCAAAAATATTTTTCTTTAACACCCATATAGCCATTCAGAGAAATGTCTCCAGAATTCTGGGCTTTCAAAGAGACTCCCTCCCCTCTAAGTATTTGGGAGTCCCTCTAACGGCTAAACCTTTACTCAAGAACATTTGGGAACCGTTAATCATTAAGATGCAAGATAAGGTCAGGAAATGGGCAATCAGGTCTTTAAATCTGGCTGGCAGACTGGTTCTTGCAAAGGCAGTGCTCCAAGCTATCCCAGTCTTCATGCTTTCAGCTCTCCCAGCTCCAAAAGGAGTCTTACAGTAGTTTAGAAATATCCAAAGAGATTTTCTTTGGGGCAAAGAGGAAACAAGGAAAAAATGGGCTTTAGTCTCATGGGAAAAGATCTGTAAACCCAAGAACCAAGGAGGCCTAGGGTTGGATGATCCAGAGATCCTAGATAAGGTTCTAGGGGCCAAACTTTGGTGGCGGTCGATTAAGGACCCTAAGGCTCAATGGGCTAGCATATGGAAGGAAAAATATGCCAGCTCTTGGCCTTCTTCTAATATCATAAGAATGCCTGGAAACATGAAGGGCTCTCCCATATGGAACAAGGCCTGGGAGAATAGAGGGGTTGTTCAAAAAAACAGTATCTAGGAAATTAAAGAGGGAGATTTGGCACTATTATGGGAAGACGAATGGCAACAAGAACCAACACTATTGAGAGAGGAATTTTTGGGCCTCAAACATGAGACAAACAACCAAGGATTAGTAAAGGTAAAAGAATTTTGGGAGCACTCTCACAATACAGGAAAATGGAGAACCTGGAGGAAACTAGATGGCAGAGAGGACAAAACACGCAACAGTAGAGCAGAGACCCTTAAGAAGATGTTGGATCAGAGGATGATTTTATTTACTGAAGGCTAGGATCAACTAAGATGGGGTAAAAACAAAGAGGGAAACTTTAATATTAAGGAAGCTAAAGGTATTCTCCTTGGGCTGGACTCCCAAGCTCCAGATAGTACTTGGCAGAAGCTATGGAGGCATAAGGGCTAGATGAAGATCAAACTCTTTATGTGGCTGGTTCTTCAAAGAAAAATCCTGACCTAGAATAATATTAGAAAAAGGGGTATGCTGGGACCCTCCAGATGCCAGCTTTGTGAAGCCCAAGAGGAGACCATTGAACATCTTCTTAATCGATGCATTTTCACCTCCAAGTTATGGGATTTTTTTGCCACCATCTTTAAACAGTCTGACACAGACAAAGAAAGCATCACGAATACCCTCAACAATTGGAGGAATAATTTTTCGGATTATGAAGTTCTTAACTCTGCCTGGGCTCTTTTGCCAAGCTTCATTATTTGGAATGTGTGGAAAGAAAGAAATAAAAGAATCTTCAAAAAAGAGAAGAATTCCTATCGGAGCCTGTTGGAGCGGATCTTAAATAGCTCAAGGAAATAGTTAGTACCACAGTCAGGGATCTCCCCAAAAATCATCCCTCAGAAGCAGAGTTAACAATGATCAGGCAGTTAGGCATGCAGGGGCTAATTCCACAAGGACTAGATAGGAAAACAATTATGAGGGAAAAGGTTAAAGAATTCTGGAATCCTCCCCGGGAAGGTTTTTTGAAGTATAACATTGATGGAGCTTCAAAAGGTAACCTGGGAATGGTAGGCTATGGAGGAGTTCTTAGGGATGATACAGGAAACATTATCTCCCTCTTCCATGGTCATCTAGGAAAAGCCACCAACAACATGGCGGAATTAATGGCATTGGAGCAAAGCCTTGAATTTCTGAAACAGAACAATTGCCAAAATGTGATAATAGAAGCTGATTCAGAGTTAGTCATCAATGCGACCAAGAGAATTAGTAATGGAACAGGGCCGGAAAAAGTCACAAAACATTGGAGGTTAATTTAGGTTCTCCATAAAATTCAAGGACTACGTACTCTCAGATTTATCCATGTGCGTAGAAAGGCCAACAAGTTGGCGGATATTCTTGCCAACCAAGGTGTTAGCTATAAGGATAGCAGAATCTCGATGGATTGGCTAGCTATGCTGCATAGCAAACTAAGAGAACTTTGCCATCATCAGGCGGAAGAGGACAAATAAGTGTATAAGAACAAGACAAAACAACTCTTAATGAGTAGATTTCTGCAAGTACCACTTTTTTGGACAGTCAGGCCTTCGGTGGAAGACTGGTCAGGGGTGGCCTCAGTAGCCATGGCGAGCACCTCCCTGAAATTCCCCGGAGTCGGGCGCAAGGTTTTCCTGGGAAGAAGAGAGGTTGAAAGCAAGAATCGATGGCATCCGTTGGGGAGGCATCATTTCCCAATTTTTCAGTGGCGAGATTCAAAACCACTTCCAGAGTGGTTTTGGAGCGATCGCACCACTTCCAAGCCGAAGGCGGTTTCGAAAATTTGGCAGCGATACCATACAACTCTGGACATGTGGATGAGGGTCGGGTCCGAAAACCACCCTCATCGCACACTAAAGGTCGATCACTTCAATCGTGCGATATTCAGTTCCGCCGTCCAATTTTGCAAGGCAGATCGATGTTCTAGATTGAGTGAGCGGTTTGGTGGGGTCCAGAGGTTAACTATCTTGCTTCTTCATGATGCGATATGTATCTTCGATGTCGGACTAGATAAGGGGAATGAACAACAGCGATTAAGAGGCAGGTTTGGTTTCTGCTGGCGCGGTTTTGTTTGGGGAGAGTTCATGTGCCCTGGTTTTCCCGTTGCAAATTTTTGTTTGTACTCATAAGGGTGGGAAGAGTTTTCTGTAGGGGTTTGTATGCTTGGATTCTGTCGGGCATTCTCTTTATTGGCATTAGCCCACACAATTTGGTGGATTGGTGTAAATTTTGTTTGATTTAATGAAATAGAAGGAACGACTCTTGCTTTAGCAAAAAAAAGATAATATTGGTCTATGTAATCTTCTTTTTATGTAATGCAAAGTGCCTAACTTCAAAAAACAATTTCAATCTACATTTTTAATTATATAGAACAATTTTGGACTTGTTGAATTAAGTTTTAATAAAAAGAACTTAATTTCAAATTCTTAATAATAGGTAGATTTTCTATAAATAAAGAAACATGTTTGATATTTTCCATTTTTTTTTAAATTATTATTATTACCAACTATATGTTATTGGTAGGTATTGAATTTATATATAAAAGATAATAATAGTTCCTTTCCACTACTTAAAATAAACTTAATTTCATTTTATTAAAAAAATGAATTTAATATTTTAAAAAAATTATATATATATATATATATATATATATAAAATTGGTCAGTGTTTTTATGACCGTTCTGACTAGCTTTTAGTTAAAAATTACAGCTTAGGAATATCTTTCTAATACTTGATAATAAGTGTGTCCACTGAAAATGTTAAACAAAATAAACATCTACTCATTTTTTCATAAATTTTTTATACTCTCAAAATTTCAAATTAAATTAATAAGATTTTAAATCAATGAACTTTCCTCATTTTAACAATACATTTATAATCTCTTATTTTAAATTCCTTAATTTTTTAATCTCTTATTTTATATCCCATAAACATCTTCATTTTAATTTTTCATAGGCATATGCATAAACATCTTTATTTTAAATCCCATAAACATCTTTATTTTAATATTGCTTTTACATATATTTAAAATGATTTTGATAAAATGTATTTACTTTATTTTTAAGAAAATTGCTTTAAAATGTTGTATTTATTAAAAATAAACCTTTTAGTATTAATTTATCTTGGTGATCTTGAATGTTAGTCAATAACAGTGAATTTCAGTAGAAGACACTTGGTGTCGGTGAAGGGTCCAGTAGTTTATATGTCCACCTCATGAACCAGGCTGTGAAGATGCGCTGCCAGCTCCAAAAAAATGCGAGGAATAAATGTACACAGATTTATCTGTATCTCTATATAGCTGCTGCCTCTGCTTCTTCCTCTTCCACAATTAGAGATTTTGTTTCTTGTCTTTTTATAGATCTGGCCATCGTCGGGTGGTTGGATTTCGCCCTCACCCTGCTTCTTTACCAAACAAATTTGTAGGTAGGAACTCTGTTATTTTCTCTGCAGAATTGAATTTCTTTATATCAATGGCGAGCAGAGCAATGAGCGCCCTGTGTGAGGTGTTGCCCACCAAGAGAATGTGGAAGCGAGGGGACGACACAGCGGGAGGAAAGGAGTTTCTGCCCCTTAGTTCCAGCGATGAGCAAAAAATAGCTCAAGCAGGGGGGCTGAGGAAGAGGATTTCCTCGTCCTTTGGCTCCAGATCAGGCGCTGAGGGGACTCGATCTTGGGACTCATCGGCTGGTTCATGGTCCTTTCGCCGCAGCAGATCAATGGAGGAAGGCAACAGAGAGACCTCGTTCTGGAAATGGTGGGACTGGAGTCGGGGATGGATCGCCTCTGCAAAGAAAACAATTTCCAGAAAAATGGCGTATGCTTGGGAAGGGGATCTGGTTTTGGGGTACGATACTTCCAGCTGGAGACATTCATTCCGGAAGCTGAGGGCGCATCTGAGGAAAATGGCAGACAAAGGGCCCGCATCGGCCGTGACCCAGAAATTGAAATTCAGGTACGATGCTCTGAGCTATGCCCAGAATTTCGATGATGGCGGATTGCAAGATCAAGAAGCTCAGCCCCAGAGCAAGAAAGGGTCAGATCCCCCTGGCAAGCAGTCCTCTTAGTCTCTAGATCTACATATAGATTTCATTTGGGTTTTATATGCATTTTGTTAAGGATTACATTGGAGGCTCATCTAAGGATTGCTAGGAAGGACTGAGGAAGCTCTGAAAAAAAATAAAGATTGTTCACTGCTCAGAGAAGTGAGTGATGGTGACCCTCAGAAACCAGCAGAAACTACAAAGATGGCCACTGTGTATATGGTACAGCTTTGTCCAAGTTTGCTGAAGATTATTCTATTATGTACTGATAATGGTAATTTTATTCTTTGAAGCAAAAAAATTGGCATTTATTCTTTGTATAGATTTGGATCCGGAGTTGGATTCCATTAAGATCGAGATTTTAGCAAGATGCGGTATGTGCAATGTAATTCGATTCTTATTTGTTCAATTATTATACAGTTTCATTTTAAATTTCAGATCTGGTTGGATTGTGGCATATTTTATAGTTCAGTTTGATGTGATGTGTGAAGTTGTTCTGGAAATTTTATTAATATTCGCTGATAATATTCGCTCATAAAATATGTTAGATCCGTATTTAAAATAGATGTAAATTCATATTAAGATTGAATCTAATTTAATAATTTTTCTCGGATTTAATTTAATAAATTTTGTCAGAAATTTAATTTAACAAATTTTATCAAAACTTTAAGAATCGATATCATTAATTAATTTTTTATGGCAATGATCTGTCATCTTTTACGGTTTTGCTGCAGCATTTTGTATGAGATTTTACTTTTTAGAGTGTGATTTTTAGGTATCAATGCTGCATTTTAATAAATTTGGTTGATATTTAATGTTAAGACATTTTCTATTATGCACGCTCCGTGCATGATATGACGGCTGGGGGGATGACTTTTCCTCCCCCCAGCCGGGATCGATTCCTGCTGCGATTGTGGACCCCGCGCTTTGGTCATCTGCTGGTTTCGGTCTTATGAACGATTTGTAGCGGTTATGCGTAAAAATTCTGCTGGCTTCGGCCATATGTTGTAAAAATTCGTAAAAATATCTTTGTAACGGTTATGCCGTACTGCTGGCTTCGGTCATATGTTGTAAAAATCTGCCTTAAAAATTCTGCTGGCTTCGGCCATATGTTGTAAAAATCTGCTGGCTTCGGTCATATGTCGTAAAAATATCTTTGTAACGGTTATGTCGTAAAAATTCTGAAATTCTGCTGGCTTCGGCCATATGTTGTAAAAATCTGCTGGCTTCGGCCATATGTTGTAAAAATATCCTCTGGCCTCGGCCATATATTGATTTTCCCTCTGAAAAAAAAGACATTTTCTATTATATAGTAGAAAGTATTTGACTGTAATTTGATTTTAAATTTTAAAATATTTCAAAATTTTGATTAAATACTATGCAAATTAAATCATTCATTTTGTTCATATTTATCATTTTTCCTGAATATTTATAAATTAACATGTCCAGCTGTTTAAGCCTGGTTTTGTGTGTGCGCACCTCCGCATCCGTAGGAGCTCGCACTTCCAAACTGACGCCACAATAACTGGCAAATATTTTGGCGCAATCAATGGGCCAAAGTCAGTGAAAAAGAAATGGAACAGTTAAAAGTGGGGTCAATATTGTCTTTGTCCCTGCGTAAAAATATTGCTTAAAAGGTGGGATTTTGGGCTTGGTCAGATTATTTCAACCAGTTATCAATTTATTATAATAAATATGATGCGAAATGAAAAATTAAATACGATGTGAAAAGAAAAGAAATAGGAAAAAATAATTTTAATTATAAGGAATTAAAAGCTATTATTTTCGAATATTTAATTAATTTATTATTTTTTTTAGAAATATTTGTAGAATTAATAAAAATAAATTTTATTTTATTTATATTAATGATGAAAATAAATATATTTTGTATTAGAAATAGTTGTGTTAGTGAGTATAATAATACAAATATATGAAAATATTTTTAAAAACTTATTATTAGACTTTTTAAAACAAATTATTTTATTTTTGATAATTATTATTAATAATAGGGTATATAAGTAATTTTTAATATCAAACATTAACCATTATTACTGAGTAAAGGCATGATGATTGTAGCTTTAGGTTTTTAATGGTTCTCTATTTCAAAAGTATGATCATTGTAGTTTTAGCTTCATAATGGTTCTATATTTTGACATGAAGCATGATGATTGTAGCTTTAGCTTTCTAATGGTTCTCTATTTTGAATTGAAATCCCCATTTAGCATTTTCACATCTTCTTGTTGCTACATCAATGTTATCTTCTTTTACTTCATTGCATCCCCAATTTACATCCTTGCATTTGAATTAATTGAAGTTGAAATTCTCACCCAACTCACAACTAGGAACCAAACAGTAACATAATTTGAAATTTTCCAATTTGTCTCTTTTAAATTGTGTTGAGTTTTCTAAATGAAGGCATATTTAGAGCTTCTGGCTTCTTCTTAGGAATGCTTCCTTCTAGTAATAGAGAAAATCAGATTCTTATTATTAGTGATATAATTTCCTACTTTAGAACTTTGTGAATGTCAATGATCCTCACACAATGGGCATCTCGTAGGATACTTGTGGTACATACTTATAGCAATACATAAAACTTGTGAAAACCCCTTACCACTACCCATTTCTAACACTCTAGCATAGCCAAGAGACTGTCCACTTTCTAACATCTTAAGAAATTTACAAAGAAGAACACTCAAGTATGGATTACTAACCTTTCGTTGTTTTCATTTAGAGAGAACAAGGACCAAAGGGATTTGGAAGGAGAAGATGAGTTCTAGGCCACCAAATCAATTAATCCTCACCATAACCAAAGAATAAAATTGGCATGAGTGGACTAGACCCACACAATTGCCCAACTAGGTGAACCAAAGCCAAAAGAACTAGAGCCAAGGTTTCATGAATGCAATCCAAAAACCCATAAGGAAGAACCAAAATGAAATTCAAATCCCTAATTCGAGCTCGATGGAATAGAGCAAGGAACCACAAGAGTAGAAACCATTTGCAATCCCTAGATGATTGAAACCAAATTCATTATCCTACTTGCAATAAAATTCATTTTCGAAACAATTGATAAGGGTGCTACAAGTGAATTTGTTTTTAGTCATTTTGTTATAGAGTTAGCCCACCCAAGCAACGTTAGGGCAATTTTGAGGTCTAAAATGAGCCTCTTAAGGAAAACAATAAAATAATAGTTAAAATAATAAAATGAGAGTTAAGAATTTTTAAAGAAAAAGAAAGGAAACTACTTTTTATTGTATTTTTTTGTTTTCTTCTTATAGACTTACCCAAATGCCAAGTGTAGACACCCGTTGGATGCAAAATTAAATTCCATATCTAATGAGTACCAACTCTACATACTTCTCACTTCGGAAAAAATGGAACTACATGAAACAAATGTGTTTCAACACACTTTTTCATGTATTTCAAGTTTTTTTCGATGTAGGTCTACCCAAAAGTATGCAGAGTACTACTCGTTCAATGTGAAATTTAATTCCACATCCAACAAGTGCCTACACTTGGCACTTGTGTAAGCCTATAAGGAGATAAACTGAAAATACAATTAAACTAATGTAATTTTCTTCTTTCCCCTCCAAAATATTCCCCTCTTGGGATAACATCATCATTTTGAATCCTATTTGTTCTTTTAAAGTGCAATTTTTTAGTACATTTTTGTTTTGAGAACCATTTTTAACCTCAAAATTCCCCTAATTATTAACATGATATTTGTTTCATATGCAATTTTATTTCATGACTTTGTGATAAAATTTAAGATATGACAAAGAATAAAACCTCAGTTCTTATTCATTAAATTTCGTGAATTTCGTGATGTAATTGAGTGTTTTTGATGGTAAGGTGGTTTTATTTTGTATTGAGCTCTTTTCACAAATAAAAGTATCCACAAGAGTAGAAACCATTTGCAATCCCTAGATGATTGAAACCAAATTCATTATCCTACTTGCAATAAAATTCATTTTCGAAACAATTGATAAGGGTGCTACAAGTGAATTTGTTTTTAGTCATTTTGTTATAGAGTTAGCCCACCCAAGCAACGTTAGGGCAATTTTGAGGTCTAAAATGAGCCTCTTAAGGAAAACAATAAAATAATAGTTAAAATAATAAAATGAGAGTTAAGAATTTTTAAAGAAAAAGAAAGGAAACTACTTTTTATTGTATTTTTTTGTTTTCTTCTTATAGACTTACCCAAATGCCAAGTGTAGACACCCGTTGGATGCAAAATTAAATTCCATATCTAATGAGTACCAACTCTACATACTTCTCACTTCGGAAAAAATGGAACTACATGAAACAAATGTGTTTCAACACACTTTTTCATGTATTTCAAGTTTTTTTCGATGTAGGTCTACCCAAAAGTATGCAGAGTACTACTCGTTCAATGTGAAATTTAATTCCACATCCAACAAGTGCCTACACTTGGCACTTGTGTAAGCCTATAAGGAGATAAACTGAAAATACAATTAAACTAATGTAATTTTCTTCTTTCCCCTCCAAAATATTCCCCTCTTGGGATAACATCATCATTTTGAATCCTATTTGTTCTTTTAAAGTGCAATTTTTTAGTACATTTTTGTTTTGAGAACCATTTTTAACCTCAAAATTCCCCTAATTATTAACATGATATTTGTTTCATATGCAATTTTATTTCATGACTTTGTGATAAAATTTAAGATATGACAAAGAATAAAACCTCAGTTCTTATTCATTAAATTTCGTGAATTTCGTGATGTAATTGAGTGTTTTTGATGGTAAGGTGGTTTTATTTTGTATTGAGCTCTTTTCACAAATAAAAGTATCCAACACAACTTTCCTTTTTATTTTCTTAATAGTTTTTTCAAAATTCATTGTCATTTGGTGAAGAAACTCAAAAAACTTAATTAATTATTGATATGAAAGTTCCAATTATAATAAATCTTTTAATATAATTTTATCAATAATTCTCAAATCCTAAAATAAAGCTACACCTAATCTTAAAATAAAACTACACCTAACCTCATTATTTGATGTTTTGTTTATTCCTTATTAAAAAGAATTTTAACCATCAATAAATTACTACCTAAAATTACAATGAATTTAACCCAAACAAAAAAACATATATTTCAAAAAACACAACTCTGTAATAAATTTAACCCAAACAAAAAATACATATTTCAAAAAACATGATTTTATTTTCTTTATAGTATACATTAATCTAAATTTAATTAAATTTTGTAGTGAAATAAATCAATATTTCAAAAAAGACAATTTTGTTAATTCTTTATACTATACATTAATCAAAATCTAATTAAAATTTTGTAGTGAATAAAAAATACATATTTCAAAAAAACATGATTTTATTTTCTTTATAGTATACATTAATCTAAATTTAATTAAATTTTGTAGTGAAATAAATCAATATTTCAAAAAAGACAATTTTGTTAATTCTTTATACTATACATTAATCAAAATCTAATTAAAATTTTGTAGTGAATTATTTCATAAATCAAATTTCATCTGCTTCATTAAAATTGGTGCAAACTTTTTATTTAAAATTTATTTGCACCTCAGAAAATTGATTAGGTTAGATTTTTATATATCCATAATTAAAGCGGATCTATATTGATTGATAATAAAAATAAATGAATATACTATATTATCTTTATTTTAATTTTAACAATAAAAATAAATAAACAATTTAATTTCTTGAATTGAGGATTCTGTGATCCATATCAAGTTTATAAGATTTTTCAGCGTAAATCACATGATATTTCATTTGTTGACGCCTTTCGAACCAACCAGTGTGGTTCATCGTCAGGGCAAGTTGAAGAATCAGATCTAGCTTTGCATGTTAAATAGTTAGAGCAGAACATCCAACAGCTATAATTATTGACCATCCAACCGCTATAATTCTTGACCAGGTAACAGCTATAATTATTGACCATCCAACCGCTATAATTCTTGACCAGGTAACGGCTAAATTGACTAACCCCTAAATTTGACCGGAAAACAGTTAATTGGACTAAATTAAAAGCATAACCTTTATTTAATTAAATAAATTAAATCAATTTAATTATTAAATTGATAATTAATTATATTATCTTTTACAAGATAATGTAAAAATATATATATATATATATATATAATTCTTTTAACTACATATCAAACAAAGCTTTAAGGGCAGCTCACGTCTATAATATTTATTGCTGGGTTCAAGCCTTATAGATATCAAACAAAATATATTCTTAAAGAGCAAAATTAATTTGTGATGCTAAATAGAAAAGGTTTGCACTACTATCGTCTGGTATATCTTTCCAATGAAGTGTTATAATTTTTCATTAAATGTAAAGGAGAAAAATAGTGATAAAGTTATTTTCAAATTTTATTAGGATTCTGGACAAAATTCACTCGTAAATATATATGTGAAAAGGCTTAAAATCAAAATATGGTTTTTGAAAATTTCATGGACATCAGGGAAGTTAGCATATACCTTCCTGTTTATGAAATATTTTTAAAATTTTAATGGTTTTTAAAGGTTTTCAAATCATTATTTGTTTATGTTTCGAGGACTCCAAGATATAATAATACTTGTAATTTAATGTTTTTATATTCTAAATTTTAGTTTTTTTTCGTATTAGTTAATTTTATTAAAAATTTAATTAAAATATTAAATTCATATTAAAAATACATTTTAAATAATTAAAAAATATAATTTTCACTGGAATTAGATCACCCATCAACAATAAAATATTAGAAACACTCATTCAAAATTCCAAAAACTGCAATTTAACTTTTTATTGAATTTCAATCCTGCTGCAATTTTCCTTTGTTATCACAATCGTGCTGCAACCTCCATCAAACTAAGCAAAGAAACGCTCTGCATCAGATTGAATAATATTGGGCATAATTCAAAAAGTGACATGAAAAATGCAACAGATTCAATAAAGCATTCTCACGAGCCTACATATGTAATTTTAAACATTGCTGGCCATTAAAAAAATTGAGTGGTGTGGTAGTGAACAAAGAGAACAATAATATTGCTTTCTCTGGTGTGGCCAAAGATTTTTCTAATTATTAATAATAAAAAAATAATCTTTTATTTTAATGGCAGATTCCATGTATCTCACCAATATAATTGAATGAATTCAATCCCTCATGCCATCCAGATAAACTTCAACACTGTACGAACAGAAAATGAGGAAAACCTTTTTTTTCAGAGAGAAAAATTTTCATAGTATTATATTGAGTCAATATAAAAAGTACATATAAAAGACAGCAAAGGTCAAAACTAGTATCCTTGCGAGCATATGAAGCCCAAAAAAATCTTATTAAAAGAAGGAAATAAAAATACCTTAAAATGGACCAGAGGTAAGTAGATTTCCTGCTCTGTGGAGGCTGGCTATGTGTGATGTGCCACAGCCTATTCCTAACCCAACCCAACCCATCACATTGTTTATCATTTGATTTGGTTTGAAACAAGGCGCTGCTAAAGTTGGATAACATCCGATTTAAAAGCACCCAAACATGATAGGCATTACACACCGATATCTCCTTATCTACAACTCACAAAAGAAATCCGAAGATTGCTCTAAAATGTAGAGATAGAGCAGAAGCTTTCTAACAACTTATATCTATAAATATATATAGTAAATATTCTAAGTACTTGTGCATAATATGTAACTAGAAAATCAAAACTATAATACAAAGTTACGCAATGAAATGATCCTGGAGTGGTTTCAATTATTGTGTCTTATCCAATAGCTTTTATATAGAAATATAAGTTTTAAATCTTTTTATTATTGCTCTACCATTTGTACGTAAATTATACCTTTTTTTCCACGTGAAAAAAAGCTGTAATTTTTCACTTTTTAGGAAAGATACAAAAATTGATTTTTTTAGATGCAAGGTGATTGCATGGAGCTGGGTTATATTTATTGGTGAGAGAGTATGTTTTGGGTACAAAGTAATAGTTTAATGAAGTTATTTTAAGCGTTCGATCAAGCAATATTTGAGTCCTCGATCGAGTTGTTTGAGGGTTTAAATAATGTAACCTGAGGTTATCTAGGAGCTCCATCTAGCCATGTTTTTGAAATTTACCGCCAATACAACCTAGGCATGGAATTAAAAAAAGTGGCTTGATCGAGCCTTCAAGCTAGATCGAGCTTTAAAGCTAGATCGAGCCTTTATATAACCACGTTAAGGGCTCGATCGAGCGTTTTAAGCACTAGATCGAGCTTTTGAGGTCCTAAAAATCACAGTTTTAGCACCCCTTTTACAAATTTCTCTACAAGCCCATTTTGTTCCCTAGCTAATTTATGGCATAATTTGTCCTTAAGTGGCAGAGTTGATCATGTTGGATTCATGAAAGAATCCTCTATCCAATGGCATATGAGTTTGACACTTTCAAATTCATATGCTATTTTTCATCTAATTTCTTTTAAACATAATGCTCGAAATTTTTTTTGCACAGTTTCAAAGGGGTTCAATAAAAAATCAATAACATAAAATATACATAACGAAAAGATTTCAAAAAATATCACTATCTTCGTTTACAAGTTCTCTTCAAAATGGTCTCTCGGTTTTTCAATTTATTTAAAGAGTTGAAAAATCTCTTACGTGAACACAAGTGTCTCCAAAATGCAATTGAAATATTACTTTGCCAACTTCGAAAAATAATGAAAAATATAATTTTGCATAAAAAATAAATTTTAATATGAAAAACTTAGTTCTCTCCAATTACACATTTTAGACTAAGTTATGCTACATGAACACACACATACCTCTTAAGATGTGCGAAAATTTGCAAGGACAAGTATTGCATTTAATGAAAAATTGAGAGATTATACGACACTAAATTTTTTTGCAAAAAATATTGTTAAGACAACAACATAGTTCTCCACATATTGTCTTTTTACTCTGAATCAATAAAAAAGGAAAAACTTGAAATTCCGTCGTCACAGTTAGACCAAAAGTGTAACCCCATCTTCATGCATTCACCCCGCACTCATCATGCATTGCTTGACTTCATCCAGGTTTGTGCCCTGGTTTAGATAATAATTATATTTTGACTGTTCTGGGACATATCTGGATTTTGTCCATGAAACCGACACGTAAATACCCATTACCATCCATCAAAGAAAAGGAACCAACACTATGAGAACTGTCTATCCCATTTACAACATATGTTCAACAAAAATCCATCAAAAAATTAAATTGCACCTACCCCTTTTAAGGGTTGAATTTTATAGTGCACTACGTACTCAACTCTTCAAGAATATTTACATTACAAAAAGTAAAAATAATGCATGCTCAACTTTGGTTGGTCTGTTCAATGAAAGGTTGGTGGTAAAATTCATGTGGTGTCTTCCTTTTACTCCCTGATGTGCCATAGGTCCCGTTCCATGTTTAGATCATAAGTAAATAAGACATACATTTCACTCCCCATAGATATGTGAACATATAAAGAAATTGAATGAGTCTTTTAGTCGTCACATGTCTTCTAGGATTGGACATAAAAGAAAATTCCTACAAAATTGTGTTTTGTTTAGCCAATTGACTACTAACATAGAGTCACCATACACTTGAAGTTGTGTGAAACTCTTTTCCTTTGCAAAGACCAATAAGTTTTTACAAGCCAGTAATTCAGCCTTGTTGTTTGTGCCCAGGACAAACCCAATTTTAGCATGAAAAGAGTGATTAGATGACATGAAGAGGACGTATCCCCCACCACTCTTGTTTGCAGAGTCACTAGAGGCCCCATCAAAGAAAACCCACAGCTTTGTGAGGTCTAGGGATTCTTCCATGATTAGTATAGGAGGAGGAATTCCTTTTTCCTGAGGAAAGTGAGACAGAATTACCAGAACTTCAATTGTAATTCTCTCTTTCACTATTAATTTTTCTTGAAAGATGATTTAATTGCGAGCTAGCTATATGCCCCAAAAAATAATGAGCAGAAGGGCTTGATGAGGATGGGTTGAGGGATTTGCACACCAATATTTCCATACAACTTCTAGTTCTTCCCCTTCCCATCTATGATTAGACCTTGTTGCATTTTGACACACTTCCTAGACCTGCTTGAAGAAAAAGCATAGCATGAACAAGTGTTTGATGCTTTCTTCATCTCTTTTACATAGTGCACACCATCTCGATCCCACATCAAAACACTTCTAGAGGATATCCATGTGGGTACCTGTTGATGGTGGTAGAAATCCGTCATCCAAGGGGGTCTCCTCGATGTGAAGTCTCAATTATGCCTCACACCTTTTGGAGTAGGAGCCTCATTCGGAGTATCAGCCTGACCACCATAACTCAATGGTTTTCCTTAGCTGCAATGAATAACATAAGAGAGTATGCACATAATATTTTAAATCAACAAGTAAGTTGACATTGTGAAACACCAATTGTAATAGTTAAAATGAGACTTTCACAAGAGGGAAGTAAAAAGTGAGCCTCTAGAAGGAAAGTAATAGTACTATCCTAAGAGAGGCACATGAGAGTAAGGAAAGATTCGTTAATTATCTTGTTAAGTAGTTCACATAGACACAATTATCATTAAAGCAAGTACAACACACATTCAACAAGATAAGCACCAAAGCCAATGAATTAGTTCAATTTCTTTAGTACATATGAATACAACATATAACGCAAACATCCAAAGAATAGTCTTACAATATTCACGATACGTGTATGAAAATGTGTTGGCTCAACAAGATTCTGATTATTAGGTGAAAGATCAAAGCACCCAGTGACAATGGTGATGCACTAGCTCCAATAGGGGAACATTGAGTCAGTTCTTGTTTCTCTAAAGAATGATCTTCTCTCATATGCCAAGCTAGAGATGCCAAGGCTATCTCTCCAAAGGCTAGGCCTCCAAAATCCCTTTTCTTGAGTTATGAGGATGTATTTATAACAAGAGGAATGACCTTTCATATCCCCATGACTCTTGAGCTTCCCTCATGACTCTTGGACTTCCAAGTGACCCTTGAAATTCTACAAGACTCTTGGACTTTTCCTAGTGACTCTTTTTTCCACATGTGAATTTTCATATTCTATATGTGACTCTTGGAATTTCACACATTTACATTTTTTCATATTCTTGAAATACGTAATTGCATCTATTATAGACCATTTTGTCACATATATTCAATAGGCCTACAAACGAGATCAATCAACATCCATGAACATGTTGTCATCATCCCCTCACAAATCTATAAGCACGACCTTTCCAAAAATTCTGAGTTTCTGGGATTAATTACTCAAAATCAATGTTTTTAGCCCCAACACACCCTATCCATTTAGCCACCTGCGTTCAATGTTGGTTGATCCCTTCTACACCGGCACTGGTCAACACTAGTTTGTACCTTCTGCAAGTGCATTGATTCTAGAAATTCGGGAAAATTAAAAATAATTATGAAGTTTCCTCTTCTAGAAGCTTCTAAGGGTTGTTTTAACTATTTACCATGGATAAGAAGCTTGAATCCTATCTGATTCTTCCTTGGAGACATCATCTCTTATCCATTGAGTTCATCCTCTCATCATATGTGTATCTCAAGCCCATAATGGTAAATCCTAAACTACCATCCTTCTCCTATAAATTTATTTCCATCCATAGCATCAAGGTTGGCTTTTGGAGATTGATTTTGCCCTTGTGTTGTTTCCTTGAACCTAAAGGAGTCATCATATTCATGCATTAGGGTTGATATTGAGGTGTGCTTTGTGATGAGAAAGGAAAAGTCCACTTGGGGAGACATCTACAAGATCAAATACTATTTATGGTTGTAAACTCTCTCCTATTTCTATTAATACAAAAAGTACCTTGTTTTCCTATATATGTTGTATTATGTTTACACTCATCTATTTCAGTGACTTACTAATTCATTGAATAAAGATGTTAGATTATGCTAATTGGTTGTCATAAATCCTTTGCTTGTTTTAGTCGTGTGTGCAGGTTCTAATTATAACATTTGGAGCTACAATTCGAGTTTACAAGCGAGGAGGAGGGAGAAACTTGCTACAATTTTGAGGTAGGCTTCATTCCTATATTCTAATATCTCTAAGGAAAACTCTATGTTCTTTGTCTTCTGTTGTTCGAGACCAATCCACTAGGTCTAGGGAATTCACCTTTGTCCATGTTGGCTTGCATGGGCCTGACCCAGGTTCAAAGATGATTTAGCCAAACAAATCTCGGTACTACTGGCCCTTTCAGCAACAGTCCGCGGAGCGCAGACTGAGGTCTCACCCGAAGTAGTATGGGAGGGTGCTAGAACCAAGTTTCCGCACCCTAGAGATGTCTGATGGTTTTTTGGTGGTCTGCAGTTTGACCCTGCGCGCACGTTGCTACGCGCATCTATCAGTCCCTCGCAGCCTATGATGTTGCCTTCGCGCAGCCCTGCTCGAGGTGTGATCCGTGTTATTACCCAATTTCCTTACTATTAACCCGATATTATCCAATTACTTAACTTATATGTATGAGCCCAATTATACTTAACAGTGTTCAGTATTCATATAAGTGCGCGCGATAAACAAAACAATATAAATGCATAGAAAGTAATACAAAAGAAGATACACAGTATTTGGAATCAAACTTCTCTTTATTATTCTTCTTCTTGGGTTACAGACTTGACTCCGCCCTGCGCACTCAGCTGCAGGGGTCCGTGCACTCAGCTGCGGACTCTACTAGGCCTCTGCGCACTCAGCTGCAGAGCCTCTTCCTACTACTACGACCCAAGACACTTAGACCTTTCCTCTATGCTCTCTATCTTCTAGACTCCATCGTATCTATCTCTGATTATCTTTACAACTTAGAGCCTCGCTCTATTTATACAATCCCATGGTTCGCGGACCATGGGTAGGCTGACATTACATTATAAAAATTAGGGCGGACAACCCTATGACTCAACATAGATTTTGCACTTCGCGCCCGCAATTCGCGGAGTCTTACAACATTATTTGACCAAAACTTGAGCTTTGAGCCCCAAAACATGTTGTGGGGGGATTCCATGCCCAATAGTCCACAATCATAAATTTCACATAACAAATTGGCGACCCCACTAGGGACCGATTTCTTCCCTTAGTGGTTTCCTTGACCTTAGTATCTTTTTCACCTCTTAAACTGACTTTGATTGATTCACTCAAACCTTGATTGACCCTAGGAAAACCTTTCTCTGAGCTTGATTTGATTTTTTTTTTGTCATATTTTGGCTAAATGTGCCTCAACACACCCCCTGGTTTGGATATAGATCGCTTTAGCACACCTTCTCCTTCTATATACCTATGTTGCAGAGCACTAGTGCCTATCTCGCACCCGCGTTGATCCCTGTAAGATACAAAAAATTGCTTTTATTGCCTTGCTCTATGATTTTCTTTGGTCCAACTTGCTTTCCTATGTATCTGAGTGTGTCCTTATCTCTTAAAAGCCTTCACTTAGTTTGCTTTTGATTTTGATAGCCTTTGATAATAATTTGTTTTGATTCTACTTTGATTGGCAACCTTTTGCTTGATTATCGATTTTTTTTAAAAAGTGATATTACAGTCATCATTCTGTGTGGTTTCTCTCATCAGTGATTTAGCAAGCATCTTAGTTTTCATTTCATTTGGAAATTAAGAGGATTGAAAAGAAAAATATCATCATTTTGCATTTTGCATTGCATTTAGGGTTTTGTGTGTGAAATTGGAAATTGGAACAATTGCATTAGGGAAATTTACTTAAAAAATTTGTTTGCTGCATTTTGTATGCTACATTACTCTTTATTTCTTCCCTCCCGTACATAGATTTTCATTGAAAAGAAAATATTTAATTTTATCATGCTGGATTGTATCTTTAGGATATTCAGGTGAAATTCGTGGTGAGCCTTGAAAACTGAAACTTAATTTAAGAGAAGCTTTAAAATTTATTGAGTCAATCTTAAGGATCATTTGAAACATTAACACAAAAATCTAGAGGTCTAGGCTAGAGACGTGTTCCGACATCTATAAACATAGGAGTTGTCATTTTTTTCCAGCGTTGCATTTCGGGGGTGATATCCATTTCCACGTACATAAGTGTATCAGACTATTCTCCACATACCTTCGAGTATATTGGATAGCGTTCAACGCAATTGAAAAGTATATGGGAATGCTCTCATCATACAGTTACACATTAGACAACACTAACACGAACTGTGCTTCCACGTACCTTCAGGTATATTTTGGAAGTCTACACTAGGTTTCTATCCTTACCCTAGGTAACTGAGTCGGTCACCTTGTACAATGTGATACACTAAACACAACATTCAGGGAGATTTATTCCCTGTACGTAAATCCTTGGTTCTCTAAGGTTGTATATTGCAGATCACAAATTGCTTGGTAGTCCATTTTACCTAGTTACCCCTTTTTATTTGTTGTTTTTTTGTTAATTTCTAAAATTTATTAAACCAACATGGAAGAATAACCTCCTCAACCCGGTCATTCACGTAGGATGTAAATATTTCCTCCTCTTCACTTGAGGCAATTCCTAGACGTCGTCAGAAAAATAAAAAGACGTAGACTACTGAATCCAAAACTTTGAGAGCTACCCCTTTTGGTCCTCCGTTTGAAATTGATCCACCAAAACCTTATTTTCCTGTGAGTACTGAACCTGAGATCACTTCTCCGCTAGCTGGTGAGTCCAACACAGTTGAAACAAAAACGCTTAAGATTTTATTACCTGAGGTTATTGGACCTAAGTATCTTGAATCATAAACATTACAAACTGAGGTTATACAACCTGAGGTACCTTAGTTAACTACACCTATTACTTCAGGCACTTCCTCTTCTCTTCCTCTATCTCAGACCCAACCTCAACCCATATATCTCAGACCCGACGGTGAACCACTTCCACCTGGTCTTGTGAGAATTGAGGAGATCCCTCAAGAAGAACCTCAACCTTCTACCCCTATTCATTTTAGAGGGATTCATCTCTATTAAGTCCCTCCTCCTCATACTCTGGTACAAGCTCCTTCATCTTATTCATCTCTTTTCAACTCACCCTCGAGTTTCCCTCGACAATCCTCTTTGGGAAATTTGACCATGACTGAGTCTGCTATGGTTTCTCAGCTCGCATCTACTACTATGATCGAGACAACCAATGTTGTAGCTTCTTCTATGTTTGCAACATCACCAAAGACACATTTATATGGTGGTTCGTCCGTCCCGCCTGGTTACCAATCGTTATCTGGTACCTTTTCTGGTGCAGCATCCAGTCCATGGACTTCTCCCATGTCATCCTCTTCTAGAATCCCATATGACACTTCTTTGATGAGCGCTACACAATTTTCTCCTCCTCCTCCATCTCAACCTTCAGTAGAGCAGCAATCTGGTCCTTATGTTAGTGGGTATGGACACCTACAACAACCCAATCCACCTCATATTGGGTACCCTCCTCTGGGGAGAAGTTTCCTCTGTATTCCCCTCCTCTTTTAGAAGGGGGGAACCTGTTGTCGGAATGTTTCCATCTCCTAATCAAGTAATTCAAGATATTTCTCAACCTCATTTGAGTCCTCCATATCCAGGAGCAACTGTCAATTCTTAACAACCTACATTGCCTATACAACCAAGCTCGGTTGTGAATTAAGTTCAAAATTCTCAACCTGTTCCATCTACATCTCAAATTTATATATTTCAACCTCTACCTCAACCTGTTCAAGCTCAAGTTCATGTAAGTCAACCTTTGCAGGCTACACCTCTAACTCAACCTCTTCCACTGGTATCTAGGGTCTCCCAATTCCCACTTACCCAACCTCTTCAAGGTGCCTTACAACCTCCACCACTTGGTCAGGATATTCCTCAAATTCAAATGGGTCAACCTGTATATGGCATGGCATAGACACAACCTATCCCACCTTACATAGGGATGATGCAAAATCCCACAGGGAAACCATATCAAGGTATTCCTCAAATGCCTTACCAAGGTCAGAAAATGCAAACCCAACCATTTCAACCTTTGCAAGGTTATCCTAGAACTAGACAACAAGGTTATCCCAGAATTGGGAAGCAGGGTTATGTTTATCCAAGTTATCATAATCCTCCCTATCCAGGAGCGTATATACCTATTTCTCAAGCCATCCCATCTTACCCAGGATACCCTCCATCGAACTTTAATTCGCAGTTGCCATTTGTGGTGACCCTTGAATTGCCAGATTTGACATGACTTACAAATGATCCCATTTGTCACTCTCCTTGGTGGCTAATTATTCCTACGAAATTGACCAGTGATATCCCAAAGTTCAATGGAAATCCTAGAGAATACCCATCTACGCACATTATGACATATCATTTATGGTGTTCTTTGAACTATTTAAATGATGACTCTATTTGATTGTGTATTTTCTAGCGGACACTTACTGGTATGACAACAAAGTGGTATATTTAATTTCCACGAGCTTCATTTCATAATTTCAGTGCCTTAGCAACCATGTTCTTAACTCATTTTCAGTTTCCCATTTGCTATGAAACCGAAACTGAACTTTTGACTTCCTTCAAACAATTTGATTCCACTCATATTTTTGATCATATTCATGAGTGGTGACATCACCATCGTTTAGTCAAAACCTTCGTTCTTGACCAATTACTAGCTGAATGGTTTATTAAGTCTCTGTTACCATCCATAACAGAAGATGTTTCTAAAGGCGGAGTTGTGACCGAAGAGCAAGTAATTTCTCATGCCCAATATCTTGATTTTATTTATACTCAATATGGCATGCTCTATGATAAAATACCAAATGCTCTGCGACCTTCAAATATTGTTCCACAACCTTGTGGTAAATAATCACACATTGGCAATGGATTGATCGGTTCTGCTAGACATCAGTCAATGAGTAACCTTCTGGTTCAACTCTTGTTATGGCTGCTGAAAGTCCGTCCTCTACCACTCCTGGGACTTCTACTTCTGAGATCAATGTCGTCCAATCCACAAAAGGAAAATCTCAGCAACCAGGAAGTAAGAAGAAAGGAAAAGGTAAAAAGAAGAAAGATAATCCTCTGCAGGACAAAAAAAATAACCAACCTTCTGAAGAAAAATGGAAACCTTGTTATCCTTGCTTCATCTATAATGAGGAGAATTTAACTCGCGACTGTCCATGTCAGGCAAAAGTAAATCCATTCCTTAAATCATCGGTTGCACTTATTGTGTTGACATATCCCTTTCCTAATCAGGAGACTAACATGGTTGCTCGGGATCCCACTTCCTCTTCCTCGGTTATGATGCTTTCCTCCACCAAGCCAAAAAATGAAGTTATGGTGGCAATGAGGAATAAGGACTATGGTAATTTGAATCCCTCAACTAGTCAGGCTACTGATCAACTTGCCATTTCTACCTCATATACTTCGTATCCTACTCCAAATATGATTCCTATTGAATTAATAATTAAACCTCCTAAGGGCGTTATTCATAAATCCACGTTCAACCCTCGTGCGAGAGCTGCACATAATTATAACATAGTTGAGGATCTGGCTCAAGCTCCTTCAACTATGTTGACTCTCGAGGTGTTGCAAAATTGTCCTGCCTAGAAGAAGGCTTTACTTGCCGCAATTAGAGTTGTTGATCCTTCGGATTCTAACCTTGTAGTCTTTAATCATGAGACTCATACACCTAGACTTCCAGCGTAATTAACTTTCATGATTAAGGTTGTTGTGCAAAGTAAGACCATCTATCGAACCATCATGGAAGAAGGAGATTCCATCAACATCATGTCACTTTATTGCTAGAAGGCCATTAACTCTCTTCAACTCAATCAATCACTAACTACTCTAAAGGCCTTTGATGGAAGAGGCTTCAAGCCTTATGGAATTTTGAGTTTGTTACAAATTGAATTTGGTGGAAAGACGGTGTTAGTAGAAGTCGAAGTTATTGACGAACTATTAGATTATAACCTTCTACTAGGTCATACATGGGTTTACGCTATGGCTGCTATCGTTTCGACTTATTTCAGAATGATATCTTTCCTTCACTGGGGGGAATAATGGCCATTGATCAGCTCAACTTCTTTGCTAATAATTATCAAGTTACTGGAAGCATCCCTCTTGTGGGAGAAACCCCACATCCATATTAGCATGTCAGGGTGGGATTTCTTAAGGATTCTTCCCTTATGGGAACCTTTTCTTTTCCTCCTCCTCTTCCTTATCCCCTTCTCGACAACTCGAACCTGGTTTCCTATGTCAACATGATATCTTCTTGTACTACTCCATCTGATCCTTGGATAGTACCAGATGCATCTAATATTGATACCTTTGGTGATTGCATGTCACTCAGTCTTATTGAGCTCAAATACAAATCCATCTATTCGACCTATTTGACACACTTTGATTTTTTCTCTTCGATCAATTGGGTTGATCATTCCTTAGATTATGGTACGTCTTCTGATCCTTTCTTCAATACATTCTCTACTGATGAAAGCATCATGGAGGTCATGATGTCAGATGATGCGTCGTGGGATGAGAATCATCATCGTTCCTCCTTGCCAGATTCTTCCGAGGATAATCTTAGTGATGTCTATTCACCCAATGTTGTTGAGATATCTGTGAATTTTGTATCTATCCACAATATCAATTCTGAGAAGAATTTGTCGAATATTGAAGAGACTATCCCTCTTGATATTTCGATCAAGCCCAGAATTGTTGAGAATGTACATATTGGTGTATCTTTCTCTCCCGATGAGATCAAGACCTATAAAGCCCTTTTCCAGGAATTTTGAGACGTTTTTTCCTGTTCATATGAAGAGATGCTAGGTATAGATCCAAACATTGTTGTACATGAAATTAGAACATATCCTGATGCTAAGTCAGTTCGGAAGTGCCTATGTCTGGTCCATCCTAAGAAGGCTGCTACTATTAAGGCTAAAGTTGAAAAACTTCTCTATGTTGGTTTCATCTACCCAATACCTCTAACTGATTGGGTGTCAAACATTGTTCCTGTCATGAAGAAACAAGGAACAATATGTGTGTGTGTCGATTACCAGGACATCAATCATGTTTGTCCTAAGGACAATTATCCTACTCTGTTTATCAACCAGATTGTTGATGATTGTGCTGGTAGTGAAGTATTTTCATTTATGGATGGTTTTTCCGGCTACAATCAGATCAACATTCTCCCATTGGACCAACATAAAACCACATTTATTTGTCCATGGGGTACATTTTCATATCGAAATCTCCCTTTCGGATTGAAAAATGTTAGGACAACTTTTCAGAGGGCAATGAATTATGCCTTCCATGACATTAAACACATTGTATAACCATATTTGGATGATCTACCCACCCAATTGAGACATCATGTGGTCCATCCCATGCATATCAGGTTATATTTCTATGTTGTCGACATTATCACATCAAGCTCAATCCGCACAAGTGCGTGTTTTGTGTGCAATCCGAAAAACTTCTTAGCTTCGTTGTGTCAAAGCAAGATATTCGTATTGATCCACTTAAATTCTAGGTGATCCTAGATCTTCCTGCTCCTTCCTCTCTTGTTCAACTACAATGACTCCAAGGGAAGGCTAACTTTCTACAGAGATTTGTTCCCAATTATGCCAAATTGACCAAAGGATTTACTCGATTGTTGAAGAAAGGGGTTCCCTTTCATTGGGATGACACTGCCCAAAAGGAATTTGATGCTTTGAAAGATGTTCTGGTTCAGGCATCATTGTTGTATCCCCCAGATTATCAACGCGATTACTTCTTGTACCTCATCGTTGCAGTTACTACCATCGCTATGGTATTGGTCCAAGAGGACGACGTAGGGAACGAACATCCCATTTATTATTTGAGTCAGAACTTAAATGATACCGAAATAAAATATACTCATGTCGAAAAGTTAGCTTTGGTGGTTGTCCAAGCTATCCAAAGGTTTCGCCACTATATTCTGCTTCGTAAGAACAACGTAAACTTTGAAACGGGAACTGATACTGTTACCCGTTTTGTAGAGATAGCAAAAAAGTGACCCGATTTTGAAAATGGGTGATGCAGAACACACATGTTTTTTTAAAAGCATAGTTTTTGGCACTATAATTTTTTTTATGTACATTGCATTTTAGAATGGTAGTGATTTTGGTGTTGATTTTAAAAAGTGGTAATTCTACACCATGCCCTTTCGTTAAAAAGTTTTTTTTTTTTTTATTAATGTGTGAAATGTAAATAACTATTTTGTAAATTGAACAATTTTGGAAGTGGTCTTCTTCTTCATATCTTATTGTTTTTATTTTTTATTTTTATTTTTTTTGTAGTGAAGTTTTTATCGTTTTGCATATTTAAAGAAGAAGGTCGATATTTTGCATTTTAGATATTCTACATATTTATACATCGTTAATTAAATTTTCAATCCACATGACATAATTATCTCTAAAAAATATATAAAAAAGACAGAAATAAAAAATAAAAAATGTTAAAAAAAAATTAGCTCATAAACCATAAAAGAATTTGGAAAAAATAAAATAAAATTATATATATATATATATAAGTAAAAATAGAGAAATTAAAAAAAAACATTAGCAAAAACTGGGAAAAAAAAATTAGCGAAAAAAAATTAAAAAAACTAATAAAATTAATATTAAAAAAAAAACAAAAATAAACTCAAATTATAAATAAAAAACTAAAAAACTAAAAAAATATGAAAATTATTTAAAAAAACCAAAAAAATATGAAAATATTAAAAAAACCAAAAAAAATTTAAAATTTAATTTTTTTTTAATTAAAAAATATTATTATTACTATTTTTTTTAACTATATATATATATATATATATATATATATTTTTAAAATCATTAATTTTTATTTTTAAAGAATTTCATATTTTAATTTAAAATTTTGAAATTTTAAAAATCATTTAAAAAAAAATAAAAAATTTAAATGTTTTATTATTGTAATTTAAAATTTAAAAATTAAAAAAAAATCATTTAAAAAAAAAATAAATTGTTAAATGTTTTTTATTGTTTTTTTTTAATTAAAAAAAAAAAATTGCACGACCCACCGCTCCCCTGCCGCCCGTGGTGGCACGGCCGTGGGCAGAGGGCCTGCGTGCAGTACCCTCCGCCCACGGCCGTGCCACCACGGGCGGCGGAGGAGCGGTGGGCCGTGCAATTTTTTTTTTTTAAATGATAAAATATTTTATGCGATTATTTAGAAATGTTGAAATTTTACTTTTAAAAAAAAAGTGTTTTCCCAGCGTTAACACTTTTCGTATTGAGGGTGTTTTCTAGACAATTTTTGCACAAAAAGTTTGTTTTCACCACCATTTTTAAAACATGTTGAAAATTTACCCAAGAAAAAAAAAGGTGTTATTCCAATATCAACACTTTTCGTTTTTAGCACTGCTTTTGATGTTTTTTCAAGGTTTTTTGGCCAGAGTTCCCGTTTTGAGTTTATAGTTCCCGTTTCAAAGTTTACATTATTTAAGACTATGGTTGTTTCTGATTGCAACTCCATGACGTACATCTTGTCATGACAATTACCGGGGGGAAAGCATTCCAAATGGATTATCATCCTCCAAGAGTTTGATTTGGAGTTCATAAAATCCAAATCCAAGAAATCCTTAGTCTCTCTCAAACTAATCTGCGACCTTCCCACTTCCGAAACTGAAAAGACATCTGAAGATTCTATTCCAGACGAGTCATTGTTCATGATAGATTCACCTGATCCGTGTTATGGAGACATCATCATATATCTCCAGACCCAGTATTTTCGGCCTGATACCTCTTACTCTAACCAACGACATATTCGATACTAGGATAAAAATTATGTTATAATTGGTGACACCCTTTATCGTCGTGGTATTGATACGTTTTTTGACAGTGCCTCACTCATTAGGAGGTCGAGAAAGCTCTAAACGAATGGCATACTAGGTCATGTGGTGGACATATGTCTGGTTATGCCACCACACACAAGATTTTGTGTTGGCTACTTTTGAACTACTATGTTTCGCATTTGTATCCTCACGGTCCAAAAGTGCCATGCCTGCTAGATATATGATCGTAAAACCCGTGCTCCACCAGCTCCTTTACACCCTGTTATCACCGTTGTACCTTTCACGAAATGGGGCATTGACTTTATGACATGTAACCCTCACTTGGTCGGGGGGCATGGCTACATCATTGTGGCAATAAACTATTTTACCAAGTGTGCTGAGGCGATGCCTACATATAATAACACCAACGAAACCACTACTCTCTTTCTCTTCAATCACGTCATTGCAAGGTTTGGTGTAAGACATGCTATAGTGAAAAACCATAGGAAGCATTTCTATAATCACATGATGTCTGAGCTAACTGCCAAGTTGGGCCTTCACCATGAAAGCTCAACTCCCTACTACCCACAGGCGAATGGGAAAGTTGAAGCAATCAACAAAGTATTGAAAATTATGCTTCAACACATGATAGGGATCCACAAATTAGATTGGAATATTATCCTTTATGTATCCTTATGGGCATATCGAACATCTGTTCAGATTACTACTGCATTCACATTGCTTCAATTGGCATATGGCATGGAAGCAATCCTTCCTATCGAGTGCGAAATTCCATCTCTGAAACTTGTTGTCGAACTCCTTCATGCCACTTTCGTAGAAGAAGAGTGTCTCTTACATCTGATGCGCTTAGATGAAACCCAACGTAATGGCCAATGAGGCCCACAAGAAACACATTAAGGCACAATATGATAAGAATGTTAAGCCTCGTGCCTTCTCGGAAGGTGACCTTGTCCTGTTATATGATCAGGAGTTTGATAAGTTAGGTTCTAGGAAGTTCAAGCCAATGTGGCTAGGCCTGTACATTGTTAAACATGTTCTTGCTAAAGGGGCCTATGAGCTTATTGATTTTGATGGAGTTCCGTTGGCGCAACCCAGAAATGGGTTGTACCTCAAAAAATACTATGCTTAAGTCATTTTTGCATAGTTCACTATGTACATATTGTTTATAGGCATGTTGAGTGTGTTTGCAGTGTGTTCCCTTCAGAGTTTCCTACCATCTTTGTTAATCTTGCTTTACATTTGGTTTATAGATGTCAACGTCCCTTCAACCATATGTTGGTTATGCTAATGGCGCTAGTCATAATACTTGGAATCTTTCCTCCGCAACGTGGGCTATATATGCTCCAAGTGGTGAGTTAGTGAGTTTACAAGGAATTTGTATCAGTCGCTCTACCAATAACATCGCTAAGTATAGTGCAATGATCGAGCTATTGTCTATTGCTACTTCTCATGGTATTCGCCGTATAGTTGTCAAAATTGACTCACAACTTGTAGTACTACACTTGACTAATGTCTATTCAGTTAGAATTCCAACTATGCTTCGTATATTTTTAAGGGTTCGCCTTATGGAAAGACATTTTGATTATATCCAATATCAACACATTCCTAGAAGTCTAAACACATTGATATATGCATTGGAAAATCATGTTTTAGACAGACATTTGCGACATATGTAAATTCAATTCAATTCACATCACATACATTGAACAAGATAATAGAACACATAAGAAACACCAATAGGTAGATAGTTGTATATATATAAAAGTTTGGTTTTACAAAATATGTGCCTGAGACACATATGGCCACACAACCTATCATATCAAAAATACATGTAGTCAAAATATGGCTCTATAGCCTCCTAGTAGACTAATCCTGATGGTTCTCATGGTAACAAACAATTGCACAAGCTACTTTTCACAGTAGTTGACTAATACGCTCAGGCAACCCGATAGTATGGCGTTGCACTCTCATAGGGATTTGATTAACCCTAGTCTCTGGTATGCTCGAGGTTAGTCACTTGACATATCGCTCAAACTCTGCAAGAGTCTTAGCCACATTGAGATCTTGTAATACCTCCCATGGCCCTGCAACAACTTGTACTCCAACCTGTGCCTGTTGTGGGTCTCTGGCAAGCTGAAGATAAGACAAACCCATTGGTCGAACGAGTCCAATTTCTGCATATTAAAATCGATAGTTAATCTCGGATACATGAAAAATACCAAAAAATGGTAGAACTAAAAAAAAAACAATCAAAATGATCTTGTTTTACCTATGTCACTCCATTGCTCGCCTTTAGGTAGCACGATCTCTAGATCTTCACGGTAGTCCATCCCGACATATGGATAGTCTTCAACCATAATGAGTTGCATACACAACCATCGAAAGAAGACATGTGTGAAACTCATGGAAGACGAACCTGCATGTCTAGACATGAGGTCTACCCATCGCCTCATCTATGGAGCTCTATAATACCCCTAATAAAAATAATAATAATAATACTAATATTAAATAAAATTTTATAATATTAAAATATAAGTAAATAAATAATAAACAATAAAGGAAAGATAATAGGTAATAAATAAATAAATAATAATAAATAAATAATAAGTAATGAAGAGAATATAATAATAATAAATAAATAAAATAGTAAATAATAAATTGAAGTTTTAAATAGCTATATATTAAACTAAACTATTAAAATAGTAAGAATAAGTAAAATTAACAAAAAGTAAAAAATAAATAAAATAAGAAAGAGTTAAATTAAGAGAAATATTAAATTAAGTAAAACTTAAAATAAAGAAATAAAGTTGCATGTTAATACATGGAATGTGTGCAGACCCCTTTCAATTTTTTGGTTTATTTAATGAATTATGAGGAGGATGAGATTCGTCCATTCTTTCATCCATTCTCTTGGGAGAAAAATGTTGTGAGACAAAGGATTCATTGACAGTAGTACGTTGATTGAGAGCTCGGAAGTGACGAGTTGTAGAAAGATTATATGCAGTTTAGCATATGGTCATACATGTGATAATACCCCATACAAAATATTCAACATCTAGTTATCTCATGAACCTTTATCTCATAAACCTTTGAGATATTATATAAAGTTATATTATTAGATTTTATACTCTAAAATTTTATAACTCCTATAATAAGTGTTCCAGATAATAAATACATCAACGATTTACAAAGTTGCTTGGTTTCCTCTTTAATGCATAGGTGTCATCTAACGTATTTTGGTGGTTTCTCCCTAGGTACATATTTTATTTGTCTACACCTACAACCATCGTTGCTTGTGCATTGTGATTTAATCTAATGTTTACAATAACTTATTCCAATCTTATACCATGTTTTTTTTTTTATTGATCATGGTTCTATGAAACTTAGGCAGAGGCCACAAATATTTTCCGTCAAAAAATTCATTAAAGCAATTTTGCGGGTGTTGGAGGGACTAAGGATGTTGGCGGAGTAAAAAAGAAGGGATGGTCAGAGGAAGTAGGTCAAAGGATTGGAGTTAAGTGTTGTGTTGAATTCTTCATCTCTAGAAAAGATAAAAGGTTGGAGGGCTTAGGGGATGTTGGTTGGAAGGTGGGTGATGGGGGGCCATCAAGAAGGTTGGCCGAATTTCAGACCCTGTCTGGCCGAGTGATCGAGGTTTGCGGATAACCCAAACCTTATTTGATAAATTACGAAAAGGAAAGGAAAATACTCTGAGGTTGAGAAAGAAGCAAATTTCACTGATCAAATAAACTCTAACATGTTCCATGCATTATCGTTGTCTTTTATGTTAATCTCCAAATTTATTAAGTCAACCTTCAAGGCTATGTCAACAAAATTTTAACATAAAATATCTCAAATATCAAATTTGTTGCTAAATATTTTTCCTTTAAACATCAAATCTATTTGAAGTCTATATATATTTAGAAAATAAAAAGAAAAAGAAAAAAAAAACCATCACAAAAAGGTGAACTATGTGAGGCGAATTCTTCAATTAATAAACCCTGATGCTTACTTACATGGAAGAAAAACGAAAATCGATTAATTATTTTTGGCATAGAGTAAAATGCAATGAGATTAATATATAATAACAAATGTGTTGACATACATTGATTTTTGAATTTAACTGAAATTTCAATTAATTATGGTATTTAAAAAAAGGTTAGATTTGAATTATAATTTAGTGAGAAAAATTATAAAGCCATGGCGTATTTATATTGTGTTAAATTTTGAATATTATTTTGTTGCTTGTGTTTAAGTGAATTGTAATATTTTATTAGGGTATATATATTGGTGTTTAATTGATATATATAGAGATTGGATGTATAGGTTTATTTTAAAAGAATATAATATTAATGGAATATTTATTTAGGTTGAATTATATTTACTTTAGTTGTTATGATAATGATGTTTTTATTTATTTTATGATAATGATGATGTTTTTACGTATTTAGTTATTAAGTTAATGATGTTAGATGTTTTTGATGAATATGATATGCTTTTATGATGTTATGATATGAGGTATATTGACATGTGGTTCATTTATTATGTGATGATATGTCTTTGATGTTGATATGTTGATGTTATAAATTAGGAGGATATTATGATGTGAAGCATGTGGTAATTATATGTAGATTTATGACATGCAAAATTTTGTGATAACAATGATGTTATGTTCTCATGATGACATGCAAAAGTTGGCATGTGGGTTATCTTATATGATGTTATAATTATAACTAATGCATTGAATGCATGTTGAGATGTGGTGATTGATAGGAAATCCACAAATGGGTCGAGAGGGTCGGTTTATTTGATGATATCATGGGAGCCCATACATGCGATGGAGAATATGAAACACCATATGGGTCGGGGTCATACTCAATAAACATTACATATGTCAATGATTTCTTTGTCTTGTATAGCTCTTGATGGATCGCTCTTGAGGGGATATGGGACCATCTTGAGGAGGCCAAGTGTCTGATAATGGATTGGGATGCTAAAGTCTAGTGATGGTATAAGGACTTCGATGCTTAGGGCTGTGCACCTGAGTGAGTGTGGAGGGAGTGGGCCAGCCTTTCGAGATGCCTAGAGTACTACTACATAGAGTACTTAGTCGGGTGTCTGCCTTGGGGCAGATGAGGTCTTAACCGGACGTGAGCATTGGGGCCAACCTTGGGCTATGGTACAAACTGATGAGGCTTTATGCCTTGTTTCGAAAGTTGGAAAAACAAACATAGATTCCTTGGGATTTCCATGGTGATGTGAAAACTTTCGATGTCTGCTGGTTATATTAGTTTAGCAGAGGGTGTAATGCAATGTAAAGTAATAAATAACTAAATAAAATAAAATGTTAAATGATTCAACTTAACTTCGGGACGAAGTTCCTTAAAGAGGGAGAGTATGTAATGCCCCTAATAATAATAATAATAATAATAATAAATAAATAAAATAAAATAATATTAAAATATAAGTAAATAAACAATGTCCGCTTGGGGTAGCTCAATTGGCAATGACCGTGGAAATGAAGTCTCACTAAACCAGAAGTCTTGAGTTCAAATCTTGTGCTATCCCCTCGATCGGAATGAGAAGTTGAACATGATGAAGATGTAGTCCTACCAAGCTTATATATATATATATAAACAATAGAGAAAATATAATAATATTAAATCTAAGACTTTTGTGATCCATTATGTAAATAAATGTCTTTAAGATTAATCAAATCAATGATGTGATTAATCCGAAAGACATTTATTTAAGATAATAATAATAAATAAATAGTAAATAATAAAGAAAAAATAAAAATAGTAAATAGTAAATAAATAATAAAGAAAGAATAAAAATAGTAAATAAATAATAAATAATGAAGAGAATTTAATAATAATAATAAATAAATAAAATAGTAAATAATAAAGTGGAGTTCTAAATAACTATATATAAAAGTAAACTAAAAATAGTAAGAATAAGTAAAGTTAACAAAAAGTAAAAATAAATAAATTAAGAAAGAGTTAAATTAAAAGAAATATTAAATTAAGTAAAACTTAAAATAAAAAAATGAAAGTTGCATGTTGACACATGGAATGTGTGCATGTAGACCTATTTCCATTATTTGGTCTATTTTATGGATGATGAGGAGGATGAAATTCATCCATTCCTTCATCCATTCTCTTGGGAGAAAAGTGTTGCGAGACAAAGGAATCCTTAGCAGTAGTACATTAATTCCGGGCTCGGGGGTGGCCAACTATAGAAAGATTATATGCAACTGAGCTTACGATTTGATGGAGAGCCATTCCCAAAGCTTTGTTGCGGTTAGAGGGATTCAAATAACGTTCAACGCTGGAATCACAAGTAAGGAATATCATTGCTATAAGTAAGTTGTCTCTGCTCATATTTTTCAAAATTCTATGCTAATTCGTTGAATAGTTGTGTGTTGATTATAAATCACACAATTGATCTAATTAATTTCATATTTTAATTTTGGGGTTGTTACAAGATCTGGGATCCAAAAGCTTGAGTGAGATAGGTTGTGGATGGAGTAATGGAATCCTATTCAAAGCGAATGAGATCAAAATTGAACCATACCTGAAGTTTTTCAATCACCCATATTTTTCCTTGGTGAGTTGTTCCTTCATGTTTGCTAACACCCCTTCGCTCCAGTTGAACATTGACGAGTCTATGCACTCTAATGTGCATTGCATTTGGGACCTATTAGCCAAATACATGGTAGCTTTGTCGGCCAATCTACAAATAATGAAAAGGATTGTCCTAAGAGGAAAATGTATCACATCCTTTATCTTGATTTTCCCATCTTTTGTTGGTTGGGATCGAGGTCTACAATGTGCAAAAATGTAGTCCTTAACAGTGTCTCTACTCCTTCTTAAACCATATAACGTGATTGGAGCACCTCTCCTTAATAAACCTACCAAGAAATAAATGTCTTCCTCCTATATGTTGAGCATATGTGCTCCAAGACTAAAGGGTTGTGCCTGCACATCCCATACCCTGACAAGATACTCTGATAGTTTCATATGTTCCCTCATCCCAGGAAGCTAAAAGAACTTGAGAAGCCCATATTTTCTTAATGCCTGGATGGTTTTTGGATCATTGGCAACATCCATGTCTTGATCTTCATGTTATATTTCTCACAAAATTAAAGCCATTTTGTTCTGATGGATACCTGAAACATGATAAGAAAAATCATTAGAATAAATCCCATACAAAAATTTGGGAGAAATTTGAGTGAAGGGAACAAAAAAAAAATTCAAATGTGCCCAAGGTGTTATCCTCTACAATTTCCTAGGTTGAGGAGGGGATCGAAATAGGTAACCTTGAACCACTTTTAGCTTAGTAGCTATCCATATTGAGCCAGAGAGGGATCTCTCAAAGGATTTGTCAATGAATATATGCAAAGAGATAGGTTTTAGGCTAGATATATAAGTTTGTTTTGAGTTCTTGTGAATTTATGTTTTTAGGTTTGCTGGACTAGGGTTTAGAGCTGGTAATTAGGTCTAGGCTTCAAGTATGCAGAGAAAAGTATAAATAGGAGCTAGATATTAGTGTGTTATGGTGCATTTGGAGTGTTTTTCAATGTAGTATATATTTGTGGGCTTAAAATAAACTAGTGAGCATGTGAAAGCATGAATTCATTAGCTTTAGAAGAAAGGAAACACAAGTATGAATTCCACATAAATAGAGCTTAAATTCAATATTCTTGTCTATATCACTGCAAGGAAATTCATAGGAAGAAGATAAAGCATGTAAAGAGAGATTATTTATCCTTTAGAAACCGATAGAAAGAGAAAACAAACACCATAAACTCACTGAACTAGAGTTCCTGAAATATAGCTACAACTGCTCCTGTATTAGCTGAAGAGAACATAAACATACAAGCCTTCTCCAAAAAAGTCCAACCCTTCTCTCTAAATGAGAAATGATACATATAGACTCAATTTAACCACTTCCCCACCTTCAGGAGTCAAATTCCTAGGTGGTGGAACTGTTTCCAAGATTCTCTCAACCAACAGGTGAGAGTGAGAAGGTCAAATACAAACACTTCTTTTAGACTTTGTTTTGGATTTTGCTTCCTTAATGAGGCCTAATAAACCATAAAAACAACCTATCATGTCTATTTATTCATGATTACATCATCTAACCTTGAAATAACTTCAATTACATCAAGAGTTTTGACTTTGACCAAGTCAAACTGAAAACTAGGAAATTACACAGTGAAATTTAAATGAAAAACATAGAAATTTGCAGAAGCGCAACACGAACTTTGAGCCCACTTTAAAGGTGCCTTCATGAAGTCAAAATTTGGATCTGAGAGAACGGTCAATTAGACTTTCCTGACTAGTTTCTAGAACACCTTTAATTTTTGAAAATGACCCCTGGGAAGGCCTTCAAAAACTCATTCTCCCAAGGTGTCTCCAAAAGCGCAACGCCTGTCAAAAAGAGGGGCAGGATGTTGATTTTTTTACCCCTTTTTCTCCTTTTTCTCAAAATTTGGGCCATTTCTAAAAAATCTAATGAAATGGGTTTTCAGGGGAGGCCATGATATTTCCATAACTGCAAACCACTTTTCATTTGGAGGCCTGAGGAAAAAGCGCAGTGCCTCTGTGACTAGCCAATTTTCTGAATTTGGCACCAAAATTCTCAAAAAACAAAAAATGCTTAGAAAACCTTCAAAATTGGTCATGAAGTGAAAAATGAGGTATGTCATGCCCTCATGGATGCTTCAACAAGCATCTCCAAGTTATCCCTCTCATTTTTGTCCTTTAGGGTTTCCTTTAGCTTGTTTTTCAACTGCTTGAGCTTGATGTTGCAAATCATGTTTCTGGTTTGATAATGATGGGCCATGTGCCTCAATAGCTGATTATCCCTGTTGGATTTGTCAAGAAGTTGTTCTAAGTGGTCATTGACCTTACTTAGCCAATACTCTCTATCTTCATTGATCTCCAAGGCAATTTTGTCCTCCATGTCTAGGTCTTCATCTAGCAGATTATGTCATTTCTCCTCCTTCAATGCCTTTTTAAGTCCCTTGGTCCTTGGCCTCTTTTTCCTAACTTGTTTTTCAGTTTCCTCATGTTCACTAGGCTCCAACACTACTTTTCCTTTGCCTCCTTGCTGCAACACCTTAGATTTCTCTTTCTCCATGATGAGTTGTCTAGCCTTAAGCTGAATGTTTTCTGTAGGAATTTACAGGGTAAGTTCCTCAGAAAGAATACCAAAAGGACACCGCTCACAACCAGATCACAGATCAATACACCAGTATTTTTGACGTGGTTAAAACCCTCAAAGTGCAAGGAGGGAAACAGTCCACGGCCTGTCCCAACGTGGGTACTACAGGAAATTTATTAATCAAAGAATGAAAATTTACATAAGCTTCTGTCATGCACGTATTACACAAACAATGACCCTCCATGCGCTTTAAATAGAACTCATGGACCAATCGGGTGTCAAGCCACGGATCAAGTGTCGGTAATACCGAGGTGAGAGTGAACCGTCGGATCACTACATATCGTGACCGTCGGATTGTAAGTTACAAAATGTACAACGGTAAAGAAACACACTTTACCTAACTCTAACCTAACTCTATACTAGACCAAGTTGAACTTAACTATATCCTATGTGTCAGAATATCCTAACATCCCCCCTTAAGAACAACTTGGGATAGGATTGAAGGATTTACAAATATGACACAATAGGAGAAGGAAGGAGGCACTAGAGCCTATCCCCCCTTAGTGACAACTTCCTGAACTCCAAGCATATATCGAAGTTTAGTGAACTTCGCCTCTGTGAGAGCCTTTGTGAAGATGTCTGCAACCTGATCATCTGTTGGACAATATTGCACTTCAAGAACATGGTCATGAATGAGCTTTCTGATGAAGTGCATGTGTAGTTCAATGTGTTTGCTGCGCTGATGCTGGACTGGATCTTTGCATAGCTGAATGGCACTTTGATTATCACACCAAAGTGTGGTTGGATGCTGCTGCTCAAAGCCAAACTCTGATAGGATCTGACGAAGCCACAAGGCTTCCTTACTAGCTTCCATGGCACCACGATACTCTGCTTCTGCTGACGAAAGAGAAATGGCAGCCTGTTTCTTACAAGCCCATGTAATAGGTCCTGAACCAAGAGTGAAGACATAACCGACAGTAGACTTCCGATCATCAGGGTCACCAACCCAATCAGAATCAGTGAAACCAACTAACAGAGGAGCTGCTTTGGCACTGTAATGAATCCCAAACTGTACTGTACCTCGAACATAACGAAGTATTCTTTTAGCTGCTTTCCAATGACTTTCACGGGGGTTTTGCATAAAACGAGCAACAAGGCCAACAACAAAGGAAAGATCAGGACGAGTATGGGTTAAATACAAGAGTTTTCCGACAAGTTGACGGTATAAGGTAGCATCAACTTCAGGAGAAGTACAAGAGACTGAAAGTTTGACTCCAGACTGAAAGGGAGAAGGGGCTGGCTTACAGTCTTCCATGTGAAAATGACGAAGAATATCACAAGCATACTTGGACTGGGAAAGGAAAATACCCTCCTGGGATTGCAAGACTTGAAGACCGAGAAAATAGTGTAAGTGTCCTAAGTCTGTCATTTCAAATTTCTTTTTAAGGCTGGACTTCACATGGTTTATAAGGTTGGGATCACTACCAGTAAGAATAAGATCATCAACATAAAGAACAAGGATGATAAGAGAGTTGCCCACTTTCTTGGTGTAGACAGTATTGTCAGAATGACACCTAGAAAAGCCAGATTCTAAAAGAAAGCTATCCATTTTGGCATACCAAGCCCGAGGAGCTTGCTTGATGCCATAAAGGGATTTCTTAAGTCGACAAACAAGGCTGGAGTCTGTTTGTATGAAGCCAATGGGTTGTTCCATATAGATTTCTTCCTGCAAGTCCCCATGCAAGAAGGCAGATTTAACATCCATCTGATGGACTTCCCATTTTAAAGAGGCAGCAAGGGAAAGAACAAGGCGGATAGAGTTCATTTTGGCAACAGGGGAGAAGGTTTCAGTGTAGTCAATGCCTTCAACCTGTGAAAAGCCCTTAGCAACGAGACGAGCTTTATGTTTATCAACTTTCCCATCTGGTCCATACTTGGTTCTGTAAACCCATTTACATCTAACAAGTTTGCGTCCCTTTGGTAGAGGAACAAGATCCCATGTATCATTTGTCATCAATGAATGATATTCTTCATTCATAGCTGCTTCCCAATGTGGATGGCCTGAAGCTTCTGCAAAAGTGTCAGGATCATGATTTACTGGAGCTTGAGCCAGTAAAGAAGAGGCTCTTTCAAACTGAGAACGTGTACGTCGCTGATCTGTAGGATCACCGGCAAGATCACCTGCTGCATCCCGAGTAGCACGGACCCATCTTGGAAGTTGAGGATCCTGAGAAGGTGGGGGAGGATTATCATCCTCGCTTTCATCATCTGAAGAAGAAATGTTTTCAAAAGTAGAAGAGATAGGAAGAGGTGGCACATCCGCCGGACTAGGCTCGCAGGCCGATTTATTTTCATCAAATTTTACATCTCTTCTAATGATAACATTTTTGGACTTAAATGGAATAAGTCTATAACCTTTTACATCTTCAGAATATCCAACAAAAGTACATTTCTCACTCTTAGGTTCTAAAGCTTTATGCTTTTCATCTGGAATATGGGCCCATGCTTCACTTCCAAACACACGAAAGTGACTTACATCTGGTTTAATGGAACTCCAAGCTTCTTTTGGAGTGATATTCTCTAGAACCTTAGTAGGAGTGCGATTGATTATATAATTTGCACAATTAATTGCTTCGGCCCAAAAACTAAGACTGAGTCCTTTAGATTGCAGCATACAATTAGCCATTTCCTTTAAGGTGCGATTTTTCCTTTCAGCTACACCATTTTGTTGTGGAGTGTATGGAACAGTATGTTGCATTTGAATTCCATTTTCGGTGCAAAAGTTGATGAATGTGTTTTTAACATATTCTCCACCATTATCAGTTCTTAGCTTAAGAATTTGATGTCCAGATTGTTTTTCAACAAAGGCTTTGAAGGCCAAAAAAGTGTTAAATACTTCGCTCTTGAGTTTTAAGAAGTATACCCAAGTGCGTCTGGAGAAATCATCAATGAAAGTTAAGAAGTACTTGCAGCCAGAGAATGAAGCAACAGGAAGAGGACCACATAAATCACTGTGCACAAGCTGTAAAGGGGCTGAGGCGTGCCAAGAGGCACGTTTGTCAAAACTGTCCCGATGATGTTTTCCGAGTACACATCCGGAACAAACACCATCTCTGCAAGATACCATAGGAAGACCTGTCACCATATTTTCTTTACATAGATGCTGAAGGGAGCGATAGTTTAAGTGACCAAATCGCTCATGCCAAAGTTTGCTCACTTCATCATTATGAGCAACAAATACTGAGGGAAGATTTGATGACCCAAAGTTGTGAAACTTATACAACCTTTTGGAATCATCAGCAAGACCAGTAGCTAGAATCTGTTTAGGATCTTTTAGATCCTTGATTACAACATCATGAGGTGAAAATTCAACAATTTTACCTTCACCTGAATGAGTTATCTGATAGACAGATAGAAGGTTGCAGGATAAGGTTGGAACACATAATACATCATTAAACTGACCATTGTCTAGATGAACAGTTCCAGTCCCTACAACATTAAGAGATCTATCATCACCAATATATATATTTTTGGTGTTACAATCATTTAAAGAAGAAAACATGGCTTGGTTTTTGGCCATGTGATAAGAGGCTCCAGAATCAATGAGCCACTCATGAGAATGAGAAGAAGAAGAAGATACATTTAATGCATAACCAGACTGAGATGATTGACAACGACATGCAGAAAGTGCCATTCCGGAAGTTGAAGTTGAAGTAGGCTCCACATGGATGTTATGTTTCTTCATTGCGGCTTCCAAGGCTTCCATCTTCTTAAAGCATTTAGATTCTAAGTGGCCATCTCGATTACAAAAGTTACAATGTCTATCAGTCTTCTTCCATTTGTTTTTATTGGTCTTATCATTTTGCTGAAATGATCTTTCATTTTGAGGCTGAGATGGTTTAGGACCATTCTTTTGAGGATATGACTTCTTAGGATTCTTTGAATTTGGTTGCTGCTGGGCGGCTAACGCTTTCGTGGAAGAGTTTCCAAGATTAAGAAGACCAAGGTGTAAGAGTTTTTCTTGTTCTCTTATTAAGGAATCACAAAAGGAGTCAAAGGAAGGGGCCTTGTAGTCTTTTCCTTGACAAATGAAAGCTTCCCTTGTAGAATGGAAAGTGGAAACAAATACAGAGTAGGCTGGTCCCAACTTAGTAAGGATGGAATAAATAAGGTTACCATCTTCTTTCTTAACTTTAACACCTTCCAAGAGATATCTAAGGGTCTTGAATTTGGACAAGAAATCTTCAATGCAAGAAAAATTATTAGGATCCAAAGTAAGCAACTCATTTTCAAGTTGATGGGCTCTAATTTCATTTTTAATCCCAAAAACTTTAGCGAGTTTTTCTAATGCTTCATGAGGAGTCTCAAGTTCTGCAATGTGGAATCTAAGATCAGGAGAAATAGACATCCCTATCAAACCACGTGCTTGATCTTGTCTATTTTCCCATTTTGCAGCCTTGTCTTCATCTTTTGGTTTCTTCTCTTGGTCTGTGGCTATTCTGAAGAGACCTTTACTTCTAAGTAAATCTTCCATGTAGGCTACCCATTGGAAGTAGTTAGTGCTGTCAAGAATGACTTGGCATGGACTTTCCATTTTAAAAACAAAACTGAAGCTGAAGATGCTGAAAGTAAGTGTTCCAATGGATAGATCTCGAAAAAATAGGCGGTTTTAAAAAAACGGCTCTGAAAAAGGCTTCCGGATGAAGAAGTTATGGCTTTTTGAAAAAAAATTGTTGACGTTGCCGGCAAAGTGCGCGAATGTGCGGGAATGAAAAAAAATCCGCCCCCACAAAATGGAGACTTGAACCCAAGACCTCTACTCTCTTAAAATAGCTTTGAACCAATTGATCTATACAAAAAATTTGAGAGAGAGAGAGAGAGAGAGAGAGAGGGGGGGGGGGGCCTTGGTTTGCGTGCTTGCCTTCAGAAAGCTCTTTTTCCCTACAAAACACAAAACCCAACACGAATATGCAAAGAAAAACGAACCTTGCGGCTCGAAGTTAGCTTTAGCCAAAAAACTAGAAATTTTAAAAAAAATCTCAAAGTTAGCTTTAGCCGAAAAACTAAATATTTTTCTCAATGTTTCTGATTTTCCGAGATCACACTAAGGTGCAGGGAAAAGAGCATACGCATGAGAAAAATCCTTCCTTTCTGTTTCTGATTTGCCCAGATCGCACAGAGTCGCGGGGCAAAGAGCATACGCAGAAATGAAAGGTATAGATCCGGTTAAAAAAAAAGGGTAAATAAACTGAGACAGAAATAAGCAGAGAGAAAATAACAGTAAACTGCAAAAAACACTGTATACCTCCCGATCTGAAAAATGACGCAGCTAGGCTACCGGAAACCTTTTCGCGTGAAACGAAAGGGGTTCCTCACTGGAACAGATGCTCCGAACGCAACAGAGCAGTCCTCTCGGCCCGAAAGCAGTCAGAAACAACAGATCTAGGAAACGACAGCCGCATGCAGTTCTACCGGCTTCAGATTTGGATCACGAACGGACGCGGCCCTCAAATAGCTCTGATGCCATGTAGGAATTTACAGGGTAAGTTCCTCAGAAAGAATACCAAAAGGACACCGCTCACAACCAGATCACAGATCAATACACCAGTATTTTTGACGTGGTTAAAACCCTCAAAGTGCAAGGAGGGAAACAGTCCACGGCCTGTCCCAACGTGGGTACTACAGGCAATTTATTAATCAAAGAATGAAAATTTACATAAGCTTCTCTCATGCACGGATTACACGAACAATGACCCTCCATGCGCTTTAAATAGAACTCATGGACCAATCGGGTGTCAAGCCACAGATCAAGTGTCGGTAATACCGAGGTGAGAGTGAACCGTCGGATCACTACATATCGTGACCGTCGGATTGTAAGTTACAAAATGTACAACGGTAAAGAAACACACTTTACCTAACTCTAACCTAACTCTATACTAGACCAAGTTGAACTTAACTATATCCTATGTGTCGGAATATCCTAACATTTTCTTGCTCAAGGAAGGAAATGATGAAATGAGGGAGTTAGGGAAGGGAAATGATGGTAGGGGAATTTTGGGAGATAGATAGGGGTTGTAGGAAACTTAGGAAGTTTGAATGGAGTGTAATGAGAGAGAGAGAGAGATGAGTAGGAGAATTTGAAAAACAGTCTTGCTAGGAAATTGCCCAAAATGATAGGTATGAGCTAGGGTTTGTGTAAGGATGAGGCAATATGATGATTGATAAGTTATTTAGTGAATCAAAGGGTGTTTTAAACATGTACAGAGGTATGAGGTGGAATATTTACATGTTTTCAATATCAAAACTAACCAAACCATCAGTTACACAAGTGCTTGCAGCATAAAAATTTCACCTAAACCCTAGATGAAGAGAACATTCATCTTGCCAAAGGAAAAAGGTGATAAAAAGTATGATACTTACTTTTGAACAAGCTTAGAATAACAAGTATTAGGATTGCAAGCTCAAAATCAAAATTTGGGTGAGTTTGGATGAGTTTCAGGCTGCTCTGGCACAAGCGCAGCGCCGACCTCAGAAGCGCAACGCAGTCTCTAGAAGCGCAACGCCTGCAATTTTTGACCAATTTTGCCTAGAAAACCGTGTTTTTTTCACCAATGGATGGGAGAGCTCGATGAATAAAGGAAAATAGAAGGAAAATGAAATGAATTGGGGACCTTTTGGGTTTTTATAGGCAAGTATGATTCCCTTTCGAATAGAAATAGGCCCCACATACCTTTTCAAAAACTAAATTTTCACCTTTAAAACAGAGCCACTTTAGAGAGATGAAATCTAAGTTGCTTTTTACCTTTTGAACAGTGAGAGCCTTTCTTCTGGAACCTTTGAAATTGAAACCATGAAGAACTTATGAAAATTCATCAAACTTATGCCAAAAGTTGCTTGTCATGATTCATTTAATGTTGGATTTACACATGATGATGATGGACCTTGAAACCCTAATGACTTAATGAAGACATGAGACTGAATGGAATGTTAATGATGATGAATGATATAATGAAAACATCCTTTTTATTATGATTCCTTCTTCTGAGTGAGGTAGGCGACCAACATGTGTGATTTTTCCAAAAGAATGAAGACCTTCCTAGACAAACTAGCTAGTGACCAAATTTTACTCTTAAAACCTAGTGACATGATAAAATTTGACCTTGAGACTCCTGACAGACTTGGTAAAAGCATATTTGATCACTAGTGGAAGGCAGACAAGACTGACACTAACACAAGGCACCCTACTAAAGGGAAACAATGTGCTGCAATGCTCTCCACAGTTATATTTTTGTTGGCCCAACACACTTTTCAACATTGCTGGGGTGCGCTAGATCTAGGGCGCAAAATTAAAGCCCTAAATCACTTAAAAATTGAAAAAAAATGCATGAAATGAAAAACCGGAATGATGAAAAGAAAGAGGAAGGCAAGATCTCCTACCTCGAAGTGACGCCGCCAAAAATGATCCACCGGATTGGCCGCAATCAATTGCTGAAGATCGGGGGAAAAATGCACTCAAAGCTCACTCACCAAGAGGTAAAATGTGAAATGGTAAAAATGAAATTACTTTTTACCTATTTATGGTCATTTTTATGATTATATATCTATATATATATATATATATATATATATATATATATATATATAGATATATATATATATATATATATATGACCTAAATTTGACCTAATTTTACCATGTATCATATATTTTTAATATTTTGGTGATGTTTTGAGCAAGTTAACAGTTGTTTGAAGGAACTAATGACAATTTTGAGTTAAAAAATATCATTTTGACTATGGAGCACACTTTTATCATTTTTTCGGGCTTTGTAAACTCACGAAAAAGGAACCCCCTGGAGTCCTTTTTCAACTCTTTTCAAACTCCCTAAATATGAAAATATTTCCGAGCACTTGTGTTTTTGAACTCGTTAAAGTAAATTAAAAGACGTCTACTCAATATAAGTTTAACCCTTTTCCAGATTGAGATAGAATATTTACGAAAAAGGAATACCTTAGTCGAACATGGCTAATAGGTTCTCTTGAGGTATCGTTTTTTGCCTTTTTGGACTCAAGAGGCTATTTATGAAAAGGAACCTTTGGAGTTTTCTTTTTTCGCCTCTTTTTTAAACTCTCTAAACATGAAAATGGAGTCGATTTACACCTTCGATAGACTCGTAAAAGAATCAAACAACGTTGGAATTGTCGAACATGACGGGACTGAACCACTCCTTCTCAGGGTTCGTTAAAAATAATCAGAGGGATTCATCTGAAGGGTGAAATTATAAAACAAGTATACGATATTTTCCTCAAGCTTGTTAAAAAATAAAGAGGTGCTGACCAGAAATGGTTGGGGAAATTAGGAAAACAGGGTACTTGACCTATTAATGGTACTGAGTCACTCTTGAACATGACACTCTTTCACTTCATCTCTGTGACTATTACGTTGGGAAATATGTTTGCCTCTTTGGTTCATGACACTATATCAAAGCCTCCACATTCGGTTTTGGGTCAATGCTTCCAACTCCATTTTGTGTTACCAGTATGTTCAAGAGAAGTCTTTCAATTGATATCTCCTATGCTACTCTTAAGCCTTCATTCACGTCTATCATTCTTGAACTAGTTCCACATCAACATCATTTTGTCTCAAATATTGATACTTGTTTTGTGTTGTTGATGGGGGATACATCAAGGCCCTCCTGCAATGAGTCGCTTCTTGTCGACATCAACTCATTATCTATGAATTTGAATTAGAAACCCATTTTGGTATCTTGGAGTTTGCATACATCAATGGCAAGTTTCCTCGCTCTCGACGACAAGTTTTCATCAATGGCCTTCAACTGAAAGATTCTATGTGGTTTTCGACTTCAACTCATTCATTCACACCATATAGATTGTACTATGGTACCTTGAGAGCCATTAACATCATCAAAGGTTTATATCGCGTCTCTGAATGACTTACATCATTGGACGATAATCAGATGGTGTCTACCATGTTTTACTTCAACTTATTTATTCAAATGGTTAGACTCATACATTGGACGATCGAGTGAACGATAGAAGATCACATATCTAGTTTCATCCATTTGGGCTGCGATTTCAGGATTAATGCAAGATTACAAAGCATGATGGCCATGATCATGCAGGCAACAATTCAAGCATGGGTCCACTCTCTATCATCAATGGATGAGACTTCCTTATCATTATACATGTGATGTTAACTTATATGTTGAGCATGGGTATGCCTCCCTCAGCAAAGATGTCGCGATGAAAAATTATTGTAACAGATGATGATCTTGACCAATTGTTCTTGATTTGGACTTGTCACAAGGTAAAACACTTTAGTCATCGACTGTCATTTTGGACTTTGTAATTTAGGGGTAAATCTATTATAAGAAATTTTGTCACATATGGTTAATAGGCCTATAAATCAGATCAATCAACATCCATGAACATTCAGTCATCATCCCCTCACAAAGCACTAAGCATGGCCTTTCCAAAAAGTCCAAGTGTCTGGGATTAATTACTCAAAATCAATGTTTTTAGCTCCAAGGCACCCTGTCCCTTTAGCCACCTACATTAAACACTGGTTTCTCCCTTCTGCATGAGTGCTAGTCAGAACTAGTTGCTTCCTTCTGCAGGGGCACTGATTCTAGAAATCCAGGAAAATTAAAAAGAATTCCAAAGTTTCCTCTTCTAGAAGCTTCTAAGGGTTGTTTTAACTATTTACCATGGATAAGAAGTTTGAATCCTATCTGATCCTACCTTGGAGACTTCACCTCTTATCCCTTGAGCTCATCCTCCCATCATATGTGGATATCAAGCCCATAATGGTAAATCCTAAACTACCATCCTTTTCCTATAAATTTACTGCCATCCATAACATCAGGGTTGGATTTTGGAGATTGATTGTGCCCTTATGTTGCTGCCTTGAACCTAAAGGAGTCATCATCTTCATGCATTAGGGTTGATATTGAGGTGTGCTTTGTGACAAGGAAGGACAAGTAAACTTGGGGAGACATCTACAAGATCATCTACTATTTATTCTTGTAAATTCTCTCCTATTTCTATTAATACAAAGAGTATCTTGTTTTCCTATGTGTGTTGTATTATGTTTGCACTCATGTATTTTAATGACTTGCTGATTCATTAAATAGAGATGTTAGATTATTTTGATTTTTTTGTCATAGACACTTTTCTTGTTTTAGTCATGTGTACAGGTTCTAATTATAACATTTGGAGATTACAAGCGAGGAAGAAAGAGAAGACTGCTACAAATTTGAGGTAGGCTTTGTTCCTATATTCTAATCTTTCTTAGGAAAAATCTATGTTCTTTGTCTTTTGTTGTTCTAGACCAATCCACTAGGTCTAGGGAATTCACCTTTGTCCATAATCGTAAATTTTGCATAACAACATCCACAAATAATGTGGAAAGACACATTGACACATATGACATTGTGATAACACTTGGACAAGGTATGACTTGGCACTGATGACATGGAACTTCATAGTGATGTGTTAATGTCAAGCTTCTCTTTTTGTTGTTTTCTTTGTGTCTTCATGATATATGTTGCATGTGCTTCATCTTCATCCTCCAATATGTCGATTGATATGGAGTCTTTATGTGATCTTGATATTTAATCTTCTATTATTAGATAGTGTCCCTTCATCTTCTTGCTTGATGAATTCTTCATGGTTCTAGCGAGTCCAAAAGTGTCTTCTTGTATGATCTCCTTTGCATCCTCCTTAAACATCATCCTGTCATCTCAAGATACAAAAATTGCATATGGAATTCACTCATGAAAAGATGACATCAGTCTAGAAAACTCCTAGTCTATTTGATTCGCCACACATTGCACTGATTGAACTGGAACAAGGTATTAGGCTGAGGGGGAGGTTTAGGGATTGCACAATGAGTAGTTCCAGGAGGCAAGAGTGAAGCTCTAGGGACTGTGACTTCGCAATCCGCAGTATCTAAAGGTCAGAGAAGGAAGACTACACAATTGAGGGAGTTAAGGAGATAAAAATGAAGGATTTCTCACTGAAACTGCGCAGTGTGTAGTTTTGGGAGATATGAAGACACAAGAATACGTAGTTGGGAAACTCATTGAGATAGTGAGGAAGGATTTCTCACTATGATTGTGAAATGCGAAGTTTAGGGAGGCTAGTGGCTAAGGATTGCTTAGTTGAGCAAGTGAAGAAGGAAGATAGGAAGGGCTTACTCACTGTGATTGCACATTGCGCATTCCTAGGAGGCTAATGACTACGCATTTGGGCGAGTGATTTAGACAAAGAGGCTAGGTTTCTGACTAAAACAATGTAGTGCGTAGAAAGAGATTGACTAGAGAGGAAAATTATGTAGTTGATGAGGGAAAGAGGTTAAATGCGCACTACACAGTTCTTGGAGGTAGTGACTACAAAGTGCGCAGATCCAAGAGGGAGGAAAAGCTGATTGAGGCTTGAGAATATCCAATGCACAATTCAAGGAGGCAGACCAGAAGGGGGTTGATTGAGGAAGGGTAATCTTTGGAAAATGACTAAGTGTGGGACAAAAGAATAGAGAGATGAGACCATAACATGACTTGAACTTTTTCACACATTTATAGATGATCAACCGCTTGAAAATGAATCATTTACCACCCAAAATCGACATGTCATCATCGAAAAGACAACAAAATAACACTAACCTCTAAGTGCAACAATTAAGATACACTTTGTGACATAAGTAACGACACTAACGAAAGAATTATCAAGACTTAGGGAATGATTCTTATGTATGTATCTATGATAAATAGAACACATTGGTACAAGATAATACATCGTATCTTTCCTTCAAGAATGTACAAATGACTCCCTTTGACTATGGGCGACACTTCCCTAACCAAAAGATGAGACTTGAGAAAGTAAGAAAAAGTGAAAACAACACTTGCAAAGGCTAAACAAAGTGAAAGAGACACATGCCAGAGCAAAAATAAGGTGAAAATGACACATTTTAAAGTTAATGCAAGCAAAACTAACAATGGCAAAAGTGAAAGTGACACATGCGAAAAAAAAAGGTGCGCAAAAGTGATAGTTGCAAAAATTCATTGGAATAGTAGTACAATTGCAACCAAAGTGAGAGGGACTATCAAGTGATATTGCATAGTGACTATTGGAATTGGTCATGCAGTTCATTTTCCTTATGGACTGTGCAGTTGTTTTCAATAGTGATTGTGCAAGCCTCACCTTAGGAGATACACAATGCCTATCTAAGCTTGTGTAGAAAGGAGTGCATTCATGAATTCATCAAGGAGTGAGAATGTGTAAGAAAATGACTTTAAGACTTACAATCAAATAAGAATACTTAAATAATTATCAAACATCAACCAACCATGAAGTGACCATGGAATGATAGATCACAAGATCCCTAGTATGATCCAAAATTCAAGTGTAAGCACAATTTTGGAGGGTTTTTGTCACAACGACAATAATGCCTTTTTTGACATAAGGCACCACATGAATATTTTGGATTTTGAAGGGCATTTGGTTTTCCATAGCACCTTCCACCAGCAATTTGGCTCATCTAGAGGTTTTTCTACATTTAGGGCTATATATTCTAGCTTAGGGGTGTAGAAACTAGTTGATGAGACACTCTAGACCAACTCGTCTTCGCATTAGGTAATCATTATATGACTATTATTCAAAGAATTAAGTAGTCATTCAATTCCTTGATGAAATTCTCCTCAATTCCTAACTCCACGACATGTTTTCAACTTTGTCCCCAAATGGTAGTATTTTTTGGGTTGGCTATACGAACAAGCCTAGAAATGCATCTGTCCGAAGCGGGGTAGTCAAGTAATGGGGAAGAACATGATTGGATCCACTTCCTAGCTATGGGACCAATTATATTCTTACCTTTTCTCTGTTACCAACTTTCCATGCGAAGCCATTTCCTATCAAATATTAGGCTAGACCTGCCCTCCATATAGATAAGATATTTTCCCTTGGTTTATCTTCCCTCCCGATTCACTCCTCTAAGGGTCTTGGGGAAATGTATTTTTGAGTAATCACCATTATCCATTGATTCTAATATGTGATGAGTCTCCAGTTGCACTTTGTTTCCATTTATTTTGAGAACGCGAAAATATTTTTAAGGCCCCACCATCCAAGAAGCTTAGGGGTTGCTAATTTCTTCCATTCAACCCAAGGAAGGATACCCTTGTCTTGATTACCCAACCATAAGAATTTAAAACAAATCCTTCTGACCTTTTCTAGAATTGATTTCAGAGCCCTGGATAGGGAGATTCAATAGACTAGGATTGTTTGCAACTAATTTTATCAGCACAAGACGTCCAACACGAGGTAGCCATTTTAGGCTCCAACTTTTCAATATTTTCTAAAAATTTGCAATGAGCCATGCCTAATCTACTTTTATGTAGCAATTTGGTTTAAGGTAAAACCCTAAATATTTGAGTCATCTATCGAAGGGCTTTGGAGTAAATGGAATGTGTTAGGTGACCAATCTCATATCCTCCTCATCCATATTGTGGAAATATTATGAATCTTTTTTGTTATTTATGCACATTTGGTGGCTCTACCATAGAGTGATAGTATCTCCACAAGATTGACCACTTCTCTTTCAAAACCATTGTAGAAGATGAAAATATCATCTACAAATAAAAGGTGGGTGATGGAAATTTCCTTGGAAATATGAGTATCCTATAACTCTCCCCTTCTTTTTTCATATGATATGAGGTGGATCAATCCCTCCACCAAAAGGAAGAATAACAAGGGAGAAAGTGGACAACCCTATTTGAGACCTCTCTATGCACGAAAAAAGTTTGAAGTCGCTCCATTAATCATAATTGAACAAAGGACATCGTTTGTATACAACTCATGGTCTAGGAAATGAAGACTAGACTAAAACCAACATGAGTGAGGAGTCCAAGATATATCTAATTTACCCTATCATATGCTTTTGAAATATCAATTTTAAGGATAACCCCTTTAAGTTTAAGTGTGTTGATGCTATGCATACGTTCTTGAGCCACTATAATTGCCTCATGAATTTGTTTTCTTTCCAATAATTAAAATTGTTCATTAGAGATGGATTTGGATAGATTGGATTTTATTCTAATGGTAATCAAATTTGCAATCACCTTGTAAATAACATTGCACAACAAAATGGGTTTGAAATCATCAAAAAAATCTAAATCATCATTTTTAGGAATGAATGCAATTCAAGGCAGGAAGCAATTTTTATCCTTTTCTTGATTATTCTATGACCAAGAGTAGATCCTCCCCTATGATATCATATAGGCCCAAGAAGAATTCAATGGTCCAACCATCAAGCCCTAGACTCTTGTCCTTCTGAAATTTATGAAGGACAATTTTTAGCTCCTCGTTTGAAACCTCTTCATCAGGGCTTGACTCTTTTCTTCCTTGAAAAATATGGGAAAGAGCAATGTAGTTATGATTACCTTAGCTATATAGGTTTCTTCTAGCACTCTGAAAATATTCTAAAAATGGGACATTACGTTGGGATAGAGTCCCCTGAGGTAAAGTTTTGGTACTTACTTTTTGTATAATTGTAAAGTATCCTCGATTTGTGGAAGCAGAGCGCAAAGGTAATAAGAGTCAAGGGGCTTTAGTCCCTTAGGTTGTTAGAAGATAAGAAGTTTTGAGACCCGCCCATGGTCCATGGACCACGGTATTGTAAAAGAAAAGGATATATATAGAAGGGCCATAATGAGTCTAGGAGGTACTGATTGATAGAAGATCATTGTTTTGGGCAAGTAAGCAAAGGCAGGAAACTCTGTTTCCTGTACTTAGGCAAAGGGGAAGGCTCCTGCAGCTGAGTATGCAAAGACTTTCGTAACTCCACAGGCTAAGTGCGTGGGCCCCTACAGTTGAGTGCGTAGGGAAGAAGAGTCTATACTTGAAATAATACTTCTAATAAAGAAAATTTTTGATCCATAAATTGTGCATTTGTGTATCTGTATTTACTTTTGCAGCTTCTGTATTTTCGCTCTGTATCTGAAATTATATGAACGAATGATTATCTTATGCACAAAAGTGGTAGATTAGTCTGATTTATTGATGTTATTTTTGGCTTGATGGGCCCTGACCCAGGTTCAGTGTTAGGCAGCCAAGAAAATCCATACACTACTGGCCCTTTCGACATCAGTTTGCGGAGCGGGGAGCGAAATCTCACTCGAAGTAGTATGGGGGGATTCAGGAACCAAGTTTTCGCACCCTGAGATGGTTATGATGTCGGTGTTCTACCTTAATCCTTGCCTTCGCACAAATCGATAAGACTTTAGGGCTTATCGATGTATTTCCTCTTCCGTCTTTCAGAACCTCCGCAAAGGTATCCGACTATCCTTCACGTAATCCTAAACAATGATTCAGGCACTTACGCGTCTCTGTAACTAGGTTACTGTTTTGTTTCCCTAATTATCTTAGTGGTTAGCCAACTTTATCATGCAATTAAGATCACCCTCGCGTAAACATATATTATTACTTGCGTTCAAATAGCAGATAGAAACATATATATTTGTGCATCAATTTAACATTATAATGTAAACACAAAACTTAACATATCATAATTGTATGCAATAATCACAGACAAAAAAACATAGTGATTCCAAAATACTTCTCTTTATTTATGATTCAAGTTCCCAGTACAGACTATATCTGCCCTTCACACACAGCTGCAGGGGTCTGCGCACTCAGCTGTGGACTTCCACGCCTAGGCCTTTGCGCACTCAGCAGTAGAGCCTCTTCCTACGCTAAGACTCTCGCCCTTAGCTTACCCAACTTACTAGTGACTCATGACTTCCAACTTACTTACTATATTCCTCCCTTAGATATTCTAAGACTTCCCTTTTATACAATCCCATGGTCTGTGGACCATGGGTAGATCTCCAAAACCGACACAACTTATCTAGCCTAAGGGCATAAAACCCTTTTGACTTTAGACATCTTTGCGCTCTGCAACCACAAAATGCAGAGACTTTACATTTCTTTACACAAAATTTAGGCTTTCTGCCCCAAAACTTCGGTGTTTAACCCCAAAATTGACCCCCAGGGGACCCGTTCCCAACAAGTATAAATGTTTAAATACCTTCGTGAAGGTATATACGTTGTTTATGTGAATTACTGTAATTATTTGTGTCGGAAATATTAGGGTTCGCGAAGACAAAACTAAGCCCTAGAAGTCGCAGGAACCCATCACATAGACCTTTGGATGCAGAAACCTGGTTCTGTCATCCCCCAATACTGCTTCGGGTGAGACTGTAGCCTGCGCTATGTGGGTTGTTTCCGAAAGGGACAACAATTTAGTGTTTTGTTGGTTTGTGCATAGAACTTTGAACCTGGGAGAGCCCATCAAGCCAACAAATGGTTCCATTATCAGGACCAGGATCTATCTGAGGAATGTGTGTTAAGTGATTCCCCACTAAGAAAGAGATTGAAAAGTGGATAGATTGGAAATGGCACGCATTTTCAGCTCGGGAGAACAAGAATCTGCTTCTGTCGAAGGGAGAGTGGCTGAATAGATACCTATTCACAGGCGAACACGAGATATTCTTATGCTAGTTCCCCTACGATTTGCATGAGTGGTTGTCCAAATGTGTGGATAGTCAGGGTATGTGGAAGCTTGATGGCCCTATTGTGTGGACCCCAGAACTAGTGAAGCACTTGTAGGCTTCAGAAAAAATCCTTTGGGATGTTGACCACTAGATCGATAGAATTTTCTGGGAGGATTCATTACTGAGTTCATGATCAATACGTCCACTAGTTATAGTGAAGAAAAGCGCAAGTTTTTCAAGGGACTGAGAGATAAGTATAGGAAATCCCTGAAGACCTTGTTAAGATGTTATTGTGTGAAAAGCGGGCTATGCCTTTAAATTGATGTTTGGGACTACGCGAAGTAGGAGATCATTCAGAAGGGAAGTAGATTCAGGCTCTGAATATAGTCCACTGTTAGTATCATCTGATAGTGATGACAAAGGTAGTATTCTGAGGACCCTGTGAAGCACGCTGCAGATTGTAAGACAAGGTATCACAGGGATACCTCATCCATCCACTCCACCTCCAATTCTACCTCCGCCTCACACACCTACACCTTTGCCTCCACCCCCACCTCCATCATTCAACATGGAAAACACAATGAAGATGCCTATATTTAAGGGTCTAGGGACTGAAGACCCCGAACAATTTTGGTTTGTCGTGGATGTTGTATGGAAGGCACAACAAATCACTAATGACGATATGAAGAAATCACAACTAGTCACAACATTATAGAACAAAGCGTTGAGTTGGTATATCAAAATTTTCTCAGGTAAACCCAACACGACTATGCTAGAAACCCAACAAGCACTGAACAATGAGTTTAAGAAACCCAAATCACAAGCCCAATCGGTAACCAAATTTAAAGAGATTCAGTAGAGGGTAAACGAGTCTGCGTGGGACTTTGATCAATGATTGAAGTGTCTGATTCAACAGGCTAACATGAGAATTACAGATGATCAACATAGAGACTGGTACATTTCTTTGCTCCTACCTCATCTGAGATTACCACTGTCACAACAAAAAATAGGAACGCAAGCTGAAGCCTTGGAGATTTCCATGAGATTGGAGGCTTCAACTGTTCAGGATACAATGGGGTACAACAGATTCAGTCACAACTAGCCAACCTGCACATGGAGTTACAGAGCCTTAAGAAGGGAAAGGAAGTCCAACCCGAGGTGCGCGCAGAAGTTTGGTGCCTGAAATGTAAAGGCCATGGTCATGATAAGGACCACTACCCAGTCTATCAAAATTACCTTATTAGGGGAGGTCCTGTCCCCCTGAAGCTAGAAAACATCGTTGGGCTGAGCACAGGAGTAGCCTTATGGTGTGCTATCTGTCAAATATCTGGGAAGCACGCGACTGATAACTATCATCTCCTGCAAAATTTTGTGCAAACTCCGCAGCAGCTATTTTGCATTTTCTACAAATCGGTTGGGCATGATGAGCGCAATTGCCAAAGCTATGAATTGATGATGGAGTGGACCCCTACATATAGGATGCAGGCAGAAAATCGGCCTCAGGATCAGGGTGCGGGTGCAACATGTGGAGGATTCCAAGGCCAAGGAAGAGGATGAGGAGGAGGAGCTGGAAGGGGTCGCGGATAGGTTATTTCTTACAATTGTGGAGAGGTAGGTCATTTTTCATGCGACTATCAGAATCCGATGCACCCGTCTTGTTAGTATTGTCGACAATTTTATCATTTTATAGAAGATTTCCCCGTACTTATAGAAAATATGAAAGAAAAGAAAGCTCAAACACCTACGTAGAATATTCAAATGATGAGAGCAGAGCCTCGCAAAGAGGAGCCTATCGTCAATATCGTGATACGAAGCGGTATAGCCACAGGAGAAGATAAGGGGAAGCAGCCAAAGGTTGAAGGATGGGTATGAAAGGTTGTTGAGAAGGAAGTTGGGTTTTATCTAAGCGCCAGAAAGGAAACCTTTATGGAAGCTAAAAAGAGCTTCGCAGAAACCTCTACATCAGGAAGTCAGGAGAAGTCTGGCAGAAACAATAGTGCACAAGATGTAGACCCTTCATTGCTAGCAACATTTTTGAAGACTTGTATGAATATTTTACGGGATAGAAGGGCGATAGAAGGGCTACAAGAGCTGATTGATAATTGTACAGGTAATATTAAAACTCCTCCAGAACAATGCGCAATACGCAAAGTGGGCAAAAGAAAGAAGCTAACATGTTGCGAGATGAGACTGACTGCGAAAATTGGGTAGTACGAGATGGACCAAGTAATTCTCGACTTAGTATCTGATGCGAATGTTCTGCCGAAGAAAACATGGGAAAGAATGGGGAGTTCTACACTGTAATGGTCTCCTATCCAAATACGTATTTCAAATGAGCAAAATATCATTCATATGGGGCGCCTATATGGGGTCATGGTAGATATTGAAGGAGCAAGCACCCTAGCTGATTTTGAAGTGATCGAAATAGTTGACAATAGTAACCCTTACCCTGTGCTATTAGGCATTGATTGGGCCTTTGATATGGATGAAATTATTAATCTAAAAAAGCGCAGAATGACATTCGAAAGAAAGGAGCTCCAGGTTATTGTTCCATTGGATCCAACTGAAGGTGCACGATATATTGAGCCGGTCTGCAATTACAAGGAGGAGGATGATCTTGATCAGATTTATAAGATCACTATACGTGATGAGGACTGGATCAACCCTACAACAGATGGACGGATCGCATGGGATAGGGATAGTTCCTGCACTTCAGATTCTAATGAAGAGCTTGAGCATTGGCAGAATCGATTACATGAAGTCTCCTCGCTGCGCTGTAATATGTTGACAAAATCGCTTCGATGCATATCTACTGAGGTACGAAAATTTCCTTATTATGATGGTTTAGAAGATGTTAATTTATTTTTGGACAAATTTGAAAGGGATTTGCCAGAAGAGAATCGGTTCCAAGTGCTATATTTGGCACTTTGAACTACGCCTACCCGTTGGTGGGGTACACATAAGGACAAATTTGCTGATTGGAAAGAATACTAGAGGATGATGAAGCTGAGGTTTGGGTACACCAATACCCATATGAAAGAGAAATACATAGGGAGGGAAGATCTGCACAAATATTTGTCGCGATGGACTCAAGCATGGTGAGAGGAACGCAATCGGAATTGGTTCACATCTTTTGTCACACTTTGGATACCATCACAATGAACTGGTACTTGGAAACTAAGATGCGACATGGGACAATCGAATGGGATATCCTAAAGGAAAGCTTCCTGTTAACTTTCAGCTTTGAAGATGATTTTTGAATGTATTGATGAGGCACTCCAAGAAATCAAGGCAACGATCTTAAAAATCCCTGAGGAATTGGTAGCATGGGTTCAGCTAGATTGGAACATGCAGCTGTGCCATGCATTGGAATGTTACAATGTGATTACAGAAGAAAGCAAAGATGACCCCAGAAATATTAATATTCCTGAGTCTGAAGGACAGCGCGAGGTTGAGGGACCTAAGGTAGCAATCCTCAACATATCGAAGCCTTTAAAGACTACATAGGTAAATATTTGATGGGACGCGTAGCCAAATTTCGCTAATATAGGTGACTATTGGGATGAAGATACACTTGATAAGGTCACAGAGCTATTGCACGAGTATCAGGAATTTTTTCCCACCAAGTTCTTTGATCTAAAGGGGATAGTATAGGATTTGGGCATCATGAAGATTACTTTGAAGCCAGACGTGAAGCCTGTAAAGCAGTGCCCCTACCGATTAAACCCCAAGTATAAGGAAAAGGTGCACAAGGAGTTGGACAAGACGTTGGAAGCTGGGATCATTGAACTAGTGGAGGAATCAGACTGGTTAAGTCCCATGGTAGTCCAAGAAAAGAAACAACAGGATGAAATTCGGATATGTGTAGACTCGAGGAAGTTGAACAATGCGTGCATCCATGACCCATTCCCTACGCCATTTATAGACGAGGTGTTGGAGAATGTTGGAGGGTAGGAAGCCTACTCGTTTACTCATAGGTTCTCGGGGTAACATCAGATCAAGATCGTGCCGGAGGATCGAAGTAAGACCACCTTCGTGACAAAATGGGGTTTTTTTTCAATATACGGTAATTCCTTTTGGGCTGAAGAATGTGACTGCAATCTTTTCAAGAGTAGTAATTAAGGATTTTAAGGAATTTACCCACAAATTATTAAAAGTCTACTTTGATGACTGGACCGTATTTGGGTTGGTAAAGCGCCATGCTGCTAGTCTGCGCCTTATGTTGGATACCTATCGAAGACATCATATCGCCCTTAACCTGAAAAGGTGCATCTTCTTCGTACCTTATGGAATATTGCTGGGTCATGTGGTTTGAAAGCAAGGATTGATGGTTGAACCTGCCAAGATAGTTGTCATTTTTAATTTGGAAGCCCTGAAGAACATAAAATAGTTGTGCGCAACGTTGGGCCATACATGGTATTATAGGAATTTTATCAAGGCATACATGCAAATAGTTGCACCAATGGAGAGGTTGTTGAAGAAGGACGCAACATTCTACTGGGACAAATCTTGCCAAAGAAATTTATACATTTTGAAGGAGAAAATGGTCACCGCACCCATTCTGGTGTTCCCGGATTGGAAAAAGGAGTTTCATGTTCACGTGGACACATCTTGTATTGCGCTAGGTGCGGTGCTAACCCAACCAAGCGAAGGCGATATCGATCATCCTATAGCATTTGCAAGTAGGAAATTATCAAAGGCAGATAAGAACTACTCGACTACAGAGCACGAAGAACTAGCAATGGTGTAGGCGCTATAGAAATTCCGACACTATGTGTTAGGTGCACACTTTAAAATGTATACAAACCATTTTGGTCTAAAATACCTGGTCAACAAGCCTGCGTTGGGGGGGAAGATTTGCAGATGGTTGTTGCTATTCCAAGAGTATGATTTTGAGGTGATCGTGAAGCTAGGATGCCTGAATGCTGGTCTTGATCACCTATCCAGGATTGAAATTGGTGATGAGCCTACAAGTTTGGAGGAAGGGTTTCCTAATGCACATATCTTTGATGTCCGTGTCGCAAATGATCACTTTGCTGATTTAATTCAATTTTTGTCTACTGGAACAACCCCGGAAGGATATTCGACAAAGCAAAAGAAGGAATTGGTGGTCCGCGTGGTTGACTTCTCTGTGATCGCTGGATACTTATACAAAATGGGCTCTGATGAGATACTACACAGATATGTCCTAGAGTATGAATGACCAAGCGTTCTTGCAGAAGCCCATGCAGGAGTAGCGGGAGGACATTATGCAGGTAGAACGACTCTGCAGAAGATCCTGCTTGCAGGACTTTGGTGGGAAACAATGCATAAGGACTCAAAGATATATTGTAGGGTGTGTGATGTTTGTCAGAGGAAGGGAAGACCACCATGAAGGGATGAGATGCCATTAAGTCTGAAATAACCTTGCAGGTGTTTGATAAATGGGTGATAGAATTTATGGGTACAACTCAGCCTCTAGGGAAAAAGATCGGGGCACAATAAATTATTACCGCAACTGAATACTTGACACAGTGGGCGGAGGCACAACCGTTAAAAGGCTATAGTGCAGTTACCACTGTGAAGTTCATCTTTGAGTTTATTTTGTCCTGTTTGGTTGCCCTAAAATTTTAATGAGTGATAGGGGCACACACTTCTTAAACGAAACTATTGTTGTGATGCTTGAGGAATTCCATGTATATCATCAGAAGAGTATGCCCTATCACCCTCAAGCTAATGGTATGGTAGAAGCCTTCAAAAAAATCTTGGAGAGTGATTTGACAAAGGTTTGCAACGCGAAGCGGAATGACTGGGATGTGCGCATACCATCAGTCCTTTGGGCATACAGGACCACTTGTAAAAAGTTGAAAGGGCAAACCCCTTTCTGACTGGTATATGGGCAGGAGGCTATAATGCCCATGGAATACATTGTGCCAAGTCTATGTATTGCAGCATTGACAAATATGGTTGATCGCGATACTATGGAGGAGCGTCTTGCGCAACTAGTAGAACTGGAAGAAGATCGTTTCCTAGCAGGATTTCATCAACAGGTGCAAAAGGATCGTGAAAAGGCATGGCATGATCACCATATAAAACAATGCACCTTCCAAATTAATGATCTGGTATTGTTATATGATAGTAAATTTACAAAATTCCCTGGGAAGTTTCAAATGCATTGGCTGGGACCCTATGTCGTAAAAGAAATTACAGATGGTGGCGCAGTTCAACTCATGAAGCTAAACAGGGAATTGTTTCGAGGAAAAGTCAATGGCAGTCGATTGAAGTTGTACAGGGGTGATCCCGCCCCTACGCAATAAATATATGATGGCATGATAGTCTATGTACTTCAGGCAGCTGCAAGGAACTACAAGACTATAAAATACACTTCCCAAAAGTGGGAAAGACGAAGCAAGAGGGCTACGCGATGGTTGGAAGTAAGTCGTAAAGGGGATCTGCGCCACAAGGCTTGGTGCCACACAGCCTGGCTGAAAAATGATCGTTGGAAGCATTATAGATGATTGGATGGAAAAATTTCCGTTGAAAGGAGTAGGGAAGATGCATTTAGGTGGCATATATTTGGAAATCTGTTGGCATTAATGATCAGAAATTGGAGGGAACAATTGGATTTGAATTCAAATTCAGCTATAAATACGACATGTTGCCCCACATTTTGAACACTTTACTTCTTGAGAGTTTGTATTGAGAATTTTCACCTTGCCGTGTGCCAAGTGCAGAATTGTATGTCTGAACTAGATTGGGAAGAATCATTTTCATGACTAGGGTTGGATGACGTACCTAACTCTCTCCGTGAGTGATTTCTATAAAGAATGACTGCAACTCCCCCCCGAGACGAAAGTAACACCATTTGTCCCTGCAGAATTTTTGACTACGATGCATAGGTCTCCCATAACTAAGCCTTCTGTATCACAACCTTCTGCGCCCAAGGTGACAGATAAGAAGCAAAAGAAACCTCAATAGGTCCCAGTGAGGCAATCATAGTAGAAAAACCCCACGGAAGTCTGCTAGAAGGGGAAGATGGATTAGTCACAACAACCTACAAAGCCGAGGGGATTTGAGTGAAGAAGAATTGCATGGAGGCATCGAGGAGATTGATGTTGAGGAGGGTGAGTCGATGACTCAGATACTGAAGTATATCCCACCACGCAAGGCCACAACTAAAGTGCCTAAAGATCCAGACAATGAAAAATTCATGGTGACTACACCACTATTGTCGGAGAAGGTGGTGTTTGAGGGCACATTGTTGGCCCACATACTGATCCTAAAAATGGAGGATTGGGACTTAGGGGATCATGAAAAGTTCCCTCAGTTGGCACCAACCAAATACCTGTCCAAGGTATATTATGAAGAATCAGAGGTTACATGGTTGGAGCCGATGAAGTGGGTCATTATTGTTGGGGCCGCGGGGCTCCTGAACATGCTTTGGGTGCCACATTTCATTCGCACCATCATAAACACCGTTTGTGTACGAGTGTCTCCTGCTGGGAGAACCCATCCCAATCATGGACATGCTGATCCACTGGATCACCTTGCTGCCATATCAAGGCGTGGATCCGACAGAAGCGTTTGCAGGAAAAACGCAGGAGAAGAAATTCACAGACCAGATGAAGAGAAAGTTTGGGCTCATAAAGAAGTCGCGCAAAAATTCTATCCACTCTCTCACAGATCCCGCAGTGCATTTTTCCGTGCAAATATTGGCATGCAAGATCATGCGTAAGTGTTGTGCAGATAAAGTTCTGACTCTCGTCATTTCTTTGGTTGCGTAGTGCACCAAAGGAGTCCAGTGTCACTAGGCTCAATAATTGTGTAAGGAATTCTTGGAGAATTGTAGGGAGGCCTAGGATGAGGGCAAGGCATTTCATTACGCCTGGTTGTTGTTGTTGATTGCTTTGGTGGCATGGCAGATGCCCGAGGACAATCAATTTCCTCAGCAGGAGTCGGACCTCCTGGAGGCAGCAAAGTTCGCTTTGCTTTAGGCTACAAAGGACCCTGCACGAGTCACTGAGGAAAAGATATTCTGGGTCCTGTTTGAAATGGATATGTGGATGGTGATTAGCCAGAGGCTGAGGCTGTCACCCACACTGTACGCCTAGTATGAGCCCCTCGCTGAATTCAAGTCTGATTTACATAACCTGCATGTTCGTGCTAGGAGGGATCCCAGAAGACATGGCACAAGTTGCCTTACTTGGTGGCTGAGGAAGACGTAGCAGAGATCGTGGGAAAGTGGTCACCTAAATGGCTAACCCCATCAGATGTGGGCATAGGTACAAGAAAGGTTGCGGAGGATACCATCGCGCAGATGACAACAACAGAGAAACATAAGGAAGCACAGAAGGCTGCCACCCAAGAGAAAGTTGCACAGTGGAAAGAGGTTGCTGCTAGAGAAAAGAAAGCGACAGACAAAGAATGGGCAACCCACACAACGAAAATGTCACAGGCTTCCATCTACGTTGAAGAGTTTGATACACAAGAAACATTGGAACAAGAAGAAACAAAGGAAGAAGAGGGAGGGGGCACAGAGTAGGGAACCCCCTTCGTGGTAAAGAAGCGAAAGAAGCAGACATCCACAGGGTCGTGGAAGAAACATAAGTCTGATCGAGCAGCCTGGGCAACCCCTTTAGTCCTTACTGAGGGGGACTTGGATGAGATCATTGACATGTTCCAGGACACCATGATTGACCTTTGGAGCCATTTCAAGGAACAATACCAGTAGTCATTGGGAAAGGTTCATCAAGACCTTCCCGAGATGCAGGTCCAAATAGGTAGAGTACAAGCGAGCATGGGACATGTGGGTGGGGTGCAAGCAAACTTGCATCAAGCGAGAGCATCTGTTCTGGATATGGACGTGATCTGAATGGAAAATGGCATCAACCCATGGTATTCATCCACCCATGTTATTCATCCACCCATGTTATTCATCCACCCATGGAATTTACCCATGGTATTGTAAGTGGCATCCACCAATGGTATTTATCCACCCATGGTATTGTAAGTGACATCCACCCATGGTATTCATTGACCCATGGTATTGTGACATCCACCCATGGAATTGACCCATGTTATTGTGACATCCACCCATGGTATTCATTCACCCATGGAGTTGACCCGTGGTGTCGTGACATCCACCCATGGTATTCATTCACCCATGGAATTGACCTGTGGTATTGTAATTGAAAAATACTATAAGTAACAAGTCGCATTTTGTAAAAGGACAGTTTGTCTGCCACAATGTAGCTTTTACAGTTATTCTCCGTTTTTAATAAAAAAATTCTTTGTGGTTTTGTTTACTGGGCATTCTCCTCTTTTTCTTCTGGCATTTCAATTTTTCAGATCTTGGGGGCCTCTCCACAAACCCACACTTCATTGAAGTCCATTTTCTAGGCTGCACATTATTAGTATCACAGTTGGTCACAAGCATTACAAGGTATCTCTATCCTTGGATCTTCTTTCATCATGGTTATGGGTTAACCACATAAAACCCTTCTCTTCAGTGGCTCTTCATATTCAACAAAGGCTTCGCAGGAGGGAACTTCATGCAATGGCGACCATTGCTTCTTAAGGAGGGAGGAATGATCCGAATGGAAAATGGCATCAACCCATGCTATTCATCCACCCATGTTATTCATCCACCCCTGGAATTTACCAATGGTATTGTAAGTGGCATCCACCCATGGTATTGTAAGTGACATCCACCCACGGTATTCATTGACCCATGGTATTGTGACATCCACTTATGGTATTCATTCACCCATGGAATTGACCCGTGGTATTGTGACATCCACCCATGGTATTCATTCACCCATGGTATTGTAACTAAAAAATACTATAAGTAACAAGTCACATTTTGTAAAAGGACAGTTTGTCCGCCACAATGTAGCTTTTATAGTTATTCTCTGTTTTTAATAAAAAAATTCTTTGTGGTTTTGTTTATTGGGCATTCTCCTCTTTTTCTTCTGGAATTTCAATTTTTCAGATATTGGGGGCCTCTCCCCCAAAATCCATTTCAATTTTTTAGATCTTGGGGGCCTCCCCCCAAGATCCAGATCAGGACAAGACTTTGGTTCTTCGTGTAATTCAGTTACCAGATGGAACCTTGCGCACCGAGACAGAAGAGGCCAACGTCCAACTATTGTAGATCAAGAATCTGGGCCTCAACCTCACGACACTCCCTATCTAGACCCTACATGAGCTTCGCGAGGGGGTATCCGATGAGTTAAGAATTAGGGAGCAGTGCGCGCTGCTGGTTATCAGTGAAGTGAAAACAAACAATCAACAAATATTGAGGAGAAGCTGCAGATGCTAAAGGAGAAAGAGGAAATCACCACGTGAAGCCAACAATTAGAAGAATCCATTACACAGGCTTGCAATGAGTTGCTAAAACTTAACATTTTGGCTGAAGCAGCTTCCGCGGAGAAGATCCAAAAGCCGATCGCGACAGTAAAAGAGTCTAGGGATGAAATGGGACGAGTCCGATTTGAACTGCAGTTACAAATATCAGAGTTGCAATTGAAGTTGCAACCTACAACTCCTTCAGAGGTTCGAGAGCAGCGCAAAGCTGCTATCAAAGAGGGCATGGCCACTTTAGAAGATGCAGTCAAGGGCTGCACCGAGTTATTTGAGCAGGCCATGGAGTTATGGACTTCACTACAGGAGGACTCGACTCTGTAGAATATTGGCGTGAACATCAGGGAAAAATAGAGGAATTCAATGAAATATGATCAAATGTACGAACATTGGCGCCAGTACAATGATTCACGCAGTTGCAGGAAGGCAAGATGATACAAAATGAGATTGATGAGTTGCGCACAAGGAAGAAATTATCATTGCATGAACAAAGCCATGGACGGATGAGGCAAGTCAGTTGACATTATCAGTACAAAGTAAACTTAAGGGCATGCAACAGACTCAGAGGACCATGGGCTTCACGTTGTAAGGCCCAAATACCAAAAAATTGGTCGAGGAAGTGCAACAGGCTGCTATACAAGGAATAATTGATCTGCAGGTTTTGAAGTTGGAGTTCCGCAAACTCTAGGCGAAGATCGAAGTGTTAGCTAAGTGACTCAAGGACGAGTCACAAAATTGTGTTGGGGGCCTGTTGGGATGGAGTTCCCTGGGGTCAAGTTTTGGTACTTACTTTTTGTATAATTGTAAAGTCTTCGTGATTTGTGGAAGCGGAGCACGAAGGTAATACGAGTCAAGGGGATTTAGTCCCTTAGGTTGTTAGGAGATAAGAAGTTTTGAGACCCGCATAGAAGGGCCATAACGAGTCTAGCAGGTAACTGATTGATAGAGGATCATTGTTTTGGGCAAGTAAGATAAGGCATGAAAGTATGTTTCCTATACTTAGGTGAAGGGGAAGGCTCCTGCAGCTGAGTGCGCAGAGACCTTGGTAAGTCTGCAGGCTGAGTGCGTGGGCCCCTACAGCTAAGTGCATAGGGAAGAAGATTCTGTACTTGAAAGAATACTTCTAATAAAGAAAATTTTTGATCCATAAATTGTGCATTTGTGTATCTGTATTTACTTTTGTAGTTTCTGTATTCTCGCTCTGTATATGAAATTTTACGAATGAATGCTTATCTTATGCGTGAAAGTGGTAGATCAATATGATTTACTGATGTTATGAATGTTTAAAGACCTTTGCGAAGGTATAGACTCTGCTCATGTGAAGTACTGTAATTATCTGTGTCAGAAAGATTAGGGTTCGCGAAGATAGAACTAAGCTCTAGAAGTCACAGGAACCCATCACACAAAATTCTAGATGCAAAAACCTGGTTCTGTCATCCCCCAATACTGCTTCAGATGAGATTGCAGCCTACGCTATGTGGGTTATCAAAAGGGCCAACAATTTAGGGTTTTGTTGGTTTGCACAGATAACTTTGAATCGGGGCTAGGGCCCATCAAGCCAACACACTCCCAAATTTTCCATCCTGACAAAGTTAGAGATTTTCGAACCCTCCCCATCTTTAAGACTTTAGATGGTATTGCTCATTTTCTTTCCTTTTTCATATGCATGGAAGGATTTGGTATTCTCATCCCCAAATTCCAGCTAGATAACCCTACTTTTGAGCCTCCAATTGGCCTCTTTTTCCTTTAGAATCTCATTTATCCTTTTTTCTATCCTAATTAATTCAACCCTAGCTTCCTCTAATTCAAACCCTTCTCCGTCTTTGGATGAGATTAACTATAAATGACTCTCAATTGCTTCCAACTCTTGAGCAGTTTCCTTTTCATTCTTCTTAACCCATTCCTTTGATTTTTGTTTGATGAATTTAAGGTTGGATTCAAACTGATAGGCAATAGAGGTGCCTTCATGAGGGTCGAAAATTTTCTAGTGAGATTTGATAAGATTGATGAAATATGTAAATTGTAACTACAAATGCACTAGTGGAAAGAGTTTTGAGTTTGGTTATGAGTGATTCAAATTTATTGCGTCTAATTTATACTTGTTAAGTTTGAATTTGAATTTGGTATGGAATTGATAAAGAAGTAAATTTAAATTTTTAATTAAAGAATTTCATTAATGATTAATCAATATATTTTCAAAATTTATAACTAGCAATTGTTCTTGAAGATGCAAAAACTACTCCATTATACGGTGAAAAGGTCAAAATGTTTTATTTTTAAAGTTTATCTAGTAAACTAAAAATATTGTGACTGTGTGAAGGAAAATTTTGGAATGTTCCCTTTATCTTGATGAATAAATGTAGGGAAAATGCAATGTCACATATAGAGAATATGTTACAAGTTTTGTCATGACTAAACTAATTTTGGGTGTGAAACACTATGCCATAAACAATGTAACTTAAAGTGTGCCACTTTGTTTATTACTTTAGAAAAAGGGTTTGGTGTAAAGTCTTTGACATATGTCAATCACTTAAAAAATGTGACTTAGGTGTGATATGTTGATTCCAGTATATTATGTCTTTTTCGTATAATAAAAGTTTTTGTTATGTTCCTTCTGTGTATTTAAAGTTTTGGTGTGACATCTATTTATTTTCATGCAATGTTGCACATCGAAATGAACTTTCTCTTCATATGCCCTATTTGTGACATGTCACATCATGTAAAGTTTTATTTCATGTGGCATATTGCATTGCTTAAATTTTTTTTTTTTCATGCAACACATAAAGCACCACTCAAAACTTTCTTTTCTCTGAGCATATCATACTTCATAATTTTTTTTGTTGTTGTGCAACACATCATGTTGTCTCAAATATTCTTCACAATTATGAAGGTAATTTTCTAAAAGAAATCCCTTCTGTTATATCTAATGTCCTCAAACTTTCTATTTATGGGACATAGTGTAGTGTACTAAAGTTTTGCGTCATGTGATATATAAAGGATAAAACATTTTTTAAAGGGGACATAGAACAATAAGTGTGTGGAGTGCACCTAAATTTCTTTTGGCCACAACATATCACATCTATCCAAAGTTTTCACAACACATCTTAAAAGGTAAATTTTCCTTCATTTGTAATAAATCACATCTCCACAAACTCTCATCTCTACGACACAACACAATGCAACATATCACATTGCTTCTCATCTCTACGACACAACACAATGCAACATATCACATTGCTTTTCATATCCTCCAAAAAATTGCTTTCTTTTGATGTAGCAGATAAGCTTTCCTTGAATTCAACATATCATGTTGCGTCAAATTTTCTTTCTATGCAAAACATCACACTTTCTCAAAACTTCCATAACTGAGATAACACATAGTGCACCTAAAACTCTTTTAGTTATGGGATATCACATTGTGTCAAAGATTCTATTTTAAATGTCATGGTTGGTTAAAGATGTTTGATTGGGTCAAAGATTCTATTTTAAATGTCATGGTTGGTTAAAGATGTTTGATTGGGTCAAAGATTAACTATTGTAACTAAAAGTGATTATGGTAGAATATGTTGATTGAATTTAGTCAAGTAGAGATCATAATGGTTAACTCAGGTTATTATAGGTTGACTTTGGTTAATAATGGTTGATTATGGTATATAATGTTAATAGGGTTGGTCATTGTTGACTATGGTTGAATATTATTGATTTTGTTTGACTATGGCTGATTATTCTTGACAATAGTTGATTTTGGTTCATTATGTTTCTTAATGGCTATTATGGTTGGCCGCAGATTAAGTACGATTATCTTTGGTTAATTGTGGTTGATTATGATTGACTATGATTGGATTCAATTGATAGTGTTTAACTATGTTTACACATGTTTGAGTGTTAAAGATTAAGCATTGTAAAGTAAAAGTAGATATGGTTGAGTATGATGGTTGAATTTGGTTGATTAGATATCATAGTGGTTAAATATGTTTTATTCTAGCTTGACTTTTGATTGAATTTGGATAACAATGGTTTACTATTATACATGGTTGACTTTGATAAGATAACACATATCTCACCTATAACACCCTTGGCTGTGATATATCACATTGTTTCAAATATTCTATTGTTAAATGCAGTGGTTGGTTAACCATGTTCAAATGTATCAAAGATTAACTACTATTAACTAAAAGTGACTATGATCGAATATGATGGATAAATTTGGTTGAGTAGAGATCATAATGGTCAACTATGGTTGATTATAGGTTGACTTTGGTTAACAATGGTTGACCATGGATTATCATGTGCAATTATGATTGATGATGGTTGACTATGGTTGATGTAGATCATGTTGCTAGAGTTGACAATGGCTGACTATTGTTGCCAATAGTCACACCTTGGTTCATTATAACAATCAATTTGATTTTGAATATGGTTATCTTTGTTTGGTTGTGGTGGATTCTAATTGATTATGGTTGATAGTGTTTGAGTATGTCAAAGGTCAACTATTGTGAACTAAAAATAACTATGGTTGAATTTTGTCAAGCATAGATCATAATGGTTAACTATGGTTGCTTGTATGGTTAATTATAGTAGACCATGTCCACAAAGTTGATCATTGTTGACTATGATTGACTATTTTTTTGTTTTATTATGGCTAATTTATTATTGACAATAATTGACTTTGGTTCATTCTAATTCTTCATGGTTAATTACGGTTGGTTGTAGATTGAGCATAATTATGTTTGGTTATAGTTATCTTTGGTCAATTGTAATTGATTATAATTTATTATGGTTGATAGTGTCTAAGCACAATTAAACATGATTGAGTGTGAAAGATTAAATAATTTTTTTGATATATTTCTTTTGGATCCATCACATATAATTATTTATGTTGATATTTTTAACCAACTAGTGTGGTTCATCTTCAAAATAAATGGGCTTGATCATATTTTCATCATTCATTTGTCCTTAAATAAACCACACCCATTGGTTTGAAGCATTGACACAAATAATTTGATGTGATGGATGCCGAAGAAATAGATCAAAGCAATTCAAATGACAAAAACCTAAACTCATAAGTGACTATGGTGGTTGAATGTGGTTGAGTAAAGATCATAATGGGTGTCTATGGTTGATTGTAGGTTTACTTTAGTTATATTTGGTTAATAAATGTTGACCATTTTTGAATATAGTATGTGGTTAACACATAATTGACAAGGATCTATGTTTTTCTATTTTTTTGCTGCAACATTTTGTATGTGAATTTACTTCTTGGAGTGTGATTTTTGGGTATCAATAATGTATTTTAAGATATTTAGTTGATTTTTAGGGTGGAGTATATTTTTTGTTAATATAAATTATTTGAGGCTAATTACTTAGAAATTTTGAAATACTTTTAAAAATTTGGTGAGATATTTTGAAATATTTTAAAATTCATGAGTATAATTAAAGTGAAACAATTAAATTCATTCGAACATTGTTTAGATAATCTTCGGCGAAATCACATAACCAATCTTCTGTCGACGCGTTTCGAACCAACCAGTGTGGTTCATTGTCAGGACAAGTTGAAGACCCAATCCGGTTTAGCTTGTTTAAATAGAGTGTGCAGAGACTCCAACGGCTATATTGCCAACGGCTAATTTTGACCTAATGACCCTAGTCACACCACTAATAATTTTGTTATATTTAATTATTATTATTCTTAGAAAATAGCTAAATCAGATAAATATATTAAAAGAATTCATTTGTTAATTTAAATAAATGTATATGTATATCTAAAAACAAATAATATATAATTTATTATTTTTAGAAATTAGCTAAATCAGGTAACTTATATATTAAAAGAATTCATTAGTTAATTTAACTAAATGTATTCGTTTAATAATAAAGGTATATGTATATCTAACAATGAAAATATATAATATCTATATAACCCATATTTATTATTTAATATAATGGTCATTGAAATTAAATTATAATAATTCATATTTAAATAATCTATATTTATTATTATTCCAATCCTAAGGAGAGGGAAGACAAAAACCCTAAGACCTAACAAAAGGGGAATGAGGAGGCTAGGAAGACAAGGCTGGGACCCAGCAACTGCTAATCTTCCAGCCATCATCCCTATTAAGATTGTTCGGCCTTTTCTCAATCTCCAGGGCCTCTCTAAATTTGCGATGGTGAAACTGCGCAACTTTGGCAATGACTTGAGCCTCTTCTATACATACATGATGCATAGTCTTCCTTGCATGCTCAGCCAGGGCTGAGGACTTGGTCCTACCATGTCTTAAGTCAGCCGAATGCTCGCTAATCCGTTGATTGATAGAGCGACCAGTCTCACCAATATAAGGGGTCCCACAGGAACAAGGAATGACATAGACGCCCTTCATGTCCTTAGGGTCAATAGGGTCTTTCACAGACCTGAGGGAGCCACGGATAGTGTTGAGAGGTCTAAAAGTTGCGGGCACATCGTACTTCCTCAGAATCCTCGCAATCCTATCCGTGGTCCCTTGGATGTAAGGAAGGTTCACACCCATGATATGATCTTTAGGAACCCTTCGGATTGAAGGCTCCTTCTTGGCCTTGAGGAAGGCTTTTTGACCGAGGTGCCTATTGTAACCATTCTTCTCAAAGACATCTAGGAGATGAGCTTTCTCCGTTTCCAGGCTCTCCTCATCAGAAATTCTTACAACACAGGTGGCAAGCGTGCTAAGAACCCCTAACTTCTGAGCGGGGAAATGATGCGAAGAAGCATGCAAGTATTGCTCAGTATGCGTCTTCTTTCTAAACACCTGTTGAGAAAAGGAACCATCCACCTTCATTCGAACATATCAATTTTTCAAAATATTCTCAAATATGTAATTAAAATAAAAATGACCCAATAAAAATGCGGCACTATTTCAACTTCTTGTAGTCTAGTGAAACCACAAATTCACCTTGAAAATAGGGAAGTGATTTTTGCTTGACTTTAGCAAAATTTTTGGGAAATCTAGGTTAGCTTCGAGATTTTAGGTACCAGTGGATTTTTAAAAGTGCTAAATCTATTTCCACTATAAAAAAAATATTCAAACACTCTTATTATCAATTTTTTTGAAAAACAAATCTCCAAATTCCCACATATAACTTTCCAAACAAATTTGTAACACCAGTAAACTACGCCTTTAACTTCGTTTTATGTGTTATTCTCTGCGTTCGTACAATCTCTGAAGTGGGTCGCACTTCAAAAATGGCGCCACGATAACAGGCGAATATTTTGGCTTAATCAATGGGTCAAAAAGAGGGTCAACGAAATGGAGCGGCTCCTCACTATTTTCCGTATTTAAAGTTTAATAAAATTTGACTTTAATTTCTAGGTTTTAAAAAATTAGTTTAATAATTTTTTGAAAAACATATATATTTTTAAAGTTACGAGGAATTAGAGTGAATGACCATTTCTTTTAATCGGATTGGCTCGAAATTAGAATTTGTTATTATCAAATATAGATTTATAGAATTAATTAGAATTTAATATATATATATATATATATATTTAATGGCTCTTGGCTTAGGTGTATGGGTTTCAGTGGTAAAGGGAAAGAAAAATGAGTATAATACAAAAATTATGAAGGTTGTTTGAATTTGATTTTGACAAGGTAATTCATTGTGATAAGTTGCAATGTATTTATGATGAAATGCTTACACTGCAAATGAAATAAAGAAGACCTCTCGGAATATCGAAGACCATGACTGTTGAAATGATGTATTAGATAAGAACAAAGTCCAGAATGGAAAGAGATCAAAAATGTAAGCTACTTATTAAATGTTTTGAATGTAAAGAAATAGGTCATAATGCTTCTAACTCTTCAAATTTTGATATATACAACACTGAATATGAAGAAGTGACATCTATAGGTAAGCTACTATTATGTTGTAATTCTTCTAGAATAGGTCATATTTCTTCTGGATGTTTATATGCAATTTCATAAAATAGTAGTGATAAAGAAAAATATAAAGCTAAGAGAAAACCTTATGAGTTCAATAAGAAAAGTATTTACTCATAGTAGTCTTAGAAACAATAATTATTTTTCCCCTTTGCTCAATTACATTGGATGTTATACTTATAAGAATTATGGGCACAAAGCAACTGAGTATAAAAATGACAAGATCAGACCTTCCTCTCAGAAAAAGGAAATAGATAAAGGAACCCATACATGGAAGGAAAAGAGGCATAACAAAGTAAAAAAGTTTGGATTTGCACTCTATGCTTGAAGTCAAAGAAATCCATGGCATATTAAGAATGGGTGTTCAATGCACATGAAAAGAGATGAGGACTAGTGGTATATAGAATGTAGATGTCAAATCACATAACAAGAGACAAAAGCAAAGTTATCTCACTAAGATGTTAAGGGTGGCAATGTAATTCTTGCAAATGATACATCAACCAAAATAATGGGAAAAGGATTAGTTGGCCTTAACAACGAAAAAGCTAAGGCCAAAGATTAATTGTTTGTTGAAGATTTAAAGCAGAATATTTTAAGTGTGAGTCAAATGGTTGATAACAGACATGAGATCATATTTTCTTCTAAAGGTTGTAAAATAAGGAAGGAAGAATTAGGTATATTATTAGCAACAACAACCATGACCTCAAGCAACACATATGTCCTTAATAAAAGTAAATCAAAATATTGCAGTATGAGAGTGTTATCTCTCTTAGCATATCAATAAAACACAAGTGAGGGACAACAACACCTCAAGTCACATAAGATAGAAATCATTAAGGGTGAGTTGCAAGAGAAGAGTGATGAGTTGAAAAGACCATTGGATATGTATAGACAACATGTAGTGAATTGTTTGAAAAGAGAAAGAACAATTGATATAATTGAGAAAGGTAGCAATAAGAATCTTTTGCTAGGAGAAATCATAATGTCGAGAAGATCTGTGAGTAGAATTACAACAGAAGAGACTAGGACAATTCAGATTACATTAAGTAATGTTGCATGCAAGATAGTTGGACATAGCTTTGGTGGGGAGAGTATAGATCATATCAGTTGGTATTAGGTGCAATAAAGACAGGTCCTAAAGAATATTATACATGCATACGGCAAGAAGGAAATTGGTGCCAAATGAAAATAGGCAATCATATTTGGCACAATGAGAATTATATGGAGTGTTTCTCATCAAAGAAAACAACATCTCAGGGGAAGTTGTGTGATGGAACAACATGCAAGTTTTCAAAATTTACCTCATATGCTTAAAATATATATCAAGGAAACATATGTCTAGGGGAACTGCTTTATTTGTAGTAACATGTGTTTAGGGGGAGTTAATTGCTCAATAAGAACATGAAATGAGAAGGTTACAAATATCATGGGTTTTATCTCATTTCATTTGTATAATTGGATGAAACCATCAAGTTCAACGATCATGAGCATAAGAAGCTTGTTATACCAAAGCATTAGGATAATTTGGCTCTTGGAATAACCACGTGTGTGCATTGGATTAGTTATAAATAACATAAATACAATTTAGTCAACTCGTATAAAATGAGAGACCATTTGGTTCTCAGATCAGCCATTGGTGTGGTATTATATTTGGATTTTGGAATAGCCATAAATGTGGATTTGTATGTCAATAGACTTAATTGGTACCAAAACAAAAGATTTGGATCAGCAGGAGCATCACAATTTTAAGGGGAGAAAAGTGTATTACATGCATTATGAAATGGAAAGTTTACATGTTTCCTAAGTCTTTCTTTATCTATCTTCAATTTGCATCATTTTATTTAAGTGGCAACAAGTATGTTCAACAACAATTCATATAAGCAACATGTTATATCCATAGCTATAACTCAATCCCTTTAGGGGAGAATGATAAAAGGGGGAGTAGCTAAAGCCCTTTGTCATTGATGTCAAAGGGGGAGAGATTAATGATAAGACATTAACACCTAGGGAGAATGGTAAGAAATTGGCATCTTAAGAGAAAATATAGGAAAGCGAGTGAGCAAAAAGTGGTAGTCACATCAGGCGGAGATGTGTTGTAGGTGCTTCCATCAATAAGAAACAATGTTAGTGGTGTTTCCATCAATGCCAAAGGGGGAATTTTTTAGCATGATGGCAGTTGTTGTCATTGATGTCAAGTAATGACAAGTTCAGGGGGGAGCTTGTTGAGCTTTCATGCATTATGCTTGTTATTACATGCTAGATTTATTTCAAATCAGATCTCTTGGGATTCTAAGTTCTAAATTCTACCAAGTTTTAATTTTCATTGAATTTTAATTTGGCAATGCTCATTTTAACAATATAAGTAAAAGGCACTTCCAAATCAAAAGGAAGCGAATGGTGCCTCCAATATAAACAAAAACGTTGCAGAATTAAAATCCTACTATTTGTGCAAACATATCAGAAGTAGCACTGTCAATTTAAAAGTTTCGTGTATGATATGATTTGACCAATAACTCAAGGTTTCATTTTTTCACCAAACATTTTACGAAAATCAATGTTTAGTGGGATATTATGATCAAAGGAGGGCATACTTGTACGTCTTATATGAAAAATGATCATTAGTGGTGGGGGATGGTCGATCATAACTCGATATAATTTGCTTGCAACAATTATCAAAAGTGACCGAGGGATTAGTTGGTTCTATTATTATCTATGTTTCCATTAGGTGTTGTTGATTTTCATATCCTTGATTTCATTCACTTGTTCCAGATTTCACTAGATATTTTTGTAGACATGGGAAGGAGCGACCATTTGTGTTGAAATGCACCAGAAAGCCCTGAACTTATTGAATGTGACCCTGAGCTTGTTGAGTTGTTTGTCAGGGTTGGATGGGAGACATTCTCTTGTAGGTTTGAGGGTTTCGACTATGAAGTGGCGAGAACGTAAGTCTAGGGTTTTAATGGGAAAATTGCTACTATCACTAACCTTTAATTTCCAGTAAAAGAGGAGACCATCGCAGAGGCAATGGGGTTGTTGATTGATGGAGAATGATGGTTCAAAAATTAAAATCTGATAGGGATTGACATTGTGTTATTCTTAAAGACTGAGCACAAAAATGAAGACTCGAGGCAGAGCGTTCAAAGATCTTGGTTGAAACCTTTGTGGAATATGTTAGTTTTGTAGCATCAGATGTGTTCTAGCCATGAAACTTCATGGAGAGACTATACATGTATTCTCCAAAACCCAGAAATCATTTCTAGAAATTCCACCTAGAGACGACTTAATTAAAATAATTAATCTTTTTTTTTAATTGTAACAAAGCCTAAACTTAGGAAAATTGATTAATTAAAGGGTATTAATTAAATCATGGTGAGATTCTTCTAGAAGAAGACTTGGATGGATTTCTAGTTAATCTTAGCCATCAATTATGTTTTAATATTGGTTGTTGAAGCATCAACGAGAGATTATAAGAAGCAATTTGATGGGGGTTGGAGAACACACTTGAGGAGCAAGGAATTTGATATTGCTAGGAAATAGAAATCCAAAGTAGAAACGGTAAGTTGCCGGAGGCGATTCAGTAGTTTTGAAGCAGTGAGAGAGGGGCAGGGAGAGTAAGGTCGGAAGGAAGTTTTTCCAGTCTGGTTAGTGCATAGTAGAGAGACAACATACTCCACAGAGAGGCTAACACAATGCAGGGAGGCAACGTAGAGATTTAGAGGGAGATCCGTATTTTGCTGAGGAGAAGTCGAGATTCAGTGGCAGGATTCGGAGTGGGAGTCCGAAGGCCAGGAAGATTGAGTTTCTAGAGTAGTAGTTGATCAACAGAGTGAGAGATCCACTAGTCCAAGCTGGGTGACATAGAGGCAGCAAGGAGAAACTCACCTTGATCTAAGTTCAATGTCGAATCACTGGTGGAAGTGATATTTTTCTCACTAGATTTTGTTAGTCATTTTCTCTATATGGAAAGCTAGATTTGAGCTTCCATCGATTTGTACTCATATTTACTACTACATAATAATAAAACCCTCAGCTGTTGGACTGATTTTCCCAAGTTGGGTTTTTCTGGGGACATTGGTACAAAAATAATGGTGTTTTATGGTGTGTGTGTGCATCTATTCTTCCAGTGTTTTACTTATTCCGTAGTATTTATTTTGTGAAGGCTGCAGTGTATATGTTTCGATATTTTCCGTAGGAAACTGCAAATAATGTGTTCGATTAGTTTAACAAATAGAAGAAACATTATCACTTGTTGTAGTAGGCTTCAGGGTCACCAAATTTTCATAGAATAATTCCCTTAGGACTATTCAAATGTATTTTACCTACGAAGGAAGATACAACCGAGCATGCATGTATCATTTTAAGTTTCCGTCTCATCTTGCTGGTCAAGTTAGAATGAATACACACTATTTTCATTTAAAAAGTTTAAGTAAGATGTTAACCAAGGTTAATGCAAAACCCCTGACTCCTCCTCATTGTATTTTTTATGGAGGCCTTATAAAAATGTTGATTGCTAACCATCTTAGAAAAATGGGAAGAACCTAGGATCATTTTATGTTTTGGGGAGGGTTTGTCAAAGTAGACACTGCCAAATCTAAAGGCATCAAGGGTAAACAACTAAATAAGGACTAGACCATTGTACAAACAGTTAGGACCCCTGAACCAACAATGCAATCAAGCTTTGTGTTGACTAGAAGCATGAAAAGGTGTTCATTGGGGGAGAAATGAAATATTTCTGAGCCTTTACCTTCTATAGAAAAATTTTATACCAGAAAAAGAGATAGGCTATAAGGAAAGAGCAAACCACAAAAATTCAAGAGCAAACCCTAGAAATTCAAGAGCAACCCCTAGAAATTCCAAATCAGAGTTTTGTTAGGAAAACTTTAAGATTATGATGATGTGCCTCTATCATCTTTGCTTAATAACGAGAATTTAAAGCTCAACAAAACAGAAAATTCAAAGGACAAAGAAATATCATTAAAATTTGTAAAGGGAGAAGAGAAAACAGGTTGCAAGAATTGAAATATATAAAGACAAGAAAACCTCATACAAGTCCTATCAACAAGCTATTATAGGTGTAAGAATCAAATTATATCCTACCATTAAAGATCAAGTCATTAATGTGGATGAAGAAACTCCTGAAGATGTAGAAAAAACATAGGTCAATAGAAGCAAAGGCACCAAACAACAAAAGAAAGGGAAAAAATAGAGAACTTTTCAGGAGAAGATTGCAGTGGCTGTTAGGGTTAAGAGAAACAAGAAAAAAAGAGAGCTGAGAATAACAACATAGATATTTTAGTAGAGGCAACAAATCGTTGAAGTAAATGAAGTGAAGTAGCGATGAAAAATGAAATGGCAACGCATAAAAATTTGTTTTGTCAGCACTCTGTTTTGATAGCACTTCACCCAGAAGTTATGGTAGTGCTAATGTGATATTTCTGGATGTCAAAGATAAATAAAAAATACTCTAATATCATTTCCTAATTTTGATCATTTCCAAATTTATCTCCCTAATATCAGAAGTAGTTACAATTAGATGTCCAAGTTCAAATATTAGGACGAGAAACTACTATTTTTTTTGGTATCTAATCAAATTTAGATTAAAGATTAGATATATGTAGATTTTAATATTTTGTAAATCGAATATTTATATAAATTATGGATATGAAGATTATATCATTTTTCTATAAAACAAATGTAAATAAGGATTGAGGGTTGGGATTTTTTGGAAAATACTATGTCTATGTAAAGTTCGTTTTGATATTAATCAAATTTTTCCAAGATTAGAAGTACTCGAATTTTTCAAATCAAAGATTCTTATTTCTATATTTTCTTGTTTGTCTCTCTGTGCATGTGTTTCTTACTCTGTATTTCATCATTTGTCCTTCCTCAATATTTAAATGAAATATATATGAAAGTAGAATTCATCTTATGATGCTTTAGTTCATCACATTCAAATATATCTCTTTGTCCTTTTGGTATTATTATAGAATTCATTCCGGATTTTAGGCATCTGTGGTTCATTTCTTTTGGACTTAGTCTCGGAGTATCCACAGTAGAAACCATATTTCTGTCAACGTTTCAAATCCCAACAGGGATCCATCATCAGGACCAATCTGAATGATGATAGAAGAAGAGCTTTGTGAAAGGATAAATAGTTAAAGAAATATTTTTATTGAAAGTTGGCTAATAACTTTATTTTAATTTTAATTTATCATTTTTATTATTAATAGTAATAATTAATATTCTAAATAGTAAATAAATTATTATTATTATTATTATTATTATGATTATTATCATAATTAAATTATTCTTATTTATAGATTTAATTGTTATATAATACTAGTTTTAATTTTTTATTTAGTTTCCAATTATGAAAATAATTCATACTAATAATTACTAGTTTATTAAGAATAATAATTATTTTATTCTAATTTTTAATATAATAAAATAACATAAGTAGATTATATTCTTAGTTAAAAACTGAATATTATTATGATTGATTTGTTAACGTTATTATTACTATCATTATAAGTATAAATAAAATAATCTTTAAATTTAAATGATAATAATAATTATCATAATTAAATTATTCTTATTTATAGATTTAATTGTTAAATAATACTAGTTTAAAATTTTTTATTTAGTTTTTTAATTATGAAAATAATTCATAATAATAATTATTAATTTATTAAGAATAATAATTATTTAATTCTATTTTATTTTAATTTTATTATATTTTAAATATAATAGAAATTTTATTTTTTAGTTAAACACAGATTACTATTATGATTAATTTGTTAATATTATTATTACTGTTATTATAAGTATAAATAAAATAACCTTAAATTTTAAATGATATTAATTATTATAAAACCTAATCTTAATATCTATTTTAATTCATATTAATATCTATAAAAAAAACCTACCTGCTCATCTGGGAGGTTTTTGGGGTTCTAACCTTTTGATTAAGGGGAGCCAACTACCACTGATCTCGATACCATTGTCCCGATTGAGATTCTGTGGGTGTTTTATAATCTCAAGAGCCTCCCTGATCTTCCTTCTTTGATGTTGTTCTTCCCTTGCGATGATTGAGGCGTTTTCCAAACAAACTTGATGTTTTGTTTTTGAGGAATGCTCTGCAAGTGCTGAAGTACGAGATCTTCCATTCTTGATATCAGCTCCATGTTCTTTCAGTCTTTTCTACAAAGAACGACCTGTTTCACCAATGTAACTTTTGCCACAGGAACAATCAATTTTGTAAACTCCCTTGAGCTGTTGTCTATCAATATCATCTTTGACAGACCTCATACCTTGCTTAATTGTTCCAGGTGCTGAGAACTGAGTGACTATGTCTTTCCTTCTTAGGATTTTGGCAATCTTATCTGTTACTCCTTGGATATATGGTAGGAAAACTCTACCACATTGGTTAAGGTCTTGGGCCTTAGGTATTTTAGATAGCACCCTCCTTTCTGCTCTCTCTATGGCTATCTTAATTTCTTTATCTTTGTAGCCTATACTCTTAAACACCGAAGATAAATGTTCCTTCTCTTCCCTAATATGTTCAGAGTCAGAGATTCGAAAGGCCCTAATGGCAAGAGTGTTAAGCACACCGAACTTTTGGGATGGATGGTGGTAGGAGTCAGCATGGAGGTAGCTTTCTGTGTGAGTGGATTTCCTAAAGACCTTATGTCCTAAAGAGCCGTCCATTTTTCTAATGATAAGAACGTCCAAGAATGGGATACTATTGTTTTCCTCCAGCTCCATAGTAAATTTTATTTTGGGAGAAATAGAGTTCAAATGTGTGAAAAACTTGTTAAGTTCTTCCCTACCGTGGGTCCATTTTAGGTTGGTATCATTGTTGATAGTGTTCTATTTTAATTGAAGCGCTACATGCTTCCCACCATAATACTTTTTTTTTTTTTTTTTTTTTTTATGTCTAAGGAAATATTGTATATCATGCCTCTGTAATATTGTTTATTCATAAACCAACACATTTGAAACCCCTTGATTAGTACTCAGTTTTGACTCCATTCCAAATGGATGTTTAACTCTGCCTTACCACATGTTAAAAGTCTATCATACATAAGATCTAGTCAGTTCATTCATTCAAAACCAGTTATTGAGTGTTTGTGTTTTAGAGAGAGCCCTCTTTGGGTTGGAAGGGCTAGCTTATGTTACTTCAGTAATTTCCATTCATAGCAGGAAAATTTTGATTGATAACATTTTGGCATTGTCGTTGGGGAGAAAAATATTCACCTTCCCCATAAACAATTACTAATGTTGAGATCTAATTTCTGAAGGTAAACAAAAATTTAGACACAAAAGTTGGTTGTTCAATTTGCCATGGTGATTCCACTGTGTTAAGTTGTCAAGGTGACTCCACTGGGAAATTATGGCTCCCAGAAGAATTTACACAAGGAAGAATCCATATCTTGATCCTCCAAAAATTATTTCAAGCCCATAAAAGCTCTTTTGGAAAAGTAGATCCAAAGTTGAATCATGTACTTTTCAATCAGAAAGATATATCTCCTTACCTAAATAAGTTAAAAGAATTGAAGAATGATGCTATGGAAGTGAAAGTGAATTTAATAACTAAAAATATGAAACATAAATCTGAAACTAAAAAGAAAAGAGTTTAAGAGGAACCTTCTTCTTCTACAAATGCTAAATTTGATATTATGTTGGAAACCATGGAGAAGTTGGGTGAAAAATTGACTCCTGCTAGAGCCGAGCCTCAAACAAATATTAGAAATCTTAATTTCAGAAGGCCTATAGTTCCCCATATTTGTCAAAGAGATCAAAGGAATCCTGAATATCAGCACAGAAAATTTTGCTGGTGAGGAGTCTGAGGAAAAAATTTTTGCTGGTGAGGAGTCTGAGGAAAAAATTCATTGCGATGATGAGGATGAAACTCAAGTATATTTGACCAAGGAGGAACATGACATATATACTATGTTTTCAAACGAAACGGACAATACCGATGGTTGAATCAAAACTATATCCGCAAGGTTATAAGATCTAAGTTATTGATTTCCAGGAGCAATACAATATCAGAGGTAGAAATGTCATGGTTAAATTGTAAAGACTCTACAACATCACCATTTTTTTTGTGGTCTTTAACTAAGCACTAAATACTTTTTATTTTCTATTTTTCTTAAATAGAGATGGCATTGTTTTAATAAGCCATACACATTTGAAAATAGTTATATTGAAAAGCTTATTACATTTCCTATTGCTATATGTGTCATTTCAAAATGACTCAGAACCTAAAAGATTCTATTGGTAAGGTTTTGACCTAACTTTCCTTACATTATTATTAATGAAAAACATCCCATTTTACCCATTCATATGGTTATCTACACCTTCGGTCTATAAGTCCAAGTGATTTTATTAAAATATTTGGGTTCCTAAATCATGGTAACTGTGTTATGCTATTAGTTTATCCATGGTTCCCGCGAGTTTCGATGGACCAAAATAGTTTTTAACATGTTTCTTCATTCTCATATTTTATAAATGATACTTTTTTGTGATGCTTAATCTAATGCGGGATTATACATCTAGATTATACGTTCATTTCCTTATATCACTTAAATGAGTAATCTGGAAGTTTCCATCAGTGAGTGAAAAGAAATGTATGTTAGCAACGTATAAAATAAATGGTGTTGTTTAATATATATATTTTAAAGGCTTAAGGAATGAAACAATTACAACTATTACGTAATATGTTTTTCAATACGTTTACAAAGGTTTTCTTTTGACTAGGTTTTGTTTAGTTATTATTCTTTTGTTACCCGGGTTTCCTACACATATATAAATATGTGTTTTCTTATTACTGTATTTATATCTATATTTTAAAGTAAATATCTATGTTTATATTTGCTATATCCTGTTCATTATCTGTGTGCTATATTCCTTTGAGAATTTTTCTCTGGGTCTCCTTTTTGGGTTTTATGTACAGTTTATTAGGTTCTAATCATGATATTTTCTTAAGTTATTTTCTACAATTTTTTTTGAACAATGTCTCTTTTAAATTTTTAAATCATGGTTCGTAGTTTAACATGCTTTCTATTTCTCTTTCTTTGTACTGGTTCTTCACTATGGTTGAACTTAACTGAAAAAGTTTTTGGCTTACTTATATATTTCGTTTCTTGAAAATATCCTGTTCAAAGTACTAGCTCTACAGGTTACATAATCTCTTTGATGATACATTCTATCACCTATACAAAACTAGGAATCCAATAGTAATGGAATTTATGTTTTTCTATAGTCTCTACTTTTCTTGTTTTGTACATACAAATTTACTAATATCGTATGGTGTTAAGAAAAACTCATTGATTTCTCCTGCGAGGAGAATTTAGCTATAGGACTTTTGCTACAATATATTTTTATACAAACCGTTAATATATAATAGGAATTGGATAATAATGCAATGAAATGCTTTCACATTAGTCTTCTGTTCTTCAATTCTTTTTCTTAATACTGTTGTGTATATATGCATATATTGCAATAGTAACTCATAACATCTAGAAACATTATTTCTACAATAAATATGGTATTCTATTCATGTTTTTTTTTACATTATGATACAACATTTTTTTTTTTTTTTTTTTTTTCTTTCAAAACAATTTTTTCTTCATATTTGGTATAAAAAAATAGAAAATCATCACTTATTATAACAGTTTCTCACCATTTTCTTTCACATACAACAATTTATAGATAAAAACAAAACCAAAAATATTTTTTTAGTAGAAAAAACACGGTTAGAACATTGACTTGAAGAAATATGGTCCTAGCCTTGACACAACATATTTTGCTTGCCCCCTCTGAGAAAATTGGGTTTGCAACTTTTATCTGTCTATTCTCCCTGTCTCTCTTTAGTCTCTATGATTCTTCTTCAAAAAAATAATAATAAGACAAAACTAGGATAATTGTCAGATATCATTCATCTACCACTTTTTTGGGTGGTTATTAATTGAATCCACCTCACCAAGGTATTTAATTGCTCACATATGAACCTTTGTTTCCCACTTTTGAAGAGAACTTCCTATCTTCTATGATACATTTAAATGGCCATATAATAATTTTCAGAATCAAATATACTCACCCAAATTAGATTCCTAGCTCTTTTAGTGGATAATAATAATTTCCAAAATAAAATTGTAGCCTTTTTCATTTTTTCACCGATTTGTCCATATCCATTAATTTCTAGTTTATCTTTATTTATAAAATAAAACATAAAAATAACTTTACAACAATAATTATACATCAACCATTATCAGTAAGATTACTGATAATTAAATCTTTGATTGTTTTTATGATGTAGCATACTTAACTTCAAAAACCAACTTATATACAAGTAATTATACTAAAGTATTTAAGCTGAGGGATATCACATCCTCCCTTGCTTAAATTTGACATAGTCCCAATGTCTCAATATGCTCTTTCTTTTGGAATAGTTTTAGAATTTAACCATAGAAGGATAAGCTTCCTTAAAGGCATCCTCTAGTTGCTAGGTTGCTTCTTCTGGAGTGAAATGTTTCCACTGAACTTTTAGTTGTACTGCTTCTCTATTTTGGAGGGTAACCACTCTCCAGTCTAGAATGTTCAATGGTTATACCAAGAACTCTCCCTCTGGTTCCACCTATACAACATGCCTATCAATTACATAATAAGGATCATGCACATATTTATTTAATAATGAAATATGAAATAAATTATGATTTTTAATGTTCGTTGGTAGGGCTAGTTGGTAAGAAACATGCCCAACTAGCTCTTCAAAAGGTCCACAATATCTAGGAGATAACTTAACACAGTTTCCAAGCCTAAGTGTACTTTTCTTAGGTTTAACTTTCAAGTATACATGATCTCCCACGTTAAATTATTTATGAGTTATCTTCAAATATTCATAACTTTTCTGACAAACTTGGGCTATTTCTAAATTCTGTTTGATTTTCTTGACCAATTCTTCATTTCCTTTAACATGTTAGGTTTTAGTATGAGTCTTTCCTCAGGGTGATATCAGCTCAATGGCACCTTACATATTCTCCAATACATAACTTCAAATGGACTCATTTTCAAAGAAGTTTGATATCCATTGTTGTAGGCAAATTCAACTAGATGTAGGTAGTCTTCCCATTTGGTTTGTTTGTCTTTCACATACATCCTTAACATATCTTCCAATATATGATTAGTCCTCTCTGTTTGACCAACCATTTAAGGATGATAGGATGTGCTAAAGTTTAACTTGGTTCCCATGTTCTCAAACAATCCCTTCCAGAATTTCAAAGTAAACTTAGAATATCTCTCTGAAATCACAACCTTAGGTACTCCATGAAGTCTAAAAATTTCCCTCATAAATAGTTCTGCAATATTTATAGCCTTAAAGGTAGATTTAACTGGAATAAAATGTGCTGCCTTGTTGAGTTTGTCAACCACAACCATGATAGCATCATGTTATTTTCTTCTTCTTGGTAGTCCAATAATAAAATCCATTGAAATAGTATCCCATTTCCATTCAGGGATGGGAAATGGTTGTAATAACCTAGCAGGATGTTGATGACATGCCTCAACCTATTGGCATTCAAGACACCTTGCCACATATTTAGCTGTTTCATTTTTCATGTTTGGCTAATAAAAACTTTCTTCAATGCTATGATTAGCTTTTAATAACTAGGATGACCAACTGTTGGGCTTTTATGCATCTTGTTTAATACTAGTTTTTTCATATTTACCTCATTTGGTATGTAAATTATGCCCCTAAACAATAAAAATTCTTCTATGTTAATTGAGAAATCAACTTTTTTCTCTCCCAAATTTTCAATTTCTTGCAAATTTTCATTAATTTTTACATATTCTAGATTAAACTTTGTAGATGTTTTGACTATTTTAGCTAAATCTGTTGACCAACTAATTGCTATTATTTTACTGATTTGGTGAAGTTTTTTGCTTAATGCATCAACTATCTTGTTTTCTTTCCCTTTGATGTGTGAAATTTCAAAGTCATACTCACTTATAACTTACTCTAGCATTTAGATTAGACTGGTCAAATAAATATTTAAGCCTCACATTATCTGTCCTTAGTTGAAATCTCTTTCGTATCAAATAGTGTCTCCACATTTTAAATGCATGAATTATTGTTGCTAGTTCTAGATCATGTGTAGCATAATTATTTTCATGCTCTTTTAATTTTTTGGACTCATTGTAGATAACATGGTATCTCTTGCATTAAAACTCCTCCCAATCCTTCCTTGCTTGCATCCGTGCACACTAAAAATTAATTATTGAGTTTTTCTAGTTTTTAAATAGGAGTTGTTATCAAGAGCTACTTAAGCTTGTCAAAACTAGCTTGACATTTAGAACTCCACTAAAACTTGATTCCCTTCTTTTGTAGATTAGTAATTGGATAGGAAAGCCTAGAAAATCATTATACGGACCTTCTATAATAAATTTTGATGCCCATAAAGGATTTGACCTCTTCCACATTATTGGGTGCTAGCCATTCCAAAATTTCTTTTACCTTATCAGGATCTACAACAATTCCCTCTTCTAATATCACATGCCCCAAATAATGTATTTGTTTATGGTAAAATGAACATTTTCTAAGTTTAGCATAAAGTTCATGATCTCTTAAATTTTGGAGAACCATTTTCAAATGTTGATCATGTTCTTCCTTATTTTTTGAGTATATTAAAATATCATCTATGAAGACAACAACAAACTTGTCTAGGAATGGCCTTAACACACTGTTCATGAGACACATAAATGTGGTAGGTGCATTGGTTAACCCAAATGGAAGCACTACAAACTCATAGTGTCCATAAAAGGTATAAAATGTTGTTTATGTATTTATTCATCTTTAATTCTGATTTGATGATACCCTGACCTTAGATCGATCTTTGAAAATATGGAAGTTCCTCTAACTTGATCAAATAGGTCATCTATTCTTGGTAAAGTGTATTATTTTTATGGTAATTTTATTCAACTCTCTATAATGTATACATAATCTCAATGTTCCATATTTCTTTTTCACAAATAGTGCAAGTGATGCCCAAGGAGATACATTTGGTATGATGTACTTCTTGTCTAATGACTCCTATAGTTGAATTTTTAGTTCAATTACATTCATCCTATATGGGGCCCTGGAAATTGGAACAACACTTGGTACAAGATCAATAGTGAAATCTATGTCTCTCCTTAGAGGAAGTCTTGGTATTTCCTCTGTAAATACATCTTTAAACTATTCTAACAAAAGATATTTAGCCAATAATGGCTTTGAAAATAAGGTCAGATCGAAGAGCTCATTGCAAAATTTCCAACGACGCAAACAACACCTCAATCCGCCATCGTATGTGAAAGTTATACCCAGTCAAAGATTTGGTCAACTAGGCCCCTTGGCTAAAGCTAACATAGTGCCAACTAAATTTGGAGCTAGACTAAATCTGATTGCATTGCTAAAATTGGTGGAAATTAACAAGGCAACAATTTGGAACTTTGCCAAAACAGTTTCCAGTGGCCGGAATTGGCAAAATTGTTGCCTACTTAATTTTTTTGGTGACCCCAACATTTCGACTGAAATGTTTTGACCAAGTTATTTTTTATTAAAAAAAATTAAAATTAAAATTAAAATAGGGGTGCGGGCCACCACCCCTACCAACCCCATATATATATATCTATATATATATATATATATATATATATATATATATATATATATATATATATATATATATATATATATATGGGTCATGACCCAACTGTATTTAAACGACACCACATATGTAATATAATAGGGCCGATAGGGATCGAACCTACCCGACCGATCCAACCGGCCTACCCCACGGGTGACCCCACACACATTCCAATTGCTATATTAAAACAAACAAACAACCCAAAATGTGAATGACGGGTTTCGAACCCAACTCACCCCCTAATCATTGTTGGAAATACTGAGAGGGGGGTGAATCAGTATTTCTTTTTCCCACTATTGTTTTACCAGTTAAAATATATATATTCAGAACTCAAAATGAACAGCAAGAATAGATGCTTTTATTAATATAACTGTGCAGTAAAATAGATACAATATATAGATGGTCACAATCAATTGCCTGGCTCCAACTTGGACTTTGGTGAGGCTCCAACCTCCAGCGCACCAACTCTATTTTTCCAAGACACCAATCTTGGACTTAGGAGCACCAACTCCCAAGGACTTCAATCCTTCCATACTTCTGAGGCACCAGCCCCAATCCTTCTTGCTTCTGAGGCACCAACCCCAAGGACTCCAATCCTTCTCACTTTTGAAGCACCAACCCCAAGGACTCCTATCCTTCTCACTTTTGAGGCACCAACCCCAAGGACTCCAATTCTTCTGTTCTCAAAACTCTTCTCTGTTGAGTTCTGTCTATTTTCAGCTTCACTGTAATCTCCAAACTACAGTATCAATGAAAACCATGTCTTCTTATGGATGAGTCTTCACAGCTCTGCACACTGCCCACGCATAGTCTCCAATAGCCTTCATGCTCTCTGATAATGTCTTCACACAGCTCTAGTCAGTCTATTGTTAACTGCACTAAGCTCTGCATAAAGAACAACTTCTTGCTCAAGTTTATGTTTTCTGCTAGCTGCTTCTCCCTTTTGATTGTTTGTTGTCTTATTAGCCCTGCGGCCCTCTTTCTGTTCTGCTGGATCCTCTCGCTGCCTCTGTCTCCTCCAGCTTATTCTCACAGCATTCAACAGCCTTCAACAACTGAGCCCGTTCTTCGCAACACCATCAACTCCAACAGTGTTCAACAGCTGCAGTGGCGTTCACCAGCAACTTCATACAATGCTTGACCACCTCTGCTGCTTCAAAAAACAACAGCCTTCAACAACATTTACTGTTGCTGCTTCTGCTATCTCACACTCTGGTTCTTCACAATGCCAACAGCCACCCACAGTCCTGTGTTTTTGCTATTTTATTCATTCCATGTCTCTGTCCATTCGTTTCCTCTTACATGCTGACTCTTTGGCTTCCTCCTCAGTTGCTATCGTTTCCTCTGACTCGCTTGATCTTCTATGCTCACTTGACACTTTGGCTTCCCAATCCATGGCTTCCTCTATCTATCCGAGCGTTCCAATATTCACAGGACACGTTCAATCAATGGCTGGGTCCAAACGATCCACCGAAGAACACATCTTCCTAGTTAAAACTGTAACAGCGCTCCGTTTGGCAATGATGTCGGGCATACACAGAGTTTTGTTTCATTTAACGGATAGCCACGTCCAATGGCAATTTGTATCGCCATGAATCAGCCTCTTGAACTTTAGTTCAGGCCTCCTGAACTATCGGGAGCGTTATTGTATTGCATTTCTACTTCCAAACCCGCACAGGTCAAATATCAAATTACACAGGAATATGATAAAAACACAGGCAAACACTAAAGGGCAGACTTCAGAAAATATCACACTCATATTTATTTCTGCATCGGGTCCGCGCTTAAATCGCAATCGGCGATTCGTGACTCCCGGGGATCCTTTATATATCGCAACCATGACTTCGCCGATGGCCGATGGCCGATCCTCCACTGCTCTGATGGATCGGATGCGATATTGAATTAAATAGCAGTTGATAACCCCTTCGGGTCCGTGTGTAATCGCAATCGGCCCTTCTAGTCAGACAGGCGATGGGCGGATGCGATATGGTATTACACCATAACATAATTCCGCAGCGGGTCCACACCCATATCGCAATCGGCGTTTTGTGGTTGACAGCCCTTTTATACATCGCGATTACCACGGATGCGATATAGCATTCAACTATTTATAATAAGTCTGTCGGGTCCACTGCTCCTATCGTAATCAGTGCTTTCATGTGGCAGGGCTTCATAATATGTGCGATGGGCGGATGCGATAAAACATTTAACCATAACACAATCCCACATCGGGTTCGTGTTATTATCGCAATCGGCGTTTTTAATGTGGCAAGCCTAAACCACTTGCGATACCCACTCCAAACTGACTGATGCGATATATCATAAGACTGGTTTTAATGCCTCCGTCGGGTCCACAACCGTATATCACAATTGGAGGTTTCAGGAGTGATAGCCCTTTGAGACCAGCGACATAGCAGATGCGATATTACTTTTAGGTAGTTTATAATGGAGCCGCGGGTCTATGTTATCATATCGCCTCTCTATATATATACTCCTCCGCTCTTTGTACGCCTCTGTTATACTTTGTTTATAATATATATATATATATATATATATATATATATATATTGCTCCACTTATGAACCTTACTCTGCCCTATGCGATATGCGATAGCTCTACTCCTCCGATAGAGTATTCCTTTGGCACTATTGCTCTGATAGCTGTGATTGCTGCGTCCCATGGATATATGGCTCCCGATAGGCTGTTAAATGCATGCATATATATGTCTGTTCTACTTTGGCATATATATATTGCATATATATATGGCTCCCATGGCTGTTAATTGCATGCATTGTTCCTCTGATGACCCTGTGTGCTCCTCTCGTCTCCATTGTGGCTCCTCAGGCTTGTTTGCATGCATATAACCCTATTGTGGCATACATTGCTCTCGATAGCTCTGTCTACTTCCTCTGTGGCTTCGACAGCTGTGTTTGCAGCATCCCATGGCTCCTCTTGCTCCGATATGCTCCATTTGCTATGTCCCATGACTTTGTTTGCTCCTCTGTGTGCTCTATCGCTGTGTCCTTCGCTCTTCCTCTATGTTCCTTTAATTGGTCTTCCTTTGGATTGTTGCTCTGATAGCTCCTCTGGCTTGGTAGTGTCTTCCAAAGACCTCCTTGCATATATGAATGCCTCTCTTGCTCCAATATCCTGTAATGTGCTTTCATATGCCTCCTTAGGTAGCTCCTCTTTGCTTATGGCTTGGCTATCCTGATGGCCTTGCTCCTGTCTCTTCATGAATCTGCTTTGCATCCCCTTGGCTTCATGTCATCCTTTAGTATCCAGAATATTGCTATTTGACATCAATGACAACCTAGGTCAACAATCTCCCCCTTTGTTATTGATGGAAATATTCTTCTTCTCTCCCCCTTTGACATCAATGGCAAAGGAGTGCTCTGGGACTCCCCCTATCAAACTACTTTTGTTCTTCATGAATGGTAGATCTTCATGGGTCTGTGACTCCCCCTGTCATAGTGCTCTTCTTCTTCAAGATAGAAGGATTGATGCTTTATCATCTTCATGTCTCAGAACTGCTTTATCATGGCTTCAACAATGCTTAAGGATGCTCTACTTTAATGCTTTCATTCAGATTGCAAAATGGCCATACACCAAGTGTCCAAGTCCAAGCTTTTGTGCTTCAATCCATATTGCTGTCTCCACAGGTAACATTGAGAGGCCTTCATAGTCCGAATCAAGAGAAAGATGCCCTTGAGATTGTCTTTCTTCAGATCTGAGTTCCTTTGTGTCTATGTGCTTCTTCTTAAGTTACTGCCATCTAGTATTAAATCATCATTGTATTTGGACAAAAATGTGAGGCGTTGTGCCTTACTGTTGCTATATTTCTTAAGTGATCTGTATCAGCTTAAGTTATGCTTGATTGCACAACATTCTCCTTCCTATGAGGCATCTTTTCCTTGCGTTCTTGTACATATCTCTGCAGATTCAAATATCCAATCTGTGACTGCCTTTTAAATACAATTGCTGATCTGCATCCTTTTACAAGGCTTCAGTTTGTTATATGCTGCTAGCTGCTCTTAATTCAAACTCCATTCTAGATGTATCTGTTTGTTTGAAGACTGCCTCTATCAATGTCCAGAATTTATCCGTTCTCACATTTAATTCCTGAGTTAATACATTCAACATCTGTAATATCAGCACCATAATTATTTCTCCAATTACAGAATCATGTTCTTTAATGGAGTATTCCTGAGAAATGATCTTCATCAAAGAATGATTGTTAATATAGCTCAATAAGGATTTCATAGGGACCCTTTCACTAATAGCTTCAGCAATAATGATCAAGAATTACAGGCTCCCCCTAACTGTATGCATCATCTCCTTTTGGCAGAGTCTTCTCATAAAATGCTTAGATTGGCTAGAGAGCTCAAGGGACTTTCGGATTGTATTTCCTTCCTTCTCCATACTTGTGTAACTTTCTTCTTTTTCATGGTTCTAGCTTGTGTAAGAGCCCATGTTAAGTTACAATCACGTGCCATATGACCAATGTTATGACACTTGAAGCATTCTACATTGTTCATGAATACGAACTCATGATTTCTTCTTGTAAAATTATTTCTTGGAGGTTGTCGGAGACTATAGCATCTATTTCTATGAGATGGTTGGGGACCATAACATCTATCTTTATGATATACTTTACAGTCTTTTGCCATATGACCAAAGTTTGAATAGGAATAACAATAACCAAAAAATGAACTTTGGTACCTGGGAGATGGAGGTTTCCTTGATGTACTTCTGAAGCCTTTCTGCCTTGAGATCCTTTGATGATAACCATTGCCTCTCGCATCTTTGTCATCATCTATATTTCTTCTTGGACCAGGATTTCTTCTTGGAGCAGGATTTCTTCTATTGTAACCTTGATTTTTCTCCTTGCCTTTGCTGGAACTGGGAGCATCACCATGTCTTTCTGTCTTCTTTATATCTCTTTTGTTTGAAGCATTTTCATTCTTGTTTGAGGATTCTCCTACATATCCAAGACCTGATTTATCAGATGGACTTCTATGATAGCTGAGCATGTCATCCAAAGCCTGAGAGCTCTTCAAGATTTTGTTCATCCCTTCAACCTTTTTCCTGAGGAGGACAATCTCTTCTTCCAATCTTTCACACTCATTATTCTTCTTTGCAAGTTGTTCCTCAGTTTCTTCCTTGCTACGAGTAGCTTCAACTGCTACTATTTTAAGGGAGATGATATCTAACTTCATTTTGAAGATTTCTTCATTCTTTGCTTGACTGCTCTCCATTCTCTTCTCAACTCCTTGTGCCTGTTTCCTGGCTTCTTGTAATTGAGACTTAAGGGAGGAGACCTCTACCTTGTACTGACCAATTTCTTCTTCAAGTTTGTTCACGCTCTTGTGCCTTTGTTCAAGTTGACTTGACAAGGCATTTTCCCGCTTCTTTGCTTTATTCAATTGATTTGTCATGGATATCACTTCTTCATGATGCTTTCTTTTGCTTTGATGAAACTCCTTTTTAAGCTTGGCAAGCTCTTCATCCCTTTCTTGTACTTGAAGCTTGATGAGGTCAACTTTCTTCCTTGTTTGATCTTGGTCAACAACTAGAGTTATCTTCTTAAGTGCCTCATTTTCTTTTTTCAAATTGTTAATCTCTTCCATGGCAGTCATAAGTTGAGCAAGGAGTTATTCTACAAAGTCTTTTTCATTCTCTTCATCTTCTTGGTCTGCTTCAGCCTTGATGTCATCATTCTCATTTTCAGCTTCTATGATGGGTTCTGGATTTCCTTCTAGATTTCCATTATCTTCTTGACTGATGGTCAATGCTCCTTTTGAGTGAAGGTCATGAAGTTTGTCCCATATACCCTTTGCTAATGAACATTTTCCTAGATTGTTCTTTACAGAATTAGGTAGCCCATTCAAGATTTCCTTTACTGCTTTTGCATTGTACTCCTTGGATTCTTCATCCATACTGCTATCAGCAATCACTGATTTCCAGACTTCAATGCCTTGAGTCTGTAAGAAATTCCTCTTTCTTGCTTCCTATATATTAAAGTTCCCATTGAGCCTTGGAGCCTCCTCAAATTCATTGTCTTCTATTTTAGTAGTAGAGGGAGACACATCCTTAGGAGGATTGGAGACTTTCTTCCTTGACCTCGCCATTTGTGTTCTAAGAGTCAACCTTCAAGCTGTTAAGATTTGAATGAAGGAACCTGCTCTGATACCAATTATTGGAAATACTGAAGGGGGGGGGGGTGAATCAATATTTCTTTTTCCCACTATTGTTTTACCAGTTAAAATATATATATTCAGAACACAAAATGAACAAAAAGAATAAATGCTTTTATTAATATAACTGTGTAGTAAAATAGATACAATATATAGATGGTCACAATCAGTTGCCAAGCTCCAACTTGGACTTTGGTGAGGCTCCAACCTCCAGAGCACCAACTCTATTTTGCCAAGACACCAATCTTGGACTTAGGAGCACCAACTCCCAAGGACTTCAATCCTTCCATACTTCTGAGGCACCAACCCCAATCCTTCTTGCTTCTAAGGCACCAACCCCAAGGACTCCAATCCTTCTCACTTTTGAGGCACCAACCCCAAGGACTCCTATCCTTCTCACTTTTGAGGCACCAACCCCAAGGACTCCAATCCTTCTATTCTCAGAACTCTTCTCTATTGAGTTCTGTCTATTTTCAGCTTCACTGTAATCTCCAAACTACAGTATCAATGACAACCATGTCTTCTTATGGATGAGTCTTCACAGCTCTGCACACTACCCACGCATAGTCTCCAATAGCCTTCATTCTCTCTGATAATGTCTTCACACAGCTCTAGTCAGTCTATTATTAGCTGCACTAAGCTCTGCATAAAGAACAACTTCTTGCTCAAGTTTATGTTTTCTGCTAGCTGCTTCTCCCTTTTGACTGTTTGCTGTCTTATTAGCCCTGCGGCCCTCTTTCTGTTCTGCTGGATCCTCTCGCTTCCTTTGTCTCCTCCAGCTTATTCTCACAGTGTTCAAAAACCTTCAATAACTGAGCCCGTTCTTCACAACACCATCAACTCCAACAGTGTTCAACAGCTGCAGCAACGTTCACCAGCAACTTCATACAATGCTTGACCACCTCTGCTGCTTCAAAAAACAACAACCTACAACAACATTTACTGTTGCTGCTTCTGCTATCTCACACTCTGGTTCTTCACAATGCCAACAGCCACCCACAGTCCTGTGTTTTTGCTATTTTATTCATTCCATGTCTCTGTCCATTCGTTTCCTCTTACATGCTAACTCTTTGGCTTCCTCTTCAGTTGCTATCGTTTCCTCTGACTTGCTTGATATTCTATGCTCACTTGACACTTTGGCTTCCCAATCCATGGCTTCCTCTATCTATCCGAGCATTCCAATATTCACAGGACACGTTCAATCAATGGCTGGGTCCAAACGATCCACCGAAGAACACATTTTCCTAGTTAAAACTGTAACAACGCTCTGTTTGGCAATGATGTCGGGCATACATAGAGTTTTGTTTCATTTAACGGACAGCCACGTCCAATGGAAATTTGTATCGCCATGAATCAACCTCTTGAACTTTAGTTCAGGCCTCTTGAACTATTGGGAGCGTTATTGTATTGCATTTCTACTTCCAAACCCCACGCAGGTCAAATCTCAAATTACACAGCAATATGATAAAAACACAGGCAAACACTAAAGGGTGGACTTCAGAAAATATCACACTCATATTTATTTTTGCATCGGGTCCACGCTTAAATCGCAATCAACGATTTGTGACTCCCGGGGATCCTTTATATATCACAACCATGACTTCGCCGATGGCCGATGGCCGATCCTCCACTGCTCCGATGGATCGGATGCGATATTGAATTAAATAGCAGTTGATAACCCCTTCGGGTCCGTGTGTAATCACAATCGGCCCTTCTAGTCAGACAGGCGATGGGCGGATGCGATATGGTATTACACCATAACATAATTCCACAGCGGGTCCACACCCATATCGCAATCGGCGTTTTGTGGTTGACAGCCCTTTTATACATCGCGATTACCACGGATGCGATATAGCATTCAACTGTTTATAATAAGTCTGTCGGGTCCACTGCTCCTATCGCAATCGGCGCTTTCATGTGGCAGGGCTTCATAACATGTGCGATGGGCGGATGCGATAAAACATTTAACCATAACACAATCCCACGTCGGGTCCGTGTTATTATCGCAATCGGCGTTTTTAATGTGGCAGGCCTAAACCACTTGCGATACCTGCTCCGAACTGACGGATGCGATATATCATAAGACTGGTTTTAATGCCTCCGTCGGGTCCACAACCATATATCGCAATTGGAGGTTTCGGGAGTGACAACCCTTTGAGACCAGCGACATAGCGGATGCAATATTACATTTAGGCAGTTTATAATGGAGTCGCGGGTCCGTGTTATTATATCGCCTCTCTATATATATACTCCTCCGCTCTTTGTACACCTCCGTTATACTTTGTTTATAATATATATATATATATATATATATATATATATATATATATATATATATATATATATATATATATATTGCTCCGCTTATGAACCTTACTCTGCCCTATGCGATATGCGATAGCTCTACTCCTTCGATAGAGTATTCCTTTGGCACTATTGCTCCGATAGCTGTGATTGTTGCGTCCCATGGATATATGGCTCCCGATAGGCTGTTAAATGCATGCATATATATGTCTGTTCTACTTTGGCATATAATTGCATGCATTGTTCCTCTGATGACCCTGTGTGCTCCTCTCGTCTCCATCGTGGCTCCTCAGGCTTGTTTGCATGCATATAACCATATTGTGGCATACATTGCTCTAGATAGCTCTGTCTACTTCCTCTGTGGCTCCGACAGCTGTGTTTGCAGCATCCCATGGCTCCTCTTGCTCTGATATGCTCTGTTTGCTGTGTCCCATGACTTTGTTTGCTCCTCTGTTTGCTCTATCACTGTGTCCTCCGCTCTTCCTCTATGTTCCTTTGATTGGTCTTCCTTTGGATTGTTGCTATGATAGCTCCTCTGGCTTGGTAGTGTCTTCCAAAGACCTCCTTGCATATATGAATGCCTCTCTTGCTCCAATATCCTGTAATGTTCTTTCATATGCCTCCTTAGGTAGCTCCTCTTTGCTTATGGCTTGACTATCCTGATGGCCTTGCTCCTGTCTCTTCATGAATCTGCTCTGCATCCCCTTGGCTTCATGTCATCCTTTAGTATCCAGAATATTGCCATTTGACATCAATGACAACCTAGGTCAACAATAATTTTCCTTATTAACCATCCGCCAACCATAGTGCCAAACATACACCTTTGATAAATCTGCCCACCAAATTTTATTTAAACTTAATTATTTACCATTAGACGGGGGGGAGAGAAGGAGAGGATTGCAAATCGAGGAAGATGGAACCCTGAGCTAAAGGAATCTATTACGAATCTTGGAGATTCCCTTAGAGTCGATTTTTCATAGTGTAAGAAACATTCTAAGTTTATACTCAAATTAATCAAAATTTCACCATGATTCTAATCGTGCCGAAGGATTTCTCATATGATCATCGTATTTTCATCCAACTTGCAAAACGAAATCTTTATGGAATCTTTGAGATTCCCCGAGGGCCCGAAATTGTTAGTTTCAAAACCAAGCTGACTTTATACTCATTCTTCTTAGTTTTTCACAAGGAGGACAGTGGTGAATTCATAGTTTTCATCTAAGGAACACACTTCTAGTCAACCAACAAGAAGGAATCTTTGAGATTCCAGAGGGTCTAGATTTTGACCGAAGTAGAAAGGGCTCAAGTTTATAGTCATTTAACATGATTTCACGCCATAAATTCAATGATGTAGTCCATTTCTTCAGCAGAGGTGTGCATTTGCAGGCCATCCCCAGAAGTGGAGGTATAAGGTGTCTTTTGTACATGCTGTAATTTGATTTTTGTTGAATATTAATGAAAGCGACCTCCCCACTTTGAGTAGGGCCCGAAGATGTAACCCACATTGGGTGAACTTTGTTATCAAATTGTTTGTGTCTTGCTTCTCATGGTCACCATTTATTTCCACTTCTTTTATGTGTATGCATATTATGGTTAAATGCAACTTTGTATGCATCTTTGGAGTGAAAAGATCTAGCAAGTTTGGTATTAGAGCAGGTCTTTTGTTGATGTGAATTGCAAGTGTATGATAACCAGGGGAAATCTCTAAAGATGTGAAGGAAGTGGGGCATGCAACACGAGGAAGGAAAATGACATATGAAGATGCTCAGTTGGAGGAAGAGTGAAATTATTGAAAGACCTTATATGCCATGGCAGAAAAAGTGGAAAAATTGTTTGCAGAGTATGAGAAGACAGTGGTGAAGCTAGAGAAGAAGGAAGGACCAGATGATCTTGCCTCAGAGAATCATGAAAGAGGAGGAAAATATCCTCCTAAAACTCCCTCTCCATCTGCTAGTTAAATTTATTTTTCTTCCTCTTCTCGTCATTCTAGAGGTACAAAAACTCTTAAAAAGCCCTTTTTCAAGCTGAATGTCAAGTTTGATTTTCTTGTTTTTAGTGGAGAATCTAATGCAAAAAATCTAGATAACTGGATTAGACAGGTTGAATTATACTGCCACATACAATGAATCAAAGAGGATGAGGCCAAGATCTAGCTAGGATTCCTTCGATTAAGTGGCACTACTCTCATCTGGTGGGAAGGAAAGTTGCAGAAAGGTGGTAGGAGTAGTCATAAAATTATTTCATCTTGGTCTGAGTTCGTTTCTGCTTTAAGAGGAAAGTTTTACCCATTGGTTTACAGTCATAAGGCCATGATGGAATGGAAACATTTGAAACAAGGTAAAGGTCAAAATGTTCAGAATTTTATAGGAGAGTTTAAGAAACAAGAATTAGAATTGAATGTTCCACTAGAATCTCCTGAGACATTGATGAAATATATTGGCTCTTTGCCTTGTTATCCGAGTCAATCATTATTATTATTTGAACCTAAAACTCTTGATGAAGCTAGCGTGAAGGTTGTACATCTTGAAAGTAGGTGGAAGCATGGGCAAGAAGACCGCCCAAAGAGGAAAGCAACAACTAATAGAAAGGAAGCAAAACCCTCTTGCACTCATTGTGAGAAATAAGGGAATGCTAAGGAAAATTCTTGGAACTTACATCGAGAATTGAGGCCAAAGAGAAATGACAAAAAAGAGAAGTAGAAGACAGTTACAACCGTTCAACAAGACCAAGAATCTGAATCAGAGGATGATGAGAAGATCACAACTACAGGATTTGTAGGAGTTGGACCAATTGACCCGGGATAAGACTTAGGTGATGAAATGAAGATTGCATCTCTTAGGGTTGAAAAAGATGGACCTATCGACTTGGGTTCTGATTCGGGTGATGAGACAAATATTTCAACAGATATTGTGCCAAAAATGAGAAAACTAAATGCTTCATGGCTCCAAGAACTTGAAGAGATCAACCAAAGCATTCAGACGAAGAATGAGAACTAAGGAGACTCCTACAAAAAGCATAGGAGGAGAAACAAAGGTTACAACATGAGTTACAAGACAAGGATGAGGCCTTGGAAAAGTTGCAGCATAATAAGCCTAAGGTAAAAAGTGATTCTTCAATTTCATGTTCTTTTTATGACGATGATTTCGCTGCTTTTGAGAAACATACTACAAGAATTGGACCAAAATTGTTAAAGAGTATGGGGTATCAAGGGAAGGGCCTTGACATTAATGGCTAGGGCATTGTGAATCCCATCAAGGTGGAAGCATTGCCTCGTTATGAAGGAATTGGGTATGTCAGAAAATAGGTTGGAGAATTATCCAAGACAACCAGTGACCAACCAACGACGGACGATGGGGGTACCTCATCACATTACAGTGATAGTGAGGATTCCACGGGCACCTATAAGAGGCACACTAGGAATAAGTGTTCCAAGACGATCCATAAATTTTAGAGGAGAAATAATCATTGTAGTCATTGCAACGAGGACAGACATCAGCTAACCATATGTCAGATACTTCATGACTAGAAAAAACCTATATGGGAACCAATTGGAGAAGATGTTCAACAAGAGAATCCACCGCAGGGAGATGACTCATTCACTTTGTTGAGTAAGGGATGGTTTTACTAGATATAGTAGTTTGTCAGGGCCGCATTTTGTAAAACATGTGTTGTGATATGACTGTAAAAGTGATGATGTGTTTTCCATCACTTATAAAAGAAATGATGATGTTTTTGGCCCTTTTCGCTGGGGTATTAATTTCTATAATGATGTAAAATTGACCAAAGTGTGTGTGTTATAATATCTTTGAAAGCATGGGGTTGCTTGAGTCGTGTTTGGTCTTCTATGCAATTTGCAAAGAATGTACCACAGGCTTGCATGGAATGCAGATGTTGGAGAAGGAAGTGTGGCTTGACAAGGCACATGGAGATTTCCAAATGTGTTCATGCTTTTGGAGGACCAAAAGCTCCTCAGTGGGGAGGAATGATCTAGGTGGCTCCAGAAAGGCTCTAAAATCAAAGAAGGCTTTGAAAATGATAAAATATAAAAAAAAAATTAAGTTGTCATGAAACTAGGGTCAAATCGAAGAGCTCATCGCAAGCTTTCGAATGACGCAAATGACACCTCAATTCGACATCGTATGTGAGAGTTATGGCCAGTCAAAGTTTTTGGTCAACTAGGCCCCTAGGGTAAAGTTAGCAGAGCGCCAACTAAATTTGGAGCTTGGCTAAATCTGGCAGTGCTACTAAATTTGGTGGAAATTAATAAGGAAACAATTTGGCACTTTGCGATGACGGTTTTCGGTGGCCAGAATTGGTGAAATTGTCGCCTACTTAATTTTTCAAGTGTCCCCAAAATTTTAGCCGAAATGTTTTGACCAGGTCATTTTTTTATTAAAAAAAATTAAAATAAGGGTGGCGGGCCACCACCCTCGCCAACCCCAAACCCATATATATTTAACATATAAATTATCTATGGGCCACGATGCAACCTTCTTTAAATGACGCCATATATGTAATATAATAGGGCCGATGTGGATCGAACCCACTTGATCGATCCCGCTAGCTAGCCCCATAGGCGGCCCCACACACATGCCAATTTCTATATTAAAACAAATAAACAACCCAAAATGGGGGCGACAATTTTTTAACCTAGCTCGGCCTTCAACCATTTGCCTTATTATCCATCTGCCAACCACAGTGTTAGGTTGGCACCATTGATAAATCCGCCCACCAAATATTATTTAAACTCAACTATTTACCATACAATGGGGGGAAGAGAAGGAGAGGCACACAGATCGAGAAGGATAAAACCCTGCACTGAAAGAATCTATGATGAATACTGGAGATTCCCTTGGAACCGATTTTTCACTATGTTAAAAACATACTAAGTTTATACTCAAATTAATCAGAATTTCGCCAAGAGTGTGATGGTGCCAACGAATTTCTCATATGATCAACAAAATTTTAGCCAACCTACAAAACAAAGTCTTTATGGAATCTTGAGGAATCTTTGAGATGCCCTAAGGGCCCAAAATTCGCAGTTTCAGAACTAGGTCAACTTTATACTCATTATTCTCAGTTTTTCACAAGGAGCGTAGTGGTGAAGTCATATTTGTCATATGCCTAGCAAAATTCTAGTCAACCGTGAGAAAGAATCTTTGGGGAATTTTTGAGATTCCTGAGGGTCCATATTTTGACCAAAGAAGAAAGGGGTCAAGTTTATAGTCATTTGACATGATTTCATGCCAGGAATTCAATGGTATAGTCCATTTCTTCAACAGAGGTGTGCATTTTCAGGCCATCCCCAGAAGTGGAGGTATAAGGTGTCTTTTGTACATGCATGTAATTTGATTTTTGTTGAAGATTAATGAAAGCAACCTCTCCACTTTGAGCATGGCCCAGAGACATAACCCACACTTGGTGAACTCCAGTATCAATTTTTTTTGTTTCTTGCTTCTCATGATCGTCATTTATTTACGCTTCTTTTATGTGCATGCATCTTATGGTTGCATGATCTTTTAAATGAAATTATGTATGCATCTTTGAAGTGAAAATATCTGGCTTAGGAGTATACCTCAATAGACTCATAAATTTGTTGACAAACTCATCCATGGTGAGTTGTCCCAATTTAAACTCATGGAGTTCTCTAGCCTTTTAGTCAGCTACTTTTTCTTAAAGTCCTTCTTGAACAACTTACAAGTTAAATTCTTACCTCTTATCCTCTTTACAACTTTATTTTCTTCCTACCATAAGGTTGCTTTACCAATTAGTTGGTATGTGGCCAATCTTTCCTTGAGATTACTTGCATAGTTATACACCTCAAAATATTTGGACATGTTAGGGAGTCGTTCCTTGATCCCTTCTTCAATTTCACCATCAAAATTGGGGGGTTTGATCTTCTTGAATTCTCCCTATAACTGAGAAGACGATTTCCTTTTTCTGGATGAGGAAATACTACTGTTTGATTTTTGTTCATCTTGGCTGCTAGATTTGCCAGTTTCATTATTAGTAGAGTTTTTTGTATCACTCTTGCTTGTAGTACTAACATATATACTTCTATATCCTCTTCGTATGAGTCTTTTTACCAATTTTTTCCTTCTCCATCTTTCTTAACAAATATCCATTAATTTCTTCTTGTTCTTCTTTTAATTTGACCAACCTTTCCTGATTTACTTTAACTTCCTCTAAATTAGTTTTTAAATTTATTATTACTTGCAGCAATTCAAGATTTAACTCTTCTGTATGACTAGTTCCTCTGCCAACCATTCCCATCCCACTGTCACACTCCGCTTCTCCTTTAGGCAATCCCACAAATATTTAACCATTGAATGCCTCCAACATTTTTAGTCCTTTAGTTCTTCAACCCAATTTGATAATGACAATTATAACGGGTTTCAATTTTTTAGACATGAGAGAGGTCCAATGTTATAAATACAACTCTCATACCACTTGTAAAGACTTTATAACACCACCATTATTTTTCTATGGTGTTTAACTAAGAACTAACTACATTTTATTTTCTATTTTTCTTAAATATAGATGGCATTGTTTCAATAAACAATAGACATTTCAAAATAATTATATAAAAAATATTATTACATTTTCTATTTCTATGTGCTCCATTTAAAAATGAGTTAGAACCTAGAAAATTATGTTGGTAAGGTTTTAACCTAACTTGACTTACATTATTATTAATGCAAAACATTGCATTTTACCCATTCATATAGCTATCTCCACCTTTCGTCTTTAACTCCAAGCACTCTTATTAAAATGTTTGCGTTCCTAAATCATGGTAATTGTGTTATGCTATTAGTTTATCCAGGGTTCCCACGAGTTTCGATTGCGTCAATCATATGAATCAATGGACCATAATGGATTTTAATATGTTTTTGCTTTGTCATGTTTTATAAATTATACTTCTCTATGATGTTTATTCTAATGTGGGATTATACATCTATATCATACATTCATTTCCTTATATTACTTAAATGAGTTTTCTGGAATTTTCCATCTATGAGCGGAAAGGATTGTATGCTAGACACGTATATAGGTTTGTATTAAAATTAATCGATGGTCTGGATTTGTTTCCATAAAATTAATGGCGTTTAATTAAATTAGGGAATTATGAGTGTTTAATGACCTCTCGCCCTTTGCCATTTACCAATTTTCATTTTCTTCTTGGAATTTCTTTGCATTCGTCTCAAGGATTAGGGTTTGAACCCTTCTGCAACAACACATGTTGGGTCTATAGGTAGTCTATTTAACATATGTGTTCCATTCCCTCTTTCCAGGGCATTATCCACCATATGTTTCTTATAGGGGGTGTAACTCCGCCTTCTGTCAACTTGCAACAGTTCATCACATCAGATATCAAGAGCTGTATCAAGGTACAAAATCATTTAATTTCACTAGTTCAATGGATCCCTTTTCTATTATAGGTTATATACATTTCATTTTATGTATTAAATAAATGATTCTTTTCTTTTGTAAGAATAATTTCGGCGTAAATTATATGTAAAAAATCTTTGTCAACGGCGAACCAATTAGTATGATTCATTGTCAGGACAAGTTGAATGCACAGATCTCGTTTTGCATATTAAATAGATAGCATAACATTCTGAACCAAGTAACGGCTATAATGACAACAACTAGATTTGACTACGAAACGGCTAGTTGATTTAGATAAGGGTTAAAAACTTTATAAAATAAGTTAATATTCTTATTAAAATACGAAATGGATTATTTTATAATTATAAATATATATTAGAATAAGTAAATTTGAATAAGTAAATCATAAAATAAATTAATCTAAAATTGTTAGTTATCAAAGTTATTATAAATATTAGTTAGTTATAGAGTAATCTAAAAATAGTTAAATTATATTTTAATCAAAATATAAGTTGAAAGGACATATATTTATAAATATATATGGAAATAAATTAATTTTAAATTAATATATATTAAAATAAATAAATTAAAAATAAAATAATTTCAAATAAATTAATCTAAAATTGTTAGTTATAAAAGTAAAATTAGATAATCTATAAATAGTTAAATATATTTTGATCAAATAATAAGTTAAAGGGACATATATTTATAAATATATATTAACATAAATTATTTATAAAATAAATCAATTTTAAATTAATAGTTAAAAAGTTTTTAAATATTAGAGAATTCAAGGGTTAGAAAAATTATTATAATTATAAAGGGACACATAATTATAATAAATAGTTAATAATAGAGAATTCAAGGGTTAGAAAAAATTATTTGGCTTATAATTTTTCTTTCAGGCATAAAACTGGAGCGATCTCTTTGGTTATCTCAGGGTAAAACTTCTGCACTCTATCCCTACTTCACACTCACAAATTATGACTAATGTTTTTTTTATTCTTTTTGTATAATCATTTTTTAATTCGAAATGAGTATCAATTATTATAAAAACTTTGTGACAATTGCACCTACTAGGTTTGTTCTCTGCCTTTACGGCTTCAATGCTTATCTAAGTTTTTCAAATATATAATATGAATTTTCTATTTTTCCATCCAGGTTGGAACATCTCTTCCACCTTCTAATTCCCATATGCAAGATGATTTCTGGTAGAGGAATTTTTCATTTAACACTTAATGGATTTGCTCCCAATTTTATTTTAATATTGATCGTGGCAAAGACTAGTTTTTTCTTGAAGAAATGTTTATCTTATATATATATATATATATATATATATATATATATATATATATTTTTAAAGGATTAAGGCTTGAAACAATTATGACTATTATGTAAGCTCTAAAGGATAGCTCAAGTAGTCGAGCCCTCATTGCTAATTTCCTTTCCTATTGGGAGCTCACGAGGTCAAATATCCTTGATTCCCTTGGCGATAGGCCCGATATATTAGGCCGCCTTTGATGGTTCTGTGTGGATCACTGCCCATGGATGTATAGGCCACCTAGTGACAGTGAACCATGGTTGCCTTAAAAAAAATAATATGGCTATTATGTAATCGTTTTTCAAGACCTTTGCAAAGTTCTTCATTTGACTGGGTTTTGTTTAGCTATTATTCTTTTGTTACAAGGTTTTCCTACAGATATATAAATGTGTATTTCCTTATTACACGCACACACACAAACAAACACACACATATAAGTAAATATCTATGTTTATATTTACTTTGTCTTGTTCATTATCTATGCACTATATTTCTTTGAGAAGTTTTTGCTACGGAGGTCTCTGTTTTGTGTTTTTTGTACAGTTTATTATATTCTAATCATGATATTTTCTCAAGATATTTACTATTTTTTTTTGAAACAATGTCTCTTTTAAAATTTTAAATCATGTTTTGTAGTTTAACATGCATTATATTTCTTTTTCTTTGTACTAGTTCTCCACTGTGGTTGAACTTAGTCGAAAAATATTTTTGGCTTACTTATATATTTTGTTTCCTGAAAATATCATGTTCAAAGTAATGGTTCTACATGTTTACATAATCTATGTGATGATACATTCTATCACCTGTACAAAACCAAGAATCCGATAGTAATGCAATTAGGTTTTTCTATAGTCTCTGTTTGTCTTGTTTTGTATATACGAATTTACTAATATTATATGGTGTCAGGAAAAACTCATTGGTTTCTCCTGTAAGGAGGATTTAATTATATGAGTTCTACTACAATATATTTTTATACAAATCATAAATATATAATAGGAATTGGATAATAATGCAATGAAATGATTTCACATTAGTCTCCTCTTCTTCAATTTGTTTTTTTAACACTACTATGTACATATGCATATATTGAAACAATAACTCATAAGATCTCGAAAAACTATTTCTACAGTGAATATGGTATTCTCTTCACGTTTTTTTTTTACATTATGATACAACACGTTTCTTCATTTTTCTTTCAAAACAAAATTTCTTCTTCATGTCTAATATACAAAATAGAAAATCATCACTTATTATAACAATCTCTCACAACCTTCATTGACATATGGTAGTTTACATATAAAAACAAACCCATACTTTGTATTTTTAGTAGAAAAAACAGGGTTAGAAAAACCAAATTGAACACAGCTGGAAATTATATGGCTAGTTACTTTGCTCCTCCCATCCTTGACACAACATATTATGTTTGTCCCCCTAAGAAAATTAGGCCTGCAGCTTTTATTTGTCTATTCTTCTCCAAAAAATAATTATAAGAAAAAAATAGGAGAATTCTAAGATATCATCTATATACCACTTCTTTGGGTGGTTATTAACTGTCTCCACCTCAACAACAGGTTACAGGTAGTTAACTGCTGTTTTATGAGCCTTTGTTCCCCACTTCTAAAGACAACTTCTTGTTCTCTAGGAAACTTTTAAATGACCATTTAATAATTTTCAAAATCAAATCTAATCACCCTGCTTAGATGTCTAGGTATTTTAGTGGATAATAATAATTTTCAACGTAAAATTGTAGCCTTTTTCCTCTTTCAACCATTTGTCCCTAGCCATTAATTTCTAGCTTATCTTTATTTATAAGATAAAACATAAAAACAATTTCGCATCGATAACTACACATCAACCATTATCAGTAAGATTACTAATAATTAAATATCTGCCTTTTTTTCTAATGTAACATACTTGACTTCAAAAACCAACTTATATACAAGTAATTATACTAAAGTCTTTAAGATGAGGGATATCACATAAACCTCCCGCAATTAAACCTCCTGTATTAAAACCTTCATCAAAGCCACAATAAATAGATCCAGAGAAAGACACTCCTAAAAAGGTAGATGAACTTTAGAAAGATGTGAATTTCAAATAATTGTAAAAAGCTCAGCCTTCATTTAGTTTGAAGAATGAAATTGGCAAGATAAAAATTCCTATTCCATTTTCTGAGTTGTTGAAAAATGCATAGTATAAAGACCAGATTGTGAAAATGCTAAAAACTTTAGAAGGAGATCAAATATCTGCTATCAATGCTCAAGACTCTCTCAACATTCAAGATTATTCTCCCAATTTCGTTTTTGGTCCTCATGTAATAGATGTTAATGAAGATGTTCCTCCATTTAATGTCAGTTTCAATATTCATGATATGATATTATACAATGCTATGCTAGATTCAGGAGCATCACACAATTTAATGCCAAATATGTGATGGATAATTTGGGACTTGATATTACCAGACCATACAAAGATATGTTTTCTTTTGATTCAAGGAAAGTTAAATGCTTGGGGTTGATTAAGGATATTGTTGTGACATTGACTCAAATTCCTACAAAGATCATTGTCATGGATGTGGTGGTAGCATACATTCCACACATATTTGGGATGTTACTCTCATGGTCTTGGGCAATGAAATTGGGAGGAACTCTTCATATGGACATGTCCTATGATTCTATCCTTGTGTTTCGTGAGAAAATAAGACTTTATAGAGAAGGTAAAATGGCTTATGTGGTGAGTAGCCAAGCTCAACCTGATAATCATCCTATATATGTCGTGGACAATGATCTTGGATCTCCAATCGTGTACAATGATTTTTCATTTGGAGGAAGGGGAACAAATACATGTTGAGAATCAAATTTAGGAGGAAAACAAGCAAATATGTGAGGATAATAGAATGTGGAATATGAATTTTAATGGATCTACTTGTAAGGATGGGTCAGGAGTTAGAATTTGGATCATTCCACTTTATTGTAGTAGTAAATTACATTCTTTTAAATTGTATTTTGAATGTATAAATAATATTGCGGAGTATGAGGCCTTAATTATTGGGTTGAATATACTTAGACAGGAGAAGGCCAAAAGAATGTGTGTCTTTGTAGATTCTAAATTGATCATAAATAAGGTGAATGGTACATACCAGACCAAGCACCTAAGAATGAGGGCCTATAGGAATGAAGTATGGGATTTATTTGATAATTTTTTCTTAGAGCATAAGATTTCAGTTATGCCCAGAGAAGAAAATGGAATAATTGATTCTTCAACAACTTTGGACATTGTTTTTAAAATTCCTATATATCCAAATAAGAAGTATCAGATAGAGGTCAGACACAAGCCATCATTTCTAAACAATATTAAACATTGTTAGGTTTTTGAATATGATCAACATATTAAAAGGCTTCTTCTAATGAACCATGAGTTTACTAGCACCCCTATTGATGACGATGAAGACATGAATACATATTTGGATTCAGATTCAAAAGAATTTCTAAATGTGATAGGAGATCAAGAAATAATTTAGCTTAAGAGTAATCTTATTCCTAAAGGTTTGGTTCCCCTGGATAAGTTATTTGACAATAATGATGTTGTAGTCAAGATTAAAATCATTCCTAATGACATTGAATTACAAGACTACAATGTGGGAACTGAAGAGGAGCCTAAGATTGTTAAACTTTCCAATTATTTGGATCATGGAACAAAAATATAAACTTATGTTGAACTATTGAAGGAATTTGCAGATTTTTTCGCTTGGAGATATGAGGAACTAAGAGTGTATGACAAAAGAATTATTTAGCATACCATTCAAATAAGGGAAAATGAAAAGAATTTAAGGAAGAACCTCATAATAATAAACCCAATGTTACTGCCTTTGATAGAGAAAGAAGTGAAAAATTGCTTGCTACCAAGATAATCATCTCTTTGATATTTTTTAAATGGGTTGCTAATCTAGTTCTAGTTAGAAAGAAGAATGGGGAAATCAGATTATGCGTGGATTTAAGAAATTTGAACAAGGTTTCCTTAAAAGATAACTGCCCACTGCCTAAGATGGATAACATAGTATAAAGTGTTGTTGGGGCTGAAAGAATTTCCATGCTGGATGATTTTTTAGGGTACAATAAGATATTGGTGCATCCAAAAGATCAGGAAAAAATAATTTTTACTACTCCTTTTTGTACCTTTATGATTCCAAGATGCCTTTTGAATTAATGAATGTTGAAGCTACATTTTAGAGGACCATGGATATAGCATTTGTAGAGGAAAAGGAAAAAATTGTAGTAATTTATTTAGATGATTTAACAATATACTCAAAATATGATCTTGATCATTTGAAGCATGTTAGGTAGGTTTTTTGAAGTGCAGAAGATTTGGTATCTCTCTGAACCCAAAGAAGTCAAAATGCATGAAGGAAAATGATTAGGCAATTTAGTGTCCAAGGATGGTATCATAATTGATCCGAATATAATTGCATCCATACAAAAACTTGAGCTTCCAAGGAGCAAAAAGAAGGTACAATCTTTCCTTGGAAGGGTAAATGTTTTAAAAAAGTTTATTCCAAATTTTGTTGAAATTTTGAAAACAATCGCCAATATGCCGAGGAAAGATAGTGAGATTAAATGGAAAATTCAAGGTAAGGAATAATTTGATGGAATAAAAAAGGAATTAACTCAATCTCCTGCCTTAGTTAGTCGAAATGTTTGAAAAGAGTTTCTGATTTCCTCTTTTGCCTCAAAACATACAATTTCAGGAATCTTATTGCAAAAGAAAGAGAAAATTTTGAAACAACCCATATCCTTTTTTAGTAGGACATCTAGAGATTATGAGTTGAAATACAACATTATTAAGAAACAAGCATATGTGTTGGAAAAATCATTAAAATATTTCAAGGTACATGTCTTGCATTCCCACGTTGTTACTTTTGTTCCTAACAATGTGGTGAAGGATATTTTGAGCTAGTCATATAGTGATGGAAAAAGAGGGAAATGGATAGAAACGTTGTTGGAATATGATTTACAAATCAAGCCAACTAAGTTGATCAAGGGTCAAGGTTTGGAAAAATTAATGACTAAAACAAATTGTGACAGTCTAGGAATAAATTTTATTTTAGTGTTCTCAAACAATGCAGATGAAAGATCAACATTAGAGGCATCTAAAGAATTCATATCTTCTCCATGGTACAATGATATCATTTATGTCTTGCATAATTTATAAGCTCCCCTAGGGACAAATAAAACCTGAGCTAGGTTTTTAAAACTAAAAGCAGTGAATTTTTGTATTCTAGATGGTTATTTATGTCAAAAAGATCCAACATGAATTCTATTGAATTGCTTGCTTGAAGAAGAAGAAAAATAGACTATGAAAGAATTTCATCAAGGTGTCTATGGAGGGCATCATTACTGGAAGGCTACTATGAATAAAATTCTTAGAGAAGGTTTTTACTGGACAACATTTTTTTTAGATGTAAACAAATTGTTAGCAACATGTCATAAATGTTAGGTTTTTTTGAGGGAAATAAAAGTTGTTGTAATTACCATTAAAGCTTATATCAGTAGAATCACCTTTCCAATAGTGGGGCCTCAAATTTATTAGAGATATTCGTCCAACATTTTTGGGACAACACAAGTGGATATGGATTGCAACATATTACTTTACAAAGTGGATTGAAGCTTTACCAACCAGGCAAGCTACATATACTGTTATCATTCAATTCTTAGAGAATATTCTTTCTAGATTTGGTTGTCCAAGAAGAATTATAACTGATAATTCCAAGGCATTCAAATCTAAGAAAATGGTTAAATTTTGTAATTATTATCATATAAATCTTAGTCATTCCACAACCTATTACCCTTAAGGTAATGGATTGGTTGAATCGTCTAATAAAAGTTTGGTCTGTAGAATTTCTTGTAGATTCACAAGCTCATGCAATTTACTAAAGCACAGGACAAGAATATACTCCTACTTTCAAGCAAGGGAAGCTAATATATTGATGAAAACAATATGAACAAGAAGAAGACAAATCAATGGCACATAACACAATAAGTTTTCCTGGGGAAAGCCACTGCTGAAAGCCCCACCTATTTATATTGCATTAATAAGAAATATGAGTGAAGATACAAAGCTTGTTCTCACAAGAAAAATTCTGCACAAGTATGCTCAACTCTCTACCTCACAAGCCCGCTCTTAGCCAACACTTAGCCAATTTCCATTGCCTTCCAAGCCCCTATTTCCTTGCATAATTCCTAGGATGAATAACCCATATTTAAAGGGAATTCATGCTTCCAAAATTGTGCAATAAAAACATAGGCCCTTCTCTGATTGCATGCATGATATTTACAACTCAGTAAATCATACAACATATAGTACAATGTCTTGTTGATGCCCCGAAAATCGTTGTATCAACATTGGGGGATAACCACCCGGTCCGGACCTTAATACAGCTCCTTTTCTGTTTGGAATGGTGGCTCCGACTGGGGATAATGGGACCAGTTTCCCAGTAATGAATAAAAGGGGTGGATGAATGATTGATTATCTAATCTAACGATAGGCGAATAATTTAATCTATCAGCAAAATAAAAGAACTACTACTAATCCCGGGAACTATTGTTCTTTGAAATGTAGCGCTTGATGATCTTTGTCTATTGACAGGCATATAGATGACTCTATCTAATAAACATAGACATTTATTCATTCAAGGATTACTTTGTTTAAATAGTTAAACAAAGTGATTAACACAATATTGCTACACTTATAATTTATATTATCGATACATATATGATCAACAGAAAAGCATACTGTAAACATCCAATAGTGGAAGGAATAAAGAATGCTGTTTAAAACACATATACATATCCGATAATAGCAAAAGCGATCAAATGACAATTCATATAAAAAGAATGAATTCAGACATAGATAATAGTACCATATGAGCTGCTAATCACTCCCAATATCAATCGCTATTTGAGATTCTTCTTCCGACTCAGAAATACTTTCAAACAAAGACAGTAGTGCACATTCGCATAAAAGCTTCTTTGTCAAAATCAGAATAATTGGTCCAGTTTTATAAAAGAATATGCCTGAAGTACAGTAGTGCAACTTCAGGTTTTAAGTCATATACAAAACTTACGACCCTTTCCAAATACATGAAAGGGTCTATAAATACTTAATTAAGCTAACTACCTATGAAACTGAAATCCTACTTAATTGGTATCAATTGATTCTGAATATCTCTTTCACAGCAATCTGGCAGTCGGCGGCATGAATCATCATTTAGGCTGTTTGCCTTTAAACCTGAGCTGGCATATCGCAAGCATTGGCTCCACTTCGGGTGGTCTGTTGAGGCGAGAATTGAGTTGGGCAGCATAGGTGGCATCCTGTATATCAAGAATGATATACCCGATTGCAACTGTAAGGCATTTTAGGGCGGATCTCTGGCTGTATGGTTTGACTAAGAAGAACCAATAGGTGTCCCATGTCAAACTGTTAATTCTTGCGATTAATCTCCCATTTTTCTCTAGTTCCGGATAACATGACTGCTCCAATGTTTTAGCCGCTGTCAATTTACCTGGAGTACATTGAGAAATCATGTTAGACAAGTAGAGAGTATTATTAACCAATTCAACCAAATTACTTGTGGTTGATTTTCATCTTGAAATTGCTCTCTCTGATTTCATTAACTGGGATTGCCATTCTGTAAATAATATCTCCTTATGTGATTCTAAAATCTTTGGTAAATTAGCCGCCTGTCCCTGATCGGTATCTTGCCACTTAAGAAAATTAGTTAATGTTTCATCGGCTTGGTCCAAGTCTGTTCTAGCTTTTTCCGATTTTTCACTTATTGATGTCGTCAAATCGCATAACGGTTCCGCCTGGGCGATTTGTTGACATAAAAGCTTTATCTGTGTTATCAATGCCTTGTTTATCTATAATGCCTCTGCTCTGAATTTAGCTAGCTGTGGAAGATTCTTTGTTTTCTCTAGCTGGGCTGATAGTTGAGCAATTTGCTCATCTTTTGACTTCAGCATTTGTTCATTTGCTGCTTTTAGTTGTGCCAATGCCTCGGACAACTCTTTCTGCTTTTGGACTGCACTGTAATCAATCCTCTGTTTCTCTTCCTGCAATTGTTTAGTCAATTGATTATTTATTTGCTGTTGTGTAAACAATTGCCGTTCTGCTTGCTCTGCCTTCTGCTGTGCCTCTGATAGTTGTGCTTGTAGTGAAAAGATCTCCTGGTCTTTTTCTTTTAATAAATTACTCACCTCTGATGCCTTGTCTATTGTCGCTGCCGAATAGGCTCCAGCATATTGGGATAGTTTTGTGAGGTCATCAGAGGGGTCAAATTCCTCTTTCCAAACCACGTTGCCCGTCACTGTTTGTTCTGGGAATAGGGAAGGTTGATCAGTCCTTCTCCTCTTCCTCTGTCGTTTTACCATAGCCTTGTGTCTTGGGCTATAGAATACATCTAAGGGAGGAATTTCTTCTAATTGTAAAATAATTTGATCGAAGGGATCTCTTGGGATTATCTCTACTTCTTTAGAACTGGGTAGGCCGCTGGTTCCACTTGGAACCTGTTTTGAAGTTGTCTCCTGCGTATCAACCGTTTTTGATGTCTCGGCTTCCTTAGAGCACTCAAGATTGCTGATGATTGAGTCGAATTGCTGCCATTCCTGGAGCAATTTCGGGTCAATCTGAGTATCTACATTCACCTCTATGTTGCTCTGTTCCTGCTCTTTCGTCTGGGTTTCCTCTTGTCTTTTCATATGCACTTCCTCCTGTTCTTTTGATGTAATAGGAGGTTACTTAGTAAGTCGTTGTTCAGGCTCGCTTGATTCTGTTGTTGGGGTTGTTGCTAACAGATCTAGTGGCAGAGTTTGCAACCTCTGTTCTCTAAGTCTGTAGAATTCAACTAACCCGTCATCTTTGTATTCCATTATGGCCAACGATTTAAATTGGGACATTGACTCAGCTGAGGAGAACAGGTCATCGAACTTATCTTCTTTATGATCAAACTTTGTCAATTTGGCTTGTTCAAGTGCATTATAGGCGACTTTGTTTGGATCAAATCGCTTATTAGGGAGAGTTGCTAGAGTTAATGCCTTCATCTTTTCAGCTTCTTTCTCTGCATGTTTAAAATCATGCAAAGTGTAGACATCACATCTCAGAGGAAAAGAGGGCCAAACCTGCTTCTTATTTTTCTTTAGAGTTTGTGTAACTCCTTCGGACATAATCTGATAGGCTATCTCCCTATCCAACAGTTTATCAGGTATGTACAAAGGGAGGACATGAGGTTTAGCTTGGTTGCCGAAAATTATTATATAAGTAAATTTTTCCTCTCCGAACCATCTTCCTATGGATGTCAAATCGACCCCCGCTTGGTAGGAAATCTTAGGAGCAGGTTCATAAAAAATAGAGTAATGAATCGGTAACATAAAGCCATTGCAGACTTGGTATAAATGGTGTTTATAGTAAGTTTTCCACAACTTTTGATGGTATATGTGAATGGGCATGGGGTCTTGTGAAGTCCACCTCCATCCAAGCACGGGAAATTCAGAATTAAAACATAGGGTGTCCAGGATATAAGCACTGTAGTAGAATGGGGGAATAAGCGTTTCAGTGATGCGGGTTTTGCTTCTAAAATCAAGAACTGCTGTTGCTAGCTTAACTAACAGTATAGTTTCCCAATCCATTATTTCACTATTACATGCTGCTTCCATCAAGGGAACCATTTCTATAGTGAAATTAGCGGAATCGTGCAACCCCCACAATCTACACATCATTATCCCAGCATAACAATAAGGAGAACATAGAGAATCAACAGAGTACTTACCCGAAGATTCATGCTTGTGTTTTTCCAGATTTTGCCTCCAATCCCGAATGGGTTCAGATTCAATTTCGTTCTCATCTCGGAATTTCTCCAGAAATGCCTTGTTGTACTTCTTCTCTGGTACAGGCAAATGATACATTTGCCTCAAATCATTAGATTGAAATGAACCGAAGATTCTCCCATCTCTGGTGCAAAAGGTTCTGTCTGTGATTGGGATTTCCTCAATTGCCCACCTCACTACATCCGTATATGGGAGAATTTGTTCCCGAGCTGCTATCCAATGAAGGAAAGAGTCGCTAAGTCCTTTAGAGTAGCATCAGATTTTCGAGTGGTATCTACTGTGGCTTGTACTGCTTTCACCTCGGGTTCTTCGGCCTCAATCAAATTATAGGTACTTTGCCAAGTAGTTTTGCCGAGTCCTAGACATGTAGTGTCGGATATCAATCCTTTTCTCTTAGTTCCTAGATCAGCGATGAGTTGTCCTGTGGCTGGCGAAGCGGAGGCTATTGCAGTTTTCTTAGACTTCTTCCCCATTCTGCTTGAATCTACTGCTTCGGAAGAGTTCTGCACAGGAGTGAAAATGAACGTAATACAGAGAATTGGTAGCGCAAACCAAATATGAGCGAGATATATTGATCAATGCACGATGAAGGATTAACTTAAAGTGGCCGCGGATACAATCTGTGAAAAGATTTTTAGACTTACTATTTCATTAAATGGCTGTTAAAACCTGCCAATCCTTTAAATGCCCATCATATCGTTTATTGGCCAAATGATTTGTTTAAGCGTGCCTTGGATGTTTTGGCTGTTGAGCGTAGGTGAATCGTTGTTGGGAAGATAAGGCCTTTAATACAAATTAATCGTAATATCCCTGCTTTAACAATTCTTTGAAATTCGCGCTTTTGGCTTTATCACAATCGGCCGTCGGGGAAAACTTAAATCGTTATATTGGTTCCTTTTGGAATCCTCGATTGTCGATAGCAATATCGCATCGCATCGGGAGTATTAACTGAGCACTTTGAAAAGCATGCATGGTACATCCCTGATCGCCGATAGTGATATCGCATCGCATCGGAGTGAAAGGGACATTATCGCATCACATCGGAGCGAAAGGGACGTTTGTTATGATAACTCGTTATCGCCGATATCCGATAGCCTTTTGCGTGTTGTCACATCGGGGAAAACTAATGGGTCTTTAAATTATGCCTCCTTTGTCATTGCGACATGCAATCTTGCGATCGCTTTGTCGCAATGATAAAAGATTAATCATTCATATATTATAAGACCAAATAATTGGTTTATCAAAAAGGTTTTGTAATGTTTTCATTTTGTTTTCGGACCTTTTTGAATAATATTAAGTTGATACCAATTAAAATAAAAAGGGACCCATTTCATATTATAGTTTTGAGAATAAAAATGATATGAAATGGGGGGTTGTTGTAGAGCACAACATGTCCTTGTACTTTAGTCTCAACTAGGTCTTTCTCTAAACTAACATGCATGAGTTTCTCATGAGGGAATCTTTAGTTAATTGGAGTAACACTTGTAAATGCACCAGTGCACCAACTCACTATTAGTCCTCTATTAGTTCCACAAATAGTTATAACTAATTTAACTGACCATAGCTTAGTAAACCGAGTTAATCTAATTACAACTCAAATAAACTCATACTGGACCCCTAATAGGGAGAACATATACATGACTTCCAAAAGACTCCCAACTCAAAATTCCTAAGCTAATTAAGTTAATTAAACTTAATTAAATATTGAAAAGTTTCTATGAGAATAGAATTCAATTTTAATTCTTAGTTTAATTCAAGGACAAATTAAACTTGAATTTCTTGTTGCCCTTTCTCAACACTCCCTCTCAACAAGAAAGGGATTATCTGTTACCTTGATCTTATCTCTGTGAAACTCGAATTTACATCTTGACAATGCCTTTGTGAAAATGTCGACATCTTTCACCTTTGTGGGAATGTACTACAACAACATGAGGCACCTGAATACACAATCTTTGAGATGATGATATCAGATATCAATGTGCATGGACCTATCATGAAAAACTAGATTTTCAGAGAGTTTGATACAACTCTGATTATTGCAGTAAATCATTGTCGAATCCATCTGCTAACCAAGCAGACCAACCAGGATCTTCCTCATCCAGATGGCCCCACATGTTGCCTAGCTTGCAGCCATGTACTTTGCCTCTGCCGAACTGAGTGCAACCAATCTTTGTTTCCTGTTGTACCAAGAAAATACCACTGACCCAATACTCAAAATCCCTCTTGATGTGCTTTTCCGATCGGATGGACTCCCCGCCCAATCTGCATCCATGAAGCCTTGATACTTCACTCCCTCTGTTCGTCTGTACCATAATATGTACCGATTAATGCCCCTGAGGTATCTCAATACATGATTTGATGCCTTCCAATACAACTTGGTAGGCCTAACCATGGCTTGACTCAACTAGTTAACTTCATAGCATAAATATGGTCATGTGTTCACAAAGTACATGAATGAACCCACAAGTTTCTTGTAAATAGTATCTTCCACTACCTCTCTCGAAGTAGCATCCTCCTTCCTCTAGTTACCAGCTAGAGGAGTCTCCATAGGCTTGCAACTCTCCATGTGGAACCTCCTGAGTATCTTGTTGGCATACTTTCCTTGAGACATAAACAACTCCCCATCACCCTGCCATACTTCCATGCCCAGAAAGTAATGCATGAGCCCTAAATCCTTCATCTCAAACTCTCTTGCAAGGTCCTCCTTGCAAGATTTTATTAGTTGATCATCACCTGTCAGTATGAGATCATCAACATAAAGTAAAATGATCAACAATTTACCTTCCAAAACTATGTGATATAAATTTGTATCTGCTTCACCCTTTGTGAAGCCCAACCCGGTGAAGTAGCTATCTATCCTATTGTACCAAGCATGAGGTGCTTGTTTCAGCCCATACAATTCTCTCTTCAGTTGACACACATGCGACTCATGTTTGAAGGTTTCAAAACCTTCAGGCTGCTTTATGTACACCTCTTCCTCAATTGTTCCATTAATGAAGGTTGTCTTCACATCCATCTGATGTATCTTCTAACACATCTATGTTGATTGTGCCAATATAGATATGAACGATGAGTACCTTTCAATAGGAGCAAAGGTCTCATCATAGTCAATCCCCTCTACTTGTGAAAAGTAACGGGCCACAAATCTAGCCTTATGCTTATCCACACTACCATCCGCATCTTGCTTTACCATGTAAATCCAACGAGAGCTCACCATGGACTTATCCTCTGGACTCGGGACCACATCCAAAACACTGTTACAAACTATGGAGTCATACTCCTCCGCCATGAAATCAATCCAAATCGGTTGTTGCCCTGCTTCCTCAAAGGAAGATGGCTATATCACAACACATATGCTCATAAGAGCCATGTATCTAGTCTACTTGTCAAGTGACCTCCTCTGTCTGTGTTATGATGTGGGTTGTCACACGGAATAAGTCGATCTTGCAGACAAGATAGACCTTCCTAGAATATAAAGAAGACCTAATGACAAGCAAACCAATCACACACTATCTTTCTCTAAATATGCTTTTATAAACAAAGGCTAACAAGTGTTTTAGGCCTACCTTAGGTCCAATGCAAGTTTGTGGAAGCCTTCGCTCCTTTGGTCCAAATGAGCTCCCTTGTCGCGAATCTACAAACACAAACAAGCAAAAAAATTAAATAGCACCTGAAAAGCCAATATCATAAAACATATTTAACATGAAAGTCAAGGAATTCATGAAACAAATGACATGATACAATTTGTTGAGAAAAATGAGTCTGATTGTATTAATTCAAATCAAGAAGAACTTTACAACCTGTGCCTTAACGCTGTACAAGCTCCTCCCAGGGTCCAGCAAGAAGTCTCCTATACTTTGACAAGTTTCACTCTCTTCACAAAGAAGCCAAAAAGGTATGTGATCTCTCCTCTCAAGCTCAACTAGGAAGTCTTAATTTCACCAACATTTACCCTAAAAAATGTTCAGCTTCTAACCTCCCTAGCAACCAGCCCAATGCTTGAATTTATAGTACAATGGAGGGAAGTTACTAGGTCCTCCTTCAAAGGGATAAAGCCCTCCTTCAAAGCGATAGCTCCTCTCATCAAGGGATTAGCTCCTTCTCTTTTGGGATGCATGAACCACCTAAGAGCGGGCAATCCACATCAAAATTCCTTCTCGAATCATCTAGAATTAACCGAAAGTGAGTTTTTTAGAATAAACTTGCGCCTTTTTGACTTTCATAGGGGTTTGCACCCACACCTTTAGGGACAGAGCGGGCAGGTCCGTATTTTTTGTAAACAGAAGGTGCGGGACCACAGGTAACAGTGAGAGAAAGTGCGGAACCAGAGTTTTATTGATTTTCAATGTCTTTCTCTCAATTTCAAAGCTTGACTTGAAGAGCTGAGGTCAGAGACTTGCTTAGGAGGACAATACAAGTGGTGATAGACCCATACAGACTGCAAATAATCATGGTGACGATATTTTTGTGTAACATGGGTGCTCCCACATTCTTTCTAGCATTCGACAACAATCTATTCACCTCTCTGGTGCGCTTTCTCCCATCTCTGGAAGACTCAGCCTGAGTGGATGTCTCCTCTCCCGGATCCTCTACATGAGGTTTCTCCACATAAATCTGAGGCTCCTTAACATTAGGAGCTAAAATCTCCTCAACCACATGTAGTTGAGGCTCCCTCTCAAGGGAAAACCGCATGGCCTTCTCCTCATTGAATCTGACATCCCTATGAACCACTATCATCCTGCTGGTCAGCAAGTACACTTGATAGTTGTGAGGTGTATTAGTGTACCCCACAAATATCCCCAACTCTGCTGTTGGCTCAAGATTCTTCCGTGCATCTTTGGTCACATGGAAATACCGATGACCAAAAAATCCTGAAGTGGCCAACATTTGGCCTCTTACTAGAATAAGTCTCCTATGGTGTCTTCATCCCAAGTATCCGATGTGGCTAGGGTTCTGAACATAAACCACTGTGTTGCATGCCTCAGCCCACAAGTGTAGTGGGAGACCTTGATCATGCAACATCACCCTCACTTCCCATACTATTATTATGTTCTTCCTCTCAGCCACCTCATTATGTTGAGGGTTATGGGGTTCCGTAAACTCTCGTTTAATCCATTTTGCCGCATAGAAGTTATTAAACTCTTTGAGATATACTCACCATCATTATCACTATGTAGATATTTAACCTTCTTGCTCGATTCTTTCTCCACCAATGCTTTAAAATCACAAAACATTGTGAAGGTTTGATTTTTTTTTTGTATGAAAAATAACCAGCATTTTCGAGAAAAGTCATAAAAAAATATAACATAATACCTTTGTTTTGCTGTGGATTCTATCGAGAATGGTCCACAAACATCTGAATAGACTTGCTCTAGAATAGCCTCCGCTCGACTGTCTCTACTGTGAAATGAATACTTGGTGTATTTACCCAAAGTACACCCCTTTCATGTATCAACTTGCTCTAGAGTACCTTTGGGCAAATCAATGGAGATCTGTTGCATGATCTTCAAAGCCCCATGATGAAAGTGGCCCAATCACCTATTCCACAACTTGCCAACGTCTCTGATCTACACCATCTTTGCTTATGTTCTCAAAGAAACACAATTCTCTACCTCCAACTTATAGAGATTCTTCACTCGAATCCCTATCTTCTTTACCTGACCTGTGACTATGTGTCGAAGGAACGCCTTTACTTTTGAGAAGATCACATCAAAGCCTCTATCCTCAAGCACTGAAACAAATACCAAGTTCTTCTTCAACCCAGGCACATACATAACATTCTTCAAGGTGAGTGGAGCCCCATTCTCCCTCTGAAAAGTAACCGTTCCCAATTCAACAACACTATACCTCCCATCGTCACCCATCTTGATATGCATTTGGATATCTTTCACCTCTAGGTCACTGAATAACTCCTTATCGCCAGTCATGTGGAATGAAACTCCACTGTATAAGTACCATACACTTCCCATTATTGATGACACCATGCATGTAATGAGGGAAAAGTCCAATTTGAATTGAGAGGCCAAAGCCTCACCCGCTGCTCCTCCTGAGGACTTCTTCTTGGACTTCTTGAGTGGACAATTTGTAGAAAAATGGCTCATCTCATGAAAATGAAAGCATTTCACTTTTATCATGTATTTCTTCTTACCTCCATGGTAAGAATTTGCTTTGGAATGGCAAGATTTCCTTTTCCCCTTCTTTGTCTTAATTGCTAAGGCATAATTCTCTTCATCATCAGTATTTAGTGAAAATCCTTCCCTAGTGTTCCTCTTGATCTCCTCCTGCATCAATTCCGGCCATAGTCATTCCCAATCTGGCAGCTTCTCCCAACCATTGGCAGAGTCTTGATAACTATACCAACTCTTTGGGAGTCCCAAAAGAGAAAGACTCACCAAATAATCCTTGGCAACCGATAATTCATCATGACATTGAGTGAACTTGGTAAAGTATTTTGGAATAGTCTCACCTTTCTCCATTTTGATTTTTCAAAGTTTGTCCTTCAGTGCCAATTTCCTTTGGTCACTATTGTTTTGAAACAATTTTGTCAATGCTTTCCACAAAGCATAAAAAGTTTCATTTACATGGAGACTCGAGACAATGCCGTATCGAACTCCCTGAAGGATTATTTGCCTCACTTTTTCCACATACTTATTCCATTCAAGAAAATTTTGTGCATCCGATGCTACTAGCTTATGAATGTCTTGATCAACGATTTCCTTCAAGCCATTATCCTCCAGCACAACCTCCATTCAATCCCTCTAGGCTATATAATTCTAGCTTCTTTCCAAGGTATACTCGAGCCGCAAACTGTGGAACACCATCTTCCAATCCTGAATTATGTATTGCAAATTCGAATTTCACCTGTAACCCAAAAATCAAAAAATTCAAAATCTCCTCTAGTATATTGAATTCACCTCGGATACCATGTAGAATTTCCTGTAGATTCACAAGATAATGCAATTTACTAAAGAATAGGACAAGAATCTACTTCTACTTTCAACCAACAGAAGGCAATAAATCGATGAAAACAATGTGAACAAGAAGAAGACAAATCAATGGCGCTTAACACAATACGTTTTCTCGGGGAAAGGCACTTCTCAAAACCCCTCCTATATCTATTACATTAATAAGAAATATGAGTGAAGATACAAAGCTTATTCTCACGAGAAAAATTCCCCGCAAGTATGCTCAACTCTCTGCCTCACAAGTCCGCTCTTAGCCAACACTTAGCCAATTTCCACTGCCTTCCAAGCCCCTATTTCCTTGCGCAATTCCTAGGATGAATAATCCATATTTAAAGGGAATTAATGCTTCCAAAACTGTGCAATCCAAACATAGGTCCTTCTTTGATTGCATGCATGATATTTACAACTCAGTAAATCATACAACTGATAGTACACTGTCCCTGCACTCTAGTCTCAACTGGGTCTTTCTCTGAACTGACATGCATGAGTTTCTCATGAGTGAATCTTCAGTTAACTAGAGTAACACTTGTGGATGCACCAGTGCACCAACTGACTGTTAGTCCTCTATTAGTTCCATAAACAGTTAGAACTAATTTAACTGACCATAACTTAGTAAATTGAGTTAATCTAATTACAACTCAAATAAACTCATACTGGACCCCTAAAATTTAGGGAGAACATATACATGACTTCCAAGAGACTTCCAACTTGAAATTTCTAAGCTAATTAAGTTAATTAAACTTAATTAACTATTTACAAGTTTCTATGAGAATAGAATTCAATTTTAATTCTCAGTTTGATTCAAGGACAAATTAAATTGGAATTTCTTGTTTCCATTTATCAATATGGCCATCTTTATCAAGAAATTATTGGAAGAAAACAAGAAAGCTTGTCACACAAATTTGAATTTTTTGCTATGGGTGGACTAGATTAGCACTAAAATGTCAATTTGCACTTCAACTTTTCAGTGGGTTAGTGGCATAAAGGTATTCTTTCCTGTTTCTTTAGGTATACCAATGATGAAGTTTTTACACGAGCGAGAAGAGGATCCTAATCATATTCAAAGGAGAATTAATCAACTCACTGACGTTAAAGAATTAAGGGAAAAGATATATGATCAAGCTCAACTATTTCAAGAAAAAAAAAAAAAAAAGGTTTTTGATAAGAAAGTAAAGGAAGATGATTTCCAGGTTCATGATTTAGTGTTGAAATGGGATACTAGAATTGAAGACAGAGGAAAGCATGGAAATTTTGATCATCTTTCGAAGGGACCTTATAAAATTGTTGCATTTCATGGTAAAAGTACTTTCATTATGTAGGATTTAAATGGGGAGATTGTAAGTGGAGGTCCATTAAATGGACAATTTCTAAAACATTATCTCTCTTAAAAGAAAATATTAATACTTCATTGTATATATCCTTTTTCTTTCAAAAAATCTTGCAGGTGTGGATGACATTTTGAGGAATTTGAAGCCCGAAGAGAAGGACCTAAGATTTGGATAAGGGAATGTCATTAGTTTGAAAAGTTTGAGTTTGTTTTAAGAAAACATTTAGTTTCAGCTTGTACATAAATAAGTTTGGAAATATTGAGTTTTGCAAATTTCTTAGAATGATTTCATTTTCAAATAAAGCAACATTAGTGTTCAGTATTTTGGACGAGTTCACAAGGAAAATTGTTTCAACACAATGGAATAGGCACTTGGTCTACGGGTTCTTTTTTGCCTCACAGGGAGGAAAACATCCCCATTGGAGCCATATGTTAACACATGCTAGATTTATTTCAAATCAACTCTCTTGGGGTTCTAAGTTCTAAATTCTACCAAGTTTTAATTTGTGCTGCCTTTTAATTTGGGAGCTCTCATTTTAACAATATAAGTAAAATATGCTACCAAATAAAAAGGTAAAGAATGATGCCTTTGATATAAACAAAATCACTTCCATATTAAAATCTTGTTGTTTGTGCAAACATATCATAAGGAGCGCTACAAATTTAAAAGTTTCGTGTATGGTAGGATTTGACCGATATCTCAAGGTTTCATTCTGTCACCAAATGTTTTACACAAATCAATGTTTAGTGGTATATTATGATCAAAAGAGGGCATACTTGTACGTCTTATATGAAAAATGATCACTAGTGGTGGGGGTTGACCGGTCATAACCCAATATAATTTGCTTGCAACAGTTATCAAAAGTGACCTGATGTTTAGTTGGTTCTATTATTATTTGTGTTTCCATTGGGTGTTGTTGATTTTCATATCCCTGATTTCACTCACCTGTTCCATTTTTCACTGGATTTTCTTGGAGACATGGGAAGGAGCAACCATTTGTGCTAAAATGAACCAGAAGGCCCTAAACTTATTGAATGTGACCTTGAGCTTGTTGAGTTGTTTGTAAGGGCTGGATGGGAGACACTCTATTGCATGTTTGAGGATTTCAGCTATGAAGTGGCAAGAGCACTCGTGGAGGGTTTTGGTGGGAAAATTGCTACTATCATTGACCTTTCATTTCTTGTCACAAAGGAGACCATCACAGAGATGACGAGGTTGTTGATTAATGGAGAACGATGGTTCAAAAATCAAACTTTGATAGGGATTTACATTGTTTTATTTCTTAAGGATGAGCAAAAAAATGAAGACTAGAGGTAGAGTGTTTAGAGATCTTGGTTGAAGCCATTGTGGAATAATGCCCGCATGATTATTCAAATGTATTTTACCTATGAAGGAAAAATGGGTATGCATGTATCATTTTAAAATTATGAATCATCTTGTTGGTTAAGTTAGAATGAATACACATTTTTTTGTTAAATATTTTAAGTAATATGTCAGTCAAGGTTAGGGAAAAACCCAAGAATCCTCCTCCTTGTATTCTTCATAGAGGTCTGATAAAAATGTTGATTGTCAAACATCTTAGAAAACTGGGAAGAATTAGGGATGATTTTATGTTTAAGGGTGGGTTTTTCAAAGAAGATAGTGCCTAATCTAAAGGCATCAAGAGTAAAAAACTAAAGAAGGACCAAACCCTTGTACAAATTGTTAAAACCACTGAACCAATAATCCAATCAAGCTTTGTGTTAACTAGAAGCATGAAAAGGTGTTCATTGGGGAGTGAGGTGATATTTATAATCCCTTACCTAATATAGGAAAAATTTATACCAGAAAATAGAGACGGGATATAAGGAAAGAGAAAACCCCAGAAATTAAGAGCAAACCATAGAAATTCCAAATAAGAGTTTTTCAGGAAAAATTTAAGATGATGATGATGTGCCTATATCATCTTTGCATAAGAAAAGGACTTTAAAGCCCAGCAAACCAAAAAGATCAAAGGACAAAGATAAATCATTACGATTTGTAAAGAGAGAAAAGAAACACTTGAAGATGCATAAAAAACATAGGTTATTAGAAGAAAAGGAATCAAACAACAAAATGAAGGGAAAAAGCAAAGCATTTTTCAAGAGAAGAGCATAGAGGCAATGGCTACTAGGGTTAAGAGAATAAAGAAAACAAAGAGAAATGAGCATAGAAACAAAGATATTTTAGTAGAGGCAACATAAATATTGAAATAAATTAAGTGAAGAAGTGTTTCAAAAATAAATGGAAATGCATAAAAATATGTTTTGTCAGCACTCAGTTTTGACAACGCTTCACCCAACAGTTTTGGCAGCATTAATGTGATATTTTTGGAAGATTTTTCCCCTACAGATGGGTTACTTTAATGAGTATGGACATCAAATATCAATAAAAATCACTCTATCAGTTGTGACTTGATTTTGAGCAGCAGTTCTAGATTTCCCTTCAGAGTATCAATTGACAGTTCCTAATTTTGAGCACTTCAAGGTTGATCTCGTGAATGTTAGAAGAAATTGTAGCTAGTCGTTTAGGTTCTAAGCTGAGAAAGAGAAACTATTGTTTTGTTTAGTTATCTAATCATATTTATATTAAAGATTAGATATGGAAATTTTAATATTTTGTAAATCAAATCTTTCCATAAATTATGGATCTGAAGATTTCATAGTTTGTCTATAAAATAGATGTAAAAGAAGGAATGAGGGTTGGGATTTGTTGGAAAACACTATGTGTATGTAAATTTCCTTTTGATATTCATCATTTTTTCCCAATATCATAAGTATTAGAATATTTCAAATCAAAGATTCTTGTTTTTGTATTTTCCAATTTGTCTATCAGTGCATGTGTTTCTTACTCTATATTTCATGATTTTTCCTTCCTTAGTATTTGAATGAACTATATATGAATGTATAATTCATTTTATGATGATTTAATTCATCAAATTTAAATATATCTCTTTGTCCTTCTAATATTATTTCAAAATTCACTATTGATAGCGTTATGTTTTAATTGAAGTGTTACTTGCTTCCCACCATACTAAAACATTTTTTATGTCTAAGGAAATATTGACTATCATGCCTATTTGATATTGTTTGTTCATAAACCATCATCTTAGAAACCCCTAGATTAGTACTTAGGTTTGAATCCATTCCCCATGGATGTTTCACTCTGCCCTACCACACATTAAAACCCTATCGTACATAAGATCTAGTCATTGCATTCATTCAAAACTAGTTATTGTAGTGACATTGAGTGAATGAGTTTTAGAGAGAGCCATCTCTGGGTTGGAAGGGCTAGCTTACAATATGAAATATTGGTTTTATGTTACCTCGGAAATTTACCTTAAAAAACTAATAAAATTCTGAGTGATAACATTTTGGTGTCATTGTCGGGGAGAAAAAGATTCATATTCCCCATAAGTGGTTATCACTGTTGAGATCTAATTTCTGAGTTTAAAAAAATATTTAGACACAAAAGTTGGTTGTTCAATTTTCCTTGGCAATTCCATTTCCTTAGGTAGTCAAGGTGACTCCATTGGGAAATTATAGCTCCTAGAAAAAATTTCATGAGGAAGAATCCATATCTTCATCCTCCAGAAATTATTTCAAGAAAATCTCTTGTGGAAAATAAGATCCAAAGATGAATCAGGTACTTTTCAATTGGAAATATGTATCTCCTTACCTAAATAATTTAAAAGAATTGAAGATATTCCTTTAGATATAAAGTTTGAGCAATCATTATTCATATCTAAATCAAAATATGATTTATTAGAAACAATTTTTGATGAGAATAAGTTTAAATCTTCTATTATAAAATATTTTCTTCAAGAACCAAAACTGTCACAAGAAGAAAATGATGTTTTCTAGAATAGTCTAATCACAAGACTCAAAGAGAAGTTAAAATATATAAGTACTCTCAGCCATACATATCCTCTACAAATTTTAAGAGAATGAAGGTTGAAACAACTAATTCAGGAAATACAGTTAGCCTTGTCCCAGACTATTACTTTCCTTTTCCCCACTCCATCCATTTTTGCTCCATCATCTTCTAAACAATCACAGACTATTACTTTCCCTTTTCTCACTCCATCCGTTTATGCTCCATCATCCTCTATCACTTAAATTCCTAGTGTTACAACTATCTCAATTCCATCTTATGTAATTCAATCTTATGTAATCATGGTTGCCATATTTCCTCCCCTTTCCCTTTTGGGCCAATTACATGACCTTTCCCAAAACTATGGTCAATGTATTGTCTCGTATAATGGAGAAGAAGACATTCCAGCTCAACAACATTTAGACAGATTCAATGATTTCATAGACTTGGAGGAAATAAATGATGAGGATGTTAAAATGAGATTATTTGCACAAAGTTTTTTTGGTGAAGTGAAGAAATGGTTCAAAGGTCTTCAAGCAGGGAGTATTGCTGATTTCCAACAATTTCAAGAAATTTTCCTTAGGAAATGGGAAGACAAGAAAAACTCCTTACAAATTTTAGCTCAGTATGATAATTTGAGGAGTATTAGTGGTGAATCAGTGCAATAATTTTTCCAGATTCATGAGAGTCTATAATTCAATTCCACCCCATGTCAAACCCCCTCCTGGATCTGCTCAACTTCATTATGTTGATGCTTTCAATAGCGATTTTGGCTTACTTTTGAGAGAAAGAAGGTCTGCTACCTTAGTTGATATGAAAAATGATGTTATAAAAGTGGAAGTTAATTTAATGGCTAAAGAGATGAAACGCAAATCTAAAATTGAAAAGAAAAGAGTTAAAGAGGAACCTTCTTCTTCTACAGATTCTGAATTTGATATTATGTTGAAAACCATGGAAAAGTTGTTTGGAAAATTAACTCCTACTATATCTAAGCCTCAACCAAAAATTAGAAATCCTAATTTCACAAGGCCTCTAGTTCCCCACACTCATCAAAGAGATCAAAGAAATCCTGAAGATCAGCAAGTAGTTAGACCCCCTTTTCCAAAAAAATTTGTTGTCGAGGAGATTGTGGAGGATTTTTAGGAGAAAATTGACTGCCTTTATGAGGATGAAACTTAAGTATATTTGAGCAATGAGGAACATGACAAATCTACTCTATTTTCATAAGAAAAATATAGTACCCAACTGATGGTTGAATCAAAATTGTACTAGAAGTGTTATCAGAATGCATTTGATGATTTCCATAAGAAATAAAATATTAGAGGTATAAATGTTGTGATTAAACCTCCTACAATTAAACCTGCTACAATAAAACATTCAACAGGGCCACAATCAAAATATCCAAATAAATACACTCCTAAAAAGGTAAATGAAGTTAACAAATATGTAAATGTCAAAGAACTGGAAAAAGTTCAACCTTCATTTAGTTTGGAGAATGACATTGGCAAAGATCGAAATTCCTATTCCATTTCCGGGTTGTTTAAAAATGCAAAGTATAAAGAGAAGATTGTCAAAATGGTGAAAGGGTCAGAAGGAGATCAAATATCTTCTATCAATGCTCAAGATTCTCTTAACATTCAAGATGGTTCTACCACTTTCCTATTTGGCGCTCATTAATGGATGTTAATGAAGATGTTCCTCCATTTTATGTTTGTTTCAATTTCATGATTAATGATATTGCACAATATAATGCTAGATCCAAGAGCATCACACAATCTGATGCCAAAATATGTGATGGATAATTTGGGATTTAATATTACTAGGCTATGCAAAGATTTGTTTTCTTTTGATTCAAGGAAATGTAAGTTCTTGGGGTTGATTAAGGATCTTGTTGTGACACTGAATCAAATTACTACAAAGAGCATTGTATGGATGTGGTGGTAGAATACATTCCACCCAGATTTGGGATGTTACTCTCACGGTCTTGGGCAACAAAATTGGGAGGCATTCTTCATATGGATATGTCCTATGCTTCTATCCCTGTGTTTGGTGAGCAAATAATACTTTATAGAGAAGTTCAGATGGCTTATTTCGTGGGTAGCCAAGCTCGGCCTGATAATCATCCTATATATGTTGTGAACATTGATCTTGAATCTAAAATCTTGTACACTGATTTTCATTCAGAGAAGGAGAAAAAAAACATGTTGAAGATCAAATTCAAGAGGAAAAACAACAAATAATTGAGGACAATGGAATATGGAATATCGATTTTTATGAATCTACTTGTAAGGATGGGTTAGGAGTTGGAATTTGGATCATTCCACTTGATTTTAGTAGTCAAATACATTCCTTTAAATTGTATTTTGAATACAAATAATATTGCGGAGTATGAGACCTTAATTATTGGGTTGAATATACTTAGAGTGCAGAAGGCCAAAAGAATGTGTGTCTTTGGAGACTCTGAATTGATCATAAATTAGGTGAATGGTACATACCAGACAAAGAACCCAAGAATGAGGGCCTATAGGAATGAATTATGGGATTTATTTGATATTTGTTTATCAGATCTTAATATTCCAGTTACACCTAGAGAAGAAAATGACATAGCTATTCTTTAGTAACTTCTGCTAGTGTTTTTAAAATTCCTATATATCTGAAGAAGAATTATTAGATAGAGTTCAAACACATGCCATCAATTCCAAACAATATTAAACAATGGTAGGTTTTTGAAGATGATTAGCATATTAAGATCTTTTGTAATGGCTGATGAGTTTGCTAGCACACCTATTGATAAAGATGAAGACAAGAAGCCATATTTGATTTAAGATTCAAAAAACTTTTTGAACTCCATGATCAAGAAATGATTCAGGTTAAGAATAATATTATTCGTAAAGGTTTGGTTCCCTTGGAGAAGTTATTTGAAAATAATGATGTTTTAGTCAAGCCTAAAATCATTCCTAATGACAGTGAATTACATGACTACAATGTGGGAACTGTTGAGCCTCAAAATTATTCTTTCCTTAGCAACTCTTCTCATTCCTTTTCTTTGTTTTTCCATAAGAAAGATGCATTCTCATCACCAATAATTGGTATATACTGTCTTGAGGAGGAAATTTAGTGATTTACATATTATGATTTTTATGTTTTGCTGTTTGAATAAATTTTTGTATATTAGCTACGAAATGCAACCTTTTCTGCAGCTAACCGGCTGTTCCATAGCTACCTTCATGCTCTAATAGGTTCCAGGTGTCAAAAGGAGAAACTAGCCACATGGGCAGCTTGGAAATCATCATGACATGGACCCTGTCCTATTCATTTAGCCCAGGTCGACAAAGAAGATGGCATAAGACTACGGTCAATGGATAAGTCAAACACAAAGAGACTGAAGGTAACAGGACTCTGTTTCGTGGTTATTTAATGCATTTCATAGTGATGGGAAGTGTTATACAGAGAAACTACTTGTACCTACGGACTCCAACAACCACCTATACAAACGAATCCAACAGCCACCATGTCTTGGATTTATGTCTCTAGTAGCCGAGGAAGAAATTCCACATATCTGTCTTCTACGTGTTTGGCTGTAGTGTTACACTAAAAAATGTCACCATGGCTATTTACAGTTGGTATGACTCTATCAACAGTCATGCTATCCTCCTGGGCAAGTCTTATGCCTCTGCTCTCCATGTCAAACTCCAAAAAGAGAGAAAGTCTTTATAAATGTATTTATCTCTGGGTACGCAGGTTCTCTCAACCTTACCTGCGGGTACGCACCCAATGTTCACAAAAGCTGCGTACTTGTACGCTCTGTATGTAAAGGGGCAGGTGCGTCCCCCTGTAAAGGTCAAAATGCGCAAGTTTCATCTTTAAAAATTTACTTGTGGTCATTTCTAGAGCATTCTAGAAGGTTGTTCGACGTGTATTGAGCGCCTCCAGATGGTTCATGTACCCCTATCAAAGAGGAACTTATCCCATCAATAAGGGAGCTATCCCATCCAAAGAGGGGATTATCCCATTGATGGTGGACCTGAATAACTTCCTCTAGAGCACTATAAATACAGGCATTGGGCCAGAAGGAGGGGAGGTTGGAAGCTAAACATTTCTAAGGGTAGATGCTGCCGGAATTAGGACTCCCATTTAGAAACTTGTGAGGAGAGATTGCCATCTTTGCTTGTTCTATTTGGAAGTGGGTGAGCTTTGTCAAAGTAAAGGAGAACTCTTGATGGACCCTGGGAGGGACTTGCACAACACCAAGGCTCAGGTTGTAATTGTTCCTTTTGTTTCCTATTAATGCAAATGAGTCCATTTTTCTCAATAACTTGTTATTTATGAGTTGTTTCATGTACTCCTTGGTCTATGTGTTAAATATGTTTTTTAATATGAGATTATCAAGTGCTATTTAATCGTTTGATTGTTAGTGGATGCAGGTTTCAAAGTGAAGGAAGAGCTCATTCGGATCAGTGAGGCTGGACTGCTACAACAGCGTTGGACTACAGTCAGGATCTAAACACTTGATTTCTTATATAGTAAATGCATGTTTAGAGAAGGATTGCTCTTGTTTGTCTTGTTTGTCACTAGAGAGTCTTAGGCTCCTAGGGAGGTTGGTTGTGTCCGCACTATCGACTCTTTCCGCCTGACAAAATGGCGACTCCGCTGGGGACTCCATTGATGTGAAAGTCTTTTCCTTTGTATGCAACTTTGATCTGAGAAAAGTCATTTATTTTCTGGTTTTGGCTCTGTGACTTTGCATCTGGGTGGGTTAGCTTAGGGTCAGATTGAATTTAGCTTTTCTTGGTTTTTTCAGTAGGACGCACCCTCTGAGTATTGCACAGTGCGTACTTGTACGCACTGTTGCTGTGTGCACAGCGCGGGCCCGCACCTGGCTTAACCGGTTGCCTGCATCCCCTGCTAAAAATTAAGAAATTTCCATTTTTTGCATTTTTTTCTCTTAGATTTTGCTTTTTATTAGTTTTTACTGCCCAGATCCATTAGTCTCTTGTCAAAGATTTTCACCTGAACTTGTTTCGATAGAATTGAGTGTTTTAGTGGATTTCATAGAAGTTTAAGCCCTAGGGTTTGATTTTTGAGTAGGTCTTGTTGTGACTTTGGCGGTAGAAGTTGTCAAGCCTCAGATCTCTCTGGTTTTGTCAGCCTTCTTAGAAGTCGGACCTGTCATAAAGTCTACCTGTGAGAGTAACTTACCTTTGAGTTATCTCTTTGGCAAATTTCGAAGTGCTTGTTGATTGAGTATTGAATTCAATTTTACAAAAAGAACAAAAAGATTTGAGTTTTGTTTTGACTGGTCTTTTGATTCTGCATTAGCTGGTCCTTGACTTGATTGTGGTCAAGTAAAACAACCTAGAATCATCCTTGTAGGCTTTTGCCTCGTTAGGTTTGCTTAGAGTAAATTTCTTTTTGATTTGCTTGTGAGTTAAGTTTTCATAGATTTTATAACTTTTGAGATTGATTTTCGTTAAAATAGATTTATATGCTTTATTAAATAAGGGAAAATACAAAAAAATCTCCTTTGAAAAGTTTTGTTTCAAGTAGCTTTGAAGAGTTTTGAAAGAAAAAGAGTTTTTCGTGCACATAGGGAGTGGTCATGTTTGTATGCTTGGAAAGATAAAGAGAACTGTTTCTTTGATTGTCTTTACTAAGAAAGTTGTTTTCTATAAAATTTTCATTTCTCAACTCTCTTAGTTAGGAATTTCATTGAAAGAGAAAAGTAGCGTAAATCATCCTAGGTGCATCTTTGTAGTGGTTTGAGTCGAGTCTACACACCATTGGTTTCACTTCCGCTACCCTTTGTCTTTAAGAAAAACCATAAAATTAACGCTTAAAGTAAAATCAACGTAGTAAATTTTATTTACTAGGGCTCTGAAACACCAATTTAGATCAGGCTAGTGTCTTGGAGTAGGAGAGTAATTAACTCTCCAAGACAACAAAACCAAACAAGTAGCTTATCTTGTGATAGAATAAATCCAATTGTCTCATTTGTACTCTGGGAAAGCTCCTCTTAAAGGAGAAGCACGAGCTCGTGTCCGAACCAGTGAGGGGATCAATCCCCCCTCGTTGGGAACGACGCCAAACACGCACGTATTACAAATGGTAAACCTCGGATTAACCATTGTCGAGGAGCCAGGGGTCACTTGTCGGTAAACCTTGGATTATTGTCAAGGAACCGGCAAGGGGATTGAGCTTGATACTCTGCCCTTGCGTGCTGTCGAAGTGTAGATTGTTCCCCCAGGTGCATTTGTTGCGGTTGGTAACCTTAGTGACCATTATCTTTAGGATTCTACCGAGGTGACGGTGGAGGGAAGATCCCACTGTACCTGGAGCAGACGTCGGCTAGACTCACTTGGATTTTCCAGGGGGTTCACTTCACTCGAGACGGTTAAAGTGGAGGAACTTGTGCCAGTCTATTCATTAAGCAGGTTGCCGGGGTAACTGTTCCACCCGCCACTTCTGTACTGAATCCGGCGATGTTGGGTTTCATCTCCAACTAGCGTTTTCGGTCTGGAAGGCTACTGTTTGTGCTTGGTTTGACGCCCTAGATTCTTTAGGCGTGTGATTCAAATTTGTTTGGTTCTTTAGAGACTTTAGGTGGTTTGATTTGAGATTTTACTTTGTTTTCGTGTGTAGTAGTTAAAAGTTTTTAGCTGTGGCGGAATTACCGAGACAGTCCCGTAGACTTCGGGGCCAATCTCCTGAAGTTGTTTCTGTGGCCGAATTGTTGAGAAGATCCCGTAGACTTAGGGGTGAACCTCCTCGAGACGACCCCAGTAATCTAGAAGGTTTTAAGGTCCTTGTAACTCCTCCTAGTGGCAGTAGAGTAGGTTCACCTGAAGAAGGAGAATCTTCCTTGGTAGTCCATTCAGATTACCAAGGTCTAGAGACAGGTTATAATCCTGAAGCTGTTACAGTTTCTGAGCTTGTTGGTAGTTTTTCGTCTACTAGTGATACAGGCGAAGAACCTGAAATATCTGAACCTGTTACTCCGACTTCTAGTGTTCCGGATTCACGAAGAGTAGAATGAGTTATCACCGAAAATCTTCCTATTGGTCTGATTGCTATCGAAGAACTTGCTCCAGAGGAAGAAATAGGCGTCTCTAACCTTGAAGATCAACTTACTATTGAGCTCAGGGAGCGTGAATCTATCTTTTACAGTCCTCCTAGAAGTACTACTTGGTACCTTTCGTTAACCAATTATTTAGACAACTCAGGGGTAGGTTTTTCTACACCTCGTACTCCCTTTCCACCTGGAGGTATTTATACTCCTGTAAATATGTCTGGTCAGTCGTCCGTGTTTACTCAAACTCCTGAATCTTTCTTACACGGCGGTCCTTCTGTTCCCACCGGGTATCAATCACTTTCTGGTACCTTTGCGGGGGCATCTCCTCAACCCATTGATCATGGGTTATTAGCTGGAAACAATGGTAATATACCATTGGGTGTAGGAGACATTTACATGATGTCAGGTTCAGTTCCCGTTTCCCAACCTCAAGGTGGCCAATTACCGCCTGGGGGGCAGCCTCAGTTAACGCCTGGGGGGCAACCTCAAGGTACACAAATCTTGTCTGGGGGGCAACCTCAAGGTCAGTATGTACCTATGGTGCAATACATGCCTCAAGGTCAACCCCAACCTCAATATGTACCCCAGGGTCAACCTCAGTATCAACCTCAAGGGTATCAACCCCAAGGATGACAACCTCAAGGGTATCAACCCCAAGGGTATCAACCTCAAGGGTATCAACCTCAAGGTCAAGGTCAACCCCAGTATCCGTATTTACCTCAAGGTTATCAACCTCAAGGTCAATACTCGAGTCAAGGTTATCAACCACCTCAAGGTCAGTCATATGTTCAAGGTATGGGAACTGCACCTTTCAATTATCAATCCTATCCTCAATCCGGTTATGGATCTCAGTATCCTCAACCTGTTACGGGTCAATACCCCGGAATGTTAGTGTGGGATCCATCACAGGGTCAACAGGTGTTGCAGCCAAGTATACAGTTGGTACCTCAAGCTGGACAACCTGTAGTTTCTGGTCCACCCCAGCAACCGCAACCTGTCCAGTCAAATGTTCAAACTTCTGTAACTTCGGTAGTTACTCAGCCGCCAATTGCACCTAGTACTCCATCTCAAACGGCTGCTGCAACTACCGCTACATCTGCCACACTTACTTCTGGAGTATCGACAGCTCCGGTTTCTACTGTCTCTGCAACCACTCCTCAGACATCTTTACCGTTGTCTGGATCTACGATTCAAACCACGGTCCAGATGCCTACAGGTCAGCCTGGTATAAGTACGGTTGTCACTACTCAACCTCAATTTGTTCATCAACCGTACCAGGGACAGTACCAACATGGGCAAGCTGTCCAACAACCGGTTTACCAGTATCAACCGTATCCTGGGTACACTTATCAACAACCTCAACAACCCCAGTACGGTCCGGTTAATCCTGGTTTTCCAGGAGGATATAATATCCCTAATGCGACTCCTGTTCCTAGTTATCCTGGATATCCTCCTCCTGGGACTGGTCTTGTGACCCAGAGTTTTAGAGATCCTAACCGGCAGTTACCGTTTATCGCAACTTTGGATTTACCAGACTTGACGCGCCTAACGAATGATCCAATTCAATATCTTCCGTTCTGGCCGCCAATGCCAAATAAGTTGCCCAGTGATATACCCAAGTTCGAAGGTAAGTCTGGAGAGGATCCGTCCAATCATGTGATGACTTACCACCTCTGGTGTGCTTCAAATTCTATCTCGGATGATTCGATCCGCTTACGTCTTTTCCAGCGTACACTCATTGGTCTCGCGGCCAAGTGGTACATTGAGTTACCACGGGCCTCTTTTTACAATTTCAGCCAGTTAGCTACCTCGTTCTTAACTCACTTTCAGTTGCCGGTCAGATACGATAACGGCACGGAGTTATTAACTTCACTAAAACAATCAACGTCCACGTATATTTCTGATCACATTCATGAGTGGAGACGTCGAAGAAGGCTAGTGAAAGTTTTTATTCCGGACCAAATCTTAGCTGAATGGTTTGTTAAATCATTATTACCGAAGATTACTGAAGATGTAGCTAAGGCCGGAGTAGTTACTGAGGAGCAAGTCATTGCTCAGGCGCAGTACCTTGACTTAGTTTACACTCAGTCGGGTACGTTACACGAGAAGATTCCAGATCTTCCAAATCGAATCAAATCGCTGCTGCTCCTTCGGGATCTCATGCCGCTGATGGTATGATTGGCATCGTGAATACAAAGAGCAAGAAGAAATCTTCCAAGACTTCTACTACTCCTATAATCACTTTGCCTGATTCCCCGACAGGAGAGTCTTCTCCTGAACTTTCCGCCGATATTCACGCTGTAGAGTCATCTACGGCCAAATCAAAAAACGGTGGAAAGAAGAAAGGAAAGAAGAAGGCTAAAGCAGACAAGGCTCCGAAGGAGAAAACAGAAAAGTCGGAAACCAATGACGAAAAGCGCAAACCTCGATATCCTTGTCTTATTTGTGAAGAGGATCATTTTACAAGAGATTGCCCTCATCGGGCCGAGGTTGTGAAAATAGTCAAAGGTTCTCCCACTCCTGCTGTGTTAAAAAATCCATTTCCAGAGCAGGAGAATAAGATGATAGGTTCTTCCTCGACTGCCAGTGAAGAACCCATTTTGATGATGTCTCATGTGAGGATTGCGACTCGATCGCAAGATTATGGTAGTAAGAATCCTGTTGATGGTAAAGAAGCAGAATCTTCTCATTCTAATCCATCAACCTCAGCTCCTGGTTCCGATCCACTACAGATCGAAAAACCTAACCCGGACTTAGTAATTAAACCGCCCGCCAAGGGTGTACTTCGAAGGTCTGCTTTCAATCCACATGCGAGAGCGGCCCAGAATTACAACATTGTTGAGGACTTAGCTGTTTCACCCTCAGCAATGTCGGCGTTAGAAGTGCTGCAATCATGCCCAGCACAACGAAAATTACTTTTGTCGGCTATCGGAGCTGTTGATGTTCAGGACCCGAACCTGATAATCTTCGATCTAGAAAATAGTACACCGCGCCTACCCCATCAAATGGCTTTCCAAATTCCAGTGATAGTAAAAAACAGGCCTATTCATCGGACTGTGATTGATGAGGGAGCTTCTACGTGTATTATGTCGATTCAATGTTGGAGATCGCTTGGTTCTCCTTCGTTGAACCAATCCCCGACCATCCTTAAGGCCTTTGATGGCCGTGGGTTCCGTCCGTTTGGTATTCTACAGGAATTGCCTATAGGGGTAGAAGGTAAAACCGTTAGTCTGGATGTGGAGGTGGTTGATGCCCCTCTAGACTACAACCTTCTTTTGGGTCGAAGTTGGTCATATGCTATGACAGCGGTCGTTTCATCGGTCTTCAGAGTAATTAAGTTTCCACATAACGGTAAGATCGTGACGATTGATCAGCTGACATACTTTTCATCCGACCCAGCCTCTTCAGAGAGTATCCAGCATGTCGGTAAGACGACAATCCCTTATAGGGACGTTGGCGTAGGTTTAGTTAAAGATTCCGGTTTACTGGGAACTTTTCCTTTCCCTCCAATCAACGCAGACCCTTCATTTGCATCAATTCATATGATTACATCAGACAACATTATTTATGATGATCCTTGGATCGTCCCATCTGAATCTGAGATAGACTCATTCGGTGATGCTATGCCTTTGAGTCCATATGAAATTGCTTATGAAGCCGTCATGTCTTTTACCGACTCGCGTTCAACCGAGATCGACCAAATGAATGTGGTCAGTGAAGAATCACTTTTCACATCAACCTTAGAACGATAGCGTTTCCCGAAGTCGTGTCATCTGACGAACAACTTCGCGAAATCCTAAGTGTAGACGATCTACCATGGGAAGATCTCCATCACAGATCTTCGTTTTTACCTAAGGATGATGCTTTTGAAAATGATTTTTCATCTATCTTTACCGCTGAATATGTCAAAGACGCTCAGAATCCAACGAAACATTCTGATTCAGAGTTGAATTTAGGGAATATTTCTCGCACTATTCCCATTGATATTTCAGTGAAGCCCGGAATTGAGGAAAACATTCATATAGGTGCCTCATGTACAGAAGATGAAATTCGAAATTACAAGGCCCTATTCCAAGAATTCCGCGATGTGTTTGCCTGGTCTTACGAGGAAATGCTAGGAATCGACCCTGCCATTGTTGTTCATGAAATAAAGACCTACCCGGATGCTAAACCCGTCCGGCAACGGTTGCGTCAGATTCACCCTCGGAAAGCGGCTGCGATTAAAGCAGAAGTCGAGAAGCTGTTGAAAGCAGGTTTCATTTATCCAATCCCGTTAACGGATTGGGTATCGAATATTGTTCCGGTCAACAAGAAACAAGGAACAATAAGAATCTGTATCGACTATAGGGATATAAATCGAGCTTGTCCAAAAGACAACTATCCTACGCCTTATATCGATCAAATTATTGATGATTGTGCCGGAAGTGAAATGTTTTCCTTCATGGATGGTTTTTCGGGCTATAATCAAATCAATATTCTACCTGCCGACCAACCAAAAACGGCATTCATTTGTCCATGGGGGACATTTGCTTATTGCAAATTACCTTTTGGGCTTAAGAATGCCGGGGCCACTTTTAAACGGGCGATGTCTTATGCATTTCATGACATCAAGCACATTGTGCAACCGTACCTCGATGATTTGCCTGCTCATTCTTTACATCGAGCTGATCACCTTGTCCACTTACGAGCAATCTTTATGAGGTGTAGGCATTATCGAATTCGGTTGAATCCCCACAAGTGTGTTTTCTGTATAGAGACGGGTCGATTGCTGGGATTTGTTGTTTCAAAAGCCGGCATTCGCGTCGATCCCTCGAAGGTCGAAGCTATCATCAAATTGCCTCCTCCTTCGAGTTTGCGCCAACTCCAAAGTTTGCAAGGGAAAGCGAACTTTTTACGCCGATTCATTCCAAACTACGCCGAGGTCACTAAAGGTTTTACACGGTTGTTGAAACAGAACGCTCAATTCTTTTGGGACGAGATTGCCCAACAATCTTTTGATGCACTTAAACACGCGTTGACCCATGCACCGTTGTTGCATCCTCCCAACTACAACCAGGACTACTTCTTATACCTCGCAGCTTCGCATTCCACCATTGGAATGGTGTTAGTTCAAGAAGATGAATTCGGAGCGGAACATGTGATATATTATCTTAGTAGGACATTAAACCCCACTGAGCTAAAATATTCGCATGTGGAGAAATTGGCCCTGGCAGCCGTTCAAGCTGTCCAGCGTTTTCGTCACTACATTCTTCTCCGTAAAACTACAGTTATTTCGGATTGCAACCCTATGATTTATATTTTGACAAAACAACTGCTAGGGGGCAAGTACTCTAAATGGATCGTTATCCTGCAAGAGTTCGACTTGGAGTTTGAAAAGTCCAAGTCTAAGAAATCCTTAGTTTTTGCGGAATTGATGTGTGATTTCCCGCATGCTGACACAGAAACTGTGGCAGAGGAGTCCATTGCGGACGAATCTTTGTTTCTTATCAGTACTTTAGATCCGTGGTACGGGGATATAATCATCTATCTCCAAACCCAAACCTTTCGGCCTGAAGCTTCAAAGTCGGAACGTCGAAAAATTCGGTTTCAATCCCAGCAATACAAGATTATTGGAGATACACTTTATCGCCGGGGGGCAGACTTAGTTTTTCGACGTTGTTTAACTCACGAAGAGGCTGAGAGGGTTTTGAATGATTGTCACTCTGGAGCATGTGGCGGTCATATGTCTGGGTATGCCACAGCTCAGAAGGTGTTGCGCGCTGGCTATTTCTGGCCGTCTATGTTTAAAGATTGTATCATTGCAGTCCGGAAGTGCCACAACTGTCAAGTGTTTGATCGCAAGATGCGCACACCACCTGCTCCTCTCCATCCTATAATTGCCGTTGGTCCATTCGCCAAATGGGGTATCGATTTTATTACTTGTAACCCTCACTCGGCCGGGGGCATGCGTATATCATCCTCGCGGTTGATTATTTTACTAAATGGGCCGAGGCGATGCCTACATTCGACGCAAGCGGCAAAACAGCTGCAGTTTTCGTATTCAATCATATTATAACTAGGTTTGGTGTCCCACAAGCAATCATCACTGACCATGGGAGCCATTTTCGAAACATCATGATGACTGAGCTTACAAGCCAGCTTGGTTTGCGCCACGATAGCTCTACTCCTTATTATCCGCAAGCCAACGGTTTGGTTGAGTCTATCAACAAAGTTCTGGTTATCATGATCCGACGAACCATTGGTATTCATCGGTCGAATTGGCACAACATGTTATTTTCAGCGCTATGGGCATACCGAACCTCAGTAAAAACTTCAACAGGGTTCACTCCTTTCCAGCTAGTTTATGGCTTGGAAGCTGTGTTACCCATTGAATGCGAAATCCCATCACTTCAAATGGCTGTCGAATTACTTCCAGCTACTTCCGAAGAGGAGAAGCGTTTATTATACTTAGCTAAATTAGATGAGACTCGACGTGACGCTGCATTGGCAATCGAGACTCACGCGAAGCGAATGAAAGCTCAGTATGATAGAAATGTGACCCCTCGAAGTTTTTCGGAGGGAGACCTAGTGCTATTATATGATCAAGCTAACGATAAGCTAGGTGCTGGAAAATTCGTTCCTATGTGGCATGGACCCTACATTGTAAAGCGAAAGCTAGCAAAAGGGGCTTATGAGCTGGTAGATTTTGATGGGGACTCTTTGGGTAAACCCAGAAATGGACTTTACCTAAAGAGGTATTATGCTTAAATGGTGGGTATGGAGAATTTTTAGTTAGGTTAGGTTTTCTTTCTAGCTAGTATGTTTGTTAGTTTAGTTAGTGTGCTTAGCTTAGAAAGTGTGTTTTTCGTCGTTATTCTGGCTTATCTTGGTTTTACTCTTGATATTGCAGATGTCGACGCCTCTCCAAACATACATTGGATTTGCTGATGGTGCTTGTCGTAGTACACGGAATATCTCTTCCGCAGCTTGGGTTATCTATTCGCCCTCTGACGAGTTAGTTTCTATGCATGGGGTAAGCCTCGGTCAAACGACGAACAACATTGCAGAATACAGTGCAGTGGTTGAATTATTATCTGAATCTATTTCATTTGGAATTCGACGTTTGATAGTGAGGTTAGATTCTGAACTTGTTGTATTACAGCTTAATAGAGTATATGCCATTAGAAATCCTGTGTTATTAAGGTTTTTTTTGAGAGTGCGTCTCTTGGAACGTGAATTTGATTACATTGAATATCAGCATATTCCAAGGTCTTTAAATACATTAGCAGATGCAATTGCTTCTCGAATGTTGGACAGAAATTTACGATAATCATGCAAGTAAATTTAAAAACATTTCATCACATATGTTAAACAAAATGAGCCGGTAATAATGATATATATATATATATATATAGATAGGAGTGTGTCAAAAAATATACATCGTCTTCGATCATAGGTTGAAAAACACCTTATGATCGGCAAAATGATAAGTACAAAAAGCCAAAAATGTCATATGTGTCTACAAAAGTGACTAGCCAATCACTGGTGGTGCTCTCTACACGAGACCACTGCCCGCGCTACCCTACACAAGAACCTCCTAAAAGGTCCTGGGACTGCGACCACATAGCGCTGAATTCGAATGGGAATGCCATCTATGGTGGTCTCTGGTATATCCGCCGTCAGACGCTCTAGATCCTGTTCCAGCTCGGCCAAGGTCTCTGCGGCCGCATCCTGTGGGGCTGGTGCTGGTACAGCTGGTGCTCTCCTCTCAAAAGCCCGGAGGTTGGCTGGACGCCGTGGACCTACATCTGCATTTTGAAAATTTGTACTGTCAGTTTGAGGCGATATATATAAAAACAAAAAAAATATATAATTTGAAAACTCGTAAAAAATGAAATACCTCTGTCGTCCCACTGTTCTCCTTGTGGAAGAACCATGTCCGGATCATTTCGAAAATCCACTCCGGCATAAGGAAAGTCCTGAATAGCAAAGACCTGGTCCTCTAACCAGTGAAAATAACCATCAGGGAATCGAACAACTGCCGCGCCCTCGTCAGGATGTCGGGCCATCACCGTAACCCATCGTATCAGCTTAGGCTCCCGAGGCGCCCCAACTGGAACTGTGAGATGCTGAGGGATCAGCATCGGAACTCTCTCTAAGGCAAAGCTCACAACTAGAGGCCCATATCCAAAGGTCTTCAGTTGTCCGTTCTTTGCCCTAGTCAGTTGGCCCTTCATGTTGGCCGACACAGCATCGCACCAGTTGAAGATGGTGCCTCGGAAACAATCAATCGCCATCCGCATTTGGGACCCGGTGGTAATATGTAAAGCGGCTGCACCGCAAATTCTGGTACCGTGAAAGCTATAACCATGAGTTCACGCCGAGAGATGTATTTGATTTCTACGCCTTTCGCATGGTTTTGATTGGGTATGCACCAGTCTGCCCGGAGACTAGCAAGGGATTGGCCACCCGGCCTAGTCCCGGCTAGATTGAGTTGCTCGCCCCTATTTGGCAAGCCAATGAGAAAGTATATGTCAGAGGGCTCTATCTCGAGCTGCTGCCCTCCGATGTAAAAGCATTGCTCATGAATGTTCCATCTCTCAACCATCCACTCCAAGAATCTCACCTGAGCCCTCATGCCAGGTATGGCCCAGTATTTATATAGTCCGCATGCTTTTAGGGCATCAATGGAAGGTTGGTGACCAATTGCGGCTAAATCAACGTCCTCGTGCTCTCTTTCTCTCCTATCCAACATGGTGAGTGCCCTACACACCAAGAAATAAAGATTAGAATTAATTTGGGAAAATTTAAATGGTTATTTTTGGGGTTTGGGGTTTCAAATTCCGCCCTTCGCGGGGTACGCACCCCGCGTTTAGGACACAGAGCGCCGGTACGCAGCTGGCCTGAAGGTGGGCTACGTACCCCGACCTTTTTCCTGTGTAGGAAAAGGTCGGGGTACGCAGGTCACCCTTAGGGCACCTGCGTACCCCGCAGAGCGGTTTTTAAAACCTAAAACCCCCCAAAAACCAAAACTAAAACCTAAAAAAAAATTTTAATCGGATGAAATTGAAAAGGAGGATGTTGTGAAATACCTGGAAGAGATGGCGTTCGATTCTGACGGTCAGATTCTCTGCAATGACCACGGGAAGTTTCTTGCCAAAAGTCCTTTTCTCAACCTCAACAGTAAAATGGTAAAAATGACATGGTAAAAAGTCTTTTTATAGGTTTTTTGGATGAATGAATGCTAGGTTTGTTTATTTTTCACCATGGAAGGATATTTTTTAATGTATTTTTGCCTATCTTAAACAGGTATGAGTAATGTGTCGTTTTTGTGCAGGACAAAGGGATTTAGAGGGAAAATTGTCATTTTTCACGAACCAAAATATCAGAGTCATCTTTTAAGCCCTTTTCTGACTCCTAAAATATGAAAAGATTGCCGAGCATTTCTTTTACACTCGTTAAAACGAAATTAAAAGACGGTCCCCTTATAGCCCTTTTCTGACCGTAAAAACAGGAAAAGGTTGCCGGGTTTTTGTCATTTCAAACTCGATACTGGAAATAAAACGACGTGTCCTTGATCGCTTTTTACTTTTCAGGTCAGTGGCACTAATTATGAAAGCACTCCTTGGTCGCAAGATCAAGCGGTTCCCCCAGGTATTATTTTATACTTTTTCGGGCTTGAGGGACACAAATCTACGAAAAAGTTCAACTTGGAGTCTTCTTAAGTTTTTCAGACTCTCTAAAATTGAAAAACGCCGAGTTTCTCCTATACTGGACTCGTTAAAATTTCACAGTAAAGGACCTGTTCAATTACAAACAGGAACGAACCACTCCTTCCTAGGGTTCGAATCAAAACTAGGTTGGACTCATTCGAAGGATGAGCTTATAATCAAGCATATGTTATCCTCCTCAAGCTTGTTAAAAATAAAGAGGTACTTGCCAGAAATGGTGGGGGAAAAGAGAGAAGAATGAGCCTATTTGTTATCTTTTATCTCAGAAGAAACTTTATTACCACTCTTGGACACGACACTTTTCATTCACCTGGGTTGGGAAATCCTTTACCTCACAGTTGATCAAACCACTTTGAAAGTCTTCAGCCGGGTTCCGGGGATTAACTTTGAGTCATTTATCACCAAGCCATCTGTTGTGTCGTTATGTGTTCAAGAGGTCTGCAAGCAAAACTTTCATCTGCAAAATACTTGTCATCCATTTGACCATCCCTGAGTCAGTCCTTACAGCAACATTTCTTCAACTTGAACAATGATTTCGTGTTGTGGGCTTGCCTGCAACGGGTCGCTTTCTATCGACATCAACACATTATCTAGAGAGATGACTTAGAAATCATCAGTACCTTGAAGTCTGCATGCATCAATGGCAGGTTTCTCGCCTTTGACGTCAGTTTACATCATTGACTCTCGATCGAAGGATTCCGTGAAATGTTCGACATCAACTCATTCATTCACATCTCATGGATTGTACTGGGTACTTTGAGAACCATTGACATTACTGGTGGTCTCTCTCACACTTGTTAACAGTTTACATCATCGACTGGTAATCAAGTGGTTTCTACCATGTTCGACATCAACTCATTTATTCGCATGGCTAGAATCATACCAATTCGGGAAGCAGAAATGAAGACCCTGGATCTAGTTTCCACCATCCAGGCTGCGAGGAGTTTTGTATTCATTATCTAAGTAGACTAATCATAAACAGATGGCTGCGCCCATACTGTGTCTACGAAAGTCTATGATTATGATGTACTGCAAGATCATTCCTGTATCAGAGTAGTTAGTCTGTTAGTTAAAGTTTTGATCTGAGTATGGGAATGCCTACCTCAGTGATGATACAATCTTATACATGTATTTTGTGTTGAAAATTGCAGGTTCTGACCAGGCTCTCCATGAGATAATCCTTGAAATGATAAAGCGCTTCACCCTTCCTAGATAATACAAAACCCTAATCTATTACAGGCTTCGCACTTTAGGGGGCAATCTGTTACACTAAAAAATGTCACCATGGCTATTTACAGTTGGTATGACTCTATCAACAGTCATGCTATCCTCCTGGGCAAGTCTTATGCCTCTGCTCTCCATGTCAAACTCCAAAAAAGAGAGAAAGTCTTTATAAATGTATTTATCTCTGGGTACGCAGGTTCTCTCAACCTTACCTGCGGGTACGCACCCAATGTTCACAAAAGCTGCGTACTTGTACGCTCTGTATGTAAAGGGGCAGGTGCGTCCCCCTGTAAAGGTCAAAATGCGCAAGTTTCATCTTTAAAAAGTTACTTGTGGTCATTTCTAGAGCATTCTAGAAGGTTGTTCGATGTGTATTGAGCGCCTCCAGATGGTTCATGTACCCCTATCAAAGAGGAACTTATCCCATCAATAAGGGAGCTATCCCATCCAAAGAGGGGATTATCCCATTGATGGTGGACCTGAATAACTTCCTCTAGAGCACTATAAATACAGGCATTGGGCCAGAAGGAGGGGAGGTTGGAAGCTAAACATTTCTAAGGGTAGATGCTGCTGGAATTAAGACTCCCATTTAAAAGCTTGTGAGGAGAGATTGCCATCTTTGCTTGTTCTATTTGGAAGTGGGTGAGCTTTGTCAAAGTAAAGGAGAACTCTTGATGGACCCTGGGAGGGACTTGCACAACACCAAGGCTCAGGTTGTAATTGTTCCTTTTGTTTCCTATTAATGCAAATGAGTCCATTCTTCTCAATAACTTGTTATTTATGAGTTGCTTCATGTACTCCTTGGTCTATGTGTTAAATATGTTTTATTATATGAGATTATCAAGTGCTATTTAATCGTTTGATTGTTAGTGGATGCAAGTTTGAAAGTGAAGGAGGAGCTCATCCGGATCAGTGAGGCTGGATTGCTACAACAGCGTTGGACTACAGGTAGGATCTAAACACTTGATTTCTTATATAGTAAATGCATTTTTAGAGAAGGATTGCTCTTGTTTGTCTTGTTTGTCACTAGAGAGTCTTAGGCTCCTAGGGAAGTTGGTTGTGTCCGCACTATCGACTCTTTCCGCCTGACATGTAGCATGCTTTTCTCCATAAGCAGTTATATGATTTTCCTTATAAATACCTGTGTAAAGGACCGAATAAGTTAGTAGTAATAGTAATAGTTTTATTGTGAAATCGAAGTTCTAGACTCTATAATTTCTGGGCATTTTGTGTCCCTATTTTAATATGAGAAGACCACATGTTTTTATGAACATCTGAAGGAGTTTTCTTGGATTTGATTGAGCAAGCGTATCCTAATCAGTTGCAGAGGGCCCCTGCACTGAAGAAGGTTCTATTTCATTTTATTTTTATTCTTCTTGTTAACTGTAAATTCATCATTTTCTTTCTAAAACAGTGTTTATAATCATTTTCTTACTAACAATGTTTATAATACAATTTCCATCATTTTCTTATTAACAATGTTTATAATTTAGAGCAGTTTCCATTAGCTTGATTTATTTTTAGTTTTTATCAATAGTTTAGAAGATAGAGCTCAATAGTGTAAGCTTGTTTCTTCAATTAAAAACTAACCTTGTTGTAGGATGAGAGTAGGATTGAAGAATGATAAGGATGCACTGTTGGATAGTTTACTTCATTTACTGTTTTGCTAGTTTAAGTTCTCAATTAAATTGATCAGTGTCATTTACTGTCTTTTCCATTTCATTTTTAGTCTACTGACTCATGGTGTTAATGAATGTTTATGGAAAACCCTTCAAGTTGATAATTCATCCTTACTAAGTGGTTGAACATTTCATCTATGCAATGAGTTATTTTTTCATCTCTCTATTTGCTTTCTCTTAGATTAATGAAGTACATAATTACTCAAATGTCATCCCAAGGAGACTTTCTCCCAAAATTGAGAGGCAAAGTAACCAAGTATTTCATTTAGTTTTATTTCTGTAATTAGTTAGACATCAATTGCAAATTTCACTTTTAGTTTTAATTCATGATTTGGAAATAATGATAAAATAAGAATAGAAACTTTGTTTTCATTTCTTTCTTAGCTTTGCTTCCAAATCTTTCTTAGCTCTATTTTCATTTATTTTTCTTAGCTCTGTTTTCATTTTTAGATTTTGAGCAGTCTTTACGAATGATAATTTACATTGTAAGTCATTAGGAATTAAAAGACCAAAAATCCCCCAAAACAACATAAAACATAAAAACAATGAAGTAAGAAGGGTTATCTAGCACAAACAGTGCACTACACTTCATCAGTTTACGATACCTGGATTGATAATTTATGTAGAGCAATTTAGGACACTAAATTGACCAAACAGGAATTGAAGAGGAGCCTAATATTGTTAAACTTACTAATTATTTGGATGTAGAACAAAAATATAATATGTTGAATTATTGGAGGAATTTGTAACTATTTTACCTTGGAGATATGAGGACATTATAGTGTATGAAAAAAACATTATTCAACATACCATTCCAATCCAGGAAATTGAAAAGTCTTTTAGGCAGAAGCTTAGAAGAATAAACCCAATGTTATTGCCTTAGATAGAGAAAGAAGTGAAAAAATTTCTTGTTGCCAAGATAATCGCTTCTTTGAGATTTTCTAAATGGGTTGTTAATCTAGTTCCAGTCAGAAAGAAGAATGGGGAAATTAGATTTTGCGTGGATTTCAGAAATTTGAACAAGGTTTCCTTAAAATATAACTACCCACTGCCTAAGATGGATCACAAACTACAAAGTTTTGTTGGTGCTAAAATAATTTCCATGTTAGGTGGTTTTTTAGGGTACAATAAGATACTGGTGCATCCAAAATATTAGTAAAAAATAGCTTTTACTACTCCTTTGGGTACCTTAATGTATTCCAAGATGCCTTTCGGATTAATGAATGTTGAAGCCACATTTCAGGGGGCAATGGATATAAAATTTGTAGAGGAAAATGACAGATTTGTAGTAATTTATTTAGATGAGATAATAGTATACTAAATACGAATTGATCATTTGAAGCATCTCAGGGTGGTCTTCTTGAAGTGTAGAAGGTTTGGTATCTCCCTGTTGGCGAAAAATTATAAAAGATAGAGACCCTGGGTTCAAACATAGGGGCCAACAAAGGATCCATTGTATTATAGTGTAACGCCGACATTTTCACCTTACTCAAGAGAAGTAAGGCACTTCACTTGAGGCTTGCCACAACCTTACTAGGATAGGGACTAGAACCAGGCATAAAGGAGAGTTGCACAAATACTATCATTCACATCTACTCTAGGAAAGCATAACATATGCAAATTATAAAGGATAGAGACCCTGGGTTCAGACACAGGCCAACAAAGGATCCACGGTAGTCTAGCATAACGCAAAAATTTTCACCTTACTTAAGAGAAGTAAGGCGTGTCACCCGAGGTGTGCTACGAATTTACTAGGATAGGGACTAGAACCATACATTAAGGACAGTTGTGCAAATACCATCATTCACATCTACTCTAGGAAATCATAGCATCTGAAATATAACCAACATAAACTATGACTTGCAACATATCCAAAGAAACATAAGACATCCACATTCATGCATAAGAAAATTTAAAGAGGCCCATGAAAACCAACACATTCAGAAATACATCCCTCAAATATTTCCATTAAACTTAAAGCATCATTACATTCTGGAACTATGGCCCTTCAGGTAGGAATAAAAGAATCATCATACAATGTAGCTCAGAAATAGATACAAAAAGAATAGAATCAGGTCCAATAGACTCAACGACAACATCTCGACATATGATCTTTTTTCCTCTCTTCTTGTTGTCTTCTCCTTTAAATTTTATAAAATTCACTTGCCTGAACTGCCAGTCTCTTCCTCGGATGCCATGCACTTTCCTCCTTGGTTGCTTTTGTGACTCGGTTACAACTGCTCCATCTCTCTTTGATGGCATTTGTGTCTCGGTTGTGCTTGCGTGTCTCCATATTTTCCACTTTCCAACTTCAGTGTCTAACGAATCTTGGCAGATTTTCTCTCTTTCCCTTAGTTGTTTCCTCTGCAACTACCCTTCTGTTAGACTTGGTCAAAATGTTTCAAAACTTTGTCCCCCAAAACGAAGGACCCAATAGGCTTCGACCATTGACTCATCCCCGAGTCAATCCTTGGTTGATGCTTTTGTTTCTTATTGTTGTTGTGGGGCTCCTGCTTGTGCTACTTATTCTTGAACTATTCCTTTGTGTGTTGTAGGTTCTCCTTCAAATGAAAGACCAAACTCCGAGACAAATTGGATGGGTACAGTCTTGAATTGGGTAGATTGAACAAGAGTTTATTGCCAAGAATCCATCAAAGTTATAGCTTGCTCAAGAAATGGCGTGGTAATTTTAGTTTTCGGTTGGGCGGGCGAGGTATTTAGGAGGGCATTCCATTGAGTATCTACTTTTGTGTTGAGCTGTTGCAACTTATGAAAATGGGCTTGTGCTGGCGATTTAAGGTTGTGGAGCAGAGACTTGGTGGCTCAAGAGTCATTCTCAATCTATTAGATCTTCTTCTCGAGAAAATCTATTTATGAAAATATATCTTATTTTTGGTCAAGGTTAGGTGTAGTCAAGGCTTGGTGGAACAATTAGTGAGTCTGTTGGCACAAAGCATAGTCTAGCTACTTTTTCTTGGCAAGGAACCCTGACTAGTTTTGAACCTGAGTGAAGATTTATTTCGCCTCTCCAATAACTTGATGAAGGGAGGCTTTTAGAGGAGCCACATCGGTAATATTCTACTTGATTTCAATGGCATATTAGGTAGCTTAATTAGGGAGCACTCTTTGGCCACCTGCTATAGAATTTTGAAGCTGTCAGTTTGACGAAACAAGGTGAGTGCATGCAGTTATGATGTGGTCACAACAATCTGAGAGGGTGCAAGCTGAGAAACAATATAGTGCATTTGGTACCATCTAAGCGATGGTAGGCCAAAGAGCTTGGAATTTAGTGCTGATATCATCAACTTGTAGTTGCAATGATTTATTTTCTTGGAGGAGTTGATCGCGATCGGTCGTAATGGATAGAAGTTGTTGTTGTTGTTTCTCATGTTCGATTGTCAATGTATTAAGTAGTGCCCTTGCTTCAAGAGAATCCAGTTGAATGAAAGTAAATAACTGAGAGGACAACCAATTTTGAAGGTCATCTGAAGTCATGGTAGTAGGGGGAGGTTATCGGGCTTACAAAGGTTGTCCAATGGAAACCGATTTCTCGGAGTGGCTTTGGGGTGAAGTTTCCCGCTATAGGTTTTATGCAGTGTGGGTGTTGGTGTGGTCTGAAACAAAAGGTGGCGGAGAATTGGGAATGGGGTTGGGGGTCTGAGTGAGGATGTTTATAACTTCTTGGCCTTATGGACTAGAGTTGATTTGCTAGCCATTTGTTGGTTGAGCACTTTATGTTAGTAGCAAGAATAAAAGAGGTATGGTAATTGAATCAACAGTTGTAGTGTGAACAACGAGGGTGTTGTGGTCCATGTCAGTGATTGATTGAATGATGGAATCAACCTCCATATTGGTCTCAACATTTATGAGGTTTCTAGTCTAAGGAATGTTTGAAATGGATGCAAAGGGGGAAGCCATGCGGGGTGATGGGTTGTGAAATGTTGAGGAAGTAGCGGAGGTGTATTGTGGGATTTATTCGATAATTTGGGTTTTGGAAAGAGAGTGTGGTTCTTCACTGGTGATATCAACAACCTAATTAGAATGAGTTTTCGGGGAACTCAAGGAATTCGGTTAGAAATTAGATGAGTGTCCTGGATTGTGGTTTCAGTAAAAATATGAGGGGCCACCACGGGAAGGGAGGAAACCACCAGGATGAATGACAGAGTACTGACCGAACTAACATTAAGAAAATCTGAAAACATGGGTAGGGAACTTACTGATGACTCGAGAGCTTCTAGAGTGTTTCAGATTGATATCATAGTTGTCTCGCATATCTTCTATGACTCGCTTCTAAGAGGTGGAGGGGCTCTCGCTAGGTAGTGGTCATGGTAACATCCCTTCAAAAGAGTATGTCCGTTTGTTGTCCCAGACTTCACCAATGATGCCTGGACAAGATAAAACTTCATTGTGGAATGCCTATTCTGAGAGAATGAAAGGGAGAGCCCGCATATGGAATGTGTCTAGGTTGACAACCTTGGGGAAAATCCAGGTGGTGTCATGACGAAAACTGAACCATATGGCATGTGAATATTCATCCAAGAGAAATTTTGGGATTTTGGGGATTGATTTTGTGATAGTGAGCATCTTGACATACCAGCTAGCGAAGAAGGTCTCATTGCTTTCTTTGTTATTTGGGTCCCCTGATGTTCACCATGGGGAGTACCTAAGTGCCAAAGGCTGATCTTCAGAGACTGGGGCTATCTATTTGCCTTTGAGATGGCACCATGTCATCATTTCCAGAGAGACGACTAGATACCCATAGATGAAGTATGTCCCCTGCTTGTATACATCCTCGCAGGCTTCAAATAGTTCATTTAGCAAATAACTGAACTAGTTCAATTGTTCCCATTTTTCACATGCTTTCATAACAAAGATGCTACCTAGAGTGAATTCACCCTTAGTGTAATGATGTATGATATACCCGACAATTATTTGATAGGCAAACTTAATTGAAGGTACATTGATCAAATCAATGGTGGCTCCTTTACCACAGTGCCGAGTAGAATACTTAGTATAGTATTTATCGTCACCTATTTTATTCCCACACTTTTAGGTGTTCTGGAACACAAAAAACATTGTGGCTCCTACAACATATAGCCCCATCGATTGTTGGATATCACTGGTGTGTATTGGGTACTCGCTCTCGAGTCATAGGGAAACTCCATGCAGTTAAATAATAAGTAGCTTTGTGCATTGCATGGTCATTCCTGAAGTGTTGAAGACTGGAAATTCCTCAAATTCATCAGTGTGGGCCGTTTTAATCCTCAGAATTTCTCTTTTATCCTGGAAGAGTGGTTGTCATATTGTTTGGTTGTAGTCTTTGTGAATACTTCGTGCTTGAGCATGGGGAAATGGAAGGAGTCTGATAATCATTGTCAAGCAGTGTAGCCTTCTCATACTTACCAAAAATAATTTCGAGTTCTGTCACTTTGGGACCAGATGGAGGGGTAGGAACAACAACTTTGGATACTCAAGTCATAACTATAACTTGTCGACTATACACAATAGACATAGGGGGTTGGGATTTGGACGAAGAACCAAGGGAATTTGACATTGAAGCCAAAGTGAGAAGTTCGACCACCTAATATTTTACAATGAAGAGATTAATGTTACCATGGAAACTATATAGAAAGACTTGAAACGACGCTTGTGATTAGACCATTTAAATAATAAATACAACAATTTGTTGTACTTGATTTAGATCATGGAATTAATGGCAACGTGACTTGGACCTGATCTGGATGATGCTAAAACTCAAAATGCGAATGATCATGATGGTCAATTAGTATGAAATGATGGAAAACCCAAAAAGTTTATAACCAAAATGTCTTAGGGATATTATGGGAGAGATATAAACCAAATTCAAAAGACATTGGAAATTATTATTAATTATGATGGATAAGATGACTACCACATGATTTCCCCAACCACAATCAATTGTGGAGGGATGCACTCAACTAACTAACAAACCTGATGCAAGTAACTTTATTCACAATTGACATAAATTACTCAACTTCAAATCTACCTAATTGACTCTATCCTAAACCTAACTACGACCCCCTTTCAAAGATCATACCAATTTGATTAAGAAGTGGGTGGGTCGTGGAAGGGCTTCAGGCATGCGCCATTCACCTAACCAGGAAATAGAATCTTGTCTAGTTTCTTAACAACTAGACTCTCACACTTCCACAACAATGAATGGTCCCGACAAATGCATTTGGAGCTTCGCAAGATGCTTCAAAAACTTATTATCATATAGGATAACCTTGTCCCCAACTACAAAAGACTTCCTCTTGATGTGTCAGTCATGCCATGCTTTCTGTCTCTCCTTCTCAACATTTTGGTGGAAATCGGCTAGAAACCTAGCTTCATCCAACTCCCATAGTTCGTCTAGCCATTTTGAAATTGACTCATCCTCTTTCATCTGAGTGACCTATGTTGAAAATAGCAACAAGAAATGTTAGAAATAACATCTAGAAATTCCAATTTAATTTGTCCTTGAATTAAATTGTAATTCTTTTCTCATAGTAACTTGTTATAATTAACTAAGTTAAGTTGGCTTAGTTAGCCTAGGAAATTTGAGTTGGAAGTTTATCTGGAGTCATGTAAGTGTGATCCCTAAGTTTTAGGGGTCCAGATTGAGCTTATTTGAGCTGTAATTAGATAACTCGGTTTGACTGAGTTATAGTCAGTTAAACTAGTTCTAACTGTTGGAGGAACTAGTAGACGTCTAGTAGTGAGTTGTTGCACTTGTGCATCCTCAGCATTACTGTAGCTAACTGAAGATTCACTCATGAGAAACTCATGCATGTTAGTTCAGAGGAAGATGCAGTTGAGACTGCTATCACCAAAAAATTGATCATCTAGCCTAATTTACTAGATGGATCGAAGTACACCATGTAACTCCAATTTTACCATAGTAAAATTGCTTTCACTGTGATAAATTACCTAATCAACCACCTTTATTAAGTATTTTATAGTTAAAACCATGAAGAATAATTAAATAAATCACTACTTATTTGATTTTCTTCTAGGAATAATTAATTAAACCATTGTTTTATTATTATTCCTTGTTAAATTTGACCCAATCATGAAAAATAAACAGATAAATAATTATTTATCTTATTTTTCTCTAAGAATAACTAATTAGTCATTAATTAATTACTATTCTTTGTTAAGTTTGACTAAATCCCTTAGGAATAATTAAATAAATCATTATTTTTTATTATTCCTTAACTAATTCCTTGAGATAATAAATAAATCATTTATTTATTTATTATTTCTAAGTAAAAGTTTAAATACTTTTTCCCTCCTAAACAAATATAATAAAATATTCCAAGTGGTAATTCCAGGAATGGGATCAATAATATTTTATTATTGCTCATTATTCGAGGATAACTCAATATTTTGCTATAAATAGGAGGGTTTTCCATTCATTATTCACTTTGGATTATTTTCATTGTTGCACTCACTGTTGTAACTCTGATTATTTTTATGTCGCACACCATATTTTTGTTGGGTTTATGCATTATAGAGGAGAGAGACTCTACAGAAGCTACAACATATATCTACTCTAATTTCCAAATCAATTCTACTAACTTCTAAGTTGCAGAAAGCAAGCATGCAGAAGAGTTATAATCCAAATATTAACAATTTCCAAGAAATCATAAACACATGTTTTTGGCTTGTGGTTGTAGATCCTCCAACCACACATCCCAAAGGAGAGGTGGTGGTGAAACTTGAAACTACACTTTTTGTAATATAATACCTACTTAAACAAGGAAAGAAATGCAATAAATTGAAAAATAATAAGGAATTAATACATGAGAGGGTTAAATCCTCTAGGTTGGGACCAAACCTAATGGTTTCAACCTTCCAAAGTTAACTTAGGTGTAGGCAATAGTAAGCTTTTCATTAACAGAAAATAAGAGCCACATACATCATATGACAGATGAAAATAACAGTATCAAGCACTAGGATCTCATTAGCTATTCCTATCTCCAATAAAAGTTTGAATCCTAATGAGCCTTTAGGCTTGTTTATTTATACAAAAATTAGTTGAGGGGAAACTCCCTTGAAAGGAGGATTGCTTCCCTCCAAAATCTCAAAATTGGTGGATCTGGTTCCCTTGGATCTTCACATGCACTTGAGTTCCTTAGCTACTAGTGAATTCGAGCTGTTGGTGAGGAATCTTTGATCTCAAGCCGAGTTGGAGAGTTAATGTAGTGGACAAGCCTCATATATTCTCTCTAGATATCTCCAACAAGCCCCTACATAGTAAATATATCCAAAAATGCTTCTTTTACCTACATATTAATCACATTAGGCCATGAAATATGACAAACACCCTTTAGTATTCCTACTAAGCATATTATGGCTAAAAATGAAAATTAATGTGAGAAAAGGAGAGTTTTAAGGGCTATAGGATAACAAAATGGGCCTCAAAATATACCTATTGATGGGCCCCATCATAACCCATTGCTAAGGTGTTTCTCACCTTTTGAGAAACTCAGTCTCTGATGTGAAGTTCATTCATGGTCCTGGTGGCTTCTCTGATATCCCAAGGCATCTTAGATTGTGTTGCTTCCTATAGATAGAACCTTGCATTTGCTTTTGTGTTTTTCCACTCCTTTTGTTCTTCAACCTAGTCTCTTTTCTCCTTTAGGCCCAATAGTAAGGGAGGACTAAGTTTGAGCCCTATCCAATTGATCTTAAACCTTTACATGATTCTTTTGTAGAGTGGGGTTCTCTCCAAGTGATCCAGGTGGATATTGGTGGCCACCTTCCAGGTCCACCTGGACCCCCACCATTGTGTTTCTCAGCATTTTCAGTTTCCTTAATTGTAGGACAGTTTACTATTTTTAGCAGTTTTTCAGGTCCTGAACTTCCGGAGCCGTTTTGAGGCCCTAAACGACGTTTTTTTGGAATTCTGGGGCGACCGAGCCCTATGTTGCCTCCCAAAGTGGTAGTACTCGGATAGATCTTTCTAACGAGCTATCGTACGCGTCAAACGGAGATCGTATGCCAAAGTTACGACCCCGGGAAATTGATGTACCAATTTACCCAAACGGGGCCCACAATTTGGCGTTTCATCTTCTAGGGTTAGGTTTCGGTATGTGAAGGGTTTTCCATTGTTTCTCAACAATAAATAGGCCTTCGAGCCTCATTGTAACACAGTTCGGAACAGTTCAGAGGCATGTAGCCGCACATCTCTTCTCAGAGATAAGCTACCATCGCCCTAGCTGATTTATTTCCATTTCTGGTTGTAATCATATTTCGGTATTTTCCATTAATGAAATGAAGTATTATTTCTGCTGCATCTCTGTATTTATGGTTATCGCATCTCTGTGTTTATGGTTATCTCTGTAATCTATTGCGTTCCTGTTTAAATCCGGATCACCAAGGCATTCCTTAGTCTTTTTGGAGAGTGATACTTTCTGATTTGCAAACTGCGAGGCAGAGCATAACATCTTCTTTGGAAAGCCTACAAACTTTCTGTCCCTAACATCCTAAAGGTGTCCTCAAAATGGAGGATAGTTTTTTCTTGGGATGCCATATGCTGAGGTTCCAATTCAGGATCAGTGGAGATGAGGTTGTGGTTACTGATGATAGCCTTGTTTCTCACTAATTCTATCGTGTTGTATAAAGGATCTTTGTCTTCTTTTGTCATCACCCTCCTTACTTATTCAACTCGTGTTTCTACATGGGTCAACCAAGAGGCTAGTGCCATTAGTTGCATCTCACCCAATCTTGAGTTTGGGTCCCAAAAGTTCATGTCTGTGAGGATAGTATTATGCATGTAGAACTCAGCCAGTTTGGATCTATACTTGATACTTGCCTTTTTTTCAAAAGTCAAGGAACTTTTTGTAGTCTTGGAAAGGTAGAGGGCCATATTGTGCTAATGTATTTATCTATAATTGCAACCACTTCTCCTTGAGTAATATGGCATAGGATTTGTATGGTTTCCTTCATTGTATGGATTCCATGGATAAAATTTTCATAGTGGCAAGTTTTATCTATTTTTCTTGCAGCTACTCTCTTAGCCTTTTATTCTATGTTTGTAGATGCTCCTTCATGGCTGACTCCCTTAGCCTTAAGTTATTCAATTCCTTTCTTGTTTAATTCACTTTTTCCTCCATGAGGCCCACATCTTCCACCTTCTTATATCTTGAAATTTGCATCCATCAATGAGTTCTGCCTCTTTCACTTTCCAACTCAAATAAGAGTGGTATTGCAAATTTCTCAGGTATAATCCTATCTCCCTTAACAAATTTGTAGTAGGATCCAAGGTTAGGTTGTGGATCAAGATCCTGGAGTTCTTGGAGACCTTCTTCTTTTCCTTTTGATGTGGTTGCTTTGTTTCCTACTTTTTCCTCTGTTTATGCTTCTTCCTTCTCTGTTTTTGTTTTCTCCTTCTCTTCTTCCTTTTCTTCCTGTTAGAAAATTATATATCACAGAGCAATGGAACACATAAAATATATTGTAGAAATATTCTTGGACACCTAATCCTCTATGGGTTAGTGTGGAAGCGTAATAGACTAAGATAGTCCAAGAGACCTTGGGATGTGGAACCCAACAGTCACATTATGTACTATAAATGTATATCATTTGTTAATAAAAAATGTACTCTCATGTTTTATCTTTCATACTCTTTCTGCCATGTGTGTGTTTAACATGGTATCAGAGTTGTAGGCGAATTTCTGCCCTGCTCAAATTTGAGCCACTAGTTGTGGCCTTTATGTAAATGTCAGTTCTGCATTCCCGCGGATAGAACTATCATTATTATGTCCATGCTGCAAACTATCTGGTTGACCTCTCTCAGCTAGATTTGTGCTGGGTTCTCTATCCATTGTCTCAAATAATAACAAAAAAAACACACCTGCACTCCTGACACATCTTCCTTATGCCAGTACAAATTCCTGACTCTGAACAATGGTGATTCTCTGCGCATGAATGAATGGCTCCCTCAGTGTTTGTTTATATACCACTGTCTATTGTCTAAACGCTTGTGAAGGCTGCTCTTACGCTTGTGTTTAAATGCCCCTTCGCTCTGCGTCCATACACCCCTCATACCTTGGCATCGAAGCATTTTGTTTCGCCCATCCATCAAGCAAAACAAATGTAACCGTAGTTCCAGAAGTTTCCTCCTTCCTTTGGAATTCCTTGTTAGTTTTAACAAATCCTACTACTTTCTCGCCACAAAGCTCACAGTCATATAGTAACGGGTTTTGGCGGAAATCATATCAATGTAATTGAAGTGGGTGTGGATGATCACCGGGAGCTCCATTAACTATGTCGAGTACTATTACGTAGGACTTGTGGAGGTTGAAGTTACATCGCGGTCGACGACAGCTGTATTTGAATCCATAGGCAGATTCCTTGCAACCATCGATGACATAGTCAAGGAATAGTCAGTGCTTGTGATATAAAGATGTGTTGTGTGTCTTTGTGTTGAACTCTTTTTAAAAGGATGAGTCTTGATGTCCGTGAGAAACTCATACATTGGTTAAAAAAAATGTTAGCCTGAATGTTAGATTGTGACTGAACATTGTTACTCATTTTCTTAGTGCTGGAAGACTGAAGGACTTTGCGTTGAATATGTTGGTCGAAATCATTGTTGTGGTGAACGTTAGTCTGAATTATGCATATTGTTGTGTGTTGGAATACTGAATGAGGTGAAGAAATGAATGTTGTCTAACATTGAGACGATCGGCATATATATATGCGTTGAACAGGTTTTACTGCGTTTTCATGGTTGGAGACTGGTGAGTGGTGCGTTGAACCTTCATTCACATGTTGTTATTTGAGGTCATGCTATACATTATATATGGAGACTGATCATGGTATGTAAATCCAAATCGATGTTGCATTAAGGGTTTTTTTAAAAAGGGTTGAATGGTTGCATACATAGTCCAGTAAATAGAAAAATATCAACCTATTTTCTGTTGATTTTTTGAGACTTGTCTCTAAGGGCTCCATGTTAAGCTGCTGAACAGAAGCGAGGATCTACACTGCTGTGTTAAGATTTTATGCATTCAAAACACGTGGAATTGTGTTGAATGTCCACTGTGAGAATTGGTTTTTGAAGCGTTGAAAAGACTGTGCATTGAGTATATGGTGGAAATCTTAACCATGTCGTGACTCTTGGTGCTGTGAGCTTGGAATGGTTGGAGTGTATGGGTCGTATGCGATGGAGGGAGCAACATCCTGTTTGTGTATTACTGCTCTGCATCAAGCATTGAAAAGGCATTAATTCTGGTCATATTTCTACTACGTTGAGGCATTACATTGCAATATGGTGCATTGAAAAGTTTGAATCGGTTGAAGAATCGACGTAGAGACTGGTGCATTAAATTCCTAGTATGCATTGGTCCTGTCATCCTGTACGTTAAACTACTGGTATAATATTCTGTTTATATATGTTGTGTTTTTCCTCTGGTCATAAGTTGAATCACTATGGATTAAAAAAAATAAAAGAAAAGGAAGATCGTGAATACTCGCTAAGGAACCATTATCACTGTCCTATCATTAATACTGCCGTCGCAACCCATCGTTGTGAATACGAAGCTTAGAAGATCAAGGAGGCAGTTTGGGATAGATGTCTCCCCCATAATCACTAGAAATATGTTTCATTCCTTTTAAACTTCCCAAATTTTAATTGCAAAGACATTTGTCATTAGCTTCTCCCAGTGCATACCAACATTGTTGTTAGCGAATGAAATACTGGATTGAGCTTCAGCAGATTGATGTACTGGAAGTTATTATAGAATGTTATATCGACTTCTCATCATCTTAAAGATGGTTGGTTTCTTCAATATCTTTATCCAGTGCTCATCAATTCAACATATATATCTCACACAGTTCTAAAAGATACATTGATCACTGTATCACAGAAAGATGAAGGTGGACGTTATAGTTTTGTATCTGTAGTGTGTTTGGAATGGTTTGTAATGGCCATTGCAGTGCACATGGAAGGATGAAGATTAATTTGCTGGTTAAGGATGTAGCCCTCAATAATCGTGGGATGGCTTTCATGTAAAATATATAGAATAAAATGGCCTTGATTGAAAGAATAATCAAGAGACATGTCAGCTGAACTATACAATATCATTCATATGAAGTTCATATTGTTGAACCTAGGCCATATCTATTTTGACAACTCTATATAAAGTGAAATAGTGAATAATGCAACAGTTTCTCCACCAGATCTCGATCATCATGACCAAGAGTTATAGCATGTGGGGTTTTCGATATTTGAACTAATTTGGAGATTGGAGACTATTGAAAGCTTCTTTGTTTTAACATGGTATTTCTAGTGTGACAACTCTTTCTCTGGTGATCAATTATCCCACAATTGCAGTTGTTCCACATGCTATCATCAATGGTTACAAGAATGTATTAGCAGTCGCTATTGAACTTGACTATTCTTTTCCACTGGCCGAGAAAGTGAAGAAGTATTTGAAGGATCCAAGCAAGTTTGCAGTTGCTGCTGCCCCAGTTGTGGCATTGTATTTAAAACTCATTATGGTTTTTGTGTTCAGTGTTGAAGTTACCATAGATTATTAAAGTATATAGAAGTTATCCCCTTATTCCAAAATTTGTATGATTTCACCATTCAGCCAAAACTTGGTGCAAATCGAAATTGGAGAAACTTATAATATCTTTGAAAATAAGTTAAAATAAGTGTATTTAACAGAGTTTGATTTGTTGATAAAATGGGAAGACTTTATGGAGTATTAGAGTTACTGAATACACTAATACATTCTAGTGTCGAAAACATAGTCAAAATCAACAAAGACTCTCTCTTTGAAATTTAGACATGTCTACAATATGCAAAAGAATAGATTGATTTTTTGCAGCTTGGATCTCAACTACATCAAGCAGAATTACAACAATGGAGTCATCATTCTGAACCTATTTCTGTTAAGAACAATGAAACAAACTCTCGTAAACAACAAGACAATAATGTTACAATTGATTCAGATCCAGTGCCCAATAAAGCAGCAGTTGTACATGCAGATGCAAAAGTTTAGTTTGCACTTCCCAAGCCCATCATCAGACCTTGGGAACAACTTGTCCACAACAAGCACATAACTGGTCTTGGATATGACAAGGACGCGTCCTTTCATATTCTAGATTACTCAAAGCCCATCTAGTTTTAGAGTGTTGGATTACTTCATGACAGTTCACCTTTAGCTGTTCCAGATTCTACCCCTCCTCCACAATAACAACAACAACAACAGATTGTGAAATGCTAACACTGTGACTGAGTTGGCCATCTGAAACATCATTGTTTTGATCTTCATCCATGTAAGAATTGTCATAAAACCAGTCATTCTTCAAACAAATGCTTCAGAAACAAACCTCTTGCAAGAACAAAGATTCATATTGGATGGATTGCTTCTTGGTAATGGGCATCAACAACCAAGAATATATTCCAGTCACATGTCAGAACTTGTTCTAGAGTATTGAACAGTCTTGCAGTTGAGTTTTCTCCATCATCTCACCTTGTATCTGATAGGGGGGAATGATGGTCATCTACAAGCTTCAAAGTCACATCAAGCGAGCCTGAGCCAAAACTGCCACACTAGTTTTAGAGTTGTAGCCAGAGACAAAGATTCCCTTGAGCATGCCTTTAGTTGGTAATCTGGGACACTTCCTCTAGCGGAACACTTCAAATTCTTGCCAGTTTCGGAAGAATTCTAGGAATAGAGTTGGGGACACTTCCTCTAGCAGAAGACTTCATCTTCTTGCCAGACTTGGAAGAGTTCCAGGAATTGCATTAAGCATTCTAGAGTTGTTGGCCATCCTTAAACCATCACAGGTTGAGACTTCCCTTTTCAGGTTGAAGTTCTCCCTTATATGCGGGGTGAGACCTCCCTTTCATGGTTGAATGTTTCCCTTTTCAAAAAATTAGGAACACTTCCTCTAACAGAAGACTTGAGCTTCATGCCATAATTGGAAGAGTTTTGGGAACTTCACTAAGCGTTCCAGTGTTGGTGGTCATCCTTAAACCACCACCCTTTATACCAACATTTTAGAGAGCACATTCAACCTAGTGCTGCCATGCATTTTTGCACATTTTGTATTACAACTCTCTTCTTGGACTCATACATAACCCTTCGGATTAAGGAGGGGAATATTGGACACCTAATCCTCTATGGGTTAGTGTGGAAGTGGAATAGACTAAGAAAGTCCAAGAGACCTTGGGATGTGGAATCCAATGGTCACACTATGTACTATAAATGTGTATCATTTGTTAATAAAAAATGTACTCTCATGTTTTATCTTTCATACTCTTTCTGCCATGTGTGTGTTTAACAAATATAAATGCAGAAAACAAATAAACAAGAGAGACACTGATATACGTGGTTCACCCAATTTGGGCTACATCCACATAGAAATAACCAATCCTTTCTTTATATTATCCAACAAAATGAAGAAATACAACCTACAACAAATACGTTGTAATTCCCTCTTCTCTCTCACACAATCTCCTCTCTCTTTCTCACTTAGAATATAGATCTACATAGACGCAATACAATTCCCTCATATATAGTGAGGGGCTTCCTTCTAGGGAAAAAACCCTAAATTAAACATAACTTTTATCTTCAGATCTCCGCCTAATGAACGATCTAGATTGACTACAAAATTACAACATTTTACAAGGCAATTTTACATCTATTTTTAGCTTCAGGGGCGCTGTCCCCGATCCCCCGCTAGGGGGGATCCAAATAATCATCATCGCCTCCCCTTGGACCCCCAATGACAACATACATTTTATGGGTGGCATTGCCACCACATTATGAACTGGGTTCCAATGCGGTGATACCTCTAAATAAAGAAGATAATCAGGGTCCAAACCCAATAATCTCCCACTTGGAGACTGATTATAGCAACTCCACCATTGCTTCATTTGTTGGACAATGAATCCACTTTCGACCTAGCTATTTCTCATCTTCTTCATCATACTTGAAGACCAATTGAAACTGAGCAAAATCTCAGTTTCTCGCTGGTTACAACTTTTGTTAACACATCTGCAGGATTCTGGCTAGTGTGTATATTTTCCAGCTTCAACTATCCATCTTACAATGCTGACCATATGAAATGGTACTTGAGTTGTATACGTTTAGTCTTGGAATGAAATGCAGAGTTCTTTGCAAGATGTATGGCACTCTGGCTATCATTGTATAACCTTCCCAACTCCTGCTTCTTACCCAATTCATTCAGAAACCTTTGTAACCAAATCATTTCTTTACTAGCCTCTATAGCAGAAACATACTCTGCTTCCATCATTGAGAGTGCAAAAACACTTTTCAGTTTTGAAACCCAACTAACAGTTGTTCCACCTACAGTAAAATCATACCCTGTGATGCTCCTCCTGTTATATCTATCACTTGCCATATCTGCATCAACATATCCCTGTAGAGAAATGTTTGAACCACCAAAGCATAATGCTTGATTTGTGGTGCCTCTCAAGTACATGAGAATCCACTTCACTGCCATCCAATGTTATTTTCCCGGATTGTTCATGTACCTGCTTACAACTCTCACTGCATGTGCAATATCAGTTCTTGTACAAACCATTGCATACATTAAGCTTCCAACTGCTAACGCATATGGAACTTTAGACATACAAGCCATTTATTCCTAAGTCTTGGGACACAACTCCTTACTTAGTTTGAAATGGCTAGCCAAAGGTATACTGACATATTTTTCATTCTGCATATTAAATCTTTTCAACACATTTTCTATGTACTCACTTTGAGACAATGTTAATTTTGGATTCTTCCCGTCTCTAGTTATTCTCATACCAAGAATTTTTTTTGCAGCACCCAAATCATTCATTGCAAATGAGTTTGCTAATTTTATTTTGAGCACATTTATTTCTTGCATGTTATAACCTGCAACAAGCATGTCATCTACATGCAATAACAACATAATATAGCTTCCATCATTTTTCTTTTGAGATAAACACAATGATCAGAGTGACATCTAGTATAACCTTGTTCAGACATAACCCTGTCAAATTTTAGATACGACTGCCTTGGAGCCTGTTTTAAGCCATACAATATCTTCTTCAACCTGCACACTAGTTTCTCCTTCCCTTTGGCCTCATATCCTTGTCGCTGCTGCATATATATTTCTTCCGCCAAATCCCCATGTAGAAAAGTTGTATTTACATCTAACTACTCAAGATGCAAATCCTTAGCTGCTACTAGAATTAAAATAGTTTTGATTGAAGTCATTTTAACAACAGGAGAAAATATATCATCAAATTCGATACCCTTTTTCTGTGCAAACCCCTTCACCACAAGTCTAGATTTATACCTTTTTCTACCTCCATCTTCTTCCTTCAACCTGTAAAACCATTTATTCTATAATTCTATTTTACTTGCAGGCAACCTAACTAAGTCCCAAGTCTGGTTATGTGCTAAGGAGTCCATCTCTTCTTTCATGGCTTGCTCCCACTTCTTCATGGTTTCTACCTGCACTACTTCTTCATAACATTTTGGTTCACCAAATCAGTCAACAATACATAATATAATGAAGGAGAGTATTTTTCAGGGGGTCTACTTATCTTGGTATATCTTCTAACACCACTTTCAGGCGTTTGAGGTGCTTGTTGCTATTCTGGTTGTTGTTGTTGTTTTGGCTGTTGATCATTATGATTTTGAGGCACCTTCAATTTTCTGTGATCTCATCAAGCACTGTGTATTCTCTGTTTTCTTTTTCCTGTTTCTTTTCCTACATCTGATCCTTATACAAAACCTTTTCATTGAATATGACATCTCTACTCCTAATGATTTTGTGTTTTTCATAATTATAAAAGCGATAACCAAAATCATTAACACCATATCCAATAAAGGTACATTTCTTTAATTTTTCCTCAAGCTTTGTTCTATTTTATTTATTAATGTGGACAAAGGCTTCACAACCAAAAGTATTTAAAAATGATTAGTTTACCTTTTTACCTGCCCATGCCTCCTCTGGAATACCACCACTCAAGGAACTTGAAGGCCCTCTATTTATTAGATAAACAACAATATCTACAACATCTTCCCAAAATTGTAAAAGAAATCCTGTAGGCAATCTCATGCACCTTGCACACTCCATGATTGTCCTGTTCATCCTTTCTGACACACCATTTCCTTGTGGTGTTCCTGGAACTGTCTTCTGTCTGCGAATTCCATTCTCTGAACAATAGCTATCAAACTCTTTGCTGCAATATTCACCTCCATTGTCTAATCTGAGACACTTCAAACTTTTTCTTGTCTCATTTTCAACCAAATATTTCCATTTCTTGAAAGTATCAAATGAAGGTTTTAACCCCATACAAAAATTACCTGCATACGAATTCTAAAACACAGAAAATAAACAATGTGAGAGCATAACACATAAAACACATATACACAGAGATTTTCCCCTGGATCTAAAAACCGGGACTACAAGAATGATATTTAATTATGTTCCTTTCAATGTTACAATACATATTTATACATGCCAAAGCATCCAATACCATGGAATGAAAACCATTACGTCCAAAACCATGGGCCGAAAACCATCACGTCCAAAACCATGTGTGAAAACCATGCATAAAACCATAGGTAGGTTTGCCCAACCTAATATAGGGTCCAAAAAAAAATTTCCCGGGGCGCAGCCCCAGACCCCGTAGAGGGGGGCTACCCAACCCCCTCAAACCCCCCAGACAGGGGGGGCGTCACCCCCCGCTACACAATCAGTGCAACGAAGGGGGGGCTCCGCCCACCCTCTAACCCCCCAGTTAACTACGTGGGCTAGTCATGGAAAGATTATAACACTACCCAACATTCTCCCACTTGTTTTTTTCTTTCCATAGGGGGCCATAGGAGAGCTTAGTCATTTATCTATCCCTACAATGCTCATTGTTTCTCTACACCAAGAGAACTTCTCAGACCTCACATATTTTGTCAATGCATCTGTAGTATTCTTCAAAGTGTCAACCTTTACTAGCAACACCTTTTTGTCTTCTATCACATCCCTCACAAAGTGATACTGAACATCAATGTGCTTTGTCTTTGAATAGTAAGCAAGGTTCTTTGCTAAGAAAATTTCACTTTGGCTATCACACTCTATTCTTATAACTCCCTGTACTAACCCCATACTTTAACACAATCTCTGCAACTAAACTACTTCCTTGCTTGCATGAGTAGCTGCCATGTATTCTGCCTCTGTAGATGATAGTGCCATTACATATTGTTTTTACTCATCCAATTGATTGCTCCTCCAAATAGGTTAAAAACATACCCACTTGTAGACCTTCTCTGATCCAGATCTCCAGCCTAGTCCGCATCAACAAAGCCACGAATATCCAAAACTCCGTCCAATCATAGTCTTCCTTGGTAGCACGCAGATACTTGAAAACCCGCTTCATTGCTGTCCAATGCTCCTTCCCTGGTTTTGACATAAACCTACTCAATACTCCCCTTGCATGTGCAATGTCTGGTCTAGTATAGACCATTACATACATTAGGCTACCGACTGCACTTGCATATGGAACATGGGACATATCCTCTTCCTCTTCTTGTGTCTTGGGACACTATTCAACAGATAACTTTACACCTACAGCAATAGGAACCTTCACCGGTTTACTATCCCGCATATTAAACCTCTGCAGTATTGTCTCGACATACTTCCTCTGGTTTAACTAGAGCTTCCTCTTTTCCTGATCTAATTTCCATTTCCAAAATATAGTTTGCAGTACCAAGATCTTTCATCTCGAATTTGGAGGACAATTGGGTCTTCAAATCCTGGATAATTTCTTTGTCATTTTCAACTAGCAACATATCATCCACATAAAATATTAGATAAATAACACGGTCACCAATTATACACACAGTGATTTACATTACTTCTGGTGAAGCCAAGTCCTCGTATAAATGCATCAAATTTCTGATACCACATCCTTGGTGACTGTTTTAACCCATACAAAGACTTCTTTAACTTGCACACCAGTTCTTTCTTACCCGTCACCGCAAATCCTTCAGGTTGCTTCATGTAGATCTCCTCTTCCAGATTCCCATGAAGAAATGTTGTATTCACATCCATCTGTTCTACCTCAAAATCAAAAGCACCAGAAACAAATAAAAGTAATCTAATAGAAGCTACCTTGGCAACAGGAGAACAAATATCACCAAAATCAATTCCCAGCACCTGGGAATAACCTTTTGCTACCAACCAAGCTTGTGTTTCTCCACCTTTCCTTCTTCATTTGTTTTCTTCTTGAACACTCATTTGCTTCCAATGGGTTTCCTTCTAGTTGGCAACTCCACCATATCCCAAGCCTCATTTTTGTGCAAAGATGCCATTTCATCAACCATGGCTTCTTTCCAGAGTTTTCCATCCTCTGAATCTACTGCTTCCTTCACAGTTCTGGTATCATCACCAGTAATAGATAAACCAAAATTTGAACTAAAATAAGATGGAGTATACCTTTCCAGCTGCCTTCTTTCTCGAACTGATCTTCTCACACCCGGAGTTTGTGGCTCTTCATCTTCTGATTCCTCCTCTGCTGTAGAGTCTATTTCTTCCTCCTCTTCCTCCTTAAGCTCAAACTCTATCTTCTTAGGTTCCTTTGGTTTGACTTCATGTTTAATAACATCTTTCATCTCTTTGAACAACACATCTCGATTGTACACAACCTTCCTTGTTACTGGGTTCCAAAGCTTATAACCCTTTAAACCATCCTTATACCCAATAAAGATGCACTTTTCAAACTTACTATCCAACTTGGTTCTTTTCTCCTTTGGAACATGTGCATATGCATCACATCCAAATACCCTCAAATGTGAAAGAGAGGGTTTCTTACTAGTCCATGCCTCTTGTGGAGTCTTATCCTCCAACACTAATGAAGGTGATCTGTTGACCAGGTAACATGTTGTCTCCACCACCTCTACCCATAATTCCTGTCCTAACCCAACACCACTAAGCATGCTTCTTGCCCTTTCTATCAATGTCTTGTTCATTCTTTCTGCAGCTCCATTTTGCTTAGGTGCATATGGAGTAGTCTTCTGTTGTGCTATACCACACTTCTTATAGAATTCTTCAAATTCCTTACTGCAAAACTCTCCGCCATTATCTGTCCTCAACACCTTTATCTTCTTCTTTGTCTGGTTTTCCACGAGAGCCTTAAATTCTTTAAACTTGTCAAAGACTTCAGATTTATTTTTAAGGAAATATATCCATGTATTCCTTGAGAAGTCATCTATAAATGATACATAGTACATAGACTTAACCAGTGATGGAACCTTCATAGGTCCAAACACATCACTGTGCACAAGATCTAATATATGTTTTGCCCTCTTACCACCAGAGGGAAACTCAGCCGATTCTGATTCCCACATACACAATTTTCACAGAATTCAAAATCCATAGAGCTATTACTCATACCTTCTACCATACCTTCACCATGAAGTATTCGAAGGCCCTTATCTCCAATATGTCCAAGCCTTTGATGCCACAACATGGTCTTCTCTCCAAAAACCACTAGATTTTCTCCTCCACTTTCAGGAACCACAAAACTATTGCATCCATCAACAACAGTGCTACCTTGTAGCTTGTGCAAAGTTCCAATCCGAACTCCGCTCATCAATACTAGTGCTCCCCACACCATCTTGCAGGTATCCTTCTCGAACATTGCTTTTACACCTGCATCATCCAACTTGCTTGCAGAAATCAGATTTCTGGCCAATGCAAGAATATGCAGAACACCTGGAAGTGTTCTAACCCTTCCACCTTGCAAATTCAACTTTACTTTTCTGCAACCAACAATTATAGCCTTCGTATCATCCCTTAAGAAGACATCACCACCATCATATTTCTCATACTCACAGAACCATTCTCTATGGGGAGTGAAGTGAAAGGATGCACCTGAGTCAATCAACCATGCCTCATGATCTATATGTGTACTTGAAGAAACCAAGTACACATCCCCATCTTCATCTGAGGTGGTTTTTGCCTCTGTAGAAGGAGCATCATCAGATCCCTTTCCTTTTTTATGTGCTTTAGATTTACAGTCCCTTTTGTAGCGCCCTTCCTTTCCGCATTTCCAGCACACCACCTTTATAGGTTTTCCTAGAGATTTAGATCTCCCTCTATATTTATATCTCCCACTCGATGACTTATTTTTTTATTTTTCTAGGACTGTCCTCGTACAGACAAGGCATCATCATTCTGGCTCTCCATATTTTTCCATCTCATCTCCTCCGACAGCAAGGATGAGACTATTTCATCAAACTACAAGGCAGTTTCATTGCTATCTATTGCAATAACCAGACTATCCCACAAATCTAGTAGAGAAAAAAATAAACTAATGCACTTATCTTCATCTGAAACAAATAATAAATGACTTACCATAGTATTAAATGCGTTCAAATGCTCTGTCACCGAGCCTCCATCTTTCATCCTTAGGTTATACAACTTTTTCCATAGGAACAGTTTATTCACCAGAGACTTAGATTGGTACAAAGTCCCTAACTTGTCCCACAAAGCCTTAGTTGTAGCTTCCCCTGATACATTCAGAAATACTGAATATGAGACACATAATCATATTGTTCTCTTTTCCTTCCAATCCAACTTCTTCTATTCTTCATCAGGCACTCCCATTGGATTAGCACCTAGATCTACCACGATCCATTGATCTTTATTTGCCAATAGATCCTCCATCTTGAGTTTCCATAACGCAAAACTCTGATCGCCATCTTCTTTCACCACCAGAATTGATCCTGCAGATCTCCCACTAAACAGGGTCTACCACAGGCCCGAGCGAAACCTCTCAGCAACAAAGGTGTCCCCTTGAAGCCAAAATAGCTCTGATACCAAATGTAGGTTTTAACCCCATACAGAAATTACTTTCATACGAATTCTAAAACACAGAAAATAAACAATGTGAGAGCATAACACATTAAACACATATACACAAAGATTTTTCCCTGGATCCCAAAACGGGACTACTAGATTGATTTTTCATTATGTTCCTTCCAATGTTACAATACATATTTATACATGCTGAAGCATCCAATACCATGGACCGAAAACCATCGCGTCCAAAACCATGTGTGAAAACCATGCACAAAACCATAGGTAGGTTTGCCCAACCTAATATAGGGTCCAAAAAAAATTTCCTAGGGTGTTGCCCAAGACTCTGTAGAGGGGGGCTACTTGCCCCCTCAAAACCCCCTAAACAGGGGGGACTGACCCCCCCTTTTGACCCCCCCACTGCACAATCAACGCAACAAAGGGGGGGCTTCGCCCCTCCTCTAACCCTCTGATTGACTACGTAGGCTAGTCATGGAAAGAATATAACACAACCTAACGTCAAATACATCAGATTTATTCTGAGTAGAATAAATCTAGGTTTTTTTGGTTGCATCATCAATAAAAGTAACATAGTAACGAGAGTCGCTGAGAGATGATACCTGAGCAGGTCCCCATACATTTGTATGCACAATTTCTAATTTTTCACTCTTCTTTTATTTCCCAACTCTGAGGAATTTGACTCTCTTTTGTTTTCCACAAACACAATTCTCACATAATTTTAAATCAACATGCTTCAAACCTAGCAACAAATTTCTTGAGTGAAGAATCTGCATCCCCTTCTCACTCATGTTCTCTTGTAGAGGTTAAAGCATTAACATAATTAGAAATACCTTTGAATAAATACAATGTACCAGCCTTTTCTTCTTTTGCTATTACTAAGGCTCCTTTAGTGATCTTCTAGGTTTTATCTGTAAAAGTAGTCACACAACCTTCACCTACCAACTGCCCTGTTTAAATTAGATTTTTCTTCAGATCTGGAACATGCCTTACCTCCTTCAATATATATTGATTTCCGTTCTATTGTTTTATGAAAATTGTACCCATTCCAATGATTTTACTTGGTTTATCATCACCCAATTGAACCTATCCAAAATCTCCTTAAACATAATCATGAAAACGTTTCCTATCTGGTGTGGCATGGAATGAGGCCCTTGAATGTACCACCCAGGCATCAATAATATTTCTAATGAAAGAATCAAATCATCTTGCAACACATCACATGTCACATTCGCTTCATGATTGTTTTCTTGTAGCGCATCTCCTTCTTTTCCCTTTCAAGACTTGCAGTCTTTCTTTTGGTGTCCTTTCTTCCCGCATTTCTAGAACACTATCCCCAATCTGGACTTGGATCTACCTTTCCTTGACTACTATGATATGTTGGGATTTTTTCTCTTTCTGTTTTTCTTCCCCTAGTCTATGTAGTCACAGCATTACCTGATGTCTCAACAGAGCTTTTCTATTGCATTTCCTCGCTAAGGATTGCACCGACAACATCATCAAACTTTAAAATACTAGATCTAGAGACAATGTTACTAATGGCCATAACTAAACCACTCCAAATTTCTGGAAATGAGAATAGAAATAACAGAGCCCTAACTTCATCATCAAAAGTAACTCCTACAAAACTTAATTGATGGGTCACTGTATTAAATTCATTTAAATGATCAGCAGCAGATCCACCTTCTGACATATTTATTTTAAATAAACTCTTCATAAGTAATACCTTATTTGAGGCCGAGGGTTTTTCATATAGTTTGATCAATTCCGACATTAAACCCTCTGTTGTTGTTTCCTTTGAAATATTAAACGCTACCGACTCCACTAGGCACAACCATATTGTTACAGGTGCCTTTCTGTCCAGAATATCCCATTCTGTGTTTGTCATACTCGTCAGCTTCTTTGTCTTTCCGCTCAATGGTAGGTACAGAGATTTCTGATACAAATAATCTTCCATTTGTATCTTCCATAGCTGGTAGTTTTGGCCGTTAAAATTTTCAACCCTAAACCTACCATCTTCTGCCATTGCTCCCACTCGAACGAGGAACCCTTCTCTCCTGTGAGTTTATTAGCCAAATCGATCTTCGGATTTGATACCTATTGTGAGAAAATTATATATTACAGAGTAATGGAACACATAAAATATATTGCAGAAATATAAACATAGAAAACACATAAAACAAGAGAGACACAAATATACGTGGTTCACCCAATTTGGGCTACGTCCATGGAGAAATAGCCAGTCCTTCCTTTTATATTATCCAACAAACTAAAGAGATACAACCTACAACAGATCCATTGTAATTCCCTCTTCACTCACACAATCTTCTCTCTCTTTCTCACTCAGAATACAGATCTACATAGATGCAATACAATTCCCTCATATATAGTGAGAGGTTGCCTTCTATGGCAAAAAACACTAAATTAAGCATAAATTCTACCGTTAGATCTCTGCCTAATGAACGACCTAGATTGATTATGAAATTACAACATTTTACAAGGAAATTTTACATCTATTTTTAGCATTGAGGGCGCTGCCACCGATCCCTCGCCAAGGGGGCCTCCAAATAATCGTCGTCCCCCCACCTTGGACCCCTTTGGCGGCATTACCGCCACATTATGAACTGGGGTCCAATGCAGTGATACCTATGAATAAAGAATATAATCAGGCTCCACACCCAACACTTCCCTGCCCATAGTACTAGATGTTTGTGTTTTTTCTTGTTGTGTGGAGATAGGGGCTTGTGTTTCAATGAAGATATCCTTGTCCATGTCCAAAAAGTCAGTCCACAACACATGGTTCCTTAGGTGGCTTAAGGAATCCATGATAATGTTGTTGCTGACGCCATGATGGGAAATGTGTTGGTGCTTCCCTTCCCTCACTTTCTAGCTCATTTCAATGATGGGTTATAAGAGGAATTGCGGAACAATGAGTCTCTTTGGAATTAGTATCTCCGTTGGGAACCTTAGATCATAGAGAAACCTAAATATATAGGCATACCCAATGCTCAACCTCCCCTCACAAGATATGTACTTGAGGATATGATAGGAAACTTCATCCTAAAGGTAAGGGAGGCTCTCTCTTCTTACTCCATTTTTGTCTTCCACAAGCTTTTATTTATGGAGAAAGAAGTTTTTCTTGGTTGTACCACCTACTCCCTTGTTTTCCTTTCCTCAACTAACTCCTAAGGGTATGGTGGTTACTTTTCTTATGAGTTATACGTTCAAATGGATTGCAAGTCCTCTAACAATAGTAGTGGCACTATTTTCTCCCTGAGAATTGAGGGCCATGGAAAATTCATGGGTTACCTCATCATCATACCCCTTTAATTGCTCAAAGAATCCCATCCATTGATGTCTCAGAAAAATGTCCATAACAGGAGGATGTTGATGGATTCTTTTGGTGGTTGTGGGTTCTCTTCAATTGAAACCTCCTCCCATTTCTCCTACTGCTCCTTCTCTAAGTTATCTGAGTGGAATTTTCAATATTTGTCTCTAAGCAGTCTCAAGTGCAAAGGTAGTGGCTAATTTTTTTCTTTTTGTGTTAGAGGAGGAGAAGGATGATACCCTTGACTATGGTAAAACATTTCCTCTGCTCCTGTCTTGCCTTATTATATGATAAATATTCAAGGGAAATTACTTTCACAAGGATTTGCTACTAGGTACTCATATTAAGCAAAACATTTCATGCAATTGTATGAAAATTAGAGAGGGAGGATGCCACTTACCCTTTTCAGGATGACTCTTTCATGTGTGTGAGGATTTGAGGAAAATTTTTGGTGGTTTTGGCTCCTTTTATACCCTTAATTCACCCATGTAGCTTCCCTTTTATGCTCCTGTATCACTTCAGATCCTCTTCTAGCAGTGGTATACAGTCCTCTAGCAACCTCCTGTAGCACATGCAAACTCAGCTTGTAGAAATTCAGTGGAACCCTAGGAAAGCTCTGGAAACATCTAGCTTGTCCTTTGGTACCTTGGTGGGTCCCTCCAATGTTTTTGTGGGAATGAGAAATTGTGCAAGTGGAATCGAGCCTTGTACTTTTATTCCCTTTTACGGTAATGGCTCAAAGCACTTTGGTGACCCCAGTCTTGCACGAATTTTCTCTTTTAACCATTGTTTGGTTTGCTTTAGGGGCCTTGGACCCAAGTTCAAAGTTAGATGTGCTGACCAAAAAAACCCTACATTATCGACACTTTTGGTAACAACCCGCATAGCGTAGGCTACCGTCTCACCTGAGGCAGTATTGGGGGACGCTAGAATCAAGTTTCCGCATCCAAAGGACTATGTGATGTGTTTCTATCAAGCTTGGGGCTTTATATTAACCATCGCAAACCCTAAACCTTAAAAACTGAAAGTTACAACAATTAACAATTATTAGATTTGTGCCCTTTGCCTATTGCACTAAACATTCATAACATCATATAAATACACATATTTAAGTCTTCATGAATCTATTAAGTACTTTTCTTGATTAATTACATTCAACAGATCCAAAATATAGTAAATTCATATAGAAGCAGTAATACACAAATAATTCTTCAAAACAAGCCTTTGCTATGCTTAGATATTCAATTACAATATTTTCCAACCCTGTGCACAGAGCTGCAGGGGCTCGTGCTCTCAGCTACAAACTTACCAAGGTCTCCACACACATAGCTGTAGGAGCCTTCCCCTTTGCCCAAATATAGAGTAGACAAAATAGACCCGAATTCGGCACTTCTATTCTCTTTATTATCTTCCTATGACACTTTTATGAATCCTTTTTATATGATTCTTCATTACAATAACATGGTTTCTGAACCATGGGTGGGTCACAAAACAGCTTGAATCTTAACAAACTAAGGCACTTTGACTTTCTAAAAGCCCCTTTCACTCCTATCGACTTGCGGTACTTGTGATTTACTCCTCAAAATGCGGACACTTTATAATATTTAGCAAAACTTTATAAAATTTGACCCCAGGGGACCCTGTCCCAACATGACCCCAACAAAAAGTCGTGACTCGTCCCGAGTCACTTTGTTGGGGATGCCTCGATCTTTGCTTGCAGAATGCTGAACTCATTCTCCAATGCTTGAATATTAGTTGTTTTGTGCGTGGTTGCTTGACAAACTTCTTCGACCAATTTTTCCGTGGTTGGACCTTTGACTACAAGGCCCATGGTTCTCTGTGTCTGTTGCAGAGCCTTTAACTTGCTCTGGACTGTTTGTGATAGTTGGCTTGCCTCATCGGCCCATGGCTACATCCTTGAGGAGATAATGAAGGCCTTCTAGCGCAGCTCATCAATCTAGGTTTGGATGAACTTTCCTTCCTGAATTCTGGTGAAACTTTACACAGGTGCTAAGGTCTGCGTTGTTTCCTTGATCTTGTCAAACTGTAGTTGTTTGTCATAGATGTCTGCTTCAATTTTCTGCAAGTGTGGATCCTCCTACAGCGAGGTCCACATCTCCATCATCTTATCAAACAATTGGATACAATCATTGACTGCAGCTTCTAGAGTAGTCATGTCTTCTTTAATAGCAACCTCGCACTGCTCTCTGACTTTCGGAGGAGTGGCTAGCTACAGCTTAAGTTGAATCTTTGATATCTGCAGTTGCAGCTCAAAGCATACCTTTCCAATTTCCTCCTTGTACTCCTTCACCGCAACAACTAACTTCTTAATTTTCTCTACTGAGGCCGCTTCTATTGGAATTTGGAGCTCAGAGAGCTTGTTTCATACTTGGGAAAGGGCGGTCTCTAGTTGTTGATTCTGCTGTATTGCCTCATCGTGGGCCTGCGAGGCTTGCGATTTATCTTCAAAATTATGTTGATTGTTAGTTTTTACCTCATCTATAATGAACAGTGCTCGCTTCTCCCAGACGCAGAGCTCATCAGAAACTCCTTGGTGCAACTCATTTAAGATCTGGATCGATAGTGCTGCAAGGTTAATACTCTTGGTATTCACCTGTCTCAAACTGGATAAATGCCCCTAGTAGTGGTACTAGGCAAAGCCCGGACGTGAATTCCACTGCACCAACTCTCGACACGCTCGCTTGATTCGCACTTTCTTGTCCCACACTTGCTTGGATTACCCCTATCTAAACCTACAATTCCTTTAGGCCCTGTTGTACTTTGTCCAATACCTGGTGGTACTGGTCCTCAATGTGTCCCTAGATAATTTCAGTGGCATTGTAGACAACATCACCTATCTCATCAAGGTCCCCCTTCGTGAGGACCAATGGTGTCGCACTCACAGACTTATCGAGCTTTTGCTTCTTGCGAGGTCTTGTGGAACTTCGCTTCTGCCTCTTCCTAACCCTGAAGGGGGACTCCAAGTCTCCACCCCCTTCCTCTCCACCTTCAGTGTCAAACTCAACATTGGTACGCTCTGTTTTAGGTTCTTCGAGGTCAATAGTGACCTGTGATGTTGCTGCATCTTTCTCCTTTGGCACTTCCTTCTCTTTTGCATAAACCTTTTCTTTCGACACTTCCTTTTCTTTCATAGAAGCCTTTTCCTGCTGCACATCCATTTCTTTTTGCTTTTACTTATCTTTCTGTGCTACCTTCTCTTTCTGCACAATTGTTTCTATTGTAGAAGCCTAGTGTGCTTCTTTCTCTTTGTCTTTCTTGGCTGTTATCGCAACTGTTGTTTTCCTCGTTTCGCCTTTTGTGGCCTTGCTTGTTGTTGCACCATCATCAAATGGGGTGAGCTATTCACTCAGCCATTTGATACTGACCCCCAGAATTTCTTCCTTTGTGACCAAATATGGTAACTTATGCCATGTTCTTGCAGGATCCTTCTTTGCGCGTATGGATAAATTGTGAAAATCTGCCTTGAAATCTGTAATATTTGTATAATACGCATGTAAAATCGGTGATAATTGTGACCATTGGTTGATCACCATACACAACTCTATCTTGAACAAGACCCAAAATATCTTTGTTTCCATGATGCGCTAAGGATCCTTCGTCGTCAACAGTGAGGTGAATTTCGCAGCCTTGCACAAATCGAGATATTGTGTTTGGAACTGGATCTCCTTAGGTGTTCTCCATGCCACCAGCACAATCAATAGAAGTAACGATGCATAGTGGAATGCCTTGCCATCCTCTTGTGCTTCACAAAAATCCTCCAAGAACTCGTGACAAAGATACTTGGCCCAATTGTATTGGACCCCTTTGCTGCACTATGCAGCCAAAGATATGATTGGTGCCAACACTTCATCAGCGTGACACTTCCGCATTATTTTTCAAGCCAAAATTTGTGTAGCAAACTGCACAAATCCATACAATATGGAGCTAATGGCATAACCTGTTGGGTCCCTATAATACTAGTGATTACCCCATTACTATTGTAGTTATACCCCCTATTTATATTTTTGTGCCCCTATTACCCCCATATTGTTATTTCTGTGCCCCATAGAATCCCTCTATTGTTATTTTTGTGGCTTTATATTATTATTGTTAGGTCGGCTGGATTATATTGTGACTCCTTAGACTCCTATATATAGAAAGTTTTGTCATTTGTATCATCCAAGAATTGTTCATTTATGTAATGTAAAGGAGGTTGCCCCCTCGAAGAGGCTGAATTCTAAGGCGTGGATCTCTCTTTTCTATCTTTTTGTGAGCTGGTTTCATAACATTTGGTATCAGAGCTTTGGATTCTAGGGTTTCGCTGCTCCAAACAGGTCATCGTGGAATTTTCGCTATAACTTTTTTTCTGTGACGTTTCAGAAGTCGCAAAAAAAACCCATTTGAGAAGAAATCGCGCTGAACCTTGGGTCCGAATTTCAGAGCTTTTCGCGCGATATTTGCGGAGATATGATCTGAGGAAGTTGGTCTTTTTGCAGACTCCTGAATTACATTCAAAACAGGTGACCTGGGGAAAATCGTCATAACTTTCTCTCTGAGGATCGGATTGAAATTTCGTAAGAAGGTACAGAAAGAGGACGGACTGTAGTTTCTTGTATGTGTGTTTCAGATTCAAAGGTTGAAACAGTGACTCGTGGCACGTCGTACAAGTTCGCTCTACTGAACCAGTCTAAAAGCAAGTCACTGTGGGAGATTTCACATAACTCTTCCTTGGAGAATCCAATTTGGCTCAGACTTGTGGCATTGGAAAGAGGACGCAGAAGGCTACTACAGGTAGCAATTTCAGAATTGGATGATCCGAAATTACAGAGATACATCAGATTCAATATCAGGCTTCTATAAAGTGAAAAAAGGTGTGTAGTTTTTTTTTAAATTTTTGTGTAAGCTTGGTTTAACAGAATTCAAAGGGCATAGTAAAGCATTATTATCGGTAACTGATGCCCCGAGGAAAGAAAATGCAAACACCTAGTAAGGAACCTGAAAGCTCTAGCATGACTCATGAAGAAGAGGAAGAAATGCTACATGATATATCAAAATTACAAGAACAAGTGCAACAAATGTCACGCTCACAAAAGCTAACAGAAGCTAAGATAAGTGGCGTGGAATCTAAGGTAAATGGCGTGGAATCTAAGATAAAGGGCATGGAAGCTAAGATGGAGGATTCGATGGCAAATTTGAAGATAGATTTGAAGACAAACATGGAAGAATTGAAGAAGTTGCTACAAGAAAGGGTCACTAATGGTGAAAAGGTAGTAAAGGAAACTCATGATGAGAACAAAAGAAATGTTAATCATGATTCCATAGACTCTAATGTTGGATCGAAGACTCACCATGTTCCAAAAATCGATATGAGGAAGTTTGATGGCAAGGATCCCGCCACATGGATATTACAGATGGAGCAATTCTTCGATCTCAATAATGTGCAAAACACACAAAAGGTACGTATGGCAACTTTATATTTGGAACCAAATCAGTTTGTATGGTATCAATGGCTTTGTTCTCGTAAACAATTTATCACTTGGGCAATTTTTACGGAAGAATTGATAGCACATTATGAGGATACAAAAAGCAACACTTTTTTTAGCCAATTGATAAGTCTCAAACAAAAGGGTTCAATAATGGAGCACATTGAGGAGTTCCAAAAATTGAACATAAGGGTAAAAGATATTCCAGAGGAGCATAGGATTGATGTGTTCATAGGGTCTTTAAAGGATAATATCCAACATGATGTGCGCCTTTGGGAACCTGATTCATTAGAGAAGGCATTCAGGTTAGCAAGAAAAATGGAAAGCAAAATTATGGCAACTAGGAAGCATACCATTCACAACTATAAAGACGGAAGTGTTGTTGCCCATAGTCTTCCACAACCTACAAGGTTGACACCACAACAATTGGAAGAAAAAAGAGCAAAAGGGCTTTGTTACAATTGTGATAGCAAATACACAAAAGGTCATAAGTGTGCTGAGAAGAAATTATTCTACATAGATTGTGAAGAGGAAGAAGAAAAGGAGCAAGAAAGGTCAAAAGAAGAGGATATATTCCAGGAACAAAGCCTAGATGAAGAACAAATAAATCCGACCATATCTTGTAATGCATTGGCGGGAATTACCACTCCTCAAACCATCAAGATAGAAGGACAAATCAAGAAGAAAAAGGTAATAGTGTTGATTGATTCAGGAAGCACCCACAATTTTATTCATTGTAGGGTAGCAAAAGAATTGAATTGCTTCCTATATCCAGCACCAGAGTGTCAAGTGATGATTGCAAATGGAGGAACAATAAATTGTTCTGGAAAGTGCCATAATATCAAGCTATCCATGGGAGAATATGTATTGACTAGCCCAATGCTTTCCATTCCAATGGGAGGTGCTGATGTTGTACTAGGAGTCCAATGGCTACAATCCTTGGGTACAATAGCTTTTAATTTTCAAGAACTTTTCATGAAATTTTCTGTGGAAGGAAAGGAAGTTGAATTAAGGGGTATTGCAGGGAAACCAGGAAAGATAATCAGCTCTAATGGCATGACAAAGCTTCTAAAAAAGGAGCAAAGAGGTGTAATTGCACAATTATGTTCGCTAGATGTTTCCACATTGGAATCATCTATTTCTCCAGATCTCCAAAAAGTCCTGGACAATCATTCCAAGGTATTTGAGACTCCCAAAGGTCTCCCACCTATGCGTGATCATGATCATGCTATTCATCTGATTCCAGGAAGTGTTCCTCCAAACATCAGGCCGTACAGATATCCCTATGTCCAAAAAAGTGAAATTGAACGTATGGTTGCAGAAATGCTAGAGGCTGGTATAATTCAACCGAGTCAAAGTTCTTTCTCAGCTCCAGTAGTATTGGTGCACAAGAAGGATGGATCATGGCGCATGTGTCCAGATTATAGGGAGCTCAACAAGCTCACTATTAAAGATAAGTTCCCCATTCCTGTCATTGATGAATTACTGGATGAATTGCATGGATCAATTTACTTCACCAAGTTGGATCTTCGTTCGGGATATCATCAAATCAGAATGAAGATTGAAGACATTCCGAAAACAGCATTTAGAACTCATGAGGGTCATTATGAATTTTTGGTCATGCCTTTTGGCCTTACCAATGCACCTTCAACATTTCAAGGTTTGATGAATTCAATTTTCAAACCATTCCTTAGAAAATTTGTGTTAGTATTTTTTGATGATATACTAATCTACAGCAAGTCTTGGAAGGATCATGTTGAACATGTTGACAGGGTGCTACAACTATTGGAGGAGAAACAATTATATGCAAAAAGATCCAAATGTTTCTTTGGAGTCCAGGAGGTGGAATATTTGGGTCATATTGTATCTCATGAAGGAGTTAAGGTAGACCCTAGCAAAATTAAAGCCATTAAGGAATGGAAAATCCCCACATCCATAAAGCATCTGCGAGGATTTCTTGGGTTGACAGGGTATTATCGCAAGTTTGTTAAGAATTATGGGAGAATAGCAGCACCTCTAACAACATTATTGAAGAAAGATTCATTTTCATGGACTCCGGAAGCAACAAAGGCCTTTGAACATCTTAAAGAGGCAATGTGCCAAGCACCGGTCTTAGCTACACCGGACTTCACAAAAACCTTTATTGTGGAATGTGATGCTTCAGGAAATGGAATTGGTGCTGTTCTAATGCAAGATGAAAGACCCATTGCTTTTGAAAGTCGTCCAATCAAGGGAAAGTTTTTAAGCAAAGCTATTTATGAGAAGGAAATGTTGGCAATACTCCATGCACTTAAGAAATGGCGACCCTACCTAATGGGAAGACACTTCAAGGTAAAAACGGATCATGATAGCCTTAAATACTTTTTAGAACAAAGATTATCCTCTGAAGAGCAACAAAAGTGGGTCACAAAGATGTTGGGTTATGACTTTGAAATCATCTACAAAAAAGGGAAGCAAAATGTGGTGGCAGATGCACTCTCAAGAAAGGATGAGGATGTGGAAGCATTGTTGTGTGCCATTTCTATTATCCAACCAGATTGGATAAACGAAGCAAGGGAGGAATGGAAGAATGACGAAGAAGTGTGGGCACTTATTCGAAAGCTACAACAAGATTCCAGTACTTCTGATACATTTAGCTGGCAAAATGATTCGTTATGGTACAAAGATCGCTTATACCTCTGTAAGAATTCCCAGCTAAAACAAAAGATTCTTATGGAATTGCACACTTCTCCCTTAGGAGGGCACTCAGGATTTTTAAAAACTTACCACAGGGTTAAGAAGGAATTTTTTTGGGATGGCCTTAAATCAGATATTCAAAAGTTTGTGGCGGAATGTTTGGTTTGCCAACAAAATAAAGTTGAAACAATTAAGACACCGGGTCTATTACAACCTTTATCCATTCCAAGCCAACGTTGGGAGGAGGTTTCAATGGATTTTATCACAGGTTTACCCAAGTCTGAGGGAAAGAGTGTCATCATGGTGGTAGTTGACAGACTTACCAAGTATGCACACTTTTGTGCATTATCACATCCATTTAAAGCCAGTACAGTTTCTACTGCATTTATGGAAACAGTTCAAAAGCTACATGGAAACCCAAAGATTATTGTAAGTGACAGAGATCCCATTTTCACTGGAAATTTTTGGACAGAATTATTTTCTTGTCTTGGTACTCAGTTAGCTCATAGCTCATCTTATCATCCTCAATCTGATGGGCAAACTGAGATAGTAAACAAATGTTTGGAAGGATATCTTCGTTGCTTTGTATCTGATAAACAGACACAATGGGTCAAATGGTTGCCTCTGGCTGAATGGTGGTATAACACTTCCTTCCATACAGCAACAAAAATGACCCCATTTATGGCACTTTATGGGTATCAACCACCATCCATCACATCATATTTAAGAGAAAATTCTAAGGTTCAGGCAGTGGAACATCACATCGAACATCAACAACAAGTCCTCCAACTCTTAAAGGATAACCTCGTGTTGGCACAAAATAGAATGAAACAACAGGCAGATCAACATCGCAGTGAAAGAAGTTTTGATGTAGGTGATTGGGTATTCCTACGGCTACAACCATATAAGCAAATGTCCCTAAAGCAAGCTAAGAAGGATAATAAATTATCACCAAAGTATTATGGTCCGTACAAGGTGTTGCAAAAGATTGGTACTATGGCATACAAATTGGAGCTTCCTGCAGCTTCTCGATTGCACCCAGTTTTCCATGTTTCATGTTTAAAGAAGGTTATAGGTGACAAGCTCCCAATTCAAACAATATTGCCAGAACTTGACGAGGAAGGAAAAATTATATTGGAACCGGAAGCAGTCACAGAAACAAGAACTCGACAGCTACGAAATCGATCAATTTCAGAGTATCTTATCAAGTGGAAGAACTTATCCGCTGAAGATTCCACATGGGAGGATGAGAATTTTATGCAGAAGTATCCAGAACTACTCAAGCGTTGAGGACAACACTTTTTTGAAGGAGAGGGGCATGTTGGGTCCCTATAATACTAGTGATTACCCCATTACTATTGTAGTTATACCCCTTATTTATATTGTTGTGCCCCTATTACCCCCATATTGTTATTTATGTGCCCCATAGAATCCCTCTATTGTTATTTTTGTGGCTTTATATTATTATTGTTAGGTCGGCTGGATTATATTGTGACTCCTTAGACTCCTATATATAGAAAGGAGGTTTTGTCATTTGTATCATCCAAGAATTGTTCATTTATGTAATGTAAAGGAGGTTGCCCCCTCGAAGAGGCTGAATTATAAGGCGTGGATCTCTCTTTTCTATCTTTTGTGAGCTGTTTTCATAACATAACCACACAATACCAACACAAAGTCCATCTTCATCTGATTGACAAGCTTCTTCTCCTGTGATTTCCCCACAAAAGCATTGAAGGGTTCGTGCCCGGATAAGGCAACAAGTTAATTCAGTGGATCAACATGTTGTCAATTGGAATGGGCTCTCCCAGCTAGAGGCACCCATCATGAACCAACACCAGTGATTGACGCACACAAATGACGCTTCGGCTAAAGTGTGGCACCCATAACATGTTAAGAAATCCCACGCGCTCAATCCTGGCCGCCCACTTCATTGGCTCAAGCTGTGTAACATCTGACTCCTCATAGTAGACCTTCTTCAAATATTTGTTGGGTTCCAACTGTGGGAACTTCTCATGATCACCCAAGTCCCAGTCCTCCATCTTCAGGAATGGTACCCGGTCCAACAAATTGCCCTCCAAAGATACATCCTCTAGCAATAATGGTGTGAAGACCTTGTATTTCATTGAATTTGGGTCCTTAGTCACTTTGGAAGTGGATTTCCTAGGGGTACATAAGGTGGTAGATGATTAATTGACACTGCTTCTTTTGTGTTAATATATTCAACCCCCATATTCAATTATTCCTCATCAAAATCCAAGGGTTCCATTGGTTACTTACTTCTATCCATCTGACCCTTCTATCTAATCTTCATGGGATTTTTGCACGATGATTGATGCACCGACACCTGTTGTGGTTTCTTTTAGTTCTTCTCTCCTTCTACGGAGGCAGTGGGTTTAGGCATCGATGACCTAGGCGCTATGGTAGGGACTGGTGGTGTTAAAATCATTCTCTCCCATAATATTTACTTCTTCCCCTCAGGTAACTCCGCCTCCCACCCAAATCCTTGCTACGAAAACTTCTATATCTCTTGCCAATCTCATCCAGACATGGAACAATCGTTTCGATGCAAACTAAGGTTCAAAATCTCAAGGCAATTTCTTTGGTAGAAAAGTGTTCGAATGTGGAGTAGGATGTTGTATTTATAACCCATTTTGAATTCAAATCCATCCATTCCCTCCAGATCTCATTCATTAATGCTCTTTTGGCGGTACATATCCAAAGATATGCTCCTTAAATTCTCCCCTCCCATTCCCTTTAACGGAAAATAGCCATCCAATCATTTACAGTGTTTTCAATGGTTAATTTTTTGCCGAGCTACACGAGATCCACCATGCTAGCATAGATCCTTCATCACAGATCCCCTCTGTGTCTTTCTTATAATCGTCACACAACCCATTGGCTTCACCAAACTGTCCTTTTGGTAGTGTAGTTTAGAGTCTTGCACTTTCTTGCAACTGGCTAAAGTACTAAGACTATCTTGCATCCATATAATCATTGCACAGGGGTGGGATCACCCTGTGGAACTTCAATCGACTCCCATTGATTTTTCTTGGAAATAGCTCCTAGTTTAGTTTTACGAGTTGAACTGCACCTCCATCGGTAATCTCCTTGAAGATGTATGGTCCCAACCAATGCATCCGAAACTTTCATGGAAACTTTGTAAAATTGCTATCATACATTAGTACTAAATATCCGCTTTTAAATTTGTGCTTCTTAATGTGGCGATCATGCCATGCCTTTTCCCTAGCCTTCTGCACCCACTCATGGATACCTGCCAAGAAGTGATCTTCTTCTAACTCAAGTGTTTGCGTGAGGCATTCTTTTGTGATATCCCAATCAACCATCTCCTTGACTGCAGAAATCTACAAATTGGGCATGATATACTCCATTAGAATCAATACCTCTTTCCCATAAACCAACCTAAATGGTGTCTATCCAGTCAACTTCTTACAGGTAGTTCTATATGCCCAAATAACATTTGGTATGCATACATCCCATCATTCCTATTTGTATTACATATCTTTTTCAAATCATTCTCTAGGATTTTATTAAAGGCTTCAACTGTGGTATTTGCTTGAGGATGATATGCATGATTTTCTAATGATACATCTGGAGTTCTTCAAGCAAAGCAACAATTGTTTCATTCAGGAAATTTGAACCCCTATCGCTCATCAAAATCTTAGGGCATCCAAACCTAGAAAAATTGTATTCAAATATAAACTTCATAGCTATAGCCACACTGCAATCCTTCACGGGTTGAGCCTTATCCCATTTGGTCCACTATTCTATTGCCGTAATGATGTATCGTGCTCCTATATTCTTTCTTGGTGGTTGAATAAAGCCTACAAAATCTATTTCCCATTTGTCAAATACCTATAGCGAGACTTGAGGGTTCAGAGGCAATTCATCCCTTTGCAACGACTTCCTAGTCCTCTGACAAACATCACATGCCCTACAATATTCCTTGGAATCCTTGTGCACAGTTGGCCAACATAGCCCAACACATAGGATCTTCTCCACAGTCTCTCTTCTAGCATAATGTCCTCCAACAACTCCTCCATGTGCTTCAATGAGGATACTTTGTCTTTCATAATCCGGTACATACCTACGTAGAACTTCATCTGATCCCATTTTATACAAGTGCCCTACAATGATAGAAAAATCCACAGCTCTAACCACCAATTATTTCTTCTACTACATCGTATATCCTTCAGGATCCGTACCTGTAGACAAGAATTGGATTATATTTGCAAAGTGTTCATCTGCAATGTGCACAACAAAGAGTTTTGCATCAGGAAATCCTTCATGCAGACTTGTAATTTCTTCACCATTCTCAATCCGCGAAAGGTGATTTGGTCCAACATTTAATTGCCTTAGCTTCAAAACTACCTCAAATTCGTACTTTTGAAATAACAGTAATCACCTACAAATTTCCCACCCCAACACAGGCTTGTTGACCAGGTACTTCAAATCTAAATGGTCTATGTACATTTTGAAGTGTGCACCAAACAAATAATGCGTGAACTTCTGGAGAACATATACCATCACCAACCCTTCGCACTCCATCTTTGAATAATTCTTTTCTGCCTTAGACAACTTCCTTCTTGCAAATGAAATCATATGGTTGATATCTCCTACGCCTAGTTAGGTTAACACCACTCCTAATGCTATGCAGGACGCATCTACATGTACATGGAATTCTTTCTTCCAATCGGGGAACACTAGAATATGTGATGTAACCATTTTTTCCTTCAACACATCTAAGCTTTTCTAGCAATCATCATCCCAGAAAAACATCACATCCTTCTTCAATAATGTTTCCATGAGTGTAGTGATGTGCGCATACGCCTTGATGAACTTTCTATAGTATCTTTTATGGCTGATTGTTGTGCACATCTGTGTTACATTCCTTGGAGGCTCTAGATTGATAATCACTGCAATCTTAGTAGGGTCCACCATCAGCCCTCGATTACAAACAATGTGGCCCAAAAGTATCCCATATGGTACGAAAAAGATGCACTTATTCAGATTAAGGGATATCTGATACTTCCTACAAGTATCCAGCATTAGGCGAAGACTTGCAACATGCTTTTTCACTAATCCAAACATTGTTCAACTATCAAAGTAAACCTCCAAAAACTTATGAATAAATTCTTTAAAGGTTGCGACTACCACCCTAGAAAAGATCATAGGGGCATTCTTAAGTCCAAATGGCATAATTGTATCGTGAAAAGAGCCCCATTTTGTGGCGAAGGTAGTCTTACTTCGATCTTTTGGCACGATCTTGATTTGGTGATATCCTGAGAACCCATCTGTAAAAGAGTAGGCTTATTGACCTCCAATGTCTTATAAGACTTCATCTATGAATGGCGTAGGGAATGGATAATGTACACAAGCATCATTAAACTTCCTTAGATCTACGTAGATTTAGATTTCACTGTTAGTCTTATCTTCTTGAACCACCATAGGACTAACCCAGTCCAATTCTTATATAGGCTCAATAATCCATGCTACAAGCATCTTATCCAGTTCTTCGCACACTTTTTCTTTGTACTTAGGATTCTACCAATATGGGTGCTGCTTTATCGGCATTGCATCTGGCTTCAGATTGATCTTCATAACACCCAGATCACCTACTATCCCCTTCAAATTAAAAAACTTTGTTGTAAATAAGTCCTGATATTCCCACAATAACTCTGCGACCTTGTCAACTGTGTCCTCATCCTAGTAATTACATATATTTGGAAACTTCGGCTACGCTTCTGACCCAATGTTCAATTTCTTGTTTTTCAATGGCTTTGAAATTTCTGGGACTTCTACCTTAGGCCCGACTACTTCGCACTGTCCATCTGACTCAGGGATACTGATATTCCTGGGGTCTTCCTCACCTTCTTCTGCGGTAAAATTGTAGTACTCCAAAGCATGGCGTAGCTGCGCACTCTAGTCTGTTTGTACCCATGTGACAGGATCTATAGGCATTTTTAATATCACAACCTTGATTTCCTATAATGCTTCATCAATACATTCAAATCCATCCTAAAAAATGAATGTTAACAGAAAGATTTCCTTTAGAACATCCCACTCTACGGTTCCATGTCGCAACTCTGTTTCTAGATACTAGTTCATTGGAATAGTATCCAAAGTGTGGTAGAATATATGTACCCATTCAAGTTGTGGTTACTCCCCCCATGATTTTGTCCAACGAGCTAGATGATCGTGTAGATCATCCTTCCATGTATATTTTTTAGTAATGCGGGTATTGGCATATCCAAACCACAACTTCATAATTCTTCGGTACTCCTTCCAGTCTGCAAAACTATTCTTATGTGTACCCCATCATCTAGCAGGCGTGTTTCTCAGTGCGATGTCCAAGGCTTGGAACTAATGCTCCTCTAGTATATCCATTTCAAATTTATCAAGAATTTTTTTTACATATTCTAAGCCATCATAATATGGTAGATTGCGTACCTCAGTAGATATACACCAGAGTGATTTAGTAAGCCTGTTACATTGCAGTGTTGATACTTCATGCAATGTATTCTACCAATTCTTGAGCTCCTCATATGAATTTGAGTTTCAAGAGTTGTCCTTTTCCCAAGTAATCCGTCATCCGTCATAGGGTTTATCCAATCCTCATTCCATGTCTTAAGCTTATAGATATGCTCAATATCATCCTCCTCATAGTAATGGTCCAGTATATCGTACACTCTCAAGTGGATCCAATGGAACATGACTCTCAGTTCCTTCTTCTCAAATGTCATGCTGCACTTCTTCAGGTTGATGACCACATTCATATCAAACGCGTAATAAATTCCAAGCAGCGCCCGGTAGGGATTACTATCATCCACTATTTTGACTACCTCAAAATCAACTATAGTGTGCGCCCCTTCAATTTCTACAGTTACTCCATGTAAGAACTCCATAGGAATAATCTTTTGTTGGTTCATCATTCGCAACTGAATTGGGGACCACTGTAGTGCTAGCTTTCTCATTCTTTCCTAGGTCTGTTTAGGCAAAACATTTGCATTAAATCCCAAATCTAGGATCACCTAGTCCATTTCAAATTCTTCGATTTGTGCAATCAATCTCATCTCTCAACCAATCCTTTTCTTACCTTTATCTAATTTATGCACTATCTGTTGTTCAAGAAGTGGCTTACTCTTGCCAGCGCAGTTGTCTATCAACTCTTGCAGTCCCTCTACTACTTTCTAGTCCCTTAGGAGCTTCATGAAAGTCTATAATTAGGATGTTAACATTGATGGATCTGTTTCCTCCACACCAATGACTTCTTCAGGCTTCTCCGTTCGTGTACTCTGACCCTTTGATGTGGAAGCACCTAAATCCACAAAGATCTTCTTCACCTCCATAAAATTTTTCTTTACCTTATGCAAATCAAATCCAACATCTTTTTCAGCAGCCTTGCGCACCCATATATTTTATTTTGGTTGTTTTCCTGCAGTTTTATCCCCCATGGTAGCTATACCGCTTCGTGTAACGATATTAACAATAGGCCTATCTTCACACAGTTTTGATCTCATCATCCAGATGTTTTAAGTGGGTTGCCGGTGCTTCTTTTCTTATATCTTTGCGATGAGCATTGGACAATCTTCTATAACGTGGTTAAACTTTTGACAATATTGGCAAGAGGGGTGTGTCAGGTTTTGAAAATCTTGTGCAAAATGGCCTGGTTCCCCATAATTGTAACAAATAATCTGTTTGCAACCTCTTCTTCCTCCTCCCCCTCGTCCTCTTCCTCCTCCCTGAAATCCTCCATGCACTGTAGGTGTACCTCGATCCTGCTGAGGACGTGTCTCAACCTGTACTCTATATGTCGGGGCTTTTTCCATCATTAACTGATAGATTTGGCAATTGCGCTCATCATGGCCTACAAACTTACAAAAATTGCAAAATAGTTGTTGGGGAGCCTGTACAAACTTCTGCAACAAATGGGAATTTTTTTTTGAATGTTTTCCTGTTATTCGAAGATAGCGCACTATGGCACCACACTGTTTCTTGATCCAATGATATTTTCCAGCTTCAAGGGGATAGGACCTCCCCCAATTAGATAATTATGATATACCGAGCAATGATCATTGTCGTGACCATGCCATTTGCACTTTAAGCACCATACTTCCACGTGGGTCTCATTTTGGAACTCTTTCCCCTTTTCGAGATCTTACAACTCCATATGCAGGCTAGCCAACTGCAATTGAATCTGCTACACTCCCAGATTTGTATCCTCAATAGGCAAAGCCTCCAATTTCATAGCAATTTCTAGTGCTTTAGCCTGCTATCCAACCTTCTTCTGTGACAATGGTAATCTCAAATGAGGTAACAACGAAGCAATATACAAATCCTTATGTTTCTCATCTGAGATCTGCATATTATCCTGTTGTAGCAAACATTTCAACCTTTGATCAAAATCCCATGCAGATTCATTCACCTTCTGCTATTTGACCTCAGTCACAGATTGAGATTGAAACTTAGGTTTCCTGAATTCATTCTTCAGCGCATCTTTTTTGTCTTTCAATGACACAACTAGCCGGGTCATCTTCGCAAATCTATTAAGTACTTTTCTTGATTAATTACCTTCAATAGATACATTAAATTCAGATAGAAGCAGTAATACACAAATAATTCTTCAACACAAACCTTTATTATGCTTAGATATTTAATTACAGTCTTTTCCAACCCTGTGCACATAGCTGTAGGGGCTTGCGCACTCAACTGCGGACTTACCAAGGTCTCCACACACACAGCTGTAGGAGCCTTCCCCTTCACTCAAGTACAGAGAAGACAAAATAGACCCAAATTTGACACTTCTTTTCTATTGTTTATCTTCCTATGAATCTTCTATGACTCCTTTTTATATGATTCTTCATTACAATACCATGGTCCGCGAACCATAAGCAAGTCACAAAATAGCTTGACTCTTAACAAACTTTGGGTCTTTGACTTTCTAAAATCCCCTTTGAATCCTATCAACCTGCGCTACTCACGTTTCGCTCCTCAAAATGCAGATACTTTACAATATTTAGCAAAACTTTACAAAATTTGACCCTAGGGGACCCCGTCCCAACATGTCTCCACTCCTCGTAATTATCACCCACCTTAGTTTGAATTTTTGATGTTGCATGGGTGGTTGAGTGAACTGCAGTTTACTAATCTAAGGTGGAAAAGTTCACTGGCCACCTAACCCCATAAAAATTCCATTCTCGATCATTAAACACACTTTTTTACCATTATGTGCATAGGGAAGAGGTGGGGGGTGTCACTAAGCCTACTTGTGATGTCGAATTGCTGGAGATGCATGCAAGCTACTGTTGAGTTCATGATCGATCAACTGAAGTTTGGAGGTGTTGAATTCATTTGCTTTCTTATGCATAGGTCTTCACAACAACATTATGTAATTGACTAATGAAATCTTTCTTCCATGTAAGCCTCTTTCCAGTGTTTGATCTACTGCTCTTTCGAGTGGATAGATGAACTTACAACTACTTCTCATGGATGGTGTGACTTCTCTAGACCTCAAGAATGGCCTCTTGATGCCTCAGGGTGGCCAAATCTTCATTCAGGAGCTGCAAAAAAATTTTGGTCCATGGTCTTATTAGATCTGTGCAAGATACTATAGGACTAATCTCCTTCCTGTAGCAGTCACTCAATTCCTCCTCAAAACATCATATTGCATTTAGAGAGTTTGAAAAATCATGGTGGGTATAGGAACAAGAACATAATATTTAGAAGGTGATGAAAGTTTGTGGAAAATAAAAAGGTGAAGGCTGAGTCCTTTTCTGTGTTTTTTTATATATGGGAAGAAGTGGAATCTAGAGGATGAAGTTGACTAAAGGGAGTGGATGAGGGGTGAAGGAATTTGGGTGGACCTCTCCCAACATTTCCCAAGGAAAAAAATGACCTTTTGGCCCATTTTTCCAAGTGGATCTCCCTCCTGTATCATTTCAGGTTACTCATGTAGCAATTCAGGATAGTCTTATAGCAGTTCAGGACAATGCTATAACATAGCAAGCATGAGGAAAAATATGGTTCAGTTGCTTTCTAGATGATGGAGAGAGGTAGGGAGGTATATGAATGAATATGAAAATTCAATGGATGGATGGGAAAATGGAGAAATGGATTGTGGACCCTATTCTGTAACCATTAATCCATTTGACTGTGTGGAGTCCCACAAAAAAGAAAAGTTAGCAAAATTGATGGAAGGAATCCTCCTTTTGTCATATTGTTTTTTTTTTCTTTTTCTTTTTTTTTAGACATGAAGACTTCCTTTGGAGAGGTTTTGAACCTACATGCCTACCCTAGGTGCCTCAGACGAGGTTTTTACATGGGAATTCTTTTATTTTTTCTCTTGGGCTGCCTCTCTAGTTTTTTCAACCCTAGAGTTGGCTTTAGATGCCTCATGGAGGTTTTCATCTAGGCCTTTTTTTTTTCTCAGAATCTTGTTGGACTAAGAGTTGTGAGCCTCCCAATCGCTTTCAACTCCTTGCTAATTGAACTAAAAAACTCTTCTTTTGACAAAGGTATTTTTTACAAATTCAACCTGTAACCATTAACAAGCAAGGGAATCCTTCCTCGTCAATAATTTGTTCTGATTTGGAAAAAACCATTCTCATGACATATTTTCACCAAATAGGGATCCAACCATATTGTCAACGTTTCCTTTGTAGATGGATTACCTCAGTGTGCAGGAGATCTTGCAAGTTGAATTCATCTAAGCCATTGAGTTGGAGAAACCTCTCTTGTTTTGCTGCAGTGAGGTCCAATTCTAACTGAGCTACCATCCTTAAGGTATTTTATTCAAATTCAATGGACAACAAGGACTTCTTCCCATAAAATTCAAATGGAGTAAATTCAGTGGTGGTCTTCCAAGTGGTGTTGTAGGCCAAAGCGACTTCTGCAGGTCTATCTGCCCAATCCTTTTTGTTGTTGGTAACAATCTTGGTTAGAATGGTCTCCAATGTTTTTTTTATGACCTCCACTTAGCCATGTTCTTGAGGGTGATAGGAAGTGGATGACTTGTGCTTGATTGTGCGCTGCTTCATGAGATCTTCGATCAAATTTGAGGTGAATTATGTCCCTTGATCAGTGACCAAATATATTGGAAAACCGAACTTGTAGAAGATGTTCTCCCTCATAAACTCAACCACCTTCTGCTTAGTTGTTTCCTTAACTACCTTTGTTTCAACCCATTTAGTCAGGTAATTAGTGCACACATTGATATACTTATTTTGTCCTGATGGGGTATTAATGGGCCTAATGAAGTCCATGCCCCATTTCTAAAATGGCTCTAGAGTCACTTGAGGTTGTAAGGGAATTTCATCCTTAGGTGTGGGCTTACCCATCCTTTAGCACTAATCACACCTGGTGGCATGCCTTCTTACATCTTGATGTAGAGTAGGCTAGTAGTAACCTGCTTGTAGAAATTTGAAGGTTGTCCTCTTAGTAGAAAAATGGCCTCCACAAGGTCCATCATGACATGCTGAGAGGATTTCAAATACCTCCTTTTTCCTCACACATCTCCTAGAGATATAATTGTGGCCACAACTTGAAAATATTTCCCCCAATCCAAGTGAATGGATTACTTTTCCTAATAATATTTCTTTTCTCCTTAAAGGGTAGATTAGGAGGGAACCACCCATCAACCAGATAGTTGGCTATATCAAAAAACCAAGGAGAGAGCACTAAGATGGAAAAGATGTGTTCATCTGGGAGCTGATCATCTACCATTTCTTCCTACTATGCAGGCAACATCACTATTGATAAGAAATTTGCAACCACATTCTCTTTCCCTGGTTTGTCAATAATAGTCAAATCAAATTGTTGCAATAATAACAACCATGTAATTATCCTTTCATTGAGATCATGTTTATTCACTAAATACTTAATGGGAGCATGATTGGTGTGGATAAAAGTTTGATAACCAATGATGTAATGCCTAAACTTGTTCAAAGAGTGTACCACAACCAAAATTTCCTTTTCAGTGACTGTATAATTTAGCTCAGCTTAAGAAAGTTTATTACTGATGAAATAGATATCATAAGGAAATTTGTCTTCCATTTATCCTAAGGATTCCCCTACATCTTTATCTGATGCATTTGTGTGTATATGGAAAGGTCATGCCTAGTTGGGACCTCTAAGGATGGGTGCAATGGTCATATTTTCTTTTAGCAATTCAAAGGCCTCTCGATAGTTGTTTTCCCAACAGAAGTTTGAGTCTTTAGCTAGTAGTCCAAACAAGGGTGAAGCCAATTTACTGAAGTCTTTAATGAACCTTCTATAATACCCAACCAATCCAAGGATTCTCTTGACCCTTTTTTTCTTTTGAGGGATAAGGACCCTTTTAATGATGGAAATTTTGTTGGGGTCAAGTTATATCCCTTCCTTGGATATGGAATGGCCAAGGACGGTCCCTACATTCATAAAAAAATCACTTTTCTCAAGACTAAATGAAAGATTCATTTCAATGCATTTATTTAAGAATTTTCATAGATTAGAAAGAGATCCTTGGAAGTCAAATCCATAAGGAGTGAAGCCATCCATGTATATCTGAACAATGTCATCAACAAGGTCAACAAATATACTTAGAACTACCCTCTAGAAGGCAGTAGGGGCATTGAATGGGTCGAATGGAAAGACACTATAGGAAAAGGTACCCAAGAACATGTGAATGTGGTCTTATATTGGTCCTTAGGGCTGATTTGTATTTGGTTGTATCCACTAAATCCATCTACGAAGGAGAAGAATCTATTCCCTGCAAGATCATCTAAGATTTGGTCAATAAAGGGAAAAGGGAAATGGTCCTTTTTTGTAGACTTATTAAGTTCTCGGTAGTTAACACAGATCCTCCACTTCCCATTTTTAATGGGGACTATAATGAGAGGGGGCACCCATTCACTATCTGAAATTTGGTATATGAACCTTGCATCCAATAGCTTTTGTAATTAGTATTTCACAATGTCCTTAAGAGTTGGGTTCATCCTTCTTTGGGGTTGATGCATATGATTAAATCCCTCTTTGATGTAGATACAATTAGTACATACTGAGGGATGCACACCCTTCATCTCCTTATAGTCCCAAGAAAAATAATCTAGGTGTTGCTTCAACACACTTCATCATTTGTATTCGTACTCGGTTGAGAGAGAGGAGTTGATATTTAGAGTTATGGATGGGATAATTTCCAAAACCTTGGCATGTTCTAGGCTAGAGTCAAGAGAGAAAAAACAATTCCAAGAATTACTCTAAGATTCCTTTATCGGTTCATCAACTAGCATGGTAGTGGGAGGTTGATTCTGTAAGACATGGTTGATAAGGTCATATTCATCAAGTTTCCTCGCCCCTATAATAGTGTCTAGTGTGAAGACTCAGTAGAGGTATTCCCGATAAAATTATTCCTCTTCCTCATCCTATAACCACAAGGAAAAGTCATGCTCAATAGAAGGTTGAGCAAGAGTATACAACACAATTTGTTTTGATAGATGCCAATTCTTAATGGTCATGTTCCTAGCCCTGTAACTAATGTAGACATCAACAATGGCCAACCAAGGTCTTCCCAGGATGAGAGGATAACCATTAAACTTGGTTATGGGATGAAAGACAAGGAAATTAATGGGGTACTCCCAAGAGTCATTGGAGACCATTACATCCTCAATAACCCCCTCAAGAGCTAATGTGGATCTATTTGCAAGTTGCAATACTGTAGTGGTCTTCCTTAAGGCCCCTTAGAGGTTGAGATTGAGCACCATTTCCCTGACATTGATTACAGCCTCAAGGTCAATCAAGGTATTATGGACCATAATTCGATCAATGTGCACATCCATTACTGGGCTGCCAACATCCAAGTACTTTGGGTAGATTACCCTCCCAAGCATCAGTTCAGACAACTATCTATTAACATTGATATTGGGGGTATCTCTTCTTCTTCTCCTAGGCATTTTGAAACACTCTTCCTTGATAAGCTTGTTGTATATGGGGACATCTTTGATGGCCTGAAGAAGAAGTATTTTAACACACAATTTCTTCAATTCTCCCAAAAGTTCAGCCTCTTCTTGGGTGTGTTGTTTAGGGTGGACCAACCTTTCAGGGTAAGGAGGTGCATTTTCTTGAGGGGCACTCTCTTCCTTATCTTATTCAATATCTCCATGTGGAGAAGGTGGGAAATTATTTGGGAGCACCTTCCCATACCAAAGGTTGATTTCTTGGATTTCCATAGCATAAGTAGGATAGGATGTCTCCCCACTATAAACTTATTGTGCATGCTTATTGTTCAAGTTTGGATTGGGTTGTGCAGGAATTTGAGGTTTCTTAGGTGGGGTATGATGAGGGCGTTATGGTTTATGTTGAGGTGGAGGCATTAGAGAAGGAGGTTGGGTTGTTTTAGGCCTCCACCCTTTGTTAGGGGTTTACCCATTGGGAATATTGAGGTGGATATGGCTAGAAAGGAGGGTTAATAGGCTGAGGAGGATATTAAGGAGTATAAGGCCAAGGAGGAGGTGTGGGTCATGATGGATGAGTGGAAGGGTACCAAGGCTAGAAAGGTGCATTCTGATTTGTATTTTAATGAGGATCGTGCACACCTTGCATGTCTTGTTGATAGGACCGAGGGACTTGAGGCCTCCTTTGGTTAATGAAGTAGAGTTTTTCTGAATCCCCTTCTGTCCCTTGGTATACAACTTTCAGACCTGACAGGGAGGGACATTTATCTATTGCATGGTTTTCTTCACAGACAAAGTAGACTTCTATGACATTCAGTGGGAACTCATTCCTAGGGTGTCTCTTAGTGCATCTAGGGTAGAAGATAGCTAGTGCCCTTTCTGCTTCCTCTTGCTTCCTTTTAATTTGCATAGTATCCATATGTAGGGAAAAGGTATGCAACATTTCACTCTTAAAATCCTCCAACATACTTCCTATCTCATGTTTGATGGGTGATGTAGAGGGAGATGAACTAACCAAGCGTTGGCTATACCTACCCTTTTTCCTAGTAGTCCTAGAGTGATTCTTGAATACTTTTTGATGTCATCATAAGGAATTTTGTAGATGTCTCCTCCAGACAACATGTTTAGGGTTTACATTACATCCTCCATAATCCCTTGGAGAAGGACTAGCTTGAGTGACTTAGGGTCAAGGGTACAATTATCCCTCCTATAATTGAGTTGGAATCTTTCCTCATAGTCCTCTAAGGATTCATCTATCCTAGGGTCATCCTAAAGATTTCCTCCTTTGTTTCTTTGGACCTACAGTAATCCATGTACTTGTCATTGAAGGCTTGTTGCATTTGGGCCCAGGTAGTGATGTTACCTCAGGTAAACTCATAAACCAGCGGAAGGCTACATCTTTGAGGGTAGATGGAAACAAATTCAACTTCTATTCATCAAAGGCATAATCATAGGTCTAACAAACAACAAAAAATTAAAACATGAAGGTGTCAGGGTCCTCGTAGGTTAGGCCATAGAAATCTGGAAGGGAAACATGGTCTATATTCTTCATTCTAGCCCCCCCATTGATTTATTTGATAGGGAAATGCTAATTTTGTCCGCTTTTAGCCATGGTTTTTGTAGGTGAGATAGGTTCTTCTTCCCCTATGGGTTCCTAAAAAATTTAAGGTTTTTCACTCAGAGGATCTTATAACTCCTCTGTAGTTGGAGAGGGGAGTTCACAATCACAAGAAGAATTAAGGTTGGATGCTTGAAGGGGTGGGGGTTTTTGTTAAGAATTTCCCTTGATTACCCGTACTCCTACGAAGCAAGAAAGAACTAGCATTATTTTTTTAAATTTTTCTCTTCTTCTTTTTTGAAGCTTTTAAATAAATAAGGCTGATGCAAAACACAAAGAGAAAAAAACTAGTAACTCCTAAGTAGAGACAACACCTACTTGGACACCTCCCCTTCAACAATGCCAAAAATTGATGAGCCTTGGTATTTCATCAAGGATGTTGTAACTTCCAAGGCTCTCAACTTAAATTATCAACCTGGGGTTCGTACAAACTTAGAGGTGACAGTTATATATTCACAGGAAGTTAAGTTCTACTCATGTCACCCTCAGTCATTAGATCAGATAAAGGTATTCAGATACCACTCCTTCAACTAACTACAAAGAGAATTTCTTATTAAATCATATCATCATTGCAAGGAAAATGAACATTATTCTAACTACAGAAATGAAAATGCCATTCATTAAATGTAAAGGCTAGTTGTAACTACATGAAAGGAATAGACTAGTCTAGTTGCAGAAGTAAACCATCCTACTCTACTTGCAAACCAATCAAATTAATATTATACTTGCATGAATCATTTATCTAATTGAAACTTGCTTGAAAAGGAGGAATTCAATCTTCAACACAACTATGGAATTCAAAATTACTAAGTTCAGTTATACTTGTTGTTTTGTATGTTCAATGAGGAAAAGATAGGGTTGGAGTGGTATTGGAGTCTCCTTAATCATGAAATAAAATCTTGGGGGCCATTATTCAACTTTAAAATGCAAGAGTCAAGGTTTGGATCAAATCTAGTTTTATTTAGGCAGTGCTACAAGACTACTACAAGAAGTGCTACAAGAGGCCCTGTTTTGCTACAGGAGTGGGTCTAAGAACTTTCTGAGGGAAAGGATGGTTTCTTGAAGGTGGAGGAAGGTGAACGAAGGGTGTGGGCGTTATAAATTAATTAAAAAAGAAATGAAATATAAAAAATATTTCGAAAACACAAATACATAAATGCATAAAATAAGAGAGACAAAGGTATACGTGGTTCGCCCAATTTGGGCTACTTCCATAGAGAAACAATTTACCTTCTTTTTATATTATTCAAAAAAATAAAGAGATACAAATTACAAAAGGTCCCCTATAATTTCATCTTCACTCTCACATAGCCTCCTCTCTCTCTTTTTCTCAGTATAATAACAATACACAGCTGCCATACAATTCCCTCATATAAACTAAGGGTTTCCTTCTCAGGAGAAAAGCCCTAAATTAACATAAATTATATTGTCATATCATCCGCCTAATGAATGGCCCAGATTGACTATGAAATTACAATATTTTACAAGGAAAAATTTCAGATATTTTTAGGTTCAGGGGGCAATGCCCCTGAACCCCCTACCAGGGAGGGGGTCATAAAATTCATTATCACCCCCCTGATGGAAATTAAATGGGAAGTGTTGCTGCCCCATTAGGAATAGGTATTCAACGCGACTGAAAAAAAAAAAAAAAAAAAAAATAATAATAATAATAATAATAATAATAATAAATAAATAAATAAATAAAAATAAAAAATAAAAAATAAATAAAATAAATAAATAAAAAATACACAGAAACAAAAAAATAAAAAATACAAAAATACAAAAACAACATAAAAACAAAAACTTTGAATAATCAAGAAGATAATTAGGCTCCACACCCAACAGTGTGAGCCCTTTTGCCAAGCCTGGTACCCCTCAGAGGCCTATCTTGCACAAAAATTCATGCCCATGATGTCCTTCATTGGATTTGTAAGTATGGTCTTGGTATCAAAGTTTGAGAGTAGTATGAGGTGTCCAAGAGGAAGGTGGAATTCCCTAAGTGGATGTGGATGAGTGTGCCAACCCCTACAAGTTAACAACAATCCCTGCATACTAATCAAGTACATGCATTAAATAATTAATATTGTATAGAAATGAATAAAAGTGGAAAAAATGAGTTGAATTGTATCTCTTTAAGATCTACTCTACCCTACAACATATACCTGCTCTAATTTCCAAATCAATGCTACTAACTTCTCAGTTGCATAAACTAAGTGATGAGCCTCTGTGTTGCAACAAGAATACTGCAACTCCCAAGGCTACCAACTTTAATTGTCAACCCGGGGTTCGTACAAACTTAAGAGGTATTAGAAATATATGCGCAACATACAATGTTTCCTTCTTTTTATGTCGATGTAATGGAGTGAATGTTATAAAATCAGATCTTAAACTAATTGCAGAAAATGAAATGCTCGAAATGGAAACCTTAACATATTGCAAGAAAGAAAATACAAGGAATGAAATGTATTATAATTGCATAAATTAAATCTCATGAAGTGAATGAAAATCATTACATTTCAAAGAGTTTAGGTCCATTAATATGGTTCACTGGATGTGGCAATCATCATTGTATTATCCATTTCATAAATGTCCATTAGCCCAAATCACATAAATGTTTTACATGGATAAAGAGGCAAGTCCTAAGTGGTATTTAGTCTTCCATAATAATTTATTTAGAGCCTAGGGGTCTTGATTCAACCCTAAGGGACAATAACCAATCTTCTTGAGTGAATCTGGGCAAGTATATACATGTTGGAAGGCTATTACAGGAGATCTTGTAGTTACTACAGGAAACTGCAGATTTACTACATGAAACTATAATTCACCGAATGACCAAGAAAATCAAATCCAAATTGGATGGGATTTTTTTATTTATTGAATAGGATGTCTTAGGTCTCCATTCCAAGTGAAATCACTCAAAAAGAGCTCTGTTAACCCATGCTAAAAAATAACAGAAAATTACTAGTCTAAAATCTAGAAATTCGAGAACTAGTGAGCTAGTAAATCTATCAAATGCCTAACCTAATCAAGTGCCAATGAAATGGAATATTTTTTGTTATTAACTATAATTTTTTTTTATATAATTCAATTGGAATAAAATGTATTGAAGCTCTTTATCATGCTCTTAAAATAGCATAAATTTAATGTTATTTGCCACAAAGGACTTCCAGAAATCTAGATTTGGGAATAAGCAAACTAATCCAAGTAACTCAATTATTAATATGACCTTCCAAATATGTTCCAATGATGAAATTATGCTTTAGATCCTGTAGAATAACTTACTTCAACCATTTAACCCAATCCTACAACAAGAATTCATTAATACTAAATGCAGAAATAAGAAAAAACAAGAACATGAGATGCATGTGAATAAGAAGTGAAAAGAAGAAAAGTAAATGATACAAAAGGGCTTTGAGGCTCCTTGGATCGCCAAGCCCAAGGAAACTCATAGTCATATGTAGGAGACCAAAATTTAGAAGTTAAACATAGCACCAATATTCATTATTTCCATCAATATAGTTACATCCCTACAAGAAATGAAAGTGGAGCTGCAAAAATACAAGTTCTCTCCACAACAAGACTAATAAAAATCAATCCCTAGAGGAAAATTCGACTTGGTATTTATAAAAATTGATTAGGAAGCATTCCCCATGAAAGGAGGAATATTTCCCACCAAAATCCCTCAAATAGTGGATTTGGTTCCCAATACTAGGAATCTGCATTAAATAACAGGGAACACATTTCTAGATTTTCTCAGTCATTGGAGCTCGAGAATTTGTGCAATAATTTCAAAATATCTTCTTGATTTTTTATTTAATGTTGATCCTCTTGTAGTAGAGAGAAAGTCCCTAAATTATCTCCCGCTTAAAATCTTCATAATCTGCCCAATACTCTCACAATATTCCATGAAAATAAATTATATTAGGCACAAATATGAAATTGTCCATAAAACTTCATAATGAACATATTAAAGTTAAAAATACATTATCTAACGCCAAAAAGAGAGGTTTAATGTGTTAAAGGATGGTCAGATGGGACTTAATTTATGTCTAATTTAGAGGGCCATCATACACACCTGATGAAAGTGTTGCTCATCCTCTGAGCAACTTACTGACCTCAGTGTGCCTCATTCATGGCCCTGGTGGTCTCTCTCTTGTGAATTCCTCAGTCCTTTCTCTTAAGAATTTTGGTTGTAAGTTCTGCAAGGATAAGCACAAAAATGTAGTTGTTCTTTTCATGATTGTTTAACAGTCTTTCAAGCAAAAAAACATAACTTTCCTCTTTGCAAGTGAACTCTATTGGCTTCTAGATCCATTTCATTCATATCCTCTCCCTTTAAACCTTCATTCCATTTTCACTCATTTTTCCAAAACTGTTTGTGCCATAGTGTTTCTTAAGACCATTAGCCTACCTTCTTCCCCTTATTCAAGTTAGGTTCTTGAATATTTTTTAGTTTGGCAAGGTATTCCACATCCTTTTCCAACCTTATGCTACCTTTTCCCACCATTTGGACACCTCTGAAACCTTCAAAACACATTTAGATGAGAACTAGGACATCATGTAGTAATTCCTATAGTAACTATAGGAAACCCTATGGCAATTCATGTAGTAACTACATGAAACCCTATAGCAACTTGTTTAAAACTGTTTTGAGCAGAAATGATAGTTTGAGCCTAGGGTAGGACCTCAAATTTACTTCCATGCCATTCTCCCCTTCTATAAGATATTTTAGGCCTTGGACAAAATCTAGAAAGATCTTAGAGACCTCTTGGAGAGCCTCTTTTCATTATTGCGGTTTGAGTTCTATTTTGATGGTGAATGCTTTATTGGCTTTTACTGTCTTGTTCTTGTCTTTTGTGTACTAGATGATTTCCTAATGGCCTTGGCATTCTTTGTTTTGATTAGGTCTCTCTTAGGCACTACCATTTTGGGTTTGCGACACAATTTGTTCCTTTCTTCCTTCTTGTAGCAGTCATTCCTTCTCTTTCAAGGTCTTCTAACTATATGGAAGTGATTAGGAATGATGTAAAGGGTTCGGAGGATGATGCTAGGGCTCAGAGGGAGTAGTGTAGGTGTCGTGCGGAATGAGTCGATCTTGCGGACAAGATAGACCTTCCTGGAATCTAAAGAAGACCTAACGACAAGCAAACCAACCAGACACTATCTTTCTCTAAATATGCTTCAATAAACAATAGCAAACAAGGGTTTTTAGGGCCTACCTTTGGTCCAACGCAAGCTTGTGGATGCCCTCGCTCTTTTGATCCAAATGAGCTCTTCTTCGCGAATTTGCAAACACAAACAAGGCAAACAAATTAAATAGCACCTGAAAAACCAATTGCATAAAGCATATTTAACATCAAGGAGTCCATGAAACAAATAGCATAAGATACTTGTTGAGAAAATTGAGTTTGATTGTATTAATTCAAAAGAAGAAGAACTTTACAACCTTTGCCTTGACGCTGTACAAGCTCCTCCCAGGGTCCAACAAGATGTCTCCTCTACTTTGACAAGTTTCACTCACTCTCCAATGGAACCAAGAGGTATGTGATCTCTCCTCTCAAGCTCAACCAAAGAGTCTTAATTTCACCAGCATTTACCCTCAAAATGTTCAGCTTCTAACCTCCCTAGTCCTTACCCCAATGCCTGTATTTATAGTGCAATGGGGGGAAGTTACTAGGTCCTCCTTCAAAGGGATAAAGCCCTCCTTCAAAGGGATAGATCCTTTAGTCAAGGGATTAGCTCCTTCTCTTTTGGGATGCATGAACCACCTCAGAGCAAACAATCCACGTCAAAATTCCTTCTAGAAAACTCTAGAATTAACCCAAAGTGAGTTTTTTAAGATAAAAATTGTGCCTTTTGACTTTCACAGGGGTCCGCACCTGCACCGTTAGGAACAAAGCGGGTAGGTACGCAGCTTTTGTACACAGAAGGTGCGAGACCGTAGGTGACCATGAGAGAAAGTGCGGAACCAGAATTACATTGATTTTTAATGTCTTTCTCCCACTTCCAAAGCTTGATTTGAAGAGCTGAGGTCCTAGACTTGCTTAGGAGGATAGTACAAGTGATGATAGACCCATACTGACTGCAAATAATCATGGTGATGATATTTTTGTGTAACAATAGGTTTGTGAAACTGGAGGGGATGTGCTTTGTGTGTTTTTTTTTCACGAATTTTTCAGGGTGAGACAGAGTGTAGGGTTTGTTCTTGAAAAATATTAAATTTTTTCTTATGAAATGGTATGGATGAATGATGGATAGATAGTGGATGGAGGGCTTGGAGTGTTGTGGTGACTTGGCCTTTGCACAAATTTCCTCTTTTAATTGTTGTCCCCATTCCTTGAAATCATCACCCTTTCTAATTTGCGTTTTCCACATTGCATGAGTGAAGGAGTTACCTCTATTAACTAGTTGAAGATGGCCGAGACTGTTGACCCATCCTTAGCTTATAAAACCTCATCTCTCATGCATTACCAACAAATTTCTAACTATAATATTATCAAGAGAAGAGGTCAAGAATATTGCATACCTATACCTACATGATGGTTGTAAGAGAGGAATGCATGTTGCTTCTGATTTGATGATCGATCCATGGTCCTCTGGAGGTGATAATTTCCTTTGTTTGATTTTGCACATGTCTTCATAGCTTGGTGATTCTAAACCTCTATCTTCCAGTTACCATGAGTAAGTTATATTAGTCAAATCCTGCCTTCTTTGAGTTTTGGCTTGGGCCATGGGTGATGTTCACCTTCCCTACACTTTTCACAACTGTCATTCCGCTTACCAACACTTCATTTCACCTTCCCTACCTTCCTATAGCCTTCAAATAGTTTCTTGTAGACAACCGGGATATCCTGTAGTAACTACAAGAAACCCTGTCACAACCTATTTAAACCCATATCTCCCCAATGGTATACTAGATTGACCTGAAATTTTATGAGCATGTTGCTATCATCCTTATGCACCTCCCGATAAAAAAAAGGTGGCCAATGTATGCACAAATCTCAAGAAAAATAAAAAATGGTTGTAGGTGATGGAGGTCGATTTCTCGAACACTGTGCATTAGAATTTGCTGAAATTTCTTGGGCATGTTACCATCATCCATATGGATATCCCCATGAAAACATCTTTGCAAATTGATGCAAAAAGATCAAGAAAACTAAAAAATGGTTGTAGGTGATAGAAGTCGATTTATTGAAAATTGTGCCCTAGAATTTACTGAAATTACTTGGCCATATTACTATCATCCATATGCATCTCCCCCTGAAATAGCTTGGAAAATGGATGCATGGTTTTCAAGATATGACAAAAATTATTTTTTTCTCTATTTATTTTTGTTTCATGTAGTAACTACATGATCTTCTAGTAGTATTTCAGGACAACAAGGAACATGAGTGGTAAAAGCTTGAGAATGATGAGTTAATGGTGGAAATATATGAGGGTGATGGATTCACATGGCCATGGTCCTGTTGGAGCATTTGAGCAAATGAGGAGAAAGTTAGAATTTGAATTCTTTCGACTAGGCTTGTGATCAATTTTTCTTTTGGTGGCTAACTTGTTTTTGTTGCTTGCATAGGTTGGAGAGGACGTGCATTCATGAGAGAGAGATACATGGAGAAAAGATTTTTATTTTTTTATTCTAAGCCTAATAACCACCTCAATGAGGTTTTCAACTAGTAGGTTTGCCTAGGCACCTCAAAGGAGGTTTTCACCTAGGATCTTTTCGGTTTCTCATTTTTTCTCTTTTTTTCCAACCCAATTGACCGCCTCATGGAGGTTTTCAATCAATGAACCAATATCAGGCACCTCAAAGGAGGTTTTCACCTGATATTTTATTTTTCCTCTTATTTTTCATTTTTTATTTTTTTCCTATCCTACTCTACTTGAAAAAACAAAATCATTTTCAAGTGTAGGAATACTTCCGATGAAGCCAAGTGCACATTGAGGTTATATATAAACTGATGTGTAGGCTTGAAATATATGCTTTGGTAGGTACTTGAATATGAGATACCAACTTATTTGATTGAGTTGAGATCGAGAATTGTTGAAGAAGAGTGGTTTTTTGCAACTTGACACTTTTCTAGAACCATATTTCAATATAGTTGTGATGCTCCTCATCCACTTGCTGATTTGCTAATTATTCTCTTGAACACATAGAGGATCTGATAGTAAACATGAGGTCACTTTCCAAATATTTGATTATGATGTTTTCTCTTTGTCAAGTGAAGCTCGTGATTCTTTGGTCTTCTCATTTGAATCTTCTTTTTCCACATGTTTTCCTTCAATGATATCAAGATAATATATTTTTGTGATAATATTCCTAAGCTAAGATGAATGCCATTTAGATCAAGAGGAGATGTTTGGAATTGTTGTACCTCAGCATTGTAAGTGGGTTGAGCTACTTCATTGTTATGGGTTCAAAAATGATGGTACAGGTAGTTGAGTGGGAGTGGATATTTGAGATGGATGTGGTTGGGGTTGTAGTGTAGGTGTAGGTGGATGGTAGGGATAACATAGAGTTGGGTATGGAGGATATTGAGGAAAATATTGAGGATATTGTGGATGGATACCATAAGTTCATTTCCAACCTTGTTGCAAAGATTGGTTGTGGGGTTGAGATGGCCAAGGTTTCCAAGGAAAGGGTGTGTTGCAATTACTTTGAGATGGATGTGCATAATATTGAAATTGTGAATTAGGCTTCCATGGTCCTCTTGGAGCTACATAACATAGTGACATTTACAATTTGCTTTATCCATTGTCCTATTGGTAAACTTCCTTCAACCTTGGTAATGAGGGGCAATATTTAACATGTGATTCTGCATGGAAAACACTAATATCAACATCTTATTTTTCCTCATATTGCATTCTTAACATTTCTGCTTGTTTTCTTAGATTGCTAAGAATTTCTATTTTAAAGTCATGAAACAAATTTCCAAGTTTAGCTTGAGTTACTGATCTTGATGTTGATTTAATTACTCTTGCCCTTCCTCTTGACATGTGTTTGCATGTTTCACAAATTTCTTCAAATTATAATTCATATACATCACATCTGATCATGAGATCAAGAAGATCAAGCCACTCATCCCTAATAGTTCTAAGTAAGAGGGTTTTTAGTGTGTTAGATCCTAAATGATGTAATTTTCCCCTCTTAACATTATACATGAGCCTCTCTATTATATCCTCAACGCTCTCATATTCTTTTTTATTCATTCTAACGGTTTATTCTTTAAGATCATTATCTTTATATTTTTCTAGAAATATCTTTTGCATATCATTCCATGATCTTATTGAATTAGTCCCTAAACTCGTGAACCATTTAAGAGCTCTATCCTTTAATGTTGCCGCAAACAATCTCAATTTTGAGTGTTTAATAAGTAACCATAAGATCTATGAACAATTTCAAACTTAAAGAGAAAGCTTTTCAGATCCTCTGACCTCATACCATGAAATTTTGGAAGAAAATATGGATGGATGTTCTTCATATGTACATTGATATCAATATATTGAATGGGAAATCCAAGAGGATCTTATTCATTGTCTCATCTCCATACATTTCTTCTATCTTCTCTACCATCTCTTCTTCTTATACTTGCAAAAGTGGATGATGACGTGGCTCTTATTGCACCATGTGATCAAATGGGGGGGGTTGTTGTTGGAGAACTACTCTCTTTTTTTGAATAAGAATTCTAATGCAATGCAATTTTCTGTTTTTGAAATGAAATATGCCTAATGAAATTTTTTGTTTTTGAAAAAAGTAAAATAAATGAATCAACTAGGGAAGAAAACAATGCACACTTTGACACCTCCTTGATAATGACGCCAAAAATAGATGAGCCTCGGTATTGCAACAACAATGTTGCAACTCCTAAGGCTACTAACTTTAATTATCAACCCGGGGTTCATACAAACTTAAGAGGTATCAGAACTATAGGTGCAGCATAGAATGTGTCATTCCTTTGATGTCATGATGTAATGGAGTGAATGTAATAAAATCAGATCTTAAACTAATTATAGAAAATGAAATGGTCAAAATGGAAACCGTAACCTATTTCAAGAAAGAAGATACATGAAAGAAACCTATTCTAATTGAATAAAGATAATATCACGAAGTAAATTTCAATCATTATATTTCAAAGATTTTAGGTCCATTAACAGAGTTCATTGGATGTGGCAATCATCATCGTATTATCCATTTCATAAATTTGTCCATTAGCCCAAATCGTTGAAATGTTTTGCATGGGTAAAGAGGAAAGTTCTAAGTGATCTTTAGCCTTCCATAATCATTGATTTAGAGCCTAGGGGTATTTATTCAAACCTAAGGGACAATAACCAAGCTTCTTGAGCGAATCTGGGCAAGTATATAAATGTTGGAAGGTTTTTACAGGAGATCATGTAGTTACTACAGGGAACTGCACATTTACTACAGGAAACTATAATTCACCGAATGGCCAAGAAAATCAAATGAAAATTGGATGGGATAATTTGTTTTATTTAATAGGATGTCTTAGTTCTCCATTCCAAGTGTAATCACTCAAAAATACCTCTGTTAACCCATGCTAAAAAATAACAGAAAATTACTAGTCTAAAATCTAAAAATTCGAGAACTACTAAGCTAGTAAATCTATCAAATGCCTAACCTAATTAAGTGAAAATGAAATGGAATATTTTTTTTATTAACTAGATTTTTTTATTTTTTATTTTTTTTAATGCAATTGGAATAAACTCAATTGAAGCTCATTAGAATTCTCTAAAAAATAGCAGAAATTTATTGTTATTTGCCACAAAGGACTTACAAAAATCTAGATTTGGGAATAAGCAAACTAATCCAAGTAACTCAAAGATTAATATGACCTTCCAAAGCTGTTACAATAATGAAATGATGCTTTTGATTCTGAAAAATAACTTACTTCAACCATTTAACCCAGTCCCACAACAAGAAATCATTAATGCTAAATGTAGAAATAAGAAAAAACAAGAACAAGAGATGCATGTGAATAAGAAGTGAAAAGAAGAAAAGTAAATGATACAAAAGGGCTTGGAGGCTCCCAGGGTGGTCAAGCCCAAGGAAAATTAGATTCCTATGAATGAGACCAAGATTTAGAAGTTGACCATGGCACCAAGCTTCATTATTTCCATCAATACAATTACATCCCTGTAAGAAATGAAAGTGGAGCTACAAAAATACAAGTTCTCTCCATAAGAAGACTAATAAAAATCAACCCCTAGAGGAAAATTCAACTTTGTTTTATAAAAAATGATTAGGAAGCATTCCCCATGAAAGGAGGAATATTTCCCACCAAAATCCCTCAAATAGTGGATCCGGTTCCCAATATTAGGAATCTGCATTAAGTGACAGGGAGCACATTCCTAGATTTTCTCAGTCATTGGAGCTCCAAAACCTATTGCAATAATTTCATAATATCTTCTTGACTTATTATTTAATATTGATCCTCCTGTAGTAGGGATCAAGTCCCTAAATTATCTCCTCCTCAAAATCTTCATAATTTTCCCAATATTCTCACAATATTCCAGAAAAATAAATAAAATTAGTCACAAATATGAAATTATCCATAAACCTTCCTATTGAACATATTAAAGTTAAAAATACATTATCTAATGCCAACAAAAGAGGTTTAATGTGTTGAATCATGGTTAGATGGACCTTAATTTATGTCTAATTTAGAGGCCCATAACCAAGCATGCATCAAAGTTACAATCCAAAAGTTAACAATTTACAATAAAGCATAAACACATGTTTTTGGATTTTGGCTTTAGATCCTCCAACCATACTTCCCACAAGAGAGGTGGTGGTCAAGCCTAAAACTACAATTTTTGTAATATAATCCCTACTTAAATAAGGAAAGAAATAAAATAACTTGAGCAAGAACAAGGAAAGAATACATGGGAGGGGCTAAAGCCTTTGGGTTGGGCCCAAACTCAAGGGTTTCAACCCTCCAAAGTTAACTCAAATGTAAACCAACAATAAGCTTTTCATTATGAGTGATTGGAGACTTCCATATTTGATCATATTGTTAGATATTTTTGGATAACACTGGACAAATCACACATATTACACAATGTTATCCAAAAATCTTTTCATTGACAAAAAATAAGTGTCACATACATCATATGACAGATGAAAATAACAATATCAAGAACTAGGCTCTTAGTAGCTACTCCTATCTCCAAAAAAATTTGAATCCTAATGAGCCTTTAGGCTTGTTTATTTATACAGAAGGTAGTTTAGGGGAAAATCCCTTGAAAGGAGGATTGCTTCCCTCCAAAATCTCGAAATTGGTGGATTTGAATCCCTTAGATCTTCACATGCACTTGAGTTACTCAGTTGCTAGTGAATTCAAGTTGTTGTGAGGAATATTTTGTCTCAAGCCAATTTGGACAGTCAATGTAGAGGACAAACCTCCTATATTGTCTCTAGATGTCTCCAACAAGCTCCTGAATAGTAAATATCTCCAAAAATGCTTCTTTTGCATGCATATTAATCACATTAGGCCACAAAATATGACAAACACCCTTTAGTCTTCCTACTAAGCATATTATGGCTAAAAATGTAAATGAACGTGAGAAAATGAGAGTTTTAAGAGTTGGATGATAGCACAATGGGCCTAAAAAAATACCTATTGATGGGCCCCATCAAGTGGAAAGTTTTCTATTGGCGAAATAAATTGAGTGATCTAGGTTACTGTCGCCAGGCTGGGCCAAAATAGCTCCCAGAGCAATCGTGGATTCATCAATGTGGACATGAAACTCTTTATTCCAATTTTGGTAAACCAGGATTGATGCAATTTCTAGTTTCTCGTATAACGTATTAAAGGCAAAGTCACATTCATAGGTCCAGGTGAACTGCTCAGATTTCTTCAACAACTTCTCCAATGATGCATTAATTAGGGCATAATTACCGATGAATCTGCGGTAGTATCTTGTGTGGCTAAGAGTCGATCTTAGTTTCTTGATAATGGTTGGTAGATGTATATTTAGAATTACTGAAACTTTGGCAGGGTTGAAACACACTCTTTCTTTACAAACTATATGAACTAGTAACGTTCCAAAAGCGACAACGTAAATGAATTTCTTCAAGTTCAAAGAAATTTGTGGTTCTCTAAAATGATCAAAATTACTCTTGCCAAGCTGGAGTGTCTTTTCAATAAACTATACTCTTTTCAATCATCCATATAAACTATTAGGAAGCTGTGAATATAGTCGCAGAAGGTAGCGATCACGATTCTTGAAAACACCACTAGTGCATTATTTAATCTGAATGACATGAAATGGTAGGAATAATAGCTCCATTCAGTCATGAAGGTGGTTTTCATCTTATCTTCCTCTGCAATGTGAACTTAGTGATAGCCAGAGAATCCATCCATTAAGGAATCTTCCTCATTACCTGCAACATTATCAAGGACTTCATTAGTGAATGGAGTAGCAAAGGGATCATTGACGTAGGCATTGTTCAAGCTCTTGTAATCTACACAGACCCAGATTTATTTAGAATCCTTCTTGTTTTGAATGATAATCAGACTAACCCACTCAACTTCATTGATTGGGAATATGAGGTCTACTTCCAAAATCTTATTCATCTCTCTCTTCACCTTCTCCTTGACCCTTGGGAAAATATCGTCATATTCCTTTAGGAGATCAAAGATATCCTTGGTGGTCTATTCAACCCAATCATCCTCGATGGAAGCCATTTTTTGTTTCTCTTCAGTGTCGATGTCGTGATTCCATAAATTCAGAGGTTGTAGTTGTAGACTAGTCGTTACAGGGCCATCTTCTACATTTCATTCCCCCTCATATTCGTTATAGGTCAAATTCCTTAACCCTTCTAAATCGTCTATGTTAGGTTTAATATTCATCTTATCGCAATCCACAACCTCCTAAAATATGGATTCATAGGTGTGATCAAAGGCATCCTTGTCATAATAGTCCTTAGTAAGCTCTCTTGCTGGGAATAAGACCCTATTGACTGCTTTCAAGGCAGTTTCTATCCTTCCATCATCACCAGAAAATGAGAAATCATGGATGAATTGAGTTTTCATGCGATCCCACTCACAATTCTACCTATTGATTTATTACTTAAGGTACCAAGCCTGGGAGAATGTTCCCAGAGTGTGGACAAAGCTATGCACCCACAGAATCTCAGGAAGTCCTTCCCTAGTCCACCCATCTTTATAGTTCTTGATATGCTGGTGAGGATTAGTGTACCTTTCATACTTAAGGATATTGGGTGAGAAGTATTTTGAATACTCGAATCTACATATCAATGCAAACTTAATCGTCTCCCACCCCCAGAGATGGTTGCAATGGGAACCCCACCATCTTGTCAGCGTTTCTTGAAGTATGGCATCCAGTAAGGGTATCTTGTGTCCCTCCAAGATGTTCAAATCAACTTAATCGATAACATCAATAATGAAGCCGATACCATTAAAAACATGGTTGTACCAACCTAATGGATGCGGTGAATAGTTTTGCATCACCTCGAATGGATCTCATGGCCTCCTTGTTGCCAATCATCCCACACAACTTCTGATTCAAATTCATGTCTTTGAACACTTCTCTAGTTAATCAACCCATCTATTGTAGGATTGACGTATTGTTCTCTCTTTCTTGTTGTGAGCTGGTATAATTGATCTAGTAATTTAGGTTCTTCCTTATCATCTACTCGATCAATAAACCTAGGTCCTTGATAAGGATCTAATGGCTAAATCATCCTTGGTAGTATGTTCATGTCTGGATCCAAATATAGCATAGTGTCCTTGATCTATAACCTCGCGATCTGGGCATCGACATGAAATTCCCTCCCTGTCCTTTTCCTTTTCCTCTGCACTCGCCTCAAATTCCTTTTGGGTAAGTTGGAAGATGATCCCTTCCAAGAGCTCCCCATATTTGAACACAATTTTAAGCCTCTTCCACAACTTCCCTAGTATTTATTCATCATTCATGATTTGAAAAAATAACTTGAACCATTCTACTATAGGTTGGGAATTGTTCTGCAGTAGTTTTGGGATTATAGTCTTCAAAATTTTTGGTTTCTCCCCTTAGGTGCCATCATTTGGAACCATCTATTTGAATATCTCCATGGCATCTTTTTAGTACTACTTCTGCTGGATGGAATCATAATAACTCTTTGGTGAGGCAATATTTATGATCCTTGGTTTTTTTGTGGCCCCAGAGTCAGCTCTAGTCTTATTTCACCCCCAAGTGACTATGTTAATTTTTGACATCAAAGTTGGTCTAGGTTCTTGCAGTTCTGCGTTAATAAAATTTCTCCCCTTTGCTAGCTGCACTCCTCTCACCTAACAATTGGTTTTGGGTAATCCTCTGTTGTGTGCATGTTGACTCTACACTAGGAGCACGAGGGTCTTCTAGGTAGTGAGAAGTCTCTAGCAACATGCTTTTCTGGTCACAATTATAAAAATGAATCAAACCTTTGATTCCTATTCTACCCCCCCTTACTCCTCCAACTCCTCGCCCTCGATGAGCTTCATTAATTCTAAAATCATAATGATTTAGTCGATCATGTAACAAACCTGGTGAAAATTTCATGTAATAAAAGTTAATAAAGGCAAAATAAGACCACGGTTAAGGTACATTTATTCCAAGTTGAATGTTGGGAAAATATATCCTAGTGGGCATTACTGGATGTGTTTTTGGCTAAGCAAAATTGTCAAAGGCTAGGGCAAAGGCATTAAAACGTAAAGAGGCATTTTTGGCACATTTATTTATGAAAATGAAGGAAATTAGGAGAAAAGTAAGGTGAAATGTCACAGGTTGCATGTAAGGAGGAAAAGGAAAATGAAGAAATTAGAGGCCTCATTCATAAAATGAATTCTGAGGATCAGTCGGTAACCTTTTTCAGTTCAATTTTGGAGCTCTTTCATTATTCTCTCTCTCTCTCTTTCACTCTTGTTCACTTAGAGTTTTCTTGGAGCACTCTAGCTTTGGATCAAGGAAGGAAAAGCAAGCAAGGGGAAATGAAGGAAAGCAAGGATCAAGGAAGAAGAGAATAATTAAGTAGCTTCAACAGGAATACTTGTAGGTAACATATTGCATGTGTGATTTACTGGCTGTTTTGGACATGCATCAATTTTCATGTTAGTGTATGGTTCTCTTGTTGTCGGTGCGTTGATGGTGCTGGACCCGCCAACATGTCAAGGGGATCTCCTCGGTAAGAAGTCCCAATTATACCTCAGACCATTTGGTGTAGGAGTCCCAATAGTGGGTCATAAGGTAATGCCTTGACCGCGATGTCTCATAGAGGCAAGTAAGATAACTTTGTCAGTAGAAAGGGTGTGATTGATGCAGTGAGTCAAGGAAGGTGTATGAGAGGTTCCAACACTTCGAAGGGAGAGGATGGTGAAGGTGAGTTCCAGGTTGAAAGGGATCAGTCCCAACTTGGCTAGGAACACACCACACAAAGGACATGCACAACTTTCGGCAGAGCAGTCCACTCGGATGCGACTGTCACATCATACAAGGTAAGATAACACGAACAACACTCATAGATCAATCAGAGATGAATGTGATGGTTGATATAGCAATATTCATGAGAAAGGTCTGTCTGATGTCCGACAGAGAAGTCGACACAGACGGTGAAAACATTAACAACATATGAAACACATTAACAACATATGCAACACATTAACAATAAGATTCATATAATTGCATGTGAATCTGTTCATACACAAGTACGTAAGTTAAACGACTTATATCGTTAAGGAAATTGAAGCATTCCAACTACAATAACAACATATGCATGAAAATGTGTTGGCTCTTATTATATAAAGAAGTGTAAGTCACAATCATACAATACACCATGTAAGCCTGCTAGCCCCAACAATGGAACGTTACAACCACATCCGCCTGCTCCTCTAAAGGGATGTACTAGCTCCATGAAATGGAGAAGCCAAGGCACGTTACAATAATATCCAAGCCTTCTTCAAGATAGTCTTAGTAGAAGTTTGGCTTACCAAAATCCTATACAATGAGTTATGAGGGACTATTTATAGCAAAGGGCGGGGTGACCCTTGACATTCCCCTTTGTGACAGTTCAACTACCCTCATGACTCTTCATCTAATCTATGATTGTTACATCCAACCATTGACACTTGACTTACACTTGACATGACTCAACATTACAATGCACATGTACTCAGGTGAGACAACATGGCTTGAGCAAGCCTTGTAAGACATCAGTGACACTCGGTCTGCTGAGATGAGACCAACTCTCTAACATGCTTGTGATGGTGAAGGTGAGCTGATGCCAAGCTTGGTCGTCCATGATAGTGTGCATGCACCTCATGGTGACATCTTGTTGAAGTGAACTCTTGCCTCCTTTGCAACTGGTGCATTGATTTAGCCCCTTCATCCAACTCATCTGCTAACATGCGCATGGCATTCTTGGGTGCGGCTAAACTGGCAACACACTGATGCATAGTGTCTATGATGATATTCAAGTTTGTGTTGGTGGTCATGCGCATCAACTTGTCAAAGAACATGTTTAGCTCCAATTGGACTTGCTTCTTGTCTTTGCCTTGTTGAGTGTGTTGAATGGGATGGATTGCTTGCATGCAGACAATGACATGCATGATGTTGAATCCCTTGCATGCGATCAACCACACTGCTCACCATGTCTGCTCCATGTTAGCTGCTGGGATGAATATTTAACTTGTTCAGGCGCAGTTTCATCCGTGAGTGCACGTTGCACCCACTACTGTTCCTATTCCCGCTACAACTCATTCGTTTGTCTGTGCAACTTCATGTTCTTCCTAAGTTGTTGCTTCATCACTTGAAACTCCTTCTTTGTTCCATCTTCTGCCTTCGCGCAATCTTCATGTCACGCCATCAATTCATAGCCGAAGTCTCCAAAGTTGCTTTCATCATTAATGGAACTGCTTGAGCTTGCAACCTTGTCTCACCTCCGTGTTGTCAACAACCCTCCTCTTGCATTTGTTGCATTTGGTATGTTGTCTTCGGCTATTGTTCATGATGCTGCTTGTTGTGATGTTGTTGCTTGATGTCCTTGTCTGCGAACAACTTGATGTCTTCGTGAGTAGGAAAGCTCATAGACACTTGATCGACTGCATCCCCAAGTGTTCTCTGAACGATGTCCTCATCTTTTCTCTCCTGGAAACCATTGTACCTCTATTGCTAAGAGGCAGATGAACACCTGCGATACCTGGAGACATGGAAACACTCATGGAAAGAAATATGTCAGTTGCAAACCAAAATGAACATGAGAACTAACTTGTATCATACCTAGCTGAATGATCATGAAGGTTGCGTAATTTCGGATGGGAGGTTGGGAGACCGACTTCCAAGACTGCACAAGGCACAGTCCGGGTTGCTAGGAGATTGACTGATTGCTGGAACTACGCAATGCACAATCCATTTTGGTTGCTGACTGCTAGGATTGTGCAATGCACAATTCCAGCTAGGAAGGGCTATTGGCCCAGGGAGAGATTTGCACAAATTTTTGGGCCAAGCAGCCACTGACCTCTAGAAATGCACAATTCATTCTAGTAGGCTAGTATTGGGCTAGAATGTGAAAATGTGGAGAGGAAGGTGAGCCTTCCTTCTCTAGATTACAAAATACAACCTTGGTGAAGGCAGAGACCAGACCAAGGTTGGCTCGACCCACCGACGAGTAACTGAAAGCAAGTAAGTCAGTGAATGCATTCCGACACTAAATGATAGTAGAAGTGATTAACAGTGCATGAAAAACATGAATGAAAGATTCAAAAAATAGATCAACATGCATGTGGGTGAGGCAGTTCGCTGGTTGGGCAAACGTCCATGCAAAACAGTTTCATGCATGCGACAGCAGTGAGATAGAAATGAAAACTGAAACAGAGTTAGGACAAGCTAGTATACATGTAAATGACAACAAGCGTTCAAATAAATCAAGAAAACAATACTCCCACAAGTGAAAACACAAAAAGCGATGGAAATGTAGCATAAGGCATGAGAAGCGGGCTTACCCAAAAACAGCTGAGCTGAATGTGCCAACTACTCCTAGATGTGATGTTGGATGTTGCAGTTGCAAAGTTGATGTGAGGAATGAGCTCTGCAGCATTCGGTTGATGAGTCTTGATAACATCAAGGTTGTGACACACATGCCACAAATCTAGGGGAAGTGACACTTAGTGGGAGGTTTCTGAATTTCTCCTTGCATGTAACCTCCAACTGCTAAACATATATCCTTGAAACAAGGGATGCCTTTGAATGCTACCTTGGGAGAAGAAGCCCATGCATGCAAGTCTATTTTGCTCAGTCCTGAAGGGAACTAGTCAACTCAGCTACACATGCAAGAGACTGCTTGACTGCTGGAGAAAAATGTGCATTTTTGGTTGGGAGTTGGGCTGGCTACCCAGGAGATTGTGCAATTTCTGGGCAGAGCAGCTGACTGCTACCTAGATTTGCGCAAATCCTAGGCTGAATAGCTTGTTGCTAGGAAAATTTGCACAAATTCTACTAGGAAGGTTGGCTGGCAGGATTGCAAAATGCTAGAGCCCCACAGGCTGTCGGAGAGGATTATGCAATTTCTGGAGGGAAGGTTGGTTGCCCTCTAGAAATGCGTAATTTTCAAGGGGAAGTTGTTCAGCCTACAGTTGGACCAAGGCCGGGTGAGTAGCCTGTGAAGGGAAATGATCAAACTGTGATCGACAAGCTGCCTTTGAGCAAGAAAGAAACTGAAGCTTGAGGACTTGATGAAGTAAGGAAATTTGCTGTGAAGGTTGGTAGGGAGGCTCCAAAACAGGTTAAGGAAAAATTTTGGAGGGTGGTTGTAGCCGCTACAACACGGTGGCATGGTTTTGCTGGATTATGATAATGATTTTTAGCCTAGCCTTGCCTTTTTCTGGATGCCATGGTGTGTTGGGATGTTTATTTCGGTTTTGAGCTTTGGTTTTCCAGATGTATTTCAGAATTCGGGGCGGAGGTGGTCTCAAGGTTCATTCCCAAAGGCCTAGGAATCCCTTGACCAGTTTTGACGGGATACATGGTAAAGCCTGAGGGAAGAGTCTTAGTTTAGGGCCTAGTGATCTGGGTTGGATTGTGGTAAAGCTTGAGAGATTGTTCTTGGTTTAGGGCCTAGTGATCTAGGATTGGATTGCTGTAAATCTTGAGAGACAAGGAGACGAAAAATTCCTCAAGGATAGTGATGGATTCCGAATGGCATTCCAAGTTCGGTTTAGTTGTGATCTAAACACTAGTTTTGATGTGATCACGGTTTGGTGAGGGTGGAGGTGGTTTAACCTCTAGATTCCCTTGGTTTTTCCATGAGATCCCACATTCATGCTTGGAATATGGCACGAGGGTGATTGGTTGGAAGAAAGATTTGGTTCAGCCATGTCTATGGTCGGGTGGTACATGGAAGTCCTAAACCTAGTCAGATTTGCCTATGATTGATGAAAGCTAAGTTATCTTTCTTTTGCACTTGTTTATATGTGTATTTAATGGTTTTTATATCTTTGATATTAACATGGTTTTACGCTGGTTATAAGCATGGTTTATTGACTGGTTTGTGTCATGGTTATTTCATGTATTTACTGTGAATGTTAAAATGATAGATGCAAGACTTAATTGATGCCATAACAATTCAATAGAGAAGGTGGTGATCCTTCTTGTGATGTTTCATAAGTTTTATCAGTCATTAATGCTTTGTCTTATATCCTAGACCTGTAGGTTGCATTGATGCCAAGTGTTTGACAGAATGTCAGTCTTGGTTGGGGATGGTCAGGCTTAGTATTGAGGTTGATTTTTGGTTTATTAGCTTTGTCATCATGTCTGATCCAGGTGGTTATTGGTGGAAACCAAAATATTCCACTTGGACCCCCAAAATTGTCTCTTTCATTTTTTCAGTTTGCTTAATTGTAGCACAGTTTACTATTTTTGGCAGTTTTTCGGGTCCTCAACTTTTGGAGCCATTTTGAGGCCCTAAACGAAGTTTTTAGGGGAAAAAAGAGAGACCAAAAAATTCCCAAACCAATCTTCTAAGTTTACTTTGACCTCCTCTTCAATATATTTGAAATGAGGTATTATGATAACCAAACAGAGATCGTATGCCAAAGTTATGACCTTGGGAAGTTGATGTACCAATTTACCCAAACGGGGCCCACAATTTTGGTGCTTCATCTCCTAGGGTTAGGTTTTTTGATGCTCATAGTTTTCCATTGTTTCTCAATAATAAATAGGCCTTTGATCCTCATTGTAACACAGTTTAGAGGCATGTAGCCACCACATCTTTTCTCAGAGATAAGCTACTATTGCCCGAGCTAGTTCATTTCCATTCTTTTTGTAATCATATTTTAGTATTACGGTACTAATGAAATGGAGTGTTATTTCTACTGCATTTTTGTATTTATGGTTATATCTGTAATTTGTTACGTTCCTATTTAATTTTAGATCAGTGGTATCAGAGGGGTTTCCTCTTTCTCTGTTTTTCTTTGTATGTCCCCAACTAGGTCAGGGTATAAGGAGTTAGGGATGGATATGGTTGAACCTTTGCAAGACCAGCCTCACAAACCCCGAAAACCTCCCATGGTGGAAGAAAAGAAAGACGAGTGGATAGGATATCCTTTTAAAATATTTCTTGAGGAATCCTTCAAGCGGCAGAGGAACGTGATGATAGATAAATTTTTCCAAATCCTTCTACGACTACCCACAGGCGATGCAAATTCACCCAACAACCACTCTGGAGGCGCCACTCCTTTTAATTAGAAGTTAACTTCAATATTCCCATATTTGAGGGCCAGAAGGATGCATATATCGTAGATAAATGGTCAAATATGTTGGAAGGATATATTTCATTTCATGACTTTTCCAATTAGGAAAAGATTACTTTTGCACTTCTCAAAGCCGCCCCACATGTCAAGGACTAGCGGGAAACCTACTCTAAAAAAATGCGCGAGAGTGAATCCTCACTGTTTTCAGTTGCACCCACTTGATATTCTTTCTAAGACACCATCAAGGAACAATATTACCCTGTCGAGAGTGATGAAGATAAATACATAAAGTGGACCACGCTACCGCAGGGAAGGAACCAAGATGTGTCGGAGTTTACAAAATTTTTCCATAGCCTTCGCACTAAGTTGGGTATCAAAGATTTTGAGCAGAATTTGGTACTCAAACGCCACGTCTACCTGCATAAGTACATACTGGACGAGATGGAGTTCCTGGACATCTCCTCGCTTGTCACAACATACCGATATGTTGTCATGATTGAGAAAAGGCTTAAATAGAAGAAGAGAGACTTTGGATCACAAATCCAAAGCAAAGAAAAGGCGCCCCCAAACCATAGAGAAAAGGCCAAAGCTAAGGTGGTGTGACCTAGCACAACCCGCCGAAGCTGTAAGCAAAGAAAAACACCACGAAGACAAAGAAGGATAGGGGAAAATGGTGTGAGTTCCATATGAGCTCCACTCACAACGCAGGTAAGTGTTGGGCTAAGCAGTCATTGGTGGCCGAGATGAAGGCTTCTAAATCAGACCCATGTTTCGACTCTGAGTCATAACCCATCAAGGGGAATGAATAAGGGAAGCATATCATTGATGCGGAGCCCAATGCCACTATGGGCACCACTGAGATCCAAAAGAATGAGCCTGAATATCCAGAGGAGGGGGAACACCTCTTCCACTCGCAGATGTGGGTGAAAGGTTCTCCACTGTAGTTCATTCTTGATAGCATGAGCTAAAAGAACGTCATTTCAGCATAGGTTTTGAAGTGGCTGGGTCTACTGATGACAACACATCCATAGTCGTACGCCATCAGGTGGCTTCACCAAGGACGAGATCTCCGCATCAACCGACAGTGTTGTTAGCGCTTGGAATTCACCTAGGCTGAGATAGACAAACTCTCAAGGCTACATCAAACCATTTCACCTCGTAGCTAGCCCTACGAGGTATGAGAAGGCTCTCTCGGGTCAGATTCGGTAGATCTTTCAATATGATAAGCTGACCAATTAGGAATAAAGATTTTAGGCTAGTAAATTGATAAGGGAGGTTGATTTAAAGATTTTTGGGGTTTTTGGTGGCAATTGGAGGGAGTGCAATTCAGGGTGCGGGGATTGGGCTCAGTTTTTGCAGGGGGATCTTTGGGGCAAGGTAGGAGTGAGTGCTGATGCCTTAATCTGAGATGGATGATCAAGGAAGAAAGAGAGGGAGCTAAAGAGGGCAAACAATGACTTTGAATCCTCTTTAGACAGTGGAAAACATAAATATTAAACAAAATTGAAAGCTGAGCATGGCATGCATGAATTCAAACTTTATCACTTCTTTTGTTTAATTAGCAGCAATAGAATAAGAGATGGAACACATAAACACACTTACAATGACAAGTAGGAAACACACCATCAACACAATAATCCACAAGAATCCACAATGATGTCTGCAAAACCCTGGCCTTCCTTTTCCTCAAATTGCAGAGATAGATGTACAATATACAATAATGCTTCTCCCACAAGAGTCCAACCATGAAAATGAGAAAGAGAAGGCATAATATAGGAGATACAACTCCTTTCCCCACCTCTAGGGGTCGAGCTCAGCTTCCTAGGAGCTGTTGCAACTAATTTTAAATCAGTCACTAGATAATAGGCCAGCTCAACAACTTACCTCTAAAACTTAGGAAGCCTATCTATGCATTAAATATTCACTATTTACATCAAAGAAGCTTCTAGAAGTGGTAAAGAAGAGTAAAAGTATCTAATGCCATGACATTTACACAAGAATCCATCATTTACATGCCCAAATAGTCAACCAAAGTGAAAACAGTGCTTTGCTGGCCGAACTGGTTAAAAACTGGCAAATTTTGCCTGAGTGGTCGCACCTCTGGCTCGAGTGGTTGTACCTTTTTGCAGCTCTGTTTGAGGGCCTTCCCGGAGTCCAAATCAGGTGCAGGATAGCTCGTTGGAAAGTTCTGGAAGTCTACTTTCCAACCCAATCGGAATTTCTCAATTTGGAGTTGATTTGACCCCTCAAAAATCAAATCTCCCAAGACTGCTTTCTACAACTCAAAAAAGGGGCAGAAAGTCAAAATTTGCATGTATTTTGAGCTTTTGGGAGCCCAAATCTCCATAAAATTTGAAACCCATCCATATCCAAGTGTATTTTGTCATGACAAATCCAAATATGTAGAGTTTTCCTCAATCTGAGCTGTCCCCATGAGTGGTCGCGCGCGGGGTGAGACCACTCCAACGGCCAAAACCTGTAAATTTCTCAAAAATGTAAAAAATGCTCCAAAACTTCTCAAATTTTTTGGTTTTTCTGCTAGAAGAAGGCTAGTGAGTATCATGGTGAGTAAGAGAGGCCTCAGCCAAGATACGGAGTGGGTTGGTCTTCTTCTTCCTTTTGGGAGCCTCGGTCAACCTCCTTTGAAACATTTTCAGCTTCGCCTTGCAAACATGCATCCTAGCCCAATAACCTGTGATGACCGCCCTTTCCACCCTTACGAGGCCTCCTCTATACCTCAACCTCTGTAGATGATGAATGGTCATCACCTTGCTCATAAGTCTCAGTATCTGGCATGGTTTTGGAGCAAGATGGGCAAACTGAAGGACAAATTGGACTGCTGCCTCTGCCTGCAAAAGTACTGAACTCTATGCTGTTTCAAGGGAAAAAAAAAAAAAAACATGAGGGGAATGTTAGGGGAGGGAACTTCTTAACAAGGAATGGGAATATATGATAATAACAGGGAATCTTCAAGGGAAACTTTACACATTGTCATGCATATAGGAACCGTTTTAACATTGGGAAATCACTTGCCAAGAACATCTCATATGGGACAAATCATGTATGATAATGAACATGGAAGGGGCATACATGAATCAAGAGGGACCTAGGGACACCATACACCAAATTCACTGAGGAGTTCATGTGTGTTATAAGGCAGATTCTGCTCTTTTTGTTCTTTAAGGGTTACATGCACATTAAGGAGTACATACTCATCATTTTCACATGAAGGGAAAGTGTTTCATGTATAAGGGGATGTCAAGGATATATAGGGGTTTGTACATGCTTTTAAATATACAGCACATTAAATTTACATGACTCTCTTCAGTCTTTACAATGTATCTTTTCTTTTTGTTTTAGTTTTTTGCATGTGTATGGTAGAGGAAATTAGGGTTTGAGTGCTTGTAAGAGGGGTAGGGTTTATAACTTAGGGATGGGAGTAGGGCAACATTTATGTGCAAATGAAATAGGACAGAGATGCAAACATGATTATTAATGAAAGAGTGGAAAAAGGAAGGGATCAATGGGACAATAAACACTTGAAACAGTCACAAAACCCTAGCATTTTACAAACATTAGCAACGGCCATATTAATCCATTCACTTGCAACTTTAAATGATAAAACCATGACACACATCATTATTTTCACCATCCATATCATCATTCATGAATTGAGTGCCTACCTTGATCAATTTAGCAAGCAAGAGGGCAATTTAGTAAATTTGGAGTGATTCTGTAGAAGACAGCTTGAGTGGTCGCACCCTTGAGAAAAATACACTGCAGAGGGGTCACTGAGTGGTCGCACCCCGCCTGAGTGGTCGCACCCCTTCACAGCCTTGTTTGAGGGTCTTCCTGGTGTTTGAATTGGGCGCAGGATGGCTCGTTGGAAAGGTTTTTGAGTCTACTTTCCAACCCAAGTGGAATTTTTCAATTTGGAGTTGATTTGACCTGTCAAAAATCAAATCTCCCAACACTGGTCAAAAAGTGCCCAATGAGGTTGCATCAAGGAAGAGTGTTGTTGCAGTCAACTTTTGAATGCCTTTCTCAACCCCAAATTGAGCTCATGATAGCTCATTGGAAATCTCTTTGTGTCTAGTTATCATTTTACCCATCAAGCAAGTCATTTGGCCAACCAAGCTAGGAGAAAACTTGATTTTCCCAAGGTCACTTCAGAGGTGCCTTTGATTCTCCTGAGGCAACGATATTCTTGACATTTTTCTCAAACAATGACACCTGTGCAAAAAGTGAAAGAGGTTTTTCTTCCTTGGCATGTTGTGGACAAAAACCTCTCTCAGTTTTCCAAAATTCATCTTTGACTGCTCTGAAACATCATTTGAGTGAAACTTGCCCTGATGTGTGAAACAAGGATTTTGGTCGAAATGAAGCGAAATGAAGGGGATAAGGGGCTTCTAAATTCTTGGGGAAATTTTTGGGAGTAGGGAGGGATGTTAGGAAGTAGGGGAAAGTGGAATCTCAGAGATTGAGTGAGGGGAAGGGGTCCAAAAGGGAAAAACACAGGCCCAACCTAGAAAATTGCCAGGTTGTAGCTAGAAACTAGGGTTTGTGCAAAAATGAGGAATTTGGGGGATCTGAGTGTCGGGAAGTGTTTGATAAGGTACATTAAGGATAGGGGAAGGTGTATGAACATCAGGAAACAAGTTTTGCCGATGATTTGTCCGCCCAAGAGAAACTGCCTTCAAAACCCTAAGAGAGGGAAATGACCTTGCCTGGGCGCAACTGAAGCATGAACAAGGTGTAAAATGACTCCTTAGACACTGACATGATAATGAAAACCCTCTGAATGATGATAGGCTCAGCTGAATAATGACATGGACTGACATTTGGGCAAACCCTAGACCTAATGCCTAGTGACCAAATTTTGCTTGAAGATTCACTGAAATGACAAAATTTGACCTTGACACTTCAAAATCACTATGTAAGAGAACATTTGATCACTGGAGGAAGGCTGTAAAGATTGACACTAACATTGGCTCCAATGGGGATGGTAGCTCCTTGGAGGTGCCAAGAACCTTAGACCTCTGGGAGAGCAGACCAGTGCTTTATTCATTGGGCAATGGAGTCATAAACTCAAGCTGAAATGCATGACTGAAAACTGATACAAACTAACTTAACAACAAGACTAAAAATTGACTCATAAAGAACTCATGACTCAACTAAAAACTGACTCGATGCTTGAACACAACCGACAAACTGAAAATGATGCTCAAAGTGGAGCTTATTCATCACAACCTACTCTAACAGTTTCATTCATCACCTGATTAAGTGAAATGAAACAACCAATGCAACCAAGTAAGTATTCCATCTGCTGTTCGAATTCTCCACAAGTGCTCACTTATGACCAACAAGAGAGAAATAATAAAATGCAACTTGCATGACGACTTAGAAACAGATCCGTAGAATGATATGAATTCTCTATCCACCTCCAAAAACACTGCATAAGGATCTTGAAATTCAAGCACACTGGAACTTAGCTCATCCAATAGATTACTTCTCTTTCCCTCATACCATGAATGCAAACTTTGATCTGAACCGTGTGACAAGACCGCTGCTGAAAATGACAAAGAAACCGGCTGCCGGATCAAATTCATATCAGCACATTTTTCAAGCTCACATGTAGTCAATGGAGATAGATTTTGACTGCAAAACTCATCCAAAACATCAGCTATGGGATCATGAAAAACTTGAAAAGACTGCTGCAATGTATCCATTGAAGATGTTTGACATCCTTCTAGCTGTTCATCTTTTTCTTGAGAGATTTTACGAAGATTCTGCCTTATAAACTGAAATGCTTCGAAACAAAAGGGTATAGAATCTTCCTGCATCATCAAATCATGTATTTCGGCTACCACACCTTCATCTATAATCTGACCTTCATCCTCAACATTAAAACTGAGAGATTGCTGATTTGTTATAGGCTGTTCATTTGAAGATTTACTATGCAATCTATCCTTCAAAAACTGAAATGATTCGAAACAAAAAGGTAGGGAACCTTCTTGTATCATTTGATCAAATATGTCAACTTCCATGCCTTTATCTGCAACTTGACAACCAATGGCATTTGGGGGCTGCAAATCTGAATATGAGAAGTCTTGAACACAACTTTCTTTGCTCTCAAGATGGTTCAAATCAAGACTTGTTGACAGCTGATTCCTAATTTCATGGAAGTTGTCCCTAATGAACTGAAACGAATCAAAACAAAGAGGCAAAGATCCTTCACTTACTTCAAAATTTGCTGCACTTTCCTCATTAATGTCATAGCTGATATATGATGGCTGATCATTGTTTTCGAGCAACTGAAAATGAACTTTTTCCTCCCACAAACTAGTTGTTGGTTCGTCTGTAAGATTAGCTTCTTTTTGGAGAACATAATCATCATCATACTGATCATAATGAGGCAAATCATCACTATAAAACACATCATCAAGCATGCATGTCATATCAACAGCTCTCTCTTCTTCACAATGATCTATAAAACAATCACTACGACAACTAGGGTAAGAAACAAAATGTTTTGGATCAGCAACTCGTTCTTCTTCAATCAGCGCGCCATGAACATCATAATCATTCCTTGAGTTGATCTTTTGCATCATCTCTTCCACTGCACTTACCAAAATGTCAAGCTTTACCTCTAGAGATGTTGATTCGGCTAGATCTATGTTTTTCATCTCTTCTTCTTTCAACCTTTCCCTTCGGATCAGCAAATGAGCCTCTACACTTACTGCACTGTTTTGCATCTCGTGAAGTGTTGCAATATCCCTTTCTCTCAGCTGAAACTCCATCTCCGGATCAAAGGCACCCGGGTAGTGCAAGAGAGCAGATCTAGGAGTAGGCCTTATATCAACTGGGATTGAATAATAAACTTGGTTAAATCTGGCTGAAAACTGTTGTACTGTCTCCCCTGGCAATCTTTTCAGATGGTTATACTCTTCTACAATCAAGAAAAGGTTCTTCCCAATCATCCACCTGTCGAGAAAAACTTTGACGAACTGCTGGAAATCTGAGATGCTTGCATCAGGCAGGGTTTTGAACCAACTCTTCAATTTGGCTTGCAAAGAAAGAGCAAAAAGCCTTATACTAACATCTTCTTCATCAACTTCAAAAAGATCTAGAAAATTCTCAAAATTCTGGACATGTTGCTCAGCGTTGACATTCTTACATTCACCATCAAACATCGGCAAGTATAGATCATAGTTTTTTGGGAAAGCATGGAGGACGGAAGGTAAAACAAGAGGTTTATACCGATCTGGAATTTTACAAGATGTAGGGGTATGTACAGCAGGTATAGAATCAGTCTTGGTTGCTTGGGATTCATCAATTAGAAGATGGCCATCACAAAATTCGGAAAAAGGATCTTGATCAAGCTCAAAGGTATGCAAATCTTTGGTAATCACAATCTTCGAAGGAAAAGAATCAACTGCAGGCCGAGGATCTCTTCTCAAATGCAATATGCTTTGCAAAGCCTTCTTTACATTCGTGGGAAAAGAGAAGAAATAATTTATGACAAAGAACAAAATGTCTTGGATGAAATTCCAACTTGAATACCTGATTTTGCCATATTGTCCTTTCATGTTTTTGCTGGTCGGGATCATCCTCCAGTGGAGTCTTTGGATCTGATCTTGAAACTGATTTAGAGTCGCCAAGTGAATGATTTCAGCCTGTCAAGTGTCTGATCGTTGTTCACCATCAACATCAGATCTGAACTTGATACATGTACTGGGGTAAAATGCAATCGAAGTGGTCGTATTCACAAGCTCACGGAGATTGACTGAAGCAGCGTTTATCTACTAACGCTGATGTAAAACAAGAGCGTTTTCGAAGGCTTCTGGCGTAACTTCAGGCTCCGTCTAAGACTTATGAAACAAACACATCAATCCACAGACAAGTTTGTTCTCCCCAGTATGGTCGCCACTATGTTAGCGCTTGGAATTCACCTAGGCTGAGATAGACAAACTCTCAAGGCTACATCAAACCATTTCACCTCGTAGCTAGCCCTACGAGGTATGAGAAGGCTCTCTCGGGTCAGATTCGGTAGATCTTTCAATATGATAAGCTGACCAATTAGGAATAAATATTTTAGGCTAGTAAATTGATAAGGGAGGTTGATTTAAAGATTTTTGGGGTTTTTGGTGGCAATTGGAGGGAGTGCAATTCAGGGTGCGGGGATTGGGCTCAGTTTTTGCAGGGGGATCTTTGGGGCAAGGTAGGAGTGAGTGCTGATGCCTTAATCTGAGATGGATGATCAGGAAGAAAGAGAGGGAGCTAAAGAGGGCAAACAATGACTTTGAATCCTCTTTAGACAGTGGAAAACATAAATATTAAACAAAATTGAAAGTTGAGCATGGCATGCATGAATTCAAACTTTATCATTTCTTTTGTTTAATTAGCAGAAATAGAATAAGAGATGGAACACATAAACACACTTACAATGACAAGTAGGAAACACACCATCAACACAATAATCCACAAGAATCCACAATGATCTCTGCAAAACCCTGGCCTTCCTTTTCCTCAAATTGCAGAGATAGATGTACAATATACAATAATGCTTCTCCCACAAGAGTCCAACCATGAAAATGAGAAAGAGAAGGCATAATATAGGAGATCCAACTCCTTTCCCCACCTCTAGGGGTCGAGCTCAGCTTCCTAGGAGCTGTTGCAACTAATTCTAAATCAGTCACTAGATAATAGGTCAGCTCAACAACTTACCTCTAAAACTTAGGAAGCCTATCTATGCATTAAATATTCACTATTTACATCAAAGAAGCTTCTAGAAGTGGTAAAGAAGAGTAAAAGTATCTAATGCCATGAAATTTACACAAGAATCCATCATTTACATGCCCAAATAGTCAACCAAAGTGAAAACAGTGCTTTGCTGGCCGAACTGGTCAAAAACTGGCAAATTTTGCCTGAGTGGTCGCACCTCTGGCTCGAGTGGTCGCACCTTTTTGCAGCTCTGTTTGAGGGCCTTCCCGGAGTCCAAATCAGGTGCAGGATAGCTCGTTGGAAAGGTCTGGAAGTCTACTTTCCAACCCAACCAGAATTTCTGAATTTGGAGTTGATTTGACCCCTCAAAAATCAAATCTCCCAAGACTGCTTTCTGCAACTCAAAAAAGGGGCAGAAAGTCAAAATTTGCATGTATTTTGAGCTTTTGGGAGCCCAAATCTCCATAAAATTTGAAACCCATCCATATCCAAGTGTATTTTGTCATGAAAAATCCAAATATGTAGAGTTTTCCTCAATCTGAGCTGTCCCCATGAGTGGTCGCGCGCGGGGTGAGACCACTCCAACGGCCAAAACCTGTAAATTTCTCAAAAATGTAAAAAATGCTCCAAAACTTCTCAAATTTTTTGGTTTTGCTGCTAGAAGAAGGCTAGTGAGTATCATGGTGAGTAAGAGAGGCCTCAGCCAAGATACGGAGTGGGTTGGTCTTCTTCTTCCTTTTGGGAGCCTCGGTCAACCTCCTTTGAAACATTTTCATCTTCGCCTTGCAAACATGCATCCTAGCCCAATAACCTGTGATGACCGCCCTTTCCACCCTTACGAGGCCTCCTCTGTACCTCAACCTCTGTAGATGATGAATGGTCATCACCTTGCTCATAAGTCTCAGTATCTGGCATGGTTTTGGAGCAAGATGGGCAAACTGAAGGACAAATTGGACTGCTGCCTCTGCCTGCAAAAGTACTGAACTCTATGCTGTTTCAAGGGAAAAAAAAAAAAACATGAGGGGAATGTTAGGGGAGGGAACTTCTTAACAAGGAATGGGAATATATGATAATAACAGGGAATCTTCAAGGGAAACTTTACACATTGTCATGCATATAGGAACCGTTTTAACATTGGGAAATCACTTGCCAAGAACATCTCATATGGGACAAATCATGTATGATAATGAACATGGAAGGGGCATACATGAATCAAGAGGGACCTAGGGACACCATACACCAAATTCACTGAAGAGTTCATGTGTGTTATAAGGCAGATTCTGCTCTTTTTGTTCTTTAAGGGTTACATGCACATTAAGGAGTACATACTCATCATTTTCACATGAAGGGAAAGTGTTTCATGTATAAGGGGATGTAAAGGATATATAGGGGTTTGTACATGCTTTTAAATATACAACACATTAAATTTACATGACTCTCTTCAGTCTTTACAATGTATCTTTTCTTTTTGTTTTATTTTTTTTCATGTGTATGGTAGAGGAAATTAGGGTTTGAGTGCTTGTAAGAGGGGTAGGGTTTATAACTTAGGGATGGGAGTAGGGCAACATTTATGTGAAAATGAAATAGGACAGAGATGCAAACATGATTATTAATGAAAGAGTGGAAAAAGGAAGGGATCAATGGGACAATAAACACTTGAAACAGTCACAAAACCCTAGCATTTTACAAACATTAGCAACGGCCATATTAATCCATTCACTTGCAACTTTAAATGATAAAACCATGACACACATCATTATTTTCACCATCCATATCATCATTCATGAATTGAGTGCCTAACTTGATCAATTTAGCAAGCAAGAGGGCAATTTAGTAAATTTGGAGTGATTCTGTAGAAGACAGCTTGAGTGGTCGCACCCTGCCTGAGTGGTCGCACCCTTGAGAAAAATACACTGCAGAGGGGTCACTGAGTGGTCGCACCCCGCCTGAGTGGTCGCACCCCTTCACAGCCTTGTTTGAGGGCCTTCCTGGTGTTGGAATTAGGCGCAGGATGGCTCGTTGGAAAGGTTTTTGAGTCTATTTTCCAACCCAAGTAGAATTTTTCAATTTGGAGTTGATTTGACCTGTCAAAAATCAAATTTTCCAAGACTGGTCAAAAAGTGCCCAATGAGGTTGCCTCAAGGAAGAGTGTTTTTGCAGTCAACTTTTGAATGCCTTCCTCAACCCCAAATTGAGCTCATGATAGCTCATTGGAAAGCTCTTTGTGTCTAGTTATCATTTTACCCATCAATCAAGTCATGTGGCCAACCAAGCTAGGAGAAAACTTGATTTTCCCAAGGTCACTTCAGAGGTGCCTTTGATTCTCCTGAGGCAACGATATTCTTGACATTTTTCTCAAACAATGACACCTGTGCAAAAAGTGAAAGAGGTTTTTCTTCCTTGGCATGTTGTGGACAATAACCTCTCTCAGTTTTCCAAAATTCATCTTTGACTGCTCTGAAACATCATTTGAGTGAAACTTGCCCTGATGTGTGAAACAAGGATTTTGGTCGAAATGAAGCGAAATGAAGGGGATAGGGGGCTTCTAAATTATTGGGGAAATTTTTGGGAGTAGGGAGGGATGTTAGGAAGTAGGGGAAAGTTGAATCTCAGAGATTGAGTGAGGGGAAGGGGTCCAAAAGGGCAAAACACAGGCCCAACCTAGAAAATTGCCAAGTTGTAGCTAGAAACTAGGGTTTGTGCAAAAATGAGGAATTTGGGGGATCTGAGTGTCGGGAAGTGTTTGATAAGGTAAATTATGGATAGGGGAAGGTGTATGAACATCAGGAAACAAGTTTTGCCTATGATTTGTCCGCCCAAGAGAAACTGCCTTCAAAACCCTAAGAGAGGGAAATGACCTTGCCTGGGCGCAACTGAAGCATGAACAAGGTGTAAAATGACTCCTTAGACACTGACATGATAATGACAACCCTCTGAATGACGATAGGCTCAGCTGAATGATGACATGGACTGACATTTGGGCAAACCCTAGACCTAATGCCTAGTGACCAAATTTTGCTTGAAGACTCACTGAAATGACAAAATTTGACCTTGACACTTCAAAATCACTATGTAAGAGAACATTTGATCACTGGAGGAAGGCTGTAAAGATTGACACTAACAAGTGTCACCTTCCATACAACATCAATCCCTTCATAGATGATGTATTATGTGATATTCCTCCTCTTGAAGTCTTTGATGTATTATTATTAAAACCATACTTGTGGAAGAGACATGTTGTATATGAATCTATAACTCCTGCTGTGATTATTACTTTGGGAAATAAGTTGTACAGGATATCGAAGGTAGCCCTGCCTATCGCCATCTCTTTGATCACTGCAAAGAAATGTAGTAAGATCATTTCCAAGACGAGGAATTTTTTCCTTATGATTCACCGCTCAGGGCAAGAAGAAGGTTGTAGCCATGGCTTCCAAATAGGGCTCCTCTGCACAACAACAACAGATGGACAAGGTCGTGGAGGAGTACAGGGACATTTTCACCTCACCTACAGGGGTGCCTCTACATTGTTAGGTCAAGCACTCCATAGATCCAACCCTGGGTGTGCCGCTACCCAATGGAATGATCTATCGATGCTATGTTCTGGAGAATAATGAGATCAAGAGGCAGATTTAAGAGTTGTTGCAGAAAGGGAACATCAGGCCAAGCTCATCAACCTGTGGGAGACTGATTGTATTGGTACAGAAGAAGGATGGGACTTGGAGACTTCGTATTAACTATATGGTGCTGAACAATATCACTATCCAGAATAGGTACCCAATCCCATAGGTTGATGACCTTTTGGACCAGCTCAAGGGGGAAAAGTATTTCAGTAAGATTGACTTGAACTCCGATTATCACTAGGTGCCTATCAAACCTGCCGATGTGTGGAAGACTGCCTTCAAATCCAAGGAGGGCCTTTTTGAATGGTTGGTCATGCCTTTTGGGTTGACAAATGCCCCTGCAACCTTCATGAGATTGATGGACAACATCTTGCGACCCTTCACCAATGCATTCATGGTGGTGTATTTAGATGAAATATTGATCTTTAGCAAGATTTGGGAAGATCACCTCCACCATATTTGACAGGTCCTTCAAACCCTGTGACAACACAAGATGTGTGCCAATTTGGAGAAATGCACTTTTGGCATGACCCAGGTTCAATATCTAGGGCACATCATTGATGAGAAGGGTGTGCATGTGGACCCAACCAAGATACAAGTCATTCGGGATCGGTCAGCGCCAACTACTCTAACAGAGCTCCGTAGCTTTTTGGGCCTTGCCAATGTATACCACAGGTTCATGTTGGGGTTCTATCATATCACTTAACCTTTAAGTCAAGTCACCAAGGGCGGAGCGAAAGAAAAGTATTTTTGTCTAAAACCCAATAGAAGGTGTTTACTGAGTTGAATTATTTCCTATGCTATGCACCAATGCTCATATTACTAGACCTCCAATAACCATTTAAGATTGAGGCAGAAGCATTTGACTATGTTATTGGTGTAGTTGATATTCAGCAGGGGCATCCAATGGCTTACCACAACAAGACACTTTTAGACACGGTCCAAAAGTATCATACTTAGGAAAAAGAAATGTATTCCATTATGGAGGCCTTTCGTCAATGAAAGCATTACATTACGGGGAAGGAAACGTTCATCCACACATACCACCAACCCTTGCAGTTCATACATACACAAGGGAATTTGTAGAACGATTGCCATCAGAAATGGTCCACATACTTGCAACAATTCCATTTGAAAATTAAGTACAAGAAGGGTAGCACCAATAATGTTGCAGACTCCCTCAGCCGACCACCAGTCAGGGCGTTGATCACTATTATTGAATCCCATGGGCACGAGACTTTGGGGTGGCCAAATATTTATGAGAGCGATCCATAATTAGGCAGCGCATACCAAACACTCCTAGAAGGTAAGAAAGTTCCAAATTTTCACCTCCAAGATGCACTATTATGCCAACTAGGACACATTTGTGTTCCTTCAAGCGAGCATGCCAAGATTATTTGGGAGCTGCACTATAGTCGAGTTGCTGGAAATTTTGGAGAAGAGAAAATGTGGCAATACTGCAGAAGTATTTTTATTGGCCAAACCTCCATCAATATGTTGGGAGGTACATTAAATCCTGCACTGGCTGCACCATTTCTAAACCAACCATCACGAAGCAAGGCCTATATACTCCTATTCCTACTCCTATTCGACCTTGGGAATCTGTCTCCATAGATTACATGTCGGCCCTTCCTTCTACTAAGCATGAAAACGAATATGTTTTCATGTTCATCGATAGATTCTCTAAGATGGCCATTATGGCGGCCTACAAGAAAGGTATCATGGCAGAAGCCACTAATAAGCTCTTCTTTGAGCCAATGTGGGTACACTTTGGGATCCCATAGTCCATTGTCTATGATCGGGATAATAGATTCCTAAGTGAATTTTGGTCAAGTCTTTGGTTGATGTTGGATACCAAACTCATTATGTCCACGACTTTCCATCCCCAAACTGATGGCCAAACATAAGTCGTCAACGTGATGATCGTATACATTCTACGCATGTACAACTCGAAGCATCCATGCACATGGGATGAAAGCCTCCCCTATGTCCAAGGAAGCTACAATAGTGCTCACCACAACTCAACGGGCCACAACCCCTTTCAGGTAGGGCTGAGATTTCATCCATTATGTACATCGAAGTGGCCATACGATTTGCATCTATTCGGTAAGATTCGGCTCATGTCTAGTCTGAAGCCGACAGGGCTAACAACTTCATTGAGGGCATTCAACACATATGCTAGTAGGTGCATGATATATTGGAAAAATTCAATGCTAAGTACAAGTAGTGCCATGATCAACATCGGGTGTTACACAAGTTCCAGGTGGGTGACAAAGTTTGGCTGCCTTTCAAAAGGAGCACCTTGCCGGATCCCATCACAATCTTTGCCCACTCTGATATAGGATATACACCATCACCAAGGATGTATGGGACAATGCCTTCAAACTTTGCATTCCACCATTCCTTCGTTTGCACCAAGTGTTCAATGTAGACCACCTTCAACCGTACTTTCCACCATTGGTGGACACATCTGACATTGCAAAACAACTAACATCAATAGAGTAAAACCCAGACTACATGGAACAGGCCACAACTGATTGGATCATGGACACACGGATAAATAACACTCACCCACAGAATATCCAACTATATCACGCTGTAAAAGTTGGCCAACTCTTGCACTAAGGCAAGCGGCTCAATAGGGACCAAGTTCAGCAGAAGTTTCCCCATCGCTTGGAGGCACTCAATGTAATGGAGACCATTTCTTCCTAAGGGAGGAGGACTAATATAGGTGGATATTGGTGGCCACCCGCCTATTCCACTTGGAATCCCAACACTGTCTCTTTTAGTTTTTCAGTTTCCTTAATTGTAGCACAGGTTACTATTTTTGGTAGTTTTTTCAAGTCTTGAACTTTTGGAGTCGTTTTTTAGGCCCTAAACGACGTTTTTAGGATAAACAGAGAGATGAAAATTGTTCGAAATTGAATTTTATTTTATTTATTTATTTGTTTTCTTTTTTCTTTTTATTTTTATTTTTCAGCCTCCTCTTCAAGATCTTCGAAACAAGGTATTATGATATCCAAACAGAGATCGTATGCCGATGTTATAACCCTGGGAGGTTGATGTACCAATTTACACAAATGGGGCCCACAGTTCTTGAACTTCATCTCCTAGGGTTAGTTTTTTGGATGTTGAGGGTTTTATAATGTTTCTTAATAATAAATAGGCCTTTGAGCCTCATTGTAACACAGTTCAAAGGCATGTATTCACCACATCTCTTCTCAGAGATAAGCTACCATCGCTTGGGCTAGTTTATTTCCATATTGTTAGTAAGCATATTTCAGTATTCTAATATTAATGAAATGAAGTGTAATTTCTATTGAATTTATGTATTTATTGTCATATCTGTAATTTTTTGCATTCCTCTTTAAGTTCAGATCAATTTCTTCGATGGATTGTAGAATTTATAACATTTTTTTGTCAGTGGCCAACATTCTAGGCTAGAGAAGTGCCATGAATTCCATAGACGTTGGCATAGGTATGTTGGGAAGATTCCTTGGACGTTGGTTTGCAGGCCTGTGAGAGCGTCCAGAGGTCCTTGAACACTGCCATGCCTATAGAAGGAGAGCATTCAGAGGTTAAGAGGCATAAAAGACCAGTGGGACCCAGGGGCAGGATGTTTGAGTGGTTGAGATGTCTCTTGGGGTTGGTGTTGCTGATGTGTAAGATCTGGTTGATGTGTTTTGTTGATTCCATTTCCTTAAGGTCACCAAGGATGTTGAATCGCTTATAGTGGCCTCTCGCATTGCATGTTTACCTCGGTTGGTCGGTTACTTTGGTAGATGTGGGAGGAGGGAAGTTGCAGATCAGTTAGAGTGTCTAAGGCCCTACATTGATCGGTGTGGTGAGTTGGTGACTCGCAGAATTCACAGAAAGAATTGTTCAAGACATTCAAATATTTCTATAAGGTTGGAAATAGGCATGGAAGATTTCCATATGTTTGGAATATTTCACAATATTCGTTTAGATATGCACTACACTGGTTAGGAAATGCATGAAACTACGTGTGACCTGGATATAAAACCTACATACTAATTTGAGCAACTCTAGCAGCAAGTAAGGACGTGGAGGGCCCAGCCAGAATAGAGGGAGTGCTATCCCCCCTTAGTATCGAGAACTTTATGGCATGATGACCTTCAATGTGGCAATTGGTACACCACATGTGAGGTCACACAGGTCACGATGGGTGCATGTCCCTTAACTTCTTAGTCAGATCAACAAACTAATGCTGCAATCTTATGAGAGTGGGATCATTGGGATCCCCCTCAATGCTCATGTGGATATCCTACCATAGCCTCGATCCAGGTTTCTTATTCAAGCACATCTTACAGGGTGTCAATCTTCTATTGATTCAGTGACATGTGGGTGATTGACAACAATGCTTTGATGAACCAATCCAAATAGCGATTGGGATCAATGGGATAACTCAGTTTTCCAATGGCATCCTTAAACCTTTGAATCATTTCCCATGTGATTTCTTCCTCTCTCTACTTAATGTCACACAATTAAGATAACCCCTACTGGTTAGTCTAAGGAAGTTTGAATTCTTAAACGAAATCCTGCAAAACTTGATTTATTATGGGATTTTGTTGCAATGCAAACCACTTGATGAACCAACTAAGCACTCTTTCTTGGAGAGTGCACTGAAATTTAATGAGTTTAGTGGCATTTGGATTTTGATGATCTCTCCATATAGCCTCACACAAGTACCAATGTTTTTCAACATGCTCATTCCCTTTCCTATAGAACTCATGATATCAAGTAAAAGATCTAGCCATGTTTCCATCCATACACGATTGAATCAGCGAGATAAGTATGAACCCATAAATTGGGTTGAAACAACCCTTGGATACATGAATGGAAACCACTATTTCTACCACTTGAGATACCATCCTTATGGGTATTATGTACTTTATGAACCTTTATGATTCTAACTATCTTATAAATAAAGTAAACAAAGATTTGATAAAGTACCAGGGGAAGGTCGGGGGCAATGCTACCTGAACTTCTTGACAACGAGTTACTATTCTTGGGAGACACATAACCTTCAGAAAAAATAATCCTCATAACAAATTGCATTTCATCATCAGGGCCCTCCCTTTGGCTTGTAGGGCCCGATCCATTCGGTGCCTCCATCTCTCCTAGCAGGAGGAAATATCTACTATTTCTTTCGACCTTTGTCACTGTAGCGGTCCTAGTCTCTCCTGCTAGGTGAGACCTGACCATATCTCTATCCCCTTTGTTTGGAAACTCCATATGACTTACTCTTCCTTCTAGCACTTTCGTGCTACTCAACGCTGCTCATACTTGGTGCAACTCCCTTTATCATCTTTGGATCACCTATAAAACATTCTCTCGCCATTCCTAAACTATCCATGCCCTCCTTTGTTACCTTAGATATTTAACCTTCCAAGAGTCATCTGAGTCCATATCTCCAACATTCTTTTCACTCACATCCAGGCAATGGTTCTCCCCCTATACCCCTCCCCTAGTACTAGGGCTTTAAGCAGCTATGGATTGGCCCTGAACCGGAAGCAGATTCTCTTCCACCATTAAGAATTTAACCCAAAATAGAATATCCTTCAATAGCCTTCCCCACAACCTTGAATTAAATACGACATTTTCATTAGAAAAATACATATTGTGTTCTACAACAAACTCGATAATGTAGCCTTCTAATGTAGCTTGTACCCAAAAATAGATGGCCCGAGTTAGGTCCGTATCGAGCCTGTGTAACTAAAGCACATAAACCTGAATCTAGGTATAGGGATATCTACTCTGATTTCAACTCCTTTATTTTGTTTGTAACCATTGCAACCAACTATAAATATCATCTGGTAACTTACACTAGAATATCTCGTACTGATCACTTGCAGGCTCTGCATACAAAACTTCTTCCTTCACTCACTTCACACTTTTATGATAGAGCTGCTCTTGCTGATAAATAAACTGCTTTACTTGCTCTTACCAGCAATCTTGAAGATCCTACTTAAAAATCCTTGAGACCATGTTCCAAATCCCATTAATAAATTTCGGGTCCCAGTAATAAAACCATTTGTTGGCGGAAAATTAGAAAATATAGAGACCCTGGGTTCAGACGCATGGGCCAACAAAGGATCTGCGATAATCTAGCGTAACACCGACATTTTCACCTTACTCAAGAGAAGTAAGGTGTCTAACCCGAGGCGTGTCATGACCTTACTAGGATAGGGACTAGAAACAAACATCAAGGATATTTTAACAAATACTATAAATCACATCTACTATAGGAAATCATAACAATTCACATATAACCAACGCAAAGTGTGCCTTACAACACATCCAAAGTAATATAATACGTCCACATTCATGCATAATAAAATTTCAAATAGGCCCATGCAAACCAACACATTCATAAATATATAGAAATCCTGCAACTATTTCCATTAAACTTAAAGCATCAATACATTCTAGCACTATGTCCCTTCAGGTAAGAATAGAAGAATCATCATACAACGTAGATTAGAAATAGATATGCAAAGAATAGTGTTTCAGGTGAAAGCACCCTAGGGCTTTGAGCTAGAACCCCAATAGAGCAGAAGCAAACTACAAGAAGAAATACTCATACAGCTCAGGCAAGATGCTTATATTATCAAACTACGTAAGAGTGACTATACCCGAATTTCCTTCGTTCGAGTAGGTCCCGCAGGGTTCAAACCCTTTGCAGCTCCCGATGTTCTTCAAACTTGAAACCCATTCAATTCAAACATACATAGTAGTATAGAAGTAAATCATATTCATGAAATTGACTTTCTATCATATAAATAAATGATTGATCATACATCAAAATGGCATTCATATGTGAATTAAAATATAATTTGATGCATAGACATAGTTAATTTCATAAACAAGAAAACATTTCTTTTATTGCAGTAAGCTATAAATAACATGGAGAGAATTCACCTAAGTCTTTCTCTGGCTCCAAGTGGAACCATCTTCCGGATTCGTCCTATCCCAGCCTTCAACAATCTTCTTCCATCAGCAACACCATGATATCTCAAGAAAAAGGAAGGATATCTATAATTAAGGAAACAAGGGTTTCTTGAAGCTTGGGGAAGTGCATGAGGCACAGGGATTCATCAGACTCAGTCATTGATAACTCAGTATAATAACTCTATCTCTTCTTCTCCTTAAGTCATTCCCATAGAGGTGTATTTACACCTCTCCTGATTAGTTTTTTAGTTGGGAAACAGTTGGGCCACGGGCAATAGGAGGTAATCAACATGTAAAACCTGTGAACTCCACCCAAAATTAAGGAAATTTAATTTCCTAAGTGTTGTAATACATATACGAGGGTTTGATATTGACTGACCTGCATGTACATGCTTTTAGCTCAAGGCAAAGTAGCGTATAGGGAATAAAACACTGTTTTTAATATATTTTGACCAAGTCTGGAAGGAGGGATTTCCCTAGGTCATAAACAAAGAATCATATATACCAAGAGTGGTAAATGGTGCTATAATAGATGCCCCCTAATATATGAGGTTAGAAGGGGTACATGATGGCAGAAATGTATTAAATGTATGGAAGGAATCATGCCGAGACTGAGAAGGACTTCACTAGAATTCAGCCTCCCAAGCCATCAAAAGATATCAAAAAGAAACTGATGTCTCAGGAAGGCATACCCATGCTCGTAGAAAGTAAAGCATGTTCGCATATCAAGTACAAGTGGATCCAATATGTATACTAGTATAAAGGAATTGAAGTATATAATGGATCATCTGATCGTGATCGAAAAAGTACATGTATGAATATCACATATAAGAAGACGATCAATGATGTTGAAGGATGAAGCTGATCATTGATGTCAAAAACTGATCCCAATATTACCAAATGAACACGATGGAATAAAATGATACTACATCGTAAATCGGATGCCAGCATATAAGATGTCGCTGTGAAGAACTGCAACATATAAGGTGGATGGTTTCAATTAGCAGCAACAAGAGCAACTGACAAGTGAACCAAAACATGTTAATGCAACCCGAGGTCTTCACCGACCGTCGCTGTACATTTCCACAATGGGAATGAATTATCTGAGGTTGATCACGTGAGAAATCGTTTGATTACCGATCATTAATGTATACCATTAACAAATGCGAGACTACTCACCGATAATGATAATGAGAGTCAAGTTACCCAGTATAATCTAAAAAGTGCGAATGAATGAGTTGAAGTCGAACACTTGAAAGAATCTATCAATCAGGAGATAATGATGGTTTCCCACTGTCGATAGTGAAGGAATCTACCATTGATGACTGAAAACCCCAAGGTACTACCAAATGGACTCTAGATCTTTTTCCCGGAGCAAATGAGTTGTAGTCGATAGGAAAAGATCCGCTAGAAGGAAGGCATTAAGCATCCTTCATCAATCTAGCACGAATGTAACCTATAGGCCAATAATGTGGAAGGAATTGGAAGATAATGATGTAGTAACCCAACTGAAGAACGTTTCCGGTATACACAAGATGTAGCTAGTGCACGATAGAAACCCTCTAAACCAACCAATAATGAAAGTTGACACAGAGGCGGGAAATCCACCAATAGGGTCAAATGGAAACCAAGGAATTGCACAAATCCCAATGTGTGATAATGGAAGTTGATGTCGAACACAAGGGAAACCACTCACTCAAAGAATCATGATACTGATCGATGCTGAGCACAAGGTGACCTATCAATAATGAAAATAGGGCCAGGGTGCAGCTCTAGATCTGCCCCCAGAGCAATTTGTGGTAGTCTATAAGGACAAGACCCACTAGAAAGAAGTCAATGGAGACCTTCTCAAACCAACACGAGCAAAGGACCAATATAACTGATGTGATGAAAAACATGACACTGAAAACCAGGGATGGCCGACTAAAAAAGAGACACTGTAGATAGGCTGACTCAGGTTTATTTCCCTTGAACAAAAGCACAACTCAATGATGACTATATGGCAGCCTATGATAAATTTGCATAAGTTTGTCAAGTAAGAAGCATAAGAAAAATCTCCATATGATTGGAAGAGGTAACCAATCATAGGAGTACTGACTCAATAACAAGGTTAAGGCGCTCCTAAGTCAAACTAAATCCCACCCCAATGGAGGAGAGACTTTCTTTGGAGTGCTTTGTTCAAGGGAAACATGACTGACTCTAGCTGCCAACAAAATATAGAAATGTCATCCCATTCCCGCTCTTTTTGGAATATATAATTTTTTTTTGTCTTTTTCTTTAAGCTGGAAAAAGAATAAAAGAATGCTATAATATAGTGGAAATAACGAGTGTCAGAGAAACAAATGATCTAGTTCCTGGGAGGGGAACATTCCTATGCTCAATGTAGGGAGGCGAAACTAGTCAAGGACACTCAAAGGGATGCTCTTTCCACAAGTAAAAGGATGCGTCAAGTTGAAGAAGCTAAGTGATTGCATGGTTGAATTTGTAGAAGACATGGTAAAATAAGTGGCTTAAACACGAGTCCAAGTGAAGCTGGCTCAAGGCCAAAAGGTGAAAATAGTCAAAATGCAATGCAGCAATACAACTCAACACAAAGGGGCCTCTAGGGTATAAGGCCAGAAATTAGCATGGAAGAAAGGAGAATGTGTCTTCAATGCATCAGTCGTGGCAAGACTAAAGGGGACTCCCGATCCTACTCAGTATAGTAGAATGGGCAACCAATGTCAGCGAGGATCTAACTAAGATTCCCATGTAAAGGATGGCTCTACCATCACATCATGATTTAAAAATCGGTGAGTGAAAATGGTTTGCTGACCAAGATACGATGGGGTCGGCCCTACGGCTAATGTATCACTAAATGGAGGCTAGTATGCAAGATGCAACGAAATATGGTTTTCCCTAACCTAAATTATAGTGAGAGAATGATACCTGCCATGACGGGTCAGCGGTCATGGGACCGAAACAACATCTCGAAGACGTATCTAAAATTTCTTGTAAAAACAACCCACTCTCAACAATCCAAGCCCACAGGTCAAAAAATCCATGAGACAAAAATCAATTTTTGAAAAAATATTTTGCAATTTCAAAGTTATATAATGACTTTTGGACTCATAGTTTTTTCATTTCTGTTTGGAGCAAAGAGCTATGGATCTAAACTAAGCCACCTTTCCTATGAACAATTGGACTGTTTGAATTACCCAAAAGTCTCTAGGTAATCCTCAAATCCTACTTGTAATGCTTTATGATAGTTTTTAAAAGTTTCTTCAATGTTTGACCGTGGGAAGTTATGCCCAAAAATTCAACTTTGCGTACACGCAGGTTGGATGTGAGTAACTCGTGTATACGACAACCCTACACGCGACTATGTATAAAGGGAACCCGTGTGTACGTGAGTTAAAGTTTTAACATATAAATTAACAGCTGAAACTTCAATTTTTTTGTAGGATGACTATCACTTAGAGGGAAAGAGAGCATACCACCATAGGTAATGAGGTAATGAATGATCAAAATGCATTGGATGCTCTGAGAGGTTGTGGCTTACTCAAATTCTTCAAAATGCCAGATATGAAAGCCAACATGCGCTTGCTAGAACTTTTGGTCCACTACTGGAGCACAGAGGACGACGCTTTCATGATCTCCTAGATACCTCTACAGATTGAGGTCGAAGATATCTATTTCATCACGGGTCTCTCTCAAAGAGGGGAGGTCGTGCACTCGATAGGCAGGATGAGAGGTAGTCTTTCAGTGGAAGACTATGTCCATATATATTGTCCTGGACATCCAGAGAAGATTGGGAGTTAAAATCCAATCAAACATGTGGAAAGTTTATCCTTGAGGATTTTGCTATTTACCATTACATGGGTAAATGGTTTAGCTTCCCTACATCAAGCGTCACGAGTATCTATGAGCCTATAAGTAGAATGTCTTACCACAGTATTTGACTAGTGCACGCCTCTTTTGACTAACATGAAGAATCAATTGACCTCTATACAGAAGGGTCAAACGAAGAATTTTGGATATGGAACCATCTTGTGTTCATTCTTCTTCGAGAAGGTACCTAGGCTATGTCCCAAAGTATCAGCATCCATCAGCAGCCCTATAGATCCATGAATGGGTAGATGGGTGGACCTAATGAAGCGCCTTTGGGGTGGTGACGTGCCTAGAATGACCTTTGATGATGATTTTTTCCCATGGCGGGATCAACAGATCATCACGGTCGATGACTACCCATATGCCGGCATGGATTTCCAAGGAGATCTAGACTTAGTGTTACCACCAAATGCGGCATGGGGAGACATAAGTAACAATTTTTAAGTTTTGTGAGTTTAAAAAAAAAATTGGATTTTTTAATATGAAATGAACTTAAAAAAAAAACATTTTTGATGAGACAAAATACTGACAAAATATAATGACCATGTTCCAGATGTGGGTCCAGTGAGACCTAATGGATTTTCGAGGCATAGGCGTCGTGGAAGAGGGGTCGAAGAGGCGACATCTGAGACAAAGAGAGTCCTTTATGTTGTTCAGAGAAACTTGGTGAGACTAACTCACCAGGTACCTATGATAGTTGTAGAGGATTTGCCTAAGGAGATGCAGCACCATGTGGTAGGGGTACGATGGGACTGGGTCCGGATACTTCAGCGTGTAGCCAATGCTATGGTTAACTTTTTAGCTGCTCATCCCGAGGCAGCTCAATAGATAGATCTATGTATGATTGGACATAATTATGGGCATAAGCCCACATTTTGAGGGCATCTTGTCTAGGGAAAATTTTAAGAACCCCCCCTAAATTTATATATATAATAAATGGGCGAATCTCCATGGTATATAGGAAAAATGGAAGGCGATTTTATCAATAATATAATATGTATATATAATTTTTTGGCGAATCTCTCACCAGGCATGGCGAATATTTTACTCAATTATAAAATCTTGTAAGATCTTGGTATTACCATGGGTCAATACCATGGGTTATTATAAACCTGGAGCTTAAAAGTTACTATTAGTAATTTATAAAAATTAATAAAATTAATAGTTGATTTTTATTTTATTTTTTATTTTAACCAAGCTAAAATGTTTAACATACATTAAATTACAACATCCATTTTTACTCTTGATCCACCCCCGAGAGGGATCAAATATTTTTTCACTCTATGCTAGTTTGCATATCACGATATTTGATACCTCTCGGGGGTTAGTAGATCCAGAGTAAAGATGGATCTATGCTGGTTTAATTCCCCCATTTAAATAGGCTACATTCCAGGTGAATACCATGGGTCAATACCATGTGCCATTTTGGTGAATACCATGGTTCAATACCAGGTGCCATTTTGGTGAATACCATGGGTCAATACCATGTGCCATTTTTATTTTTATTAATACTAATATTAGGGTTAATAATGTTTTTTTGCATGGTATTAATAACAATCTAGTCCATGGTATTTGTCCCATAGTATTTTGCCCATAGGTTTCACCTAAATATAACGCATTTTTTGAGTGTTCGTAAATATAAGGTGACTTATGGAGTAAATATAAAAAAATGTTTTATTTATTTACCATACCTCCGTTTATTTATATTTTTATTAATTTACCATACCTCTTTTACAAATATGGTATTTGGCCCATAGGATTCACTTAAATAAAACCTCTTTCTTGAGCCTTCATAAATAGAATGAGGGTTATGGACTAAATATATAAAGAGGTTTTATTTATTTACCATATGTCTAGTTTATTTATATTTTTATTTATTTACCATACCTTTTGAGTAAGTATAAAAAGACGTTTTATTTATTTACCATACCTCCACTTTACTTATATTTTTATTTGTTTATACCCTTGCATGTATATAAGGTGACTTATGGAGTAAATATAAAAAATGTTTTATTTATTTACCATACCTCTCATTTATTTATATTTTTATTAATTTACCATACCTCTTTTATAAATATGGTATTTGGCCCATAGGATTCACTTAAATAAAATCTATTCTTGAAAATGGGCGAATGGATTCACTTAAATAAAATCTATTCTTGAAAATGGGCGAATGGAAGGTTGTAACTCCTAATTTCAAGGGCTAAATTTACCTTTTTTACCCTCTCCCTTAAAATAAGGTGGGCTATTTGAGGTGATTTGTAAAAATGTACTATGATACAAAATATTCGCCCACTAAAAATTTAAAACCCCTTAATTTCGCCAAAGGGTGAACATTCGCCCCTAAAATTTTCTATGATCTTGTCCCAATTTTGTATATTATTTTTGAACAATCCATCTATATACAGGTGATTTTATGATATATATACAGATTCGATTTTTATTTATTTATTTTATGTTATTTAATTTGATGAATGATTAATGTGCCAATCTAAATTATGCTTGATTAGCAATAGAGTCTACTAATGAATTCTCAGATCGGGGAATGTGAACATATGTGATATAAATAAACTATCATTGCAACACTCTCACTCTCAAAAATTGGCGATATAAATAAGGATCACAAACCCAATAAGTGTTATTTAACTACGACACCACCAGTTGTGAGTCTAGATAAACTACCAACGAATCAATCCCATAAGATATTGCTTCAGATAGTAAATTAAGAACAACAATATATTCGACAATGTTGTTCGAAGCAGGGCCAATACATACTCCCCTCGACACTATCAACTGGCCAGATGGATAATAAATCACCCAAGTCGCGGAAGCAAGATTTCGAGTGTGCCTACTTGCACCATCAGTGAATACGAAATATATCGAATTGTCCATCAATACCTACCAAAGTAGATCAAAAAATATCGATATCACAAAATTCCAGACAGATATGTACAAAGATACAATATATACAAATAAGCAATCACTCGGCCGAAGCCTAAGAAAAATACTTCTTAAGGTAGAGCCCATTTATGGGCTCCGCCAGCTTGTTCCCTTCAAAGTCAATTAATTCATAAGCCCCTTTTTTCAAAACACTCTTGACTATAAAGGGACCATACCACATAGATTTGAGCTTTCCTGCCCCCAGGGAATCTTTGTCTTGGTCATAGACTAAGACAAGGTCGCCTTTTGAAAAAACCCGAGGACGGACAGCTTTATCATATTGAGATTTAATCCTCTTCTTATGGGCTTCGTTTATTATGGTTGCATCTCGACGCTGCTCTTCAAGATGTTCCAAATGAATAAGGCATTCTTTGGGACTTGATGTCTCTGGAAGAAGTTCTACAGCTAGCTTAAGGGACGTAATTTCACATTCGATAGGGAAGATAGATTCCAAGCCATAAACTAGTTGAAAATGAGTAAAACCAGTGGCAATCTTAACTGAGGTTCGGTATGCTCAAAGTGTCAGATACAACATGATGTTCCAATTGGATTGAGTTTTATCAATTGTCCTTTTCAGGATGGTCTAAGGGACTTATTCACAGCTTCAACCTTCCCATTGGCCTGAGGATAATATGGAGATGAATGCTTCTACCGAAAGCCCAACTTGAGAGCCAATTCGGTCATCAGTTGATTTTGGAAGTGACTGCCATGGTCAATGACAATCTCTCTTGGGATACCAAATCATGAAATAACCTGGTTGAAGAGAAACAAGACTGCTATCTCATTATCATTTTTGAAAGTAGGCATGGCCTCAGACCACTTCGTAAAGTAGTCTATGGCCACATGGTGTACTTGTGATTCCCTACCGAAGGCGGATTACAACTAGTAAAATCAATGCCCCATTTCGTAAATAGATCGATAGTGGTAACAGGCAAAAGTGGAGCTGGATGCACACGCATTTTCCAAGTATAAACTTGACAAGGATGGCAACATTTGGCCGCTTCAATACAGTCTTTGAAAATTTAAGGCCGAAAGTATCCTACTCACACAATTTTCTGGGATGTTGCAGGCCCTGATAGATGACCGCTACAAGATCCATTGTGGCAATCATTAAGTACTGACTCGGCTTCTTCCAAAGTTAAGCAATGCCTAAGGATTGAGTCAACCCCTCTACGATATAATGTATCACCAATAATAACATAGCTTTTGGCAACGTGATGTAACTTTTGACGCTCATCTTTAGAGAAAGCAGGTGGAAACTTCGAAGTCTGGAGATATATAATGATATCTCCATACTAGGGATCCTGTGAAGAAATGAGAAATAAATGTTCGTAGAGAAAATTTTCCTCATAAACAATAGCTTCCTCACAAGGCAACTCCAAAATCAATTCCGCAAAAACTAATGACTTCTTAGATTAAGCTGACAAGAATTCGAGATCAAACTCTTGCAAAATAAAAATCCATAAATTACACTTGCCCCCAATCACTCGCCTACTGAGGACAAACTAAAAAGGATTGACATCCACTAAGATGAACATTTTGTGAAGCAGAATGTAATGCTGAAGCTGCTGGACAACATGGACAGCCACCAAGGCCAATTTCTCGATGGGAAAATAGCGTAGCTCAGGTCCTACTAAGACTCGACTCAAGTAGTAGATTACATGCTCACCGAGAGGATCATCCTCTTGAACCAGAACCATACCTATGGTTGATTCTGCCACAACGAGATACAAAAGGAAATCTTTGTCATAATCTGGTGGACTCAATAATGGAGCAGAGGTTAATGATTTTTCCAAAGCATCAAAAGATCGTTGCGCGAAATCGTCCCAAAAAAATGGAACTCCTTTCTTAAGCAAATGCATAAATCCTTTGGTAATCTCAGCGTAATTTGCTATAAATATCCTCAAGAAATTTGCCTTTCCTTGGAGACTTTGAAGTTGACGAATGGAAGACGGGGGTGGCAACTGAACTATTGCCTCAACCTTGAAAGGATCAACTCGAATCATTTTAGTCGATACAATAACAGCCGACCTCATGTGACCACAAAAACAAACTTATTCAGATTCAACCAGATTTTATAAAAATGACATCTCTCAAAGACTAACTGAAGGTGTCTGGGATGATCAATTCTCTTGTGAGAACGAGTAGATAAGTCATCTAAGTATGCTTCGATAACATGTTTAATGTCATGGAAAGCATAAGACATGGCCTGCTGAAAGTAGCTCCAACATTTTTAAGGCCAAAAGGCATCTTCTTGTATGCAAATGTGCCCCAAGGACAAATAAATGTTGTCTTGTGCTGATCCTCTGGATGGATAGTAATTTGATTGTAACGAGAGAATCCATCCATGAACGAAAAATTTCATTACCCACACATTCATCAAGAATTTGATCAATAAAAGGCATGGGGTAATTGTCTTTTGAACAAGCTTTATTTAAATCCCTAAAGTCGATACATACTCGAATCGTTCCTTGCTTCTCATCTACCAGGACTGGGTTGGAAACCCACTCAGTTAGAGGAACGGGGTATATGAAACCTGCCTTAAGTAGCTTTTCAACTTCAGATTTAATAGCTGTCGCTTTCCGAGGATTGACTGGTAAGACTTTTTGACAAATAGGTTTGGCGTTTTTGTATGTCTTGATCTCATGTTGAACTATAGATGGATCAATTCCAGGAATTTCCTCATAAGACGAAGCGAACACATCTCGAAATTCTTTGAAGAGATCGATGTAGATTTGAATTTCTTTAGGGGAACAGTTAGCTCCAATGAAGACATTTTCAATTATGTTAGGATTCCTAGAGATGTTCACAGGTATAGTTCATGAGATAACTAACATGTTACCTTCGGCAAAAAATTGTGTTGGAGCCAAAGGGTTTGAAACTGTATAAACATCCCTAGTAGACAGATTGGACAAACTAGATTCAACTTCACACAATGGAGGGATAAAATATGAACGATGATGTAAATCATCCCATGGTCGATCCACACCCATCATTGCTTCCAAAATTTCTTCTTCAGATGGTAAGACAATATCCAAGCAATCTAGAGCTGAAGTAGAATCGAGGGTCCAAGCCAGAGCCACATCGCTATCTAACTCCTCTAGTGAAAAAGGAGTGGGATGGTTGTTTGCAGAGTTAACGATAGATTGATAAGCAAGTTCTGTTGCAAAAATGGGAAATTCCATTCCACCTACCTGCCCTCCATCTAATGTGGTGGTAGATGAAGGTAATGGCCAAGGGTATGAAAAATAACGAGTTCAAAAGAACTATTTTCGAGAAGGTCCCCTAGAGGATGAAATCGTATTAATTCTAGCTGTAGTAGCAGGGAGATCGAATATACCCATTAACGAAGAGTACAACCCAACTCCTAAATTATCAATAGGTTGATGGGGATTGTCCACCAATGGAATGATAGAATCCGAAGTCTCTGTGAGAGTCACCTGGAGAATAATCTAATTGATCAACTCTAACAATTCTCCCCTCATGAGGAAAACAGAGGATACAGAATAATGATGAAACTATGGCATCCATATCATAATTCCAATTCTTGCCTAAGAGGAGGTTATAATCAAGGTTCACATCGATGATTTCTACCTCAATATTCACTACCTTTCCCCCAACATAGATAGGATAGGCTGGGATAATCCTATGCGGCCTATGAGAATGTTCATCAAATGTCGTGAAAAGAGTCGGTGAAGGAATAATTGAAGGCAACCCAATGGCCTTCCAACATGACATAGAAATCACACATGTGGAAGCTCCCTCATCTATAATAGTTCAAAAAATATTGGTTTTTCAGTATGTGTACTTTATCTGGGAAGCCATACGGTGAGGAAGTCTCTTTTTGACATTCAACATATCAAAAGTGAGAACTAAATAATTCTTTGGGTCTACTGCGCCGATTGCCGAAAGTAAAAAATTCTCTGAGCAAGGCATGACTGGAGTAATTCCAATGTTGATATATCACTAGGACTTTGAGCCAGATCTTCTACAATCAAGTAGTTCTGGGTTGCCCTAGAATTAGAGTTAATAGTCGAGTGCTTTGCGGAGCCTTTTGGTATCCGAGGTATAGACTCAACAGAGGGCCGCTCAATATGAAGTGGTTCTGTGGCTTCAAGAATAGATTTAGTCTTAGATGTTTTCAATTCACCATAATCGTGTGGTCGTGTAGAGACGTCGATATGAGAGCTCATCATATAAACATTTGATGAATTTTCCCCTTCCTGGTTGCCCCCGGTGGAGGTACCAGCATTAGAATTCGCGCCAACAAGTAATTGTTGCCCTTGGGGAAAAGGGTTAGTTAGAACAACTTGGGAGCTAGAGGACCCTTGCTGTACTAATAAGCGTTGAGTGTCTTGCATCTTAGGGCAGCGATGAGTCAGATGATATCCATTTCATAGCTTGCATGGAAATTTTACCTTTTTCTTCGACTCTTTCCTACCCTCTCTGGCATCATTGAAATAACCTCAACCTGATCAAATCATCTATCAGGGAGTTGGATGAGCACCATAAGTGAAATGTGGTCATGTAGTCTCCTAGATCTTCACCACTCTTCCCTTTGAATTTTGAAATATCCGAGGGAAGTTTAGTTGGGACCAAAGGCCAAGCCGGATTGTACCGAATCAGATCATTTGTTAATTTAGTTAAGTCTGGCAAGTTCAGTGTGGCCAGAAAAGGGAGTCGTGGCAGATCTTGGGAATTCCATCCAGTGCGGGCAAGGTTTCCAAAGGTCTGAAAAGAATGACCCGGATTTTGAAAAACACCATGTTTCCATAAGTAACTTGTAGAGCCTACCAAACCAAAAGGTGCTCCTTGTGGTCCAGCAAAATTTGGAGTTTGACCAACTCCTACCGAAAATTCTCCATAACCAGTGACGTTACCCCCTAACGAAGTGTTAAAAGGAGCTAATAGCCCCTGATAAGGATTCCATGCGTTAGTAAAGGGTGGAAAATTCTGAAATGAATTAAATGAAGAATACGACACATTCCCTTGTTGGCTGGAATAAAATTGATTCTTAGCTCCTATCCCACTAACTGCAGGGTTTGTTATGAAACCAGCTCACAAAAAGATAGAAAAGATAGATCAACGCCTTAGAATTCAGCCTCTTCAAGGGGGCAACCTCCTTTACATTACACAAATGAATTATTCCTTCATGATTCAAATGACAAAACCTCCTTTATATATATAGGAGTCTAAGGAGTCACAATATAACCTAGCCGACCTAACAATAATAATATAAAGGCACAAAAATAACAATAGTGGGATTCTATGGGGCACAGTAATAACAATATGGGGACAATAGAGGCACAACAATATTTATAAGGGATACAACTACAATAGTAATCACTAGTATTGTAGGGACCTAACATGCCCCTCTCCTTCAAAAAAGTGTTGTCCTCAATGCTTGAGTAGTTCTGGATGCTTTTGTATAAAATTCTCATCCTCTCATGTGGAATCTTCAGCGTTCTTCCACTTGATGAGATACACCGAAATTGATCGATTTCGTAGCTGTTGAGTTCTTGTTTTTGTGACTGCTTTCGGTTCCAATATAATTTTTCCTTCCTTGTCAAGTTCTGGCAATATTGTTTGAAATGGGAGCTTGTCGCCTATAACCTTATTAAACATGAAACATGGAAAACTAGGTGCACTTGAGAAGCTGCAGGAAGCTCCAATTTGTATTCCATAGTACCAATCTTTTGCAACACCTTGTACAGACCATAATACTTTGGTGATAATTTATTATCCTTCTTAGCTTGCTTGAGGGACATTTGTTTATATGGTTGTAGCCGTAGGAATACCCAATCAACTACATCAAAACTTATTTCAATGCGATGTTGATTTTCTTGTTGTTTCATTCTATTCTACGCCAACACGAGGTTATCCTTTAAGAGTTGGAGGACTTGTTGTTGATGCTCGATGTGATGTTCCACTGCTTGAACCTTAGAATTTTCTCTTAAATATGATGTGATGGATGGTGGCTGATATCCATAAAGTGCCATAAACCGGGTCATTTTTGTTGTTGTATGGAAGGAAGTGTTGTACCACATTCCATTTCCATTTCCTGAAGCATCACATTCCATAATAAAGGTTTTTGTGAAGTTCGATGTAGCTAAGACCAGTGCTTGGCACATTGCCTCTTTAAGATGTTCGAAGGCCTTTGTTGCTTATGGAGTCCATGAAAATGCATCTTTCTTCAATAATGTTGTTAGAGGTGCTACTATTCTCCCATAATTCTTAACAAACTTGCGATAATACCCTGTCAACCTGAGAAATCCTCACAGATGCTTTATGGATATGGGGATTTTCCATTCCTTAATGGCTTTAATTTTGCTAGGGTCTACCTTAACTCCTTCATGAGATACAATATGACCCAGATATTCCACCTCTTGTACTCCAAAGAAACATTTGGATATTTTTGCATATAATTGTTTTTGCATATAATTGTTTTTCAACATGATCCTTCCAAGACTTGCTGTAGATTAGTATATCATCAAAAAAAACTAACACAAATTTTCTAAGGAAGGGTTTGAAAATGGAATTCATCAAACCTTGAAATGTAGAAGGTGCATTGGTAAGGCCAAAAGGCATGACCAAAAATTCATAATGACCCTCATGAGTTCTAAATGCTATTTTCGAAATGTCTTCAGTCTTCATTCTGATTTGATGATATCCTGAATGAAGATCCAACTTGGTGAAGTAAATTGATCCATGCAATTCATTCAGTAATTCATCAATGATAGGAATGGGAAACTTATCTTTAATAGTGAGCTTTTTGAGCTCCCTATAATCCAGACACATGCACCATGATCCATCCTTCTTGTGCACCAATACTACTGGAGCAGAGAAAGAACTTTGACTAGGTTGAATTATACCAGCCTCTAGCATTTCTGCCACCATACGTTCAATTTCACTCTTTTGGGCATAGGGATATCTGTACAGCCTGATGTTTGGAGGAACACTTCTTGGAATCAAATGAATGGCATGATCATGATCACGAATAGCTGGGAGACCTTTGGGAGTCTCAAATAACTTGGAATGATTGTCCAAGAATTTTTGGAGATCTGGAGAAATAGATGATTTCGATGTGGAAACATCTAGTGAACAGAATTGTGCAATTACACCTCTTTGTTCCTTTTTTAGAAGCTTTTTCATACTGTTAGAGCTAATTATCTTTCCCGGTTTCCCTATAACACCCCTTAATTCAACTTCCTTTCCTTCTGTAGAAAATTTCATGAAAAGTTCTTGAAAATTAAAATCTATTGTACCTAAGGATTGTAGCCATTGAACTCCTAGTACAACATCAGCACCTCCCATTGGAATGGAAAGAATTGGGCTAGTCAATACATATTCTCCCATGGATAGCTTGATATTATGTTGGATATAGGAAGCAATTCAATTCTTTTGCTACCTTACAATGAATAAAATTGTGGGTACTTCTTGAATCAATCAACACTATTACCTTTTTCTTCTTGATTTGTCCTCCTATCTTGATGGTTTGAGGAGTGGTAATTCCCGCCAATGCATTACAAGATATGGTCAGATTCATTTCTTATTTATCTAGGCTTTGTTCCTGGAGTATATCCTCTTCTTTTGACCTTTCTTGCTCCTTTTCTTCTTCCTCTTCACAATCTATGTAGAATAATTTATTTTCAACACACTTATGACCTTTAGTGTATTTGCTATCACAACTGTAACAAAGCGCTTTTTCTCTTTTTTCTTCCAATTGTTGTGGTGTCAACCTTATAGGCTGTGGAAGACCAAGGGCAACAACACTTCCATCTTTATAGTTGTGAAAGGTATGCTTCCTGGTTGCCATAATTTTGCTTTCCATTTTTCTTGCTAACCTGAATGCCTTCTCTAATGAATCAAGTTCCCAAAGGTGAACATCATGTTGGATATTATCCTTTAAAGTCCCTATGAACACACCAATCCTATGCTCCTTTGGAATATTTTTTACCCTTATGTTCAATTTTTGGAACTCCTCAATGTGCTCCATTATTGAACCCTTTTGTTTGATACTTATCAATTGGCTAAAAAAAGTGTTGCTTTTTGTATCCTCATAATGTGCTGTCAATTCTTCCATAAAAATTGCCCAAGTGATAATTTGTTTACAAGAGCAAAGCCATTGATACCATACAAACTGATTTGGTTCCAAATATAAAGTTGCAATACGTACCTTTTGTGTGTTTTGCACATTATTGAGATCGAAAAATTGCTCCATCTGTAATATCCATGTTGCGGGATCCTTGCCATCAAACTTCCTCATATCGATTTTTGGAATATGGTGGGTCTTCGATCCAAAATTAGAGTCTATGAAATCATGATTAACATTTCTTTTGTTCGTATCATGAGTTTCCTTTACTACCCTTTCACCATTAGTAAGTATTTCTTGTAGAAAATTTGTCAAATCTGTCTTCAAATCTATCTTCAAATCGTCCATATTATCTTCCACGCCATTCATCTTAGCTTCCACTCCCTTTATCTTAGATTCCATGCCATTTAACTTAGCTTCTGTTAGCTTTTGTGAGAGTGACATTTGTTGCACTTGGTCTTGTAATTTTGATATATCATGTAGTATTTCTTCCTCTTCTTCATGAGTCATGCTAGAGCTTTCAGGTTGCTTACTAGGTGTTTGAATTTTCTTTCCACAGGGCATCATTTACCGATAATAATGCTCTACTATGCCCTTTGAATTCCTTCAAAATAATTTTTCAAACCAAGCTTAAGCAAAAGTTAAAAAAAAAATCTACACACCTTTTTTCACTTTGTAGGAGCTCGATATTGCCTCTGATGTATCTCAGTAATTTTGGATCATCTTGTTCTAAAATTGTGACCTGTAGTAGCCCTCTGTGTGCTCTTTCCAATGCCACTAGTTTGATCCAAATTGGATTCTCCAAGGAAGAGTTATACCAAATCTCCCACAGTGACCTGATTATAGACTAGTTCAGTAGAGCGAACTTGTATGACATGCCACATGTCCCTGTTTCGACCTTTGGCTCTGAAAAATACATACAAGAAACTACAGTCCATCCTCTTTCTATAACTTTTGATGAAATTTCAATCCGATGCTCAGAGAGAAAGTAATGATGAATTTCCCCAGGTCACCTGTTTGGAATGTAATTCAGGAGTCTGCAAAAAGACCAACTTCCTCAGATCATATCTATGCAAATATAGCGCGAAAAGATCTGAAATTAAGACCCGAGGTTTAGTGCAATTTTGTCTCAAATGGTTTTTTTCCACTTCTGAAACGCCACAGAAAACAAGTTATAGCGAAAATGCCATGATGACCTATTTGGAGCAGTGAAACCCTAGAATCCAAAGCTCTCATACCAAATGTTATGAAACCAGCTCACAAAAATATAGAAAAGATAGATCAATGCCTTAGAATTCAGCCTCTTCAAGGGGGCAACCTCCTTTACATTACACAAATGAATTATTCCTTCATGATTCAAATGACAAAACCTCCTTTTCTATATATAGGATTCTAAGGAGTCACAATATAACCCAACCGACCTAACAATAATAATATAAAGGCACAAAAATAACAGTAGATGGATTCTATGGGGCACAATAATAACAATATGGGGACAATAGGGGCACAACAATATTAATAAGGGATACAACTACAATAGTAATGGGGTAATCACTAGTATTGTAGGGACCTAACAGGGTTTGTCCAATTTTGGAATGGGTTATTGCCTTCCCCTGTAAAGGAAAAAGGCATTGACCCTACTGTTGGATTGGAGTGTGGTATATGACCACTTCCAAATGGGAAACCTTGAAAATAAGTCGATCCACTCATCATGGATGTGGAGTCAGTCAATGGTATGTTCAAAGGAACTGAAGGAATCTTGTGAGATGACATTCGATAAGGGATAAATCCAAAACCAGATGTAGTATCCTAAGAACTTCCACTCATTGATGGAATGGAAGTAGACCCAAATATAGTTGTGCTGGGAGTAATAGAAGGGATGGAAAAATTTCCTCCCTTGTACATATATGGTAGTTTGCATACTCTCAACACTCATCGTAGATGCCAAGCTTCCAGTAATGGTCATAGAAGGAATATATGGATGTAAACTTTGGCTCGAAGGCCTATGAGTTGGGGTTCTGATGTACAATAGAACGTCTGGATGATCAGGAGGAAGAGGAGAATTTGGAGCTGCAACCGACTCTGAAAGCTCTTCAACTTCAATATTATCTTCCAACTGAAAAAGTACTTGAGAAAGAACTGGTGTGTTCCTCTCTAACTCTCTACTGGTGCCAGGTCTATCTTGTGAACTAATGACCCCAAGTGGAGGATCAATCTCTGATGCGCCTGCTGCCACTAGTTGAAAACCACTGGCAGAATTTCTCCTACGCCTTCTAGGAGAAGGCTCAAGACTTGTAGGTGATAGCCCACGAAATCTCCTAGACCATCGAGATGGTCAATCAACCCCTTTGAATTATTTAAAATATCTACTTAAAGACTCAAAAAATTATAAAGTTAGGCTGACTAGGAGTAAAGAACACTCACTAAAAAGTCCCTAAAGATATCAGCAATCAAACAACTCTCAAGTATTTCCACTCCAGGTGATTAGGACTAGACACCAAAATACAAGAAAGTTAATAACAAGGGCCTTCCGAAAATAGATTGGGGTAATACACCCCAGGCTTATTAGCGAAGGTATCAGAGGTAGTTACGCTGACCTCTAGACAACAGCCCTTGCCGGTGAAAACACCCAAGCTTCGCAAGGGTACCCTCCAGAAGTATTGTTGAACGTGATACAATGTCAGCCTCAAGTGCCACAGGATTCCCCCCGCAACCACCTGTGTGATCCCTAGGATAGGAAACTATGGTCACCAACTAATATTAGAAGTCAGGCAGAATAGTCATGAGGCAGGATCTGACAAGTAAGAGAGGGGGTATCTCTCGTCCTTATATTCACTCTCCCTTGTGCTTTACTCCTAGTTACAGATTTTTCTTGTTCTCCCTAACGCTATTGGATTTCGCTCATTAATCAAACTTCTATGTTTTGTAATTTTGAGCGGCCTTGGAGAGTTAACTCTCTTCTCGCCTAATCCAAGGCCCTAATAAACCTAAACTTGTTGGTTTATTTTGATGACAACATAAAATTTCTAGTTTATTTTAATTAATCGCTTGATTTTAATGGATGTTCTTTAAGTCAAGGGTAAAGATGGGAGTGAAACCAATGATGTTTATATGACGCAATAGAAATCAATGAAAACCTAACTACATGAATGCAGTCATTTTTTCTTCAATGAAAAGAGATCTCTATACGGGTTCTACGAAACTTCTACAAAGCAAAGTACTTTTTCTCTTCTTTTCTTGAAACACACTTCACACACCCAAAAACTAAAAGACTATGAATGCTTTAACAATGAAAACTACCCTAATGCAAGATATAATGGAGATGCAAGATCCTAAATAACACTCAAAAAGAAAAAGCAATTATTTACAACTAACAATGAGCCAACTTAAGTATTGGAGATGATACAAATTTTGAACACAAAATTCTCTCCAAATAAGGACAAATTGTAAAAGATCGCAATTCACTTTCAACAACAAAAAGAAACCATAAACCAAACTTGGAAAAAGAAAAAAAAAAAAAAATTAGATCTTTTATTTTTTAAAGAAGAAACCAAAACAAATTTTTGAAATCACCAAAATGCTACTAAAACTCAAAAGATCGAAAAAAGAGCACAAGGAGACTTTGCAAGTTACAAACTCGAAAATGAACGAAAAATTGAGCAAAAAGACTTCAACTTGTACAAAACAACCCAAATAGCAGCAAAGAGTTTGACAAACTGACCAAGAAGCCAGGAAAGAAATACTTCCAAATTTGTCAAAAAGACTTTGAAAAAGCAAGAAAAGCTATGAGGCCAACAAACAAAGGAGAGCAAAGCAAGTAGATTTCAAATCCAGGCTTGACACTGAAAATGAAAACAATCTCGTGTTCTGGAGGACTAGAACAATCAAGAACTTCTGGATGAAGTCTTGTGTGCCAAAACACAAATTACAAACTCGCTAAAGAAGAAAACCTAGGCCAAATCTTTTCAATGAGGAAGAGACTTCGAAACAATAAGCTTGCAGAATAATTAAAGACCACACATAGACTGAAAAGACTAGGCAACAAATCTATCTGGGCTGAAAGATTTGAAAAAACAAAGCAAAAATTTGCATACGCGACTGTGTTCAAACACAGAGGCATTCACACACACTCCTGAGACAGGAAACTCATGTATACGCGAGTTCACTTTACATAAACAAGCATGTATACGCGACTATAAACAAAGTAAAGAGCATATACAAAGATTTGCAAGAAAAATTAAAAAACAAAGTCTGATCCAAAAGATCAGACTTGAGGCCTGGGAGTCTAGTAGACCAAATAAGACTGTACCCACAAGCAAACCAAATTCTGAGCCTTGATTGAGAATGAACAACCCAAACCAGGAATAACAAGATTGTTATCCCCAGCGGAGTCTCCAATTCTGTTTCAGGTGAAAGCACCCTAGGGCTTTGGGTTGCAACCCCAACAGAGCAGAAGAAAACTACAACAAGAAATACTCATACAGCTTAGGAAATATGCTTATATTATCAAACTATGTAAGAGTGACCGTAACCAGATTTCCTTCGTTTGAGTAGGTCTCGCAGGGTTTAGACCCTCTGCAACTCCTGATGTTCTTCAAACCTGAAAACCATTCGATTCGAACATACATAGCAGTATAGAAGTAAAGCATATTCACGAAATTGACTTTATATCATATAAACAAATGATTGATCATACATCAAAACGACATTCATATATGAATTAAAACATAATTTGATGCATAGACATAATTAATTTTGGAGACAAGACAACATTTCTTTTATTGCAATAAGATATAAATAACATGGAGAGAATTCACTTGAGTCTTTCTCTAGCTCCAAGTGGAACTGTCCTCCAGATTCGTCCTATCCCATCCTTCAAAAATATTCTTCCATCACCAACACCATGATATCTCAAGCAAAAGGAAGGATATCTATAATCAAGGAAACAAGGGTTTCCTGAACCTTGGGGAAGTGCAAGAGGCACAGGGATTCATTAGACTCAATCAGGGATAATCTCAGTATAATAACTCTATCTCTTCTCCTCCTTAAGGCCTTCCCATAGAGGTCTATTTATACCTCTCCCAGTTAGTTTCTTAGTTGGGAAACAATTGGGCCACGGGCAATAGGAGGTAATCAACAGGGAAAACCCATGAACTCCGCCCAAAATTAAGGAAATTTAATTTTTTAAGTGTTTTAATACATAAACGCAGGTTGGGTATTGACTGACCTGCGTGTACACAATTTGAGCTCAGGGAAAAGTAGCGTACATGGAATAAAACACTTTTTTTTATATATTTGGACCAAGTCTGGAAGGAGGGGTTTCCCTAGGCCATAAGCAAAGCATCATATATACCAAGAGTGGTAAATGGTGCTATAACAAACAGAACTAGGTCCAATAGAATCAGCGACAACATCTTGGCATATGAGCTTTCTTCCTCTCTTCTTTTTGTCTTCTCCTTTAGCTTTTATAAACTCCGCTCGCTTGAAATGCTAGTCTCTTCCTTAGATGCCACACACTTTCCTCCTTGGCTTATTTTGTGACTTGACTGTTAGTGCTCTGTCTCTTTTTGACAAGATTTGTGACTCGGTTGTGATTTCATGTCCCCATATTTTCCGCTTGCCCACTTTTTATCAGATCTTGGTGGATTTTCTCTCTTTCCCTCTATTTCCTCCGCAACTATCCTTCAGTCAAACTTGATCAAAATGTGTCAAAACTTTGTCTGCCAAAATGAAGGAACCAACACTCCCTGAACCCAAAGAAGTCAATTTTTTCTATGTAGGAAGGAAATATATTGGGTCATATAATGTCCAAGTATGGTATCAAAATTAATCCCAATATAATTGCATCCATACAAAAACTTGAGCTTCGTAGAAGCAAAAAAGAGGGACAATATTTCCTTGGAAGGGTAAATTTTTTAAGAAGGTTTATTCCAAATTTTGCTGAAATTTTGAAAACAGTCACTAATATGTTGAGGAAACACAGTGAGATTAAATGAAAAATTTAAGCTATGGAATAATTTGATGGAATAAAAAAGGCATTACCTCAAGCTCCTATCTTAGTTAGTCCAATTTTTTCAAAAAAATATTTTGGTTTTCTCTTTTTCCTCAGAAAATACAATTTTAGGAATCTTACTACACAAGAATGAATTTTTTTTTGAAAAACCCATATCCTTTTTCAGTAGAGAATTGAGAGATTCATAGTTGAAATATAACATTATGGAGAAACAAGCATATGCATTGGTAAAAGCATTAAAAGATTTCAAGGTATATGTCTTGCATTCCCATGTTGTTTCTTTTGTTCATAACAATGTGGTGAAGGATATTTTGAGCTAGTAATATAGTGATGGGAAAATAAGGAAATGGATAGAAACGTTGTTGGAATATGATTTGGAAATAAAGTGAACTAAGTTGATGAAGGATCAAGGTTTGGAAAAATTAATGACTGAAACAAATTATGATATTTTGGGAATAAATTTTATTTTAGTGTTCTCAAATGATGCAGATGAAAGACCAACATTACATGCATCTAAAGAATTCACTTCTTCTTTATGGTATAGTGATATCAATTATGTCTTGCCCTATGGAAAAATAAAAGCTGAGCTAGTTTTTTAAAACTAAAAGCAGTGAAATTTTGTATTCTCATATGAAAAATGACCACTGGTGATGGGGGCTGACCATTCATAACCCAATTTAATTTGCTTGCAATAGTTATCAAAAGTAACCAATGGTTTAGTTGGTCCTATTATTATCTACATTTCCATTGGGTGTTGTTGATTTTTGTATCCTTGATTTCACTCACCTGTTCCAAATTTCACTAGATTTTCTCACAGACATGGGAAAGATCGGTGTTTCAAAATGAACTAGAAGGCCATGAACTTATTGAACGGGACCCCAAGCTTGTTGAGTTGTTTATCGGGGTTGGATGGGAGATATTCTATTACGGGTTTAAGGGTTTCATCTATAAAGTAGTGAGAGCATTCACCGATGGTTTTAATGGGAAAATTGCTACTATCAGTGACCTTTCATTTCTAGTCACAGAGGAGACAATCACAGAGGCAACGAGGTTGCCAATTGATGGAGAATGATGTTTCAAAATCAAACCATGAGAGGGATTGACATTGTATTCTTCCTAAATTATGAGCACAAAAATGAAGAATGAAGGAAAAGCATTCAAAGATCTTGATTGAAATCTTTGTGGAATAATGCCCTCAAGATTATTCAAATGTATTTTACCTGTGAAGGAAGATACGACTAGGTATGCATGCATCATTTTAAGTTTTTGGCTCATCTTGTTGGTCAAGTTAGAATGAATATGCCCTATTTTCTATTAGAAAAAATTAAGATGTCAGCTAAGGTTAGGGAAAAACCCAAAACTCCTCCTCATTTATTTTTCAACCATCTTAGAAAACTGGGAAGAACCTATGAACATTTTATATTTTGGGTGGGTTTTTCAAAGCAAACACTACCAAATCTAAAGGTAGCAAGGGTAAAAAACTAAAGAAGTATCAGAACCATATACAAATTGTTATAACCCCTAAACCAAAAATTCAATCAAGCTCTATGTTGACTAGAAGAATGAATGGTCTTCATTGGGGGAGCAAGGATATTTTTCTAAGTCCTTACCTACTATAGAAAAATTTTATACTAGAAAAAATGAGACGGGCTATAAGGAAAGAGAAAACCCCATAAATTCAAGAGAAAGCCCCAAAAATTCAAGATAATATGTAACACCCTCCTCTCATATCCACCCAAGTAATCATGCCAACCATGGTAACCATGAGAAGAGAGGCTACTATGATCAAATTCAACCTCCTATGTGACCTTAAGGAAGTGGAATCAACGGAAAATCACACATAGTCATCCAACATCATCAACATAATCCTTAGGAGACAAGTCAACCACTCAGGCAACCTATCTTTGGGTCCCACTATTTTTCTAGATCTCTTAGGCCATAGTCTCTCTCATGCTATGGGAAAGGGAGCGATCAATAACCTAAATTATCTTTCACAAGCTTGCCTTCCTTTAACCGCAGGCCAAAATTTCCAGTTCTGTGCCAGCGACCCCGAGATTTAAGCCAATTTTTCAGGCCCAAAGCCCAGACCACTGCCCAGAATGGAGCGATATATTGAAACCATTAAAAATATAGGGGAACAATGATGTAAAAGAAATAAGTTGAACAAGACCATAACCAGACCCCTACTAGCCATGCCAGACATTTCGTCAAACATATCACCAACATGTAACCTACAGGTGTAAAGAACAAAAATAAGTGTAGGGATCTCATACTTATCTGATAATTGTTATGAACCATTGTTACATCATGTCATTTGCTACATTATCATCTATTAGGCCATAGATGCATGACCCATTCATTTACAAGTAAAAACATGTTGAGAGCCATACATAGGTGTTTCCATAAAATATACATATAACCAACATAATAGGAAAAAAATTACCATAAACATATCAGTGAGCAAAATCTATATATACATTAATAAATTTTCACATAGAAATCAAGGGAATGAATTTCTCATTAACGAATGCAATAAACCAACTGGAGATGGGACTACCACGTTCCACCCGATCATAGAATGGATGATCCAAAATATCTCTTCAGTCATTCACCCCCATGCCATATTCCAAGCATGAATGTGGGACTCAAACCAAAATAACTAGCCACAACATACCGAGGCTAAACCACCTCACAAACTACTTTAAAATGGGAGACTTGGCCTCACTTAAAGACATATTTAACAAGCATCTGAAACAAAAGAAGAAGTGTGAAATATAGAAGCATAGGATCCTCTCATCAAGTGAATAAGGAAGAAAAAGAAACAAAAATGATTTGGGTTTTTTTGGGAAAATATCTCTCACACGTGAAAGAAGGGTTAGTACTTTCTGTTGCATAAGAAGCCGAGTAACTATAGTCAACCTAAGAGGTCGAATTAAGGAGGAAATCAAGTATCCAATCAAGCCAAATTGCAGAATAAAAGGATTCCATCCAAGAAAGAAGGGATAAAGGGATAAAAATCATTGCTTTTACCTCACACATATTGTGATAAGGGTTTCTGTAGAGGCCGAGAATTGTAGGTCTGTGATAATAGGCCGAAATCTAAAGAGAAGTCGAGATCCATGGTGGAATAATTAATTTGACTAGCATTGACTTAAGGAAGAATAATTGTTTTAAGGAATCATTGTGACTTGGTCTTGGGGAGGTTATTAGTTCAAGGGTCCTGGTATTGGAATTCATCACTTAACGATTCTATAAGAAGAAGAATTCATTTGGGTTTTCCTCTCAAATTGGAGAGGTTTTTTCCATGGCTGATCGCCTACATATTGTATCCATTGTATCATTGTTGTTTATATTTTGATATTTGTTTGATGAAGAGAACACTATAATAATTAAATCTAAATAAGAATCTAATCAAAAGAAGTAAAAAATATTTACACATAGTTATCATTACTAGAGAAATCACCTCTTGTTTCTACCCTAGATTTCTCAACATGGTATTAGACCTAAGGTGATAAGTTACGAAAGGGGAGCTCCATAAGGGACACTCAAGCACTCAAAGACCAAAGTTCTAGAATCGAGGGCATCTATGACAAAAAATTAATAATCTCCGCTCATATCTTGAAGAGAAGTGTCAAAACCCTATATTGATCAAAGAAAAGGCTTACACTAGAATCATTATTCAGATCTTCACTCAAAACACCATCACAAGGAAGGAGACCTAAAAAAAATCTTACCTCTACTGAAATAGAATATCAAATTGTCTTGAAGTCTACTCATCCAAAGGAAGCAATGAAGGAGTTGTTGGCATCATCAAAAGGATTCAAGGTGATCTCCCTCTCTTGAGGGTCAAGAATCACTTTTGAAGAAAACCATATTCATCAAGAAGAAGTTTTCTATTACCTATATCATCACCAAATTAGAGAAGGAAATGGGTTAAAGGATAATCATCACAAGTAAGTATATCTATGTGTACATTTGAATCAGTTGAAATGACTTTTTGCAAGGAAAGTAAAAAATTGGTTGGGGCTTCAAATTTTCTTGCATGGAATAAAAGGACAGATCTAAACCTCATAGAAAATGAGGTCATAGAACATGTTAAGGGCTCAATCACAAAACCTACAAAGGAATATTCTCAAGCAATTTCAAGGGATATGAAAGGGGAAGAAAGGGCTCAAAGGATTCTCATAGAATCCATTAAGGATCCCCTCATTCCCTATGTATCTAAACTTGAAACATCAAAATAAATATATGACAAACTTGTAGAGTTGTTTTCTGCAAGCACTGCAAGAGAAGTAATCTCATTAAGATAAGAAATCCACAAGATGAAGATATCAAAATAATAAGGAATGGCCTCATACTTTATGAGGATATCTAAAATAAGGGACCAACTACAAGATCTGGGAGGAATAATGTTTGACAAAGAGATGACTACCATAATACTAAATACACTAGCAGAGGAGTGGGGTAATTTTATATCAAGCATTTATGGGAAGAAGGAAGCTGGTCCATTCAAATATCTATGGTCACTATGTAAAATTGAAGAAACCAGGTTGAAGGGAAAATCTGATGTAGGATCAAATGAACAAACTCAAGCAGGCGCTGCTATGGAAAAAATAAAAGGGAAGTTTGGGAAATTTGGTCCTCGGAAACGAAAGAAGAATATGGAAAAGGTTCAATGCTATAAATGTCAAGAATATGGGAACTACAAGAAAGATTGTCCTAATATCAAGAAGGACAACAAAAAAAAAGGAAGGGAAGAATCCCATATCACTGAAGATCTCTATTATGATTGAGATATTCTTCGTCACCTAGTTCTTTTCAAGTTTCTATTTCAAAATTTATGTTGTAAAGTATCACTATCATGGTAGGAATAATTAGAAGCATGTTAGGATGCATCATGTTAGGAGATGGAATCATAAAAGCATACAATTGAAATCAAGAGCTTGTAACATCATCATAAATAAGCATGAAATATAACTGAAATATAATTTTGTGGATGTCACCTATAGAAGGATGTAGCTCTTGGCAACCTCATTAGAAGCATAAGAAGTAGTTATGGGAAAAAAAGAAATTCATATAGTATAGAACTAATCATACATCATTCAAAAGGAGAAAATGTAGGATGAGGATAATCAAGATCCTCCATTGGAATCTTCATTGGAAGTTTCGCCTACTAGAAGAAGCAAATGTTTCACCAATAATTCCAACTTATATGGGATTCATGGGATGATGGTATGATTGAAGTTATTTCAATCAAGGAAGCTATCAGAGGAAGACTAGATGACCAAAAGAAAGGGATGAGGTATATATGCTTGTATTTAATAAAATAGAGTCATGGCATATGCTTGTAGTGTTGGGTTGTGTTATATTCTTTCCACGACTAGCCCACGTAGTTAACCAGGGGGTTAGAGGGGGGGCGGAGCCCCCCTTCATTGTGTTGATTGTGTAGCGGGGGGAGGTCACAGGGGGTTTGAGGGGTACCCATAACCCCACTTTATGGGGTCCGGGGCAGCACCCCGGAAAATTTTTGTTTTGGACCCTATGTTAGGTTGGGCGGGCCCACCTATGGTTTTGTGCATGATTTTCGCACATGTTTTTTGGACACAATGGTTTTTCGGTCCATGGTATTGGATGCTTCAACATGTATAAATATGTATTGTAACATTGAAAGGAACATAATGAAAAATCAAGCTGGTAGTCCCGGTTTTGGGATCCAGGGAAAAATCTCTATGTGTATGTGTTTTATGTGTTATGCTCTCGCATTTTTATTTTCTTGTTTTAGAATTCGTATGCAGGTAATTTCGGTACGGGGTTAAAACCTACATGTAGATATCATGAATGAGTGATCTATCTCAAGATCATGATCACAAGAAAGGATCTCCTCCTGTGAGAGAATGCATGAAGGCATGGTTCACACATTGACTAGATGAAATCAATGTAATATGTCCTCATATAAAATATGAGGTGGTTGAAAAATTTGAAGGAAATATCATTGAAAGTTCCTGGGAGGAAAAGTGTGAATAAAGAAAGGAAGATATCATAAAAAAATTCAACTATGGAGAAGGAAATCAACATCCAAGGACTAGAAGATTTGACTATGATTTCTCCATGGGAAAGATTTGAAGCTTCTTATCAAACCTTAAAAACAAAGAGACCCTTGACATTGTCTATATATATATATATATATCTATATATATATATATATATATATATATATATATATATATATATATATATATATATATATATATATATATATATATATATATATATATATGTATGTATGTATGTATGTATGATGTTGACGCAAACAAGGAGATGTCATGATGAAAGACCATGATTTGCATTTTCTATCTTTTCGTTACATATCTAGATGGGTTAATGCAGGGCTACCAAGGAAATACCTGTAGATGTAATCTACAACTAATGTTCATATGAAAGGATGAAAGATCCTGAGAGAAACATGACATGAAGAAGGTAGCAAGGAATGAAGGAAAGACCATATATGGACTAATGGATCACTTTCCAATGAAAAGAAGGATGAAATGACTAATAAATGAAAGTGATGGATGGTTTGTGCCCTACAAATAAATCCCAAAATATGTATATTGCATGACAAAGAATAAATAAATGACATCAAAGGAGGAGACCCACAAGAATTTGTTTATCCCATGATCTCTACCGAAAAAGTTGTTAGAAGCAAGTCCTTGGTCAAGAGGGAGCTTGGGTACAATCCTTTTATAGGAATGGGTACATTCCTTCAATGGAATGGGTATATCCTCCCTAGTTGAGAGGGAGAGATAGACACATCATTCTTTTCTTCACTTGAGCAGATAGAATGGAGGATTGGGTAAGCATCTAGCATCCAATACTCTTTGAGGATGATCGATATTGTTTGAGGACTAGGAATCCAAGATAAGAATAGTCCTGGTGGAACATACGTTGAGAGAAACCAGGTGGGGTATGTTCCAAGAGAGACAATGATGAGGGGGTCTATAAATCATTGGTGTTGTCAAAATTGTTCTCTAATATTGTGGAGAGATAGAGCAGTTATTCAAGGCCTTGCTATGTGACACTTCTGGATGACATGATGCTAAACAGATGGGTTACAATTCCAAGTCTTCTTATGATAATTCTTCAAATTGATAATGTTCAAGTACCTTGTATGGATTATGAATACCTCCCTAGTTAAGAGGGAATGTTGAAATATGTAACTAGGTTCGGTCTTCATAATGATATGTTTCATGATTATTTTATGTAATTGATGTAAGGAAGAAAAATAAAATTATTTATATTATGATTGATTCATGGGTTTCATGCTCAAGGATTTATTTATTTATTTTTTATATAGATCAAGCTCCCATTGTGTGTTATTAGGATTGGTCATAAAGTCAATTGAGTCATTGTCATGCATTGAAGACCCATTTTGGCATGTTACATATTGTAAAAGAGAATTTATGTGAGTCATAAACGCTCCAAGACCTCGTCACAAGAACTCATTCAAGTCAGCCTTTGTTATGCTCTTGACTTGCGAGAAATTCCATAATACTAGAAATGCGAAGAAATATAGCCCAGAACACATAATAAAATGAGAAAATAGCAAGTATTTTATTATTCATAAAGAGATTCAATGTTCACTTGCCTCTTTAAGGGGGAAACTTCCAGCAAAGTAGAGCTCAATTACAATAAGACTCGATGATATTTCCTTTGCTAACTAAGACTATTTATAGCTAAATGACATCCAAAATCCTAACTACTAGTGGTCCCCTGCATAACATGGGTTAACCACTTTATTTATTAATTATGGCCCATTTACAACTAATTGTGGTCCCTTTTCTCTAATGCAGGTCAACTAATTAAAATTAATAATGTGGGATTTATTTACTCTCCAACTAATTATGAGTATGACTCGGCCCATTAGGATTATTACATAAATAAAGGGGTTAGGGTTGGACCCTAACATGCCCTCCCCCATTAAAAGCAACCTTGTCCTCAAGGTTGAAGCTATGTAAACTGTTGAGGAATAGTGGTTGGGTCCCAGGTTGCATATTCTAGAGAGGTGTCTTTCCACTTGACGAGGACTTCCTTGATCGTGTGACCACAAAGATGTCTTTCACGGGTATCGAGGGCCTGTTCTGGTTGGAGCCAGAGTGAGCCTTTCTCATCCAATTCGAGTAGACCGGTTTGAATTCTGAATTTCTTCCCCACCACTTTCTTGAGGCATGATACATGGAATACCGGATGGATTTTTGAGGTTGGTGGCAAGGCGAATTTGTAGGCAACTACTCCAATGCGTTGAAGTATCTTATAAGGTCCATATAATTTTGGTGCTAGTTTATGGCAACCCTTTTCTTTGAGAGATGTTTGCTTATATGGCTGCATTCACAGGAATACCTAATCCCCTTCTTGAAATGTGCACTCGGAGTGATGTTGGTCTTCCTGTTGCTTCATTTGATTCTAAGCTTGATGTAGATTATCTTTGAGATGAGCTATCATGGCGGCATGGTTCTATAGGAGTTGGTCAACTGCCTGCACCTTAAAACATTCGGGGATGTAAGAAATAGGTGAAGGTGGGAGTTGTCCATACACTGCCTCATATGGAGTCATCTTGGTGGTTTCATGATAGTTAGTATTATACCACCATTTAGCTAAAGGTAGCCATTATACCCATTGATGTTGCTTTTCTGAAGTGAAGTACCTTAGATATGTCTCCAAACATTTGTTGATTGCTTATGTTTGACCATTGATTTGGGGATGAAAGGCAATACTTAGTTGGAGTTATGTGCCTTGTAGCTTGAAAATTTTTTGCCAATTTTTTTTAGTGAAAGTGGGGTCATGATCAGACACAATGGAAGTTAGCATGCCATGCAGTTTGAAGATCTGGTCCACGAAAGCTTGAGCCGCCAAAGTGGGGGTGAATGGGTGGGGTAGAGAGAAAAAATGAGCATCTTTAGAAAGTTTGTTCACAACCATCATGATGACGGATTTGTTTCCCGACTTTGGGAGACCAGTGTTGAAATCCATGTAAGCATCCGGCCAGACAGAGGCAGAGAATGGAAATGGCTATAAGGTTCCCGGTAACTTGATTGTTTCTCCTTTGTTGTATTGACACACATCACATTCAACTACAAAAGTAAGAATGTCATTTTTCATGCCAGTCCAAAAGAAAGAACGATGAGCACGAGCATAAGTCTTCTGAAAGCCTGAATGCCCTACAGTTGGAGATGAGTGCAACTCTTCCAAAATGTGGGTTTTGAGGGTGGATGCTGATGATATAACTACTCGATCCTTGTAGCGAAGAATATCATCCTTCCAAGAGTAGTCGGCTGAGGAATTAGGATCTTCTCTCAAGTTATTAATAAGTTGGGAGAGAGAGGGGTGTGAGAACCATTCCTTGCGGGCCTCTTCAATCCAATATGGTATGGGAAGAGAGATTGATAGCAGGGTGCTTTCATCCTCAAATTGGTGCGATAAAGCATCAGCTACTACATTGTCATGCCATTTCTTGTAAACTATCTCATAATCATATCCAACATTTTTTCCAACTATTTATTTTTCTATGGCAATGATAGACGTTGCTCCAAAAAATATTTTAGGCTTTGATGGTCCATGCGGATTTGGAAATGTCACCCCAACAAGTATGGTCCCCAGGTGTCTATTGCATGTAAGATTCCCATCATTTATTTCTCATAGGTAGATTGACACAGATGTTTTCCACTTAGTTGTTGGATAGTGAAGGCCAATGGTCAACCTTCCTGCATTAATACAACACCAATACTAGTACCGTAAGCATCACATTCAATCACAAACGATTTGGTGAAGTTTGGTATGGCCAATACCGGAGTGGAGAACATGGCTTGTTTGAGAGCCACGAATGCCTGTTGAGCTACATCAGTCCAAAGAAATGAATTTTTCTTGAGAAGAGTAGTGAGGGGTCTAGCAATGTGACCATAATTGTGGACAATTTTACGGCAGTAGCCATTGAGACATAATAATCCCCTCAAACTCTTCAAGGTTTTTGGTTGGGGCCAACCCTACATTACCTGTATATTTTTTGGATCAAACCTCACTCCTTCATGACCCACAATGTGTCCCAAATACTTGACTTCTTCCATGCCAAAAGAGCACTTGGAAATAATTGACAAATAATTTGTGATTCCGGAGCAGTTGCAAGGTCAGGTCTACTGGCTGAAGATGTTTTTCCTAGGTTAGGTTGTAGATGAGAATGTCATCAAAGAAGACGATGACAAATTTTCAGAGATATGGTTTCAATAGGTGGTTCATGAGGCTTTGAAAAGTAGATGGAGCATTACAAACAAATGGCATGACCAAGAATTCATAATGGTCTTCATGAGTTTGGAAGGCAGTCTTTAGAATGTCTACTTCCTTCATGCGTATTTGATGATAGCCAGAGTGATGATCTAGCTTGGTAAAGAATTGAGAACCATGTAGTTCATCAAGAAGATCATCAACAACTGGAATAGCAAATTTTCTTTGACATTGAGCTTGTTGAGGGCCCAAAAGTTTGGACACATGTGCCATTCTCCATCTTTCTTTAACACCACAACCACTGGTGATGAATAAGGACTGATGCTGGGACGAATAACATTGGCTTCAAGGAGTTCCTTGATGTTTTTTTCAATTTCATTCTTTTGGGCGAAATGATATCGGTATGGGCACACATTAGGCATTTGGGCCCTGGGGACCAAAGGGATGCTATGATCATGGTCACCCCTAGAGGGTGGAAGCACTTTAGGTTTTTCAAATACCTGCTGGTGGCGGTCTAAGACCTATTGCATCTCAGGGTAAATATGAAGAGTAGTGGATTCAATGGCTTGGATGGCATTAAATTGGGCAATGACTCCATGATGGCCCTTTTTTAAAATCTTTTCCATTCAATGCGAGTTGATGATAGTGGGAGCACCTGCTTGGAGTCCACGTAATGTATGAATGTGGTTGTTCTGCTTAAAGCTCATATATAACTCCTGGAAATCCATTGTGATCGGGCCTTGTGTGCGAATCCATTTAACACCCAAGACAATGTCACAACCACCCATTTCAATAACAAACATGTGGATCTTTAAGTGGTAGTCTCCCATCTGAAGTTTAATAATTTCACAGCTGCATTCACATTTCATGGTCCCCCCATCAGCGATAAGGACTTGGAAATTAGAGATTGCTTGCACAAAACAATGAACAACTTCGGCAACTCACTTATGGATAAATTTATGAGTTCTACCACTATAATTCAATACCACTACTGGTTGATGTTTAAGAAAACCTCGGATTTTGAGAGTTTGAGGCGAAGAAATGTCTGCCAAAGCATGTAGTGAGATAATTCGTTCATCTGGCATATCTATGAGATCATTGTCAGGATGGGTTTCCTCAACTTCATCCTCGGGCCCCCAAGGGGTGGGACTTCATCAGATGAGTTGTTATCAGTAGCATCGATTTGAAATAATTTTGGTTCCTTACATTTATGCCCTGGGGAGTATTTTTCATCACAGTAGTATCATAGTCGTTTTTTTCTTCTTTCAGCCATTTCTGTTGGAGACACCTTTTGAACTTTAAGTGTTTTGGTAGGGCCCTGATCCTAGGTGGGATGCCCCTTTGCTACGAAATTTGGATGAGTGGACTGTGTTGGAAATAATGCTGAGAGGGGCGATGAATCAGTATTAGCAAATCATTAATTTTTCATTTCCATAATCAGATTCATATACGCTACTTCGGTTAAGGGAACTTGCATGTACACGCAACTGTGTTTAATGAAACTAGTGTATTCCCAGCAAACTTATGATTTAGTTAATTCATCACATGAGGATATTTAATCAGTGCATCAGAAAACCAGTAACCATGTGTAGTAAAAATGGAATAGATCATCACACACACATAAGAAACACACATGAACACCAAGATATAAGGTGGAAACCCAATGTGGGTGAAAACCACCTGTTGCAATCGTCTCTATCTTCTTTTAATAATAATAATATTCTGTTTACAATTTTTGTACTGGTGCAGTCTTATTCCAGTACGCAGGCTTCTACCTGCAGAAGGCTACAACCTTCTCTCATTCTCCAGCTTCTACTGGAATGGAGCTACAACCCCCTAGCTCTTGTACTCACTGATATGTTTACTAGTATGTAGGTGCCGGCCTACAAAAGGCTACAACCTTATCTTTTCTTCCACGGACCACATTTCATAAATTTTCAGACTGGATCCATCAACAACATCATTCAATCATCAAATATATCTACTTCAACCAATCTCCTACTGAACCAACCACAACCACGTCAATCAATCACTTTGACAACCCATCACTCTGATCTTTTCAGAATGTTGTCACCAGAATACAGTAACCAGAACCCAAGCCAGAACCCAGAATACTGCAACAACAAACAACAGTAACTAAAACATAGATTATAATGTTTATGCTACTTTCTTGTGTCGAACCTGCATGTATATGCGCTTTCCTTAAATCCAACCAGCGTATACAATTGTAAATATTAATTCATAATTCTGCAGCTATACCAGACTTCAGTTATACCCAGATCATATCATTTACAGAATAATATATGCATCAGTATTCAGATCTATAATATTCATAAGCAAAAACACATAGTGATAGTTCACTTTATGCCTTAGGATCATGATCCATCATTAGATCTTATTCTCCTTCAACTACTAAGGTTCCTCCTTGGTTCAGATCCAACAATTCTCCATAACCCAATAACCTGCAAACTAGATCTCACTCTTCATCAGATATTCAATACTTGAGAGTCTTGGCCTAATGATCTTCTTCTCCTTTTATAGTTTTAGGCCTTTCTCAATACCATGGATCAAAACCACTTAGGACCAATACCTTAGATCAAATACCTAGGATCAACACCATGGATCAAATACCATGGACCAATACCATGGACCAATTACTTCGAACCAAAACTTAGTTTTCAAAGGTATATGTGCTTTCCTTTCTGTGAAAGTGTGTGTGTACGTTATACGCTCCTTTTGTTCGGTTAACCTACGAGTATACGTGGCTTGGTCAATGGTGAACCTGCGTATACCTCTCTTTTTTTTCTATGAACATTGATCTGTCATTCTTTGTTGTTTTCCTGGTATACTGTGATCTTTCATCTGAGTGAGTTGCCTTCTGAACTGAATCAGCCCTGCATTTCATCACATCTGTAAGCACTACTTGTCATGCATTCTGTCAAATCTGATATCTCTTTTGTAGATTCATCTAGTTACCACATACAAGTGAGTTGTGTTGCTACAAGTGGGTTTCCATCAAGTACAACACATACATCATAATTCCAACAATCTCCCCCTTTGGACTTGATGGCAACAACAACCACACCAAGTCATTCTTCCCCTTTGACATCAAGGGCAAAGGGTCATGCTCCCCCTGAGTGCATGCTAAATTTTCTGATATGCTGAAGTGTTGATTCAGCTCCCCTGATCGAGTCCATGCTCCCCCTGAGCTTAAGAAAAGTCTACAAAAATATGTTCTAAAAGAAGAACATGACTCTATACATGCATCACAAATGACCTTCCTATCACCAATGACTCATACATACATCCATCTCCCAACCAAGTGGGGATATACTGAATTTGACTCATCCACCCAACCAAGTGGGGATATACAATTGTTTATACATGGAAAAACACAAACATTACATCATCCATCCCATGCATAGTGGGGTTACAAATTAGGTCTTTTCATGACCTTTACATTAAAATATGTACATGACTTATATAACAGAGACCAATTATATAAAACAAGATCATGATAGTCATCAACAACTATCATATGATCTGCACCATCAACAACATCTATCAACCAACATCCAAACCAGCAACCTATATATGTTCATCATTAGTTCCCAAACTATCATCAACCATGTTCTCCCCCTGAACCTATTCCACATGTTCATTGTCAGATCTGATCATTGCATATGTCAGTAAGAGATATCAAAGCATCATCATCAATCAGATATATATCAATTTATCAACAACTTATGAGAGCCAACATATTTCCACATGTCATCCAAAGACTGTAACCATTGCATAGCAAATAATTCATTGAATCATATTAGACCCCTTTCTCCTAAGTCTGGCCCACTGCCTTTCCTCAAACCAGCATATACACGACTGTACCCACAGAAACCAGTGTATATTCGTGACTACGCTTCATGAAACTCGCGTATAACCACCTTTCTCTGAAAAATGGATTTTAATAGCAGGATGATGTAGCAACTACTCCCAGATTCTGTCTGAGATATTCAAATGTCTCTCTAGGTAGTGGTTTAGTGAATATATCAGCAACCTGTTCTTTGGAGAGAACATACTCCAATTTGACCTTTTGTTCAAGCACTTGTTCACATAGAAAATGATATTTGATGGGTGTGTGCATGGTCTTGGAGTGCATGACTGGATTATTTGAAATACTGATGGCACTTGTATTATCACATATAATGGAGATGGGTGGAGTACATGTGATCTGAATGTCTTGCAATGTTTGCATCATCCAAAGTAGTTGTGTGCAGCAAGATGCAACAGCCACGTATTCTGCTTCAACTGTAGATAATGCAATCGAAATTTGTTTCTTACTGAACCAAGACACTAACCTGGAACCCATATAGAATGCACCACTGCTAGTTCTTTTTCTGTAATCAACACTTTGTGCCCAATTTTCATCTGTATATGCATGAAGTGTAAGATTTGTATCTCTGGGATACCATAAACCAAAGTTCTGTGTTCCTTGGAGATATTTGAAAATCCTTTTGACTACCTAAAGGTGTGTTTCTTTAGGATTTGCTTGGAATCTTCCAACTATTCCCACTGCATGCATGATGTCTGGTTGGGTACCTGTTAGATAAAGCAGACTGTGAATCATGGATTTGTAAGTTGGTTGATGCACTGTTGCTGAAACATCATTTGAGCTAAGACTACATCTTGTTACCATTGGGGTACATACTGGTTTAGAGTCTTCCATGCCATACTTTTCTAGGATCTGTTTGAGATATTTGGTTTGTGAGAGAAAAATACCATCTTTATTTTGTTGAACTTGTAGACCAAGAAAGTAGGTAAGCTCACCAAGCAAGGACATTTCAAATTCTTGTTAAATTACTGAAGCAAAATTCTGACTCATGGATTCTTCATTGCTGCCAAAAATGATATCATCAACATACACAACAATTATTAGCAATTTATCAGTGTCCATCTTTGTATATAGATTGATATTTGCCGACCCCTTTGAAAAACCCTGTTGGTGGAGATATTTGTCAAGATGGTAATACCATGCCCTTGGAGCCTGTTTTAGACCATATAGAGATTTTCTGAGTTTGCATACAAGCTTTGCATCATTTCCAAGAATGAATCCTTCTGGTTGTTCAATATAGACTTCTTCTTCTAAATCTCCATTAAGAAAGGTAGGTTTTACATCCATTTGGTATAGTTTGAATTTCTGAAAGCTAGAAAGAGCAAGAAACGTTCTGATGGCTTCAAGTCCAGCAAAAGGTGAAAAAGTTTCTTCAAAATCTATACCTTCTTGTTGAACATATCCTTTACAAACAAGTCTGGCCTTATTTCTAATAACTTCTCCATTTTATTTCAGCTTGTTTTTGAATATCCATTTAGTTCCTATGATATTCTTATCATGAGGTCTAGGAACTAATTCCCAAGTATTATTCTTTTCAATTTTCTCAAGTTCTTCATTCATGGCCTTGACCCAACATTCACCTCTGCACACTTCATTTACATTTTAAGGTTCAGTGGAAGATAGTAATGCTAGAGAGCTTGAAGCTTCAGCAATGGTTCTTCTAGTCTGCACACCTACCCCTTTATCCCCTAATATTGGGCTTCTGGATGATTTTTCTGAACATACCTGGATGGGGTCTTTTCTTTTATCGTTATCTCTTCTTCTGGTGCTTCATTGGTTTCTTCTTTAGAATCAGTGTGATTTGATGTGGGAAAATGATCCTCATCTTCTTCATTGTCATAATCTTCGGTTTTTATCTGTTTTGGATTTTTGCATGCTTCATCAACCACAACATCAATACTTTCAATAATTTTCCCAAGTCTTTTATTGTAACATTTATATCCTTTACTTCAGGAAGAGTAACCAAGAAGAATACCTTCATCTGCTCTGGGTTCAAACTTACCAAGTTTTTCATCAGTCCTTTTAATGTAACATTTGCTTCCAAAAACTTTGAAATATTTTATAGTAGGAATCTTACCATACCAAATTTCATGTGGAGTTTGAATGTTGTTTAACCAAACATTTTCTTGGTTGAGAATAGTGATGGCGACGAATGCAGCTTCACCCCAAAAGGTTGCAGGAGTTCCAGATTCATCTAGCATAGCACGAGCCATTTGTTGAACAGTTCTATTCATCCTTTCTACCACTCTATTTTGTTGAGGAGTCCTTGCAGTGGAGAACTACCTTTTTATTTCGTGTTGTTCACAAAATTCAAAGAATTCATCCGAGGTAAATTCCCCTCCTCAATCAGATCTGAGGTATTTGATTTTGAAATACAATTCATTTTCAACCAAAACTTTGAAGGCTTTGAACTTTTCAAATGCTTTATCTTTATGCTTTAGAAGCCCTATCCAACACATTCTGAAAAAATCATCAATTAACAATATAAAGTATTCTTCTCCACGAGGTGTCTTTTTCCTTGACGAACCACATAAATTAGTATGAAAAAGTTCAAGAGGTTTACTAGCTGACCCTTCCTTTTCAATGAATTGAGATCTGGTTTTCTTACCGAATTGACATGATTTGCATATAGTATTTTCAAGAATGTTGATATCTGGAAGATCACGAACAATCTAGAATCTGCGTGCTTTTCTTATTTGAGAAAAGCTTAGATGTCCCAATCTTCTGTGCCATAGCCAGTTTTCATCATTTTTGCTTAGATAGCACTGTTGTTGTCCTCCCTTGAGTATGTATAGGTTGTTTGGATTTTTTTTCCCTTTGATCACAGTTTATCTTGTATCAAGATCACGAACAACACATCCATTTGATCGAAACACTACTTCATTTCCTTGATCACACATTTGACTCACACTCAACATATTATGCTTTAAGCCATCAACATACATAAAATTCCCAGCTTTAAATTTTTCTTTCGAGAAAACAGAGCCTTTACCTTTTATGACAGCAGGAGTGTCATTTCCAAATGAGACACTCTTTTCCTTTTCTAAGGCATTATATGAGTGTAGTTTTTCTCTATCACCTGTCATGTGTTTTGAGCATCCACTGTCGACGTACCACTAGTTTTCTTGTCCTTCTGCATACAAGGCTATACCACATCTTTCTGTTTGTGGTTCTTTCTTTCTCCATACTTTTGGATTTAATGGAGTTTGCTCCTTTTGAGCTATTTTCCAAAATTTACTCCTGCATTCAGATTCTTCATGGCCAAAGTCGTTACAGATTTGAGCATTCTATTTCATTTTCAAGAAGAGAAAAGTTACTATAGGAACTTTTCTTGATCCCTGTCACATTCCTTTGATTTCGTGCTTTTCTAGTCATAATAGTTTTGTAAGCAACAAATTGAGCAGCTTTGTGGCCAAAATTATGACATGAAAAACATTGACCATTAAAGAAGTTCTTGCGATTATTGAATCTACTGACTTGTTGATTGTAGTTTCTATTGATATTCTTTGAAGCAAATTGAGTACAATTTACCTGAGGTTAATTGTGGTTTTTTTTCATCCTTGAAGTAAATTGAACCTGATTCACTTGGTGATCTGCTTTGTGCCTTTGCTGACGATTATCGAATTGTTCACTACTCTTTTTTGCATCAAGATAACTTTTAGTGGAGGTCGATGGCTTTTGTGATTGAGATGTTTCTTCAGTATATCCAAGACCTGTCTTTATCATAGGAGAGCGCTGCACTTTGATAATTTCATTTAATTTTTTTGATCCTTTAGAAAATCTAATATTGAGAGCTTTTGTTTTCTCAATATCCTTTCTTAGACCCACAATTTCACATTCTAGCTTTTCCTTGTGTGTTTCTCTTTCAGCGAGTTGGTGTGTCAAGGTATCTATAATCATATTCTTTTCTTCTAAACAAATTTTGAGTTTAGAGATTTCTTAATAAAGGTCATATTCATCTAAAGCATCCAAAAAATCATCATCTTCATAAGCCATCAAAATTCTATAGTCATTACTATTTTCATCTTCATCACTATTTGATAAACCATCGCTATCTTCATGAGTATAGTAGCTCTTTTTACTTACACTTGGTTTTCTATTCCATTTTGCAGATTCCTTCCCTTTATCGTATTTATCTTTATGAGGACATTTGGCAGCATAATGACCGACTCTACCAGAGGCAAAACATTTGAAAGGTAGTTTACCTCTAAATCTTCTGAAACCCCATTGAACGTTTTTGACAAAGTTTGCTTCTTCTTCTTCTTCTGAAATATGTCCTGATTCATTGAGTTCTTCTTTTCTTTTTGCTGAAGCTTTAAATGCGGCTTCTCACATATCTGAAGGACCTCATTTTCTCATCTTAAAGGCAGTTAAGATTCTGTGCAGTTGTGTCATAGTAATAATCTGTAGATCCTGCTTTTCTTCTATGGCAGATACTTTTGATTCAAACTTAGCAGACAAGGATCTTAAAACTTTTTCAACTAAAGTAACTTCCTTTATCTCTTCACCCAAATTCTTCATGCAATTAACAATCTCATCTATATTTAAGAAGTAACTAGCTATACTTTCATCATTATGCATCTTGAGAGTTTCATATTGAATTCTGAAAGTTTGCAGTTTAGCACGTTTTACCTTAGAGTCTCCTTCATAGCTTAGAATGATTTTGTCCCATATTTCTTTGGCGGATTTGAGCTGCATAACTTAGACAAACTCTGATTGTGACAGACTTCCCAGTAATGTATTGATAGCCTTGGCATTGGTTTCATACTATTTTTTACCTACTGTGTCTATAGGAATTGCTGATGGAAATGTATATCCTCCCACAATTTCCTAGACATCTGTTCCAAGAGATTGAAGATAGGTTGTGGTTCTTACCTTCCAATAAACAAAGTTGCTTCCATCAAAGATTAGCGGTCTAATGGATCCCCCGTTTTTTTTATTACTCATGATGATGGATCTTCCTTCAAGCGATCAAGCTTCTTTTGAAGGACCTGCTCTGATACCAATTTTTGGAAATAATACTAAGAGAGGGGGTGAATCAGTATTAGCAAAACAATAATTTTTCATTTCCATAATCAGATTCATATACACTACTTCGGTTAAGGGAACTCGCGTGTACACACAACTGTATTTAATGCAACTAGCGTATATCTAGCAAACTTATGATTCAGTGAATTCATCACATGAGGATCTTTAATCAGTGCATCAAAAAAATAGTAACCATGTGTAGTAAAAACAGAACAGATCATCACACATAAGAAACACACATGAACACCAAGATATAAGGTGGAAACCCAATGTGGGTGAAAACCACTTGCTGCAATCATCTTTGTATTATTTTAATAATAAGAATATTTTGTTTACAATTTTTGTACTGGTGCAGTCTTATACCAGTACGCAGGCTTATACCTGCAGAAGGCTACAACCTTCTCTCATTCTCCAACTTCTACTGGAAGGGAGCTACAACCCCCTAGCTCTTGTACTAGCTGATATGTTTACTAGTATGTAGGTGTCGGCCTACAGAAGGCTACAACCTTCTCTTTTCTTCCACAAACCACGTTTCATAAATTTTCAGATTGGATCCATCAACAACATCATTCAATCATCAAATATATCTGCATCAACTAATATCCTATTGAAACAACCACAACCAAGTCAATCAATCACTTTAACAACCCATCAATCTGATATTTTCAAAATGTTATCACCAGAATACAGTAACCAGAACCCAAGCCATAACCCAGAATACTGCAACAACAAACAATAGTAACTAAAACATAGATTATAAGGTATACGACTTTCTTGTGCCAAACCTGCATGTATATGCGCTTTCCTTAAATCCAACCAGGGTATACATTTGTAAATATTAATTCATAATTTTGCAGCTATACCAGACTTTAGTTATACCCTTTTCATATCATTTACAGAATAATATATGCGTCAGTATTCAGATCTATAATATTCATGAGAAAAAACACATAATGATATTTCACTTTACGCCTTAAGATCCTGATCCATCATTAGATCTTATTCTCCTTCAACTGCTAAGGTTCCTCCTTGGTTCAGATCCAACAATGCTCCATAACCCAATAGCCTGCATACTAGATCTCAATCTTCATCAGATATTCAATACTTGAGAGCCTTGGCCTAATGATCTTCTCCTCCTTTTATAGTTTTATTCCTTTCTCAATACCATGGACCAAAACCACTTAGGACCAATACCTTGGATCAAATACCTAGGGTCAATACCATGGATCAAATACCATGGACCAATACCATGGATCAAAATACCATGGACCAATTACTTCGGACCAAAACTTAGTTTTCCAAGATATACGCTCTTTCCTTTCTGTGAAAGTGCGTGTGTACTATTAGCACCTAAATCTGTTTTAGGCTGAAGGAAGGCAAAAATTAGGGTAACCACAAACCATGCTCAGTCTGGTAGCTAGCCCTACCAGAACAGGAGAGGGCTCTCTCCGAGTCATGCTCAGTGAATATATAAGCAAAAACGGTATGAGATGACTTATAGTGAAATATTGATCTTAGGCTAGTAAGTGAATAGGGATACAAGAAACCATTTTCATGAATGACCGAGCTTCTGGGATGGTATGGGACCAATGGTCATCAAGGAACAGAGAATTTAATACAAAGGCACAAATTATTTCATGAGGCAAGGCAGGCGGAAAATGTGGCAATTTAGTTTGAGGTAACGCGGAATGAATAGATTGTTGAAGAAAGTGAAAAGGGCATAGTTACATGAATCCTTTTCAACAGAAGAAAAACACTGAACATGAAATTTTCCCACAGGCAAAGCAATAAAATTGAATTCTACCTAATCTCACTCAAAAAAATTTACTGGAAATGAACATGAATTAAATTATGAAACATAACGAAATACATATGAAAACATAAGAGACACATTTGCTACATTCACAACCACAAGAATCTCATGAAACAGAGCCGCTGCCTTTCATTAATTCTCTGTAAAAAATACACAGTGAAGAAACAAAGTTTCTTTCCCACAGTCTCCCAGAAGTTACAAGCCAACCATCAGCTACAGGTGCAGCGCTACAAACATGAAATTTGGCTTGGGTGACCGTTTGCCTTCTTTTGCCACTTGGATAGAAGTCCATCTGGAAAGAAAATTCTTTAAATGCCGCCTTTGGTGCCAAAAAACCGAAGTGTAGATGAGTGGGCCCACTTAGAGAAGTCGCGAATTGAAAATTCATGAAACGGAAGCAAATTTGGCAATTTTTCCTCTGTGTGTCGCGCCATTTTCTCTGTGCGCTACGCTACTTTAGGGCCTGTTTTGGGGCACTTTTAGGTGTCCAAGATGTGCCCAAGTGGGCTTGTTGGAAAGCTTGTCCTGTCTACTTTCTAACCCAACTAGAATTTCTGAATTTGGTGCTCATTTTCCCCTCCAAATCTTCTTTCCCCCAAGACTGCTTCCTGTGTGTTAAAAAAGGGGCAGAGAGGCCATTTTTTGGGTGTTTTTGACCTCCTGGAGACTCAGATCTTGCCCAAATTTTTTGTCCGGGAACTAGTAGTCGTGATTTTCCATGTTGAATCCAAAAATGCAAACCATTCCTCATTTGGAGCTCTAGATTTTTAGCGAGAAAAACCCTATGTTTTGCCCAAAAATTTGTCATGTGACCAAAAATTCCCCAAATTTCTTGAAATTTGGGCTAGAGGTTCTCTATGGGGTGTTATGATGGGCCAAGAAAGCCTCAACCAAGATTCGAAGCTGATCTTGCTCTTTGCCTCTTTTGCCTCTTTTGTTGCTTTGCTCAATTTTGCCTTCAAGCTCCTTATCCGGGCCTTTGCACTCATACCTCACAACTGAAGTACTTCATGATAAATTTCATGAGTGGAGCATACTCATCTTTCAAATATCTGAATGGAAAGACTCTTGTGAGCTGACTCAAGAATTTGGCCTTAATGTAAGGCTCATAGTGTTTCCTATCCACCTTCTTCTTCTTATGCCAATGTTCTCCAACATTTGGTATGCCTGTTGCCACTGAGATAGTTTCGGGTGTCAATGTGAAGGTGACCCAGGCCAAGATAGATTGACCTCCATGTAGGTGAAGCACAAAAAGACGGGCCAACTCATGATGAACTCTAACATTAGCTACCCTTTGACAAAATTCAAAACATGCTAGGTGCTGGAAACATGGCATGGCAAGAGGGCATGCTTGTAATTAAGTGAGGGTAGTTGGCTCATCCCTAACATGTTTTCCACTCTCGTAATGTCTCCTAGGAGCCTGCTCTTCCGAGGATGAGTCACTTTGTGTCTCCATCTCATACTCTGATGAATGCTATGATGCCATGACTGTTGTGTGTACTGTACTTGGGCTGCCCTTTTGGTGATGGTGTGAAACTAGGTGTTATTGTGATATCTGCCACCAAGGGGAACAATGAAAAAGGGAGTATTAGGAGGGGAGTAATGTGATGGGAATAGGGGTTATGGGGAGAAGTTGGTTTAGGGATATGTAGGGGGTTTGGGTATTTGATAGGGTAGGGTTTTGGGGTTTTGACAAGGTAAGGTTTTGGGGTGTTATGTTGACAAATAAGAGGAGGGATAGGGGACAGGGTTTGGTAGTATTTTAGAGTAGGGATAATAGGAAAAATGAGAAAGGGAGGATAGGGAAAAATGGTAGGAGAGGGAAAAATGGTATGAAAACAGAACCTTGGCCTCAATACCTCAATTATGCAACCCTAGCCACCATGGTTTTGATGTTTTTTGAGTGTTTGGTCTTATGAGTTTTATGGCAATTGGAAATAGCCAAGAACCACATGTCATCCATAAAATTTGATGAGCAAGCCATGATTTAGACCCTACCTGGCAATTTGGAGGCAAATTTCAATGAAATTCAGGCCTTTTAGCCCTGTGCGTCGCGCCCTTTTCCATGTGACTTTTGGAGGCCTTCCTGGTGTCCAAATTGGGCACAGGATAGCTCGTTGGAAAGGTATTTGAGTATAATTTCTAACCAAACCGGAATTTTTCAATTTGGAGTTCATTTTCCCTATCAAAAATTAAATCTCCCAAGAATAGTCAAAATGTGCCAAATGAGGCTACCTAAAGGCAGAGTGTTGTTATAGTCAACTTTTGAATGCCTTCCCCAACTCCAAATTTATCTCATGGTATCTCATTGAAAATATATTTTTGTCTAGTTATCATTTGACTCATCAAGAAAGTCATTGGCCAACTGAGCTAGGAGAAAATTTGATTTTCCCAAGGTCGCTTCAGAGGTGAATTAATTCTCCCGAGGCAAGTATATTTTTGACATTTCTCCAAAACCATGACACCTGTGTAAAAAGTGAAGGAGGTTTTTATTCCTTGGCATGTTTTGGACAAAAACCGCTCCCAGGTTTCCAAAATTCATATTTTATTTCTTAGAAACCTCATTTGAGTGAAACCTATCCCGATGTGTGGAACAAGGGATTTGTAGAAATGAGGCGAAATGAAGGGGATAGGGAGTTTCTAAATTATTTAGAAAACTTTGGGAAGTAGGGAGGGATGTTAGGAAGTAGGGGAAAGTGTAATATCAGATATTGAGTGAGGGGAAGGGGTCCAAAAAGGCAAAACACAGGTCCAACCGAGAAAATTGCCAGGTTGTAGCAAGAAACTAGGGTTTGCGCAAAAATGAGGAATTTGGGGGATCTCAGTGATGGGAAGTGTTTGATAAGGTACTTTAAGGATAGGGGAAGGTGTATGAACATCAGGATACAAGTTTTGCCGATGATTTGGCTGTCCAAGAGAAATTGCCTTTAAAACCCTAGGAGAGGGAAATGACCTTACCTAGGCGCAACTGAAGCATGAACAAGGTGTAAAATGAACCAGTGGGACTTGACATGATAATGAAAACTCTTTGAATGATGGTACACTTAGCTGAATGGTGACATGGACCGACATTTGGACAACTTTGACAAGGGTAAAATCAAACCCTAGACCTAATGCCTAGTGACCAAATTTTGCTTGAAGACTCACTGAAATGACAAAATTTTGACCTTGACACCTTAAAATCACTTTGTAAGAGCATGTTTGACCACTGGAGGAAGGCTGCAATGACTAACACTAACATGTATGTTATACGCTCCTTTTGTTTTGTTAACCTGCGTGTATACGCAGTTTGGTCAATGGTGAACCTGCATATACCTCTCTTTCTTCATTCTGTGAAGATTGATCTGTCATTCTTTGTTGTTTTCCTGGTATATTGTGATCTTTCATCTGATTGAGTTGCCTTCTGAACTAAATTTGCTCTGCATTTCATCACATCTGTAAACACTACTTGTCATGCATTCTGTCACATCTGATATATATTCTGTAGATTCATCTAGTTACCATATACAAGTGAATTGTGCTGCTACAAGTCGGTTGCCATCAAGTACAACACATGCATCATAATGCCAACAGACTGGGTAGGTAAAGTGAGTTCCACCTCGACAACCTTTTTTTAGGCATCCATCCATGTAGTTGGGTGGTGCATACAGACATGGGTTTGGATGGCTTCTTTGAGACCACTAATGAAACACTCCAACTAGAATTCATCTCCTAGACTGACAGTTCCAATGGGCAATGTCTCAAAGGCTGCAATGTAGTCTTTTACTATTCATGTTTATCGGAGCTTAGTGAGACATCCCAAAAAAATAGATTCCCTATCAAAGCAGTCACATAGGGCTTGTAAGAACATGTGCCAAGTTATGTTTCCAAGATAACATTTCTAAGGCCACTGCAACCATTTCCATCTCTCTTGGTCCAAGTAAAGGGCTCCCACACATAGTTTAGTTTGATCTTCGCATATATCATTAAGGGAGAAATATGATTCCATTTCCGCTACCCATACTGCAGGATTAGAGCCATCAAATTTGTACATGTCTAGCTTGGGTGGCCGAGGGTGGGAATGTGGATGATTTCCATGGAAGTGAATGTGATGGCTAGATTTTCCTTCGAGGTTTTCATCAACACTATGCATCTCTCAATGAGACATTTGTAGTATATTGGTGAGCCATGAAAGCCGTGAGGTAATTTGGTCCATATTTCCCTGGAATTCATCCAACCTTTTTTCAAGGTTCTTGATCTTCTCATAGGCCATGACTTGAGATTTGGTACCTACCATACACAAACCTTGATCAATTACTTAATCGTAGTCTTCTTGGAAAGAGGGCAAGCTCATGAATCTATTGGCAAGGGTTACCTAGAGTCACTTCGAAAAAATTTGGGACTGCCAAAAAATTGAGGCTGACAAGTGACTGGTACCACTGTGATTAACTCATCGTCCTGAAGCTTATGGGATAAGTCTCTTGCAAGAATCTTGGGATGATCTCAGACTTTTTTTTTGTTTTTTAACTCCGAATGGGGTTTTACTCACCACTAATCAATATTGCAGCGACCGAATTCCAGAAAAATTGATCTTGCCCATTGTCCTACGAAAATAGGGCCCGGACTGTAGTAGCTGCAAGCCTCACTACACAAAGAGCTTGATTGACAATGTGAAACCCCAACTGTTGAATGTAAGTTGCACAGGAGCAGAAGAACCCCAACTATTGGATCTGATTTGTACGATGATGACAAAACCCCAATTGCTGGATCTGATTTGAACTGTGATGGTAGAACCCCAACTGCTAGATCTAATCTGGAAGATAATGTAGTGGGTGATCTTCAGATAGCAAAGGGAACTATGGTCACAAAGGAGTGTCAGGTGCTACAGATGGAAATATACATAAGGTTCCAACAATAGTACTCAGTCGAATCTTTCAGGGTGATAACTAAGGAGGATCGACAATACCCTTAGTTGTACTACTTGACTACCCTATCATACATGCGAGTAATCTCCATAAGTGCTATTCTTTATTGTAGGAGAAATAAAGCTGAAGAATTATCTAAGGCTAGGTTTCATGTGAGCCTAGGGGGCTTCCGATATACCCAAGGGTACGTGGAAGTGTATTCCATGCACGGTTTTGTCTAATGTGTTACTACTCGAAGGGGTACCCATAGGGGTTACAATGGATTCCAACAAGTCTAACCACTTGTTGTATTTCCTATGTCCATGCCTCCCCAAATCCATAGGTTTACGTCCCCAATGATAGGTCATGTGGTTAAAGAAACTAGAACGCATCTCTAGCTTAAAAAAAGTGTTGCAAAAATTGGAGGTACAACCATCCCTGGAAAGTGATCTGATACCACTTGTTATGCTCCTGACCTGCAAGAAATTCCAGAATACCAAAAATGCGAAGAAATATAGCTCAGAACACAGAATAAAATGAGAAAAATAACAAGTATTTTATTCTTCAGAAAGATATTCAATGTTCACTTGCCTCTTCGAGGGGGAAACCTCCAGCTAAGCAGAGCTCGATTACAATAAGACTCAATGATATTTCCTTTACTAACTAACACTATTTATAGCTAAATGACATCCAAAATCATAACTACTATTGGTCCCTTGCATAACACAGGTTAACCACTTTATTTATTAGCCATGGTCCGTTTACAACTAACTGTGGTCCCTTTTCTCTAATGCGGGCCAACCACTTACAATTATTAATGCGGGCTTTATTTTCTCTCCAACTAAATATGAATATGACTCGGCCCATTGGCCTTATTACATAAATAAAGGGGTTAGGGTTAGACCCTAACAACCTTCCAAAGAAGCTAGAGATTGTTCTAGAAGAAGATTTTGGCCTATTCACAAGCACACGTCGACTTATTTTGTATGGACAAACTACTATATAAAGGAGGACTTAGCATCACTTGAAGACATATTTGACAAGCATCTAAAACAAAAGAATAAGTGTAAAATACACAAGCATAGGAGCCTCTCATCAAGCAAAGAAGGAATAATAAAAAACCAAAGTGTTTTGGATTTGTTTTTGGGAAAATATCTCTCACACGTGCAAGAAGGGTTAGTAGTTTCTGTTGCAGAAGAAGTTGAGTTACTACAGTTAGCCTAAGAGGCCAAATCAAGTAAGAAATCAAGTCTCCAATGAAGCTAAATTTCTGAATAAAAGGACTCCATCCAAGCAAGAAGGGATCAAGGGATAAAAATCATTGTTTTCTCCTCACATGTGCTGCAACTAGGGTTTTTGAAGAGGCCAAAGATTGTAGGCCTATGATAATATGTTGAAATCTAAAGAGAAGTCGAGATCCATGTTGGAATATTTAGTTTGACTAGCATTGACTCAAGGAAGAAGAATTATTTCAAGGAAGCCTTGTGACTTGGTCTTGGGGAGGTTAGTAGGTCAAGGGTATTGGTATTGGAATTCATCACTGGAAGATTTTCGTTTGGGTTTTCCTCTCAAATTGGAGAGATTTCGATCTCGGATGATCGCCTACATCTTGTGTCCCTTGTCTCATTGTTGTTTATTTTGATAGTTGTTTGACGAAGAGAACACTATAATAATCAAAGCTAAAGAAGAAACTAATCAAAATAAGTGAAAAGTATTCACAAGCAATTTTCATTACTATAGAAATCACCTCATTCTCTACCCTAGATTTATCAACATTTTGTTCCTTAACCAACTCTCGGAAACCCCTTGATTAATACTAAGTTTTGTCTCCATGCATATTGGATGTTTCACTTTGCGCTATCGCACTTTAAAACCCTATAATACATGAGATCTAGTCATTGCATTAATTCAAAACCAATTAATGTAGTGACATTGAGTGACAGAGTTTTAGACAGAGCCTTCTCTAGGTTGGAAGGTCTAGCTTCCAATCTGAGAGATTGGTTTAAGGTTACCTCAGTAATTTCCCTTCACAACCAGGAAAATTCTAAGTGATAACAATGCTTATGTTGTTATTGTTGTCTTGGTTGTTTCTATCAACAATGTGTTAAGCTTATGGAGACTTGGTTATTTGTTGAGAAACCTATATTTGAAGGAATTTTGTTTGCAGATAACTTGTTCAAAATCACATGAAAATTTCTTGGTTAGATAGCCCTCTCAAATATTTTTCCAACAGTATATGGCACTTAGCCTAACTCCCAAGGGATGAGGAGGAATTAGAGTGTGAAGTTTTGAAGTACAAGCGTGGTTCCAAAGGTCCAAGGTTCTGTGAGGGAACCACCTTATCAAGTCAGAGAATCTACAAGAAAAGGCAAAAGAGATCAGGAGAAATAATATGATGGTTGATGGGCAGTGGAGCTGAAATAAAACCACGAGTCATAACACCAAGTCACATGGAGCTAGCAGCCAATTCCTAGGCACTTAATGAACCATTTGACTAGTAGTGTTGTTGCACATGAATGATAGAGGGACATGCAGTGGGGTGGAAAATCCCAAGGTTCTAGCACCTAGACATAGGTAGTTGGATGTAAGAACCTAGGAAACTATTGGAACACCAATTGAAATCAAGTTCCCTTTTCACACAAAGAACACAATGGCGAGGTGGAAGATGATAAGCCTTAGCACATTTTTCAAGGTGCCATGTGGTAGAGATAGGTGGAAGTTCAATGATGTGTCCCAATGAGATGATGACACATGGTAGTGATGTGTATAGTGTTGATGTAGCATCCTAAGATGAGTACATAGGGAAAGTGTATTTCACATTTTTAGGTGGAAAAGTGGGTCTTTTTTGAGTGACATGTGGTAGTGAGGTGAGATAAAAAGTGGCATAGAGATGACATGGCATCTTTAGGAGAAGACAAGTGGAAATGACATGGCATAATACATGGAAGAAAATGTGGGAGATCCTCGAGATTCACATCAGGAGGATGTTTTGTAGAGTTTTTAGTGTTAATATATTTGGAACAACTGTGGACCTAACAACCATCGACCACCACCCATCATCAATTGGCATAGAACAAGCATGTTGTCCAATGACGAGAGGTGAGTGAAAAACAAATAATTTTCCATCAAGTGTAGCATTGTTAGGTGATGGGTACACCCATCAGACCACTCCATTCATAGACACGATAAGTAGCTAGCGGTTAGTGGTAGAGCATCTGGAAATAGATGAAGGCCAATAGATGGAAAAATCCAAAATAATTAACATCCATCAATTGGATCATCGGTCAAAGGCTAGTGGACATATGCAGGCTCAGGTGGGGATCAGTGAGCTACTCAAAGACCATCCCTCGGTCACTGATCTCATTCACATTGGGTTAAAAAATGAGTGCCAAGGGACTTATCGACTATCGACCATTAGGTTGTGGTATTGCATGGACAAAATCTAGAAAATACAATGAGTGAGAAGTGCCATTTTGCTTAAGCCCATGGTTCTAACCTATGGTCATATGCCCTAAGGAATTAAAGATAAAGGGTGACGATTAGAAGTTTGGTGGTTTCAGGTGCCTAATTTTCTTTAAAGGTTAGAGAAATTAAAAGACCTTAGAGACATATGATAGATGAAATAGCCATGAAGTCTGTGGGTATTACAACCAGAAGTCAAAGAAGGTGGAGTAGTTTGTATTATAAGGTTGTGAAGGTGAAAAGACTGATACATTCATGTGAGAATTTCCATGGGTAAATACCATCAATACCCATGGTAAGGAAGGACTCAAGCTATAAATACAGAGTTAAATAATGAAGCAAAGGTGTGGGTCTATACATATGAAAAGATAGGAAGACAAAATTGTTGAACCAATGCATATTTAAAGAAGGAAGATCCACAGAGAATAGTAGAAAACCTAAGAAAATCATGTAGAAGAGTGAAAGGGCTTAATTGTGGAAATTGAGTATGTTGATCAAATATATAGACTAGAGCAAATATGAATACAAATATGAGTTGCAAATTATTTGAGAGAAGAAAGGAGCATGATCCTTATGAAAGAAATGACCATGGGCATGTGGAAATAAATGCTAAAATATTGAAAAGTTGTGATCATATCCGAGAATGATGCAAGAGGTGTAGAACTGAGACAGGGTTTGCAGAAGTGATTGAGTGAAATGCTAGTGGTATGAGTATGTCTTATTTGTAGTAGAATATATATTCTATTGAGAGATGAAGAGTGAGAGCAACACAAATAATTATGAAGCCCAGAAATGAATAAGGTTTGTGGGTATGAGTTTGAAATAGGGATCTGCTAGGAAAATTTAGTTGGTGCCTATAAACTTCAAGGAAGGGGTGCTTTATTCAGGTTGGTGCCTATAAACTTCAAGGAATGGGTTCTTCCTTCAGTTTAGTGCTTGTAAACTTTAGGTAGTTGGTTATTCCTTCATGTTGGTTCCTATGTAAATCAGAGGGTTTGTACCTCTAGCATATTGATACTTGTAAATAGTGGGAGTTGGTGCTTCCAACAAATAGGTTCTTGCAACTAGGGGATGGGTGTCTCCTTCTAGTTGGTTCTAGTAAATTTGATGTAACAATCAATTGGAGCTTGCATTTACATTAAGAACAAAAAGGGAATTTTTGGTTTTCTACCTTTATGGTTTCCACGTAAATATATGTGTCTCATATGTGTATGTTGTTTGATTTATGGTGTTGTTATGTGATTGATCAATAATAACGTAAATAATATTAAAGATTGGAAAAGTTTGTATAATATTAATTCACGCCCCCCATCCTCTCAGTATTATCTTGGTTTCTAACACACCTTTATGTGATTAACTAAATTTTGGACAAAAGATTTTGTAAATGCATAAAGTGATTGGGTTACAATTTATTTTTGGTTAAGTGGAAGGAATAGGGTGTAAATGAAATAACTCTAGTTTTTGAAATGGATTTGGGCCATTTTAGGTGGTTTCCAAAAGGAAATTTTTTATGAGTTCCATGAGTAAGATACTCACAAAATTTCTCACATAGGGAATCTAATGCGGGAGTATCCTTAGTGAACATGATCTTTTGTACATAAATCATAACTTTCATTTATGTTCCTTATTCATTTGAATCTTTCTTGTTTTCAAGGTTATGATGATTTTGAGCTTGATGTATTTAGTCTTAGTGATAAGATAAAGTAGTATCCATTGGTGAAGTGTCGATAGTTCAACTTATATTTCATTGTTTATTTAAGTGGAACTTCTATGGAATCGACATTGATGTGCAAATCTAGATTAAGAAATGGGAGTCATTATTTACTCTGAGTTTTGAAGATTGATTAGATCATAGTTTATGTGTCTTCAAGCAGGTATAGATGCTTCATTAATTAATCCTCAATGGTGTTCATTAACTTTGAAACTCTTGGTCTTGGTGGATACAAGTGGCCACCCAAATTTAGCATCAATTAAAAAAAAAACATACAACTTGACAATTTAGAGTAGTTTCGCAAGTATTGAACTTTTTTTTCAGATGAAAAAGCATCATAGATTATATTGAGACAATATAAAAACCATCATAAGTTACAAAAGGGTGGTAAGAGAAGCCACGATCCAAGACATCTTGAGAAACAAGCATAAGTCAGATGTCCGATAAGGCACCTTGTACAGAAAGACAAATACCTCATCATGGAAACATAAAGAACTGAGAATACAGGAGCATCCATATTACAAAACATATACATCAGGTTCAAGAACATGGAAAAAATGCACAAAAAAATAACCAGGAGAAGCACATTCCAAGAACGGCCAGGACATCACATCCACCAATACTTCCATAGACAAAAAGCCAAAGTCATGTAGCGGACCCATTCTTTTTGGGCTGCTTTTTTGGAACTGAATCGAAGATTGCAATGATGCGATGCAAAATGGACCTATAGGGATCCTTTGAGTCTCTGAAAATTTTATAATTCCTCCATTTCCATGCGCACCATAACATAATAACGATGAGAAAACGCCTTGGCTCCCTTTGACTGCACCACCATTCGAAAGCTGCATGGATAGAAACAAAAACAACATGAGGAAAACCAAAAAGAATGGCCAGATCATACCAGATTTGCTGAGAGGATTTGCATTGGAAGAACATGTGGAGATTTGACTCCTCGTCAGATTCACACATCGAACACCTGCTTGGGCCATGCCAGCTTCTTTTCCTCAAGTTGTCCCATGTCAGGTTCTTATTATTAAACACCAACCATGTGAAAAGTATCATCTTAGGGGGGCACCCCGATTTCCAGAGAACCATTGGAAATTTAGAGCTTGAATGCGGAACCTTTGAAGAAATAAAATCAGAGTAGATGTCTTTTACTTGGACTGGCACATGAGCGTTTGACATAGTCCAAGTTAGGTGATCAGTCGGCCCTCCACATTGAATCCCGCAACCTTCTAGAGCATCTTTGACAGCTTTCCATGAAGAACTCAGTTCGACTGGCAAACCAAGATCAATGGCATCCTTCCATAAAGGAACAAGGCCGCACCATTCGAAAATGAGTTTATCCCATGTAAATATTCCATTTCTGTGAAGGGGATATAAGAGGTTTTCAGGAATGGAAATGTTTCCACCACTGCATACAATAGAATCAAAACCAATTAAGATATTGTTTCCAGAGTGAATCCTCCACCTCAGATTCTTTAAAAAGTATTTCTCAACCTTTCGAAAACTGAGCCAAATGGTTGATCCATGTTTGGTTCCTATTGCTCCAGATCTGTACCAATATTCCAGATTTTTGCCTTTCATATATTTTAGTTTTACAGTGACACTTCATGGTCCTTCCCCGAAGATCCCTCTCCAGAGCGATTTACATAATAGAGCTTTACCAAAAACCCTCAAATCCATTAAACCCCATCCCCCAAGATGCTTAGGCAATGAGATACTATCCATTTTGGAGAGATGGAACTTCCGCTGTTCAGATTTTCCACCCCAGATAAAATTTGTCGTAACCTTGGACATCTTGTGAATAATGCTTGCCGGGAGGAAGAATAAATGAGCCCAATAAACATCCATTTGCAATAAAATAGATTGAGAGAGAATGACTCTACCTGCCAAGGAAAGACTCCTATGTTCCCATGCAGATATCTTTATATAATATCTCTCTATCAGCCATTGCCAGTCGTTCTTGGAGTAACCCTTAGCTTTGAGATGAAAGCCTAAATATTTAAGGCCCTCCTTGAGCGGCCTTGACTCTATACCAAAAAGCTCATAAATCCAATTCACCATCTCCATGTTGACATCATTGTGATAGAGTGTGGATTTCACTTTGCTGATAAAAATCCCATAGGCTCTTTGGAATCTTTCAAGTATATCTTTTAAACACATCCACGATATTCTGCATAGCATTGCAAATAAGAGCACATCATCGACAAAGAGGTTGTGCGAAATGAAGTTTTGCCTGCAAATATTAATAGGCCTGCATCTGTTTTCAGCAACCGCTTTATTGATGTGGATGCTTAGAGAGTTCATGGCCAGAATACATAAAAGAGGCGAAAGGGGGCATCCCTGACGCAGACCTCTATCTGCTTGAAAAAAATGGGAAGGAATACCATTGATAATGACTGCATAGTTCACATTCTCTACGCAGGCCATGATCCATTGGATGGAATTGGGCCTCAAACCGATCTTAGCCAAAAGACATTCAACAAAACCCTAGTCTAAGCAGTCGTAAGCTTTCTGCAAATCTATTTTCATGATGGCCGCTTCTGTGTTTTTAGAAGACATAGAGAACAAGCACTCTTGTGTATTAGCCACGACATCCAGAATATTGCGGCCCTTCAGAAAAGCGTGTTGGTCCTTAGATAAAAAAGAAGGCAGCGTTCCTTTTATTCTTTCAGCAATAACTTTAGTGATAATTTTGAAAGAAATATTGCATAATGATATCGGTCTAAAATCATGAAAAGATTCTGCCTCCCCCTTTTTCGGAATTAAAGCAATCAAAGTGGAAGTAGTGATATGGTGAATGCTCCCAGTCATCCTAGATGCTTCCACCATCCTCAGCAAATCATGCTTAATGAGGTCAAAGAAGTGGGTGAAAAATTCGATTGTCCAGCCATCCGGGCCTGGGCCCTTATCTTTCTTAAAGAAATTCAAAATTCCAAGAATCTCGTTCTCTGTGACTGGCTGAAACAGGGCCTCGTTCTTTTCATCGTCAAACATCTGAGGAACCAGTTTGATACCCTATTGCATGTCCTGAAAAGCAACATCTTTCCTTTTGTTGTATTGGCTCTTGAAATGACTTACAACTTCCTTTGTGATATCATGTTGAGATACAAGAATGCCTCCATTTCCATCCCTTATCTTCCATATGGATTTTTCTCACGTCTGGCATTTGCATATTTATGAAAAAAATTCGTGTTCTTATCACCTTCTTTGAGCCATAATGCCCTGCTTTTAAGCCTCCAAAAAGATTCCTCCTGCTTCAGCAATTTATATTTTTTCCTTTCAAGCTCTCTTATGCTACATTTCATGCTGAAGGGGCACGAGTTTGCATCTGACAATTTTAAAATGATATCCAGCACCTATTGCACTGCCTGAAGTTCCTGCCTATCTTTTTTCCTTTTTTCAGTTTGCCATTCCTTCACTAGCTTTCTCATAGCAGCCATCTTATCTCTAAATGTTAAAAAGGGGGGAGCCATAGCTTTAGCTAATAACTCTTTCCATGCCTTAGAGATGAGTTCATTAAAATTTGGGTCCTGTAAAAGAGTTCTATTGAATTTGAATGGATACCCCTTTCTGAAGCCTTTTTCCCGCCAGGATAGAAGAATTGGTCTGTGATCGGATACAAGTGCATTCCCCACTGTTGAATAAGGCATGCCCATTTTATCTATAATGCTAATATGCACTAAAAACCGATCAATCCTTTTTGCAATATAAGCCTTATCAGTTCTGCCATTAACCCATGTCGGCTTCATTTCCGAGGGAACGATATCCACCAAATTTGAGCACTTCCCATGCTTTTTTTTCTTTATTTTTATTTTTCTTTATTTATTTATTTATTTATTTTTATTTAATTAATTAATTAATTAATTTTTATTTATTTATTTTTAATTTTTAATTTTATTTTTAATTTATTTATTTATTTATTTTTGGCTGAAGCAATATTGAACACTTTAATTTTGAGGCTAGAGAAACACACAAACCTATAACTTAACATTATAATGGTCCAAGAAACACCCTAAATGGAGCTCCAATGCAAAAGTTGTTACCCTTAGGGTTTTGGAATTTAGGGGTTTTTCCTCTTAGGGTTAGATAATTCATGTAAAATGAAAATTTCAACCTATTGCAATGAGCATTTTGTGAACCAACATAGTCTATTGACAATTGATAAGTTAGTGCCATTTTAGCCAAGTTGTATTTCTGCACATACTATAGTGTTTTCATTATTTCATTTATTATTAGAGTTTGAGTTTCACTATATTACTACTTTGTTTGCAATATCTCCTAGTTATTTTTCCTATTACTACTATCTTCATTTTTTAATCAACATAATCCAAATTAGTGGTATCAGAGTAATATGATCTTTGATGTTTTTCCATGCATGTTACTAATGAGTTTAGGATATAGGGAGTTGGGGGTTGAATTAACCAAGCCCAGTGAAGAAGTCCCTCATTGTCCCAAACAACTACCTATGGTATATGAGTATGCATTTGAACCATTTAGGAAAAAACCTATGATGGCACCCTCAAGTAGAATTTGACCTTATTTGAAACTAAATTGGCCCAATACATGAGATGAACAACTTGGGCTAGGAGAAATATTAGTCGGGCATTGAAGTGGAACAATACCTTTCATATCTTGTGTTTAAAGTTGTGTATCAAAATATTTAGAAACATTTGGTTCTAAAATAAAATAGTGGCATAAACAGATACATTCAAACAAAAATGCAGTTTTTCGACATCTCATCATTGGCAACCACTTGTCTTTATGCAATTAAAATCAAGAAAAAGATTTCATATAAGGGTAAGAGAGAGACTTTGGGCCTGCAAACTAACAACAATGAAAGAATGGTAAAAACAACCCTAATTGGAAAATAAAGGATAAAATAAGGGATGAAATCCTCAAGAAAACCAATCCAAGTCACATGCAAAGAAGAGTAATGAGAAGTCAAAGGACACTACAATTTTTTTTGAGATCCATGAAATCCCTCGACACAACATTGAGGAATGTTGTTCCAAACAATCATGATTGGTTGAGCTGAAAGTCTCAAAGTCTAGTTATGGCTTGGACATAGATTCTAAGTTGGAAAAGGTAAATCATATCATCATTGTGGAGCTCATCGCTACCATTGCTACCATAAAGGTCTAGCCAAAGGAATCGAATAAGCTTCAAAAAGGTCAAGGGCCTCTTCCACTCATAATGTGGGTGAAGAGGACTTTAATACATTTTATTATTGAAAACAATAGCCAAAAAACCTTGATCACAATAAAGGTTGTCAATAAGTTGAAGTTGCCAATGATGCCACACCCTTAGCCATACTCCGTCAATTAGTTGAACCAAGGATGAGACATACACAATAGTTAGCAATGTTTACTGCACTATCACATCTAGCCTTTCAAATATGAGGTGCTATGTGATTTTTCCTTATGTTTGTGATGTTCATTTAGGGAAATCATATATGTGCCAATGCCAAGCTAATTATGAAGTTCATGCTCATAATGTTACTGTTAGTTTCAAATTTCAACTCTACAAGATACTAAAGGTATCCTTAACTACTAAAGCCTCTCTAATCGCAACAAAATAGTGTAGGAAGATAATTTCTCAGACTATGAGATTTTCCTTATTAATGGTTTAATTGTAAGGTGAACATATGATTACCACGACCATCAAGCCCTCTAGAAGGGATTTTTCTACATAATAGAAGTAACTGGACTCGATGGTGGAAGGATACAAAGATATATTTTCCTCGCTTGTAGGGGTAACTGTTATGTAAAATATGCAATTGATTTGACATGGGGTGCCCCTCTACTTAACGACTTATCTCCTCACCTTAAGGGAGCTTGATTGCATTACTTCAAAAGAAGGATGAGACATGGTAACTCTGCATTGATTATAAAGCCATAGATAAAATCATAGGCAAGAACTGTATCTAATCTCTAAATTGATAAAATTCTTGATCAACTCAACGATGCAAAGTTTTTCCAATGAGACTGATCTAAATTTAGGGTAATAGAATGTGCTAATCAAGAAAAATGATGTGTAGAAATCAACTTTCAAGTCTAAAGGTGTCCTTGAATGCTTAGTCTTGAATTTTAACTTGGATTATGCCCCAACAATGTACATGAGGATGATGGATGATATCTTACATTTATTCAACACTTCTTTGTGGTCATATATTTGTATGATATCCTAGGAGGAACATTTGAAGCATATTCAATACATGTTGAGAATCTTGTAGCAACAAAAGTTACATGCCAATATGGAGAAGTGCCTATTTGACATGGAAACAATTCAATATCTAGGATATATCAAGAACGAGCATGATGTGCATGCGGATCCAACCAAGATCCAAATGTTTCATGATTATCTGACCTCAAAGACAATAATGGAGCTCCATATCTTTTTGTGCATTGGGAACTTCTATTGCAAGCTTATGTTAAGGTTCTCGCATACCACTTGGCTCCTAAGCTAAACTGCATTGGGCAAGACATCAGATAAAGCATTTGAGGATTTGGAAGACCAATTCTACTAATAGCTAGTCTTTATTCAATAAAACCCACAATAATAGTTTGAGATTCAAATAGATGCCTTAGACTATGTTGTTAAAGTGTTGCTCACCTAGGATGGAGATTCAATGATAGTGAGATACTCTTCAATGAAATTCACATGTACCCCACCCATGATAAGGATATGTACTCCATTGTGTAGGCATGTTGATTGTGTAAATGTTATATTATGGGAAGAAATGATCATCTACATTGACCACAAGCCCATGCAATTCATGTAGACACAAGGAAAGTTGTAGAACAATCACCATCAAAAGTGATCCATTTATCTTCAACAATTTTGCTTGAAGATGAGATATATGAAGGGCATCACAAAGTAAGTTATAGACTACCTTAGCCTACCTCTAGTTTTGGCAATGCTTAATTCTTGTGGACATGAGACTTTTGAGTGGCCCCAATTGTACGACAATGATTTTCACTTTGTTACCACATATCAAACATTGGGCACATGTAAACAAATTTTATACTTTCACATCTAAGATGGACTTTTACATCATTTGGGCCATCTTTATGTCCCTCAAGTGAGTGTGAGAAGTTGATTTGGGAGGTGCATTACAATGAGTTAGAAGGGCATTTTCAGCATGGAGAAAATAGTGGCAATAATGTAGAAGTACTTCTACTAGCCAAGGCTCTAACAAGATGTTAGCAAGTAAGGGATTCCTCCTAAATTTCTTGTGACAAATGGGTGGAGGATGCATGTTGATAGACATGTGGTCATATAGTTTTATTTTCGTCATAATGAACCATGGGTGGGTTCAATGGAAGAAGCCTCATGCCCATCCGACTTGATTATCAGAGCCTGACTCGAGCAGACCCGAAGGTTTGAACCCGTGACTTGTGACAAAGGGCCAACAGACTAGCAGGGGGGTGCTTCGACCAATCGGGCCACCCATATGGCTTTTGTGGTCATATAGTTGTTTCCATACATGTTATATCTTTATGAGGTGGATGATCTATATCAAATTGTGCCATCACTAAACTTCCCATAAAGAAATAAGGACATCCTTCTAAGTTGCTTGTGACAAATAGGTGAAAAATACATATTATTTGTTTCCATACATATTATATTGTTATAAAATAGATGATGTATATCCTATTTTAAAATTTTATAATAAAATTTATTTAATTTTTTTTTCCTGTGTAGTGCTGATTATATCTTATACGTCTCACAGATTTATTAATTTGCAATCCCTTCAAACTTTCCAAATAATAACTATGGTTAAACCTGCCAAACAAATTCAAAACAAAATAAAATATATATATATATATATATATATAAATAATTCAATAATCCCAAATATTCTCATTCATCTGGTATAAAATTATAAACTATAATATCAATCGATTCCAAATTAGTGTAATCTTTTTAAACCTATCAATAATGAATCGATCCCAAATTATTGTAATTTTTTTAATCCTATCAATAATGAATTCTGCCATATATATTCTTCTATAATAATCCTTTTGAGAATTGGGCATAAAAGATGCTATGGGTTGTAAATTTATGGTCTTTCGATTATGGATTTTTATCTACTCTTACTCAAAATTGCATCAGGGATTAATTGTGTTTGGAGAATGCTATATAATATTATTTTATGGGTTGTAAATTTCATGGACTTTCGATTTTGGATTTTTATCTCCAGTTACTCAAAATTGCATTATGGATTAATTAAATGTTTGGAGGTAATTTTAGTAGTTTTATAGAATTTGGTTATATAATTTTTTTTGAAATTATAATTTTTTGTTTTTTAAATTTATTTTAATGGGAAAATGAATGATCCGAGATTTTTATATTCATTTATATTGTTAGAGTTGTGTAATATGTGTGATTTGTTAGGGATTAAAAAAAGCTCTGATCTCTAATAAATCGATTTTAATGATGGATGGAATTACTATCAAAAATATTAGAAGATTACACATATTACATGGTATTATTATGGAAATCTACACAATATTATTCAGGAAATCTCTAACAATATAAAAATAAATTTAATAATTTGTCATTTTTAACAAAAAATTATGATATAAACTCATCCATTTAAACCGACCCTTTTTGTGTAAACCCATTGAATATTGTGAACCAATTAAATCTTTCACTTTTCAATTTATTTATATTCACTTTTGCACAGGAGTGTAAACCCATTGAATATTGTGTAAACCAATTGAATATTTCATTTTTTACTTTGTTTACATTCACTTTTGCAGAGAAGTGTAAACACACTGAATATTTCACTTCCCAATTTTTTGTTCACTTTTGCAGAAGTGTAAACCCATTGAATATTTCACTTTCCAATTTGTTCACTTTTCCAAACTGCATGGAAGTTTAAAAGATGTTTTCCATCAATGGCATTTCTGGGTCTGTCAGTATCTCATCAAAAACACCTTTTACATTGAACAAATCTCTGAGTTTAACCTCTGGTTACCCTAAACAACTATGAAAAAGATTGGTGTGACAAAGTACATCTAACAAATCTCTTTAGTTTAATATCTGGTTTTCCTAAACAACTATGAAAATGATTGGTTTAAAAATGAATGCTGAGATGATTGGTTTTACAAATGCTGGGATAGATGAAAGGCTTGAAGACAGAACCAATGTCCCAGGACAGGGCTTTTACCTTCCTAAAGCCTGTGCTATGGAGAAACCAAAGTCCCACTCAACAGGGAGGAAGAGAGAATGAGGGGAAAAAAATGAAACATAGAGCAGATTATGTTAGGTGAAAAAATGGATTAGAGCTCACACCTCATGGCCAATTTATAGTATTATATATCAAAAGTTTATGAAAAACTCTGTTTTTCTTATTATGATTTGATGTCAAATAACAATTACAAACCATTTATGACTGCACTATCAACAGTTACAAACCACCATTTATGACTGCACTAGTTTATATCCAATGTCACATTAACATTCAACACTGAACCATACTCCACACATATATCTTATTATTTCTTTAAAAATGAATACATCAAACATAAATTTGCAAGAATATGAAATTTACAGTACAAATAATTATCAATCGTCAGCTGTCTTCGAATTCTGACTTGACTGTTAGAAAAAATCCACTGAAAAAAATTGCTCCACCTGGTAATCACAATCACCAAACCTACTGTGCCGGATGATCACCTGCCCTTCAAATTATCACAAGAACAGAACACCCATCATATCTCCCAAGGTCTACCCTTTTATCCAATGGGACTATGAGCTAACACTGGTATGACGAGCCTGCCCACGGGGGTTTTGCAGCTGAAAAAAGGTGCTCATGAAGTAATAGTAGTCATGATCCTTCCAGCATCCATCGTCAAAATTCTGGGCATAACTGAGCGCATCGTATTGAAACCTCTGGATTGGTCTTGCAGCTTTCTTCTTCCTAATTCCCCTGAGCTCTGCCCTGATTCTCTTCAACACGCGCTTCAATGCTGCTCTGGCGCAGCCCAGCATCATCTTCCCTTTCCCCTCAAAGCAGAGACACACAGATAACACTGCTCTCTCCAGTAATACTCTGTTTGAGGTTCTCGAAATCTGACATTCTGAAGAATCGACCTCGGCACTTCGGCGATAGTAGCAGCAGACCCCAAATTGATGATGGTGTAAATACCCTTTCCGATCCTCCATATGATTCGTCACAGGCACATATGATTGTCGCGCAGCAGCCATTTTGCACTCCAGGGGATTAGATACCTTGACCTCTGGAGCCTGCTCACCTGCACCAACAATGCCGGCTTTCAATTAATCTAACTCATATATATATGGCCCAAGAAAAAAAATACCAGATTGTTAATGTATGTATCTACAGCAAAACAGAAAGTAATAAAATATAAAATTTTCCGAGCAGAGACGCGCAATGCTTCGATGATTGGAAAATGAGTAACGCATATGACAATACAGAATCCCATCATGGCCTACCTGGCATCATATAATCATGATATGCCCGTTGGCGCCAGTGACAGTAACAGTGCCAGTGCAAGTTCAGTTAGAAAAACGGCCGTTAAAATTAATTGAGCATCATTATTGATAATCCTACTTCGCTAATTGGATTCCAAGACATCTCACTGGAAAGGAATCCCATGCCACTACCCAATCATAACAACAATAATTAATAATGAAGAAAAGCAAATATTAATAGGCCAACCACATGTGATTATCCCCGTATTTTGGGAGAAGGGTCCCTAAAGTTCAACAAAGGTTGGTAAATCCTAGACAAAAGGTTAAGCCACAACGGTCAATTAGTTGTCTTTTTCTTTTTATATCTTTATTTTTCATCGTTTCATGCATGTGGATGATGGTGCCAACTATGTGGGGGACACATTTTAAGGATTCTAGCCTTTTCAACATGACCTCTGTAAATTTTCCATCCTATGAGGATATCATGAGAACTTTATTAACTTTCTAGCTTTCCCACCAAGCAGCAGGATAATGTGAGAAAAACATAGATCCCCTATTTTGGGATCAAGTTGATGTGAAGGAGGAGTAGAGGAGATAGTACCCAATTAGGTTAATGTGAGAAAAACATGGATCCCCTATTTTTGGATCAATTTGCTTTGAGGAAGAAGGAGAGGATATTATTGATGTGAAATTAAACTCTAAAATAAGGACAACCTAAGTTGGTGGAGGTTTGGGTTTCGTTGTCAAAAGCATGAAGTAAATGGGGAGTTATGAATAAAAGTATGTGGACTTGTAAAAGTAAGTTTTGATTAAGTTGTTTTAATAAAGAGGTATTTAAGTATAGGTATGTAGATCCGTGAAAGCAAATTTTTGGTTACATTAGGAGCTAATGTACTATTAAATTTATTTGTGATGGGGCATGGCCTTAATTGTTATCATAAATATTGGTGTACAATAAATATAGACATAAATATGCATGTATTTTATGTAAGATTATTGATAATTTTTAAAAATCATCTAGCTTTATTAATTAAATAACTCGCTATTGACAATACTCATGCATGTGTGTATTTTAGATGACAGTTGAAATATGAGGAACTTTGTAACAACCTTGGTTAAAAATCTATAAAATAAAGTTAATAAAGGAAAAATAATAACCAAGGTCATGGGACACTTATTCCAAGCAGAATGTTGAGCACAAATATTGTGAAGGGGATGACTTGTGATTAATTAATGGCTATGGAAATTGGCAAAGGCAACGACAAAGGCTTTGAAAAGACAAAGTCCTGGAAGTCTTGATTGGAATAAACACTCTAGAGCCCTGAACAACTTGGATAGAGACCGATCTGGTGATGGTTAGTGATGTCCGACTATGAGGTGTAATCACTTGTTCAGGGTTGAGGTGGTTTGGCCTCTAGAAGCCCTAGTTTGGTTTTCTTGGTTTATTCCATGAGATCCCACATTCATGCTTGGAATATGGCACAAGGGTGATTAGCTGAAAGAGATATTTGGTTCAACCCAATCTATGGTCGGGTGGTACGTGGAAGTCCTTGACTTGGTTGGATTTGCATATGTTAATATAAACTCTTTTTCTTGTCGTCGTATATGAGTAAATGTGCTTGTCATTATGTGGCTTGAATAATTGTATCATCATGAATATTCCTCTGATTATTTGTTGGCTATAAGCATGTTTTATGGCAGACTTGAGTTATGGCTCTCATCATGTTTTGATTAGTAGATGAAATGTTAATGAATGCATGACCTAATAAATGATCTTGTAGTTATTATAAGGAGGCATCAATCCTTCTTCACGATTCTCAAATAGGTATGAGGTCCCTATGTTCGGATCTTTTGTTATGACTTGTAGATTACATGTTCATGATATGTTTGACGGAATGCCTATCATGGATGGTAGGGGTCAGGTCAAGTCCTTGTTCAAGTTTTTGTATTACTAGCCTTATCTCAATGTTATTTATCATTTCTGGAAGTTTCATGAAGTTATGGGCAGAGGCCTGAGTTCTAGCCCTGAAAAAGTGGCTTAAAATACAAGGTCATTGGCACAGAACTACCTGAAAAGGGCCACAGTCGCATGGATTCCTTGCCATGGGAGTGCCTAGAGGGTCCCAATTGCATGGAAGGATTTTCATGGGAGTGATTGGGGTCTAGTTCAAAAAAACATCAAGTTGAATCAAGGGTTGGACACATGGATGGGTTGGTTTGATCCTAAAGCTTCTGAAGCTCCCAAGGAAGGTATGATTGGTCTTGTCATGTCGGTTCCACTTCCCTAACTTTACACGGGGAGTTGAATAATATAATAGTAACTCTTCGTCACATGTTTACCCCATTGGACCGGTTAACTTCGGTAAATGTGGGAGGAGGGTGTTATAGATTGGTATCATAGCATGGTTTTGTTCTCCTTGGGTGATGTTTGGTTTCCCTTTTCTCTCTGGATGCATATGTTGTCATGCGTACATGTCAGTTGCATATATGTTCATTATGTTTGTGGTCTATGTGTTTGTTATACATGCATGGTAAGGGACATTGTTGCTATTGTATTTTCATTTAGAAGTTTACGAGGTTGTTGTTGGGATGTGTTCACTATGAATGCTTGTCAGTGTTTATATGTATTGTTTATGCATGCATGTCGTCCATATGTTTGTTATGCATAGTACCTAGTCTATGTTATAATTGTGGAACTATGCATGGTAACTGAGATAATGATTGAGATGATGTATATATACTGTTATGATTATAATTATACATGTATTGCATTAATCTAGTTGATCTTGTAGACGAGATTTCCTCCCCTAAACTATACTAAGGTACATTGGTGTGTTTATAATTTGGTTTAGTTGACATGATATGCCTTGCAAGAAGAGAAGATAAAAATTGACTAGCAAGATGGTAGACTACAGCTCACGAGATCCTCCCTATAGATCAGATGAGCAACATGGTGATGAGTACTCCCCTCACATAACAGACACTCTGAGAAGTTTCAAGGCATAGATAAGAAGTTGCAAAGAAGATAATGACCAAATCATTCAATCACAAGAGAGAATTTCTAGGGCACAGGAGAAATAGGTAGAGGTTAATGCAGTCATCCTTCAGAGCTTGTCAAACTTGCAGAAACAAAGACCACTTAGGATTAGTCATGGACAGGAGGATATGAATAATGTAACATATGGTAGCAGGTTACATGGTGAGTGTTGAGAAATCTAGGGCATCAAGGATTAGATGATTTCTCTTAATTAGTAACTACTTATGAGTGCCTTTTACTTCATTGGATTAGGATCTTCTTGTTGCTTCAGTTATTAGTGTTCTTCTTCATCAAACAACTACCAATGCATGAACATAAATAGACAGGAGACACAGAAAGTAGGCTATCAACCAGGGCCAAAACCTCTCACTCTTTGAGAGCAAACCCACACAAATTCTTCTTATAGAGATTCCAATTGACGAATACCAAGGCCAAGACCCTTGACCTATTAACCACTCCAAGACCAAGATATTAGTTCTCTTGACTGTCATCTGCTCTTTTCTTCTTCTTGACACCTCTTCCGCTTTGTCCTTCTTAGCATTGAGACATAGTTACCACTGAGACCTCGTCACTGTCATGTCACAAAAATATTATTTTTGTGATGGCATTGAGTCCTTAGCAATTCCTTCATACTGTGGTAATACCGAGCCTTTCTCACCATGGAGGCACCGAAATAGAGTTATAGTGATAGCTCCAAAAAAAATGAGGATAAACTAAGATCATCTAGCAACAAAGTGTGGTGGCATCGAGACATATTACTACAATGTCACCAAAATACTTTTCACTGCAATCCGAGTTCCTATACTGAAATGCTTGTCACTACAATCTATTCGAACTTGACTCTTTACTTGTCACTGTTATGTTTATCCGAATATTAGAGGCAAACCCGAACTCCTTGACTATGAGATAGCACCGAATTTATCTCTCCAATCATTTACCCTTATCGAGCTCCTTCATTGAACTTGCCTCCGCAATCTATCCGAACTTGCCTCCGCAATCTATCCCAACTTGTCACTATAACTGTCCACCTGAAATTTCAGAGAGATGTCTAAAATGTATTTCTATGGAATAGGCCGAGTTTCTTATTTATAGTATTCTGCCTATGAATATAAGACGACATGGGAGTTAGAATAGGTGTGTCTCCATATAAGGTGTGCCGACATGAGTTTCTTTACTTCAACTTGAGGCCAAATTGAAGAGGAGAAATGTGTGCTTGTCTTCGAGGGCTATTAGACCATACTATTGACTCATATACATTTGTAATATTCCCAAGAAGGGTTCTTCATACAAGACATTGAATGAATTTAATGACAAATCCTAAAGGCTCTCAATGGGAGGCATCTAAAAATAAAATCTCTTTCTCATGAAAGTGATGAAGCAAGCATTACAATAATAATTTTATTTTTCTTATTTTCATCATTTACAAAAATCACAATTACATGTCATTATGAAGATCGAACCTAGTTACACTTTTCAACACTCCCTCTTAACTAGGGAGGTATTCATAATGGTACTTGGTCATTCTCAATCTGAATAATTTCTGATAAGAAGAATCGGATTGGTAACCCATTTGTATAACATCATAACAACCATCATTATCACATAGCAAGGTGTTGACTAACAACTATATCTCTCCACAAGATTTGAGCCCAATGTTGGCGAGACCAATGATTTATAGACACCCTAATCATTGTCTCTCTTGGAACACTCAAGGTGTGTTCCACTAGGACTATTCTTATCTTGGATTCCTAGTCCTCAAAGAATATCGGTTTTCTACGACTACTCTTATGTTGGATGCCCTATCTCATCCTCAAAGAGAATTAGCTGTCAGAAGTTTACCCAGTCCTCCATTCTGTCTTCCCAAGTGAATAACATAATTATGTGTCTATCTCTCCCTCTCAATTAGGGAGGACATATCTATTCCAATAAAGGAATGTACTCATTCCTACACTAGGAATGTACCTAAGCTCCCTCTTGGCTTATGAATTTCCAACTTTCTTCCAAGTAAGAAACTTGTTTCCAAGCTCCCTCTTAATTAGGGACCTCCAACAATTCTTCAAGTGGATATGAGAAGACAACTAGCTTCTTGAAGAGCTCCTTCCTTCGATGTCATGAATTTCTTTGTCACAATGTCTTCATCTTTTGGGACTTCTTCATAGGGCACAAACCATCCATCACTTTCATCCATGAATCAATAATGTCATCATTCCTTTCATCAAAAAGCAGTCCATCAGTCTACATCTGGCCTTGCTTTAGCTCATGCTTCCTTCTTCAAACTATTTTCTTCGAAAGGATCTTACATCCTTCTACATGGTCCTCTGGGAAGACATCCACAATTCTTCCTTTGGAAGTTTTGCATAATCCCATCCAGATATTTGTTCAAAAATAAGAATTGAACACTTAAATTAAAAAATACCTTTGTGATGGTCTTTCATCATGACATCTTCCAGTTTTCATCAACATCCTGCATACATGTTGACATATCTCCCAAATATATATATTGTCAAGGGTCTCTTTCTTTTTCAGACTCCATTAGAATCTTCATATATTTAATGGAGATATCCTAGTCAAATCTTCTTGGTCTTTTGGATGTTTATTGCCTTTACCATTGTTGCATATGTCATGATATCTTCCTTCCTTTCTTCACACATTTCATTCCCAGGAGATTCCAATTAGAGTTCCTCAATTGTAGTCAACCATCTCATACTTCATATGAGGACATATTATGTTGATTTCATCTAGTGTGACCCATGCCTTCTGACATCCTTTCATAGGAGAATATTCCTTTCCTTTGATCATGCTTCTCAAGATAGAGCAATGATCCATGTTACCTGCAACCATACAAAATGACTTTATAATATTGAATACGCATAAATACCTCATTTACCTTTAGGTCATCTAGGCTTCTTTCAACAACTTTCTTGATTGAAAAGAGCTTCAACTCCTTGTTCTTATTTATATCTTATGTCATCATAACATCATCCCATGGATTCCACAAGTTGGAGTTCCCGATGAAACACTTGCTTCCTCTCTAGATTGGTGAACCTTTCAATGAAGATTCCATAAGAGAATCTTGAGGACCTTGCATACCCCTATCCAACAGATGTTACCTTTTGATGTATGATGAGCCTTGTCCTGGATGAATTATTCCTTTCCTTAAGTTTCCAATGAGGTTTTCAAGAGCTACATCCTTCATATTTCACTGCCATATATTTTGTTCCAGTTGTCCTTCATGTTTCCCTATGGTGACGTCACGAACTCTTGCTTCTAATGCTTTTCCTCTTTCTTGGACTTCCTTCTCTTTATCTTCCTCTACTTCTTCGGTGATATGGGCTTCTTCTCTTAATCTTTTTTTATTGTCCCTTTTGAGCTTAGGACAATCTTTCCAGTAATGTCCATCGTATTTACATGGATATCATTGAATCTTAGTTATGTTCCTCTTTCCTTCTGACAAATGTTTGAACACTTTTTTCCCTTAACCTATCATCTCCTATCTTGTATAAAAACCACAAGTTGTTGAATGGGATAACTTTATTATCCTTGTAGACATTTTTTACCTTGTTCATCAAATTAGTGCATTTAGAACAAAAGAGATCATTTCCTTACCTGAAATCATCTCTCCCAGATCTTACAATTGAGATCTTATGAGGATAACCCTTTATCCTCTGATACCTTCAATTTGTGTAGATCAGATCTAATTGATATGACCTCCTTTATCGCATCTTTAGAGAATAGTTCTACCAGGTTATCATATATCTCTTTTGATGTCTCCAATCCTACTACGAGGGAATCCTTGATGGATTCCATAAGAATCTCTTGAGCCCTTAGATCCTTTTACATGTATTCAGATAATGCTTGACTTTTGGATCGTTTGGATACTTTTCCATTGATATGATCAATGACTTTACTTTCTTCAAGGACTATGTCTATCCTCCTTTTCCATGCAAGGAAGTTTGATGACCCATCCAACTTATATATATCCTTGCAAAACGAAGTCATTTTATCATATTTAGATTATAGAATAAAAGATACTTACTTGTTAAGTGAAGATAAAATATTCAACTTGATCCCTTTGTTGATGTTGATTGATGAAGATGTCTTGATGCTCCTCGGATGATATTGTTTAAGGATAAGGAGGTCCTTCCTTCAATGAGGTGGAGGCTCCCTTGGAATCTTTTGAAGATGATGACAATGCCTTTAGCCTTCTTTGGATAACTAGACTTCAAGATACTTTGACTTCTTTGGTGGTGAATGATGTGATCTTAGTCCTAGAAATGATTCTCTTGGATGTCTATACTTTGGGCTACTTTTCATTGTATATCTCTTCAACTTGATGAGGGTCTTTGTGGTCTTTTAAGGATGAATTAAAGGATCCAAAATTTTTGCTAGTGTAGACTTCTTCTTCGATCTAGGGTTTGATACTTCGATGTAGATCTTTGATATCCTTCAACTTGCTCTGATGCATTTCTTTAAAGTTGATCCTTGAGTGTCTCTTTGATTAGATGCCCTTTTTCTTGACTTAGTAACCTTAGCTTATACCATGTTGATAAATATAGGGCATCAAGGATTAGGTGATTTCTCTTAATTAGTAACTACTTGTGAGTACCTTTTACTTCATTAGATTAGGATCTTCTTGTTTCTTAAGTTATTAATGTTTTTCTTCATCAAACAACTACCAATACATGAACATAGATAGACAAGAGACATAGAATGTAGGCTATCAACCAGGGCCAAAACCTCTCACTCTTTAAGAGGAAAACCTGCACAAATTCTTCTTATAGAGATTCCAATCGACGAATACCAAGACCAAAACACTTGACCTATTAGCCACTCCAAGACCAAGACACTAGTTCTCTTGATTGTCTTCTTCTCTTTTCTTCTTTCGGACACCTGTTCTGCTTTGTCCTTCTTAGCAATGTGACATAGTTACCAATAAGACCTCGTCATTGTCATGTCACATAGATCTTATTTTTGTGATAACATTAAGTCCTTATCAATTCCTCCATATTGTGGTAGTACCGAGCCTTTCTCACTATGGAGGCACCAAAACAGAGTTGTGATGATATCTCTAAAACAAAATGTGGATAGACCGAGATCATCTATCAACAAATAGTGGTGGCACTGAGACATATTACTACAATGTCACTGAAATACTTTTCACTGCAATCCAAGTTCCTATACCGAAATACTTGTCACTGCAATCTTTCTGAAATTGACTCTTTACTTGTCACTGTAATGTTTATATAAATCTCATAGGTAAACCCGAACTCCTTGACTGTGAGATAGCACTAAATTTATCTCTCCATTCCTGTATGCTTATTGAGGTCCTTCATCGAACTTGCCTCCACAGTCTATTAGAACATTTCATTGTAACCGTCCACTTGAAATAAGCCTATGAATATAAGACGACATGAGAGTTTGACTAGGTGTGTCTCCATATAAGGTGAGCACGTGAGTTTCTTTACTTCAACTTGAGGCTGACTTGAAGAGGAGAAATTTGTGCTTGTCTTGGAGGGCTACTTGACCATACTATTGACTCATATACATTTGTAATAATCCTAAGAAGGGTTCTTCATACATGAAATTGACTGACTTTAATGAAAAATCATAAAGGCTCTCAATGGGAGCCATCTAAAAATAAAATATCTTACTCATGAAACCCATGAAGAAAGCATTACAATAATAATTTTAGTTTTCTTCTTTTCATCATGTACAAAAATCACAATTACATGTCATTATGAAGACCGAACCTAGTTACACTTTTCAACAATGGGCACATGTTGTATACAGATGACACAGTTAGAGATGGAAGATTCTTGGAAACACCTGATAGGTGATGCAGTGGATATGGACTTCATTCTGATTCATGTTTAGAATGGTACCATGGTCATCATCGCTATAATCCTTATAGGAGGAATGATAGGGTATATTTTATGAATGGGTTCAAGAAAGAAAACCACCTACATTTAACGATGAAATGAGGAAGTCACAAGATGTAGAAGCATGGTTACTTGGAATGAATAAGTTCTTCAGATTGCATGATTACTCAGAGAAAATGAAGGTCAAAATAGATACATTTAGGCTTAAAAGTAAAGTAGAAATTTGGTGGGAAGATGTAAATAATGTCAAAGGCATTCGGGAAGAGGAGTTTACTTGGAGTGAGTTCGAGAGACTTTTCAGGAAGAAGTATCTATAGGAGAGATACTACAATGACAAGGAAAAGGAGTTCTATGAGATAAATATGGGATCCATCACCGATAAGGAGTACACTAGAAGATTCTTGGAGTTATTGAGGTATGTGCCTTATCTTAAGGAGGAGAAAGCAAAGATTCAAATATTCATTAGTGGGTTGCCGGTAGCATTCAAGGACAAGAATTGAGTTTGATGAGCTCAGATTGTTGGAGGAAGCCATTAGGAAGCTAAAGAATTGTTATGAGCAATCAAAGCCCATACCTGAGACTAAGCATGAGTGGAAAGATAATGAGAAGAATAAGGGAAAATGTTATAAGAAGCGAAAATGAAACCATGACACAAGTAACAGAGAGAATGCAAAACCGCCTAAGAAGTTCAATGCATCTAATAGATGACAAGTATTTTTCTCTGACGAGCATAACAAGGGTGATGGTAGGAACCCCTTGCAGTGTTGGAATTATGGAGGAGAGAATCATAGGATATATTGTCCACAACATCAGGGTGGTAGACCGCAGATCTATAGTACTTAGGAGGCACAAATAGAGGGGGATGTTGGATAGAGTATTCCCTATACTTATGCAACACTGGATAACAGGTAGACAAATCACTAGACATCTATTATCGATCTCGACGGTAAGCTTTGTGATCAAGTTGTTTATGTTTTGATTGACCCTGGATCTAATTATAGTTATGTTAATCCTGAATTGGTGGATAAGTGTGGTTTGAATAAAGGAGGGCATGCAGAATCTTGGTTAGTGCAGTTGGCTACAGGTACAAAGAAAAGAGTTTGTCATTGGGTAAGAGCTTTTGCATTCGATTTGAATGGTATGCCTACATCAACGCATTTGAATGTGCTTCCATTGGGATCATATAGTATTATTTTGGGTATGGATTAGATGTACCTTCAAAAGACCATGGTATATTTTTATGAAAATGATATTTAGTGCTTGGATGACAATGGATAACAAAGAATCCTATAGGGTAAGAAGAAGGACATATTAGTTAGAATGGTTACAACTATGTAGGAAAAGCGCATTAAAAAAAAAGGGTGTGTGTTATTTGTAGTGCATATTTCTAGTGATAAAGGTAAGAGTGTTGAGGATGCGCAGGTATTGAGAAGGTACACAATTTTACAATTGTTTTAGGATGCATTTCCCGCAAATATTTTAGAGTTTCCGCTTCGGAGGGAAGCAAAATTTTATATTGGGTTGGTACAAGGGGCAACATCAACATTAAAGGAACCATATGGAATGAGCACACCAGAGTTAGTGAAATTGAATTTGCACTTGAAGGAAATGCTTGACAATGGATACATTAGGCCAAGTGTATCGCCTTGGTGTGCACCAATGTTTTTTGTGAAGAAGGATGGTACTCTCAAGTTGTGCATCAATTACAGGTAGTTGAACAAGGTGACCATCAAGAACATGTATCTATTTCCAAGGATTGATGAATTATTTAACTAGTAGAAGGAAGCAACAGTGTTCTCAAAGATTGAATTGAGATATGGATATCATCAGGCATGCATTAAAGAAGAGGGCATATACATGATTACTTTCCAGACCAGGTATGGGCATTATGAGTTTGTTGTAGTTCCTTTCGGTTTGAATAATACTCCAACTACTTTTATGTGCTTGATTAATAGTGTATTGCGTCCTTATTTGGAAAAGTTTGTGATTGTATTCATTGATGATATATTGGTATATTCAAAGAATGAGGAAGAGCATACTAGACACTTAGCAGCAACGTTAATATTGTTAAGAGAGCATCAGTGGTATGCCAAGCTTAGTATGCCAAGTTCAATTCTAGGTTATGGAAAGAGTTATTTGTAGGTTTGGGTACAAAGTTGGCCTTTAGTACAAATTATCATCCGCAGACCAATGGACAAATAGAGAGGGTCAACAGGATTTTGGAGGACATGTTGAGAATGTACATCATGCACCAGCAACGAAAGTGGGAAGAGTGCTTCTATTGGGTCAGGAAAAAGGTATGTTTTCTCTTTGTAAATAGCTTTATTCAACATTTATCCTTACATGATTATCTCTGTTTATGGATCAAAATAAAGGAAGTAATAGCTAAAGTTGGATAAAAGAACTTGGTAACAAATTAGATAAAGCTAGCACGAGAAACTGACTTTTTACTATCTTTGTGTGCAGAAGACGTGGATTGGACAATAGCCATTCAATTGACAGAGCAGTAATAGGCCGTAAAAGGAAGAGACAGCGTCTGAGTCAGGAAAGACAACGGGAGACCAGGTAGACTAATGTTATTTCATGACAGAATCCGATTATGTATAGTGAAATCCTCAGGATCCCCTCATCCCGAGGATTCGCTTTTATCTATTTATTTTCTAAATGTAACATATAAGGCCGAAAGGAAAAACTACACGGAGTTCAAAATTTCATAATTTGTAATTATTCTTTTTGAGACATATAATATTGTTATCTCAATGATGTTGTAATCTTGTTACGTATATTAATGAAGAAATGCTGCGTTTGATCCATACTTATATTCTGAGTATTTCTTAGCGGAGACTTCTGGCGACTCTGGGCCTAGTCAAGAGAAGTTCTACTGCTTTCTTGTGTTATAATATTTTCTATTTAGTCTTTACCAATTTTTAATGTTAAGTTAATATCATTTCACTTATTGTGAAGATTGACGATTTCGATTCATATTGTTGTTCATTTAGATTCAGACTGATCCGTGTGACATATCTGAGTAACACTTTGATTGGATTGGTTATGTTAGTTTGAGTAGTATATTGTTGTTCATTCTGAGTTATGTTATCATAGATCTTAGAGATAGCATTAATCGATTTCCATAATTTGCTTATATAGATCATTTGTTGTTTAGAGATCATTTATTGTTATATGCTCGCTTGCCGTTCAGTTGAGATTGCCGTTCAATTGAGATTTATTGTTCAATTCGGGTTTACTATAGGTTATCATTGTTGTTCAGTTATTGTAGTTCTCTTTCTTGATTGAGTGAGTTAGGCTTAATTCTATTTGAAGAATGTTGAGCATGATTCTTAGCATTTACATTCAGATTCATTTGATTTCAAAATATGTTAAATAGAATTGCAGAGTGTGTTAAGAGTTCTTTCAGAGTTATTTCTTCCATAGTTATTTCATTATGAATTTTGTGGATTGAGTTGAAGAGATAGTTATTAGTGATTGAAACGATTTATCATTATATAACCTCTGAATTCACTACATATATTGTGCTGACACTCTTGAGATAAAAAGACTTACCTTGGGTTGACAATTAATGTAGGAATTAAGATTGCCTGTAAAAAGACATCTTAGTGCACCAAAACTTTGGCACCGTTGCCAGGGAGAGTGTTTCAAAGTGATTTCCTTTTTATCTTGCTGTGAAAGAATTGGGTTTTAAAAACGGAAGGTAAGAACTTGCGTACCTAACAAGTAAATTACTTTCTTACTAGCCCGCTTTTCAGAAAAAGCTTAGAGGTTAAATGGGAATTGGTTTTTATGAATGACTAGGAATAGAAAGATAGAAAAAGAGTAGAAACCCCCACCTAAATCCACAAAAACCAAAGGATTGGTGAACCTTAGGAGAACGACCTTTATAGACGAAATCGTAAGAAAAGCAGAGTCTCAAGCGTCAGTAGGATTCCAGACAGTGTCTAGAAAAATTCCTATTGTAATCCCTCAAGCAGCAGGCTCATCATCTGTAGCTTATGTTGAGATTCAAAGCCAAATTGGAGGATTTGAACAGAGTCTTCAAGCTATAGCAAGTTTACATTTTTATCCTCTACAAGAGGAAAAATATTGTAACTTAAGAGAAGGAGAAGGATAAACCAGTGGGACTGCTAAGGCAGAACCACAACTGTCTGAGCAAGGGTCTCTTTTACTCAAAAAGAACCCCTTGAAATCCCTGAAGGTTATTGGAACATCTTTAATCAAATGAAAAACCAGCCACCTCACGGCCAAACCTTGACATTGGAATATCCCATAGTCGACCAAGTGGCCAATGCCCCCATGAAGGCTATTCCTCTGTAGAGCATCCAAAATTTTCATGGGATGATCACAGAGGATCCTGATGCTTTCCTGTTTGAGTTTGATGTCCTCTGCAGAGGGTATGACTACACCACTGACCCCCAAAAGCTAAAATTGTCCCCTTCTACTTTGAAAGGAGTAACCTTAAGATGGTTCATGGGTCTGAGTGGACTAACTATTAATTCTTGGGGCGATATGAAAACCTCCTTCCTCACAAGATACCAGGAATTTTGCAAAACTAGGGAGCTAAAAGATGAAATCTTTAAGATGATTGTAAAAGATAATGAAACACTAGAAGAATATGTAAAACGGTTTAATTATAATTTGCAGAGATCTCCACACACCACCTTACCTAAAGAAGTCCTAAGAGCTATTGTAATTAAAGGAATGAAAGAGGAATAGTTAGAAACTATAAATTTAATGGGGAAAGGAGATATTTCTCAGGAAGATTATGATGAAATCGTTCGCTTGTGTATCAAGTGTTTGCGAGGAAGCACACGCACAGGAGTAGGAAGCTGAGATCCCATGAGCAGGGGAAGCAAACCACACAGTGGAGGCATAACACAGATGGAAATCGGTAACCTCCTAGAAGATTTCAAGATGGACATCCTGGGTACTCTCACAACGCAGTTGGATGTCTTACAGGCTAAACAAAAACAGGCCTTAGTAGAAAAAAACTTGGCCATTTTCTGTCCACGTTGTTGAAAGAAGCACAACAAACGGGAATGTCCATTAGACATGGTTTAGACATGTGCTATCTGTAACAAAGAACACGCCACTAAACAATGTCCATCATTGCCAGGGCTGAAAGTAGTATCCAAGGAAACAAAAGAAGAAACTAGCCGATATATCTGATGAACTAGCTTTGACAGTGGTAGGATAAACCTACAGGTATGTCACAAGATGCATTCCAGTTCTTTCATTCTTCACAGTTTAATCAACAACAAAACCTTGGGGCAGCATGGCAAGGCCAATCACCTTATCCAAATTGGCAAACCGAACCATTCCCTATGAAATCCTAGCCAACACAATCTTTTCCGGGTAATGGATGGCCAAATTCTCCTTTTGCTCCGGTTTGGCAAGGCAATCCCTATCAATCGCAATGGCCTGCCTCCACCTCTCAAAATCCGAATTGGTCTACAAATTGGCAGCAACCTTTGGGGATATCTAATGCACCTATGGGGATAGGTCCTCAGCCTCAACATGCAATATTAGTTCCGTATACATTACAACATGTTGGCTTGAGGGGGCCTGACCTAGGTTCAGAGTTAATTAGCCAACCAAATCCCTGTACTACTAGCCCTTTCAGCAACAGCCCGCAGAGCGCGGACTGAGGTCTCACTAGAAGCAATATGGGGGTATGATGGAACCAAGTTTCCACACCCTTGAGATGTCTAAGGGGTCAGTTTAGTCCAACTGTAAATACCTTCGTGCAGGTTACTTCACACACTATCCTAACCTACGAGGCCTCTATGATTTGTTATAATAACCTTTGCGCAACCCTAACTAGGGGCTAAGGTGATTTCACACTACCCTAGCAGCGATCTGCGCTACTTCCCTAAGTTAAACTACGTAGCTTACTTATATTCTTATAATAGTTAGTTATCTTTGCGTGACAGGTGCTTTATCTTATATTCACTTTATCAACACATTCATATAATTTTGCGCACCATATAAACAATAGAAATGCAATTTATATCCGATACATCCAATGCACAAAATAGGAAAAAGATACACAAAAATGATGTAAAACTTCTCTTTATTACTTCTCTAAAGGTTACAGGCTTGACTCGCCCTACACACTCAGTTGCAGGGGTCCGCGCACTCAGCTGCAAACTACTAGGCCTCTGTGCACTCAGCTACAAAGCCTTCTTCTACTCTACAACCCAAAGAATCGACTATACACTTAGATAGGACTCAATTCTTCATCATTAGATCTTACTGACTTCTGTCATTTACAACTTAGAGCCTCACTCTATTTATACAATCCCATGGTCCACGGACCATGGGTAGATTTCTAAAGCCGACATTACATTACAAAAATGATGGCAAACAACCCTATGACTCATTTAGAATCTTAGCGCTCCGCGCCCACAAAATGCGGAGTCTTTACATTGAATTTGGTCAAAATTTGGGTTTTAAACTCGAAAACTGCCTTGGGGGGTCCCACGCCCAACAGGCCCCCAACATAAACATCGTTACTTGCCCTCGAGTCACTCTATCGATGCGGAGATCTACATGCGGAGACCTCCCAACTCTGTTTGAACTGCTGCAAGATCTGCAATGCACTGAGAAACTACCTGCTGTATCTCCTGCACGCGTTATTTAGAGACTGCTATATCTGAACTGCTTCCTTGGATCCGCTCCTGTGTTCCCTGCATCTATGCAAGCTTGGATTCGATCGAGGCTATAATGACAAATGCCTCCTCTATCCAAGGCTAGACACGCGCCTTCAAAACTGCTTCTTTATGTCGCGCTGTGTCTATCTGCTCCTTAAGCGCTTTGGCTTGTTGCATCTGCGCGAGCCTCTGTGTAAGGGCCACTATCTGCACGGTCCCTTCTATATCATCATATCTTTGTTGTAGCTCATGTACCTCTATTTATAAGCGCTATATGTTTGGGTCCTCCTGCAGAGTGGTGAAGACCTCAAACGACTCTTCCAACATTTTGGTGCAGTCCTTTACTGCACCACTGATCTCCTCTATCCTCGATGTAATGGCGCTGGTGCATTATTCCCGTACCTCAGGAGGAGTTGAAGGCTGTGCCTTCAACCACAGCTTTTCTATCTAAAGGTTCAGCTCTAGTTGAACCTTAGCCATCTCTTCACACGCCTTGCGCACCCTTGATGCTAACCTTAGGATGCGCACCTCTGCTGGTGCTTCCACTGGGATGGCCAACTCAGGGACCATTTGACAGGCCTCCTCAATCACCTGTACCATCTACTAGTTCTGCGCCACTACCGCATCGTGCTGTAGGCTCAGTTGTTCCATATTAATTTTCTGCTCGCTTAACACCTGTAGTGCGTGGCCCACCCTAGCTTGCAGTTCTGCAGTCACTCTGTCCTATAGGGCATAGAGTGTCTCCCGAGGGAGCACAACCATGTTGATCCGTATTACCTTCAATGCACTAATCGTAGGCCTATCGACCTCATTCTCTGTAACCAGTGCCCCCTCTGGCAGCACTTTGGTGTTGGTCATGTGTGCGCGCAACATTTCCTCAGCCACGGCCGTTCCTACTGCAAGTCTGGTCGAGAGAGTACTAGCTTGAGGAATGCACACCTAGAACTCTTGTATCTGTGCCCGGAGGGCCCCCAACACAATCTAATTCTCCTCTACGAGCTGCTGGAGGGCCTCCACGATGACTTCGCACACCGTCTCCCCTATATCATGAAGACCTCCTTCGGTGAGAGTGATCGGGTCTAAAGAAGTCTTAAAAGTTTTCGACTTCTTTTGTGGCCCCACCTATTCTCTTGGGCACTGATGCTTCAACTGTGTAGATGTTGTTTCTGGGCCCGCACCACCTTCCTATATATCAGGGTCTTCCTCGGGTGAGGGCAGATTATGGCCCTTGTGCTCCTTCTCTGCTACCTCTTTTCTTCTCTTCTCTGCCAACTATGCCATCCGCAGTTTTGCCTCCTCCTTCTTTCGTTGTGCAACAAACTTTTCTATTTCTGTCACGGAGAGGGCTGGAGCACACCACTTTGGTGGCCATGAGTCAAGCACGGTGAATATAACATTATCTGTGGTCAGGTACGATAGTTCATTCCACTTTGTCGCAGGGTCCTTGCGCACCCTGATGTATACATGATGGAAGTCTACCTTGAACTCCATGAAGCTTTGTAGGCTATTGTAGACAGTGGGCGATAACTGTGGCCTATGGTTAATCCCCATTCTGATGTTCATCTCCATGAACACCTAGAATATCTTACTATCTCAAATCCTTTGCACATCTTTAGTGGCCCACAACGAAGCATACTTCGCTTCTTCTGGAAGATCTCGTGCAATTGTGGGGAACTAGCTGTCCTCAGGCAACTCCCAAGCTACCAGCACTATGGATAACAGAAGCCATGCATAGCGGAAGGTCTTCCCCTGTTCCTGTGCCTTGCAGAGATTCTCCAAGAACTCCTTGCACAGGCACTCTGACCAGTTAAACTGGATGCCCTCTGCACACTACGCAGCAATTGCTACCACTGACACGAGCACCTCATCCACACGACACTTCTACATAACCTTGCCAACCAATATCTGGGTCGCAAATTTGACTGCCTTATTGTCGATACTAGAGATCGTGTACCATCTCTTCTTCTTATCCAGCTTGAATTTTGCCTTCATGGCCTCCGCGATGGCCAAGCCGATGCTCTTACCCTTCGAAATATTTGCTGGGTCCTCCCCTTTCCAAGGTAGTTGGGTAATTCTATGAATCAGGTGGTCCATGATGGGGATGGGCTCCTCCAGCCATAAACACCAATCATGCACTAGGTAGAGTAGCTTCCTGATGACAAAGATAGTTACTGGGGCACGATGGTAATGTGGCACCCAGAGCAGGTTCAACAACCCTGCTTTCTCTACCCCGCGCAACCACTTGTGTGGCTCCAAATCTACGACTCCCGCCGCAGTGCTTTTCTTCGGCTTCATGAGATACTCAGTTGCCAAGTGTGGGAACTTTTCGTGGTCTGCGAGATCCTAATATTCAAACTTTAGACTCGGCACCCATCCCAAGTGCGCTCCTTCAAAAATGATATCGTCAGGTAGCAGCGGAGTCTGCAGAGAGCTCTTGCTCTCATCTAGGTCCTTGGGCACTCTTGCCTTTCCCTTCCGCGGAGGAATGTATGTGGGTAGCCTAGTTAGAGGGTCCACATCCTTGGTTTCCACCTCCATGTCTTCATCCTCCTCCTCTTCAACAAGGATTTCCTCAAGGTCTTCCTCCTCTTCATCAGTTTTTAGATTAACCACTTTCCCCTTTTCTTCCATGGTCAGTTTAGTTCGTAGTGGGTTTCTAGGGGACACACGCACTGGGACCATGGGCTGCTTATCTTTCTTGGGTCTCGGTGTGTGCGATGATTTATAGATTTCTGTGACTAACTCGACGCTCTTAGGGGCATCTCCTATAGTCATGGCTTGCACGTCCTCTTCAGTGGTCATTTCGTCAATATCCATGGCTTCCTCTTATGTGGTCATACTGCGATTCCACAAATCTCTCAATGGCTTAGGTAAGTGCTCAAACAATGCCTTCAACCTCAAAACATCAAACAGATCTGGGTTCATAGATCTCTGGGCGCATACTAGCTCAATTCTCAAATGGTGAAGTGTTTTTTGCTGGGCAGCCCTTTGCAATTTATAGTGCCTTTTGAATTTGAATTTGACTGTTCCCCCCAAATCCAGTTCATTAATTCTCTCTTGGACGTAGATTTTCCCAAATCTAGCCCATAAAGCCTACCTTAAATGCCTTCCACCCACTCCATTTGGTCTCAAACCAAGCATCACATCATGAATAGTGACTATAACACTCACTTTCCAACCAACCCGCGCGGCAGCACAACTAACCTTGCGTTGTCACGGACCTTGTGACACTTCGCTCCCACGCGCAGTCCTATCATTGCGTAGTGTTCGGGCAGAGTAGTTTATAGTCCTGTGCCTCCTTTCAATTGCCTAGAGCACTAAGACTGTGCTTCCCACAGCTAGTCAGGTGGCCGGGCCACCGGTATATGGCTTCAACCGACCATTAATCACTTTTCCTGGGAAAAGTCTACCTTTTAACTTTACTATCTGCACCGCACACTTTACCATCTGCATTGTGCCACCATTGGTGATCCCTTTAGTAATATGTGGTTGGATCCAAGGCATCACACTGATCAACTCTCGGCGGCAGTCCCCAAATTTGTCAATGTAATCATGCATATCCTATTTTATCACCAGGGTTTTCTTCTCAAGAAAGTCCTTTTGTATTCCTTCCTCAGGCTTCTTGACTTCTACTTCCATCATGGCACTTTTCTCCCTTAACCGAAATATTTCATTCATGAGTTCTTGGAGCCTAAGATTACCCTGCTGGATCTCTTCATCAGGTCCCAAGTGTTCTTCTTCGTTCAACTGTGTGATCCCTTCTTCCAAGGCTCCGTGATTCGTCATATCTGTGGACGCTGTTATGCGCGAACTAGGCATGATAGACTCCATCGCTATTACACCATTCACTCCATAGGTCAGCCTAGAAGGCATTTGTTCCATCAGTTTCTTGCACACTGCCCTATAAGCCCATAAAACTGTTGGTACGTTCAGGTCCCAATCACTTCGTTGCGCATTATGTACCTTGTTCAACACTCCATGCACCTCATTAAATTATTTCGCGTGGATAACCTTCTGCGCGCTCGTTCTTTGTACACCCTGTCGTTCCAACTTGAGGAACCATTTGCGCAATTTCCCCCCCTAACACATGCTTATTGTCCATATTTCCCAACAAGAAGCTCATGTGCATCTGCGTAGGTTATTTACCATATTCCTGTACCCACTAGGAAAGATGCGCGCGCGAACCATCCTATCCCTTGTATTTATATGCCAATCACACTATAGGTTTCCCAAACCATGTGCACATCATTCTCATGCAGTGTTAGGATACTGCATCGGGGTCTCATCGTGATCTCCAAGGCCTCTGCGTGAGTTGTTAACCTCTGTTGTGACAGCGCGTTCCTCAAATGCGATGTTAGTGATGCTACAAACCATTCACGGTGTTGTCTATTCGTCAAAGTCATATTAGCTTCGCGAATCGTACACTTCAGTATCTGGTCTAACTTCCAAGGAGTCTCACCTGGTAGCATTGTGATCTCTTTGAATCCAATGATTGACTGCGCTTCTGACTTGAGCCTGCTAAATTCTTTGTTTAGCACAATTTGGATATCTGGATTCCCACATTAGGATTTCATTAGAATGCTTAATATACCAGGTCAACGTGCGATCCTATAGAGCACTGACCAGCTTCGCTTTCTTTATATTATCATCTGTAACTCCCTGCACTTCCCATACGGCTCTTATCACAAACCAAAACCAGTCCGGATCTTCATTTCCTACTCCCTTGAACACAAACAACTTTATCGCGCTTACCATATTCACTCGTAGTGGTAGCGTAGGTGGTGCGGGTGAAGATGAAGGTGAAGGGGGTGAAATTGGTGGTAGTGTGGGTGGGGGTGGTATGCACGGAATCCTCTACCTTATCAAATTGATCGCACTTCACGGCGAGACCTTCGCGAGTTATTCCTCATCCCCTTGCGGAGGTGAAATCAAAGGGTTATTCTCTGGTCCCTTACTTCCTTCGTTTTTGTAGGTTTTTCCACTTCGCGTAGCTCTGGACATCAAGGTAATTGCATAACCCTCTTTTCACACAATAGCATTTTAATCCAAGTATTCAGAGAGTTTACATACTTACCTCATGGTCCTTTGAGAAAGCGTCGCTCCGCTTCGCTATAGCTCGATGAAGTATCTACCGTGAACTCAGTAATGAATCCTCTTATAATTCGATCGAGATAGTGATCAATAACGCGCGCGATCTTATCCTTCGATGCTTCCAATCTGCACACCAACTCTGGGGTACACACAATAGGATTGTCGAGCTTCCACCTTCCTTGGATATTTGCTAGCTTCGCGATCCACTTGTACTACTCAGTAGGGAAAGATGTGAAAAAGATTTCGTGGATCTCTATGTACAGGTAGCAGTCTAACAACTCTTCTTTTGTCAGTCGCGGATTCCTATTCTCCTGTGCCGCGAACACATGAATTCTTCTGTCCAACCAACCTTTAATTTCCTTAGTTGGATTCCAGTGATACGATATCAGACATCTCTATGCAGATTCCGGTCTCGACAATGGAACTATTTGTTGGCTTGAGGGGCATGACCCAAGTTTGGAGTTAATTAGCCAAACAAATCCCTGTACTACTGGCCCTTTCAGCAACAGCCAGTGGAACGTGGACTGAGGTCTCACCCGAAGCAGTATGGGGGGATGCTAGAACCAAGTTTCTACACCCTTGAGGTGTCTGAGGGGTCGGTTAGTCGAACTATAAATACCTTCGTAGGTTACTTCACGCATTATACTGACCTGCGAGGCCTTCACGATCTGTTATAATCACCTTTGTGCAGCTTTAACCAGGGGCTGAGGTGATTTCGCATTGCCCTAGTAGCAATCTACGCTACTTCCCCAAGTTGCACCACGTAGCTTACTTATCTTCTTATAATAGTTAGTTATTTTCGCATGACAGATGCTTTATCTTATATTCACTTTATCAATAGAAATTCAGTTTATATCTGATACATCAAATGCACAAAACAGGAAAAAGATACACAAAAATGATGTAAAACTTCTCTTTATTACTTCTCCAAAGGTTACAGACTCGACTCGCCTTGCGCACTCAGCGGCAAGAATTCACACACTTATCTGCGGACTACTAGGCCTCTACGCACTCAGCTGCAGAGCCTTCTCCTACTCTATGACCTAAAGACTTGACTCTACACTTAGATAGGATTCAATTCTTCATCATTAGATCTTACTAACTTCTATCATTTACAACTTAGAGCCTCACTCTATTTATACAATCCTAGATTTCTAAAGCCGACATTACATTACAAAAATGAGGGCGGACAACCCTATGACTCATTTACAATCTTTGCGCTCTACGCCCACAAAACACAGAGTCTTTACATCGGATTTGGTCAAAATCTGAGTTTTAAGCCCCAAAACTTGCCTTAGGGGGTCTCACATCCAACACAACAAAATCCTCAACCTCTTTTGCGCCCTCAATTTCCAGCTCAGCCGAATCTGAATCCTAATAACAAGCCGATCCAATTGGTGCATATTATCGAAAGCTCAGATTATGAGATTGAGCAAAAAGAATGTAATGAAATCAGATTAAGGTCATGGCATATCATCACCCCTGGGGAAAACATGGACCAATCGTCAATTGAAATTGAAACCCCACCTGTACATATACCACCACCTGTAATTAATACTAAACTAAAGCAAGGGGAAGAGACAAATCAGCATGAAGACCCTGAAAAACTTAGTCACTTCTCCTCTGTTCCCTGAAAGGTTAACAATACCCAAACCTATTGTTTACCCAAATTTTGATCTTGTAGGGGAACTAAAAAAAATTTGTATTAAAATTCCTCTCCTCTAGGCCATTCAAGATATTCCCATCTTTGCTAAAACAATCAAGGAGCTATGTGTAAAGAAGCCTGCGAGGAAAGTAAAAACTTCACCCACCATTCACGTTGTCGGAACCTTATTTGATTTACTTTTGGGAGGGGAAACTCCGATAAAGTATGAAGATACTGGAAATCCCATAGTGACAGTTCAGATATATGGCTGCTCTTTTCCCAATACACTAGTTGATCTGGGTGTAGCCATTAATATTTTAAAAGCAGAAACCTGTCAAGTGCTTGGTATTATAGCCCTGGAACCAACCACCACTTTATTAGAACTTGTTGATCGTTCGGTGGTAAGGCCAGAAGGAACCTTACAGCATATTACAGTTTTTGTTGATTCGCGAGAATATCTAGTAGATTTTCTTGTTATAAACCAACGAGTCGATTGGATGGGCACCCTCTGATTTTGGGCCGACCTTGGCTAGCAACAAATGATGCTTATATTGGCTACCGAGAAGGCAACATGACTATTGCAAAGGGGGATGCTGTAAAAAAACTTGTGTTATATCCTCCTGCCAAGCCAAGTCTGCCCATTGTAAAAATATGTAAACAACCACCAGCGTACCTGGAGGAAAGCATCCATTCACCACTAACAATAGTAGACGCATTGGAATTCAAAGATCAGATTGAAGATGATGTTATCAATCATCGAGCTGATGTGAGCAATATAAAATGTCAAATGTTGAAAGCAATCCTTGATAATGAAGCCATGTAGGATCCTTTGAAGGATACCGACGACTAGCATATCCAGACCATTGTTCATAATGGCAAGCCTATGGAGATCGACCAAGAAAAATTCTAAACATTAATGATAGTCTGGATAGCGATCAACAACAAAAGCTCATACAGGTCTTGCAAAAATATAAAGGGGATTTTGCCTAGGATTATCCTGACACGAAGTGTATAGACCCATAGCTATGTACACACCACATCTATACGAAGAAGGATGCTTGACCCATCTGGCAACCTCAACAAAAATTGAATCCACATCTCAAGGACATTGTGAAAGAAGAGTTACAAAAGCTGTTGGTTCCTATCTCAGATGGTAAATGGGTCTCTCCAAGTGTGGTCATCCCCAAGAAAAATGGGAAGTGGCGTATATGTGTAGACTACCGGGAGTTGAAAAAGGAAACACAGAAAGATCACTTCCCCCTCCCATTCATCGATCAAGTCCCTGATACTTTGGCAGGGAAGAAGTTATTTTCCTTCCTAGACAGTTTCAGCGCTACAATCAGGTTCAGATCGCCCCTGAAGACCAAGACAAAATAACCTTCACCTGTGCCTGGGGAACATTCGCATACAGAGTATTACCATTTGGTTTTTGTAATGCCCCAGCTACATTCCAGACAACTATACTCAGCATTTTTGTTAATTTAATAAATGAAGGACTTGAGGTGTATATGGATGACTTTACTCCATATAGGGATGACTTCGACCAAGCATTGCAAACATTAGAAAAAGTTTTAGAATGATGCATTTCTACCAGGTTATGTTTAAGCAATGTCAAGTGTCACATGATGATGACCGAGGGTGTAATATTGGGACATTATATCTCTGCAGCAGGGATACAGGTAGATCTAGCAAAAATTTAGGTAATTCTTTTACTGCCTACCCCCTGCACTCAGACAGAGGTACGTAGCTTCCTGGGATATGCAGGCTATTATCATAGGTTTATTAAAAAAATTTCACAAATTGTTGCGCCTCTATATGCTTTAACTGGAAATGTTGATTTCAACTGGTCTAACAAATGTCGCACAACTTTTACAGGTTTAAAGAAACTAGTCTCAACAACACCCATATTACATGGACCAAATTGGGAGCTGCCTTTCCACATATCCACGTACGCATCAGATGTAGCTATAGGTGCTGTCCTTGACCAGGAGGAGGACAAGAAACCTTATGTTATATATTATATTAGAAAAAATCTCACTTCTGCAGAACTTAATTATACATTAACATAAAAAGAATTATTAGATGTTATTTATGCAAGAAACAAATTTAGACATTATATAACGAGTTACCAAGTCTTTCTGTACATTGATCACTCAGTCATTTGGTATCTAGCTAATAAACCTATCACAAATGGTCAAGTAAACAGTGGCTATTGCTTTTGCAGGAGTTCGACATTACTATTAAGGATCGTCAAGGGAAGGAAAACCCAATTGTTGATTTTCTATCTCGAATCCTGAAAGTGAATGATCCACTAGAGGTAGATGACCAATTTTCGGATGAACATCTGTTTTCCGTGGTAGTCAAGACGTCATGGTATGTAGATGTGGAAAATTATCTGGTAGTAGGGAAGCTACCCAGGCATTTGATGACAAGAGAGAGGAAACATATTGTTTAGCGCAGTGCCAGATTCTCTTTGATAGGCGAATATATTTTTCACACAGGTGTTGACATGTGTATACGCAAATGCATCCACGAGGATCAGATTTATGACATCCTAAAAGCTTGCCATGACAAGCCCTGTGGGGGACATTTTTCAAATCGAAGGATAGGGCATAAGGTATTACATATGGGTTATTATTGGCCCACTATTTTAAAGGATGCTAAGAAATATGCCTAGGCTTGCGATAGCTGTCAAAGGATGGGCAGGTCTGGCTAATTTGATGAAATGCCTTTGCAACCCCAACTAGGCATAAAACCCTTTGAGAGATGGGAATTGGACTTTGTTGGCCCATTCCATCCGCCATCCAATCATAATGCCTACATACTAGTTGCCACAGATTATGTGACGAAATGGGTGGAAACAATATATTTACCAAGAGCCACAGAGGAAGCTGTAATTAACTTCCTTTTTGGGCTATTGTGCGGTATGGTTTACCGCAAGAAGTGATCACAGATGGGGGAGGGCAATTCATAGGGCACAAGATTACTGCCACTATCAGAAACCATCATATCATGCACAGGATCACTTCCCCGTATCACCCACAGGCAAATGGGTAGGTTGAAAGAACCAATAAGATTATTGAAGTGATTTTGACCAAGACAGTCTCAACACACCGATGAGACTGGGATGCTAGACTGCTAGAGGCCTTGTGGGCCTATCACATGACTTGGAGGAATACTACTAGATACTCTCTTAACCAACTCGTGTTCGGAAAATAACCTATTTTTCCAATAGAATTCGAAATAAAGACTCTAAGGACGGCCCAGGAAGTGGGGCTAGATCTAATAGAAACCCAAACAAAGTGACTTCAATAGATCAACAAACTAGACGAGTCTCGACTGCTTGCTTTGCAAAAGACTGCAATTATTTAGAAACAAAGGGCAAAGTGGAATGACAACCTTATCAAGAAGAAGACGTTTCAAAAAGGGAATTAGGTACTACTTTACGACTCCAAATTCCACGATTTTTCGGGTAAGTTGCAAACAAGATGGCTTAGTCCTTATGAGATTCAAGAAGTGCATAGAAATGGTACTCTTACCTTGACTACTATTGATGGATCTGGCCATTCCTTTAAGGTGAATGGGCATTGAGTGCGTCTCTATCACAAATCGCTCACCAAGGAGTCTTTTTGCAAGAAGGTACGCAAGGACCCCTCCATGCAAATTTTAGCTGCAGGGAGTGATGACCCAACAATTTTTCTTTCAAAAAATTGAGATTTCTTTAAATTGTAAATAATGTATATACTATTTTTTGATTGATTGCAATTAACAATAGGCATCACCATGTAAATATGAGAATTTTTACTGCTTTGAGTGCTTGATAAGTGTTATTTAATCGATTGAATGATTGCTATTCAATCGATTGAACAACACTTTTTGCATTTTTTATGTTTGTTGTTCAAACGTTTGAACGATTGTTGTTCAATCGATTGAACAACACTTTTGTGTCTTTTGATTTTGTTGTTCAAACGATTGAACGATTGTTTTACAATCGATTGAACAACACTTTCTTGTTTTTTTGATTTTGCTGTTCAAACGATTGAACGATTGTTGTTCAATCGACTGAACAAAACTTTTACGTTTTGGTTTTTGCTATTCAAACGATTGAATGATTGTTGTTCAATAAATTGAACAACACTTTTACATTTTGTAATTTTTTTTGTTCAAATGATTGAATGATTGTTGTTCAATTGATTGAACAACACTTTTATGTTTTTTTTCGATTCCTGTTGTTCAAATGATTGTTGTTCAATCGCATGAACAACACTTTTATGTTTTTTTTTTCAATTTCTGCTGTTCAAATGATTGAACAATTTTTGCTCAATCGATTGAACACATTTTTTTTTCTCTGATTCCTGCTGTTCAAATGATTGAATGATTGCTGTTCAATCAATTGAATAACACTTTTATGTTTTTTTTTTTTCGATTTCTGTTCTTCAAACGATTGCAATATTCTTTTTCAATCGATTGAACAACACTTTTATGTTTTTTTATTTTTGTTGTTCAAACGATTGAACAATTGTTGTTCAATCGATTGAACAACACTTTTTTTCTCCATTTTTTGTTGTTCAAATGAGTGAACGATTGATGTTCAATCAAATTGAACAGCACTTTTTGTTTGCGATTTTTTCTGTCCAATGATTGTTGTTCAGTCGATTGAACAACACTTTTATGTTTGTGATTTTTTATATTCAAACGATTGAATGATTTCTATTCAATCGATTGAACAACACTTTTGTGTGTTTTTCTTCTTTTCTTTTAATTTCTGCTATTCAATTGATTGAACGATTGTTGTTCAATCCATTGAACAACACTTTTTGTCTTTTTAAATAGGATAAATTGTGAATTCTTTAATTGACGGTCATTATGCCATCTTCTTTTTTTCCTTTGTATTGTGAATAAACACCATTTGAATGGATTTGTGCCTAATATAAGGAAAAATAGTAATGACAATACCATTATGACCTATGAAGCCTTTTGATGGTTATCTTTATTCAAAAGCTGATACGGTGTATCTTTATAATGACTGGCTGAACATCTCTTCTTTGGACACATCATAAAATGATTCATTATTTTCAAACCATGTTGGCTTATGTTTACACTTTCAAATGGATAAATCTCATTGATATGATGATATGGGGGTAAGAGTATAAACTTTCATTGGCATCTTTTTACTTCTTACACCATCCTTGACTCTTAAGGAGCAAATGAGCCTCCCTCTTTTTACAATAAAAATTTCAAAAGAAAAAATGGAAATAATGAAATATGAAAATGCATCAAACATTGTCTTAAAGAGGATAGGGGGTCTCATCTCGAGCCAGCCTACCATGATCATAAGGATGTAATGGGTGACATTCCAATTTGGCCACCAAACCAAGGTAATGACCTTCTTGATGCTTAAAACTGTCAGAAGGACAGGGGGTCTCATCACGAGCCAGCCTGATCACTTTGTTATATCCTGGTGAATGGCACTATGGTCATCTAGTCACCATGCCAACATAGTGGTCTCTTTATGACAAGAAAAGAAGAACCATCTACATACTAAAAGGAGGACTTTGGCTCATTTGTGGGGTTAAAAATCAACCCTGTTGAGGCTATGAACTCCTGCTGGCAACAACAGCTCTACTTATGGTATTGGAGTATCATATTACATTGCCAAATGTTCTCTATCTATTACCACCTATGGATTCGTTTCTAAAGGGAATTTCCCATTTGAACAACACTCTTACAAGCTGACTTGCATGGTACATTATGTTATATATTCATCATATTTTAATTGTCCAATCATTTTATGACAATCATTAATACATACTGCCGATTATGCATTTGTTAATAATACCGCTTATGGTGAAAATCTTTTGACATAATGAATTAAAATCTCTGTTTTAATTTTTTTGACCATTTCACATTCGATGACGTGTATTGCTTTAATTGCCTTATCGATTAGCACAATATTTTTTTGGATTGGCTACCAGAATTTATGAATTGTCAATGCTTTCACTTGCTTTTCACATGCTTGAAAGATGTGGACACCCTTTTCTCATCAAAGGGGGGATGGCCTGTGTATGAATGCATGAGTGACAGCTGTGGATAATTGTGTGATAATCATTTGAATTAACTTCCGGGTAAGGACTGCATGATGATTATGAATGCGTAATAATTAGCAAGTATTTCTGATTCAGGAAAGGACAAAAACCATTATGGCTGACATGCAGATTCATGATCTAGCGTTAAGTGTGGTTGACGAGACAAATGACTTAACTAAATATGATATTAATTCTCAAAACATCGTCATTTCTCTGTTAATTGCTGTAACATTCTCTACTGCTATTCTGAATTGTAGAAGTGTAAAACAATTGCATATAAGTGAACCAGTCATAGGTACAATAGCCATGGGAGGAAGAGCTATCCGAAATGAGCCCTCAGTACTCAAGGTATCAGACCAGGCTCTGGCAATTCTCGAGCACGTAGGATGGCTACAATATTTGAATAAATTGCAGGGATTTCACAAAGAATTGACACTAGAATTCTTGCAGAACTTGCAAAATGGCAGCACCACAGTTAAAGGTAGGGATATACCAGTTTCTGAAGAGGTCATAGCCGAAGTCACTGGACTTCTAGCTGAGGGAACCAAATGGATAGAAAATCACGTCCTTCTGCACAATACGGTTGCAGTGTTCTAGGACCCAGATGAGCAATTACCCCGAACAGGGAAAGGGATTCACCCTTCAGCGTTAAGACAGCCTTGGCAGGAGTTAGCAGTCATCGTGCAATGGTATATCACATGCGATGGTTGCCAGGATCTGGTAAAGGCCCGTCAATTCAAATTATTAGCCATCCTAAAACATAAAATTTCAGTCAATTGACCGTTTTATTTGAATTCTCTATTACATGATGTTGCTCGACGAGTTAGGAAAGTTAAGGACCCACGCATTTTCATCAGTCATCATGGAATGATTAAATTGATTATCATGAATGGACTAGCCCAACAATAGTTAACCTAATACAATGTTGTCAATCCTACTTTGGCTCCACCTCCAGAAAACATAGTAACAGAGCAACAAGGGCCAAGAACCCCAGGTCTGAGAAGGACACTGAAAAGAAATAATACCTCTGTGCCCCTAAACCTAGAAAAACGTAGGTGCTCCGTGTGAGTGAGAGCCCAACGACGTATCCCAATTCAAACAGATGAGGCTGGACCATCCCACATACCACCTCCAAGTCCAAAAAATCCCCCTTTGCAAGAATATGAGGAGGAAGTGGCCAGGGTATTGGAAAACATGGGGATATTTGGTGAGGGTAGAGAAGAATTTGGGAATGTTGAAGAACTGAATTGTACCCCCAACTAGTCTGCCTCTGCTGGCAACCCTGGTTGTGAGCAAACCCTGCCACTTGCTGATTCCGTGGAGGAACAGAGGGAACCAATACCTCCTGTGGAAAAACCCCTTGAAGCCGAGGTACGTGAAAAGGAAGTCATTAGAGAAGAAAATCAGATAGCAGACACCGATCCAGTGGACCCCCCAGCTGAAGAGAATCCTGTAGATGAAACCTTGGGAGATGTAAATCAACCAGGCAATACTATTTTTTCTAATTTCCCTAAGGATGAGGCCTACCAAGAAGAAAACACGGAGAATGATAATTGTTTAGGAGACACCATTGTACTGGAATCTCCTGAAAGAGAAATCCATGATAAAGTGGAGCTAGAAGGTGAAGCTCCGTCAGGAGATACAGTTCCAGTTGGAACCCTCCCTGATGCTGACACAATACCAATTGTACAGGAACCGAAGGACAATGAAATTAATCCATCACTGATTGGAAGTCATAGAACAAAGAAGTCCTACAAGGACAAGCTTAGAAAAATGCTTAAGAAGTATAGGAAATAGAAGCAAATAATTGGGCAGCTAAGGTAGTGGTTAAAAGAAGTCGTTAGAGCCAAGAATTTCAAAGTAGAAAAGAGACCACAGGCACATAGACAAAACATTGTTCTAGAAAGGATGCAGAAACCCAAATTGAGGATCTTTTGGCTTGTCCAAAGGAAACTTAGATAGAGCCATGTCTTGTAAAAGACACTGAAATGCAGACTAAAGACCCCTATGTTTTCTCACAGGAGACGCAAACAGACTACCCTACCATGGATACTACTGTTCAAATAGATGATGAAGAGGACATGCAAATTGGTCATTGCATGATTGAAGAGGAAGTTGAAGATGTTTTTTAGACTAATCCCATGGAGACCTAGGATGGAGAAGCCCAAACAGAGGAGACACCTGCTTACATTCCTTTGGTAAGGGAAGCAGTCATTTAGAGGTTGCAGAATCAACTACTGAAGGCTTAACAGGAATTAACTCAGCAGAAATAAAAGGTAGTGCCCCTACATGAACATCAAAAGTTGAGGAAGAAATTTGAGGCACTATCAGTGACTGGAGGAGGAGACCTTTGCTTAGTACACGGATGAACAGAAAAAGGTTGAGAAAGCATGGGACAAATTACAAAAGGCTAAAGAGTAGTTGGAAACTGTCTCCTCTCTTTATTCAGACACCCTGTCATGTAGAGCCCCTGCTACAAATTATGCCTTATTCCTCATGGAAAGGTTCCTCCTACTGAAAATCAAAGCTGCTAAGGCTGGCAAGCCTGTGGAAATCAAAACTATCCCAAACTTTGTCAAGTGCTTTAGATAGCAGGATGAGTAGGTACAACACCTCCTCTATGAACTCTATATGCACAATTTCTTTTTGGAAGATGACAGGGACAACCACCCTGGCCCCTTTATAGGGGATGTCCAATTCCAAGCATTTCTTTCTTTCGCTACCAACCAACTCAAGTGGGCCAAGGCTCACAATAATTTTAGAAGGCGTGAGTATGGCATTGACCTATGGGTCAGAGGGGATCCTACACAGCCTCAACATCTCTCTGTTAGGCATACACAATTTATGAAGCGAGCTAGTGTTGTAGGCCAATCAGGACCATTCCACATAGATATCATCCAAGCTAGGAAGGAGTACTTCCAGTAGATTAAGGAAGAATCCTTGTTTGTAGCTAGAGAAAGGTGGGAAGTCTCCAGCAACACTATGAGGAACTGAGAACCATTTGGGTACCGGAACTTTAAAGTTGCCTCCTCTCATTTCTATAAATATAGTAATATGATTTTGACTATGGGTCTTGACTGGATAGGATGTCAGTATAGAACCACGATCATATGGTATCCCCCAGATAAATACCGTAGTGACTATAATTTGAAGGATCAAGAAGTAAACTGCTTTTGTTGTTTTTTAGAAGAAAAACAGTTTCAGAATTTATAAGGAGGTATATCCTGTTTATTCCCTAACTCAGCTGCACTTAAACCATTTAATTGCACGAGGACATGCAACAAGGTAAGTTGGGGAGTATGTTGGGTTAAGAAAAAGGTATGTTTTCTCTTTGTAAATAACTTTATTCAACATTTATCCCTACATGATTATCCATTTTTATGGATCAAAATAAAGGAAATAACAACTGAAGTTGTATAAAAGAACTTGGTAATGAATTAGATAAATCTAGCACAAGAAACTAACTTTTTACTATCTTTGTGTGCAGAAGACATGGATTGGACAATAGTCGTTCAATCGACAGAGCACCAATAGGCTGTAAAAGGAAGAGACAACGTTTGAGGCAAGAAAGATAGCGAGAGACCAGGTAGACTGATGCTATTTCATGACAAAATCAGATTATGTATAGCGAAATCAGGATCGCCTGATCCCGAGGATTCACTTTATTCTATTTATTTTGTAAATGTAATATATAAGGCCGAAAGGAAAAACTACACGAAGTTTATACTTTCATAATTTGTAATTATTCTTTTTGAGACATATAATATTGTTATCTCAGTGATGTTGTAATCTTGTTACGGATATTAATGAAGAAAGACTGGGTTTGATCCATACTTATACTCTGAGTATTTCGTAGCGAAGACTTCTGGTGACTCTGGGCCTAGTCAAGAAAAGTTCCATTGCTTTCTTGTGTTATAATCTTTTCTATTTAGTCTTTATCGATCGTTAATTTTAAGTTAATATCATTTCACTTATTGTGAAGATTGAAGATTCCAATTCATATTGTTGTTCATCTAGATTTAGACTGAGCCGTGTGACATATCTGAGTAACGCTTCGATTGAATTGGTTATGTTAGTTTCAGTAGTAGATTGTTGTTCATTCTGAGTTATGTTATCATAGATCTTCGAGATAGCATTAATCAATTCCATAATTTTCTTATATAGATCATTTTCTTTTTAGAGATCATTTATTGTTATATGCTCTCTTGTCATTCAGTTGAAATTGTCATTCAATTAGCATTTGTCATTCAATTGAGATTTGTTGTTCAATTCAGGTTTGCTATAGGTTATCATTGTTGTTCAATTATTGTAGTTCTCTTTCTTGATTGAGTGAGTTAGTCTTAATTCTATTTAAATAATGTTGAGCGTGATTCTTAGCATTTTCATTCAGAGTCATTTGATTTCAGAATAAGTTAAATAGAATTTCAGAGTGTGTTAAGAGTTATTTCAGAGTTATTTCTTCCATATTTATTTCTTTCAGAATTGTGTGGATTGAGTTGAAGAGATAGTTATTAGTGATTGCAACAATTTATCATTAGATAACCTCTAAATTCATTGCATATATTGTGCTGACACTCTTGAGATAAAAAGACTTACCTTGGGTTGACAATTAATGTAGGAATAAAGATTGTCAATAAAAAGACATCTTAGTGCATCAACAACTTCCACTGGTTATGTTTGCTTACAACAATGGCTATCAGGAGTCTCTAAGGATGATTTTGTTTGAGGCACTCTATGGGTGAAGTTGTAATACTACCATCAGTTGGAGTTATGCAGTGAACAAGGTATTGATTGGACCAGACATGTTGGAAGAGATGGAATGGGAAATGCTAGTGATCAAGAAGAATCTAAATGTAGCACAAGATAGACAGAAGAGTTATGTAGATAAGAACAAGATGTTTAAAGATTTTTATGTTGGGGAACATGTGTACTTGCGCATTAAGCCCAAGAAGATCTCCTTGAGGATTAGATCATGTGCCAAGCTGGCACTTCGCTATTATGGACCTTTCAAGATTCTTGAGAGGATTGGTCCAATATCCTATTGAATTGCATTACCTTTGACAATGAAAGTCCATGATGTTTTCCATGTGTCATTGCTTAAGAAGTATGTTAAAGATGTCGATCATGTGATTGACAAGTCTATATTGTAGGTGGAGCCATAAGGAGAATTCCAGCCGGAACCTTAGTGAATTTTTCATAGAAAGATGCTCATGCTCGAACCGAGCAATCGAGCAGGTTAAAGTGAAGTTGAAGCGCTTTGGGCTCAATGGAGCTACATGGGAGATGGTTGATCAAATGCGGGCTATGTACCCTTCATATTTTTGGGTTAAGGCAAAGAAATTTTAGTATATGTATATATGTACATGGATGTAAATACCACTATGAGTTGTGTTATAAAGCTCCAATAAGTGGTATGGTTGTCATGTTATGTTTTTCATTGTAAATACTAAAACGAGCTAAGTTATAAAGATCCATGGGCATTATGTTTTTCTTTTTAGTGGTCTTGATAGTTGTAGGTGTCAATGAATGCCGAGGACGGTGTTCGCCCAACGGGGAGGGTTTTGTAAATATGAGAATTTTTACTGCTTTGAGTGCTTGATAAGTGTTATTCAATCGATTGAACAACACTTTTTGCGTTTTTTATGTTTGTTGTTCAAACGTTTGAACGATTGTTGTTCAATCGATTGAACAACACTTTTGTGTCTTTTGATTTTGTTGTTCAAACGATTGAACAATTGTTTTACAATCGATTGAACAACACTTTCATGTTTTTTTGATTTTGCTGTTCAAATGATTGAACGATTGTTGTTCAATCGACTGAACAAAACTTTTACGTTTTGGTTTTTGCTATTCAAACGATTGAATGATTGTTGTTCAATAAATTGAACAACAATTTTACATTTTGTAATTTTTTTTGTTCAAATGATTGAATGATTGTTGTTCAATTGATTGAACAACACTTTTATGTTTTTTTCGATTCCTGTTGTTCAAATGATTGTTGTTCAATCGCATGAACAACACTTTTATGTTTTTTTTTCTATTTCTGCTGTTCAAACGATTGAACAACAATTTTTTTCTCTGATTCCTGTTGTTCAAATGATTGAATGATTGTTGTTCAATCGATTGAACAACACTTTTATGTTTTTTTTTTCGATTTCTGTTGTTCAAACGATTGAACTATTGTTGTTCAATCGATTGAACAACACTTTTATGCTTTTTTATTTTTGTTGTTCAAACGATTGAACGATTGTTGTTCAATCGATTGAACAACACTTTTTTTCTCCATTTTTTGTTGTTCAAATGAGTGAACGATTGATGTTCAATCAAATTGAACAGCACTTTTTGTTTGCGATTTTTTCTATCCAATGATTGTTGTTCAGTCGATTGAACAACACTTTTATGTTTGTGATTTTTTCTATTCAAATGATTGAACGATTTCTATTCAATCTATTGAACAACACTTTTGAGTGTTTTTCTTCTTTTCTTTTAATTTCTGCTATTCAATCGATTGAAAGATTGTTGTTCAATCCATTGAACAACACTTTTTGTCTTTTTAAATAGGATAAATTTTGAATTCTTTAAGTGACGGTCATTATGCCATCTTCTTTTTTTCCTTTGTATTGTGAATAAACACCATTTTAATGGATTTGTGCCTAATATAAGGAAAAACAGTAATGACAATACCATTATGACCTATGAAGCCTTTTGATGGTTATCTTTATTCAAAAGCTGATATGGTGTATCTTTATAATGACTGGCTAAACATCTCTTCTTTGGACACATCATAAAATGATTCATTATTTTCAAACCATGTTGGCTTATGTTTACACTTTCAAATGGATAAATCTCATTGATATGATGATATGGGGGTAAGGGTTTAAACTTTAATTGACATCTTTTTACTTCTTACACCATCCTTGACTCTTAAGGAGCAAATGAGCCTCCCTATTTTTACAATAAAAATTTCAAAAGAAAAAATGGAAATAATGAAATATGAAAATGCATCAAACATTGTCTTAAAGAGGATAGGGGGTCTCATCTCGAGCCAGCCTACCATGATCATAAGGATATAACGGGTGACATTCCAATTTGGCCACTATACCAAGGTAATGACATTCTTGATGCTTAAAACTGTCAGAAGGAAAGGGGGTCTCATCACGAGCCAGCCTAATCACTTTGTTATGTCCTCGTGAATGGCACTATGGTCATCTAGTCACCATACCAACATAGTGGTCTCTTTATGACAAGAAAAGAAGAACTATCTACATACTAAAAGGAGGACTTTGGCTCATTTGTGGGGTTAAAAATCAACCCCGTTGAGGCTATGAACTCCTGCTGGCAGCAACAGCTCTACTTATGGTATTGGAGTATCATATTACATTGCCAAATGTTCTCTATCTATTACCACCTATGGATTCATTTCTAAAGGGAATTTCCCATTTGAACAACACTCTTACAAGCCGACTTGCATGGTAACTTATGTTATATATTCATCATATTTTAATTGTCCAATCATTTTATGACAATCATTAATACATACTGCCGATTATGCCTTCGTTATTAATACCGCTTACGATGAAAATCTTTTGACATAATGAATTAAAATCTCTGTTTTAATTTTTTTGACCATTTCACATTCGATGACGTTTATTGCTTTAATTGCCTTATCGATTAGCACAATATTTTTTTGGATTGGTTGCCATAATTTATGAATTGTCAATGCTTTCGCTTGCTTTTCACATGCTTGAAAGACGTGGACACCCTTTTCTCATCAAAGGGGGGATGGCCTGTGTATGAATGCATGAGTGACAGCTGTGGATAATTGTGTGATAATCATTTGAATTAACTTCCGGGTAAGGATTGCATGATGATTATGAATGCGTAATAATTAGCAAGTATTTCTGATTCAGGAAAGGACGAAAACCATTATGGCTAACATGCAGACTCATGATCTAGCGTTAAGTGTGGTTGACGAGACAAATGACTTAACTAAATATGATATTAATTCTCAAAACATCATCATTTCTCTGTTAATTGCTGCAACATTCTCTATTGCTGCTCTGTATTGTAGAAGTGTAAAACAATTGCATATAAGTAAACCAGTCATAGGTACAATAGCCATGGGAGGAAGAGCTATCTGAAATGAGCCCTCAGTACTCAAGGTATCAGACCAGGCTCAGGCAATTCTCGAGCGCGTAGGATGGCTACAATATTTGAATAAATTGCAGGGATTTCACAAAGAATTGATACTCGAATTCTTGCAGAACTTGCAGAATGGCAGCACCACAGTCAAAGGCAGGGATATAACAGTTTCTGAAGTGGTCATAGCCGAAGTCACTAGACTTCCAGCTGAGGGAACCAAATGGATAGAAAATCATGTCCTTCTGCACAATGCGGTTGCAGTGTTCCAGGACCCAGATGAGCAATTACCCCGAACAGGGAAAGGGATTCACCCTTCAGCGTTAAGACAACCTTGGCAGGAGTTAGCAGTCATCGTGCAATGGTATATCACGTTCGGTGGTTGCCAGGATCTGGTAAAGGCCTGTCAATTCAAATTATTAGCCATCCTGAGACAGAAAATTTCAGTCAATTGGCCGTTTTATTTGAATTCTCTATTACATGATGTTGCTCGACGAGTTAGGAAAGCTAAGGACCCACGCATTGTCATCAGTCATCATGGAATGATTAAATTGATTATCATGAATGGACTAGCCCAACAGCAGTTAACCTAAGACAATGTTGTCAATCCTACTTTGGCTCCACCTCCAAAAAACATAGTAACAGAGCAATAAGGGCCAAGAACCCCAGGTCCGAGAAGGACACTGAAAAGAAATAATACCTCTGTGCCCCTAAACCTAGAAAAACGTAGGTGCTCCGTGTGAGTGAGAGCCCAACGACGTATCCCAATTCAAATAGATGAGGCTGGACCATGCCACATACCACCTCCAAGTCCACAAAATCCCCCTTTGCAAGAATATGAGGAGGAAGTGGCCAGGGTATTGGAAAACATGGGGATATTTGGTGAGGGTAGAGAAGAATTTGGGAATGTTGAAGAACTGAATTGTACCCCCAACTAGTCTGCCTCTGCTGGCAACCCTGGTTGTGAGCAAATCCTGCCATTCGCTGATTCCGTGGAGGAACAGAGTGAACCAATACCTCCTGTGGAGAAACCCCTTGAAGCCGAGGTACGTGAAAAGGAAGTCATTAGAGAAGAAAATCAGATAGCAGACACTGGTCCAGTGGACCCCCCAGCTGAATAGAATCCTGTAGATGAAACCTTGGGAGATGTAAATCAACCAGGCAATACTATTTTTTCTAATTCCCCTAAGGATGAGTCCTACCAAGAAGAAAACACGGAGATTGACAATTGTTCAGGAGACACCATTGTACTGGAATCTCCTGAAAGAGAAATCCATGATAAAGTGGAGCTAGAAGGTGAAGCTCCATCAGGAGATACAGTTCCAGTTGGAACCCTCCCTGATGCTGACACAATGCCAATTGTACAGGAACCGAAGGACAATGCAATTAATCCACCGCTGGTTGGAAGTCGTAGAACAAAAAAGTCCTACAAGGACAAGCTTAGAAAAATGCTTAAGAAGTATAGGAAACAGAAGCAAATAATTGGGCAGCTAAGGTAGTGGTTAAAAGAAGCCGTTAGAGCCAAGAATTTCAAAGTAGAAAAGAGACCACAGGAACATAGACAAAACATTGTTCTAGAAAGGATGCAAAAACCCAAATTGAGGATCTTTTGGCCTGTCCAAAGGAAACTTAGATAGAGCCATGTCTTGTAAAAGACACTGAAATGCAAACTGAAGACCCCTATGTTTTCTTATAGGAGACCCAAACAGACTACCCTACCATGGATACTACTGTTCAAATAGATGATGAAGAGGACATGCAAATTGGTCATTGCATGATTGAAGAGGAAGTTGAAGATGTTGTTCAGACTAATCCCATGGAGACCTAGGATGGAGAAGCCCAAACAGAGGAGACACCTGCTTACATTCCTTTGGTAAGGGAAGCAGTCATTCAGAGGTTGCAGAATGAACTACTGAAGGCTTAACAGGAATTAACTCAACACAAATAAAAGGTAGTGCCCCTACATGAACATCAAAAGTTGAGGAAGAAATTTGAGGCACTATCAGTGACTGGAGGAGGAGACCTTTGCTCAGTACAAGGATGAACAGAAAAAGGTTGAGAAAGCATGGGACAAATTACAAAAGGCTAAAGAGTAGTTGGAAGTTGTCTGCTCTCTTTATTCAGACACCCTATCATGCAGAGCCCCTGCTACAAATTATGCCTTATTCCTCATGGAAAGGTTCCTCCTACTGAAAATCAAAGCCGCTAAGGCTGGCAAGCCTATGGAAATCAAAACTATCCCAAACTTTGTCAAGTGCTTTAGACAACAGGATGAGTAGGTACAACGCCTCCTCTATGAACTCTATATGCACAATTTCTTTTTGGAAGATGACAGGGACAACCACCCTGGCCCCTTTATAGGGGATGTCCAATTCCAAGCATTTCTTTCTTTCGCTACCAACCAACTCAAGTGGGCCAAGGCTCACAATAATTTTAGAAGGCGTGAGTATGGCATTGACCTATGGGTCAGAGGGGATCCTACACAGCCTCTACATCTCTCTATCAGGCATACACAATTTATGAAGCGAGCTGGTGTTGTAGGCCAATCAGGGCCATTCCACATAGATATCATCCAAGTTGGGAAGGAGTACTTCCAGGAGATTAAGGAAGAATCCTTGTTTGTAGCTAGAGAAAGGTGGGAAGTCTCCAGCAACACTATGAGGAACTGAGAACCATTTGGGTACCGGAACTTTAAAGTTACCTCCTCTCATTTCTATAAATATAGTAATATGATTTTGACTATGGGTCTTGACTAGATAGGATGTCGGTATAGAACCGCGATCATATGGCATCCCCCAGATAAATACCGTAGTGACTGTAATTTGAAGGATCAAGAAGTAAACCGCTTTTGCTGTTTTTTAGAAGAAAAATAGTTTCAAAATTTATAAGGAGGTATATCGTGTTTATTCCCTAACTCAGCTGCACTTAAACCATTTAATTGCATGAGGACATGAATCAAGGTAATTTGGGGAGTATGTTGGGTCAGGAAAAAGGTATGTTTTCTCTTTGTAAATAACTTTATTCAACATTTATCCCTACATGATTATCTATGTTTATGGATCAAAATAAAGGAAATAACAACTAAAGTTGGATAAAAGAAATTGGTAACGAATTAGATAAATCTAGCACAAGAAATTAACTTTTTACTATCTTTGTGTGCAGAAGACATGGATTGGACAATAGTCGTTCAATCGATAGAGCACCAATAGGCCGTAAAAGGAAGAGACAACGTTTGAGGCAGGAAAGATAGCGAGAGACCAGGTAGACTGATGCTATTTCATGATAGAATCAGATTATGTATAGCGAAATCCTCAGGATCGCCTGATCCCGAGGATTCAGTTTTATCTATTTATTTTGTAAATGTAATATATAAGGCCGAAAGGAAAAACTACACGAAGTTTAGACTTCATAATTTGTAATTATTCTTTTTGAGACATATAATATTGTTATCTCAGTGATGTTGTAATCTTGTTACGGACATTAATGAAGAAAGACTGGGTTTGATCCATACTTATACTCTGAGTATTTCTTAGCAGAGACTTCTGGTGACTCTGGGCCTAGTCAAGAGAAGTTCCATTGCTTTCTTGTGCTATAATCTTTTCTATTTAGTCTTTATCGATCGTCAATTTTAAGTTAATATCATTTCACTTATTGTGAAGATTGACGATTCCAATTCATATTGTTGTTCATTTAGATTCAGACTGAGTCGTGTGACATATTTGAGTAACGCTTCGATTGAATTGGTTATGTTAGTTTCAGTAGTAGATTTTTGTTCATTCTGAGTTATGTTATCATAGATCTTCGAGATAGCATTAATCAATTTCCATAATTTTCTTATATAGATCATTTTCTTTTTAGAGATCATTTATTGTTATATGCTCGCTTGTTATTCAGTTGAAATTGTCATTCAATTAGCATTTGTCATTCAATTGAGATTTGTTGTTCAATTCAGGTTTGCTATAGGTTATCATTGTTGTTCAATTATTGTAGTTCTCTTTCTTGATTGAGTGAGTTAGTCTTAATTCTATTTAAAGAATGTTGAGCGTGATTCTTAGCATTTGCATTCAGAGTCATTTGATTTCGGAATAAGTTAAATAGAATTTCAGAGTGTGTTAAGAGTTATTTCAGAGTTATTTCTTCCATAGTTATTTCTTTCAGAATTGTGTGGATTGAGTTGAAGAGATAGTTATTAGTGATTGCAACAATTTATCATTAGATAACCTCTAAATTCATTGCATATATTGTGCCGACACTCTTGAGATAAAAATACTTACCTTGGGTTGACAATAAATGTAGGAATAAAGATTGTCAGTAAAAAGACATCTTAGTGCATCAACAACTTCCACTGGTTGAGTTTGCTTACAACAATGGCTATCAGGAGTCTCTAAGGATGATTTTGTTTGAGGCACTCTATGGGTGAAGTTGTAATACTACCATCAGTTGGAGTTATGCAGTGAACAAGGTATTGATTGGACCAGACATGTTGGAAGAGATGGAATGGGAAATGCTAGTAATCAAGAAGAATCTAAATGTAGCACAAGATAGACAGAAGAGTTATGTAGATAAGAACAAGATGTTTAAATATTTTTATGTTGGGGAACATGTGTACTTGCGCATTAAGCCCAAGAAGATCTCCTTGAGGATTAGATCATGTGCCAAGCTGGCACTTCACTATTATGGACCTTTCAAGATTCTTGAGAGGATTGGTCCAATATCCTATTGAATTGCATTACCTTTGACAATGAAAGTCCATGATGTTTTCCATGTGTCATTGCTTAAGAAGTATGTTAAAGATGTCGATCATGTGATTGACAAGTCTGTATTGTAGGTGGAGCCATAAGGAGAATTCCAGCTGGAACCTTAGTGAATTTTTCATAGAAAGATGCTCATGCTCGAACCGAGCAATCGAGCAGGTTAAAGTGCAGTTGAAGCACTTTGGGCTCAATGGAGCTACATGGGAGATGGCTGATCAAATGCGGGCTATGTACCCTTCATATTTTTGGGTTAAGGCAAAGCAATTTTGGTATATGTATATATGTACATGGATGTAAATACCACTATGAGTTGTGTTATAAAGCTCCAATAAGTGGTATGGTTGTCATGTTATGTTTTTCATTGTAAATACTAAAACGAGCTAAGTTATAAAGATCCATGGGTATTATGTTTTTCTTTTTAGTGGTCTTGATAGTTGTAGGTGTCAATGAATTCCGAGGATGGTGTTCGCCCAACGGGGAGGGTTTTGTAACAACCCTCGTTAAAAATCCATGTGATAAAGTTAATGAAGGAAAAATAATAATCAAGGTCATGGGACACGTATTCCAAGTTGAATGTTGGGAAAAAACCTAGTGATGGGGATCACTTGTGATTAATTAGTGGCTATGGAAATTGGAAAAGGCAATGGAAAAGGCTTTGAAAAGACATAATTGCATTAATGAGCATTTATTTATGAAAATAATGGAAAATAAGAGAAAAGGAAAGTGAAAGGTCACAGGTTGCATGTGAGGAGGAAATTGAAGGAAAAATAAGGAAAATGAACAAAATATAGGCTACATAATAAAAAGGATTTTGAGGATTAGTTCACAACTTTTTTCAGTTCAGTCTTTGACACTCTCATTCTATTCTCTCTCTCATACTCTTGACCACTTAGAGTTTTCTTGGAGCACTCTTGGAGGAGTGTGGCATACTTGGGATTTGGAACAAGAAGGAAAATAAAGAGCAAGAAAGTGCAAGGGGACAACAAGATCAACATATACAATGATTTTTTCTTGTAGGTATCGAGTTGCATGTATGATTTATTTACTAGTTTTGGCATGCATGGCATATGATTGTGGTTTCTTGGTTATCATCTGTCATTGGCACAAAGGATTGCTTGGATTGACAATGGTTTTTCCTAGCCTTGCCATTTCCTGGATAGCCATGGTGTTTGGTTTTTCCTTTTGTTTTCTAGTTGGTGCTCATGTTCCTTATGGCTGTGGGTTGAGTTATTAGTTCCGGGAGCCTTGGTTTGGCAAACGCTCTGGAAGCCCTGTAACAGCTTGGGTTGAGTTGTTAGTCCTGGAAGCCTTGGTTAGACAAATGCTTTGGAGCCTTTGGTGGGTTGAGTTACTTTAACAGCCATGGTGAAAATTCCATGTAATACAATTTAATAAAGGAAAAATAATAACAACAGTTGATGGGACACTTATTCTAAGTTGAATGTTGGGAAAGACATCCTAGTGGGTGTTCATTGGTTTAATATGGCTAAGGAAATTGGAAAAGGCAATGATTAAGGCTTTGGAAAGGCAAAATGGAATTTTTGGCACATTTATTTTTGAAAATAATGGAAATTAAGAGAAAAGGAAGGTGAAATATCATATGTTTCATGTGAGGAGGAAAATGAAGGAAAATAATGTAAAATGAAGAAAATATAGGTCTTATTGATAAAAAGGCTTCTACGGATCTTGGTAACCTTTTGTTAATTTAGTTTTGGAGCTCTCTCTCTCTCTCTCTCTCACTCTTGGACACTTAGAGTTTTCTTGGAGAGTTTTGGCATTGGGTCAAGAAAGGCAGAGAAGGCAAGAGGAAGCAAAAATCAAGCAAGGAAGAGAGATTAAGAAGCTACAATATAATTCTTTACAGATATCAAGTTGCATGTGTGTTTTCCTTGCTATATTTGGCATGCATGGTATTTTATGTGTTTTTTTTGTGATGTCACGGTTTTTTCCCGGTGTGACAGTGTTTTCTGCCCAACCTTTCCATTTTCGGATAGCCATGGTGTGATGAGGTTCTCATGTTTTGGTTGAGATGGATTTCTGAATGGATTTTAAGTTGAGTGAGGTGGATCTCTGAATGATAGAACGCGTGGCATAGTAATCCTTGAACCAGATTGTGGGTTGAGGTAAATCTAGATTTTGTGTTGCCTTGGTGGGCCTAGGAATCCTTACCGGTGAATGACAGGATATACGGTAAAGACAAGAGGTGGTTTGCTCTTTGTTGGGCCTAGTAATCCCGTGTTGGGATATGTAGCAAATCCTAGAGAGGGTCTCGGTTTAGGGCCTAGTGATCTGATGTGGATTGCGGTAAAGCCTGAGAGACTACAAGATAGTAAAATTCCTAACGGTGTAGGTGGAGAAATCCGGCAGTATCCATGCTTGTTTGGCCTAGTGATTGGGTGGAGATCATGGTAAATCCTATTATGACATGTTTATTGTGTTGGCCTAGTGATCTGAGATGGATTATAGTAAACCCTCGTTTCTATTAATGAGGGTGAGGTGGTTTAACCTTGGGATGTCTTGGTTAGTTCTTTTGGTTGAGTCCCACATTCATGCTTGGAATATGGCATGGGGGTGAATGGCTAAAGACAAATTTATCTCATCCATCCTATGGTCGGGTGGAACGTGGTAATACCATCCCGGGTTTAGATTTTTCATCATTAATATGAGGTTATTTCTCCTTGTATTTATATGAGTATTATATTGGTTTATATGTGGATCATATGGATGTGATTTCATTGGTATTTTTGTTGCTATTATGCTGTTATGTATGACTTTTATGATAGTGGCTATGTATGGCTCTCATCATGTTTTTACTTGTAAATGAATGGAAAATGTATCTATGACCTAATAGATGATAATGCAGAAAATGATATGAGGGAACAATGGTTCTTAGAGATTCTCAGATAAGTATGAGATACATATGCATAAATCCCTTGTTTACACCTATAGATTACATATTTGTGTTATGTTTGAGGGAATTCCTATCATGTCTAGTAGGGGTCCGGTTAAGGGTCTGTTCAATTATTTACTTTTACATCATTGTTTCCCTGTTATCTTACTATTTTGAAGGTGTCATTCAATTCTGGGTAGTGACATGGGCTATGGGCCTAAAAAAGTGGCTCAAATCCCGGGGACTCTGGCATAACACTGAGCAAAATAGACCCTCTACATTGGAATGCCTTTTCATGAGAGTGTCCAGAGCCTCCTTGATGTTTTCAAGCCTATAGCATGAGAGCGTCTAGAGATCAAGTGGTTAAAAACTTCAGTGGGATCCAAGGTCTAGCTACCTGAGTGGTTGGGATGGTTCGTAGGAGTCCTGTAGCTTTTGTGGAAGGTATATATGTTGTGTTTTCATCTATTACACTTCCTTAAGGTCAAATAGGAGGTTGAATCTAATCATAGTAGCATCCCGTCACATGTCTACCCCAGTTGGTCAATTGTAAATGGTGTTACAAAGTGATATTAGAGCGGGTTGTGCTCTCTTTGGGTCATATTTGATACCACAAAGTGGTACCAGAGCATGGCTCACCCCTTAGAATAGATTGCTGGTGTGTTGGTCATGCATTCATGTCATTTGAATGTGTGGTTAATCATTATTGTGGTCTATGTGCTTGTTGCATATGCATGGTGTTAGTCATGGTTGTAGTGTTGTCACCATGTGGAAGAGGATGTTGTTGTTATGAAGTATGTCGTAATGAGTGTATGATTGGTTAGATGATGTTTATTCTTGTGTATTGTTAGTATACATTGGTATGGTTGTTTTTGTCATGCATGAGGTCATGGTATGTGCAGTCGATATGGTCATACATTGATGGTTGGACTCTAGCTAGAATGATGGTTACATGGTTATGTGTTTATGTATTATATGTCTATATTTTGTTTTGATTATTTTTATACATGTATCACGCTGATTTGATGATCTTTCAGATGAGATATCCCCCCTGAATTTTTCTAAGGTACGTTGGTCTATTGTGATTTTGTTTAGCTGACATAATATGCCTTGTAAGAGAAAGATTAAAATGACTAGCAAGATGGTAGACTACAAAGACTCTCCCTATGAATCAAATGAGTAGTGTGTTGTTGGAAATTCTTCTGATTTGGAAGACACATTGAGAAGCTTGAAGGAAGAAATAAGGAGTTGTAAGGCATATAATGACAAGAGCATACAAGCACAAGAGAAACAAGCAGAGGTTAATGCTACACTTCTTCAAAGTTTGTTAGAATTTCACTGACAAGGGCCACTTTGGATCAACCATGGAAGGGAGGATATAACTAACGGACATATGGCAGTAGGTCTCATGGTGGTCACAGGTCAAATAGAGATAACACTGTTAGAGATGGCAGGTTGTTGGATACTCTGGATATTAGAGGAGATGGATATAGGTACTATTCTTGTTCTAGCTCTGATAGGTATCATGATCATCATCATTATCATTCTTACAGGAGGAGTGATAGGGACTACTTTCTGGATGATTTTAACAAAGAATCCACCTACTTTTGATGGAGATGTGAAGAAGTCAGAATATGCAGAGGCTTGGATACTTGGGATGAAGAAGTTCTTTGAGTTGCATAATTAAATAGATAATATGAAGGCCAGAGTAGTTATCTTCATCTGAGATGTAAAGTAGATATATGGTGGGAAGATGTGAAGCAAGTTAGAGACATCAAGACCGATGAATTGAGTTGGCATGAGTTCAAGAGGCTTTTCAGGAAGAAGTACTTGTTAGAAAGGTACTACGACAATAAGGCCAAAGAATTCTATGAGCTAAAAATGGGATCAATGATAGATGAAGAGTACACAACTAAGTTTATGGAGCTATTGAGGTATGTAACATATCTTAAATATGAGAAGGCTAAGTTCAATGATTTTTCAGTGGATTTCCATTAGCATTTAGAGATTAGATTGAGTATGATGAGCCTTGGTCACTTGAGGAAGTTATTGGGAAATTGAAGCATTGCTATGAACAGTCAAAGCATAAGAATGAATCTTAGCAAGGTTGGAAAGGGAAAGACAAAGGTAAAGGTAAATGGAAACCTAAAAGAGAAAGGCCTCAAGATGGAGATGAGAAGGAAAATGTGGCACCAGAAAAGAGGTTCAATGCAGCTAGACAGGGACATGGGTCACAACAGCAAGAACATAGAGGTGAGGGTACTGATCGGTTGGAGTGTTGGACATGTGGAAAGGATCACCTTAAGACATATTGTCCACATAATCAGTGTGGTAGGCCTAAGATATATAATGCATAGGAGGCATAGACTATTGGGGATGTTGGTAAGAGTGTTCCTCATATTTATGCAACGTTGGATAACAAATAGGTAGACCATCAGGATTAAATCATTGAGATGGACAATAAGCTTTGTGATTAAGTTATTTCTATTTTAATTGAACCTAGATCTAATTATAGTTATGTTAGTCCTTACTTGGTGGATAAGTGTTGTTTGAGTAAGGAATTTCATGTAGAATCTTGATTAGTATATGTTGGCCATAGGTACAAAGAAGCAAGTTCATCATTGGGTAAGAGCTTGTGCATTTGATTTGAATGGTATACTTACCATAGGACATTTGAATGTATTACCATTGGGATCATAAAATATGTTGTTGGGCATGGATTGGTTGTACCTTCATAGAACCAAGGTAGATTTTTATGACAAAGCCATTGAGTGTGTTGATGACAATGGGGAACCAAGAGTCTTGTAGGGAAAGAAGAAAGCCACATAAGTTGGGATGGTGAGAGCTATGCAGACAAAGTGCAGTCACAAGAAAGGGTGTGTATTATTTTCCATACACATTTCTAATGACAAAGGTAAGGAAGTTGAGGATGCAAATGTTTTGAGCAGGTACCTAGTTCTACAATAATTTGAGGATTTATTTCCCTAAGAGATTTCATAGTTTCCACCTCATAGGGAAGTAGACTTTTCTATTGAGTTAGTGCTAGGGGAAGCTCCAACATCAAAAGTGTTGGGTAGGGGTCCCATAGGTCTAAGTTTTGTCCGACTCATGTAAAGACTCCACATTTTGAGGAGTGGAGCGCAATTAGTGTAGGGTTATGAGTCAAAGGGGCTTTAGGGAGAGTCAAAGCCCCTTATTTGGTAAAGGGACAAGATCATCTAGAAGTATTTTGAGCTCTGCCCATGGTTTGTGGACCATGGTATTGTAAGGGTAAAAGCATATATAAAGGGATGTTTTAGCAAGTCTAAGGGAAGGAATCAATGGATGTAATGTCTCTGATTCTATTTTTTTGGGAGATATTTCTATAGTTAGGAAAAGAGGAAGGCTCCTACAGCTATGTGCACAAAGACCTTAGTAAGTCTGCAGCTGTGTGTGCATGCCCCTGCAGCTGTGTGCACAGGGTCAAAAAGATTGTATCTGGGAAGACGACTAATAAAGAAGAAATTTGAGACAAATCTGTGTATTTTATTATGTTGGCATAATTGATGTGTTTTCACCTGTTTATGATTTTTTCTACATATTTTTTCTGCAATTGCATCGTGAAGCTTCAAATATGGTTTGATATGATGAATAATACATGTTAGACTAGTTACGCGCAGTTCGAAAATCTATTAAGTAGGAAAAAACTTTATGAATGTAACAATAAGGTTAATGGTTGGAGAAGGTCAGATTAAGACCTAAACTGATAGAAACCTTACAGACACACTGCATAGTCCCTCTGGATGTAGAAACCTGGTTCTAGCATCCCCCAATATCGCTTCAGGTGACACTGCAGTCTGTGCTACATAGATCATTGCCAAAAGGGCCACTGGTCTAAGCCCCTGAAGCCAACAAATGGTTTCGTTGTCAGGACTAGGATCTATCTGAGGGATGTGTGATGTGGCGATCGACTAGAAAAGAGATCCAAAATTGGGTAGATCGAAAGTTGCATGAATTTGCTACACAGAAAAGAAGAGATCCACACTAGTCTAAAGAAAGGTGGTTATAGAGGTATATCTATGTAGAACACCATGAATTTTTTTCACGTCGTTCACTTATGAGCTGCATGAATGGCTTTCAAAGCTAGCGGTAAAAGAACCCTGTTGGAAACATGACAATCCTATTGTGTGGACCCCAAAGATGATTAAGCAACTTAAGGAATCTGAAAATAAGGTCATAAGCGATGTTGATTACTAGATCGATAGTGTCCTCGGAGGCTTCATTACTGAATTTGCAATTGACACAACAATATCCTATAGTGAAGCTAAGCGTATATTTTTCAAAGGCCCATGAGGTAAGTATCTGAATTCCTTAAAGCTCTAGATTAAGATGTTGTTATGCGAAAAGGGTGTTATGCCTATAGATTGATGTTTAAAAGAAGCCAGACTAAATCTACGTGAAGCGGAAAAAGATTTAGAGTAGATCATGACAAATTCATTGAAGCTGAGTGCAGTCCATTATTCAGTGAATTAGAAAGCGAAGAACAAAGGAGAAACCCTAGTACACCTAGAGGCGCAGCACATTAAGAAACTCAAGGCACTTCTAGGATTCCTCACCCATCCACTCCACCTCCACCTTCGCCTCCACCTCATACACCTACACCTCCACCTCCACCTTCACTATTCAACATCGCTAACGCAACGAAGATGCCAATCTTTAAGGGTAAGGGATTAGAGGATCCTGATCAATTTTGGTTTGTCGCAGAAGCTATATGGAAAGCGTTGCAGATCAATGACGACAATATGAAGAAAGCATAGCTTGTCACAACACTACAGGACAAAGCACTTCGTGGTATATCAAGTACAATATGACGAATCCAGTTGCCTCACTAGCTATGATGAAGAACACACTAAATGTGGAGTTTAAGAAGCAGAAGTCACAGTCACAATGTACTATAGAAAGAAAATAAATTAAGCATTCCATCAATGAAACTTCCTAGGGTGTAGATCAGAGGTTAAAATGTTTGATGGGACAAGGCAACTTCTAGATCTTTGATGGATTTCACAAAGAGTGGAATATAGTTGCGCTATTGCCACACTTGAGATTACCACTATCGCAACAAAACATTGGGATGCAGGTGGAAGCATTAGAAATCACAATGAAACTAGAAGCTTCACCTGTATAAGATACTCACATAGGGGTTCAACAGATACAGTCCTAGTTCGCAAGCTTGCATATGGAGCTACAAGACTTGAAGAAAGGAAAGGAAGTTCGGTTTGAGATGTGCTCAGAAGTATGGTGCCTAAAGTGTAAAAGGGAAGGTCACTATAAGGACCAGTGTCCTATCTATACTAATTATTTGACTGGAGGAGGTCCCAATCCTTTGAAGCCATAGCCTAGTGGTGGACTAAGTATCAGACTGAGCGTATGGCGTGGTATTTGTCGAGTTGCAAGCTGGCACCTGAATGATCACTGCTATTTGCTACATAAATATGTGCAGTTTCCGCAACAATTATTTTGTAAGTTTTGCCGATTAGTAGGACATGATAAGAGCCATTGCTGCAACTATGACTTAATGATAAATCGAACCTCGACATATAGGATGCAAGTTGAAGGTCGCACACACGAAGATAATGGTTTACTTGCGGTTTGTGGAGGATTTCAAGGTGGAGTATGTGGTCGAAGAGGAGGCATTGGATGAGGACAGGGTCAAATCATATGCTATAATTGTGGCGAAGCTGGAAATTATGCACGAGATTGTCAGAACCCCACTCACCCTTCATGTCAGTATTGTAGACAGTTTGAACATGTGATAGAAGATTTCCCTATTTTAATGGCTAAGATGTAGGAAAAGAAGAATCATTATCCTGTGTAGAATATCCAAATGATGCAATCGTAACCACATGAGAATGATCCAAGAATTAATATAGTGACACAAAGTGGTGTAGCTATCAGAGAATATAGGGTAGAAGGTAAAAAGCTTGTGGCAGATACATGGGTTAGGAAGGCTAGATAAAATATTACCAGGTTTGATTTGCAGAAGGAAAAGGAAACATTCTTAGAGGCGAAGAAGAGTTTCATGGACCTAGGAGCTTCAACATCAAAGATGCAAAAGTAACTAGTACCAAGGAAGAGTGCTCCTAAAGTAGGTACTGTGATAGAGAACCCTGATTCGGTTGTTCTAAAGTCCTTTCTATAGATGTGTATGAAGTTGTTAAGGGACCATAAAGTAGTAGATGGGTTGCAAGAATTGATCGAAAATTGTGCCAGTAAAGAGAAACCACAACCTGAACAATACACAATAAATAAGGTCAAAAAGAATAATTAAACCACTGGCCAGGAAATGCGATTATCTGCGCAGATTGGCGAATTTGAAATGGATCAAGTAATTATGGACTTAGGATCTGATGCAAATGTGTTTCCGAAGTAGACTTGGGAGCGAATGGGAGAACCAAAGTTGCAATGATAACCAATTTAGTTGTGCATGGCCAATCAACAAAAGATTATTCCAATGGGTCAGTTGCAGGGCGTTATGGTGGATATTGAAGGAGCAAGTGTGAAAGTGGACTTCGAAGTCATTGAGATTGTGGACAATAGTAATCTATATTCGTATTTTCTCGGAATCGATTGGGATTTTGATATGGATGCCATAATCAATCTAAAAAGGAGGATTATGGTATTTGAAAAGAATGGTACCAGGGTCGTTGTTCCTTTATATCCTTTTGAAGGAGCGTGATATACAAAATCCTTCTGCGAATAATACGCTGATGAAGATATTGACCACATCTATAAGTTAACTGTGTGCAACAAGAATTGGATCAACCCCACTGTAGATGGACAAATAAGCTGGGTGAAAGATAGTTCATGTCATTCAGAATTGGATGAAGAATTGGAGAACTAGCAGAAACAATAGCATGAAGTTTCTACTCTGCACTGTAATAGAATGACAAAATATCTTCGTTTCATATCAACCGAGGTACATCATTTGCCATATTATAATGGGATAGGTGATGTAAGCATATTTCTGGATAAATTTGAAAGATATGTACGAGAAGAACAATGATTCCAGGCCTTGGATATAGCTTTAAGGGCCACACCTGCACATTGGTGGGGTACACATAAGGATAATATAAGAGATTGGAGGGAGTACTGACGATTGACGAGGCTCAGGTTTGTTAATGAAAAAACAAGGATCATAGAGAAGTACAATGGCAAATATGAACCTCGAGATCATTTGTCTCATTAGACTAAGGCATGGGGCCAAAATGGGTACATGTATTTGCTCACACTTTGGATGTGATACCAATGAATTGATATCTTGAAATGGAGTTGCACCATGGTACCACTTATTGAAATAATATGAAGGAAAATTTTATATTGACCTTTAGCTTTGAGGATGGTTTTCATTGTATAAATGATTCCCTTCAAGAAATTAGAGCTACAATTTTCTAGAAACCTAGTGAGCCAATGAATTGGGTACAACCTGATTGGAACACACAGTTGCAACATGCACTGGAATGCTATAAAATTACCACTGAGGTGGGCGAGGAATATCTGTGCAACATTAAAATTACTGATTCAGAAGGATAACATGAAGTGGCAGGGCTAGATGTTGAAATACCTAATGTAACACAACTTGTTAAGACAAGGCATGTCAACATCGGTTCAGATGTGGAGCCGAAGTAAGCACGCATAAGAGATTACTAGGATGAAGATAAAGTAGGAAAGGTCGTCAAGTTACTAAATGAGTACTAGGAGCTATTTCCAATAAAGTTCACAGAGTTAAAAGGAATCGTAGGAGACCTAGGTGTCATGAAAATCACTTTGAAGCCAAATGTGAAGCCTATGAAACAATGACTGTATAGGCTCAACCCAAAGTACAAGGAGAAGGTGAAGGAGGAACTTCAGAAGATGGTTGCAGCTGGGATAATTGAACTTGTGGAAGAATCTGAGTGGGTGAGTCCAATAGTAGTACAGGAGAAAAAGACTAAGGGAGAAAGAAGATTTTGTATCGATTTAAGGAAGCTGAATGATGCATGTGTACATGACCCGTTCCTAACACCATTCATGGATGAAGTTTTGGAAAATGTAGGAGGAAAGGAGGCCTATTCCTTTACAGATGGGTTTTATGGGTACCATGAGATTAAGATAGCACTAGAATATAGGAGTAAGACCACCTTCGCTACTGAATGTGGATCATTTCAATATACGATCATGCCGTTTAGATTGAAGAATGCACCAGAAATATTTTCCAGAGTTTTCGTCGCAATGTTTAATGAATTCATTCACAAGTTTCTGGAGGTTTACTTTGATGACTGGACAGTCTTCAGACTATTAAAGAAGCATGTATTGACCCTACACTTGATGTTGGATATCTTCCAGAAGTATCAAATCTCATTAAACCTAAAGAAGTGTATTGATTGTGTACCTTACGAAATTTTATCGAGACATGTTGTCTGTAAGCAAGTGTTGATGGTAGGTCCTACAAAAATCATTGTTATTATTAATTTGGATATGCCGAAGAGTGTGAAGCAGCTATGCACAACCCTTGGACACACTAGATATTATCATAAATTCATTAAGGTGTATGCGTAGATCACTATGCGATGGGGAAATTACTAAAGAAAGGTGCCACATTTTGTTGGGACGATGAGTGTCAGAAGAGCCTTGAAGTCTTAAAAGAGAAAATGGTCACTGTGCCAATCTTGGAGTTTCTAGATTGCAGGAAGTTCCACATTCATATGGATGCATCATGTATAGCTTTGGGAGATGTCTTAGCGTAGCCAGGGGAGGGGGATCTTGATCACCCCATTTCATTTGCAAGTCGCAAATTGTCTAAGGCAGAGATGAATTATTCCACAATGGAACGAGAAGGATTGGCTATGGTGTACGTGCTGCAGAAGTTCAGGCATTACTTATTGGGTGCGCACTTCAAGATGTTCACGGACCATTTCGTGCTGAAATACTTGGTGAACAAGACTACGCTTGGGGGGGGGGGAAGATTTGCAGATAGATATTGTTGTTCCAATAATATGATTTTGAAGTAACAATCAAGCCAGGATGACTGAACATTGGGTTTTATCATCTATCTAGAATTGATACCGATGGAGAAATGACCAACATTGAAGAAGGATTTCTTGACGCACAACTCTTCGCAGTAAAGTTTGCTGATGAACATTTTGCAGATATTATTTACTTTTTAACTACTAGAATAACTCTTGCAGAGCATACAATGCAACAGAAGAAAGAACTAGTAGTCAAAGAGGTAGTTTTTTCTCTAATTGTTGTTCATCTGCATAAAATGGGCTCTGATGAAATATTGTGTAGATATATCCTTGAGCATGAATGGCATAGTATTTTGGTAGAATCACATGGTGGTGTCACGGGAGGGCACTACGCAGGAAAATCAACCATGCAGAAAATTTTGAGGGTAGGACTATGGTGGCCCATGGTGCATAAGGACTCTAAGGAATATTGTAGTGCTTGTGATGTTTGCTAGAGGACCGGTAGACCATCGTGGAGAGATGAATTGTTGCTAAATCCCCAAGTTACTTTCCAAGCTTTTGATAAGTGGGTGATTGATTTTGTAGGGCCAATCAATCCAGTAGGCAAGAAGAACAGTGCATGATATATTATTACTGCAACAGATTATCTGATCAGGTGGGTTGAAGCACAATCAGTAAATGACTACTGTGCACTTCAGCTTTGAGTATATATTGGCGAGGTTTGGCTACTCGAAGATCCTAATGAGCAATAGAGGAATGCACTTCCTCAACAACACTATTGAAGAATTAACGAAAAAGTTTCAGGTAGATCACCAGAAGAGCACCCCTTATCATCCTCAAGTGAGTGGCATGGTTGAAGATTTTAATAAAATTTTGGAGAACACTCTCGCGAAGGTGTGCAACGTCAACAGGAATGATTGGGATGTGTGCATACCCATAGGCTACTTGTAAGATGTTTATATGATAAACTTCATTTAGATTGGTGTATGGACAGGAAGCTGTAACGCTGATGTAATATATAGTACCAGTCTTACAATCGCAATAGTCACGCATATGGTAGATAATGATATTATGTAAGAAATATTGGAACAACTTCTTGCACTAGAAGAAGATCACTTTCCTGCAGGATTTGACCAACAAGTATAGAAAGCCTGGGAAAAGGCATGGCACAACTAACATATTAAGTAACGAACTTTTAAGAATGGATATTTGGTTTTCCTGTACGATAGTAAGTTCACATAGTTCCTTGGTAAGTTCAACATGCATTGGCTAGGCCCGTACATTATCAAGCATATCTCTGATGGTTGCGCAGTTCAGCTCGTGAAGCTAAATGGTGATAAATTTGTTGTTATTACACAACATTTTGTCACTATCCTTGTACTCCTCGTTACTCAATCCTGGAGGACCTCTACAGTGACCCTCATGTGTTTCCCTACCATGAAGAACATGTCCCTCATCCCTCTTCATTTTCAGAACATTTCCCTCTTACATCATTTCCCAAGAATATGCCTTCAGACTTAGTTTTCAAGACCAACTCTAGCACTCAGTTTCTTCCCTGCGCTGATTTGCAGAGTCTAACATTGGGCCTAGCACTAAAAGGCATTGGTAGGCCATTCATGAACCATGCCAACCCTCTTTTGGTAAGTTTTTAAAAATGGAATCGAAGCTTCCAGGTCTAAAAGTTTCATGAATGGAAGTCTGGTAAATGGTTGGGCAAGATAGAGTTGAGAGAGACTGTTTGGGCTCCTTTCCCCTGTTAAAATGGAACAAACCAAAATGGATAAGACCTCTCCCATCATAAGAGGATGCATTTCCCCTCTATCAAAGCTATATAAAATCCTCATTTTCCAACCGCAACTAGCTAATGAAGGAGCTTGAATAACCATCAATATCTTAATAGCTTTAGCCTTCTAGTTCATGTTTGTAAAGGGAGAATAAGCTTGTAGTGTTTGGTTTGGAGAAAAGTGGAAGACGCCTTGAAATTCCATTGTTTTGAGGGTGAATCATGAGATGCTAACAGTGGTGTTGGAACCTAGACATGTCGAAGGAGACCTGCAATGCTAAGGCGAAGGTTGTACTTTCATTTTTGTCATATGAATAAAACAACTGATATTTTGTTTCCTATATCAATTGCATATGGTTTTTGGTAGCTTAAGACTCCTTAGCCTCTTAAGTAGGTTGAATGTTTTGTATGCTATCATGTGTGATTTGGTCCCTTATTTTTTGTCTCAGGTGCTTGATTAACGTTAAGCAACTGATCGCTAGAGCAAAGACACAAAGACTTCATCAAACATGATTAGCAAAACAAGAGGTAGGATCTTGAATCCATTCTCAATCTGTTAGTGCTTGGATCCACCTCAGGCTAAAGGAAGGCAGGTCTAGGGTAACATCAAACCACGCTTAACTTGGTAGCTAGCCCTACCAAGTCGGGAGAGGGCTCTCTCCTTGTCAATCTCAATTAGGATATTGGCAACTAGGGCTTGAGATGATTGAATTTAATGTAGATTTTAGGCTAGGTGTAGTAGCTCAGGGTTTCTGGTTTGATTTTTAGGTTTTAGTTGTTGGATCAATTGGAGAAGGCAGATTGGGTCCGAGAAATAAACTCAGGGATACAGTGATGTCCTGTGGGGTGAGGTAGACAAGGGTTTATGTACTAGCAATGGATTAAGATGGTAGATTAAGACAGTTGAGGAGTTGAGGAGGGCATAAAGAAACTATGAATCCTCTTCAAATAGTTGAAAACATTGAAAACCAAATGCATTCCCAAGACAAAGCACTGTAAATTAGTGTATTTTGTCTATTCACCTTGATTCATTTAGTTTAGAAGAGAGAGAGATGTGGATACATATAAAAAATCAGAAAAAACTAATTACAAATAAGAAACAATACATAAACTCACTGTCACAAGAATCCCACAAAAATAGCTGTGAAACCTGGTTTTATTCCTTGCCAAACTGCTGATACAAATGTTCAATGAGTGCCAACACTTCTGCCAAAGTCCAACCTTTACAAATGACTAAGAAATTACATAATATAGGAAAGGAAACCACTCATGCTAGCTATTAGGGTCGAATCCATGAAAAAAGGGGTGGTTTCAACCATATCTAAACTAGGAACACAAAAGTAGGCAGTGGAACAACTTGCCTCTAAAACTTAGGAAACCAATTCATTACAGCTCAAAACCACTTGGAACTTGATGTATCTACCCTATGAGGTGATTTTCATCAATACTTAAATCAAATACATCATTTACCATGCATACATTTACCTAAACAAGAAGAAAAGTCAACCACTGAAGGCGAAATTTTGAGTTTTAGGCAAAATTGACAAAATCTGCCTGATGCGCAGTGCCCTAAGCCTAATGCATAGTGCCGCTTTAGGGAAGCTTTTGTAGGCCTTCCACTTCACCAAATCAGGCCAAAGATAGCTTTTTGGAAAGCTCTGCCTATCTAGTTTCTAGAAAATCTTGAATTTCCTGATTTGGAGTTGATTTTCCCCTTAAAAAATCAATTCTCCCAAGACTGCTTCCTGTGGGTCCAAAAAGTGGCAGAGAGGGCATTTTTTGGGTGTTTTTTGCCCTTTTGGTGACCCAGATCTTCTCCAAAATTGATGAAATTTTTTGGGTTTGGTTGTTTTTTCATTCTGAATCCAAAACTACAAGCCATTTGGCAAAAGAGTGAGCCAATCCAATGCGCAGCGCCAGTGGCACTGCGCATCCATCGGGATTTCCTGTGTTTCTATTTTCAAAAATGCAAAATGAAATTTTTTTTCCAAAAATTCCTCAAATTTGGTAAGAGGCAACCTCATTAAGTGCTTTGCTGAGCTAATGAAGCTTCAGCCAAGATTTTGAGTTTATCATGTTCTTTCTTAGCCCTCAAGGCTCTCCTTAACTTAGCTTTTAGCCTCTTTACCCTTGTTTTGCAAATCTTGTTCCGAGTTAAGTAATGATAGGCCATATGGTGCAACATTTTCTTCTCTTTGTTAGATTTCTCAAGCAACTTCTCAAGGTGAATGTTTATTCTTTCCAAGCATGGCTCTCGGTCATTCTCGATTTCTTGCTCAAGGGAGGTCATCTCGATCTTTGCTTTCTTTGCCTCTTGCCTATCTTCCCTAATCATCTGCAACTCCATAATAGTTTTCTTATCTGTCAACTGTTTGTTTTCCTGCTCAAGAAAGTTGATGATCCATTTGGCCCTCTCAAGGTTAAGTGATAAGGCTTGTATTTCAGCCTCCTTCTCTTTGATAATCATGTCCTTGAGTCTTGAGCTTTGAGAGCCCAAATCAGTAACATCCTCCTCAATCAAAATAAACTCTCTGTCTTGCCCTTCAGGAGGGCTCTCCTCATGCATCCTTTGCTTCCCTTTGTCTCTGCTCTTTGACTGTTGGCCAACCTGTATAGCTGGAGAAGAAGGCAAAGCCCCTTTCACCCCCGGTGAAGATAGCATTTGCCTGTGGTCTGGTGAAGAAAACAAGACCCCTTCCACCCTCGGTGGAGATAGTACTTGCCTGGTAGCAGCAAAAAGCTTCCTTGTGCCTCTCTCATAGGTGAAAAACACAAGAACCTCCTCTGTTTTATTTTCAGGCTCCTTTTGTTGCCCGGAAGGTTCACCTTCCTCTTGGGGATCTGAAAATATTTGAGGCCCCTTGAAGCACTCATGGGCAATGAAAGTTTCCCATGGCATTCCAAACTGAGTGAGCTGATGCAAAACAATAATTTTGATGACAAAAAAATGATAAATGCTATTGAGTTGCTGTGGATATGGTTTTCTCTTTGCAATCACTGTCATCCTCTCTATGTTTTTGCATATAAAATAAGGGATGCTCATCATTCTGACCCTGGTGAAGTGCATGAGCAATCTGATGTGGTAGGCATAAAGTCTGGAGAACCTACCCTCACATGTAAAGTATTTAATGATAAGTTTCATGAGTGGAACATATTGGTCCTCCAAGAATTTAAAAGGAAACACCTTGCTGAGTTTGCCATAGTACTTGGCCTTGATATACGGCTCATAATGCTGCTTACTAATATTTTTTCTTTTTGTTCCACTTTCCCTTACATCTGGAATTCTTGTGGCCTCTTTAGTGATAGTTGGTGAAAGAGTAAAGTTTACCCCAGCAAGATGTACCACATTGTTATCCATGTTTATCACAAACTGCCTTGCTAGCTCATGGTGAAATTTAATCCTCTCAACCATTTCACAAAACTCAAAATAGGACTGATATCTGAAACATGTGGTGGCTAGCGGGCAAGAAAGAAGTTCACTCATGCTGATAGGTTCCTCCCTGATGATTTTTCCACCTTTGTGAGGCTTCCTGGACTGCACATTTCTTTCTCTTGAGCTATCAATAAGTGTGTCTTCTTCAAAATCTGATTCACTGCTTCTTTCCATGCTTGTCTCTATGATATATGGGGTGATGATATGGTGAATATGGGAACAAAGAGGTGAGTATGAAGAGATTTTGTAAATGGAACAATAGTAATAAGGTGAGGTAGGGGAATGAAGGGAAGGATTTGGGCAGCTAGGGTTTTGATGTATGAGGGACTTAGGGTTTGATAAAGGGAATTAGTTTCTTAGGGAAAATAGGGAAAGGGAAAATAGAATCAAGGGGTAGTTTTAGTACAATGAAGTTTGGGAAAAGGGAAAAGGGAAAAATATTTTGCAGTGATGTGAAGGTTTTGCAATCATGTGAAATAGGGTATGGAGCAAGCTAGGGTTTTACCTTTAAGAAGAAAAAAGCATGAACCAAACATGAAGAAACCTTATTTCAGCTTAGAATGTATGAACACTTACTTGTTAGGAGGTGAATGTAGGATTTGGGAGGATTTGAGCTGAATTTGTGTGATTTTGAAGCCTCACTAGCCAATGCGTAGTGCACTGAGCCCAATGCACATCGCCTGCCTGATGCGCAGCGCCAGTGTATTTTTACACAGGGAAAAGTTGTCTGATGCGCAATGCCCCTCTGATGCGCAGCGCTGACCCTCTAATGCGCAGCACTGACCCTCTGATGCACAGCAGCATGCCAACTTGTTGCAAATTTTGGGTTTTCTTCCTCTTTTGCTCAATTTTCCTTCAAAACACGATTTTGGCTCTTCACTTGACTTCTTACACAATAGAATGACTTGCTAGCATGAATTTGCTTTATATATCATACACTTTAATTTTTGTTCATTCTCAACCCACTTTTCTAAAGTCTTAGTCACTTTTATAAAAACTCTGTTTTTCAGTTTGAAGTTTGACTTCTTTTCTTGGCAATTTGATGGACTGATGTCTTGATGCTTTTGTTTTTGCAGTGGCAGGAGTTGGCAAGGTGACCAAGAATAGTTGCTGAGTGCTTATTACATATAGAAACAATTAAATTACATGAAATTTTTTCAAAAATGGAAAAACTCTGTTCTCACCTCAAAAAAAAGATTTTGAGGTGAAAAATATTTATTGAGCATATTAGAAGTAAATTTATGATTTTATGAACCTTCATGTGCCTATTGACCTCTTTATTTGAGCAAGATTCACAAACCCTAAGATCTAATGGAACTAAACCCTAGGACTATTTGTTATACATGAAATGAAACAGGATGACTATGAATGACTAAAAAAAATGTGTAAACAGGTCAACAGGTGGATGTCATGAGGGAAACTGACATAAAACCACTACCATCAGTTGATCCATGACCTAATGGAATGCAGTTGATCGAATGAGACACCTAATATGCATGAAAAAGAGAAATTTGATCACCGATGGAAGTGTGAAGACACTGACACTAACATTGGCTCCAATGGGGATGGTAGCTCCTAGGAGGTGCCAAGAACCACAGATCTTTGGAAAAGTAGACAAGTGCCTTCATCCATTGGGAAATATGGAGTCAATAACTTCAGAACACCAAAAAAAAACAAAAACACCTTGACTCAAGACTCATAGCTAAACCGACTCAACTGAGACTAACTCAAACAACTGACACTAAATACTCAAAAACTAAAGCCAGACATTCAGCTTTATAGCCTTCACTTCGGGCCCCAAGCTAAATGAATGGTGACAGTGCAAACTTTGCAATGAAAGGAACAAAATGGTATGTACAATGACAAAATGTGATAGCAGAAAACTCCTTAGAGATAGTACCGTTTCAGAAGCCGACCATTTACTGGTCCTCCTGGACAATCTTCCCTGTTCATTTCTTTGAGTAGAAAAGCATTTTTCCCTCTATATGCAACAATTTTGTATGGTCCCTTCCATAGGTTCTCGAACTTGCCGTGCTTGCCTTTATCCTCGTTTCTAGCATCCCACCGTAACACTATGTCTTCAATCTAAAATTTGTCCACCTTTGCCTTCCAATCATAATCTTTTTAATTCTCTCCTGTAGCCTTAAGGTATTCTAAAAAACTTCCGCTCTCGTTTTCTGTAAATGGATCATTTGAATTATTCTCCGCTGAAAATGATCTTCCTCGTTGCCAGCTTCCTGCAAAAGTTTTACAACCAGGACTGCAAGAGATGTTGGGAATACCGTGTCAATACCGTATAAAATCTCGAACGGAGACATTCCTATTGACTTCTTTTGGCTCACCCTATCAGCCCATAGTGCATTAACCAATTTTTTATGCCAACTCTTCTTATTGGTTTCTAGCAGCTTTTTAATGATGTTGACCAATGACTTGTTTGAGGATTCGGCCAATCCGTTACCTTGCTGATAATATGCAGTAGAATGTCCTAAGGTAATTTTGTATTTGCTGCAAAAGTCAATCATCTTTTTGGACTTGAAAGCGGTTGCGTTATCTGTAATAAGTTTGTTAGGACAGCCAAAACATGACAAAATATTTGTTTCAAGAAACTGAATTATTACCGAGTTCGTGGCTTGCCGAGTGGGGATTGCCTCAATCCACTTTGTGAAATAATCCATCACTGTCAAAATCCACTTGTGCTGAGCTAAATTTGTGGGATGGATCTCGCCAATAAAATCTAGGCCCCATTACTGAAATGGTGCACTAACTTTGACTGGCTTTAGAGGTAGAGGCTGCAACTTTCTTCTTCCCTAAAAAATCTGGCATTCATGACAGCTTGTGATAGTCTTGTAAACATCGGCAAACAAGGTACGCCAGTAGCAACCTGCTTTCAAAATTTTGTTAGCCGTTGTCTTCCAAAATAAGTGACCTCCACAGTCTCCCTGATGAAAATCACTCATGACCTGTTGGGCTTCATCTTCAGTTAAGCAATTCAGGAAAATGCCTCTGGGATCCTTCCAATAAAGTGCATTGTTCAGAATACAAAATCTGGCAGCCTTAAGTTTTAGAGTTCTACCTTTATTTTTAGCCATCCCCAGTGGCGGTGAAAGATGCTGAAGCACGTACACAATATCTGAATACCAAGGAGATTGGAGAAAAATTACAGATACCTGAATCAACGGACTATCTTCTTCTTCTTCAGACATGGCTACAATCAGATTTATATCTAATGCATGTAGATTGGACTCCGCCATTAACTTTGCTAGACCCTTCCCCTTGATTAGCTTTGTAGGCTTTATCTCCAAGTCATATTCTATCAATGTTTCAATCCATTTTTCCCGCCTTCCTTCTAGATCTGTTTGTACCAAAACATCTTTAACTACTGCATTAGGGATGTAAGCAAGGATATGAGAGTGTAGAATATATACCCGGAAGTCTTTCAAAGCTTTAACTAAGGCAAGAGATTGCTTCTCAATGATGTTATATTTCAAGGCTGCATCCCTAATTGTCCTACTGAAAAATGCAATTGGTTTTCCTAGCTGATCTCTTTTCTACATTAGAACTGCTACCATAGTATGTTCAGGAGCGAATGAAAATAATATGAAATCCTCTGAATAATCCGGACTGATTAAAATTGGGGCTGAAGATAGAGCCAACTTTACCAGGTTAAAAGACTTTATAGCGTCCTCAGTCCACTTGACCACACTATCCTTCTTCAACATATTAGTAATTTTCCTCAAGTGTTCAACTAGATTAGGCACAAACCAACATAAGAAATTCATCTTACTGTTAAATGCTTGGATCTCTTTCTTATTACGAGGAAAATATATCTTCTGTATGGCTTCCACCCTTGCAGGATCGATGCAGATTCCTTCCTTTGATATTATGTGACCGAGTAGCTTCCCTTCATCCATAGCAAAAAGGCCCTTTTTGGGATTGAGTGATATTCCATATTTTCTGCAATGCTGAAAAACAATTTTCAGATGGTAAAGATGCTCTTCATCTAAATTTGAAAAGACAGTCAAGTCATTAAGATATACTACTAAAGACACATATTTTTCATTTGCGAAGGCAATGTCCATGGCACATTGAAATGTTGCTCCAACATTCTTTAAACCAAACGACATCTTGGCATAGTGGAATGTTCCCCAAGGAGTGGTGAATGTTGTCTTGTCCCTGTCATCTTCATGCACCAAAATTTGATTGCAGCCAGAATATCTTGTTGGCATTATGGCACAGGTGTTGTCCTTGATGGCAACTCACTCAAAGGGCAGATCACAGTTCAGGCTCTCAGAATGAAAGAAAATGAGGTATACGCAGGTTCATCTTAACAAAATCGCATATACACGCGGATGTACCAATCAAAAGGTGCGTATATGTATGCACACACTTTCATGCAAAGAAAAGCGCATACATGTGGGAAAACTTATGGTTGGTCCATGGTATTTAGTCCATCATATTTGAGCCTATGGTTTTGGTCCTTGGTATTGCATCCAAAGTGTTGATCCTAGGTATTGAGTCCCTAGTATTGGATCTCTATGGTTTTGGACCATGGTGTGAGTAAGGCCTAAGTCTATAAAAAGGGAAGGAGATCATTTGGTAAGGTATGAACTAAAGCATTGAATATCTTATGAAGAGGAAGATCGAGAATACTATCATTGGGTTATGGTGCATAACTAGATCTGAATCAAGGAGGAACCTAAGCGCAAGGAGAAGGATAAGTTCTATTGATGGGTCAAGATCTTAAGGCAGTTTGAAGAGAAGTATATTTGTGAAATCTTTGATCTGTTATATTTGACGCATGACGTGATCTATAAATATGATAATATAGGTATAATTAATGTATGAATAAGTAAAAAGATAAATTATATTTTATAGATCTGTACGCAGGTTCAGCGCAGCAGAGGCGCGTATACATGCTGGTTTGCTAACGTAAAACAACGTATATGCTGGATGGCCTTGATACAGAAGTGTATGCATGTAGGTTCCATATATTGAAGTAGCGTATATCTCATGAAATATGTTTTAGCTACTTCTGTTTATTGCTACAGTATTCTGGGTTCAGGATTGGTGTTTGGTTACTGGTACTGTTTTCTGGTTATAGCATTCTGAGAAGTTATTGTTGATTCAGTATTTGTTTGTACAAAGGAGGTTGGTTAATGTAGATATACTTGATGTTTGATTGATATACATGGATCCAGTTTGAAAATTTATGAAACGTGGTCCCTGGAAGAAAAGAGAAGGTTGTAGCCTTCTGTAGGTCAGCACCTACGTACTAGTACCTTAGCTAGTACAAGAGCTAAGGGGGTTGTAGCTCCCTTCCAGGAGAAGCTGGAGAATGAGAGAAGGTTGTAGCCTTCTACAGGTAGCAGCCTGCATACTGGTATAAGACTGCACCAGTACAGAAACATTGTAAAAAGAAGTTTTCTAATTGAAAGAAGATAGAGACGAATTGCAACAGGTGGTTTTCACCCACATTGGGTTTCCACCTTATATCTTGTGTTCTTATGTGTGATTGCCTGTTTTGTTTTACTGTTCCTAGTTACTGTTCATATGGTTTGATGCACAGATTAATGATCAACATCTGAAGAATAATTTAAATTACAAGTCTACTCATATACGCTTGTTTCCTTAACTGAAGTTGCGTACATACGCGATATTTACTAACTGAAGTAGCGTATACAAATCTGACTGTGAAATGAAAAATAATTGACCTGATAATATTGATTAATCCCCCCTCTCAGTATTATTTCCAACATATCCATCCAGTAGCGACATATGAGATGCTCCAACTAATCTCTAGAGAATGTGGTCCATTTTCGGCAGCGGGTAGTTATCTTTTAATGACACTTTATTCAAATTTCTGAAATCTATGCACAATTTGATCTCACCTGTCTTCTTCCTCACAGGAACCAGATTGGAAATTCAATCTGAAAATCTAATCGGAACGATTATACCAGCCTTGTATAATTGATTTACCTCTTTTTCTATTGACGGAAACAACTTCAGATTTATCCTTCTTAGCTTTTGGTGGAATGGCTTTTGATTTGGATTAATAGGAAGTATATGCTGAATTATAATTTTGTCATACTCCTTTAAGTTTGTATAGTCCCAAGCGAATACATCAGAAAATGAAGATAGTAAACTCATGTATTTAGCTTTTACCTGAGGAGATAATGCCTTTGACAACTTCACCATATTTGGAAGGTCGGCTATTTCAATATTTACATCTTCAACACCCTTCTCGGTCAGCACTAAGCTTGGCTTTCGGGCTACATAATCTTGAACAAATATTTCCTCTAAAGGTATAAGGCCTTTAGGGATGACATTATCTTTCAACTGTAAGACTTCCATCTGATTTACCTCTATTTCTGGTTCACCATCATCTTGCTCACCATCTATAGAGGTGTCTTTATACTTGCCTTCATTTTGCAGAAAATCATCAATTTCTTTGTCATCCTGAAACACCTGCCAATATCTCAGATTATCAGGAATAGCTGGGCGATGCTTCACATGAATTTCAAACTTATTGTTTGAATTCATTGGGATCTTCAAATTACTTGCAGCTGTAGCAAGAGAATCTGCAATGACATTTTGTGTACGAGGGACACATGTCAAGGTATAATCTGGAAACAACCTCAAAATATCTAAAACTGCATTACAGTAAGCCCTCATTCGCGGATGTTTGGCTTGGTATTCACCCTTGACTTGTTTGATTACTAATTCTGAGTCTCCATAAACTGAAATTCTCTTTGCATTCAACTTCTTGAGTATCTTCAACCCTGCAATCAGTGCCTCATACTCGGCTTCGTTGTTAGAACAATCGAAAGCCAATTTATATGAACAAATTCTTACATTGCTTGGGACTTTATTTGGTAGGAAAATAGGGCTGCATATCCAAATCCCAATACCTACACCATCCTTACCTACTGCTCCGTCAAAATCCATACTCCATAAACCGACTTCTTCCTCCAAGTGCTGGAATTATGTCTGCTCTTCTACCTTTGGCTACTGTCCATCAATTTTCTACTGTTGTCAGAACATAGACTGCTCAGCAGTACTTGCAAGATTTCGTCTCTCTTGATCAAGTATTGCCCTGAAATTTTCTGTTATCTCTGGAACATCTTCCACTTCAACTAACTGGCTATTTACATCATTAAAACCACTATCTGAATAAAGAACAAAAGATTCTAAATCTGTATGTACAAAGTTAATTGGATGATTCAAAGGTTTCTCCTTGCTTGTGATCATATACTTCATCTTCTTCTCCCTATATAATTTTCTTAGCTGACCAAACACGAGAATAGTGGCATAGGAGAAGTCTAATTGCAATGTCCCTTTCAGTTTTTCACCCCACGACCTAGATAAAAGCATGCCAAATCTAGGGGGAATGTCCGCCACAACTACATCCATGAGAACATTCTTTGCTGGAATCTGATCTAAAGTCACAACCAAATCCTTGATAAGACCAATACATCTGACCCTACTAGAATCAAAAGAATAAAGATCATGATATTTACGAGTGATGTCGAGACCCAATTTTTCCATAATTGCCTTTGGCATCAGATTGTGGGATGCTCCTGAATCAAACATGGCATTGTGCAAGACATACTCATGCAATCTAAGGCTGATGTAAAACAGGGCTACTTCACTATCCTCAGATTGGCCTTCTAATGCAGGACCAAAAATAAGCTCGGGTTGGTCATCCTCCACATTAACCATATCAGACAGGGGATCTACATTCAAAATCTTTGACACTTGACTCTTATAACTGCTATTCTTCATTAATTCTGTCAGAGGTATCAACACTTTTAACTTAGCAATCTCATTCTCTAAGCTAAAGGCTGTAATTTTATCTACCTCTTTGACCAGAGAAGCCTTCCTTTCAGGCTTTTACTTGGCTGTACTTTGCTAGTTTGTCTTCTCATTTGTAGATATTACTTTGCTAGAAGTAGGATCTGCTAGCTCCTTTCCTTTTTTCTGAACATTTGAAGAATCGTTCTTAGGCTCTGTTGCTTCCTTTCGTTTTTGGACCGGATTGATTGGTACATCCCTGCTCCTGAGTGAATACTGTCTTTGATGTGCTGTCAGTGCGTTCATGTATCCCCTCTGATATTCATCTGATTCTTCTTCCAGGACTGTTTCATTGGCTAGTATAAAATCCTCATCTTTTTGTACAGGTGAGATCTCTGAATATTCCTCATCCTTCGTGATATAGATAGGCAAACCATCTGCTGTAAAAAAGTGATTTTCCTCTCCTGTTGGATCTTCATCATCCTCTGACTCTGGGCCATGCACATAATTCTGTTGTAGAGGTGTTTTGACTTGCTGCTGTGCTGATTGATCTTGTGCTCTTTGCTCCTGTTGTTTGATCCTGAACTGTGGTTGCTGCTGACCACGAAAATTTGGATTTCTAATTGGTGCCTCGGGCTTATCTGCAATTGTCAATCTATCAAACATTTTCTCAATTTTACGAAGCAAATGATCAACCTTTACATCTAAGGAAGAAGCCTCTTCCTTTATGGTCACTTTTTTCTCGGTCTTCATCCTAGCTCTTTTAGCTAGCAGATTTGCCTCCACACTCATGACATTTTTCTACATATCCTCCAATGTAGCAGGATCTCATTCTCTCAATTGGTATGAAATTTCGGGATCAAAACCATCGGGGAATTTTATCAAAGCCAGCCCCATCGGTGGCTTGATATCAGCTGGAATAGCATTATAGACAGTATTGAATCTCACACAGTAATCCTGAACACTTTCACCAGCATTCCTTTTTATATTTTCATACTAGGAAAGAATTTGGAGTGGATTTTTCTTTACCTCCCAACGATCTAGGAATTGTCTGTGGAGAACCGGTAATGTATTGATAGCCCTGCGTGTAGTGCTCTAAACCACTTTTGAACCTCGCATGCAAAACTTTGCACAAATAATTGCATGGTCACATTCTCTTCATCTATCTCATGAAGATCAAAGAAGTCGTTCATCCTGTCAACATGCTGTTGCGCTATGATACCTTGAGTAGCATCAAACAATGGTATCTTACTTTGGTAATTAGTAGGCATAGAATCCAAGTTCTGTGGCAAAACGAGAGGTGCATATCTGGCAGCCATTACTCGAGGTGGATTGGAAACTGGCCTTGGGGAAATAGGAGGATTTATAACAACAAGGGTAGTCAATGTAATGGGTGATTGAGGGGTTGAAGGAGGAGTAGAGGTGACAGATCTCTGATCAGATATGCTGGGTTGAACGGGAAGGGTGGGGATAAATTGAGGTTGAGAATGAACCTCAGAACTAGATAAGGCAACAGATGAACCAAGAGTAGCAGATGCTGTTTCTAGAAGCTTAGGGATATTGGTAGCTACAATGGATCTATTCACCCTTTCATGTTCAAGGACTTCAACAAATTGTGGATTTAAAACGGTATCACCAATCGCAGATTCAAATTTTGTTTCAAACAAAGAAAGATCAAAATGTTCATCAAAAGGGAGATCTTCAAGATATTGAAACTCGACTGGGCATGAATGAGATCTGAAAATCGGTCTAGGACTCAATGAAATTTCTTGCCTGAGAATTCTTGGAATGAGCTTAGGATTTTGAAACATGGGAGGAGGACCAGGATCAGAATTGGCCCTGGTGTATCTTCTTGAAGCCAGTGTGTTTGATTTTTCCCCAAAATTCAAATGAACATTACAATTTTTTTAGCCTAATGAATTATAAAACTATCATCCAAAAGTCTAGAATTTTGTTTTAAAAGTACTGGGGTAATATTTTTCAGTTCTTCCTCAGTATGGTCGCCACTATGTTAGTGCATGGATCTACCTCAGGCTGATGGAAGGTAGGTCTAGGGTAACATCAAACCACGCTTAACCTGGTAGCTAGCCCGACCAGGTCAGGAGAGGGATCTCTCCTTGTCAATCTCAATTAGGATATTGGCAACTAGGGCTTGAGATGATTGAATTTAATGTAGATTTTAGGCTAGGTATAATAGCTCAGGGTTTCTGGTTTGATTCTTAGGTTTTAGTTGCTGGATCAATTGGAGAAGGCATATTGGGTCCGGGAAATCAACTCAGGGATACAGTCATTTCCAGTGGGGCGAGGTAGACAAGGGTTTATGTACTAGCAATGGATTAAGATGGTAGATTAAGACAACTAAGGAATTGAGGAGGGAATAAAGAAACTATGAATCCTCTTCAAACAGTTGAAAACATTGAAAACCAAATGCATTCCCAAGACAAAGCACTATAAATTAGTGTATTTTGTCTATTCACCTTGATTCATTTAGTTTAGAAGAGAGAGAGAGATGTGGATGCATATAAAACATTAGAAAAAACTCATTACAAAGAATAAACAATAAATAAACTCATTGTCACAAGAATCCCACAAAAATAGCTGTGAAACCTGGTTTTATTCCTTGCCAAACTGTTGATACAAATGTTCAATGAGTGTCAACACTTCTACCAAAGTCCAACCTTTACAAATGACTAAGAAATTACATAATATAGGCAAGGAAACCACTCATGCTAGCTATCAGGGTCGAATCCATGAGAAAAGTGGTGGTTTCAACCATATCTAAACTAGGAACACAAAAGTAGGCAGTGGAACAATGCCTCTAAAACTTAGGAAACCAATTCATTACAGCTCAAAACCACTTGGAACTTGATGTATCTACCCTATGAGGTGATTTTAATCAATAATTACATAAAATACATCATTTACCATGCATACATTTACCTAAAAAAGAAGAAAAGTCAACCACTGAAGAAATTGGGCAAAATTTTGAGTTTTAGGCAAAATTGATAAAATCTGCCTGATGCGCAACACCACTTTAGTGAAGCTTTTGGAGGCCTTTCACTTCACCAAATTAGGCCCAAGATAGCTTTTTGGAAAGTTCTATTTGTCAAGATTTTGGAAAATCTTGAATTTCCTGATTTGGAGTTGATTTTCCCCTTCAAAAATAAATTCTCCCAAGACTGCTTCTTGTGGGTCCAAAAAGTGGCAGAGAGGGAATTTTTTGGGTGTTTTTTGCCCTTTTGGTGACCAAGATATTCTCCAAAATTGATGAATTTTTTTGGGTTTGGTTGTTTTTTCATGCTGAATCCAAAACTACAAGCCATTTGGAAAAAGAGTGAGCCAATACAATCCATAGCGCCAGTGGCGTTGTGCATCCACCGGGATTTCCTGTGTTTCTATTTTCAAAAATGCAAAATGACAAAAAGTTTCCAAAAATTCCTCAAATTTGTTAAGAGGCAACCTCAATAAGTGCTTTGCTAAGCTAATGAAGCTTCAGCCAATATTTTGAGTTTATCATGTTCTTTCTTGGCCCTCAAGGCTCTTCTTAGCTTAGATTTTAGCCTCTTTACCCTTGTTTTGCAAATCTTGTTCCGAGTTAAGTAATGATAGGCCATATGGCATAGCATTTTCTTCTCTTTGTTATATTTCTCAAGCAAATTCTCAAGGTGAATGTTTACTCTTTCCAAGCATGTCTCTCGGTCATTCTCAATTTCTTGCTCAAGGGAGGTCATCTCGATCTTTTCTTTCTTTGCCTCTTGCCTATCTTCCTTAATCATCTGCAGCTCCATAATAGTTTTCTTATCTGTCAACTGTTTGTTTTCCTGCTCAAGAAAGTTGATGATCCATTTGGCCCTCTCAAGGTTAAGTGATAAGGCTTGTATTTCAGCCTCCTTCTCTTTGATAATCATGTCCTTGAGTCTTGAGCTTTGAGAGCCCAAATCAGTAACATCCTCCTCAATCAAAATAAACTCTTTGTCTTGCCCTTCAGGAGGGCTCTCCTCATGCATCCTTTGCTTCCCTTTGTCTCTGCTCTTTGACTGCTGGCCAACCTGTATAGCTGGAGAAGAAGGCAAAGCCCCTTTCACCCCCGGTGAAGATAGCATTTGCCTGTGGTCTGGTGAAGAAAACGAGACCCCTTCCACCCTCGGTGGAGATAGTACTCACCTGGCAGCAGCAAAAAGCTTCCTTGTGCCTCTCTCATAGGTGACAAACACAGGAACCTCCTCTGTTTTATTTTCAGGCTCCTTTTGTTGCCCGGAAGGTTCACCTTCCTCTTGGGGATCTGAAAATATTTGAGGCCCCTTGAAGCACTCATGGGAAATGAAAGTTTCCCATGGCATTCCAAACTGAGTGAGCTGATGCAAAACAATAATTTTGATGATAGAAAAATGATAAATGCTATTGAGTTGCTGTGGATATGGTTTTCTCTTTGCAATCACTGTCATCCTCTCTATGTTTTTGCATATAAAATAAGGGATGCTCATCATTTTGACCCTGGTGAAGTGCATGAGAAATCTGATGTGGTAGGCATAAATTCTGGAGAACCTACCCTCACATGTAAAGTATTTAATGATAAGTTTCATGAGTGGAACATATTGGTCCTCCAAGAATTTAAAAGGAAACACCCTGCTGAGTTTGCCATGGTACTTGGCCTTGATATAAGGCTCATAATGCTGCTTACTAATATTTTGCCTTTTGTTCCACTTTTCCCCTACATATGGAATTCTTGTGGCCTCTACAATGATAGTTGGTGAAAGAGTAAAGTTTACCCCAGCAAGATGTACCATGTTGTTATCCATGTTTATCACAAACTACCTTGCTAGCTCATGGTGAAATTTAACCCTCTCAACCATTTCACAAAACTCAAAACATGACTGATATCTGAAACATGTGGTGGCTAGTGGGCAAGCAAGGAGTTCACTCATGTTGATAGGTTCCTCCCTGATGATTTTTCCACCTTTGTGAGGCTTCTTGGACTGCACATTTCTTTCTCTTGAGCTATCACTAAGTGTGTCTTCTTCAAAATCTGATTCACTGCTTCTTTCCATGCTTGTCTCTATGAGATATTGGGGCGATGATATGGTGAATTTTTGGCATTATGACATAGGTTTGGCACTATGACACAGGTGTTGTCCTTGATGGCAACTCACTCAGATGGAAAATCATTGTTCAGGCTCTCAAAATGAAAGAAAAAGAGGTATATGCATGTTCCCTTTGACGAAGTCGCGTATACACGCAGGATTGCTGACCAAAAGTCGCGTATGCGTATGCACGCACTTTCATGGACGAAAAAGCACGTACGTGTGGGAAAACTTATTTTTGGTCCATGGTATTTAGTCCTTGGTATTTGGACCTATGGTTTTGGACCATGGTATCTCGTCTGAAGTGTTGAACCCAGGTATTTGGTCCAAGGTATTGATTCTTTATGGTTTTGGACCATGGTATTGTGTAAGGCCTAAGACTATAAAAGGGGAAGGAGATCATTAGACAAAGGCATTGACTCAAGCATTGAATATCTCATGAAGAACTAGATCTGGAATACTGGTCATTGGGTTATGGTGCATAGCTGGATCTGAATCAAGGAGGAACCTGAGCGCAAGAAGAAGGATAAGTACTATTGATGGATCAAGATCTTAAGGCTTGAATAGTAGTATCTTTGTGTGATTTTGATCTGTTATTTTGGCGCATGACTTGATCTATAAATCTGATAATCTGGGTATAACTGATGTCTGAATAAGTGAAAAGGATAAATTATCTTTTATAGATCTGTACACAGGTTCAGCGAAGAAAAGGCGCGTATACACGCTAGTTCTGTAATGCAGAATAACGTATACGCTGGTTGGCCTTAATTCAGAAGCGTATGCACGCAAGTTGTACACATTGAAGTAGCGTACGTCTCTTGAAATATGTTTTAGCTACTTCTGTTTATTGCTACAGTGTTCTGGGTTTAGAATTGGTGTCTGGTTACAATTACTGTTTTGGTATAGCATTCAGAGAGGTGACTATTTGATTCATTTTTGTTTGGTGCAAAGGAGATTGGTTGATGCAAATATACTTGATGTTTGATTGATGGATCTAGTCTAAAAATTTATGAAACGTGGTCCCTGAAAGAAAAGAGAAGGTTGTAGCCTTCTGTAGGTCAGCACCTATGTACTAGTACCTCAGCTAGTACAAGAGCTAAGGGGGTTGCAGCTCCCTTCCAGGAGAAGCTGGAAAACGAGAGAAGGTCATAGCCTTCTGCAGGTAGCAGCCTGCGTACTGGTATAAGACTACACCAGTACAAAATCATTGTAAAAAGAAGTTTCTAATTAAAATAAGATAGAGACGAATTGCAGCAGGTGGTTTTCACCCACATTGGGTTTCCACCTTATATCTTTGTGTCCATGTGTGTGATGATCTGTTCTGTTTTACTGCTCCTATTTACTGTTCTTATGATTAATGAAGTCCTGATGCACTGATTAAAGATCAACAATTAATGAATCAGATATACACTTGTTTCTTTAGTCACAGTAGCATATATACGCAGTTTCCCATAGCTGAAGTAGCATATAACAAATCTGATTGTGAAATGAAAAATAATTGATTTGATAATACTGATTCACCCCCCCCCCCCAGTATTATTTCCAACAATTGGTATCAGAGTAGGTCCTTCAGAAGAGGCTTGATCGCTTGAAGGAAGATCTATCATCATGAGCAACTACGAAAAGGAGGCATCTATCAGGCCACCAATCTTTGATGGAAGCAACTTCGTCTATTGGAAGGTAAGAATCACAACCTATCTTCAATCTCTTGGTACAGAAGTTTGGGATATCGTGGAAATAGGATACACATTTCCATCAACAACTCCTACAGATACGGCTGGTAAGAAGCAGTATGAAACAAATGAAAAGGCTGTCAATACTCTATTAGGGAGTTTATCTCAATCAGAATTCGTCAAGGTTATGCAGCTCAAAACTGCAAAAGAAATATGGGACAAGATCGTTTTGAGCTATGAAGGAGATGATCAGGTAAAACGTGCAAAACTACAAACTCTTAGAATCCAATATGAAAATCTCAGAATGCACAATGATGAAAGTGTGGCTAATTATTTCTTACGTATAGATGAGATTGTTAATTGTATGAAAAACTTGGGTGAAGAGATAAAAGAAGTTACTTTGGTTGAAAAGGTTCTAAGATCTTTGTCTTCTAAGTTTGAATCAAAAGTTTCAGCCATAGAAGAAAAGCAAAATCTTCAAAGCATTACCATGTCACAGCTGCACAGAATCCTAACTGCTTTCGAAATGAGAAAAGGGGGACCATCAGACATGAGAGAATCTGCATTCAAAGCCTCAGGAAAAGGAGAATACAATGAGTCAGGACATATGTCAGAAGGAGAGGAAGAATCAAACTTTTTCAAGAACCTTCAACGGGGTTCTGGAAGATTCAGAGGTAAGCTACCTTTTAAATGCTTTGCTTGTGGAAGAGTCGGTCACTATGCAGCCAAATGTCCTCATAAAGATAAGCTTGACAAAGGTAAGGAACCAGTTAGATGGAACATAAAACAGAATGTAAGTAAGAAGAGCTATTATACACATGAAGACAATGATGGATTTTCAAATAGTGATGAAGATGAACAAGGTAATGATTATAGACTTTTGATGGCTTTTGAAGATGATGATTTCTTGGATGCTATAGATGAAGAAGGTCTTTATGAAGAAATTTCTAAACTTAAAATTTGTTTAGAAGAAAAGAATATGATTATAGATACTCTGAAATTCCAACTTGCTGAAAGGGAAAAACACAATGAAAAGTTAGAATGTGAAATTGTGGGACTTAGAAAAGATATTGAGAAAACAAAAGATCTTAGATTTGCTAAAGGATCTAAAACTTTAGATGAGATTATCAAAGTGCAGCGTTCTCCTCTAATCAAGACAGGTCTTGGTTATACTGAAGAAGCATCTCAAGCATAGAAGCCATCTACCTCCAAAAGTTATCTTGAAGCAGCAAGGAGAAGTGAACAGGTTGACAATCGACAGCAAAGGCACAATGCAGATCACCAAGCAAATCAGGGACAATTTACTTCAAAGATGAACAGAGATCACCAAGTAAATCGAGGGCAATCTACTTCAAGGATGAATAGAAGCTACAACCAACCACAGGTAAATCATTCTCAATTTGCCTTAAGAATGAATGGCTATGGAAATTACAATCACCTGGACAGAAGATTTGATAATCGCAGGAATTTCTTCAATGGCCAATGTTTCTCTTGTCATAACTTTGGACACAAAGCATCTCAATGTGTTGCCTACAAGACCATCATGACCAGAGAAGCACGAAATCAAGGGAGTGTGACTGGAATCATGAAAAGGACCTACAATAACTTTTCTGCTCTTGAAAATGAAATAGAATGTTCTATTTGTAACAACTTTGGTCATGAAGATTCTGAATGCAGGAGTAGGTTTCGGCAAACAACTCAGAAGGAGCAAGCTTCATTGAGTCCCAAAATATGGAAAAAGAAAGAACCACAACCAGAAAGATGTGGTATATCCTTATATGCGGAAGGACAAGAAAATCAGTGGTACATCGACAGTGGATGCTCGAAACATATGACAGGTGATAAAGAAAAACTTCAGTCATATAATGCCTTAGAAAAGGAAAATAAGGTCTCATTTGGAAATGACACCCCTGCATTCATAAAAGGTAAAGGTTCTGTTCTTTTGAAAGAAAAGGTCAAATCTGGAAATGTTATGTATGTTGATGGCTTAAAGCATAATCTATTGAGTGTCAGTCAAATGTGTGATCAAGGAAATGAGGTAATATTTCAATCAAATGGATGTATTGTTCGTGAGCTTGATACAGGAGAAACAGTGATCAAAGGCATAAGAACTCTAAATAATTTATACATACTCAAGGGAGGACAAAAAAAATGCTATCTAAACAAGAATGATGAACACTGGCTATGACACAGAAGATTGGGGCATCTAAGCTTCTCTCAGATAAGGAAAGCATGCAAATATTAGGCGGTTCGTGATCTCCCTGACATCAGAATTCCAAACAATACAATATGCAAATCATGTCAGTTTGGTAAGCAAACCAGAACTAATTTCCCTGAGAAGGAAGGATCAGCTAGTAGGCCACTTGAACTTGTCCATACTGATGTATGTGGTCCAACTAGGAAAAGGTCACCTCAAGGAGAAAAATACTTCATATTGTTCATTGACGACTTTTCCAGTATGTGTTGGATAGGACTTCTGAAGCATAAAGACGAAGCTTTCGAAAAGTTCAAAGCATTCAAAGCCTTGGTTGAAAACGAATCAGATCACAGAATCAAATGCCTCAGGTCTGATCGAGGAGGGGAATTTACCTCGGATGAATTTTTCGATTTTTGTGAAGAACATGGAATAAGAAGGGAATTCTCTACTGCAAGGACTCCTCAGCAAAATGGAGTAGTGGAAAGGATGAACAAAACGGTTCAACAAATGGCTTGTGCTATTCTTAATGAGTCTGGAACTCCTGCAACCTTCTGGGGTGAAGCTGCATTTGTTGCGGTTACTATTCTCAACAAGACAAATGTCCGGGTGAACAACACTCAAACTCCTCATGAACTTTGGTATGGTAAGACTCCCACGGTTAAATACTTCAAAATTTTTGGAAGCAAATGTTACATCAAAAGGACTGATGAAAACCTTGGCAAGTTTGAACCTAGAGTAGATGAAGGCATTCTCCTTGGTTATTCTCCCCACAGCAAAGGATATAAGTGTTACAATAAAAGACTTGGAAAAATTGTTGAAAGTATTGATGTAGTGATTAATGAAGAAGGAAACATTCCTAGGCAGGTAAAATCTAAAGATTTTGAAGATGATGAGGACTATCCTTCAACATCAAATCAGACTTATAATGAAGAAGAAACCCATGAGGCACCAGAAGAACAGATAAGGATATAAGAAACGACTCCATCCAGGTACGTTCAGAAGAATCATCCAAAAACTCAAATTTTGGGGCAGAATGAGGTGGGTGTACAAACAAGAAGAACTATTTCAGAAGCCTCAAGCTATCTAGCATTTCCCTCCTCCATTGAACCACAAAATGTAAGAGAAGCATGCAAAGATGAATGCTGGGTCAAGGCCATGAATGAAGAACTTGAGTAGATTGAAAAGAATAACACTTGGGATTTGGTTCCTAGACCAAACGATAAGAATGTCATAGGGACAAAATGGACATTCAAAAACAAGCTAAATGAAAATGGAGATGTTATTAGAAACAAGGCCAGACTTGTTTGTAAAGGGTATTCTCAACAAGAAGGTATAGACTTTGAAGAAACGTTTGCACCAGTTGCTAGACTTGAAGCCATAAGAATGTTCCTTGCTCTTTCTAGATTTCAGAAGTTCAAAGTTTTTTAAATGGATGTGAAATTTGCCTTTTTAAATGGAGACTTGGAAGAAGAAGTGTATATTGAGCAACCAGATGGATTCATCCTTGGAAATGATCCAAAACTTGTATGCAGACTTAAGAAGGCACTCTATGGTCTTAAACAGGCTCCAAGGGCTTGGTATTATTGTCTAGAAAAATACCTCCATCAACAAGGTTTTTCAAAATGATCAATAGATAGAAATCTATATGTAAAAATTGATAATGATAAATTGATACTACTTGTCGTGTATGTTGATGATATCATCTTTGGTAGCAATGAAGAAGCCATGAGTCAAAAATTTTCTTTGGTGATGCAGAAAGAATTTGAAATGTCCTTGCTTGGTGAGCTGACATATTTTCTTGGTTTACAAGTCCAACAAAATAAATATGGTATATTTTTATCACAAACCAAGTACCTCAAGGAGATCTTGAAGAAATATGGCATGGAAGATTCAAAACCAGTATGTACCCCTATGGTAACAGGATGCAGCCTCAGCGCAAATGATGATTTAGTAGCAGTTCATCAACCAACCTATAGATCCATGATTGGTAGTCTGCTCTACCTGACTGGTACCCGACCAGACATCATGCATGCAGTGGGAATAGTTGGAAGATTCCAGGAAAATCCAAAAGAAGCACACCTTTAGGTAGTTAAAAGAATTTTCAAATATCTTCAAGGGACACAAAACTATGGCCTATGGTATCCTAGAGATACAGATCTCACACTTCATGCATATACAGATGCAGATTGGGCAGGAAGCGTGGATGACAGAAAAAGCACTAGTGGTGGTGCATTCTTTATGGGTTCCAGATTAGTATCTTGGTTCAGCAAGAAACAAAGTTCAATTGCTTTATCTACAACTGAAGCGGAATATGTGGCTGCTGCATCTTGTTGCACACAACTCCTTTGGATGATGCAAATTTTGCAAGATTTTCAAATCACTTGTACTCCACCTATCTCCATTTTATGTGATAATACAAGTGCAATCAGTATTTCAAAAAATCCAGTCATGCATTCAAAGACCAAGCACATACCTATCAAATATCATTTTCTCCGAGAACAAGTGCTTGAACAAAAGGTCAAATTGGAGTATGTTCCCTCCAAGGAACAGGTTGCTGATATACTCACCAAACCATTGCCCAGGGAGACATTTGAATACCTCAGACAGAAGCTGGGAGTAGTTGATGCATCATCTTGCTATTGAAACTTGTCTATTTCAGAGAAAAGTGGTTGTACGCGAGTTTAATGAGGAGAATCTGCGTACATACGCCGGTTTATGTGGATACAGTCGTGTATATGTTGGTTTGAAGACAAACAGTGGGCCAGGCTCAGGATGAAAGGAGTCTGATATGGGTCTGACAGAGACCATCTGGCACAGGTTCAGGGGGAGCATACATATTCTTCTAATAATGCATTGTTGGCATTATCCTAGAAGATCTTGGTTCAAGTTCACAGTGTTTTGGTTTTAGGGGGAACAGGTGCAGAAGGAGAACATGGTTGCTGGTCTGAATGATGATTGACAGATGCTGCTGATGATAGTTGTTGATAACTATCATAGTCTGGTTGTAGATATTTCGTCTCTATGTCATGTATTTCTTTTCTTATCAAGGTCATGTAATGGACTACTTTAATTTCCCCACTATGCCTGGGATGGATAATGTAATGTTCTTGATTTATCTTGTGTAAACTTTTGGTGTATGCCCACTTGGTTGGGTGGATGAGTCAATCCCCACTTGGTTGGGAGATGGATGTGTGTATGAGTCCTTGGTGTTAGGAAGGTCATTTATGATGTATAAAGTTATCTATCTGCTTGTAGAACATCTTCTTGAAAACCTTGCCTACAGTCAGGGGGAGCATGGACAGCATAGCAAAGCAGAGATTTCAGCATGAACTTAGGGGGAGCATAACCTTTTTCCCTTGATGTCAAAGGGGGAGAATGACTTGGAGTGACTTGGGGTTGCCATCAAGTCCGAAGGGGGAGATTGTTGGCATTATGACATAGGTTTGGCACTATGAAACAGGTGTTGTCCTTGATGGAAACTCACTCAGATGGAAAATCATTGTTCAGGCTCTCAGAATGAAAGAAAAAGAGGTGTATGCATGTTCCCTTTGACGAAGACGTGTATACACGCAGGATTGCTGACCAAAAGTCGCGTATGCGTATGCACGCACTTTCATGGATGAAAAAGCGCATACGTGTGGGAAAACTTATTTTTGGTCCATGGTATTTAGTCCTTGGTATTTGGACCTATGGTTTTGGACCATGGTATCTCGTCTGAAGTGTTGAACCCAGGTATTTGGTCCAAGGTATTGATTCTTTATGGTTTTGGACCATGGTATTGTGTAAGGCCTAAGACTATAAAAGGGGAAGGAGATAATTAGACAGAGGCATAGACTCAAGCATTAAATATCTCATAAAGAACTAGATCTGGAATACTGGTCATTGGGTTATGGTGCATAGCTGGATCTGAATCAAGGAGGAACCTGAGCGCAAGAAGAAGGATAAGTACTATTGATGGATCAAGATCTTAAGGCTTGAATAGTAGTATCTTTTTGTGATTTTGATCTGTTATTTTGGCACATGACTTGATTTATAAATTTGATAAGCTGGGTATAACTGATGTCTAAATAAGTGAAAAGGATAAATTATCTTTTATAGATCTGTATGCAGGTTCAGCGAAGAAAAGGCGCGTATACACGTTGGTTCTGTAATGCAGAATAGCGTATATGCTGGTTGGCCTTAATTCAGAAGCGTATGCACGCAGGTTGTACACATTGAAGTAGCGTACGTCTCTTGAAATATGTTTTAGCTACTTTTGTTTATTGCTACAATGTTCTGGGTTCAGAATTGGTGTCTAGTTACTATTACTATTTTGGTACAGCATTCAAAGAGGTGACTATTTGATTCAATTTTGTTTGGTGCTAAGGAGATTGGTTGATGCATATATAATTGATGTTTGATTGATGGATCTAGTCTAAAAGTTTATGAAACGTGGTCCCTGAAAGAAAAGAGAAGGTTGTATCCTTCTGTAGGTCAGCACCTACGTACTAGTACCTCAGCTAGTACAAGAGCCAAAGGGGGTTACAGCTCCCTTCCAGGGGAAGCTGGAAAATGAGAGAAGGTCGTAGCCTTTTGCAGGTAGTAGCCTGCATAGTGGTATAAGATTGAACCAGTACAGAATCATTGTAAAAAGAAGTTTCTAATTAAAATAAGATAGAGACGAATTGCAGCAGGTGGTTTTCTCCCACATTGGGTTTCCACCTTATATCTTTGTGTCCATGTGTGTGATGATCTGTTCTGTTTTACTGCTCCTATTTATTGTTCTTATGATTAGTGAAGTCCTGATGCACTGATTAAAGATCAACAATTAATGAATAAGATATACGCTTGTTTCTTTAGTCACAGTAGCATATATACACAGTTTCCCATAACTGAAGTAGCGTATAACGAAACTGATTGTGAAATGAGGAATAATTGATTTGATAACACTGATTCACCCCCCCAGTATTATTTCCAACATGAATATGGGAACAAAAAGGTGAGCATGAAGAGATTTTGTAAATGGAACAATAGTAATAAGGTGAGGTAGGGGAATGAAGGGAAGGATTTGGGGAGCTAGGGTTTTGATGTATGAGGGACTTAGGGTTTGATAAAGGGGATTAGTTTCTTAGGGAAAATAGGGAAAGGGAAAATAGAATCAAGGGGTAGTTTTAGTGCAATGAAGTTTGGGAAAAGGGACAAGGGAAAAAGATTTTGCAGTGATGTGAAGGTTTTGCAATGATGTGAAATAGGGTATGGAGCAAGCTAGGGTTTTACCTTTAAGAAGCAAAAAGCATGAACCAAACATGAAAAAACCTTATTTCAGCTTAGAATGTATGAACACTTACTTGTTAGGAGGTGAATGCAGCATTTGGGAGGATTTGAGATGAATTTGTGTGATTTTGAAGCCTCACTGGCCAATGCGCAGTGCTTGCCTGATGTGAAGCACCAGTGTATTTTTACATAGGGAAAAGCTATCTGATGCACAACGCCCCTCTGATGTGCAGCGCCGACCCTCTGATGCACAACGCTAGGCCAACTTGCTGCAAATTTCGGGTTTTCTTCCTCTTTTGCTCAATTTTCCTTCAAAATGCGATTTTGGCTCTTCACTTGACTTCTTGCACAATAGAATGACTTGCTAGCATGAATTTTCTTTATATACCATACACTTTAATTTTTGTTCATTCTCAACCCACTTTTCTAAAGTCTTAGTCACTTTTATAAAAACTCTGTTTTCAGTTTGAAGTTTGACTTCTTTTCTTCGCAATTTGATGGATTGATGTCTTGATGCTTTTGTTTTTGCAGTGGCAGGAGTTGGCAAGGTGACCAGGAATAGCTGCTGGGTGCTTATTACATATAGAAACAATTAAATTACATGAAATTTTTACAAAAATGGAAAAACTCTCTGTTTTGAGGTGAAAAAAATTTATTGAGCATATCATAAGTAAATTTATGATTTTATGAACCTTCATGTGCCTGCTGACCTCTTTATTTGAGCATGATTGACAAACCCTAAGACCTAATGGAACTAAACCCTAGGACTATTTGTTATACAAGAAATGAAACAGGATGATTGTGAATGACTAAAAAAAAATGTGTAAACAGGTCAGCAAGTGGATGTCATGAGGAAAACTGACATAAAGCCACTACGATCGGTTGATACATGACCTAATGGAATGCAGCTGATTGAATGAGACACCTAATATGCATGCAAAAGAGCAATTTGATCACCGATGAAAGTGTGAAGACATTGACACTAACACAATCTAAGGGAACTTATGTCATATTGTATTGTTTGTGGCTAGAACCTCTTCCCGGGCTAGAGGGATTGTCTCTGTTCGTAGAGATAATTTTCCTACTCCACAAATTGGTGACCATACTTCATTCCATCCACCTTTTAGCAACCCGATGTGTACTTCGTTGAATGAAATGAAGTTTGGGGGGCATGTGCCTTGGTTCTCATCATGCTGAGGGCATGCCATTTTTTCATCCAAGCATAGTTTTTCATTTCAAGCTTGTGTAAACATGAAACCAAATCCAAGCCTAGTTTTCATTTCAAGCTTGTGTACACATGAAACCAAATCGAAGCATAGTTCCCCGTGGTTCAGGCTCATATAAAAATGAACCCATATCCATTTTAACCCTCGTGATTGCCATTTTTATTAGCCTCTCCCATTAGATAAGCCTTGGTTTTTTCTCCATTCCATCGCCACCATCTCTTTGGCCAATCATTCACTTTCACTTTGTTGTTTTACCCTTTCTTGAGGAACCGCAATGATGAGTGGTTTTACTAGCCAGCCTCTTGACCTCTTAGTTTTTAAGTAGTTCCACCATAATCGGAACCAATTGCTACCCTTTATACCATTCGTTCCTCCAGGATGAGTCACCTTTAAGCTCTTTATTACAGAGTGATATTAGAGTGGGTTGCGCTCTCTTTGGGTCATATCTGATACCACAAAGTGGTACCAGAGCATGGCTCACCCCTCAAACTAGATGGGTGGTGTGTTGGTCATGCATTCATGTCATTTGCATGTGTGATTAATCATCTTTGTGGTCTATGTGCTTGTTCCATATGCATGGTGTCAGTCATGGTTGTAATGATGTCACCATGTGGAAGAGGATGTTGTTGTGAAGTATGTCATAATGAGTGTATGGTTGGTTAGATGTTGTTTGTTCTTTTGTATTGTCAGCATACGTTGTATGGTTGTTTTTGTCATGCATGAGGTCATGGTATGTTAGTTGATATGGTCATACATTGATGGTTGGACTCTAGCTAGACTGATGGTTACATGGTTATGTGGTTATGTATTATATGTCTATATTCTATTATGATTATGTTTATACATGTATCACATTGATTTGATGATCTTGCAGATGAGATATCCTCCCCGAATTTTGCTAAGGTACGTTGGTTTATTGTGATTTGGTTTAGCTGACATAGTATGCCTTGCAAGAGAAAGATCAAAATGACTAGCAAGATGGTAGACTACAAAGACTCTCCCTATGAATCAAAGGGGCAGTGTGTTGTTGGGCACTCTTCTGATTTGGAAAACACGTTGAGAAGCTTGAAGGAAGAAATAAGGAGTTGTAAGGCATACAATGACAAGATCACACATGCACAAGAGAAACAAGCAGAGGTTAATGCTATACTTCTTCAAAGTTTGTTGGAATTTCAGTGACAAGGGCCACTTTAGATCAGCCATGGAAGGGAGGATATATGGTAGTAGGTCTCATGGTGGTCATAGGTCAGATAGAGTTAACACTATTAGAGATGGTAGGTTTTTGGATACTTTGGATATGAGAGGAGATGGATATAGGTACTATTCTAGTTCGGGCTCTGATAGTCATCATGATTGTCATCGTTATCATTCTTACAGGAGGAGTGATAGGGACTACTTTCTAGATGAGTTTAAGAAAGCAAAGCCACCTACCTTTGATGGAGATGTGAAGAAGTTGGAAGATGTAGAGGCTTGGATACTTGGGATGAAGAAGTTCTTCAAGTTGCATAATTACATAGATAATATGAAGCCCAGAGTCGTTATCTTCAACCTGAGATGTAAAGCAAACATATGGTGGGAAGATGTGAAGCGAGTTAGAGACATCAAGACCGATGAATTGAGTTGGCATGAGTTCAAGAGGCTTTTCAGGAAGAATTACTTGTTAGAAAGGTACTATGACAGTAAGGCCAAAGAATTCTATGAGCTAAAAATGGGATCAATGACAGATGAAGAGTACACGACTAAGTTTCTGGAGCTATTGAGATATGTAACATATCTTAAATATGAGAAGGCTAAGTTCAACGATTTGTCAATGGATTTCCATTAGCATTTAGAGATCAGATTGAGTATGATGAGCCTTGGCCACTTGAGGAAGTTATTGGGAAATTGAAGCATTGCTATGAATAGTCAAAGCATAAGAATGAATCTTAGCAAGGTTGGAAAGGAAAGATAAAGGTAAAGGTAAATGGAAACCTAAAAGAGAAAGGCATCAAGATGGAGATGAGAAGGAAAATTTGGCACTAGAAAGGATGTTCAATGCAGCTAGATAGGGAATGGGTCACAACAGCAAGAACATAGAGGTGAGGGTACTGATCGGTTGGAGTGTTGGACATGTGCAAAGGAGCACCTTAAGAGATATTGTCCACATAATCAGTGTGGTAGGCCTAAGATATATAGTGCATAGGAGGAATAGACTATTGGGGATGTTGGTCAGAGTGTTCCTCATATTTATGCAACATTGGATAACAAACAGGTAAACCACCAGGATTCAATCATTGAGATGGACGATAAGTTTTGCGATCAAGTTATTTCTATTTTAATTGAACCTAGATCTAATTATAGTTATGTTAGCCTTGACTTGGTGGATAAGTGTGGTTTGAGTAAGGAATTTCATGCAGAATCTTGATTAGTACAGTTGGCTATAGGAACAAAGAAGCAACTTCATCATTGGGTAAGAGCTTGTGCATTTGATTTGAATGGTATGCCTACCATAGAACATTTGAATGTATTACCATTGGGATCATACAATATGTTGTTGGGCATGCATTGGTTGTACCTTCATAGAACCAAAGTAGATTTTTATGACAAATCCATTGAGTGTATTGATGACAATGGGGAACCAAGAGTCTTGCAGGGAAAGAAGAAAGCCACATCAGTTGGGATGGTGAGAGCTATGCAGATAAAGTGCAATCGCAAGAAAGGGTGTGTATTATTTTCCACACACATTTCTAATGAAAAAGGTAAGGAAGTTGAGGATGCAAATGTTTTGATCAGGTACCTACAATAGTTTGAGGATTTATTTCCCTAAGAGATTTCATAGTTTCCACCTCATAGGGAAGTAGACTTTTCTATTGAGTTAGTGCTAGGGGAAGCCCCAACATCAAAAGTGTTGGGTAGGGGTCCCATAGGTCTAAGTTTTGTCCGATTCATGTAAAGACTCCGCATTTTGAGGAGTGGAGTGCGATTAGCATAGGGTTATAAGAGTCAAAGGGGCTTTAGGGTGGGTCAAAGCCCCTTATTTTGTAAAGGGATGGGATCATCTAGAAGTATTTTGAGCTCTGCCCATGGTTTGTGGACCATGGTATTGTAAGGGTAAAAGAATATATAAAGGGATGTTTTAGCAAGTCTAAGGGAAGGAATCAATGGATGTAATGTCTCTGAGTCTATTTTTTTGGGAGATATTTCTATAGTTAGGAAAAGAGGAAGGCTCCTGCATCTATGTGCACAAAGACCTTAGTAAGTCTACAAATATGTGCACATGGCCCTGCAGTTGTGTGCACAGGGTCAGAAAGATTATATCTGGGAAGAGTTGACTAATAAAGAAGAAATTTGAGACAAATTTGTGTATTTTATTATGTTTGCATACTTGATGTGTTTTCACCTGTTTATGATTTTTTTACATATTTCTTCTGCAATTGCATCGTGAAGCTTCAAATATGGTTTGATACGATGAATAATACATGTTAGACTAGTTACACGCAGTTCACAAATCTGTTAAGTAGGAAAACACTTTATGATTGTAACAATAAGGTTAATGGTTCACGAAGGTCAGAATAAGACCTAAACTGATAGAAACCTTACAGACACACTGCATTGTCCCTCTAGATGTAGAAACTTGGTTCTAGCATCCCCCAATATCGCCTCAGGTGACATTGCAGTCTGTGCTACATAGATCGTTTGCAAAAGGGCCGTTGGTCTAAGCCCCTGAAGCCATCAAATGGTTTCGTTGTCAAGACTGGGATCTATTTGAGGGATGTGTGATGTGGTGATCGACTAGAAAATAGATCCAAAATTGGGTAGATCGAAAGTTGCATGAATTTCCTGCACAGAAAATAAGAGATCTACACTAGTCAAAAGAAAGGTGGTTACAAAGGTATATCTATGCTGAACACCATGAATTTCTTTTCGTGTCATTTTCTAATGAGCTGCACGAGTGGCTTTCAAAGGTAGTGGCAAATGTACCTTGTTGGAAACATGACAATCCTATTGTGTGGACCCTAGAGTTGATTAAGCGACTTAAGGAGTCTGAAAATAAGGTCGCAAGAGCTGTTGATTACTGGATCGATAGTATCCTCAGAGGCTTCATTACTGAATTCACAATTGACACAACAATATCCTATAGTGAAGTTGAGTGTAGATTTTTCAAAGGTCCATGAGGTAAGTATCTAAATTCCTTAAAGCTCTGGATTAAGATGTTGTTATGTGAAAAGGGTGTTATGCCTATAGATTGATGTTTAAAAGAAGCCAGACTAGATCTATGCAAAGCAGAAAAAGATTCAGAGTAGATCGTGACAAATTTATTGAAGGTGAGTACAGTCCATTATTGGGTGAATTAGAAAGCAAAGAAGAAAGGAGCAACCCTAGTACACCTAGAGGTACAACACAGTGAGAAACTCAAGGCACTTCTGGGATTCCTCACCCGTCCACTCCACCTCCACCTTCGCCTCCACCTCATACACCTACACCTCCACCTCCACCTCCACTATTCGACATGGCTAACGCAGTGAAGATGCCTATCTTTAAGGGTCAGGGATTAGAGGATCCTGATCAATTTTGGTTTGTCGTAGAAGCTATGTGGAAAGTGTAGCAGATCAATGACAACGATATGAAGAAAGCATAGCTTGTCACAATGCTACAGGACAAAGCACTATCATGGTATATCAAGTACAATATGACGAATCCAGTTGCTTCACTAGCTGTGATGAAGAACACACTAAATGTGGAGTTTAAGAAGCCCAAGTCACAGTCACAATGTATTACAGAAATAAAATAAATTAAGCAAGCCATCAATGAAACTTCCTAGGATGTAGATCAGAGGTTAAAATGTTTGATGGGACAAGCCAACTTCTAGATCTCTGTGGTATATAGTTGCACTATTGCCACACCTCAGATTACCACTATCGCAACAAAATATTGGGACGCAGGCGGAAGCATTAGAAATCACAATGAAATTAGAAGCTTCACCGGTACAAGATACTCACATAGGGGTTCAACAGATACAGTCCCAGTTGGAAAGCTTGCATATGGAGCTACAAGACTTGAAGAAAGGAAAGGAAGTTTGGTCTGAGATGTGCTCAGAAGTATGGTGCCTAAAGTGTAAAAAGGAAGGTCACTATAAGGACCAGTGTCCTATCTATCCTGATTATTTGGCTGGCAAAGGTCCCAATCCTTTGAAGCCAAAGCCTAGTGGTGGACCAAGTACCATTCTGAGCATATGGTGTAGTATTTGTCGAGTTGCAAGCTAGCACTCGAATGATCACTGCTATTTTCTACAAAAATATGTGTAGTTTCCACAACAACTATTTTGTAAGTTCTGCCGATCAGTAGGACATGATGAGAGCCATTTCCGCAACTATGACTTGATGATAGATCGAACCCTGACATATAGGATGCAAGTTGAAGGTCGCACACATGAAGATAATGGTTCACTTGCGGTTTGTGGAGGATTTCAAGGTGGAGGACCTAGTCAAAGAGGAGGCACTGGATGAGGACGAGATCAAATCATATTCTATAATTATGGCGAAGCTAGAAATTATGTGTGAGATTGTCAGAATCCCACTCACCTTTCATGTCAGTATTGTAGATAGTTTGACCATGTGATAGAAGATTGCCCTATTTTTATGGCTAAGAAGCAGGAAAAGAAGAATCAGTATCCTATGTAGAATATCTAACTGATGCAATCCGAACCGCACGAGAATGATCCAAGAATTAATATAGTGACACAAAGTGGTGCAACTACTAGAGAATATAGAGTAGAAGGTAAAAATCCTGTGGCATATACATGGGTTAGGAAGGCTAGAGAAAATATTACTAGGTTTGATCTGCAGAAGGAAAAGGAAACTTTCTTAGAGGTGAAGAAGAATTTCATGGACCTAGGAGCTTTAACATCAAAGATGCAAAAGCAACTAGTACCAAGGAAGAGCACTCCTAAAGTAGCTATTGTGATAGAGAACCCTAATTCAGTTGTTCTAAAGTCCTTTCTGTAGATGTGTATGAAGTTTTTAAGAGACCATAAAGTAGTAGACGGGTTGCAAGAATTGATCGACAATTGTGCCAGTAAAGAGAAGCCATAACCTGAACAACACGCAACAAATAAAGTCAACAAGAATAAGGAAATGACTGGCCAGGAAATGCAATTAACTGCGCAGATTGGCGAATTTGAAATGGATCAAGTAATTATGGACTTAGGATCTGATGCAAATGTGTTGCCGAAGTAGACTTGGAAGTAGATGGGGCAACCAAAGTTGCAATGATAACCAATTTAGTTGTGCATGGCCAATCAACAGAAGATTATTTCGGTGGGTCGGTTGCAGGGTGTTATGGCAGATATTGAAGGATAAAGCGTGAAAGTGGACTTCGAAATCATTGAGATTGTGGACAATAGTAATTTGTATCCATCTTTGCTTGGAATCGATTGGGATTTTAATATGGATGCCATAATCAATCTAAAAAGTAGGATTATGGTATTTGAAAAGAACAGTACCAGGGTTGTTGTTCCTTTATATCCTTTTGAAGGAGCGCGATATACAAAATCATTCTGTGAATAATACGCTAATGAAGATATTGACCACATCTATAAGTTAACTGTGTGCAACGAGAATTGGATCAACCCCACTGCAGATGGACAAATAAGCTGGGAGAAGGATAGTTCATGTCATTCAGAATTGGATGAAGAATTGGGGAACTGGAAAAAACCAATTGCATGAAGTTTCTACTATGCACTATAATAAAATGACAAAATATCTTTGTTGCATATCAACCGAGGTACATCATTTTCCATATTATAATGGGATAGTTGATATAAGCATATTTATTGATAAATTTGAAAGAGATGTACGAGGAGAACAATGATTCCAGGCCTTGGATATAGCTTTGAGGGCCACACCTACGTGTAGGTGGGGTACACATAAGGATAATATAAGAGATTGGAGGGAGTACTGATGATTGACGAGGCTCAGGTTTGGTCATGAAAACACAAGGATCATAGAGAAGTACAATGGCAAAGATGAACCTTGATATCATTTGTCTCATTGGACTAAGGCATGGGGCCAGAATGGGTACATGTATTTGCTCACACCTTGGATGTGATACCTGAAACGGAGTTGCACCATGGTACCATTGATTGAAATAATATGAAGAAAATTTTTATATTAACCTTTAGCTTTCAGGATGGTTTTCAGTGTATAGATGATTCCCTTCAACAAATTAGAGCTGCAATTTTCTGGAAACCTAATGAGACAACGAATTGGGTACAACCTGATTGGAACACACAGTTGCAACATGCACTGGAATGCTATAATATTACCGTTGATGTGGGCGAGGAATATCTGCGCAACATTAAAATTCCTGAGTCAGAAGTATAGCATGAAGTGGTAGGACCAGATGTTGAAATACCTAATGTAACACCACTTGTTAAGACAAGGCATGTCAACATCGGCTCAGAGGCAGAGCCACAGTTAGTGCGCATATGAGATTACTAGGATGAAGATAAAGTAGGAAAGGTTGTCGAGTTACTGATGAGTACTAGGAGCTATTTCCAAAAAAGTTCACATAGTTAAAAGGAATCTAGGAGACCTAGGTGTCATGAAAATCACTTTGAAGCCAAATGTGAAGCTTATATAAAAACGACTGTATAGGCTCAACCCAAAATACAAGGAGAAGGTGAAGGAGGAACTTGAGAAGATGGTTGCAGCTGGGATAATTGAACTTGTGGAAGAATCTGACTGGGTGAGTCCAATGGTAGTACAAGAGAAAAAGGCCAAGGGATAATAAGGATTTGTATCGATTTAAGGAAGTTGAATGATGCATGTGTACATGACTCGTTCCTAACACCATTCATGGATGAAGTTTTGGAAAATGTAGGAGGAAAGGAGACCTATTCCTTTACAAATGGGTTTTCTGGGTACCATGAGATTAAGATAGCACTAGAAGGTAGGAGTAAGACCACCTTCACTACTACATGGGGATCCTTTCAATATATAATCATCCCATTTGGATTGAAGAATGCACCAGAAATAATTTCCATAGTTTTCGTCGCAACGTTTAAAGAATTCATTCACAAGTTTCTGGAGGTTTACTTTGATGATTGGACAATATTCAGACTATTAAAGAAGCATGTATTAACCCTACACTTGATGTTGGATATCTTTTGGAAGTATCAAATCTCATTAAACCTAAAGAAGTGTATTTATTGTGTACCTTACGGAATTTTACTGGGACATGTTGTCTGTAAGAAAAGGTTGATGGTAGGTCCTGCAAAAACCATTGTTATTATTAATTTGGATATGCCGAAGAGTGTGAAGCTGCTACACACAACTCTTGTACACACTGTATATTATCATAAATTCATTAAGGTGTATGTGTAGATCACTACACCGATGGAGAAATTACTAAAGAAAGATGCCACCTTCTATTGGGACGATGAGTGTTAGAAGAGTCTTGACGTCTTAAAAGAGAAAATGGTCACTGCACCAATCCTGGTGTTTCCATATTGGAAGAAGTTCCATATTCATGTGGATGCATCATGTATAGCTTTGGGATTTGTCTTAGCATAGCCAAGGAGGGGGATCTTGATCACCCCATTTCATTTGCAAGTCGCAAATTGTCTAAGGCAGAGAGGAATTATTCCACAACGGAACAAGAAGGCTTGGCTATGGTGTACGTGCTGTAGAAGTTCAGGCATTACTTATTGGGTGCACACTTCAAGATGTTCATGGACCATTCCACACTGAAATACTTGGTGAACAAGCCTATGTTGGGGGGGAAGATTTGCAGATGGCTATTGTTGTTCCAAGAATATGATTTTGAAGTAATAGTCAAGCTAGGATGACTGAACATTGGGCCTGATCATCTATCTAGAATTGAGACCTGTCGAGCTATAAAAAGGGTCTCTTTCACCTCTAATTACCTCACATTAGTTTGTCAATCCAGGAATGTTTTGTTATTTCAAAGAGTGTCTCAGTCTGAGGCTATCATTTTCCAGAGTAATGCTAATAGTACAGTGCTAAAAAATACAAGAGTAAATGGATTCTTGTTTATAGCAAACTACTTTGAAAGATTACCACACATTCAGAAAACTAAGCAATTTATCAGTCAAGGGTTCAGTAGCAGTAACTCGTCCCTTTGTAAACTGATGGGTCAAAGGAAATCAGAGAACAGATCGTGGATCTGGGGGCCAGACAGTAAATTTCAACGCCCGCTAAAGTCTTAGATCATTCTTCACACCAAACTAACAATAACGCAAATGACAGGAAATGGAATGACAGATAAGAAATGGAATAACAAATAAGAAATAGAACAACAAACCTAAAATGGAACAACAAACAGGAAATTGTAACAACAATTAAGTCTAATAAGCAACAACACCTTAGTCTACAAGATCAAATGCAATAATTGTGTCCTACAGGAATCAAATGGCAATCCTTCAATTTTAAGGACGAATTGAACAATACACAAAAATGGAACAACACTGATTAATAATGGATTATAGAAAAGCGCTTGAAAGCCACTCATACATGCACACGACACACCTTAATAGTAATCTGATTCTGGTAATCTGGTTGTCAATCTCAGTTATAAAGAATACGACTGTATTTCAGAATGGAACAACAATGTCTATAGATTCAACAATCGCAAAGAACATAATCCCTAAGATGAGTTCAGTAATACCAATGAAATAAGTGTACACACAGAGACTCTGTAATTGAACAGCAACAGTATTCTGTAAAGACCGGCGATATTATATCAGCACTTAAAGGAACAGTAATACGTTGCAGAGTTAATACAATGGTTCTGTCTTCAGAAACTTCAATAAATCAAACATAACAGAGCGTGTGATGTAAACTAACAGAACATATCAGATTACCGAATAACGCTGATAAGAAAACCACGCATAAACCAAAAGTAATAGTACAGGAGCAAGTGTCCTCCAGGGCCGGGCCTTAGCCTCCAGGGGTACACTGCTTGAAGTTATTCCAGACTCAGAGATGAAATAGCAACCAAGTTTGTATTAATGCATAAGACAGAATTACAGTAGATCAGTTCTCAATGAGACTCGATGATCAAAGTTTCAATCTTAAGAGAAATTACATAAAACATAACAGACTCCTCGGGCTAACAGTGCTACCCCTTTTTATAATGGTGAAGGTGGAGATGTCTAGGTGCAAAAATAGTTAAAGCAGCGATCCCTCAGGATCAAAGGATCTTGAGGGATTCGCCGAACCGTTAGTCCTTAGTTATCTCTTTTCTTTCTTGCGCCGAGCCGATATCTCCATTTCCTTTCCAGGGCTGATACGCTTTGATTTGGTTTTCCTTGTTTGCATATGGTTCCCCGTCAAAGGGATAGCGGTTAACCCGGCCTTGTCCTTTCCTTTGGAACGACAGTCTTTCATTTTTCCTTCTTCCTGCATAAGAAAATGACAATTGTCAGTGTTTTCGTTTTGCACATTAATCTCACAGGTTTTATTACAATTCCTTATCATTTACCTAGTTCATGATGCAAAAGGTTTGTAAGTTCTAATGAAAAGATGCTAAAATAATTACCAAAAACATACCTTCTTTAGTACTCCACACACCCCCCTGCTTACCCTTTTTCATGCCCTCATGAAAACATTGTAGTTGACATGTAAGGCAGTGAGAGAGTAGGCTGGAGATGGAATCTCATGTGGAGGTCTATAGCCATGATGCATAACTAGGTGTTCAAAGAAATGGCTTGTCTGACCCTCAGGCATCTCATACAGGGCTTGGTATCCAGGTGCAGGGTGCCAAATAATTGGACTCCGGAACCTATATCCTAACCAGGATGGCCTTGCCCTCAAAATGACTTCGCCATAGAGGTGCAAGCGGTTGGCGGCTAACTTAAAATTTTCATACTTAAATGGTTCCCTGAGTTGGATATTCGGATTAGAGATCTGATATCGAAATTTAGCTGCATCAATGGCAAGGTCTTTAATAGTGAAAAATTATTCTATTCCCTGCCGATTGACTGTTGTATGAATGGGTCCTAATGCTTCAATTACACCTGGAGTCTTCATGAGGTTCCTATGTTCTCTCCACAACTGTACTGGATCCCTAGGCTCAGCTCTTACCCACAAGTCTAATCCGTTTTCTTGCCTTTGGAAAGCATTATAGGCTTTAAGCCATTTAATTTGATTAACCCCAAATGAAATAAATGCTTGTAATTGGATATCCCCAACAAAAGGGCCGGGGTTCAACTCGGTCTCCTGGTCTAATACAAGGTTATGCAAATAAAACTCACACAGTAATCTTTGAACTTTTACCCCGTAGTGCTTACAACAATTTATAAAATCATCGATGGTATTAATTTGTATAGGAGCACCTGCTTTAATAGCCTTTATTTTCAATTGCAAATATCGTTCCATTAAAAACAAGGCATAATTCTTAGCAGGGGCTCTACATGCTAGGACATCATTGTACAAAGAACATAAGGTACCCATATGCTTGATAACTATATCTAACCTACGAGTTACCTTCGCGACTTTTTCTTCTTCCCTTCGCCACCCTTCAAAGGCCTGGCTTTCGGATAAATTGACGTTCCTTAGCTGTTGCTGTAGTTCTTCATACCTTTCTCAAGGGACTGTTTGCTCTATGAGTTTTTCTGTTGCATGTTGAGCTTGTGTCAAACCCTCTCGTAGGGTTACTATCCTTGGATCACTATCCCATACGGTGGTGGAGACAGGGAGATTTACCTAAATTTTCCTATTGCGTTGTCTTGCGTTCATGGCCCGTATTTCTCCCAAGGGTTGTGCCTCTGTCTGAATTTCTTTATCGCAGGTCAATATATCATCCATTTGTATTTCAACATGGGTAACAGTCAAATGCTGTTCCTTTTGATTTTGAATAGCAGACTGCTCCTCAACAACATTTGGGACAGTAGCCCGCTTTTCGACAGGGTTTTGAACAACAGGATGGACTCTGGTCCTCCGATCCTTTGTCTTGAGGGGTTTTGCTAGAGTGGTTGCATGTTTCCCTCCCGAAGTCCTTTTTACCCTTTTCCTTGCTTTCAAAATATTGATCTGCCATCGAAGTTGAACTATTACATTAAGTAGTCTTTGCTGTTCTTTCCGTAACCTCTTAATTTCCTCAATTTCCTTAGAAGGAACAACAGACTGTTCACTGCGGCCTGGACCATTATCTCGATTAATTCCTTGGTTTTCTCCTTGTGGGGCTTCTTCGTTACTCTGCTCGGGTTGCTCAGGGCCAAGAACCCTAGCTGGTTCTGTTATTCCTTGGGTGACTTCTTTTTCTGCCTCCCCTTCTTCCAGAATTTCTTCTGGTGTAGTCTGGCTGGGAACAGATTGTTCCTGTTCTGCATCACTTCTTTCTCCCATTGTACTTCCATCATGAACAGGCTAACTCTCCTTTTCCACCTCCTCGGCATGTAATTCTGCAGGTGCATTTCTATCCTGAGAAGTGTTCTTTTGGTTCTTCTTCAGCATGGAGATATGGTGGGCTGGAAGGTTGGCCATATTCACCCATATTGGCCAAACTTTTGGCCAGTTCATCTTCTCTCAATGGATTATGCAATGTGCTGCCTTCCTGTTGTTCCGTTTCCTCCTCCTGCTTAGGTTCCTTGGTTTCTTCCTCCATTTCTCCTTCCTCATTTTCCTGCATTACTTTCTAATTGTCTTCTCCTTCTAATCGTGGGGGTTGCTCATCCCCTGAATCGTTTACCTCTACTGGTTGGCTGGTATCTCCTTGGGATTTTTCCATCCTCCCCTTTAGCCATGCTAGTCGGACCGATTTCCTTCGTTTTTGTAAACGCTCAGGTGTACTGGTGGCATGTTTACGTTTTGGGGATGGTGTGGTCAATCCTCCATCTATCATGGAAATTAGCTCTTCCTAGCTGCTCTGCTACTGGGTAAGGCTATGGCTAACTATTAACCGTATCAACCCATGATGACTAACAACTGATTCTACATGCTATGCCTTTTTCATGCTCCGTGCAATGTCATGAAGTAATGAATTCAAAAATGCAGGTAAATTTACAGAGCATTTTTGCTTTAATACAGCTAAAAGTTTAAGGTGTCGTGGTCTTACCACATCTTTTCTTCCTTCACAGGTGATGTAGCTTTGAATGGTCTTCGCCAATTCCGCCCATGGTTCTCCTAATGCTGCTGGTAGAACCCCCTTTCCTCTAATTGTCAGGCTCTGGCCTTCCTCCTGGAAGGTTTCTATGATCTTCTGCAATCTCTCCTTCTTTAACGTCCATACAGGTCCAGCGGCTGGCAGTCCCGAGACCTCTGCAATTATGTCATCGGTGACTGCTATGTGTCTCCCCCTCACTGTGGAGTGATACTTTTGCAAGTTCTGCAAGAATTCAATTCAATTGCTACAGTCTCGTTGGATTCCTGTAAGCGATTGAGATAAGTTAACCACCCTGCTCTTGCTAGGATTTCCCGTGCAGCATCAGAGACTGTTAACACCTGTGGTTCTCTCTGAATCGATCTTCCTCCCATGTTTATGGTTTCGCTGTAAAATCTCAGAATTTGACAATGGAACAGTAGCTGTTCACGCTGTTAAAACACAGAGAGGCTAACAGACTGCAGGACTCACTCAAAATCTAAAGGGCTTTACTAATGCCGCAGAGCATACTATGGAAATGGCTTAGGAACAACAAGCCATGCAAAAATAAAAAATAGTATACCATTGAGCCGTGCTATTCCCAAGTATGCAATTTCCCGAATAGTGGTCTGACACGTAATCCAGGGAATGATGAGGTTAACCTCCCCCCCGGCAATGTGATAGGCCGTCCCGACCGTTAAATAAAGGAGCGGGTGCCATTCTGTTCTGAAGCAGAGTCATAAAGGAACAGCGTATGGCAATATGCCATGTTTACAAAAGTAGCAGATTACCGAAATCGAGGTGTAAATTCGGATCGCTTAATACGTAAGAGACTGTTGTGATATGATGCGAGGCTGGGAGGATAGGACATCTGCCATGCATACAGAGTCTCATGCGGTCATTGTCAATTGTTCTGTCATGATTGGTGATAATAGATTTACATGCGTTGTATGGTTCGGGAAATAATATACATTCTTCTTATGTGATTTATTACTAAGGTATAAGAAACAGAAGGGTGCTGATAACTACCTATTGGTGTAAATAATGTGACTTCAATACCATTAACAGTGCTCTGCTGCCGACAGGTGTCCATAACCTTGGCAGAGTTGTTTATTTCACCCATGGAACCATGATCCTTTGTGTATGCTTAGGAAATGTTGTGCGATGTCAAAATGTAGGCCATTATGCTGGCTTGGTGACCAGTTAGCCATAATGCCATTCACGAGGAAGGAGCGAAAGGTGGGCAGGCCGGCTCGTGATGAGACCTCCTGTTCCAAGGGTTCTTTATTTGATATACCTTTTGGACCATATCCCTAGTGTGGTGGCCATAGTGGGAATGCCACTTCACTTTCTTCCTCATGATCATGGTAGGCTGGCTCTTGATGAGACCCCCTATCCTACATTTGACAACTTATATAAACAAGTCATTAAGACATCATTGTTTGCTCTTTTTTCTTTCTTTTTCATAAAGTACTTTCCCATTTATACACAAAGGGTGGTTCAACACTCCTTAAGAGTAGGAATGGTGGAAGAAGTCTTAACATCTCAATAGGAAGATATAAACCCTTTGCTCTTATTCCTGAATAATAATCAAAGAGGATTAAAAGGAACCAACATGATAAAGATAACCAATCAGAGCAGAGTTAGTGGAACAATGACAGCAAAAGATAATGGGTAAGTGTGTCCTTCCCTCTGTCCTCTTACCAATTCAGAGAAATTTCTTATAAAAATAGCGATTTTATAATTCATCGATTTCAGTATGTTGTGATTTTGTATCCATTGCATAAGTGCATAGCTGTATTCCAAAAGACTTGAAAGAACAGGAACAATAAGCATCCTTAATTTAGAACAGCAAGGGGAGCAAGCATAAGTAAAAGGAATACGAGGATGTTGTTGTTTCAAAAAGGAAGAGCAAAAGAATACAAGTGGTGTTCCTTTTGGAAAAAGGAACAACAAAGATAAAAAATGTTGTTCCTTTGGAAAAGGAACAACAAAAAACACAAATGCCGTTCCTTTGGAAAAGGAACATCAAAAAATCGAAAATGCTGTTCCTTTGGAAAAGGAATAGCAGAAAGCACAAATGCCGTTCCTTTGGAAAAGGAACAACAAAAAACACACACATGCCGTTCCTTTGAAAAAGGAACAACAAAAATAAAAAATGTTGTTCCTTTGGAAAAGGAACAATAGAACACACAAATGCTGTTCCTTTGGAAAAGGAATAACAGAAAGCACAAATGCCATTCCTTTGGAAAAGGAACAACAAAAAACACACACATGCCGTTCCTTTGAAAAGGAACAGCAAAAATTGAAAATGCTGTTCCTTTGGAAAAGGAACAACAGAACACACAAATGCCATTCCTTTGGAAAAGGAACAACAAAAATCGAAAATGTTGTTCCTTTGGAAAAGGAACAGCAGAACACAGAAATGCCGTTCCTTTGGAAAAGGAACAACAAAAATCGAAAATGCTGTTCCTTTGGAAAAGGAACAGCAGAACACAGAAATGCCGTTCCTTTGGAAAAGGAACAACAAAAATCGAAAGTGTTGTTCCTTTGAAAAAGGAACAGCAAAGTTAAAGCAAAATGAATGGCTGATCCAAAAGGTGCTGTTCTTTTGAAAAAGGAACAGCAGAACGAAAATGTTGTCCCTTTGAGAAAAGGAACAACAAAAATAATAACATTGCTGCTGCTTCGAAAAGTAACGACAAAGTGTTGATTCAAAAATATGTACAAAAATGATTCAACAAAACAAAAGAAATTATGTACAAACTGTGAAAAGAGATAAATCACTTAATGAATCACAGGTGAGGAAGACTTCTCTCCCTCCCCAAAATTTCCATATCGGAGTCTTGGCGTAGCTGCTGACAGAAGGACTCCCGAGTGAGTGGTTTGTGATAAAGACGAACTCGGTGGCCATTTGCCTTGAAGGCATATCCAGAACCGTCAATAGTGATTAGAGTAAGAGTACCATTGTCATGTACCTTCTGGATTTCGTATGGTCCCAACCAATGAGTCTGGAGTTTCTCGGGAAAGTCCTGAAACCTGGAATCGTACAAAAGTGCCCAGTCTCCTTCGTGGAAGGCTTTATTTTTAATGAGAGCATCATGCCATTTAGCTCGCTGTTGTTGGATCAGTGCAGTGTTTTGGAGTGCAGAGAGCCTGATTTCATCGAGCTCATTGATCTGCTGTAATCGATTAATCTGTGCCTCAGTTAGATCTAAGCCAACTTCTTGTGTTGTTCGCAATGTTTGGATTTCGAATTCTATGGGAAAAATGGGTTTCTTTCCAAACACTAATTGATAAGGTGAGTAACCAGTGGTACTTCTCCATGTTGTTCTGTAAGCCCACGTGCTTCTGGTAGTCTGGCAACCCAATCATGTCTATGTGACGCAATGGTTTTTGTTAGGATTGCTTCTATTATTTTATTGCTACTTTCTACCTGACCATTTGCTTGTGGGTGGTATGGAGTAGTGATTTTATGCTGGACATGATAGTTTTTGAGTGTTGCAGCTATTTTGTTCCCAGCAAACTGTGGTCCACCGTCTGTAATTATATCTCTTGGAAGGCCATAACGCACAAATATATGGAACAAGAACTATATGACAGAATCTTCTGTAGCTCTCGGCAATGCCTCTACTTCAACCCATTTGGTGACATATTCTGTTGCCACCAAAATATATGTTTTCTGGTTCGAGGGTGGGTTAATTGGTCCAACGAAATCAAGGGCCCATCGTTCGAATGGTTCAATGACTAGCTGTGGGTTTAGGGGCATCTCATCGGACTGACCAGGGCGTCCTGCTCTCTGGCAACTGTCACAAGCTTGGACAAATTTCTTTGCATCTTTGAAAATTGTAGGCCAATAATACCTTGTTTGCAGCACCTTATGTCTAGTTCTGCGATCGGCGAAATGTCCGCCACATGGTCCGTCATGGCAGGCTTTTAAAATGTCAAAGATTTCATCCTCCCGAATGCATCTTCTGATATGCATATCTGCCCCTGTGTGGAACAGGTAGCCTCCAACCCAAGAGAATCGAGCACTCCGCTGAACAATCTGTTTCCGCTCATTAGGGGTTAGATGTTTCGGTAGTTTACCTACTGCTAGGTAATTGGCAACATCAGCATACCAGGGCATTTTAACAGCAATAGCAAATAGATGCTCGTCCGGAAATTGATCTTCAACTGCTGCTGCATCGATTGGCTTTGGCATTCTTGAGAGAAAATCGGCTACATGATTTTCTTTTCTAGGTCGATCCTTGATTGTAATATCAAATTCTTGCAATAAAATCAGCCATCTAGTTATTCTGCCATTTGTGATAGGCTTGTTTGCTAAATATTTTATGGCAGAATGATCTGTATACAAGATAACAGGATATCCAGTAATGTAATGTCTGAACTTATTGACAACATGTATTACAACTAGAAATTCTTTTTCAGTAACAGTGTAATTTAGTTCAGTAGGGGATAATTTTTGCTAATATAATAAATTGCATATGGTTTTTTATCCTCTTCCTGCCCAGGGACTACTCCAATAGCTGTATTTGAGGAATCTGATGATATTTGAAATGGCAAATCCTAATTTGGTCCTTGAAGGATTGGAGCTGTGGACACAAGCTTCTTCAGATCCTGGAAAGCACGTTCACATTTTTCTGTCCAAAGAAAATCAACGTTACCTGTTAGTGCATAGAAAGGTGCAGCAATATGCAAATTTTTTTCTATAAACCTCCTATAATAAAGAAAATCCAAGAAAACTACATACCTCCATTTGAGTGGTAGGAGTGGGAATAAGCAAAATTATTTGGATTTTGGCTGGGTCTACCTGAATGCCAGCTACTGAAATATAGTTTCCTAGAATAAGTCCTTCAGTCATCATCATATAGCATTTTTCATGGCCTAAACAAAGCCTGGTAGCAATGCAGCGTTGTAGGACTTTTCCAGTGTATCCAATGCTGGATTGAAATCGTCTCCGTACGCTATAAAATCATCCATGTATACTTCAACTCCTTCATTTATTAAGTCTGCAAAAATGCTGAGGATAGCCCTTTGGAATGTGGCAGGAGCATTGCATAAGCCAAAAGGTAGAACTCTGTAGGCAAATGTTCCCCAAGGACAAGTAAAATTGGTTTTATCTTGGTCTTCAGGGAAATCTGAATCTGATTGTATCCACTGAAGCCATCTAGGAAAGAAAAGAATTTCTTTCCTGCCAAAGTGTCTAGTACTTGATCGATGAATGGGAGAGGGAAGTGGTCTTTTTGTGTTGCTTTATTTAGTTCTCTGTAGTCCACACAAATTCTCCATTTCCCATTTTTTTTTGGTACCACCACAAGTGGAGAGACCCATTTAATATTGGAGATAGGATAGATGAAATTGACATCTAAAAGTTTTTGAAGTTCAGCTTTTACCACATCTTTTAGATGAGGATTAATTCTCCTTTGAAGCTGGCGAACAGGTCTCGCATCTTTTTCTATGTAAAAGTGGTGTGTACATATTTGGGGTCAATTCCTTTCATATTAGGGTAGTCCCATGCAAATGCTTCTTTTATATTTCCTCAACAAATGGATGAGCTTCGTTTCTTGTTCGGAGGTGAGGTTGGCATTAATGTTTAAGTTTTTTCCCGATTCGATTTCCACAATTTTACTATTTGCAACAGAGGTAACAGGTGATCATGTGTATCTTTAAGAGGATCTTCTTCTATTTCGTTATCGAATGCTGCCTCTATCATGTGACACTGTGTGCGGGATCTGAGTTTAGTTTGACTAATAAATTTATTAAGCATCATCTTCTTCTGTCTGGTCTTTAAAATCAAGTGCCTCTTGTATAGTTAATGGAGATCTAATGTTATCGGTAAGGTATGATACAGGGTGCTTATTAGTTTTGATTATTGTGACACTTGGCTGTGCTGGAGGATATATAAGCTAAGTTCTTGATATTCGCTCCTCTCGTTATGGTCATATTGCCTTGTCGGCAGCCAATATAGGCATCGGCAGTTGCAAGCCAAGGTCTACCTAAAATCAATGGGTGTCCATCAAGTCGGCTTTTGGGATTTATTATCAGAAAATCAGTCGGATATTCCTAGGAGTCAACAGATACCATGACATCGTGTAGTGTGCCCTCTGACCTAACCACAGATCGGTCAGCCAGTTCTAGTAAGGTAGAGGTGGGTTCTATAGATGTAATGCCTAGCTTTTGGCAAGTATTGGTTGTTAAGATGTTGATTGCAGCTCCTAGATCAACTAAGGCATTGAGGAAGGTTTGACCATAAATTTGTACGGTGACTATTGGATTTCCTGGGTTTTCGTATTTAATGGGTGTTTCTTTTCCTGATAATAAGTCAGATAGAGTGCCAACTACTTGGACTCTTGGATTGTTTGCTATATTCCTCCTTGGTTTCTTTACACAAAATTCTTTGATAGTCTTTGCATATATTGGGATGTCTTGAATGGCTTGGAGGAATGGAATTTTTATGTACAAATTTTGTAATTCTCCTAGAATGTCAAAATTAGGGTATTGTGTAGGTCGAGGTATGATTAATCATTCTAGGAATGGGGAGAGGATGTGGTTGTTTGGTTATGAGTTTGTTGTTTGTTCACATCCTCTTTTTGTGACAGTTGTTCTCTGGGTAACTGATTTTCAACATGGGCTGTCTTATCTCCCTCAGTTTCAATAATATGCCCAGATCTTAGCTGAAGATCATTACACTCCCTCAGATTGGCTCCTATTTCTGATGTTTCTACTATTTGGACAGATTGGACCGGTCTGTTATTTGGATTAGGATTGGGTTGGGCTGGGAGTTGTGGTCTCAGATTAGACTGGGGATTTTGTTGTAAGGCTGGCAGTGTAGGTTGAGGGAGCGGAATGGTTCCTACTGGTTGATGCATCGATCTTTGCCAGTTTGTCTGCTAGGCTGGACTTTGTGAAGTAGGGGGAGTCCATTGTGCTGGGTATGCATTACTTTGCCAATATGGTGGGGCATAGGGAAAATTCGGCCAACTAGATTGGCTTGCCTGATTTGGCCACGGGGTTGATGAAGGAAACGACTGTGGTGACCAATTTGGAAATGGGGGTTGAGGTTGATTTTGCCACATATTATATTGTTGAGCATTATACTGTGGAGACTGAAAAGAAGAAGTTGGGTCTGAAAACATACCAGATTGTGGGCTGCCATTGACGGCGCTGGTTGAGTAGATACACCGATTCTGGCTCTTCTTCTGCTTCCTTATATACTGCTTTTAATCCGGGAAGTGAGGGACAGCTTTCCATAAGGTGATCTTTTGTGCAGATGGCGCATGTTTGGACTGCATCTAGTGGACACTCCTTATGGCTATGTTTCTTCCTGCATTGGGGATAGAAGATTGCCAAAATTCTGTTCTACCTCCATTTGCTTTGTTTGGCCTGCATAATATCAAGTTGTGTAGTTAGTGTCCCTAGTATATTAGTTTTAAAATTTTCCACTAAATTTCCAATTTCTGCACACGTTACTCTTCTGATGAAATTTTATTATCTCTTACAAACTGATC